>OY728129.1:503284452-504691119 GCA_963277665.1 Viscum album | reverse complement strand
TATAAACTTTTGATGTGACTGTTGCGCCATTCGGTGTTGTCACAGCTAACTCAACATCTAATTGTTGAGGTAATACGGTGATACCCTTAGAAAATTCTTCAGAAATAAAAGAGTCGGTGAATACAGAATCAAATAAAACATTTTCAACTTTAGAGTGGATGGTAAGTGTACCTTTTACCACATCGTTATCGTACTCCACATCGCTGATAGAAATTTCATGTGGATTTCCTTTGTCTTTAGCCTTAAGAGTTTGTTGATGTCGACCATCATCATCAACCCTTGGATTTGGGAATTTATTGGCATAATGACCCATCTCCTTGCACTTGAAACATTGAAGTGTAGTAGGTTCATTCTGTGTATCCCTTCATTTGATTAAATAATTAGACATCTTCTTCCCATCATCGCGGCATTCAAATGCTCGATCACCTTCCTTTCCACATTTGAAGCATTTACTTGTCCCTTTAAGAAAACTCCCTCCATTTTTCTGTCCACACTTTGAGCATAAGGGAAAGCTAATTTTCTTTTCAGTATGCTCTTTAGATTTTCCATTGAATTCCATTTTCCTCTTCTTATCAAACCCATATGACTGATGGGTTACTCCAATCTCCATCTCAACATTGAGAGCACATCGATTGATTTCCTCATAGCTATTGAAGTCCCTTATGGCTAAGGCCCTTCGAAGACTTGGTTTTAAGACACTAAAGAATCAATTGATCTTACTCTCAGGTTGGATAATAATACCAGAACCGTACCTTGCAAGTCTTGTAAAATTTGCTTCATAGGTTCAAATAGATTCATCATCCTTTTACTTCAGTTCAAGAAACTCTTCGTCCATCTTTGTTCGGAGAATATGAGGGAAGTACTTATTGAAAAATAAGTTCTTGAACTCGTCCCATTCCATAGACTCAATTTCATCCCTTTGCCTCGTATTCTTAATAAGATTCCACCATTGATCAGAATCACCTTCCAAACGATACACTGCTAAGATGACATTATCATGTTCAGAACATTGAAGAACTGAAAATATCTTTTCAGTATTACTAATCCATTGTTAAAAAACTAATGGATCAGTAGACCCGCTGAATGATGGTGGACGCTGTCTCATGAAGGATTCAACAGAATCTTTCTCCTTCCTTTGATCGTTTGGAAGTCATGCATGATTCATAGCTTGAGAAAGTTGTGTGAGCATGGCTACAATATTTTTAATTCTAGATCCCATAACATTTGGTTTCTCAGGGGGACAATCATTGCATTTCCCATCGCATTCCGCATTAACACGCTTCCTTCGGGTTACATCCATTGACTAAAACCAAGAAGAATAGTGTGAGCAACACGAATTATAATAGGAAAACCACATAATCAAGAATAAAATTTCACACTTAAGGCCTTATCCTAGGTTATTCATGGTCATTTCTAAAACACTATGATTGTGTTCTATGATTAGAATTATCCTTAGGGTTCTTACTAAGGATTTCACATTCTACTTTCCAATGGTTGACTATACCTTTCCTCTGATACCAACTATAACGAACCATACTTTACATTCATTTTTAATACTTCAAAATTAAAGCATACTTATTACAACATATAACAAAACCACAAAAGGACCGTATAGGTATAGTGTCTTCAGAAACTGGGAAACATAAACAACTGGTTCATAAAGAGTCTACATTGTCTCCCATTTATTTCATCATATCTATAGTACCTTTAGGAATATCTTACTTAATAACCTTCTTCCTGACCCGGGGAAAGAAAACATACAAAAGGGTGAGCTCAAATGCTCAGTAAGGGTAAACAAAAGAAATATCAATCACATCATATTCATAAGAACATAACTTTTGAAAATCGTAACCTGCAAAAGAGTGCATAATTTCATAACATGGGATAAATCATAGTAGTGAAATGGAATCCCAATAATCGTAAAACATGAAACATTGTGGAATACACACATAATCATAGAGAATCATTTCTTATTAGTCAAGACTCATTTCCAAGACTATCTTAGTGGACAAAGATCATTTCTGAACCGAGTCACCCTCGTTTCAGTCCTGTTTCACTGAACCGGTATAACCTACCATTACATCCATGTCTATCTCATGAGATATAAAATCTTTACCCAATGCATTGGAGGGAGATATAGGTCCCACCCATCTCATAATGATACCATTCTTTTTTATGCCACAAAATCATAAACCATACATCATAGCATAACATATGTAACAAAATGGGAATCTTAAACATCGTGACATCATAAAACAATTCATATAAGATAAAGGGATTCATAAAAATATAATTCCATCACAACATAATGAAATAAATGTAATAATAGAAACATAAACCTTTATTATCTTAGATGGAAAATAATTTTGATAAAACATTTGAACTCCATTCTTGAGGAAAATATCCTTTCTGCTTCAAAAACACTTTTCCTTTCTTAACATGTCGTACAATTCTAATGTGAAAGAAGTTGATTAAAAATAAACTTGAAAACTTGTAAAGGATTCTTCTTGGAAATAATGTTTTAAAAATCCATTCATTCTGTATAAGTTAAAAAACATTCTTCGTACTTTTGTCAGAAAAGTCAAAAAGTACCTCATACGAAAAACGAAATAAGAATCCTTTCATATCCTTTACTAAAAACTCACTGAAGGGTAAAATTGGATTTAAACAATTGTAGGTGGATGGAAATAATATTACATATTGAGGAAACATGGATGTGGATGATAAAATACACCCCAGTAAATACTAAAGTATAAACAATCTCGGATAAAAATGAGATTGTGATATTTCCCTTACCTTAGGTCCGATTTGCTTTGTAAGTGTCCGAACCTCCTGTGTAATGATTTAAATAATGTTATTGACTTATTCCAGAATCATTATTATTTTTATGATATCATATATGGTCATATTCTTAGCATCTTATTAGTTATATTTCATTACTACTTGTTATTCAGGTGTTTATTACTTTTTGTTCTTATGCATGTCTTGTCGAATAAATTCTTATTTTTCTTTTTAGTTTATAGATACCTCATTTCCATAATGTTATTAGTGTAATATATATCATATTCATTCATTCAATTCATATTTATAATTATTATGAAATGAATATCATGTAGAACGAGTCGCATCACATCATGGAGACGGTATTCCGTACATACGCACGAGTGATGATATCGTTCCTTTGATCATGGAATTGTATTTGAGTGTATGTATACTATTTCAGAATCAGTATCACTTTATAATAGTCATATATAGTCATTATTTACACCATTATACCCATCCAAGTAAGGTGGTGGTGGAAAATAGATTACACCACGGTGTGGAGACGGTATTCTGTACGTACATATGCGCGGTGATTTCTTTTTACGTAGGATGGATAGATGGTGAAATAGGGTTGTTTCATATTTATAATAACATATCAGTATATGAGTGATACTGATGTTATTACTTCATAATGAAACAACTAAAGAAGAAGAAGTGGAAGAAGAAATAAAGATGAAATAATCGGTATTGGATATTACCTCTTCTTTGAAGTGCTTCTTTGAGACCTTCTTCTAGGGCACTAAAATTGGTATTTGAAGAAGACCAGGACCTCTAGGATGTCTCTAGGGGAGTGGATAGGAGAAATTGGTAGGGTTTGGCTGAGCTTGAAGGCTAAAAGTGGTCTGAGGAAGAGAGGGAAGAAGTTCCCTTTTATAAGGGAGGAGAGGGGCACCTTTGGAATAACTAAAAATATTATTTTATTATAAAGTCATGTTCGGTTTAAAATAGCTCAAAATTGATTTATTTGGAAGCTAATGTGGGGATGGGTCGAAATCCTCTCATCTAATAGAATTTAGAAAAGTTTAGGTTTCTATTTTAACCTTATCATCTAGATTTAACATTAAGTTAAATAATTTTACTTTTACCGTGTCTTCTTGTGTTCTTATACTATAGGTTAATAAACATATTATAAGCAGCCAAACGAACCCCAAGTTGTTTATTATTAATATATATAAACTTATCTAAATGATTTAGCCGAACCATAGATTTTTAGGAATAAAATAACAATTAATAATATAATATTTGTTTTATAAACTATTTTATGTCAATTTTGACACTATTTTGTAATTAATTTTTGTGAAAATCATAAAAAAATTATTAGTTCTAAAAAAGTTATTAAATCAATACTAACATGTCATATTAATCTATAAAATTATTTTAATTCATAAAAAGAGTCAAATTACATTTATTTTTGTGTTTATAACATCAATTATGTCAATATTTCATTAATAAGTTAATTACTGCATCATATTTGTGTCATAAATAAATTAAATTATTTAATGTCTAAAAATTACAAATAAACAACCATTATGTAGGAAATATTTTTATATTTCTAATGAATATTTATAGTCGAATTTATCTTATGTATAACCCCATATTAAAAATGATTTAGTTATTAAACTTTGATTTTAACTATTTTAACCCTTCTTTAAATAAATTAATACTAAATGTCCTAATCTAATCCAAGTGGGCATAAATGGTCATATTTTATTCCTAAGTTTGTTTTTGGTCGAATTACACTTGTCCAATATAATTAGGACATGTTTTAGGGTAATAATAATATCATTTTTACCCTTAATTACCCTATTTACTTTTAACCGTGGTAAAATAAAGTAAAAAATTACTATTCACCAAAAAATTATTTTCATCTCATTGAACCACATTTTACTTACTGACATCAACCGTGTCTCTCGGATTTTTGAAATTCCACTCACAGAAGCGGTAAAATTAAGTTTTATGAAAAATTCAGTTTTTTTAACTATCACTTAGTGGTTTCACTATTCATCAAAAATTGAATGTTTTCAGAAAAATACCAAAATTTCACCCTAGGCTAATTTCGATATTACGAATCAAAAAATTCAGTCCATTTTGAAAAATAAAATTTATAAAATTTCAAAAAGTGGTTATTACTATTCATAATGGCTAGTGTTAATAATATTTTAATAGTATATCGTTGTTTAGTGAAACTCGGTATTGCGTACGACGCAAGCTATCGAGGAAGGTTGCAATTTCCTGTAAAGAAAGCGAAGCAAGTGTTGTGTGTATGAAAAGATTCCTCTGATGATTTATATAACATGAAAGTCTCATGTGTTACACACACATTAGTAATCACCCTAGAAAAGACTCAAGATGAATATAAATATTGGTCATGATCAATAGATTGAGATGAACAAGGATTTCTAGTGAAAAAAGTGTTAATGAAAGGGAAAATATTGTATGGATAACTATGAAATGAATAATAGTGACAACCCAACGTGAAAATAAAAAAAATAAGGATATATAAATAAATAAATTACCATAAGTCATAATACTTAAAATATTAACTACCCTATCCTTCTATCCATGAGGGGATATAAAAAAAAGAAAAAAATACAATGAGTAAAAAAGACTCCATCTAAAAGATAATAGTTTATTTTACCCATATAATTTGATGATTGCAAAGTACATTTATTGTCTTGATTTATTAATAGAATCCCACAATTATATTTCAAATGATATCTGTATCCATATTTTTTATATCAATCCTTATTTTTCATCAGCCTTTATATATATAGTTATAGTGTAAAACTCATCATTACTGAACTCTATATATGTCCCTTGAAATATATCATTAATTTTTTAAGGGACATATTATATTCCATATCTATAATCTATTTTTCATGTGTAATCATTTTTAAAACAATAACATCATGGAATGAACTAATATGTACACATAAAAGATATTGAATAGAAATTTAACCCTAAATATTTTCAAATTTTTATCAATAAATGACCCAAATACTGAATATATGTATCGCTACATATTGCAAGTACATTACATTAATAATATCCCTCATGTTTTATAGAAAACTCCACAAATATGATTTTCTTAAATTGGCATGGTCAAAATATTCCCACTTCTATTGTGATGTGAAAATGATCAAAAAATATTTGAAAATACATTAACAAATGTGAACACACCATAACTCTTATGGATATATTCTATGATACTATTGTAATTTTCCATTGCGGTATAAGATCATACAATAAGACATGACTAGTTATTACCCTTATTTCAAGATTCATAGTCATTTATATAATCCATTTCTCATAATATTTAATGAATTTTCCTGATGGATTGATCAACCCCTAATGTGGATATCATGGATTCTTTATAGAAGAATTATTGAACTCCTACAAATAGGAAACAAGGAATTCAATCTATTCACATTATCTTAGTAAGTCGATCTTGATCTATAAAAGGGATCTAATGTTATTCAACCATTTGAATATTCTTCTATAAATATCTTTCCACTCATAAATGATGTCATACATATGTGAAAAAATTGGTAGGATGCAACATGAATTATCAATGAGGAAAAACACTATGAAACATCTTTGATGGGAGTTAGGATTATATCATTATTGGGACCATGCATTTTAATTTCACATTATTCATGTGATGATCCATCAAACACCAGAGATATAAATCTTTTATTTATTCGTTGTATACATGAAGATACCATGTATAGTCTAAATGAGTACTACATGGGCCCCCACACCTGGGTTTCCTCCTACCCAACTCTAACCCACTATAGGATCTCCTCTCATCTCTTTGAAACTGTGATCCCACACCAACTTACTCCCAACCCACTGTGATTATTTCTTGTATGTTTTCACCTTCATTATTAACTAATATAAAAGATATATTTTTCACCATATAACTCACATTAATATATATTATTATAATAAAATAATTCATTATAAATTACATTTCCAAATATCCAATATAATTATTTCCAATATATAATTAAATAAATAATAAATAAAAATACAAGATGAAAGAAATAATAACTATAATTATTGAATTAAAATTAAAATATGTGAACATAAAATATAAACATAAAATCCCCACACACATAAAATATTATTATTCACATCCATTAAATATCTACATAAATAAAAAAGTAAATTATTGAAACTAATAATCAAATTACATGGTAAATAAATAAAATAAATTAAAAATATAGAACTAAAATTTACAATTGACATAGAGGAAATATTTTTAAATACTAAATTTTTAAGGAAACAAATTCAATTTTGTATTTTACCCATACCATTATAAATTGATGAATCTTCTCATTACATACAATTATCTAATTCCACAATTCATATGAATGAAACATTATTATCAACCTCACCATGAAATATTTTTTATCACATCACTAAATGTACAAATTTAAGTAGAGTTTTACTTATACCTCATGTCCATGTATCACATACATATTCATGAAAGGAATCTCAAATATATTCCATATAATAATAAATTTAAAAATTATTCATGAGGACATCACATTAAGTACAAAATGTCATTGTGGTTTAATTTTTCTTGCTATTTTATCTTGAAAATATAAATGTTTAAAATTATATCAACTCATAATAAAAAAAATGATGATCTATAGAAAATATTAAGGATTATAATACACTAATTGAGAAATTAATCACTCCGCACCTCTATAAATCAATGAGTAGTATCACGAATATGAAGAGTATGTAGAATAAATAATGTGTACCTATTTTTAAATATTTTTATTAAATAATTTCATTTCATAGATATTTATCAATAACAATGTCACCATTTTAAATATTTTTTCAAAAATAATTGTTTAGGGGGTAAAATATGAATAACAATGGTAGTAATAGATGAAACATTCCCCATAACCAATGAAATATATCTAATTATTATTCATAATATGAAATATGTTTCTCAAAATAAACAACCCTATATAGACACTTAAACCATAAAATACAGTGCCTGAGTAAATAGAGGGAGTTAACATGCAGTGACCCTAGCATGACTTTCGCAAATATTAGAACTATTTAAAATGAAAAATCTTTTAGAAATTAATCACATTTAACTTTATTTTTAAGAGAGTGGATAGAATTTATTTTTTATTATTATTTGAATAAAAAATTCATATATCTTATTTTTATTATATACCCTTATATTTCAGTATTTATTATTGATAATTTAACATTCTTATAACACCTTTTATTTTTTATCATGAAGCCTTATGTAATAATTTCTAATTTAAAGTCTATAACTTATATAATATTTTGTTTCCAAGTTATGATAATTTTCCAATTTCAATATTCATGTCTTATTCTCACATATGATATCTGATTAATATATCCCAAATTTACATTTTCTGAAGTTTTGTGCTCACCCTTTGTATGTTTCAATTTACCTAGGTTATGAATAAAGGTATTATGTTATATAATTTAGAAGTTATATTTGTGATATAAAATTCGTGACGTATGTTTAAAATCATTAATGATATAGTTTTTTATATATATAGTCTCCAATTACACTAAAACATTTCAATTTTTGTCCACGTATTATTGTGAGATGTTTTGATTATTTATTTAAATAGTTCTAATATTTGCGAAAGTCGTGCTAGGGTCACTGCATGTTAACTCCCTCTATTTACTCAGGCACTGTATTTTATGGTTTAAGTGTCTATATAGGGTTGTTTATTTTGATGAACATATTTCATATTATGAATAATAATTAGATATATTTCGTTGGTTATGGGGAATGTTTCATCTATTACTACCATTGTTATTCATATTTTACCCCCTAAACAATTATTTTTGAAAAAGGAATCAATAATTAAAATACTATAAATTAAAAAATTATAATAAAATTGATGATTATTAAAATTGAAATAAAATTAAATTTCACACATTGAAAATGTAAACATAAACTATCACAGTAAAAAGTGATCTTGTAACCAAAAATATTTCCTTATATCATGATATTATTCCTATGAACTCCTTAATATTGTATACTAAATTAAAAAATATTATAAATCTATAATAAAACCATATTAATACTCACATTATTATATATAATTATATTATAATTTCGAATTATCCATTAATTAATAACTTTTCCCTAATATCAATATTTAGGTGTAAGTTATTCTCTTTTCCACATATGCTTTGGTTCAAAGAATATGGTGCTTTAACCATATTCATAATTACTTAATATATAAAATAGTAACAATTTAATAAATATAATATTTATTCATTTTATATAATTTTATAACAAACCATATAATAATGTCATGAAATATTAATTACTGCACCTTATGTTGGGGTAGTCGGCATTTACAAGAGAGTGATGTTTTTATTTTTCAATTGATTAAAAGATCAGAAGGTAATTAATAATTTATATTTATGAAATAAAGATTATATTGAAAATTTATAAAATATTTATAAAATATATCTATATTACCATCCGTGATATGTGTGGATAAGAAATGAATTGCATCAGGTCATAGTGGTGGTAGTATGCATATACCCAATTTCAGTGATTTAATTTTCCATTGGATGGATGTAATGAAGATTATGGTATTTCCATAAACATAAAAAAAATTCATTGTACTAATATTACTAATCTAACTATTTTTTTGGTAGATATAAAATATTTTGAGGAGGTCAAAAAAGAATGAAATGTCGATGTACATGGTTTAGACCTTTATCTCTTCCTTGGATATCCTCATTTGGATTACACATTATTACCTAATGTTTTTATATTTTGTAAGAAAAAAATCTCCTTAAAATGAGAGGATATTTGGTATGTGATTTTTATTTTTCTTGGTTGATATATGGGTGTCAATGTGTGGATAGAATTGAATATAGAATGATAACTTTTATATGAGACGGGTAGAAATCTTGTAAATATTAAGAACAATAAAATATAAAATATGTATTTCTCTTATAATTTGGAATATTTTTTTCCAAGTAATATTATACTCTATTATTAGGTTGAAATACAATCAACGAAAAAAAATTCATTTGTGTTATTGATAATTATTCCCCAATCTCTTAGGTTCACCTTTTAACACTTTTGTCCATTACCATGGTGACAAACCTTTACCATTGTAATTAATTTCTTTGCCCAAAATATAATAATAACTTGTTTTCAAATATTCTTTAGGATTATTTTAAATATGTTATCTATTATATCATATTTAATTCCTATTAGTGGATGAAACTAAATATATAATCCATGCAAAAAACATGTAAATTTTTAGAGTAAATGTAAATTTGGGGATAAAAATGATCTTATATTCCTTCCAATCCTACCAAAATAAATTTTATGATGTTTAATTTTGTTATTGAATTTATTATTATCATAATCCATTAAAATAATATCCAAATAGTGATTAATTTAATATATTAATATTAAAATTCATTGAATACAATGAAAATAATAAACAAATATATATGTTTACCCAAAAATAAATTTACCACCCATTAAAACAGTTTTATAATAAATTTATTTATGATTATTAATTATTATATGTGTATAAAAACATTCCTAAATTTTAATTATATAAAAAAGAAAAAATAAATTTTAAATAAAAATATATATTAAAATGATATTTATAATAAAACTATAGTGTTTACTAAGAATTATTAGACTAGTAATTGTAATTCTTTTTCAACCATTTTATAGATATACCAAATTTATTTTATCAATTGTTACATCAATTATTTTAATAATTATTATTGATATAATTCCTTATCATTTTTTAATTTAAAAATATTCCTAATTCAATAAAACATTTTCTAAAGAATTAATTGTATTTTTTAAGTGATATAGATCCATTTCACAAAGTCATTTATATAATATAGATCATTTAATTATACAATATATATTTTTTGTTTCAATAATTATTTATTCTCTTTTTCTCGTAGTGTCCACATCACAAGATGTCGAACACTTTGAATTTATTTAATAGGAAATAATAATTTTAAATATCCTTTTGTTTTATTTTATCCCATTAATGGAATTTAATCCTTAAAATTGCAATAATATAATGAAAAATATGATACTTTTACCACATTATGTCCGTTTTTCCTACCTAACAAGAAAAAATTTAGGGTTTCAACACAAAACATTTACAAGGTGAATGTTCTAATTCTATAACACGTTCTCACATTAATCGAGAATGTAATATAGTTTTTTCATGTAAGAACAATCATGGTCTAGATGTATAACGTAATATTTTAGTACTTTTAATGGACCATGTATGGGCATCATAAAATGATATATATTTATAGTGTAGTGATTCAATAATTTAACACATATTTTTACATGAAATATAATATAAATACCTAAAAAATATAATCTAAATATCGAGAGGCCTAGTTTAAATGTATGGATATGTTCATAATACATTAAATAGATACTAAAAAATGAAATATTAATTTTATTCTCCTCAATTAAATCCTAAATCCTTTCTAGACAATAGAATTTTGTTTTATACCCTATGGATTTAATAAAATAATTTGGTGACCTATAAATCCCAATAAATGAATAAATATTCTAGTGAAGCATAACATATGATTCAAAATGTAAAACATGGTATCATAGATAGAACGCTCATGAATAATCATATATAAATATAATATAATGAAAGTGGAATCATGAAAAAAAAATATTTTTTCTAAAATATATACAAAGAAATAAAAAATTCAATGATTTGTTCAAAGACAATATCACATGATGGACAGAGATTCATCATGGATTCGGTTTACAAACTTATCCGTTAAATAAAATCTAATGAGACAAAAACATTACCAAATTATTTGGAGTGATATTTGGGTGGACCTAAATTCTAATTTATATGATTATGTGTTGCAAAAAAAAGAAAAAACTAATTACGAATAAACCAATGTATTACTCATGGAAATAATTTGGTTGCATAATCTTTTATTGTACCATAGTCTATAGAGATTTAATAAATAATTCATTTTAGAGATGAGAATAAAAAGTATATTACATCATAAATGGAATGTATAGTAACATAGTTATATATTTGAGATATAAAAGTATAAAAACATCGTGCATAACATTCAATTAAATAGAGATATAGAAACTAAGTTAGAGTGAGAATGGTCATAGCATGAAAAAAAATATTTTTTTGGAGGGATCCCTTACATTCTATTCCAAAACCATTCTACACTAGATCTTAATGACATAAATAAAAACAAAAAAATTACATAATTTTTTTATATTTATGTTTTATTTCCTATAATATTGTTATAATAATTTAAAAAAATTTATTTAGTTATAAGATATTGTTTTGTTGTTTTGAAAGTGTTTCTTGGTTTCTTGTTCAGATCCTTTACTGATAATAATTAATATTACTTTCAAATATTACAAAATCTAAATTATTTAAATGAAATATTATTCATGTAATTCTAAAATTTAAAATCATTTTAAATACCAATATATATTTAGTCATTGATATTATAGTTTTATGAAATTGTTTTTCTTAATACGTTTAGTTCATTTGCTTTATTTTACCAACCATCAAGAACTAGTTTTTTAATTAATAATATGGATATATATTCATTCCAAAAATCTTAAAAATATAATTTATAAGAATATAGTTTTTAAAAAAATATAATGGAATTCAAATGTTTCATTAATTTAGTAGTAGAGAACACAAAATCATCATCCACGAAGGACGTGAGTAGACATAATATGGAAAAATCATTCATTTTTTAGCTTTTGAGGATATATGAATGGCGTGGATGGTATATATTCCATTATTAATATAACCATACTATATATATATTATACAAAAGTTATTATTCCATTTTTTCTATGAGTTTTAAGGATGGGATCAAAAAATAATTGGTTTTATAATCGGTAAATTTAGAATATTAACACATGAATGATACCTCTGTGAAGTACTATTTAAGGATCATTGAATCAGTATTATGGTGAAAACATTAGTAAAAGGATGTGAGGAAAAAGATAGTAAATGGTAAGGGGTATAAATATTCAAGTATTTATGGCTTGGAATGTGTTAGTTTATGAGGTTGTTTTTATTTGGGGATGAGAGTGGTAAATTTAAATATAACATCAATTAGTATATAATTATAGCCCAAGACTACCAATGATATTTTTTCTTGAATCTATATTAATAAAATGGTGCATTTTTGTTATATATTATGGGTTACAAGATCATCTATCACTCAAAATACATATATTAACATATGATAATAAATATGGTGTTTTTTTTATATTTCACTACTCCCTAAGAATTTTACTTTTTATAAAAATACATAAAAACTATCAAAACCACTTTTTGAGTTTTACATTGAAAAAATAGATTCCATTTTATGAAACTAAATTTCTTAATATAAAAATTTTATCTTCTAAATAAAATAACTATTTATTTGAATAATATCCAACATTATATTACGATCAATTTTCCGATCCTTCAAAAAATTACATATGGTGTTTTAAAATTATTATATAATTATAATAAGTCATAATTTTTATTTATCAATACAATTTTTAATAATAAACATAATTTTTTCCTTATTTTTATCATAATGTTAAAATTAAAACCGTTATGTTCAAAAAAAATTACGAAACATAATTTATCATTTATATAACATTTTTTTACTAGTACTATGTTATACATATATCAAATTTTCATGTTATAGGATTAATAGATAAAATTAACACATCCAAATGTGTGGATACTATTCTAATGGTCATCTTACTATGCATAACTATTAGAATAATATTCTAATGTTGATATTACATTTCCAACCATCAGGTTACTATTACAAAAGTCATATTACTATTCGAATTCATAGATTTTTAGTGGTTATATGAGATCTATACATTCTATAAATACCTTTTATTTCAATAATTAATTATCCATCTCTACCTTTTCATAAGGTTATATATTTCTATTTTCAAAAATAATTTTTGATTAATAAAATTATATTTTATTTCTACGGTGTTGTTTAAGAGGGACACTATTTTTAGTGATCATGTTTATCAAAAGCTTCACATTATCATCATCATCATATATATTAGTTTTTTATCCAAGTGTAATACATTCAATTCATATGGGTATTTTTATTATATACATTTAATTTTTAAATTATTGAAAAAAATGAAGTTTTTTTATGGCTTTTGTGTATTATATAAAATTATATTTATTAATATGAAATAATTATATATTAATAATGGGAATTCCTATATAAAAATTTGGGGACTATACATTCCTCCCCCTTATGAAATTTCACCATTTTAAATTTCATTCTACGTACCACGGGGAATATATTTGAGGGTACTTATGCTTTATGGATTCATCGTATTCCCATGTTTCCTCTACATAGATATGTTTTCAATATATAACATTGACTAGTTGTGTTTTCTTGTTACATAAAACTCTACATCCATGACATATTATCTTTACTAGCATCTTGTCCAAAGATTTTTCATTTTCGATCAAAATGATATTTAAATTTAGAGAATGTGGGGAATCTATTAGGTTCATTGTTAACATGGAAATGTGGAATACACTGTGCACATGAGACATGGATGATAAGAGTACAAGTCGATATGAAACAACTCTGATGAAATCAATAATCATATAGGGGCCTATGTAAATTTGACACATCATTTCTTTCATATAAAATATGCTGACTCTCTTCGATGGAGATATGTGGAAGAGTAATATATCTGTAACGATGAACTATATATATAACCAATTATTATCAACAATGATATTCTACTGAGTTTGACTAGCTCAGACCTGCTACTGAATATTCAGGACTTTACTATCCATTTCCCCATCTATTTCACTTCTTATATTCTTTAGTTCACCAATTTAATCATAGAACAAATGTTTTTTATATCCCTTCAAATAATTAGATTCATATAAATATATAGATATATATATTATATGCCTTTTTGGAAACTATTATTATAAAAGAAAAAGTATATAGGATGATGTTGACCTCATCCACCTTTAACATCCATTAAACTTTCTCTTAAAATTTCCAGAAGAATCTATATAATCCATAGTAATAAGTCATAATTTAGGGGGGTTAAGTCAAAAAAAATCTTAGCATAATTTTTAGATAATTTATAGACACTTCTTAAAACGTGGATGTAAATCTTGGATCTATGTTCAATATAATATCGAGTGGTTCATGTACCCTCACCGCTTCTCTGATGTATATAACAACATGTTGATCGAGTGATAATTCATTTTTAATTGTAATGAAGTGAGCTATACTTATAAGACAATTCACTATGACCCATATTGAATTATTTATTCTTTGTGTCTTCATAATACTAGTGAAAAATTCCATAGTGATGTTTTCATATATATATATATATATATATATATCGGAAAGGGTACTGGTTTCACCATGACATTTTAATTATCCATTTTATCTATTACCTACTAACATAATATGAATTTTGATTTATATTCTGAAATTTTTTTCTTCATATTATCCCACTGAAAGTTCATCGTAATATCTCAATACATCTTTGTGCTCTCTGGTTTTAAGGAGATGGTCAATTAATGTTAATCATGTAGCAACCCAATATTTATCTGAAGATTTTATTATACAAATTATCATAAGCCAAATCATTAAAATCCTTATACATCAAATTTAAACTATATATATTTACTTTTTCATAAAATTTCTAACATATTCAATATTTCAAAATTAGTTATTTAACTATCATTTATTTTTCCAATAAGGGATTGTTGATCAATCATTTGATAATGTAATGATGATGTTCTTTCCGTTATGATCATAATTTCTATACTCTACAATTATATAAATATTATATCATTATCTATTATCCTGATTGATAAGGTTTCATAATCCTTTCTACGTAAAGAATCTACATATTTATTTACTTTTCTAAGATTTTAGTGGTTTTATTAGTAACAATCCTTGGTGTGTTCTAACCATCATAATCGGTGTTTATTAAGACCCCTTTGAGTCAATTTATATTTAAATCTATTTTGATCCAAATATTATAAGGACTCGGACATAAACATTACATAATATTGAATTAAATGAAAAATTCACATTGAGGATCTTTCCAGGTTTAGAGTTTTAAAGAATTAGGCCATAACTATTACATAACAACTTAAATATAATAAGTAGATACATCTACTCAGTATCCATTCTTTCATAAAATAAAAACTCTTAAAAATAAACATGTCTAGTTCCATATTTTAGACATCATGAATTTTCCTTGATCCCATCCTTGACCCTATTCATCTTTATATCATATGGAAAAAATTTCAAAAAAACATGGGATGAGCATAAAAAGCACAGTAATGGTTATAAAATAAAGAATGAAAACATTATCCCATCAATAAATACCAATCAATGAAGCTATATTTATCAATCATAACATACCTTACAAAATCATAAGATTTATGAATAACAGACACAAATCATAAATTATAAAGGTTGCTCATGGAACCCATATAAAACATACATTGTAGCTATCACAACTACGTAGAGAGTTACACTTGGAATACCCATCAAAGTATATTCTCTAAATCTCTTAGGAGAAACATAAAGTTTACCTCAGTCGCGTTACCCAATGCATTGGAGAGCTATCTCGGGCTGACCCGCCCTAGGTTTATCACGAAACCAAGCATATACATAAACAATGCCCAATAACAATAACATAATCATAAAATATGACACATTTATAAAGGAAAGATAATATTTCCACATTCCAATATATCAAATCAAGATATTGAAATAAAAAATGTTTTATCAAATCATTTTCAATTCCATTTAAAAAAATATTTTTGATTTAAAGTGTCCCATACCAATTTGATTCTTCTAAATGAATTATCATTTGAAAAAAATTATGTACATATAATTAAATTCAAAAAAACATTTTTAAAAAATGGACATTAATGAGAATTATTTAGAAGAATAAATCTTTAAAACATTTAAAATGATATTTTAGTTAAAGAGTTTTTAACCAAAAAAGTGATGCTTGAATACAAATAATTGAATTATAAATTTTAATCAGAACATTATAATATCATGAGAATATAGGTATTAATTATATAATATTTAAAAGGATTGTATATACACTATATAAGAGTGAATTGGTGCATAACAACAATGATGTCTCAATAGAAATGTAAATTGATATAAAATCTCTTTTAAAGATGGTATCCTTAAATTGAGGATAAATCAATCACAAAACAATGTGGGAAAAAAATAAATACACCCAATTTAAACAATAATAGGTCATTCAAAAATATTCAAAGGATGAAATATTCATTAAGTACAAGTTGAACCTGAAGAATTGAAATTGGGTTAAGAGGTTCTCTTGTAATAATTCAACAGCCTAACGACGTCACTTTAAAATTCAGAAAATGAGTTGATGAGATAAAAAATATAATCTCGTCACATAGATATAATTTTTACATCAATAAGGATATAGAAGAACATATCCCAAAATAATAAGATGTAAATTAAAATACATAACAGAAATAAGTCTTTTAAAAAGAGGAGGGTGAATGGTTCCCTTACAGATTTGGTAATTTACAAAACATATGCCACATGAAAGAAGGATCATACAATGAAGATGTAAATACTGATAAATTAAATTATATAACATAAATAATAAAATTGTGGGTAGTACATACATCACAAAAAGGAAATAGTGGAAAATATATCATGAATCTCACGGGAATGAAAAGTGAGACGAAACCCTTTACCATATTGTAATCAATTGAGTCATAAGACCAAAAGATAATAACCACCAAATGAATCACAGAATACCTTGAAAATAATGATAATCATGATAATATATATCAAATGTAAGTAAAAAATACACCACATGAATTGAATAAGTTGCGAACAATGGAAATCTCATGGAATTAAAAGTGAGATAAGAAAATCCCTTACCGTATGTCCGACTTGACACGATCCTTATTTAATCTCATGATAAAAAAATAATGTTAATTTATACTTTCTTAAGAACATTTTTCAAGTTTTATTATTCATTTTATATCACTTATTACCATGTTATAAATATTATGTAAACATTTATGTTAGTAATGTTCATTTTGTCGATATTTGCTACTTGAGTAAAAAATGGACTTCTTATAATCACATGTTGTTCATGTGGTCAATGGTTCATTATATGAAAAATAATATTCAAGATTTTTATATCATATATAACATATATATCCAGTATATATATGTATTTATAATAGTACATAACATTTGTAGGTAAGAAATGAAATGCACCGTTCATGTAGACTGTAAGTCGTACGTACGCATGAATGCTACTTTAATTTCGATTTATTATTTTAATGGAATTAAAACATAATGACACATAGATATATTATAATTACAGATTAATATCATATATAATATCATTATCTTCATCCTTTAGAAATCCCACATAAGTCATTAACGAGTCACGTCATTTTGAGGGGGCGATAGTATACACTACCTCAAATGAGATTATCGTATTTACCCACTATGGAAAATAAAAGGTGTGCTGTAAATGGGAATTACAGAAGCATAATGAAATAATAAACATAAAATATATATATATCATATATAAATACAGTTCCATCATAATGGCCCCCATGAGAGGCAGTAATAGGTAATTAAACTATCATCCTCTCGTGAGGCGTTAGTTTTCCATCCATAGAAACATTATGTTCTTCCACCATTAGATGGAGGTGTTTGTAATTTAAGTAAGAAGAATTATCATAACAACATCCTAGTATATTTAGGATACTTTTTGTTACAAAATAAAGAATAAAAATTGTTTAGGGGTTATAGATGTAAAATAAATGAAAATAATTTAAGAGAAATTGTTACCTTTAATTTGGGTAACTTCCTTTGCTTTGAACCAATGGACTTCTTGAAGTGCCTTCTACCTAAGTTAAGGCTTCTATGTAGAGGAGAGGGATGTAGGGAGATTAATAGGGAAGATTTTGGACGAGCCAAATGGCTTGAGAGGTGTGGTGAATTTGTTATAAGTGGTCTCCTTTTAAAAGGGAGAGTAGGGGCTCTTTAAGAAAGTGTGAAAATATTATTTAATTATATAATGATATTCGGTTTATAAAGGTCCAAAATTTATTGAGGTAGAAGATAAGATGACTCATATTCGAAATAAAATCATACAATCAGAATTGTAAATGTTTTGGATAATATTGTAATAATTATAATCTTATTTATTTAAATCATTTATTAATGAGAAAAATACTGCATCATTATTGTGTCATGAATAATTTAAAGTATTCATTGTCTAAAAATTATAAAAAAAATACAATGATGTAGGAAATAATATTATATTTTTATAGAATATTTATAGGCAAAATGAATTCCTTATATAACACCATATACAAAATAATTGACTAAACTATTTTTGTTTATGTCATTTTTGCCTTTACTTTAAATTGATTAATCTAAAGTGTCATTATCATTTATAAGTGGGTCTATTGGGACCCAAAACCGACCCAAAGATGACCATGGTCGGCCATGACTCAACCAATAAGTTTAAGATACGTTTTAAGGTAATTTTTAATTATTATAATATTCTTCTTTCCTTCAATTAACCTATTTATCTTTAACCGCAGTAAAAAAAGTCAAAAGTTACTATTCACCAAAAAATATTTTCATCTTAATGAACCAAATTTTACTTATTGATAACAACCATGTATGTTGGATTTAGGAAAATTCAATTCAAAGATGTATAAAAATTTCATTTAAATGAAAAGTTCAGTTTTTTTAACCACCACTAAGTGGATTCACTATTCATCAAATATTGAAGTTTTTCAGAGAAAAACCAAATATTCAGCCTAAGCTATATTTGATATTCTGAATTAAAAAATGATGTCTATTTTCTAAATTAAAAACATATAAGTGTCATTAATTATTTTTGAAATTAATTTCTGTTATCAAAACAAATAACGTGTTTTTAAGAAATAATAACTATCAAATGATTGATACTTGTTTATGTCTAATTTCGAAGTAAAATTAATTCCAATGACAAAAATTGGATTAAATGGTAAAAATATATTTTAATTTAAATTTAAAAAAATTAAAAATATAATATAACCATATAAATAAATTAGATTAAAACATAGTTTTGAATTAAAATACAATATTTACAATATTCATTAAAAATGAACATTATCAGAAAAATTCCAAAAATTTAAAAAAATTAATTTTGATGTCCACTTTCTAAAGAAGGATTTTATTTGGTAAAATAGAATGTATTAGATTGACAAAAATTATATTTAAATAGGTTTCTCCATTAAGAGGTGGTAATCGGCTTTTTAATGTAAATTATACTTCAAATTAGATTCATTCTCATTTTAAGCCTCTAACTTTTATTGGATAAATTTAAATACATTTAACAAACATGTGTAATCATATTGTAGTTAGTTTTTTTCATTCCTGCCAATACTAAGGCTATGAGTTAACTACCATTTAAATAAATAATATTATATTATTAGTGTGCAACGTAAGATTTCCAAAAAACCTGTTGTTGCGTATTGGGTATGCTATCGAACATAGAATCCCCTTTAATGAAAAATTAATATTTAATTGACAAATATTAATAAATATGAAATGTAACTTATTATTTAATTTTCTGGGATGTTACATCCTTCCCCCCTTTTGGGAAATACGTCCTCGCAATTTTAAAAATGGGCTTGGAAACATCATTAAAAGTACCACATTGAAAAAGAGTCGATAAAACTATCACTTTAAAATAAAGGAAGAGAAGTAAAAAAGGTTACCCGAGATAACAGATACTAGGATTCCATGAAAACATGGATATGAAAGAGAGAAAAAACGGTCATGTTCTAATGGAGAGTGATAGAAAACATGATTAGGAGAGAGTTAACAACCATAAAATCACAAACATGTGATGGGTTCAATGGTTCGTGATTCCCTAGTAAGAAAAGTTAATAGACAATGTTTTTTTTATGTTACTTTTCATTGAAGAATCTATTTATGAGCTTACTAAAAAAATAAGTAAACAAAATTACTTTTCATGTATACTTTTATCCTTCACTAGATTTCTAACACAAACTCATATTTCTTCCATACGATGAGTATTTCAAATGACTTTTTTACATTAAATATGCTATAATCAACTTCGAGAGAATCAAATAATCCGAAAAAGATAAACTATATATTTACCTTGACTTTAGATATTAACTAAAACCAAAATGTTTAGTACAATATTAGATAATCCCCCAAAAGAATAATCTTTTACATAAAAAAACTACTCTGAATCTCCAAAATTTGTCTACAAAAACACAAAGTTCAACAAAGACCATTCAATAAACAGATATCCTTAAAATTATTCAAAGTAATCCAAACTATGATTGAAACACAAATCTCTAAAGGATTTAATCACATAGTCTACCTAGGTAAATATTAACTTTTATCTCCAAATAACATCAGTTACTCTTAAAGTCTCATACTGAAAAGTATCTAACCTAATCATATATCCTCTATGATAGGTTAATCATTTCCATAGATAACCCGAATCAACTTATTCTTGATTCATAATATCAACAAACTAAAAATAAATAGTCATAATATCTAGGGACTTCACGTAGACCAGTGGTAAGAGATAAATACCAGTCGCACTTTGGTTGTTGGATCGATTCCCACAATTTCAACTAACACGACGAGTTGTCACACGGTTTGTGTATTGTCCCTGTTCAAAAACTACATAATTTAATAACATTTTCAAAAAAAGATAAATTCATCAAAAATAACCATAACATATTTTTACCACAAAGGTTATCTAATAACATTCATTTTGCATCCGAAAATATAATAACTGGTAATTTCCTCAAATTCAAGGATCATATAAACCAAAATGGTTCTTTATAACTATATCCACAAAAGAGAAGATAATTATTCCGTGAATAAAATTTTCATATATCAAAAATCAATGTTACACATGCTATAAAATGTCTTCTAATGCAATCCCATCATCAGAAGAGCCTTAATACTTTTAATAATTTCACCATCCTAAATTCTACCATAACCCTTGAATCACTTATTTGTTGAATTCTTACTCATTATACATTCGTCTTGATTCATTAACCATTCCTTTCCATTTTTTTCTGAAATACTTCATTCCTACAAAAAAATCATGAATTATATCTTAATATTTCAATAATAAGAAAACATATGTTATGAAATAACCCATACCTTTCATTGGTCATTGTCAGTTTCTTCATTCTCAATCAGAATGGCATTATGTGTTGGTAAATGAATATTTTTACGATCTTGGTGATCCCATTCCTAAAACTTCTTCATAAGACATGTGTTTTCATAATGACATTACTCCCACATTTAAAACCTACAATTGATCCTTCAGATAGAACTTCATTCCCTTTCCTAGATTCAACTAGATGCTTCCTTTTTCCATGGCAGGTTCGTTCTTTATAACCTTCATTTCCACATCTATAGAGTCTTTCTGTCCCTTTGAATGATTTTCCTATGTGATTCTTTCCACATATTCGACACATAGGTTTTTGAAAATTATTACCTTTATGATTATTACCAGAACATCTGTAGGGATTTTTTTCTCACATATATGATGTCTTATAAAAATCACTAAGGTTCATGTGGTCAATCATGACTCTAGATAGTTGGTTAAGAATAAAAACAAGAGTTCTCATTGCAGCTCCCATATCATTTAGTTGTTCCTTTAGAAAACCTTCATAGTTTTCTTCATATCCACTGTTACATTGGTTCCTAATAGATCCATTCAGATACTAAAACCACAATGTTCAGTGTGAGTATATCAGTAAAATCATCATATAATATCTTATGAGGAGGTTAAACACTAAAATATACTTATTCATGTTATCTTAAAATCATTCAATTTATAAAAATAATTATGAATCATTCTAAAATCCTAACCATAATGGTAATGTCACTTATGCTTAAATTATACCCTAACCTCGAAAGTGTTCTAAACCGACCACTGATACCAACTATAAGGAATCGGCCTTAAACATTACATAATATTGAACTAAATGAATAATTCCCATTGAGGATCTTTTCAGGTTTATAGTTTTAAAGAATTAGGCCATAACTATTACATACAAACTTGAATATTACAAGAAGACAAAACTACTCAATATCCATTTTTTATTAAATAAAAACTCTTAGAAAAGAAACATGTCTAGTTCTATATTTTAGATTGAATGACTTTTCCTTGATCCCATCCTTGACCCTATTCATCTTTATGTCTATGGAAAACATTTCAAAAATACTTGGGATGAGCATAAAAAGCTCAGTATGGGTTATAAAATAACGAAGGAAAACATTATCCCACCAATAAATACAAATTAATGAAACTATAATTCTCAATCATAACATACCTTATGAAATCATAAGATTTATGAATAACAAACACAAATCATAAATCATAAAGGTTACTCATGGAACCCATATTAAACATAGATTGTAGCTATCATAGCCACATAGGGAGTTACACTTGGAATACCCATTACAGTATATTCCCTAAATCACATAGTAAAAACATCATGTTTACCTACGTCACGTTACCCAATGCATTAGATATCTATCTCGAGCACACCCGCCCTAGGTTTATCACAGAACCACCCGTATACGTAAACAATACCCAATAACCATAACATAATCATAACATAATCATAACATATGACACATGTATAAAGTAAATATAACATTTCCACATTCCAATACATAAAATCAAGATATTTAAATAAACAATGTTTTATCAAATCATTGTTAAAACCATTTAAAAAGGGATTTTTGAATAAAAGTGTCCCACACCAATTTGATGATTTTAAATGAATAATAATTTGAAAACATTATTTTCCATATAAATAAATACTAAAACCCATTTTGAAATCATGGAAATTAATGAGAAATATTTAGAAGAATAATTATTTAAAACCTTTAAAACTATATTTTAGTTAAACAGTTTTTAACAAAAAGAGAGATGCTTGAATACAAATAATTGAAGAATAAATTTTAATTAGAACATTATAATATCATAAGAATAAATGGATTCATGATATAATATTTCAAATGACAATATATACACCATATAATAGTGAATTGGTTCCTAACAACAATTAAGTCTCAATGGAAATGTAAATTGAGAAAAAAAGTCCCTTATAAAGATGGTATCCTTTAATTGAGGATAAAGCAATCACATAATTATGTGTGAAAAATATAAATTCAAACAATTTAAGTGGATATTAAGTGTAAACATATCATATTCCATTCACACATATTCATAGGATGACATATTGAAGAACTACAAGTTGAACTTGAAGAATTGTAATTGGATTAAGAGGTTCCCTTGTAAAAATTCGACAGCCTAACGACGTCATTTTAAAATTTAGAAAATGAGTTGATGAGATAAAAAAAGGGAATGTCATCACTTATATATAATGTTTACATCAATAATGATATAGAAGAACATATCCAAACATAATAATATGTAAACTAAAATACATAACAAAAAGAATTCTTTTATAAAGAGGAGGGTGAATAGTTTCCTTACCGATTTTGGTAATTTACAAAACTTGAGCCAAATGAAAGAAGGATCATAAAATGAAGATTTAAATACTCATAAATGAAATTATATTACATAAAGAGTACAAACATGGGTATTACATACACCACACAAAAGGAAATAGTGGCAAATATAGCATGAATCTCACGGGAATAAAAAGTGAGACGAAACCCTTTACCACGTTGTAATCAACATAGTCGTATGACCAAAAGTAAATAACCAGAAAATGAATCATAGAATACCATTATATAATGAGAATCATGATAATATATATCAAATGTCAGTATATAATACACCAAAAGTAATTTATAAATGGTGAACAATGGAAAACTCACACAATTTAAAGTGAGATAAGAAAATCCCTTACCTCATGTCCGACTTGACTCGATGGTTCTTTAATATCATGAATAATAAACTAAAGTTAATTAATACTTTATTAATAACCTTTTTTAAGTTTATTATTCATTTTATATCACTTATTACCATGTTATATACATTATGTAATCATTTAAGTTAATAACATCCATTTTGTCAATATTTGGTACTTTAGTCATAAATGGACTTCTTATAACCACATGTTGTTCATGTGGTCAATGGTTCATTATATCCATAATGATATACATGATTTGTATATCATATATATCATATATTTCTAGTATATAAATGTATTTATAATAGTACATAACATTTGGAGGTAAGAAATGAAATGCACCGTTTATGGAGATGGTAAGTCGTACGTACACATGAACACTACATTCATTTATATTTCTTATTTTAATGGAATTAAAACATAATTATACATAGTTATGATATAATTATACAATAATATAATATATAATATCATTAAATTTATCTTTTATACATCCCATATAATTCATTAATGAGTCACATCACTTTGAGGGGGCGGTAGTCCGCACTTCCTCAAATGAGATTACCGTATTTACCCACATTGGAAACCAAAAGGTGTGCTATAAATGGAAAGTAAAGAAGAGAAAATAAATCATAAACATAATATATATATATCATATATAAATACAGTTCCATCATTGTGGCCACCATGATAGGCGGTAAGAGGTAATTGAACAATCATCATCTCGTCAGGTGTTAGTTTTCCATCCAAAGAAACATTATGTTCTTCACCCATTAGATGGAGGTGTGTGTAAGTGTAGTTAGAATAATTCTAATATAAACATCCAACTATATTTAGGATACTGGTGTTGTCTCAAAATAAAGTAATAAAAAGAGTTTAGGAGTTGGAGAAGTAAAATAAAAGGAAACAATTTTAGAGAAATTGTTTCCTTTAATTTGGGTAACTCCCTTTGTATTGAACCAAAGGACTTCATGATGTGCCTTCTCCCTAAAGTAAGGCTTCTTGGTAGAGGATAGAGATGTATGGAGATTAATTTGGTAGATTTTGGGTGATACAAATGGATTGAGATGTGTCAGTAATTGGTTAGAAGTGGTCTCCTTTTATAAGGGAGAGGGCGGGCTCTTTAGGAATGTGTGAAAAATATTATTTTATTATATAATGATATTCGGTTTATAAAAGGTCAAAAAATCATTAAGGGAAATGATAGGATGACTCATATTCTAAATGAATTCATAAAATCAGAATTTTACATGTTTTGGATAATACTTTAATCATTATAGTCTTATTTATTTAAATCATTTATTAATGATGTAAATACCGCATCATAATTTTGTCATGAATAATTTATATTATTTATTGTCTAAAAATTATAAAAAAATACCATGATGTAGGAAATATTAGTATCTTTCCAAAACATATTTATAGGCAAAAATATTACTTAAATAAAACCATATATAAATTAATTGAATAAACGATTTTTGTTTATGACCCTAAATGCAATTTTCTAATGCATTTTTTATTGCACGAAGCAGTCTCCCCATGGACACAAAACCTATTTTAACATCATATTTGGTAAATAAGTTTCTTCAATGCAGACTCATCTTTCACAAACATTTGAAATATTTCATGCACTACTTTCTCTTTATATATTTTGATGTGATTGTCCCAAATCATGACTTTCACACAAGTTTCAAAACCTCGTTCAATAATGCGTGTAACACCATTTCGCAAAACAAATTTTCACTATTTTACAATTTTTGGATACACAAATCTGGAAAACATTGGGAAAGGACACCACCTTAAATAATATGGTATACTTAAACAATATAATCCCATTCCTTGAAAACATCCTAACCCTCAATGTAAGGATTGAAAAAAGACACAAACTATACTCCATTTTTATCAAATAACATCCTTGGTTCCAACAATCATGCAACCGTAAAGCTGAATTCTTCTTTCATCCACCCCCCAATCCAAATTATAGAATGAAAATAAATGTTCATTCATTATATACATATCACTATGGTGTATGTAATATGGAAACATGAAAATATCTATGATAGAAAATGAGATTTGGAGAAACATATATAAGATAAATGGTCGGATTGTTTTCTAGAATCCACCACCCCTAACATTCCAAGGATAGATAGGTCAATTATGGGGGGAGTATAACACCCTTGGATTCAATTGTGTAATTTTTATTTCATGAATTTATATAATATATTTTTATATTTTGAGTTTTAGGAGTATTTAACTGGTCGAGGGATAATGATATGGTCTTTTTGATTTCAATGATTCACCGTGATGTGGAACTGACTATGGTGAATGTCAAGGACATGATAATTTTTCAACTCAGAGAATTGGATTTTCCCAAGAATTAGGTAAATACCCATGACCTAAGGCCCAGTGTTATTGTGGTCATAGTGGGTTTGAGGCTTCTTATTGGGAAAATTCATGTAAAAAAAAACCCATTCGGTGGGTTCGATGATTGGGCATGTTTGACCATATGTTTTAGCAATCTATAAGGGTTTGGGATAACCCACTATGACATGGTCTAATGAGTTGTTCTGGTGGATTTTGGACGTTATATTAGAGGTCATGTTTTTTATTTATCAAAACATAATCCCCCATGTTTCCATAAATCCATTCATATTTATTTATTACCTTTAGTTCCCAAATAAAATAAACTATGTTCAAAATAATTTATTTCCTCCCCATACCAATGGTTTGGGGTTCGGATGGCTAAGAAAAACACATGCGTCATTGATGTACAAATTTATAACAAAATCATTTTTGTTCACATTCATTTTATATTCTCATTAATAATGTGATGATTTATCCATCATTATAGTTCTCTAGTGGAATTCACTATATAATATATAATAGGGTTATATGGACATCCAAGATGATCTATGCCTAGGTTGCCCCAACTAGGGTCCCACCTACCAAGCACTAATCTACATTAGACTCCCCCCATGAATTATGGATAATATGTCCTATTGTTAACTTGTATTAGGCCCACAATGATATTTATTTATCTTGGTACACCTACTTATTGGCTAGTGTGAAGGATACTTCTTAAAATTAAAACAAATATATGTTTTTTATTTAAAAATTCTTCAATATATGTTCTTATTTCATATTTCCCATATAAACATTTTCTTCCCTTAAATACTATAATCAAGGAATAAAAAATTGAGAAATCAAATATTTTATATGATTAATTAATTTAAATTAAAAAAATGTGTGTATAGTACACTTACCTCCTTCAACTATGATATTATAATATGTATATGAACTCTAGATCCAAAAAAAATAAAAAAAATAAAAAAATCTCTTCAAATATATTACAATCCTTCTTTTCCAATGGATTCATAGATCATCTCTCTATAAATATTTCTCTTATATAAATAGTGATAATATCTAGTAAGAATTCATCCAAGGAATCTCCCATTATTCTTTAACTCTTCTAGATTATAAATTTTTCCCAGACATATAAGTCTTAACAAAACCTAAATTAGAATTAATTATTTTTAAATATCAAAAAACTACATAAAAATTCAATAACCAGAATCAATTTAATATTTTCCTATTTTATTTTGAACCATTAGACTAATACATTACTATTTTTAACAATGAATATGTATTAGGGATGAGAGGTACTGAGTTGGGGTATCTTATCAGTCATCCATACTGATAAATAATTAAAATAACTCAAAAATACATTTTCACATAAATCATGATTTATTGAGGAATCTCATGGTGCAACACATACAAGTTGAAATTGATTACATTTAAAAGATCAAATTCGTAGGAAATTGTTTAGTGAACAATCTAATTTTTTTCGGACATATAAAAATTATTAATAATAAACGAACATTACTATTTTATTTAATAAAAAATATAGTGTTATTTTATACTTTTTGTGGGGTCATTTTATGTTTATAATGACCTTCACTTTTCCACACTAAATAAATAAATGAAAAATAAGACATGCACATTTCTGAAAAAATCCTTATTTATTCAATTTCAATCCCATTCATGATCATAAAAAATATTTCATGAGATAACATAACATTGAATGATTATTTTTTATGATCAACTATTTATTTTATGGAATGTAAATCATGGTGTAAGACTCACCATTACTATGTAAATAGTTTGGTATACTGTCAAAAACCTATAAAAATTTCTCCAACAATTCAATACTTCTATAGTCACTATAAAAAAATTAAATTATGACCATTTATTTTAAAACAATTCAATTCATTTGAGATTGAATATTATTATTTTTTAAACAATTTAAAATATTTTGACAACCTAAGACAAGACCAATGTCACACAACACATCAGCTTCACTTCTCATCAATAAATTAACTTAACATTCATGAAATATCCACCATATATGGTACATATATTATCAAATTTATTAAAATTATAAATAGGATGAATATTATAATTATATAGAAAATCCCATAAAAACCATTATAGTGTACCATTATTGGTGAAAATAAATTACTAACCAATATATATCATAAATAAAGGATTTTTTATTTGTTTAAAAAATTTATTTATGTATTTTTATAGTAGTCCAATTTTTTTTCATTATGTAATGAATAACTAAATTTAACGTATTTAAGGTAGATTCATCAAAAAAATAAGCTTACTATCTTGTCGATGACAGCCTTATATATTTATGCCTGTTTTTGAAATCCTTCCCAGTAACAATATAGTTTATTATTTGAGGAATGGGAATTATTAATAATGATAAATTTAAATTAATAATATTCATATGGTATATATATATATATATATTAGATTTTACATATTTAATTAATTATTCTAGACATTAAATCCATTTTGTAAGGATAACTAGAATTTATCCTCATATATAAAGGATTTTAGGATGAGTGGAGGTGTAAGGTGAAATGGTGGATGTATTAGGATAATAAAGATATTAATTCAAACATTATAAGGAGTTATCCAAACTCACAAAGTTTAATTCCACAATTTAAATACATTTTATAAAGGTTGAAACAAATATATATGGTACTTTCAATTTTACTCTGAGAGAGAAGGCACAAATATTGTATAACACAATACAACTATAGAATATATTGGTCCGTTTATGATTGTGTGGTAAGGACCAAGGTTGTGAATTTGAATTTATAAAATCAATAACCAGTGTAATTGATTTTAAGGACATATAACAAGGTCCATCATGAATTTTAGTTTAAGGAAATATGATCGAGAAAACTACGATTTTGGTGCTTAGAAATGGTTTTATGTGCATTACGTTAAAATGAGTCACCCTTTATATATTTTTCAAGTAGATGTCCCTGTTGAATGTGTAGGTGTCACACCAAAGTGGTTTCCCAGGACAATGGATGTGTAATGACATTAGGGAATATTAAACATATATAACGGTTAGGTGGAAATATCATCATGGGTTAAAATACCTGGGCGAAATGTTATCTCTAAGGTTTGAGGATCTACTAGGTGGAATGGTCGTGCTTCACCTATGTAGCTGGCCTTATATGTGATTATGCATAAGAAAAACCATGAGGCTTAAGAATAATTTCATATGAATAAAGGTTGTTGGGATTCAATATCAACAGAATGGCCCAAATTTTAATATACTCCACTAAATTTATTTTCCAAATCAAAATTTATGACTTGGGGGAAGTGATCTATCTTAAATGTAAGAGTATAAGCTCATTATATGAAAAACATTCACCCCACATCCTTTATATTTGTTTTAAAAATCACCTCTAATATCCCTTTGAATATAATAATGTTAAAAATGGATCTTATTTAACCTTACATTTATCTTTATTACTCTATATATTGTTTTTCAATTGGGAGTTATATTTATTAGAAAAATATCCCTAGGTTCTTGACCTTTTATATGGAGAACATGTATTTCCCTTCCTCGGATTAAAATTCATATATACTTGCATTCTAAAAAAACCCATGAATGGAATTCCATGGATATGATTTCTTAATTAGATTAGGCACATAAATGGTGAGATGAAGTCATAGAATAGTATAAATCCATCAAATTGGATTAATATAGAATCCATGAAGTTGGTCATCAAGAATCTTGAGTTCTAGATTCAAAATGGATAGGAGGATGACCATTTTGAGTTATTGGATCACAAGAAGAAAAAGATGTATAATATTCAAATGAAGAGAGGGATGATCAATTAAAATCTTGAATAATGTTTCATAATGAGCTTGATCAATATACTATGTATCTTAATGTTTTATTTAGGATAATAGGCACACAGTTTGTCTGAGCATTAATATGGAGGATAGATCTTATGGAAATAATCAGGTATTATTGTACGGTATAAAAGAGGAATGTTTGAAATCCTTAATTATAGATATTAAACCTTTTATATAGAGTGGTCATCCAAGGGGAAACTTAGTTCTTTATTATGTCATCCCTCAAGTTGTAACTCTTCCCAACAATTTAATATATATCGAAATTCATCCAGAGAATGTGATTTGGTAAGCCCTCAAATCCCTCAATCGAGAGACTTTTATTGCACCAGTTTAATTATTTGGATCAATTTATATTACTTCATGGGATTTTGTGAAGAGTGATATTATTTATTATGGGGATGCGGGATGCTCAGGTGGCATGATTCACTACCATAGTTCTCATCCAAAATTTAATGGACCCAACATCCCTGATTCATTTTAGACTTATCATAATGGTCACTTTTATATATAATGTTTTGAATATCATCATAATAGAATATTTTCATTACATAAATGAAAATTTGTATCTAGGGAGTAATAATGATTTATCAACTAATGGTCAATTTACGGTGCCATTTGTATTTCCCATGAAATGATATGATATATCCACATACAAGAACCAGGTTCCAAAATTATCATCAAGGTCAACATTAGTAAATCCTATGATATACTAGAAGAAATCCTAATTATCATGGTGATGGGATTTATGGGATTATCTACTTGGGTTACATACCTGTTTTTTCAGATTCAATAGTTCCACATGAATCACTATTTCTTTTATAGGCATGAAGTGAAATTTTATGTAATTGGTTAGTGTCTAAGGAAAGAAGACCCATATTATCCTCTATCCCATTCATCATGGTGTAAGAAATTCTCCATAGATATCATGACCGCTCAATCCAAAACTAGGAAATAACCCCTTTCAGGATTTGGATTGATTTTATTGGTATCACTAATCTTATGATTTCAAATGACATGGTTTTCATTCTCAATAGTAGTGGGATAAATAATAAAGGTTTCAATAAGGCAATGAACGAGTAATGTAGATGGAGTTCCCAAATGGCTAATCGTGATAAGATTAATATCCATATACCTTAGAAATATTTGACAATGAGTTCTAAATTGATTTTTTATTCCTTGGGAATTCATAGGAGATAATTCCCATCGAGTATTTTGGATCCCCCTTATCACTAGGAAGAATTAGTGATAGTAATTTTAATGGGTTAGAATAAAATATCACTAATAGAAGTAGAATCTATAAAAATAATTTTCATTATAATGGTCGGAGTGGATACTCAAGAGTGGGGTGAATTGAGTTCCAATCAAAATTTCTGTTAAAAATATTTCTCTTAAAATCCCCCTATTTAAAAACAAAGTTAAACTACAATGAATCTATATAGAGTGTAAATGTTCAATTAGTTTCTCAATGATGGATTATGTCTCAGTTAACTTAATTTGAAGATTAAATTAACTTTTGAAACTAACTTACTGGTTTATAATAAGTATAAAACTTTTTAATTTAACTATCAAAGTAGGATTAAAATAGTTTTGTATTTAAAAGTAATAGGAGCGGAATATAAAAAATATATATAGAATACTTATGACTTAAAATAAAATGCATAGCAGATGTAACCAAGAGGTTCAATCTCATGCCAAGACTTAGTCCTCTCTAACAATTTATATAAATTGATCCACACCCTAGATCGGGTAAACAACAGTGAACACCCTGTCCTTGTACAAAGACCTCTACCATAGTTCTTCGTGGGAAAAAAACAATAGCTCATAGCTGTCCAGGTCTTACATGACCTCTACCACTATCCATAGTGGGAAACAAAAGATTTATGGAGTTTGATTGAGGATTTAAGAATCCTCCAGTTCATCTCAGGAGACAGTGTGTGTGTAAAATAAGAAGGGTACACATACTGCTTGAAAATTAAATGAAAGAATCACTAAAGTAAGTGAGAATGAGTTTAAAAGAGCTTTAGTGATTGGCATTTGTATCTCTAGACTTGTTTGGTTGGTCAAACAAGCTTTTGAGTCCTTTTCTGGTTTCTGCTCAGAAAACAGAGTGTTGTTTTCTTCTTTGTTCTAGGTAAAACTTATCATCTTGAGTGCATGAAGTGTTTTTTGTAGTTATTCACTCAAGATTCAGCTTGTGGTTTCCTTTAGAATAAGTTTCTTCATGTATGTCTAGTGTTCTTGTAGTATGGATGTCTTTCGGTGTGCAACTCGTTTTTCAGTATGAAGCTTGTATGTACTCTTCGTGTTTACTTCTTACAACTTGTTGCTTGCCTGTTAAAGGCTCCTCGTTCATCGCATTACAATGACACCACACCTTTTCAGCTTAGTCTTTATCTTCCCTTTTATAGATTTCAGCTCCGGAAAATGGGAATGATTACCTTTTTCATGGGTACTAGGTATGGTTTCCTGACATGGCAACATAGATCATTAAATAACATTAACTGCATTAAAAACATAAAATGTAACCATTAGCTTAATAGATAAATAGTATTGAGATTATAGAGTTTGACTAGTTGGTCAATCATTTGTAGCCTTCTGTTTGTAGACGTGTACGGTGGTCTTTGTGTAACAGTTCTTTCCATCAATATCTCTTTGAACATGCATTGGTAGCTATATATATTGGTGAATTCATTCTATCGGTAGATCTTATTTTATCGGTAGCTCTTGGGCTATCGGTAGCTTGATGTATCAGTGACTCTGTACTTGTATCGGTAGACTTCTATCAATAACTCTCTATTCGCTGGTTCTATTGGTAGACTTCTTCATATCAGTATCTCTATACATATCAGTGATCAAGTGTATACTACAATACTTAAGCATATCAGTAGATCTATTCTACTAGTAGCATGGTTTTTGTCAGAATCCTTAGCTTATTGGTGACTCTGTCTATCAGTAGACTATGTCTATCGGTAGACTTAGTACCAGTAGATCTTTATCATTAGCTATATGCATACCAGTGACTTAATACTTGTCTGTATTATGCAAAAAATATCTGAATGGGTTAGAAGTACTTAATAACTCATATAAACATAGGATAAACAATGATTAACATATTTCAAGGATTATTTTAATATTATTATCATCTTGATAACATAATGTCATATATTGAGATAATTAGAATATAGATAAACATTAGTTGGGATTATCAAATTATATGAAAGCATAATTGAGATTATCAAAATAGGAGAGGTCAACAATCTCCCCCTTTTTATAATCACAACTTATGATATTATCAATTCTAAAATAGTGAGTAATTGTATCAAAGTATATATCATTGAATTAAATTTTCTCAGAGAAGACCGTATGTTATAGAAAACAATTTATCAGAGATTGAATTAAATGTGATAGTATCAGAGATAAAATTAAATGTAATGATATCAAAGGTAAAAGTTAGTGGTATCAGAGAGTTAAACGAAATGGTATATTAGAACTAAATGTAATGGTATCAGAGGGGAAAAGCATGATAACTCTTCCTTAAGGAAAATTTATCCCCCTTTGATATTTTCTCCCCATTATTTATTCTCTCTTTAATACTTCTTCTGTAGGGTGAATATGTCTCCCTCTCCCCCTGGGTGAATATGTCTCCCTCTTTGATACTTTGAGAATATATCACTCCTTTGTAGAATCCTGGTAAAATATTTCTCCCCCTTTGTGATAATCAAAAAGTGGGAAACAAAAAAGAGAAGAGGGACAAAATGAGAAAAGAGATTAAAGCCAGTTTTATTGTATAAAGAAATAAAAAATACAATGGATTCCTATAAAACTGTCTAGCCACTTGTCCAATCCACATCCTCAATGTGAGATTTTCCCTTGGGATTAGAAGAGGATTTAGGTGGGGTGGATGCTGGTGAAGGCTTAGGAACACCAGAGATGATCACAGGAGGCTGAGCCACTAACAATCTGCATGGCCTATACTGAGGAGTTCTTTGAGTGATCATAGGTGCGAGGCTTCAAATTTCTTGAGCAAGATTCATCTGAACATGAGAAGCAGTAGAGGCAGAGGCTGATAAATCAAGAGGTACAATCACTATTCGAGCATCAAAATGCAGGAAAGGCAGCAACAGATTTATGAAATCCATAATTATTCCTCCTCGCACTATAGAAGGTATGAAATCATCCTTGTTCTCCATGAATTTGTCCAATGTTGGAGTCAATTCCCTTAGATTGCTAACTTTTTCTCTGAAGGCTTGATTTACAGGAGGCGGCTTCATATTCTCTATCAAAATTTTTGAAGTGTCTGTTCATTTGGTTCTTTGTGTAAATCTTTTCGAAATAGGAGCCCACCTTATCTTTCACTTCTTTCTGAGAGGTAGAAGCTTCTCTCATAAAGTATTGGACTATCTTCATTATTTCTCTAGCTTAATCACTAATATATAGCATAACTTTTCTCAGATCAGATGTGTCCACAGAGCCACTGGTAAAGCTGAACCAAGCTTCTCCTTCATCACAGCTCGAATTTGATTCAAATCCATAGAGGGTTTAGATGCAACAGAACCAACAGAGAAGGTTACTGTTTCCTTGAAGTTTTTGGTCAACCCACTAATAAGATTTTGAACTTGGGAATCTTGGGTTTTAACATGATCGTTCATGGAGTTTTTAAAACCATTGAACACTGAATCCATCTGACTTACAACACTTTTCACATAGTCTAAGTCCTTATCTGCTAGAGATTTTGAGATCATGTAAGAGTATAAAGAGATAACCAATTTCTTTAGAGCATCAAGATCTACTTCCAGTGTAGATATTTGAGTTTGGCAGTCTTTAACTTCTTCCACTGTTTCTTCTATAAAGGTTTAAAAACTACACCCTAGAGAGAGTTCAATATATCTTTCCAACATAATAATATCTTCAGCAAAACAATGCTTCATTTTAGTAACTGAGGTAGTAAATGAATATTTCAGCTTATATTTTAAGGATTCAAGGTCAGCCCTGGTGGTCATATCAGAAAGAGAAACTGCAACAGATGCTCTTTCAGATGCTAAACTGACCACTGAGTCAGTCATGATTGACTGAATTGAAGATACCAGAGAAACTTCCATCTTCTTTATCTCTTCCACAAAACTGTCCTTAAGCTTTTTCTTCAAAGTATCCAGGTCATGCATTCTGATCACATCTTCAGGGAGAAACTTAGTCTCAACATCATAAATGATCTTTAGTTAATTTAGAGATGCCTCATTCTCAGAATCAGGATAGTCTAAACCAATGACTACAAAACCTGGTTCTTCTGCCCAATCCTCAAAATCAACATCCCTTGTAACACTTCCAAACATGGTTTGATGCTCCCCCTCAACTGGTGCATCCTCAAGTAAAACAACAGCATTTTCAGCAGTATTCTCAATAGGTATTCCTTTTTTAGAAGAATCTTATACTATCAATTCTTTCTCTACAATAGCTGGAGGGTCTTGCAAAATAGGCAAGGGTATGTAAACTTCATTTGCATCCATAGCAGGAACTAAAGATTATCCAATCAATGGACTAAGGCTCATATCAGCTAACATAGATGCTTCACGTTCATGAACATCTTCTTCATTCTCTACAGCATCCACTTCAACATCCTTTAAAGAAGCTTCTTCCTTATCAGATTTATGTTGATCTAGATCTTCAGGTGTTGGTCTAGGAGGTATGTCTGGGTCCCCTCCTTCATCATTAGAGGAATCTTCCTCTTCTGAATCATCACTGCATTCTGGCTCCTCTTCATTAGATCCCAAACCTAGATCCCTCACATCCTTCGGTCTTGAAGGATGATCCACAAGATTGAACATATCATACACATTCTTGTCATCAGTGAACCATTATCCTCTCCATGGGTTCCAATTTATTTTCATGTATTTGCATATAGTACTGGTGAAACGGAAATTGTTCCTTACTACCACTGTTTTATCTTGAGACTCAGCTATTCCTTTCACTTTGATCATTTCTGAGATCAACATAGAAAAGAACAAGGCATTGGTTTTTGACTTGGGTCTAATAATTTCCTCCATTTGAGTCATCAGAAATATGCATAGATTCACCTTGACTCCATGTCTCAAAAGATGTAGGAGATAGATATCCTAATATCATAAATTTTCAAAGTCTCCTCTCCTTGGTATTAAGATGTGCTGAACAAATTTGAATAGCAATCTGTTTTCTCCATCCATTTCAGTATATACTACTTTTCTTTGATTTCCATCACCAGTAAGCTCTTCCAAAGTAGTCACATAGTCAAAAATATCACTAGTGGGTGGTATAGGTCTCGAGACATATCCAGATACTCCTTCGTTTGGAACTTTCAGACATTCATCCCTCTCAGTTATGAAAAATGCAATTCCTTTCCATTCATAGATGAAGTTACTAGGTTCTCATCATTAGATTTCTCAAGACATACATTGTCATAAAATTTATTCACTAGCTTAGGATAGTAGGGACCATTGTTGTTCAGAAAACAATCTACCCACTTTTGATCTTTCAGCACTTCAAGCACTAACTTTTTACTTGCCAGCAACCATTCCACACACATCTCTTTTTCGATTACCATAACTATATTCTGCATATGAGGATTTACTGGTCATCTTCTTGATCTTTTTCTGCTAGCACTGCCACTTGCTTCTAGTTCGGACTTCTTCTTCTTTGCCTGAGGCTCATCGAAAAAATCTCTAATAGAAAGGATTTTGGTTTTTGACATCTCAGATTCGAGGGATTTAGGGTTCTCAAAAGATTCAGGAGCTAAGGTTTGATGGTAAGGGTTTGAGGATCGGTGGATTGAGATGTAGCTATGAATTTATTTTTATAATTTAAGAATTATGAAATAAATAATTAAAATGAAATAAAGTGAAAAAGATTCACATTCTGGCTACAAACAGAAGAATTAAACAGCGCACTCATCGGTAGGGTCTATCAGTGAGAATTCCTATAAGTGAGGTTACATCAGTGAGAATTCACATCAGTGAGAATTTACATCGGTGAGAATTTACATCGGTGAGGTAGCTAATGATCTAGGTTAATCATTCATAAATCGTGTCTAATGTAACTTAACTTATCCGAACTCAAAGGATTGGTGAATGTATCAGCTAATTGATGTTCAGTACCAATAAACTCAAGAATAATATCACCCTTTTGGTAATGATCTCTCATGAAATGGTGCCTTATATCAATGTGTTTGGTCCTAGAGTGAGATAGAGGGTTCTTCAAAATGGTTATTGCACTAGTGTTGTCACAGTTGATAGAGACACGCTTAAAGTCATATCCATAGTCCAAAAGAATGTGTTTCAACCACAGAATTTGTGCACAGAAGCTACCAGTAGCTATATACACTACATCGGTAGTGAACAATGCTACACAATTCTGCTTCTTACAACACCAAGATACTAAGTATTTTCTCAATAAATGACATGTTCCTGATGTTCTTTTTCTATCTAACTTGCAACCGGCAAAGTCAGCATCTGAATAACTCAATAACTCAAAGGATTGTCCTTTTGGGAAAAACAAACCTATGTTTACAGTATGTTTAAGATACTTAAATATTCTTTTAACAGCAAGTAAATGAGATTATTTTGGATTAGCTTGAATTCTTGCACACATACACACACTAAACATAACATCTGGTAGACTAGTAGTAAGGTAATGTAAGCTTCCATTCATACCTCTGTAATTAGTTTGATCTAATGGTTTCCCAGTTTCTTCTGCATCCAATTTACAGATAATACTCATAAGAGTATCACTTTCCTTAATTCTATCCAAACCAAAAAGTTTTAAAAGATCCTTTGTATATTTACATTGATTCAAAATAATACCATTTTCATTTTGAAAAATAGGAAATCCCAGAAAATATTTGAGTTCTCCCATTAAAATCAGTTCAAATTTATTTTTCATACTTTTTGAAAAATTATTACATAAGGATTGTTTAGAAGATCCAAAAATAATATCATCAACATATATTTTTACTACTAAAACATCATTAGAATTTTTTTTAATAAAAAGCGTTGGATCAACAATCCCTTTAGTAAAAATTTTTGAAATTAGAAAATTACTAAGTCTACCATACGAAGCTCATAGAGCTTGTTTTAAACCATATAAATATTTAGAAAGTTTAAAAACATGATTTGGAAAATGGGCATTAGTAAATCTATGTGGTTGTTCAACCAAAAAATCTTCAATTATAAATCCATTTAGAAAATCACTTATGACATATATTTGATATAACTTGAAATTTAGATGAGCAACATAGGAAAGTAGAATCTTGATAGCTTCTAATATTGCTACAGGTGCAAAGGATTCCTCATAGTCTATACCTTTCTCTTGACTATATCCTTGAGCAACTATTCCAGCTTTGTTTCAAACTAGGTTTCCAGATTCATCAACTTTGTTTCCAAAAACCCATTTAGTGCCTATTGTTAAAGTGTCCTTCAGACTGTTAATTAATTCCCAGAAATTTTTTCATTCAAATTGATTTAACTCTTCTTATATGGCCATTACACAAAATTCATCATTGATTGCATCATTGAGAATTTTAGGTTCTAGTTGTGAATGAAAGGCTTGATGTTAAACCTAGTTTCTTAGAGAAGCTCTAGTATGTGACCCTCTATCAAGATTACCTACAACAGCATCTAAAGGATGATTCTTTAGAATCCTTGTTTATCTAGTAAATGTAGGACTAGAATTTTTTGGTTCATCTCTATGTTCAGGTTCTATAGAAGCAGATTCTGGAATCTGTCCTGAACTGGATATTTTTACAGTAGGTTCTTTAGATTTATCATTAAGGTTCAGAACAGTCCAATCTTATTCAAGATTTTCAAGAGAGGTTTTAGGTTCCTGTGGATTAGTTTCATCAAACATGATGTGAACAGATTCTTCCAGACATTAGGTTCTTTTATTAAAGACTCTATAGCCTTTGATAGTTAAAGAATATCCAAGAAAAATTCCTTCATCACTCTTATAAGAAAACTTGTCAAGATTATCCTTTGTATTATGAATAAAAACGTTGTAGCCAAAGACTCTAAAGTAACCAACTTTAGGGTTTCTATTATTCCATATTTCATATGGGGAATTCCTATGAACTGGTCTAATTAAGACTCTATTAATAATATATCAATCTGTATTCACATCTTCAACCCATAAATAAATAGGCAGGTCAGATTCATTAATCATGGTTCTTTTTATTTCTTGAAGGGTTCTATTTCTTCTTTCTACTACACAATTTTGCTGAGGTGTCCTAGGAGTAGAAAATTTATGACTATAGCCATTGTGTAAGCAATAAGATTAAAACTCTTGATTTTTAAACTCACGACCATGGTCACTTCTCAGATTTTTAATCTTATGTCCACTAAGGTTTCCTTCAGATTTGGAGTATTTGAAAAAGTAAGAACAAGCTTCACTTTTATGAGCTAAGAAGTATACCCAGGTATATCTAGAAAAGTCAGATACTGGGACATAGACATAGTGCTTCGCATTTAAACTAGAAACTCTAGATGGTCCAAATAAATCCATGTGAACAAACTCGAGAGGTTGAGAAGTTGAAACTTATTTCTTTGATTTAAAAGAAACATTATGTTGCTTTCCCTTTTAACGGGTATTACAAACTTTTTCATTTGGGAATTCATGTTTAGGTAGGTCTCTAACCATGTTTTTCCTAATTAGTTTTCTAAGTGAATAGTTTTTTTAGTGTCCTAATTTTCTATTCCAAAGCCAATACTCCTTATTAAAATCATTTAAACAAGTAACATTTTGTTTGGGTAAGGAATTCAGGTCAACAACATAAACATTTTCATTTCTAAAGGCAAAGAATACTAAAAAAATATTAGAATAAGAAACATTACAAGAATCATTTTCAAACGTAACATTAAATCCATCATCACATAATTGAGAAATACATAAAAGTTTATACATAATTCCATCAACAAATAAAACATTAGAAATTAAAATAGAATCAGTGTTACAAATATGGCATATGCCGATGATTTTTCCATTAGAATTATAACCAAAGGTGACATGGCCTCCATCAACCTTGATTAGGCTTTTGAAACATGAGTAATCTATAGAAATATGTCTTGAAAATCAATTGTCCAAGTGCCATACCTTTTTTTAAGAACTCTTCAAGCAGATTTCCTACAAAACATATTTAGATAGAAAATGATTTTGGTACCCAGATCTTCTCAGGTCCAGAAAGGTTAGCAATCAAAGATTTAGGTACCCATATTTGTCTAATGGGTTTCATATAATTTATAGAATCAATATATTTTGAAAGATGGAATTTATTTGATCTATAACCATATGAATAACTAGTTAAAGCAAAGAAATTTTCAGAACTAGAATAAGCATAATTTTTTCCAGACTTAAGAATAAATCAAGTTTTAGTGAATTGTCTCTGTCCAGGTTGGTATCTAAATCCAGTAGTATATTTTGGTGCAACTTATTTTCCTAACATTTGAGTAAGTGTATATTTTCCCATTGTGAACTTTACTAAGTCCTTTCCTAGTTTCTAATTAGACATTTTCAATTCAGTATTTTCCTTTAACAGTTGAGCATTATTTTCCTTTTCTAAATCAAAGGCAGATTTAACATTTTTAGTGAGAGAATGTTGTTTCTTTAGTGACTTATACTTTTCCTTAAGTTCATTACATGTTTCTTCCAGCATGTTACAATATTCAGATAATTCATCCTTAGACATATCTTCAGAATCAAAATTAGATTCTACATCATCTCCAGAATAATAAGAATTTAATATAGGAGTATCTAATGTTACCTCAGATGTGTTGGTCATGAAACACATGTTGGCATGATTTTTTTCAGAATCAGAAATTTCATATTCATTTGTGATGTCTTCTGAGGCACTCCATGTATCATTCATAGTTTTCTTGTACTTCTTGTCCATATAATCGTGTTTCTTTTTGAATTTTAATTTTGGACAGTCAGCCTTGATATATCCTTTCCTTTTTCATTTAAAGTAGACTATATCATCTTCCTTATCAGATTTCTTCTAATCCTTCTTCCAATTATCCTTGTTGTCATACTTGCCTTTGTAATTTTATTTTCGAATGAATTTATTCTTCCTATAAATCATCTTGAATCTCCTGGAAATTTGGGACATTTCAGCATCACTATCTGAATCAGAATCTTCAATGGTTGAACTATCATTAGGTGCATGCATTTTCTCCTTGTGTTTTCCTTGGAAGAAGTAGACTTGAATTCCATGGATTTTCTCTTGGGTTCATCATCTTTATCCTTATTCACCTTGAGTTCATACTCATACATCATTAATTTTCCAATAAGCTCTTTTACAGGGAGAGATCCAATGTCACGTGATTTTATTATTGAAACAGAAGTGCCCCTCTATATTTCTAGTAGACATCTGAAGATTCTGATGATTTGTTCCTTTGCTGGAACAACCTTTCCAAGTGAGATCATAGTATTAATAGTCTCATTGAACCTAGGATACATGTCATAAATAGGTTCATCAGTCTTCATTTTAAAAATATCATATTTAATAGTATAAGTATTTAATCTCATTTCTTTAACATTTATCGTTCCTTCATGAGAAACACCCAAATTATACCAAATTTCATAAATATTTTTGCAAACAGATAATATATTAAACTCTTCATCTCCTAGAGCACAGTACATGTCATTCACTACATTGAAATTATTATTGTAAGAAGTCTTTGTAGGTTTATATCAAGTGGTTCTTTTAGTTTATTGAATTTTTTATTGATATTCTATAGTAGTCCAGATATCCAAACCCATACTCTCTAGATGAATTTTCATTTTCAGTTTCCACTGGGCTTAATTGGTGCCATTAAAGAAAGGTGGATGGTTAGTAGCAGCACCCTAGAGTCTATTGTCCATAACTAGATTTTAGAAAATAGTTTTAAAGAGATAAAATTTATAACTATCAGTAATTTAAGATCTTTAATGATGCAACTAAAATCACAGATAAAAAGAAGAATGTTTTGAAAATTTTTATTAATAAAAACAACCCTATGATACCAAATGTATGTCGAAGTGGATACTCCAGAGGGGGGTGAATTTAGTTCCAATCAAAATTTCTGTTTAAAATATTTCTCTTAAAATCCCCCTATTTAAAAACAATGTTAAACTGCAGTGAATCTATACAGAGTGTAAATGTTCGATTAGTTTCTCAAAGATTGATTAGGTCTGAGTTAACATAATCTGAAGATTAAATTAACTTTTGAAACTAACTTACTGGTTTACAATAAGTATAAACACTTTCTAATTTAACTATCTATGTATCTTTAAAATAGTTTTTTATTTCAAATTAATAGAAGAGGAATATAAAATATATATATATATATATAGTATAATTGTGACTAAAACTAAAATTCACATCAGATGTAACCTAGAGGTTCAGTCTCAAGCAGAGACATAGTCCTCTCAAACAATTTATATAAATTGATCCACACCCTGGATCGGGGTAAACAACAGTGAACACACTATCCAGGTAAAAAGCCCTCTACCACAGTTCTTCATGGGAAAACAAACAACAACTCACAGCTATACAGGACTTACTCAACCTCTACAACTATCCACAGTGGGAAACAAAAGGGTTATGGAGTTTGAGTGAGGATTTAAGAATCCTTTAGTTTATCTCAGCATACAGTGTGTGTGTAAAATAAATAGGTTACACACACTGCTCGAAAATTAAATGAAATAATAACTAAAGTATGTGAGAATGAGTTTAGAAGAGCATTAGTGATTGGCAGTTGCAGCTCTGGACTCGTTTGGTTGGTCAAAAAGCTTCTGAGTCCATCTCTGGTTTCTGCTCAGAAAACAGAGTGTCATTTTCTTCTTTGTTCCAGGTACAACTTATTAGCTTGAGTGACTAAAGTGTTTGTTGTATTTCTTCACTCAAGATGCAGTTTGTGGTTTCATTCAGAATAAGTTTCTTCGTGTATGTCCAGTGTTCTTGGAGTATGGATGTCTTTCGTTGTACAACTCATTTTTCGTATGAATCTGGTATGTACCCTTCGTATTTACTTATTTCTTCTTGATTATCGCTTGTTACATGCTCCTAGTTCATATCCTTACAACGACACCACACTTTTTCAGCTAGGTCTTAATCTTCCCTTTTATAGCTTTCAGCTCCGGCAAATGGGAATGATTACCTTTTGCATGGGTACTAGGTACTGTTCCCTGACATGGCAACATAGATCATTAAATAAAATTAAATACATTAAAAATATCAAATGTAACTGTTAGCTTAATAGATAAATAGTATTGAGAGTATAGAGTTTGACTGGTTGGTCAATCATTAGTAACCTTCTGTTGGTAGACGTGTATGGTGGTCTTTGTGTAATAGGGCTTTCCATCAGTAGCTCTTTGAACATGTATCAGTAGATATATATATATCAGTGACTTCATTATATCATTAGCTCTTAATTCAGTGGTATCTCTTGGGCTATCGGTATCATGATGTATTGGTGACTCTTAACTTGTATCGGTAGACTTCTATCGGTAACTGTCTGTGAACTGGTTCTATTGGTAGACTTCTTTATATCGGTAGCTCTGTACATATCAGTGATCAAGTGTATACTAGAAGACTTAAGCATACCGGTAGACCTATTCTATCGGTAGATCGGTTTCTGTTGGTAGCCTTATCTTGTCAGTGACTCCGTCTATCAGTAGACTAAGTCTATCGGTAGACTGAGTACTGGTAGCACTTTAACAGTAGCTATACGCATACCAGTGACTTAATACATGTCTGTTTTATGCAAAAAATTATTCGAATGGGTTATAAGTACTTTAGAACTCATATAAACATTGGATAAACAATTATTAATATATTTCAAGGATTATTTTAATATTATTATCAACTTGATAACAGAATATCATATATTGAGAGAATTAGAATATAGATAAACATTAATTGATATTTTCAAAGTATATGAAAGCATAATTGGGATTATCGAAATAGGTGTGGTCAACACATTATTCTGGTGATGTGGTCAAATTGAATAACTGTGTTTTCACAACCATCCAATGCATGTCTTAATGGTTTGGAAGGTTGATAAATAATTCATCATGGAAAATGATAAACTCATGGTATAAATCATCTGGGATTCTAATTCCAAAAAAGGGTTTAATTTCACTTCATGGTCTAGAAGGAATATGACCGGGGATGAATGTTGAATAAATCTAAAGGATATTTTAGAATCATTACATAGCCAGAAATCCAAGTTGGCCTATGATGTTATTGATGGTTAGACTATTTGGGGATCACTCAGTGTATGTGAATATGGGAAGAACCTGATACACCTGAAGGATATCGTCTCTTGTTATTGGATAATTATCCATGGAAACATTTCATTTATTTTAGATAATTTTATATGTAATTTTTGTTGTGGGGTTATCGGTTTCTAGATCCACAATAGGGATGGTATTTTGCTTGCTTTTCCAGGGTGACAAACACACAACCTCCCTTTTAGGCTCACCACCAACTATACATTATTGATTTATCAAATATTAAACAATATGTAACATTATTAATAACAAATTATTTAGATTCACAAAGTGATAGAATTTTCTGTGTTCATAGGAATTGCATCTTGTGAATTATTAATGAAGATATATAGTTATGCATTGAAAAGAAAATAAAATACATAATTCATGGGCTAGTATTATTTGGTTAAAATATATTGCCTTGAAATATAACATTATTATATAGAGGATAAGAAACCATGACATTCTTACAAATGAAGATATCATATAGAGTGGAATTAGGCTGGACTCAAAGTGCCTATGTTTCATGAATCTTATAGAAGAAATTTCTTTCAACAACTTCTTCGATGTAGATTGAGTCACATACCTGTGGAATGTCTTCATTTAATTCTTATTGGTTACATCCTTTTAATGTAATATTAAAGAATTTCTCTATCTCTACTTTAATAAGATTTTATACAATTGCATTGATAAGAAAAAATGGGCGATTATATAGGCAACCTATTGTTAGTGTATCTTGGATGCTAGAAACAAGGCGTGTCATGATTTAGACAGTAGCTAGAATTTTCTTTAAATTATTAGATCTTTCTTCTAGGGGGATTATCGGTTACATTCCTTAATATTTGGGAGTATTATTCATATTTATGGAATTTTATGTGTCATAGATACTGTTATCCCCCCTTGTAGTAACCAACTCCATAGGGGCACTAGATCCATTGGACAACCTCTCTTAAAATGGAATTAATCTCAATACTGATGGGTCCTAAAGATAATGTTTTATATGGGGTGGTGGTATAGTCCATGAATCATGTGGATCTTCTATCTTCCACTTTAGAGCAAAAAACAACTAATTTGATTTTTTTAGTGGAGGCTTCTACCTTGCGTAATAGTTTGAAACAGTGTAGTGAGATTATATTGATCTGGATTCTGTATTGACTTCCACTATGGTCATCCTCTTCTCTGACCAAGATCTGATCATAGTACCTTGGTGTATTTTTTTAAAAGATTTTTTTATGTTAACAACTTATCAAATACCATGCCACTTTAGACTACACCGGGCAACAAGTTAACCAAGTGGCATATTATTTGGAATCGCTACTAAAAAATGACATATACCCATGGTTCAAAAACATAGGTATATCCCCCATAACTGTGGGCATAGCCTATACCCATGGTTTTGGTAATCATGGTAAATTGAGGCATCGGGATAGTTCCCCATCCTATTCCAACAATTTTACAAACCATGGGTAATGCTTTTTTCTTACCATGTCAAAGTCACATTTATTCCTGGAATGTTGTCAAAGCCTTATACCCACTGATTTAAAACCAAGGGTATAAATTATATAAAAAACATATCGGTGGGGATAGTACCCATGAACCGCACTCCAAATTTGGGATGCCTTACCACTCACGCTATGTCACTTATATGTATATATATCTATATTTTTCTAAATATATTAATTTACGCTGGTATTAGAAAAATGTCATGTCGTGGGTTTCAATCGTGCAAATTCGTCTTCATACTTCCAATGACAAACCAACCCACCTAACTCACATATATATTTATATACCAACATTTATTTTAATATATTAATATCTCTCCTAGTATTGTAAATAAATTGGTCAATAGTATTTTTTCTTGCAACCAAATATAACATTAAATAACGCCACACCAACTCATCTACGGAACATTTGTGGTTCTATATATGAATTTACCACTTTATATTAATCTGAACCGTGGGTATAAATTTTCCCACAATATTTTTTTTATATACCGAATAATTTTTTCTGGCATAACCCGAGAAACCCACGGTTTAATAAAACCATGGGTATAGTTCTTCAAAAAAAATACTATACCCACAATGTTTCCTAAACTGTGGGTATAGGCCTTGAAAAACAATTCCTATGCACACAGTTTTGACCAAAACCATGGGTATAGCTATTTTTTCTACACGATTTTTCAAAATCATGGGAATTGGTCTTCAAAAAAACCAATACCAAAGGTTTTTCCCAAAACTATGGGTATAAGTTCCCATACTACCACCATACCCATAGTTTTCAATAACTATGGTTATAGGGCTATTTTCCAGTAGTTAATCATTTGTTAATCCAGCAGGTATGAGTTTTATTTTTTCTAGATTTGCTCCCTACCTCATGGCTATTAGGATAATGTTTGAGGAAATGGACTTGGGTGGTATCATTTTAGGCCTCTTTAATTTTTTTCTTCTCTTGTAATTACAATATAAAAATTTAATTATTTCACATTTGGTTGTGTTTTAAGACATTATTTTAAGGCATTCTAAAAAATATTAAAAACCCATTCATGAAAATTTAAACTTAAAATCACTATAACTATTAACTAAAAAATTAATTATATATATTTTATCATTTAAAACAATTTTTTTTTAAAAGGTTGGTGTCGAAGCCACATTTATTATTAAAGCAAAGATAATACCTATTTTACTTGGTAGAGGGGGCCCCATTACAAATCCTGAACACACGGTGGACATTTAGCACATTACATGGCCTGTAGGACAATTTTTTTGGCCCAAGGACCATTCTTTTAATATTACTACTACAATACCCACCTGCTACACTGCCCCACAGTACCTGCCACATCTAAAGTGCCCTCCCGCTTCTACAGTGACCTTCCCCAGCTATCGTGCTCACGACCACTACAATGCCCATTGTTGCTACAGTACACTATATTCTACTATAGTCCCTATGCCCAATGGGTTTTGAACCACCATTTTTCATGTAGGATTACAGGGTTCTTACCACTAAGACAAAAACCAACTAAATTTAAATCAAATTTACTAGAATGATATAGCCCCATCATATCGGTATACATCTTGCAAATTATTTTTATAAAATAAAATGAATTGAAAAAACACTAAAATTATTCCATGTATTTATGTATTCCCTCATCCAACACTAGATGGAATCCGTGGAATAATTTTGATGAGTGATTATCAGAACCAAATCACTATATTGGTAATTTTTTGGTGAATAATGTGTATTCTTCTTTGAGTGATCAATCATTTTGTACATAGAAATTGTATTTCTATTTTCTCCGAGTAATGTGGAAACCATGAAATTCTTGTAATACATATATGAATCATTTTAATAGATTTAGAGTTAAATATATGACACATATTCTCATCCCAGTCTTCTAATTGAATCATCTACCTCATAATTTTATATTGGGGGTAATTTTGAGTTTTCATTATATATAATGTTCTCTTATATAAAATTAACTATCATTTTTTGAGACATCTGATTTCTTCTTATTTATTTTAAGAAAATACTTAGTTTCAATTTAGTACTACATATGTTTATCAGTGTAAAATATATCTACAAAATTGATAATATTACACCATTTGAAGTTTATTATCTAGGTTTTCTATCCATATAGTATTTATAGTGTTATATTAAAATTTTATATTATGAAAATTTATTATTTAACATATGTGAGGTCAGTTATTCTAAATACCATGATGGATATAGTAATATTAATTTGAATTTAAATTTTTCAATTGCTCATTAAAGTAGTCTATAAAATGTAAAATAGATACATGGTTGAGCTATATTGTGTTTTTTATTTGATGTGGTTGGATTGGTGTGTTTTATTTTTATTCGATTAGTTTTTTCTTAAACATACTTATCCATCAATATTTTGATAGTGTTATTTAACTAATTTATCATTATTACTCAGTACAGTTAATTATTATGATGTTTTTGCATTATCCATTTAATATAGGAAAATATTAAAAAATCACATGAATGTATGGATGTTGTTGGAAAACATCCATTCATAAAACCATGATTTAATCAAAACTAAAAAAATTGAAAAATAAATTTGCAAAAAAAAATCTTCTCAAATATTGATAATACAATTACAGCAATGTGACTACTTATAAAAAATACAATTTTAAAGGAACATTATTGTATGCAATAAAATCATTAATTTTGTTGGATTTTCACTAAATAGTGATAATATAGTGGTTTCACCCCTCTTGTGGTAGGATAGGTATTTGGTTAAATCCTCCAAAATTGGGTGTATGTTTTTATTCACATTTCATCCTGACCCTATCCCATTTTAATGTTAAAATTTTATCCTTATTGACATATTATTTGTTTTCATGACGTTTTTTTAGGAAAATTGAATGAGATTAGTGTAGAGAATTTTTTTTGAATTTTTTTATATTTCCCATATATTTTTTAATATCCATTAGTTTGAAATACATGATTTTTGTTGACTTTTATGGGTATATTGTAGTGTTTCATAAAATTGAGTGGAAATATAAATTTTATTGAAAATTTAATTAAAAATTAGGTGTTGTGTGATTTTATATACTAATGTTCTAGGATTTAAAATTTAACAGTTACTATGAAAAAATATATGATAATTTTTTATTATTAAATTACTAAAATTTAAATTTATTAGATATCATATATTTTGAATGTTTGTTTGATATTTCTTCTATAAAATTTATATGTGATTCATGGTTATTATGATAGCTAAAATTTGCAGACATTTTCAAATAGAATTTATTTTTAATAATTATTTTTTGTCAATATATTCTTTATTTAATTATTTATAACAAACATTGTACTTCATTTGATGAGCTTAGAAATATTAAAATGTATTTCAGTAAAAACCCATGTATATTTTTCATAATTATTTTATTGTTTTGAGATTAAATTAATCATAATTTTATATTTTATAGGATCAATGGTACATTTTTAATTGGATTATATATGTAAATCATTTTATCTATTTTTGAAATATTAATTTCATCTATGAAATATTTTTAAATCTGAATCTAATTTTTTTTGAACGTTCATGTTTTTATGTAAGGGAGTACTATTTTATCTATATCAGTTTTGGTTAAGAAATTTTGTAGGCATATATTTCTTCATTGTGTTATGAAATGAATTTCCTTATTTAATGAATCATCTATTATTATAGAAAAATGCCAATAGATGATGTTAAGGAACCTCACAGATATATGAGTGTTGAAAAAAACAACATCATTAATCATTCACTGAAATTAACCTCAATTTATTATCCCCCATTGTTAGTATCCCCATTATGTTTGAGATGATATGAATAAACATATAATCATTTATAATATAACGATATATATTAACCATTGATATTTTGACGGAAATCACACTACAATTTATTTAATCTAAAGGTGTAAAGGAAATAATTTAGCTCAGTTTACATTAGGTATTAAACCATATCATTTTGAATCCCTCATTTCATACTATAATGTATACAGTGGTGAATATAGGTATTCATAGAATTGATATTTTCTTTATAAAATACAGATATCGTGTATTCTAATATCTTGAAAATTAACACTCAAAGGATCTAGTGACATTCCAATCGATACCATGCTTACAAAATCGAGAGATCGATTCCCTCTTCATTCTGGCCCTTGTGAAGCCATTTATAATAGTGGTTCAACATAACAACCTAGGGATTTCATAAAAAATACTATATTTTTTAGATTAATACTCATTAAATTACACAAATACAAGATTGAGGATCGTATAGGCTTAGTGACTCTGGATACTAAATACACAATCCTATTATTTGAAGAATAATATTTAACATATCTCAAAAATATCTCCTCCACAGACATACCCTACTTCAAACCTCTTGTTATGACATGGAGAAAAAATATATGAAAGGGTGAGTTTATTTGATTAGTAATGAAAAAAAAAGATATCAATATAACATTATTATAATGTTATAAGAACATGATATCAACTTTTGAAACCTATACCCTTCATAAATTAGATCATAAAATATAATAAAAAAATAAATTCTATTAATTCATAAGATATAAAACATAATTAAATCAAATAACAAGATACATAAGAGAATATCTATGGAATATTAATTGGATAATAACATAAACACGTAATATTGAAAACATTTATAGATTGAAATATGTCTACTTATTAGGTTAAGGACATGATATCAGGACATCACATAAACATATGAACATGAAATATAGGTACATGGATAACATTTGGATCAATAAATAAGGTTAATACATAAAATAATTAAATAATGAGTTCTCCATATTTACCGAATGCATTGGAGGGAAATAACATTCTCACCCATACTTATTTTATAACATAACCACCAATCATTGGTTATAACGTATCCACCACCATTGGTTAAAAATTATCCATTTTCCAAGGATATAATGTCACCACTATCTATTTTTTATAATAAAACCACCCATCAAATAATAAAAATATAATTATGTGTGACACAAAATCATTAATTGTTTATCATATGATCATACCATAACTCATGAAAAGAAAATTTATTTTATAATTATTTCATCAATCCATAATGACATAACCCATGGAAAATAAATTGGTTCCAGAAATATAAAATTCTTATATATTATAAAACATTCAAATAAATAATAAGTATGGAACAATTGTATCATATCCGAAATAAAAAACAATAAAAAACAAATGATGTTTTCCTTTATGATTTTAAATACCAAAAAAAGATCATTAAAACATTATTGAGAAAAATAACATTACCATTTTGAAAACACTACATTAAAATATAAAAAAAATAAAATATTAATGAAAAAATATTATTTCAAAATAAACATGGAATCCTCTGCATTAATATTTAAATCATTAACTATTCAATATTTTATATTTTATATTTTATGTCATGTACGTTAAAATAATGATTATTTTCAAAATTTTGGGGAAAATTCAAAACTTCCTCACTTTATAAAATGATAATAAAATTTATTTTTAAACAATTTTTTAGAATAAAAAACGGTCAAAAAGATATAAAAAATCTATGTATGATTTTAATAACATTGTTTAAATAATATTTATAAAATATGTACATAAATAAGAAAGGATATTAAGTTAGAAAACTTGTCTGAAATGGGTCTGAATTGACTTGTTTGTTCCTTGTTCTTCCTAAATAATAAAAATAAGTTAATTTATACTGTATAAATAACATTTTTCAAGTTTATTATTCTTTTTATATCACATATAACCATGTTATAAACACTATGTAATCATTTATGTTAATAACAATCGTTTTGTCGATATTCGGTACTTGAGTCAAAAAATGAACTTCTTATATTTACAAGTAGTCTATGTGGTCAAAATTACATTGTATCCAAAATGATATTAATGATTTAGATATTTTATATATATATTATATATCTATTATATATATATGTATTTATAAAGTACATAATATTTGGAGGTAAGAAATGAAATGTACCGTTCCTGGAGACGGTAAGCTGACCATACACATAAACGCTACTTTCATTTATATATCATATTTAATGGAATTATAAGATATGATACATAGTTATATTAAAATCCCGGTATAATATCATATATAATATCATTAACTCTATCCTTTATACATCCCACATATGCAATTAACTGGTCATATCACATTGACGGGGCGGTAGTCCACACTTGATCAAATGAAATTATCATGTTTACCCATAATAAAAACCATAATGGTATGGTATAAAAGGAATATAAAAAAGAATAATGAAAACATAAACATAATATATATCATATAAAAATACAGTTCCATCATAATGGCCACCATTAGAGGTGGTAGGATATAATTGAACAATCATCGTTTCGTGATGCGTTAGTTTTCCATCCACAAAAACAGTATGTTCCTTACCCATTAAATAGAGGTCTATGAAAGTGTAGTTATAATACATATCATAAAAACATAATAGTATATTGAGTATAATGGTTTTGTTATAAAAAAATAATAAATGCAGTTTAGGGGTTGGAGAAGTAAAATAATACAAAATAACTTATGAGAAGACGTTACCTTTAAATTCGGTAACTTCCTTTGGATTGAACCAAAAATGATTCCTGATGTGCCTTATGCCTATGATAAAGCCTCTAGGTGGAAGAGAGGGATCTTTATAACTTATTTGGGAATTTTATTTTATGAGCCATGGGGTTTGAGAGGTGTGAAGAATGGGTTATAAGTGAGAGCTTTTTTTAAGGGGAAGCAGGGGTTCATTAGGAAAGTGTGAAAATGTTATTTTATTATATAATTAATTTCGGTTTCTAAAGGTCCAAAAATAATTAATATAAAATATAAGACGACTATTGGTAAAAATAAATTCATCTAATACGAATTGGATAGTTTTTTGATGTTATTTTAATATTTATAATCTTATTTATTTAAATAATTTTTTGATTAGGAAAATACTGCATCATTTTGTGTCAAAATTAATTTTATATATTTGATGTATAAAAATTATAAAATAAATACCATGATGTAATAAATATTTTTATAATTCTAATGAATATTTATAGTCAATAATAAAACTTATATAACCCCATGTAAAAATTACTTTACAAAAAGATATTTGTTTGTGTCATTTTTACATTTACTTTATATTAATTAATCTTAAGTGAAATTATCAATCCTAAGTGGCTCCATGGGGTCCCAAAATAGACACATGGATTCCCATGTTTGACCATGACTCATAAAATAAATTTAAGATAACTGTTAAGGTAATTTTTAATTATTATATTATTTTTTTACCATGAGTTACCCTATTTACCTTTAACCATAGTAAATAAAAGTCAAAAATTACTATTCAGAAAAAAATTCATCTTATTGAACAATATTTTACTTACTAATAACAATCATGTATGTCGGATTTTTTAAATTTAATTCATAGAAGTTGTAAAATTTTATTTAAAAGAAAAAGACAAATTTTTAACTACTACATAGTGGTTTTACTATTCATAAAAATTTGTGTTTTTTCAGAAAGATAACAAAAATTCAGCCTAAGTTATATTTGATATTCCAAATTCAAAAATGAAGTTTATTTTAAAAAATTATAAAAATATAAGTTTCATTAATTAATTTAAATTTAATTCTTATTGTAAAAAAATATCATTTTTTATGAAACTATATCTATCAAAGATTGACAATTGTTTATGTTCATTTTCAAAATAAAATTAATTACAATGACCTCCATTGGATTAAATGGTAAAAATATAATCTATTTAAATTATAAAGTCAAATAAAAAGTTAATATAAACATATTAAAAAATTATATTAAAAGGCAGATTTGAATTAAAATATAGTATTTTTCACTATTCATTAAAAAATGAATTTTATCCGAAAAACACCAAAAAAAATTACCCAATGTAAATTTTGGAGTCCCAATTCTAAAGAAGAAATTTATTTGGTCAAATAGAATGTATAAAATTTACCAAAACTTTATTAAAATAGGGTTCTCCATCAAAAGGCGGTAAATCGACCTTTTTGTTAATATTAGTGTATTTATGCATAAAATCGAATTCATTTTTTATTTTAAGCCCCAAATGCATTATTGGATAAATGTAAAAACATTTAACAAACATTTATAATCATTTTTTAGTTAGTTATATTCATTTCAACCATTACAATGGCTATGCATTTACTTCCTTTTAAAGTAATATTATATTATTATTTTTCAGTATGACCCAACGTTGTGTGAAACGTAAGATTTTAATGAAACCTATTGTTGTTAATCAGCTACGCCGTCAAACATAGAATCCATTTTAGAGTATAATTAATAATTAATTTACAAATATTAATAAATATGAAAATGTCAGATGCATTATTTAACTTGGATGTTACATCTTTCCCCCCTTTTAGAGAATTTCGTCCTCTCAATTTTAAAATTGGGCTCAGAAACTTCATTGAATGTCTCACATCAGAAAAAGAGTCAATAAATATCTCACATTAAAATAAAGGAAAGGAATTTCAAAGGCTACCCAATATAAAAGATACTTAGATTCCATGAAAACATGGATATGGTGATGAAAAGAAATAATCATGCTCTGATGGAGAGTGATAGTAATCATGATTAAGAGAATGTTAACCAACAGAAAATCACAAACTTGTGATGGGTTAAACGGTCTTTGATTCCCCAGTCGGAAAATTTAATAGACAACGTTTTTTTAAGTTAATTTTCAGAAATTTTTGAATTTTATTTATGAGATTAACTAAAAATATAAGGAAACATACTTATTCGTCAAGTAGACTTTCATCCTTTTCTAAATTACTACCACAAACTTATTTTCTCTTCAAATGTTTAGTATTCAAGATGATTCATTCACATTTAAAGTGTTATAATCAACTTCTAAAGAATCAAATAATCCACAAAAGATTAACTATATTTTCCCCATGAATTTAGGAATTAATAAAAACAAAAATGGATAGTATAAGATCAGACAATACCCAAAATGGACAATCTTTTTAAAGAGAAAAACTACTCTTAATCTCAAAAATTTGTCAAACAATACCCAATGGTCACCAAAAACCATTCAACAAACAACTGTCCAAAAAATTATTAAAAGTAATCAATACTAATATTGAAACCCAAAACTCAGAAGGATTTAATTACATAGTCTTGAAGATAAATATTAACAATTATCTCTAAATAACATCAATTACTCTTAAAGTCTCATATTGAATAGTAATTAACCTATTCACATATTCTCCATGATATGTTAATAATTTCCATAGATAACCCATAATCAACTTATTATTGATTCATAAAATATTCTAACTAATAATAATATGGCATACTAACCAGGGACATCACGTAGTCCAGTGGTAGGTGAAAAATATCAATCGCACTTTGGTTGTGGGGTTGATTCCATCATTTTGGTCTAATGCGACGGGTTTCCACGTGTTCTTCAGGTTTTCCTTTTTCAAAAACTACACAATTTTATAACATTCCCCAAAAGAGATAAATTCATCCAAAATAACCATATCATATTTTAACCACAAAGGTTTTCTAATAACGTTCATTTTGCATCCCAATATGTATAAACCTGTAATTGCCACAAATTCCAGGAACATATAAACCCCAATGGTTCATTATAACTTTATCCACAAAAGTAAAGATAATAATTCCTTGAATCATATTTTCATATATCAAACATCAGGGTTTCACACACTATAAAAAGCCTTTTAACGTAATCCCATCATCAATAGAGCCTTACTACTTTTATGCATTTCACCATCCTAAAATCTTCCATAACTCTTCAAATCCTTATATGTGGCCTTCATACTCATTAAACTTTCTTCATGATCCATTAACCCTTTCATTCCAACTTATTCTGAAATAATTATTTCATACAAAGAAAAACATGAATCATATCATAAGATTCAATAACATCAAAACATATGTTATGAAATAATATATGCCTTTCATTGGAAATTGTTTGTTTCTTCATCCTTAATTTTAATGGAATTACGTATTGATAAACAAAAATTTCTAAAATCCTGGTGATCTCATGCAACTCCAATTTCATTCAATTGATCATTCAAGAAACTGTCACAGTTTACTTCACATCCATTGTTACTTTGATTCCTGCAATATCCATCCATTGACTAAAACTAAAAAGTTTATTGTGATTATATTAGTAAAATTATCATATATTATCTTATGAGTATGGTAAACACTAAAACATACATTTTCATTTTATCTTAAACTTTTTTGATTTATCTAAAAAATGACTCTTTCCAGTATTATAACCATTATGAATATGTCACATTTGATTAAATGACACCCTAACCTCTAAAGTTATCTAAACTGTCCTCTGAAACTAACTATAAGGACCCGACCTTATAACATTACAAAATCTATAATTAAAATAATAATTCACATTGAGTATATTTTCAGCTTTAGAGTTTTAGAGAATTAGGCCATAACTATTACATTAAATCTCAAGAATTACATCATAGAAACTTCTACTAATATTCCATTTTTTCACAAAATAAAAAATCTTGAAAAAAAAGTCAAGTCTACTTCCATGTTTTATACAACAAGACTTTTCCATGATCCTGTCCTTGACCCCATTCATCATTAAGTCATGTGAAAAAACATTTCAAATACTAGGGATGAGCATAAAAAGCTCAGTAAGGGTTATAAAATAAGGAATGAAAACATTATCACATCAATAAATACAATTCAATGAAACAATAATTTTCAATCATAGCATACCTTACAAAATCATAAGACTTATGAATAACACACAGAAAAAAAATCATATTGTTTACTTATAGAATTTATAACATACTTACATTTTAGTTATCACAACAACATAGGGAGTCACATTGGGAATACCCATCATAGAATATTCACTATATCTCTTAGGAAAAACATTAATGTTTTCCTCTGTCACGTAACCCAATGAATTGGAGAGCTATCTTGAGCTCAACCACCCCTAGGATTATCATGGATCCACATGTATATGTAAACAACACCCAATAAAAATAACATATTCATAACCCAAAACTCAAGCTTAAAGGAAAGATAACATTTCTACATTCTAATTAAAATATATCAAATCAATATATTGAAATAATAAAATTCATTATCAATTAATTTTTAAAACAATTTAAAACTTTTAATAAAGAGATTTTTGAATAAAAGTGTCCCATAACACTTTGAATATTTACAATTAATTTTCATTTGAAAAACATAACGTTCAAATAAATAAATCAAAAAAACCATTTTGAAAAAATTTACATTACTGAGAAATATTTAGAATAATAAATCATTATTACATTTAAAACAATATATTAGTTAAAGAGTTTAAAAAAATTAGAGAGGCATGAATACAAATAATTGAGGAATAACATTTAATCGGAACATTATAATATCATGAGAATAAAGGGATTCATGATATAATATACCAAAGGATAGTATATACCATATATATTAGTGAATTGATTCATATCAACAATGAAGTCTCAATGAAATATAATTTGAGACGAAATCCCTTAAAAAAATTGTATCCTTAGATTAAGAATAAATCAATTACATAATAATGTGTGAAAAATATAAATACGTTTAGTATGTTTGAATATTCAGTTTAAATAAATCATACAATACTACAAAAACAGAAAAGGTATGTGCTACCATTTTATTAGTGCTAAAAAAGCACTAATAAAGGGGGCCTTTATCAGCGCTAAAAAAAATCGCTGATAAAGGGGGGCCTTTGACAGTGAAAAAAAAAGCACTGTTAAATGTGACTCTTTATCAACGCTTTTTTAGCATTGATAAAGGCCCCCCCTTTCTCAGTGCTTTTTTAGCGCTATTAATGTGAACCCCTTTATGAGCACTTTTTTTAGTAGCATTGATAAAGGGGGGATTTATCAGCACTTCTTCCTAGAACTATTAAATTTTATGTTTCAAATAAATAATTTTTAATGAAAAATAAAATATTGTTATATATGTATATTTATATTGATATAAATTTAATATATATTTTTAAATACGTTTTATATAAGTATAAATTGACTATTACATTTAATATATAAGAAATTTATTGAAAATGGATTTTAAAATTTTAAAAAAATATTATTAATTAATAATTTTATAATTATTATCGATTATAAATCATTTAATAAAAAATTGAAGTCACCACAAAATCAAAATTATTAATAAAAGATCTAAAATAAGTTGAAAATGTATCTCAAACTTCAAACAGCCATAAATTTGGATTCGAGTGTCTGTTTAAGCTCTACATCATATCAAATTGAAGCATGTGATGAGCTTTACGCACTTCTGACTGAAGCAATGCTTCTATCACATTTTCATGCCCAAAAATGGCCCATAAGGCCTCGAAAACCGAGTTTTTAGTCTGGATAACCAGACTTGTTAACATTCAAATATGTATAACTTCTGATCTGGATATCTATTAGGCCTGTACCACATGTCATATCGAAGATTGTTTCATTTTCTTTTATTTGACTGGTTGTGGAGTTGAAAAAGGCTTTTATATTAGAAGTTATCATCGTTTTAACATTATATGGATTTTAAAATACACACACACACTATATATTTATTTGTAAATATATATGTGTGTGTTTGTGAATGTCATTATGTGTGGGTTGTATAAATGTATGTATGTATTTATTTATTTATAAAAACACATAAAAACATATTTTATAAATGTATTTAAAACTAATATTATAAATATATATTAATATACAAATAAATTTACGGATAAAAAATTATAAATAAAAATATATATATAAATAGATTTAAATATATATTAATATACAAATGAATATATATATTAAAATATGAATAAACATATATGTATTTATTTAACTAAATATATTTATATTAATATGAATCTATATTAATATAATAATAAATATAACTATAAATATATAAATAAATAGATGTATCATTAAAAAAATGAAATGTCTTAGTGGTAATGGTGTAGGCACACAAGGGGGAGGTCGTGGGTTTGAGTTTTAGTGGAAACAAGGAAGTGCGTGCGAATGTGTGGAATGCATGGGCAAGGGTAGCGCGCAGGAGTATGGAGGGGCCGTGTAGCACTGATAATGGGGGTGGGGGAGTGCCGTTAAAAGCTCCACCCGAATATAAATTATTTTTTATTTTTATTTTTTTAACTTTTATCAGTGATTTTTTAGATCTGATAAAAGGGGTCTTTGTAGTGTTTTTCGGAGCACTGATAAAAGGGACCCCCCTTTATCATCACCTACATTAACAGTACTTTTTTTAGTGCTATTAATTTACTTTTCTAGGGATGATAAAATCCATATACTTATTATTGATATGACATTCACAGATGTTATTTTTAAGACAAACCCAATGACTTGGATGTTTAACGAAATGAATGGAAATTGAGTTAAAATTACTCTTATCAAGTTCATGTCGACGGCTTAAGAATTTATCAATGGAGTGATTATGTCTTTAAAAAGTATATCTACACAAAGGGGAGTGGAAATTAAGAAACAAATAAATATATAGGGATTCCAGACATGTTCATAGAGTGACATAATTAAGAATTAGAAGATTACCCCAAGGAATGGAAATTGGGTTAAAAGGTTCCCTTACCGATTTGGTAAATTACGAAACATATAACCCTTGACAGAAGGATCATAAAATAAAGATTTAAATACCCATAAATTGAATTATATTACACAATAAATACAATATTTGTAAGTATACACACCACACAAAAGAAAATATCGGAAAATATAATATGAATCTCACGGGAATAAAAAGTGAGATGAAAATCCCCTACCGTGTTGTAATCAATCAAATCGTATGACCAAAAGTTTATAAACACCAAATTATTCCCAGAATAACTTGATTATAAATATAATCATGATAATATATATCATATTTTAGTAAAAAATACGCAAAATTCAATAAATTAGTGGTGAACAATTGAAATCTCACGTAATTAAAAGTGATATAAGAAACCCCTTACCTCGTGTCTGACTTGACTGGTTTATTCCGTGTTCTTCCTAAATAAGAAAATAAAGTTAATTTATAATTTTTTAAGAACAATTTTCAAGTTTATTATTCCTTTTATATCATATATTACCAATTTATAATCATTTTTAAGTCATTTATGTTAATAACGGTTGTTTTGTCGATATTTGGTAATTTAGTCAGAAATGAACTTCTTATATTTACAAGTTGGCTATGTGTTCAAAAGTAAATTGTCTAATGAATTATATTAATGGTATATATATCATATATATCTTATATATCTATAATATATTTTTATGTGTAACAGTACAGTACATTTTATGGTAAGAAATGAAATGCACATTTCACAGAGATTGTAAGCCGTACGTACGCCTGAATGCTACTTTTATTTCTATTTCATATTTAATGAAATTAAAACATAATGATACATAGTTATATTATAATTCTAGTATAATATAATATATAAAATCATTAAATATATCCTTTATACATCCCACATATGGCATTAACATGTCATGTCACTTGCACGAGGTAGTAGTCTGCACTTCCTCAAAAGAAATTATCGTGTTTACCCATAATCAAAGTCATAAAGTTATGATATAAATGGAAAATAAATAATCATAAAGAAAAAATAAACATGATATATATGATATATAAATATAGTTCCATCATAATGGCCACCATGATATGAGGTATGATATAGGTGAACAATCATCGTTTCGTGAGGTGTTAGTTTTCCATCCACATAAACAGTATGTTGTTTACCCATTAGATGGAGGAGTGTGAAAGTGTAGTTTGAATACATCTCATAACAACATCCTAGTATAATTATTATAAAGTTTTTGTTATAAAATAAAAGAACAAAAATATATTAGGGGTTGGATAAGTAAACTAAAACAAACTAACTTAAGAAAAGATGTTAACTTTAAATCGGGTAAGATCTTTTGGTTTGAATCAAAAGTGATTCTTGATGTGCCTTCTGCCTAATTTAAGGCTTCTAGGAGGAATCTATAGTCCTTTAGAGATTATTTGGGTAGGTTTTGGATGAGCCATGGGGTTGGGAGGTGTGATGAATGGGTTAGAATTGAGGGATTTTTATGTGGGTGAGGAGTGGTTCTTTAGGAATGTGTGAAAATATTATTTTATTATATAATATTTTAAGTGTCTAAAGGCCAAAAAATAATTAATTGTGAATATATGATGACTAATGGTCGAAATAAATTCATCCAAATATAATTGGACAGGTTCTGGATGTTATTTTAATATTTATAATCTTATTTATTTAAATCAATTATAAATGAGGTAAATATTGCATCATTTTTGTGTCAAAATAAATTTTATTTGTTTGATGTCTGTATATTATACAAAAATACCTTGATGTAAGAGATTTAATTTAATTATAATTAATTTTTATAGTTGTAATGATAACTTATATAACCCCATGTAAAAATTACTTTACTAAAAGATATTTGTTTGTGTCATTTTTGTATTTACATTAAATTAATTAATCTAATGTGTCATTATCACTCCCAAGTGGCTCCATGGGGTCATAAAATTTACCTAACTATGTCCATGGTCAGCCATGACACACCCAATAAGTTTAGGACAAGTTGTAAAATAATTTTGTATTATTATAATATTTTTTACCATGAATTACCCTATTTACCTTTAACTGTGTTAAATAAAGGTCAAAAGTTACTATTCATCGAAAATTATTTTTATCATATTAAACCACATTTTACTTACTAATAATAACCTTGTATATTGGATTTTGGATATTAAATTAACATAAGTGGTAAAATTTCATTTAAATGAAACAATCAGTTTTTTAACTACTACTAAGTGGTTTCAATATATATCAAATATTGATGTTTTTGAGAAAAATATCCATAATTCAGCCTAAGATATTTTTGATATTCTGAATTCAAAAATGATGTCTATTTTAAAAAATTCAAAACATATGAGTTACAATAATTAATTTAAAATTAATTTTCATTGCCAAAACAAATAGTGTTTTTATGAAACAATATCAATCAAAAGATTGACTCTTTTTTATGTCTAATTTTAATGTGAAATTAATTAAAATGGCCACCATTGAATTAAATAGAAAAAATATAATAAATCTACTCTTAAAAACCAATTAAAATGATAATCTTTGAATATTAAAAAATTATATTAAAAGGAAGACTTCAATTAAAATACAATATTTTTCACTATTCATGAAAAATTGAATTTTATCAGAAAAATATAAATAAATTTCCAAAAAAAAAATTTGGCATCCCTATTATAAAGAAGAATTTTATTTTGTCAAATATAATGTATAAAAGTGACCAAAACTATATTTAAAGAGGGTTCTCCATCAAAAGGCAGTAAATCGACTTTTTAGTGAATATTAGAGTATTTATGCTTAAAATAAAATTCATTTATTATTTTTAGCCTCTAACATTTTATTGGATAATTGTAAAAACATTTAACAAACATGTATAATAATTTTTTAGTTAGTTCCATAAATTCCCACCATTACAAAAACTAATTGTTAACTACTTTTTAAAATATAATTATATTATTATTTTTTAGTATGACCCAACATTGTGTGCAACGTCAGATTTCAAAGAATACCATTGTTGTGAATCAGGTTTTCCAAAGAAAATAGCATCCCCTTCGAAGTAAAATTAATAATTAAATTTCAAATATTTATAAATATGAAAATTTCATATTCTACATTTACCTAGGATGTTACATCCTTCCCCCCCTTTTGGTAATTGCGTCCTCGAAATTTTAAAAATTTTCTTGGAAACTTTATTGAAATTCCCACATCATAAAAGGAGTCAATAAATCAATCACATTAAAATAAAGGCTGAAAGTAACAAGGTCACCCCAGACAAAATATACTAGGATTACAGGAAAACATGGATATGGAGGACATAACAAACCACAATTTTTTGATGGAGAGTGATAGAAAACTGGACTAAGAGAATGTTAACACCTAGAAAATCACAAAATTGTGATGGGTTAAACGGTCTTTGATTCCCCGATAGGAAAAGATAACAAAAAACATTTTTGTTTTATGTTACTTTTCATAAATTTGTGAAATTAATTTATGATATTATGTAAAAAAATTCAAGACACATACTTACCTATCATATAAAATTTAATCCTTTTTTAAGTTATTACCACAGACTCATTTTTTCTTCAAACAATGAGTTTTAAAGATGACTTTTTCACATTAAAAGTGTTATAATCAACTTCTAGAGAATCACATAATCCACAAAAGATGAACTATATTTTTCCCAAGTCTTTAGAAATTATCCAAAAATAAAATGGTTAGTATAATATATAACAATCCCCAAAAAGGATAATATTTTACAAAATAAAAAACTTCTCTTAATCTCCAAAATTGGTCAAACAATACCCAAAGCTCAAAAATGACCACTCAATAAATAAATGACCATAAATTTCTTAAAATTAATCAAAACTTATATTTAATTCCAAATATCAGATGGATTTAATCACATAGTCTTCAAGATAAATCTTAACATTTATCTCTAAATAACATCAGTTACTCTTAAATTCTCATATTGAATAGTAATTAACCTAATCACATATTCTCCATGATTGGTTAATCGTTTCCATAGATAAACCAAAATAAACATATTATTGATTCATAAATTCATATAACTAAGAATAATTAGTCATACTAATAAGATATTTCAAGTAGTTTAGTCGTAGGCGATAAATCTCAGTCGCACTTTTGTTGTGGGTTTGATTCCCACCTTTTTTCCAACGCGATGAGTTGTCACGTGTTCTATATGTTTTCCTTTATCAAAAACTATATAATTTTATAAAATTTCCAAAAAGAGAGAAATTCAACAAAAAAACCATAACCTATTTTAACTATAAAGGTTATCTAATAACTTTCATTCTGCATCCCAAAATGTATAAACCTGTAATTTCCACAAATTCAAGGATCATATAATCCCAAATAGTTCTTTTTAACTATATACAAAAATGAAAAGATAATTATTCCTTGAATAAAATTTTCATATATCGATCATCATGGTTACACATACTATAAAAAATCTTCTAATTTATTCCCATCATCAAAATTGCCTTAATACTTTTAAGCATTTCACCACCCTAAAATATACAATAACTCTTGAATCTTTTATATGGTGAATTCATACTCATTCAGTGTTCTTCATGATATATTAACCATTTCATTCCAACATATTCTGAAATACTTATTTCCTAAAAAATATCATGAATCATATCCTAATAATCAATAATATAATAACACATGTCAAGAAATAATCCATACCTTTCATTGGTCATTGTCAGTTTATTCATCCTAAACCAGAATGGAATTAGGTATTGATAAACAAAAATTAGTATGATCATGGTGATCCCATTCTAGAAACTTCTTCGTAGGTCATCTGTTTGTACAGTAACCATGCACACCACATTTAAAAAATTCAATTGGTCCCTCAGAAAGTACTTCTTTCCATTTCCTAGAGTCACATGGATGCTTCCTTTTTCTATGGATGTTTCTTGCTTTATAACCTTAATTTTCACATATATATCATCTTCTCGTCCCTTTGAAGCATTTTCCTATATGTTTCATTCCACTTCCTAAACATATTTGATTTTGAATATACTTACCTTTATCATTATTACCTGAAATTCTCTGGGGATTTGTTTCACACATATACAATGCCTTATAAAAATCACCAAGGTTCAGGTGGTCAATCATGAATCTGAGTAGTTGGTTGAGAATAACAACAAGAGGTCTCTCCGTAGCTCCCATTTCATTCAATATCATATCCATAAAACCGTCATAGTTTTATTCACATCCATTTTTCCTTTAATGCCTGCTAGATCCAGCCATTGACTAAATCCAAAATGGTCAGTATGTGTATATCAGTAAAATCGTTATATATTTTCTTATGAGGATGGTAAACACTAAAACATAATTTTTCATGTTATATTAAACTCAATTTATTTATCTAAGAAAAAATAATACTCTATCCAATATTCTCACCATTATAGTTATGTCACTTATGATTCAATAACACCCTAACCTCTAAAGTTATATAAATCGAACTCTGACACCAACTATAAGGACCCGGCCTTATAACATTACATAATCTTGAATGAAATGAATAATTAACATTGATGATCTTTTAAGGTTTAGTTTCATAGATATTTAGGCCATAACAATTGCATTACATCTCAAGAATTACCACGTAGACAATTCTACTCAGTTTCAATTTTTTCACAAAATAAATAAACTTGAAAAAATTTCATGTCTACTTCCATGTTATAGACAGAATTAATTTTCCTTGATCCCATCCTTGACCCTGTTCATATTTATGTCCTGTGAAAAATCATTTCAAAAACATGGGATGAGCATAAAAAGCTCAGTAAGGGTTATAAAATAAGGAATGAAAAAATTATCCCATCAATAAATACAAATCAATGAAACCACACTTTTTAATCATAACATATCTTATGAAATCATAAGATTTATGAATAACAAATAGAAATCAAAAATCTTAAAGATAACTTATGAAATTCAAAACATACTTACATTGTAGCTATCACAGCTACATTGGGAGGCACATTTGGAATACCCATCATAGTATATTCCCTAAATCACTTAAGAGAAACATTTTAGTTTACCTCCATCACATTACCCTTATCATTGAAAAGCTATCCCGGGCTCACCCACCCTAGGTTTATCATGGAACCACCAATATATGTAAACAATTCCCAATAACCATAAGATATTCATAACACATAACACAAGAATAAAGGGAAGATAACATTTCTAAATTCCAATTATAATATATCAAATCAAGATATTGAAGTAAACATTGATTTATCAAATCATTTTCGAAACCATTTAAAACATTTAATAATGACATTTTTGAATCAACGTGTCGCATAACACTTTGATGATTTTTAATGAATTATCATTTTAAAACATTAATGCCCATATAAATAAATCCTAAAATCCTTTTTAAAACATGGAGATTAATGAGAAATATTTAGAATAATAAATCATTAAAACATTTAAAACAATATTTTAGTTAAAGTGTTTTTATCAAAATGAGAGTCGCTTGAATAAAAAAAATTGAAAAATAACATCTAATCAGAACATTATAATATCATGAGAATAAAGGGATTCGTGATATAATATGCCAAATGACAGTATATACACCATATATAAGTGAATTTGTGCATAACAACAATGAAGCCTCAATGGAATGTAATTTGGGACGAAATCCCTTATAAAAACCGTGTCCATAGATTAAGGATAAATCAATTACATTATAATGTTTTAAAAAACACAAATACACTCAACGTGATTGGTTATTCAGTGTAAATCAATCATAGGACATTACCATTAAATCGGGTAACTTCTTTTGTTTTGAACCAATTGGGGTTCTTGATTTTCCTTCTACCTATGTTAAGGATTCTAGGTGGAAGAGAGGGATCTTGAGAGCTTATTTGTGCATGGGTTAGACAAGCCAAAGGGATTGAGAGGTGGGAGGAAGGGCTTAAAAGTAAAGGCTTTTTATAATGGGGAGGAGGGTTTTTTAAGAAAGTGTAAAAATATTGTTGATGATAAGATGACTCATAGTTGAAGTATATTTATTCAATAATAATTGGATAGGTTTTAAAAGTTATTTTAATATTTATAATCATACTTTTTTAAATCATTTCATAATGACTTAAATACTACCTCATTTTAGTGTCAAATTTAATTTTATTTATTTGATGTCTAAAAATTATAAAACAATACCATGATGTAAGATATATTTGTAGCATTACAAAGAAATTTTATAGTCAAAATGAAAACTTATATGACCCCATGTATAAATTAATTTACTAAATTATATTTTTTTGTGTAATTTTTTTCTTTACATTAAATTAATTAATCGAAAGTGTCATCATCACACACAAGTGGCTCCATGGGGTCCCCAAATACACCCAAGGATGAACATAGTTGGCCATGACTCATCCTATAAGGTTAGTCCAAGTGTTATGGTAAGTTGGTATTATTATAATATTTTTCTACCTTGAATTACCATATTTGCCTTTAGCCACGATAAATAAAAGTGAAAAAATTTTATTCGCCAAAAATTATTTTCATCTTATTAAACCACATTTTCCTTACTAATAATAACCATGTATGTTGGATTTTTTAAATTCAATTCACAGAAGTGGTAAATTAAATTTAAATGAAATATTCAGTTTGATAACTACTACTTAGTGGTTTCACTATTAATCAAAAGTTGATGTTATTCAAAAAATTACCAAAAATTCAGCCTAATCTATATTTGATATTCCGAATTCAAAAATTATTTCTATTTTATAAAATTCAAAACATCTAAGATGCATTAATGATTTTAAAATTAATTCCCATTGTCAAATCAAATAGCGTGTTTTTATAAAAAAATAACTATAAAAAACATAACAGTTATTTATGTCCAATTTCAAAGTGAAATTAATTCCAATGACCACCATTTTATTATATGGTAAAAATATTATATAATTAAACATTCAAAAACAATAAAAATATTATCTAAAATTATTAAAAAATAAAATTAAAAATCATATTTTAATTAAAAAATAGTGTTTTTCACTATTAATTAAAAAATGAATTTTACCAGAAAAATCCCAAAAAATTACCCATAGTAAATTTTGGGGACCTGATTATAAAGATTAATTTTATTTGGTCAAATATAACATATAAAAGTGACCAAAATTTTATTTAATTAGAGTTCGCTATCAAAAGATGGTAAATCGACCTTTTAGTGAATATTAGTGTATTTATTCTTAAAATCAAATTCTTTTCTTATTTTATACATCCAAATTTTTATAATATAAATGTAAAAACATTTATCAAACATGTATAATCAATTTTTAGTTAGTTTTGGTTTTTCCCGCCATTACAACGGAAAGGTGTTAAATTCCACTTTAAATGATATTATATTATTAGTTTTCAGTATTACCCAATGTTGTGTGCAATGTACGATTTCAAAGAAACCCGTTGTTATGAATCAGGTACTCCATTGAAAATAGAATCCCTATTAAAGTAAAATTAATAATTGATTTAAAAATATTAATAAATATGAAAATTTTATATTCTTTATTTAACTAGGATGTTACATCCTTCCCCCCTTCTGGGAATTGTGTCCCTGCAATTTTAAAATTGGGCTCATAAACATCATTGAAAGTACTACATCAAAAAAGTGTAAATAAATCTATTATATTAAAATAAAGCAAGAGAAGTTCAAAGGTAACCCTTGACAAACAATACTAGGATTCCCTAAAAACATGGATATGGAGGAGAAAACAAACCATCATGTTGTTATGAAGAGTGATAGAAAACATGATTATGAGAAAATTAACCACCAGAAATTCACAAACTTGTGATAGGTTAAACGGTCTTTGATTCCCCAGTAGGAAAATTTAAAAGGAAACATTTTTGTTTTATGTTAATTTTCATAATGTTGTTGAATTTATTTATGATCCTAACTAAAAATATAAGGAAACATACTTACTTTTCATGTAGACTTTCATCCTTTTCTTAGTTCCTACCCCAAACTCATTTTTTCATCAAATGATGGGTATTAAAGATGACTCTTTCATGTTGAGAGTTCTATAATAAACTTCTAGAGAATCACATAATCCAAAAAAGATGATATATATTTTTTCCATATTATTACACATTAACCAAAACCAAATTGGATAGTAAAAGATCAGACAATCCCCAAAGTGGATAATAATTTACAAAAAGAAAAACTACTCTTAATCTCCAAAATTTGTCAAACAATACCCAAAGATCAACAAATACTACTCAATAAACAACTATGCATAAAATTATTCAAATTAATCATTACTAATATTGAAACCCAAATCCCAGAAGTATTTAATCACATAGCCTTCAAGATGAATCTCAATATTTATCTCTAAATTTCAATAGTTACAATTAAATTCTCATATTGAAAAGTAATTAACCTAATCACATATTCTCCTTGATAGGTTAATAATTTCCATAGATAACATAAAATAAAATTATTATTTATTCACAAAATCATCCAAATATGAATAATTAGTCATACTAACTATGGATTTCATGTAGTCCAATGGTAGTTGATAAATCTTAGTCACACTTTTGTTGTGGGTTCAATTCTCGCGGCTTTGTCCAACGTGATGGGTTGTCATGCGGTCTACTTGTTGTCATTTTTTAAAAACTATATAATTTTATAACATTACAAAAAAGAGATAAATTCACCAAAAATAACCATTACATATTTTAAACACAATATTTATCTAATAACATTTAATTTTCATCCCAAAATGTATAAACCTATAAATTCCACAAATTCAGGGATCATATAAACCCAAATGGTTCTTTATAACTATATCCACACAATAAAATATAATTATTCCTTGAATAGAATTTTCATATATCAATCTTCAGGGTTACACATACTATAAAAACTCTTCTAATGTAATCCCATCATCAAAAGAGCCTTAATACTTTTAAACATTTCAACATCCTAAAATATACCATAACTCTTGAATCCCATATATGTTGATTTCAAACACATTCAATGTTATTCATGATCCATTATCCATTTCATCCCAACTTATTCTAAAACATTATTTACTAAACAAAATCGTGAATCATATCCTAAGAATCAATTATATCAAAACATATGTTAAGAAATAATCCATACCTTTCATTAGTCACTATTTGTTTCTTCATCCCCAGTCAGAATGGCTTTAGGTATTGTTAAATAGAAATTTCTACATTCTTGGGGATCCCATTCCCAAAACTTCATCATGGGACATATCTTTTTATAATTACCATGACTTCCACATTTAAAACATTCAATTGATCCCTCAAAAATCACTTTTTTCCCTTTCTTTGCATCAATTGGATGCATCCTTTTTCAACATAAGGTTCATGCTTTATGACCATCATCTATACATTTATAGAATCTTCCCATACATTTAAAACATTTTCCTTTGTGTTTCTTTCCACATCCATGATGCATAGTTTTTTGAATGTAATTAACATTATGATTATTACCTGAACTTTCATAGGGAATTATTTCTCCCATATACCATGCCTTATAAGAATCACCATGGATTAGGTGGTCCATCATGACTCAAGATATTTGGTTGAGAATAACCACAATAGTTCTCATTGCATATCCCATTTCATTCAATTGCTTATTCAGATAACCATCAAAATTTTCTTCACATCCATTGTTAATTTGATGCCTTCTAGATCTATCTATTAAGTAAAACCAAAATGTCCAATGTGGGTATATCTATAAAATAATCATATATTGTCTTATGAGAATAGTAAATAGTAAAATATACTTTTTCATGTTGTCATAAACTCATTTGATTTATCTAAAAAAACTATGACTCTTTCCAATATTCTAACCAATAGGGTTTCTTCACTTATGATTAAATAACACCATAAACTCTAATTTTATCTAAACTGACCTCTGATATCAACTATAATGACCTGATGTTCTAACATTACATAATCATGAATTAAATGAATAATTATCATTGAGGATCTTTTCAGGTTTATTATATTTGATAATTAGGGAACAACCATTACATTAAATCTAAAGAATTGGAATGTATAAACATCTACTCAGTTTTCATTTTTATAACAAAAATTGAAACTCAGGAAAAAAAATTCATGTCTACTTCCATGATTTACATAACATGTCTTTTCCTTTATCCAATCCTTGACCCTATTCATCTTTACGTCCTATGAAAAAACATTTCAAAAACTTGGGATGAGCATAAAAATACAGTAATGTTTATAAAATAAGCAAATTTAAAATTATCCCATCAATAAATACAAATAAATAAAACCATACTTTTCAATCATAACATATCTTACGAAATCATAATATTTATGAATAACACACAGAAATCAAAAATCATAAAGGTAACATATGGAATTCATAACATACTTACATTTTATAAATCACAACTATATAGGGAGTCACATTTGGAATACCTATCATAGTATATTCCCTCAATCTCTTAGGAGGAACATTAAAGATTACCTCTATCACATTACCTAATTCATTGGACAACTACCTCGGGCTCACCCACCCTTGGTTTATCACCGAACCACTTGTATATGTAAACAATGCCAAATAACCATAAAATATTCATAACTCATAATATAATCTTAAAGGAAATATGACATTTGCACATTTGAATTACAATATATCAAATCAATATATTGAAATAAACAATGTTGTATAAAATCATTTTAAGAACCATTTAAAGAATTTAATAAAGAGATTTATGAATCAAAGTGTCCCATACCAGTTTGACGCTTTTTAATGAATTTTAATTTGAAAAAATTAAATTTCATATAAATAAATCATAAAAACCATTTTGAATAAATGGACATTAATTAGAAATATTTATAAGAATAAATCAATAAAACATTTAAAACAATATTTTAGTTGATGAGTTTTTAATAAAATGAGAGAAGCTTTAATAAAAATAATTGAGGAATAACATTTAATTAGAACATAAAAATATCATGAGAATAAAAAGATTCATGATATAATATTTCAAAGTACAGTATATACACCATATAAAAGTGTATTGGTTCCTAACAACAATGAAGTCTAAATGGAATGTAATTTGTGACAAAATCCCTTATAAAAATTGTATCATTAGATTAAGGAAAAATAAATTACATAATAATGAGTGAAAAATATAAATACATTCAATATGATTTAAAATTGAGTGTAAATAAATTATAGGAAATTCACACATGTTCTTATTAAGACAAAATCAATGACATTGATGTTTAACTCAATGAATGGAAATTTATTTAAAATGACACTTATCAAGTTCATATTGATGACTTGAGAATTTATCAATGGATTGATTATGTGTATCAAAATTATATCCACACAAATTGGAGTGGAAATTACTAAATAAATAAATGAATAGTGATTCCACGCATAATCCTAGCATGAAATAATTTAGAATTAGAAGATTAACCAAAGGAATGGAAATAGGGATAAAAGGTTCCCTTACCGATTTGGTGACATACCAACCATATAACCCATGAAAGAATGATTATAAAATGAGGATGTAAATATGCATTAATTGATGTATATTAAAAAATTAATACATCTTTGTAAGTACATACACCACACAAAAGGACATAATGGAAAATATATCATGAATCTCACGAGAATAAAAAGTGAGATGAAAATACCTTACCACGTTGTAATCAATCGAGTCGTATGACCAAAAGTTAATAACCACCAAATGATTTAAATAATAATACGAATATAAAGAGAATAATGATAATATATATCAAATGTCAGTACAAAATACACCACATTAAATAAATTAGTGGTGAACAATGTAAATATCATGGAATTAAAAGTGAGATAAGAAACCTCTTACCTCGTGTCTAACTTGACTCATTTATTCCTTGTTCTTCCAGAATAATAAACTTATGTGAATTTATACTTGATTAAGAACATTATTCAAGTTTATTATTACATTTATATGACAAATTACCATGTTAAAGACATTATGTATTCATTTATGTTAATAATAGTCGTTTTGTCGATATTTGGTGCTTGAGTGAAAAATCAACTTCTTATATTTACATGTTGTCTATGTGGTGAAAATTTCATTATCTCCAAAATGATATTAATGATTTAGATGTCATATATATCTTATATATCTAATATATATATATTTATGTATTTATAACTATACATAAAATTTGGAGGTAAGAAATGAAATGCATCGTTCATGGAGACTGTAAGACGAACATACACATGAATGCTACTTTCATTTCAGTTTCATATTTATTGGAATTAAAACATAATGATAAATAGATATATTATAATTCCAGTATAATATCATATAAAATATCATTAACTCCATCTTTTATATGTCCCACATATTCCATTAACGAGTCATATCACTTGGAGGGGCAGTAGTCTACACTTCTCAAATGAAATTATCACGTTTACCCATAATGAAAGCCTTAAAGGCATGTTTAAATGAAAAATACAGAAGCATAAAGAAACATATAAATAATATATATCATATTTAAATTCAATTCTTTTATAATTTCCACCATGAGGGATGGTAGGAGATACTTTAACAATCATCATTTCTTGATGTGTTAGTTAGCCATCCAGAGAAACAATATGTTCTTTACCCATTAGTTGGTGGTGTGTGAAATTTTAGTTAGAATACTTATCAAAAAAAAATCCTAGTATATTGAGGATACTGGTGTAGTTATAAAAGAAAAAAATAAAAAGATGTTATGGGCTGGAGAAGTAAAATAAAACAAAAGAAAATAAGAGAAGACATTACCATTAAATCGGGTAACATTCTTTGGTTTGAACCAAAAGGGTTTTTTGATGTGCCTTCTGCCTAAGATAAGGATTATATGTGGAAGAGAGAGACCTTAAGATATTATTTGGTCTGGATTTGGATGATCCAAAGTGTTTTACAGTTGTTATGAATGAGTTAGAAGTGAGGGCTTCTTATAAGGGGGCAGGGGTTCTTTATGGAAATGTGAAAAATATAATTTTATTTTATAATTATTTTCAGTTTATAGAGGTCCAAAACTAATTAATGTTGAATATTGGATTACTCATGGTCGAAAGAAATTCATCCAATAAAAATTTTACAGGTTTTGGATTTTATTTTAATATTTATATTCTTATTTATTTAAATCATTTATTAATGAGGTAAATACTGCATAATTTCTGTGTTGAAATTAATTTTAATTATTTTATGTCTAAAAATAATAAAACAAATACCATGATGTAGGAAATATATTTAGAATTCCAATTAGTATTTATAGTCAAAAATATATCTTATATATCACCAGGTAAAAATTACATTACTAAAATATATTTGTTTGTGTCATTTTTGTATTTACTTTAAATTAATTAATCTAAGGTGTCATTATCTCTCCCAAATGGATCCATGGGGTCCAAAAATATACGCAAGGATGACCATGTTCTTCCATGACTCATAAAATAAGGTTAGAACACATGTTAAGTTAATTTTGTTTTATTATAATATTTTTTTCCTTGAATTACCCTATTTCCCTTTAACCGATTTAAATAAAAGTCAAAATTTACTATTCACCAAAAATTATTTTCATCTTATTGAACCAAATTTTACTTACAAATAACAACCATGCATGTCATATTTTCATAATTAAATTCACAAAAGTGGTAAAATTTCATTTAAATGAAAAAGACTATTTATTAACTACTACTTAGTGGTTTTACGTTTCATCAAAAATTGATGTTTTCTAGAAAAGTACCAAAAATTCATCCTAATCTATATTTGATATTACAAATTAAAAGATGATTTATATTTTAAAAAATTCAACACAGAGAATTTTTATTAATTAATTTAAAATTAATACCCATTGTCAAAACAAATAGCTTCTTTTCAAGAAACAATATCTATCAAATAATTGACACTTGTTTATGTCCAATTTCAAAGTGAAATTAGTTCCAATGAATACCATTAGATTAAATGGTAAAAATATAATACAGTTACACATTAAAACCAATTAAACATATAATCTATAAATATTACCAAATTATATTTAAAAGAAAATTTGAATTAAAATAGAGTATTTTTCATTAAACAAATGAATTTTATTAGAAGAATACCAAAAAATTATCCAATGTAAATTTTGGTGTCCCAATTCCAAAGAATAATTTCATTTGGTCAAATATAACATATAAAAGTGACCAAAACTATATTTTAAAAGTGTTCTCCATCAAAAGGAGGCAAATTGGCCTTTTAGTGAATATTAGAGTATTTATGCATAAATTGAATTCTTTTCTTATTTTAAGAATTTATATGTTTATTGGATAAATGTAAAAACATTTAAAAAACAAGTATAATCATTTTTTAGTTAGTTATTTGCATTCATTCCATTACAACTGCGAGGCATTGTCATCCATTTATAATAATATTGTATTGTTATTTTTCAGTACGACCGAATGTTGTGTGAAACGTAAAATTTCAATGAAATCATTATTGAGAATCAGGTATTTCAATGAACATATCATCCCCATTAATGTAAAATTAATAATTAATTTAAATATATTATTAAATATGAAAATTTCATATTCTTTATTTACATGTGATGTTACAGTTTCCATGTTTCCAAATGCACTAAAGTATTATGGTTCCTAGGCATGTAGTCCTGAAATGGAATTAACATTCCACAAAATGAGGTAATATATATGAAGTAAAAGTTAGTATCAAAATAATTCATTTAAGATAAATGTATTCGTTAACCTTTGGAAACAACGCGATAATGCCATACTGATATCCATAATTATGTGTATTATAGATTAGTGAAAGTATCAGAATGAGTCGTGTAATATTGGTAGATCATAGAGTGAGTGGTTTCTTATAAATACACCACTTTCGAAAAACCACAAGTGGATATGGATCCCACAAAGATGTTCAAAGAGGTAATAAACTCTAAATTACCATATTTATCTATACATAATCGATAACAATGGAATGAAGTTAGGTTTTTCAGTACACCTAGTTTGACAATCTCAGGGTACATGCTTTATTAATTAATAATCTCATTAAGAACAATCACAAAAGATTTGAATATAATATGTCTATGAATAACTTTGGATAAACATTATGTGTAATTAATTAGAGGCTTTTTCATAATTTACACATCTTGTATGTTATTTTCATTACTCCGAGGTTCCCATTATGATTATTATTTTTGACAATACGATTTTCAGTTTTATTCAATTGACATAACTCGAAGAAAACACATCAATGGTGAGTGAAACATACAATTTAATGATTTTCCTTTGGATATTATGAATTTAAAAAATTTGGGAATTAAAAAATATGATTTATTTTCTCACAAAACATTATCTACATTTGAATCAAGCTAGACATCCAAACAATAAATGCATGGGACAAAATTTTGATTACTCTGTAATGAGTCAATATCCACATTATATTATTGGGTCTTCTGATCTAATAAATACTAAAAATGGATGAATATAAATAGAAAAATATTTTCCATTCTCTAGTGTCAATAACATCATAAATTTATTTTTGTTTCCTATCATTGGTAATGTGTTGCATATAAATGGTAAATATTTATCAAGAAAATGATGCAAAAATATGAAATTTACTCCATAGAGTGGGAAAATTTAAAATACATGTTCTTTAAAAAATTATATTCCTCATATTATTTCTATAGAGATATAGAGAGAGTTACTTGATCTATGTAATAAAGTATTATGAAACCATTAGAACCTATGAGGAAACATTTACAGGAATTTAAAGGTACACTTATAGTATTAGCAACCAACATGAATGTAATGTTTATCGATTCTTCCATGACATAAATCCAAATCACTAAAGGGAGTTAGAAATAAGATAATTTATTATCTATGAAGATATTTTCAATGTCAAATCATGGAGTAAATGTATTTTGGACTTATTTATTGATTAATAGTTATGACATCAATAAAATGATGGAATTCAAAGGAATGTACATGAACATTGCAGTGAATATATGATTCTTTCCTTCATCCTAAATGTCTTGAAAGATTCATGGATGAAATTAACATAGGATTACTCTAAAATTTATTATGTATGTAAGGGAAGTCATTTCGAAATTGATTGATAAAGTGATAGGAAAATGTTTTTAAACATTGTCAATAGTGATAAAGTTACACAAAATTTACCTCACACACATTAGTGCTTCATGTGTGCAGAGAATGAGAATTATGATAATATATTCCTAGACCCAAGGGTTAATAATGATGTTCTATATTAGTAAAAAATTATGTATAGTGGCAAGGGGGGTCTCATGTGATCACTGTTTCTGATGATGGGGGTGACAATGATGTGGTGAAAGGTACACTTTCAATCGTGTATAGAATTGTTAATGTCTTATTTAACTATTTATCAACCAATTATTTCACATTTAAAGTATATTATAATGGTATATATATACCTCCACAATGATGAGATGTGGAATTACAAGTTAAAATTATAATGGTATGATGATTAAGTATCATGTTTATGATTCCTCTTTAGTTGATGTTGGTGTGAATGTGATCCACACAAACATTTTCATTCTTCCATAAAATATGACATAATATAGACATGGATCAGATATCTCTATATAAACCCACATATTTTCATGAGTAACTAATGTTGAATTTTATATTCCAAAAAAACATATGGTTTAATATCAATCTGATGATAATTAGGATCATCTGAATGAGATTTCATCCATTTTTGGGTCTTAATTCCAATTCAGAAGGGGTCCTTATCTCAAATAGTTGTGGAGAAACTTTACATTGATGATATTCCTATTTTTAAGAATTTTTTATGTCTATGTAGTATAGGTTCGTTATATTCCACCAAAATAAGAAGTTCATATCTCAAAACAACTCATATGAGGTACCATATGAATTTACATGACCCCTTATAGAATTTCCACTATCGAGTTAGAGGATTTTAAGAAGAAACTCTAAGAGAACCTTAATAGTGGACTCATTCAGCCAAGTGTGTCCCCTTAGTGTGAATAATTTCTTTTTGTTAAAAAAAGTATGGATCACTCTATTTTTATATTAATTATCAATAGCTATACCGGATCAAAATTAATAATAAGGATCATCTTCTCCATAATAATGACTTGTTTGGTCAACTATTTGAAGTTAAATACTCTTAAAATATTGAACATCATTCTTGATATCATCAATTGAGGGTCATGAAAGAGTATATCCCCAAGATGAAATTGTGTACATAGTATGGAAACTGTGAATGTATAGTGATCAATTTAGGACTTACTAATTCTTCATCCAATGTCATGGATTTACTGAGTAGATTCATTAGATATTACCTTTATAACTGTGTGGAAGTCTTTATAAATGATATTGTAATGTAAAAAAATGTGAAATGAAGAGCATGGAGATCACATGAGTAATTTAAAAGAACAAAAATTCAAAATAAAATACATGTAAAATTTTAAAAGTGTCAATTTTGGCTTCAAAATGATTCATTTTTTTTCACATAATATCAAGATAGGGTATATATGTATATCTATCAATGAAGGAGGATGTTGAATGTTGACCCAGACCAACCAGAGTGATGAGATCCATAATATTTGTGGTTTAGGTGAATAATATTGATAGTTTTTAGAGATTTTTTCATGATTATCTAGTCCAATAACGAAGTTATCTTGTAAGGGATCCAAGTTCTTATTGAAATATGAATGTGAATAATATTTCAAAGTACTTAAGAGAAGGTTAGTCATCACACTTGTACATACAATACACTATAATAGAGAAGGGTTTTTCATCTCTATTAATGTATCCATCAAAGTATTGGTATGTGTTATTATACATAATAACATAGTTATAGCTTATTCCTCATGAAAATTTCATATTCATGACAGAAAACACCAAAATCATGATTTAAAGAAAGATGCGGTAATGTTTCATTAATGATATGGAGGAAATATCTTTATGGATATAAGTGTGATATATATACCCCTCATTAATAATTGATGTATATATTTGGAAAATAGGATTTGAACATGCTCTAGTGAAGATGGTTAGAGATGGTAATGGATTATGATATCTTAATATATTTTCACCTTAGAAAATACGGCAAGGTCGCTAATGATTTATGTTGAAAGGATCATGTTTGATAATCCATGATGATGATTAATAAAGATCAAATATTTTTAGACATGTAACGGATAGATCTACAAATTCTAATAGAAGGGTAAAATATTATCTATTATCAATTGAATGTTAAACCATTAAACCATGTAATGAACAAAGAGGCACATAAAGATGATATATAGGTATAAAAAAGGATAGAAATTTTCATGAGTTTAACCTTGATATTGAATGAATGATAAGGTTTAGGAACCATGTATGAGTTCCTTGCATACAATTAATGAATAAGTAATTGTTAGAGGAATCTTATATAAATTAATTATCTCTTCATCCTAGAAGTACAATTATTTATAGATATTTGACAGAATACTCCTGGATGTATGTAATTAAGGGTGATATCATGAATTTTCTATATATTTTTTTGGAATGTTATCAAGTTAAGGATGAAGGAAAAAATGTAAAGGGGGGTTTTTCATCTATGAATCATACCAAAATAAAGATGGGAAAAAATCATTACATATTTTTTTATTGAACTCTACAGAAACTATAAATGAAATATTTTTATACGAGTGTTAGTTGATCAACTTACTAAAACATAAAACAAAAATAGCATCAAAGATGTCTTATATCTGGATCAACTTGCTATGATATATGTTATAGATTTGATAAGGTTTCAATTAGTACCACATTCAATTTAATATGAACAAGATATGAGTTTTACATCAATGTTATTAAGATGTATCAAGGAAGTTCATGATATAGAAATGAGTTTCATAATTAAATATCATCATCTAGCAGATGGTCAGTATGAAATAATAATTAAAAACATAGTTGAAATTTTGATATATTGCTATTTTTATTTAAAATTTGGTTGGAATAATCACCCACATATTGTGGAGTTTTCATACAAAAAAATATTTCAGTAAATAATTTAGTTGGATCCTTGTTAAGCCTTACATGGAAGGAAATTTTGATATAAAACATGCTATAATGAAATTCGAAAAAATGGTATTTGGACAAAAGATAATTGAAGAAATGGATGAGAAGTTCAAAGCTATTCAGTAGCATATCAAGGTAGCTCATTATTTAAAGAAATGGTACGATGCTAATAGTGGGAATATCCTTTAACTTAAATTTTAGGACAAGTTATTTCTATGAAATTATATATGGAAGAAGGTTATGAGGATTAAGAAGAAGGGAAAAATAATCCTTAGATATATCAGTTCCATTAAAATTATTGATCATGTTAGGATAGTATCTTATTGCTTAGTGCATCCACAAAACACTCTCAAAGATATGATGTATTCCATTAAAATCAATTGAGGAAGTGCATACATTAATTATCATCTATAATGAACATAGTGTTCATACATCTAGAACACGGTCATTCTTTTGATGAACAACTAATGGATATTCCAAATCATATAGAGATAATTATATTAAAAAAGATAACACACTAGGTTAATTTTTTTGGAGAAACCCCTAGTTTTAGGAAGATATATTGGATGTTTTGTATATAATGAGGCATTAGTATCATTATTTTTTTATCAATGTGATGAATCTCATTGGTGAAGTAAATTTTAAGGTTTATTGAATGTAATTGTCAATGTTTTTATGAACTTTTTCTTTTAAATTAGTTCAATTTCATTGATTGATTGAGTTTCTCTCCACACTAAGTTAATCCTTTGTCAGACCCAAAACCAATTTATGATTTTACTCCATGGAAATCTGGTTAAGATTTTGTTATAGATGACATAGATTTTTAATAAAACAATGATATATAAATTATATATTCATTGAAACCTGACTACTGTAAAATATCCATTGAACAAAGTAATATTAATATTAATAATTAAATTTAAAATATAATGGGTTTATACAATGAAAATATATTTATAATTAAATAAATATTTTTTTGTAAATTCATAATTGGTTTTGTTAATAATATTTTCTAAAAAACGTTTTTTATATTTCCTTTTGAGAAATAATAAAAATAATTTCTCACACATTTAGAAAATGAATTTTATAAAAAAAAATTATTTTTTTGTATTCCTAATATCCGAAGTGTCTTAGTATGAATGTTTGGGATTTTTCATAAATATTTCATTTTTAGGATGAATAGTGAAAATTACAATATTTTAATTGATAAATGACTTTTCATCAAATTCAATTATTATGTAAAATTATATTTTAAATTACTATCAATGTATAATTTTTTCAATTATATATATATATATATTAATCTAATATAGTTCATTGGAATCATTTTATTTTTGAAATTCAATATAAAAACATAGAATAAATTAGATACATTTTTTCATTAGAAACCATCTTTCTCAACATATCATCCAGATTAATTTTATATTAATTTATACTACATAAGTGAATTGAATTTTTCAAAATGGATTCAATATTTTGAATCATAATAATTTATTATTTTTATTAATCCCAACATAGATTTTTACTAATTTGATTAGTGAGTGAAATTAAAATTAATTATTGCAAGAAAGGTATATAATATGTTACTTAGTTATTAAACATATAATATAATGTCTAGAAATAACCCAAATACATTTAAAACACATTTTATAGATATATTTCAATATTATACCTTATATTCTCACTATTGGTAAATTATTGGAGCCATGTGACATAGTTAAAACATGGATGAAATTATCTCTTTTCAAAACATTACAATAGTGTCACACCCCTCACTTATAAAATGCCAACCCTATACCCTATATTCACACTTCAAATCAAAATGATTTGGAAAATCCACTGTAAACAAACTTATCAACATGTAACACCCCGAGATTTTAGATATATATTATTTTTAACTTCATTGATTTATTCTATTATAAACTACACCAAGATAATCTTTTACTATACGCAACACTGTATTAGCTTGGAGTATACGCAACACTATTCTTGGCTCATGTTACACACAATTTCAAGTTCGTTTTGTGGAAATTATTCTATGCAACATTAAAAATAGATTTTGTTTAATATATAAATGAAATAATATTTGATTGAGATATAAACAACACCAAACGAGACATTCACTACACGCAGCCCTGACATGGCTTGCATTACACGCAATCAATACCTTCTTCGATAGCGTGTGTAGTATGCAATACCAAGTTTCACTAAACGAGATATTATTATAATATTATTATGAACTAGCCGTTATGAATAGTAATATCTACTTTTTGAAATTATATAAATTTTATCTTTTCAAATGGACTTAATTTTTGTATTCGGAATATCAAAATTAGCCTACGGTGAATTTTTGGTAATTTTCTGAAAACTTTAAATTTTTTTGATGAATAGTGAAAACACTAGGTTACTATTTAAAAACCGAATTTTTATTTAAATAAATATTTATTTTATTTAAATTTACTTTAGGTCAAAATTGATACTTAATACCTATATATTTTCAATGTATTTCATTTGAGTCATTTTATAATAATTTTAAATATATAAAAAATTTATTGAACTTTTCACCGTCTTTTACCCACCTCCTAGAAGAATTTGATAATTTAGATAAATTTTAATTTTACCTCTTCTATGAGTGGAATTTTAAAAATCTAAGAGAAAAATTTAATATCATGGTGTAAAATGCGGTTAAATAAGATAAAAATAATTTTTTGCGAATAGTAACTTTTTACTTTTAGTTACCACGGTTAAAAGTAAATAGGGTAATTAAGGGTAAAAATGATATTATTATTACCCTAAAACATTTCATAATTCTATTGGATATGTTTAATTCGACCCAAAACTACCATAGGAATAAAATATTACCATTTATGTCCACTTGGATTAGATTAGGACACTTATTATTATTTTATTTAAAGAAGAGTTAAAATATTTAAAATCAATGTTTAATAATTAAACATAATTAATATAAAGTTATAAATAAGATATATTATTCTATAAATATTAATTATAAAGATAAAATGATTTACTACATAATGGTATTTTGTTTATAATTTTTATACATTAAATAATGTAATTTATTTAAGACACAATGATGATGCAGTAATTACCTTATTAATGAAATATTAACGTAATTGATGTTATAAATACCCAAATAAATGTAATTTTAAACATTTTATGAATTAAACTAATTTTATAGGTTAATATGACATGTTTGTATTTATTCAATTAACCTTATTCAAACTAATCATGTTGTTATGATTTTCACAAAAATCAATTACCAAATAGTGTCAAAATTGACATAATATAGTTTTTAAAAAAAATAATATATTATTAATTAGTATTATATTCCTAAAACTCTAAGAATCAGCCAAATGACTTAGGTAAGGTTATATATATTAATAATGAACTAATTACGGTTCTTTTGGCTTGTTATATTAATTTTATTAACCATATAGTGTATAAAAACAAGAAGACACGGAAAAAGTTAAATTATTTAACTTAGAGTTAAATGTAAATTATAAGGATAAAGTACTAACCTAAACTTGTCTAAAACCTATTGGTTGAGATTAGTTCGACCCATCCCCACTTTATCTTTGAAATAAATTAATTTTTAGCTATTATAAACCGAATATGACTTTATTATAATATAATATTTTATGTTTTTCCAAAGGTGTCCCTCCCCTCCCTTATAAAAAGGGAACCCCTTCCATCTTCTCTTCACGCCCTTTTGAGACTTGAAGCTCATCCAACCCCTGAAAATTCCTCTTCACAACCCCTCTAGTTATATCATATATGTTCTGGTCTCCTCAAAATACCAACTCTAGTGCCCATAAAAGAAGTTTAAAGGAGGTGCGTCGAGGAAGAGGTAAACTCTTCTACCGAATCTTTCATGTTTTTTTCTTCTTATACTTCCTCTTATTTAGTTTTTTTATTATAAAGTAATAACATCAGTATTACTTATAAACTAATATGTTATTATAAAAATAAAACAACCATATTTCACCTTTTAACCATCCTATGGAAAACGATATCACCGCGCGTGCGTATGTACAGAATACAGTCTCCACGCCTTGGTGTAATCAGTTTTTCCAACACCACCTTACTTGGATGAGTATAATGGTTTAAAGAATAACTATATATGATTATTATAACATCATAAATTTTATATGGTATTATATCATCCATTCCAAATCCATTCAATAAATATTGTAACGATATCATCGATCATGCGTACGTACGGATTACTATCTCCACGACGCGATGAGATTCATTTTCTATGTTAACAATTAAAGAATGATTATAAAGTATATATAATGGGTAATCATGAAATATATTAAATAATAATTCTACTTTATTTATGTTTATATATATGTATTTCATCTACTTAATTCCATTCAATTCAATAAGGAAACGAAAAATAGCGTTCATAGGTACGTACGGCCTACCATCTCCATGAACGGTGTATTTCTTTCCATTTATAGATCTATTATATATATGTATATTATGAATATATATTACATATAAATAATGTTTTATATTATTTAATTAAGTAATCATGATCTAAGTAATCATATTAATAATTAAAACTCAAAACATGGACGATAAATGAAACAATTTTACCCAAAACGTTGCTTTAACATGGAATTGACAAATGAAAGAATAATATAAAGTAGTAAGTGAATCATATATGATATCATAAATATTATTATGATTCTGTTACAAGTTAATAATATTCTTAAACCCACTATAAAGGAGTCTCAGACACATACGGAAGAAATTAGACATAAGGTAAGGCATTACAATTCCAATCTCATTCTTATCCGAGATTGTTATCCATAAGTATTTATAGAGGTTATTGTTATCATCCATGCCCATGATTTCTAATGATTTTTTCATGTATTTTTAAAGTCCTTTTTACCCATTTTTGAAATTTACCATATGTTATGAAAGGAATCTTACTTTTTTTAACCACACAGGGAACTGTTTGACTTTTCTGACAAAAGTATGAGAAGAATGTTATTTTTAACTTATATGGAGTGAACGGATTTTTACGGTTTCATAACTACTCATTTAAATGAAGATTCCTCTAAAAGATTTCATGATTATTTTCAACAAAATAATTTTATTTTTAAATTGAATGGCATTTTGAGAATAGAAAATGATTTTGAAAAGAAAGGATATTTTCCTCAAGAATTCATTTCAAGTGTTTTGTCAAAAATATTTTCCATATAAGATGACATTATTTAGTATGATTATGTTTCAAGTATAATGTCTCTATTATTTACATGGTTTGATTCTTATTATGATGAAATTATATACATTTTTTTATATGGATCACGTTAATATGGGATGATGTTTATGAATCCCATTTTATTCATTGGGTTATGATGAATGATTTATGTTTATTTTGTGGCACAAGTAAGAATGATTTAATTATGAGATGGGTGGGACCTATATCTCCATATAATTAATTGGGTTAATATTTATATCTCATGATATAGACATGGATGGAACGGTAAGTTAATCTGGTTCAGTGATACAAGACTGGAATGAGAAGTGAACTCGATTGAGAAAGGGACTTTGTCCACTAAGATGGTCTTGGCAGTAATGCCTATGCTAATCTGGAAATCATAACATGTGCTTAATGGTTTCCACAATTACATGATTTATTCCCCTGCTATTTTATAATTATTGATGATCCATTATGATCTATGCCTTACGTACTGTCATGTTTTATTTCATTGCTCATGATTTTGATGTTTAAATATGATGTTAATGCTTTGAAGTTCAAATGTATATGGTTTTTTTATTCTCTCCATGCTTACCCTTACTGAGAATTTGAGCTCATCCATTATATGATTTCTGTTCCCCAGGATAAAAAGAAAGGTTTTAGGTAAGAAAAAAAGGAAGATATTTATGGGAGATGTTGAAGATCTTTTACCAAGATTAGAAGATTCTATTCTGAGTTTCCAAAGATACTAAACTAGAACGGTCTTTTGGTGTCTGTTTTTGTTATGCATTATATATTTTGCAACAGTAATGTAATTTCTATGTACATCAAGTTTGGGGTCTATACATTTGGTATCAGACGAAAGGTTTAGTTAACCATTGGAAACTAGGATGCGAAAACTTTAGTGAGATCCCTAGAGATATTTATAAGGTATGTCTAGGGATGTCTCTAAGATTATGTATAAGTATAGGTTATAGTCCTAGAATTTTGGAAACAATATTAGAATTAACCCTAAGATGTTATATATTAAAGGTACTCCCCCTTTATTATGTTGTTTTCCCTAGCATGAATTTTTCCTCTTACACTATTATTTTTAGGTTTTTGACGATGGATGGAACCCGAAGGAACCGTGTTGATAAATGTAATGGACAGTGCAATGATTTTCCTTCTGAACAAACCAATGTTATGGGAGATGGAGTGAAAAATCTTATCTCTATACTTACACAAGCTATGAATTATTCTGGATTTCCAAATTAGCAGATAAGGTAACAATATTCTATTGTGTCCTTCATGAGGCAACGTCCACCTTCTTTCAGTGGGTCTTCTAATCCACTTGTTGCTGAACAATGGATCAGAACCATTGAAAAGATATTTTCCATACTTCGCTGTTCAGAACATGAAAAATTCATTCTGGTTATTTACCATTTAGAAGGTGAAGAAGATCAATGGTGGACTCTAATTAATAATACGAGGCCCCTAGATAAAATTGAATCCATGGATTGGGATGAGTTCAAGAACTTATTTATCAATAAGTACTTCCCTCTTATTCTTCGAACAAAGATGGAAAAGGATTTCATTGAGCTTAAGGAAAAGGATGAAGAATCTTTTGGTATATACAAAGAAAATTTTACAAGGCTTTCAAGGTATGCATCTGGCTTTATCATCCAACCTCAATGTAAAGTTGATCGAATCTTTAGTGGATTAAAACCAAGTCTTCGAAGGGAATTATATAAAAGAGACATCAGTAGCTATGTAGAAATTGTGTGTTGTGCTATCAAGGTAGAAATGTAAGTTGGTGTTACATATCCATCTCATGGTTTTGACAAGAAACAAAAGATGGATTTCAAGGAGAAATCTCAGAATAATGGTGAAAATAAAATGAATGTTTCTTTATGCTCAATGTTTGGAAAGAAGAATTGTGGAGATTTCCTTAAAGGGACTAGAAATTTTTTTAACTGTGTAAAAGAAGGTCATCGAGTAGCTGAGTGTCGACGTAATGGAAAAAGGGTTGATAATGATGTGAATAAAGAAAATACTACAGATAATGCACCACCAACACTTCAATGCTTCAAGTACATGTAAATGGAAACTAATTCATCCTTTCATGGAGGTTTTACATCATCACTCTCAGTGGCTAGTGGGAACAAGGAACATCAACTTATGGAAACATGATTGGGGGGTGGGCAGGTTGTATTTCCTTGGTTGCCCCATCCTGGACATATCTTTTAGCAAGGCCTATGGATATCCTCAATTTGTTCAGGCCATCCTTGAGGAGGATAAACTTGCTGTTTTTAATAGAATTGTTATCAGTAAGGATCCTGATAAACATATTTTTATGGGTTTGACGTCGGGTATTTTTTTTATTAATGATTACATTCGTGTGACAAGGGATTTAACAAATTTAGAACTATGGGGAATGAATTTCTGGTGCAAGTAGATTCCATATAAATTTAATTTTATGGTGTGGCGTGTGAGGAACAAAGCTTTTCCTACTGATGAAAATCTGCAGCTTATCGGTGTGAATATGGCCTCTAATTTCTGGTGTTGCAGGGCATCAAATCATGAAACAGTGGGACATCTTTTCTACGATAGTGAATGGTCTAGGTGGATTTGGAAGACCTTTGGGGGTTTTTTGGTTGGGAGGCATCTGGAGGGGTGAAAGGGGATTTTCTAAGTTCATGGTTAAGGGGTACAGATTCCTATGGGTCTGAGAGGAAGGCTCGGACCATCATTCTAGTTGCTGGTTGCTGGATTATATGGAAGGTCTGAAACGCGTTTCGTTATAATCATTCCTCGATGTCTCATGTTAGTGTTATTTTCCAAATGAAGAACATACTACTGGATTTGTTTTTCCTATGTGTAGATTTTCACTCAGCACCCTCAGTGCATTATTCTTTCCTGAATCTCGTTAACGTCAACCGAGTGGATTCTTCAGCATAGGGAAGGTGGGTTTGATGGAATCCACCAGGTCAGGGTTTTCAGCTTAACACAGATGGGTCACTTGTCATGGGGGATATGCGAGGGGGAGGAGTCATGAGAGATCAGACGTGATCAGTCATTTCAGTGTTTGCTACTTCTTATAGAAGAGGCGATGTTTTGTAGGCGGAGGCAAGGGCCATGTAGACTAGGAAAGAGGTTTGTAGGAAAAGCAAAATCGGTCTTAGAATGGCGGAGACAGACTCCATGGTTTTGTACAATGATTTGATGGCAAAGGGAAGTATACCATGGATCATTGTATATACTATAAGAAAGTTCAAATTTCTCATGGGTAACTGCACTGAGGTCTCTCATACATGGCGGGAGGGGAACATGGTTGCAGACTTGTTGGAATATCTGGCATCATCAAATTAAAGTATGTTTTATTTCTTTTTCTTTTGTTCTTTTCCAAAGGAGGGGATTAATTTGGTTGTCAATTCTGCTTTGTGTTTACATTACATTAGACCACCATGAGGTTTCTCTTTTTAGGGTTTTCTGGATGGAGGTTTTTCAAAATAAATAAAAATGATAATAGCCAAGTGCAAGGAAATGGGGCATTATGTCAATCACTGCCCTAATCAAAGGGTTAAAGATGATCAATGTGGGAAACCTCTTAAGGAAAAGGATAAAGGGAATTCACATGAGATCACTATTTTTGATTTTGAGAATGACAATGATGTTGTGTAATGATTAACTGTCTATGTAATGGGATTTCAAAATAGTATCATAGAATCTCATTAATGGAATTGTGGAATTTTGGAGTATCTATGTATTGGTTTTCAATAACTATATGGTACTGGTATCCATGAAAAGTGATTGAAATATTTTTGTAAAGAAGATGATATGTGCTTAATGAAGCGATAAAGAAAAAAAATAAAATGAGCTCATGACTGATATAAGGAAAAACATATATCATGGTTTGAGTATATAGAAATTTTGGGATTTTGGTATATGGAAAGTGTTCAATTTTTATAGAATTTATGTTTTCACTAAGGGTCAATGGGTATTCATATTTCAAGAGAATACATGATTAAGGTATTCACATGTTTGTAATTTGACCAACAAGATATATCGTATGATATATGGAGGATAAATGATGGTATTCACATTCTCGGCAGATGACAATTCTTGTAATTTTTTTCCTTATACTATGAGCTTGGGCAGATGTATTTTGGATAATACTAAAACATGGAATGGATTATGATTGACATATGTCATTATTGTTTAAGTCTAGAACTTTTTTTGATATTATTTATGGAATGTTATAATAATTTAGTTTTATAAAAAAGATGACCTGCAGGACGGGTGAAATCCTGTCGTGTCAGACAAGGCTGTGGGAACCGAACCCACAACTGAAGTATGAAATGCCTTTATCGCCTACCAGTAGCCTACATGAAGTCCCTATTTAGAAGAAACTAGTTTTATTATATTAATAAGTATGATATATGAAGTGTAAGTCCATCTTAATAACCATGTATGATTAATCTCACTATAGATGGACTTATGTAGATTTAATAACTTTTGTTATCCTTTTGTTTGAGACAGATGGAATGACCTATCATTCTATCGCATGATCTGCTAACACTTCACGGAAGACAAATTCAACTTCATTCCTTTAAGATATTATATGAAAATTGTTCAAGGCACAAACAACTGTGATATTGTACCAAAATCAAGTAAGGGTTTCTTATAATTCAACAATTCTTCAACTTTAGGGAAATGATCTTGAAAAAAAATGATGTCATAGTGTCCTTATATTCTATGAATTAGATGTTTCCTTAAATCATCACAAATTTATGACTTTTGATTGATGGAATTTTCATATACATGTTCTCTACCACCCTCCATCCGAACATGATGGTTAGATTTCTCTTCCATATTCATATTTTCACCTATGTTGTCCTATGTGGAAACCTTGTGATGAGTTACTTTGGGAGACCGTTGTGATTCTAACTTCCCTTTATCAAATGAAGTTTTAGTATTCATTTTTACGATTTGGGTTTCTATGAAGGAATATTTCAAGTAGTAAACCATTCATAACCCCGATGAATTTTGAGGGTGAAATTCATTTTAAGGGGGGTAGAATGTAACACCCCGAGATTTTATGAGATATATTATTTTTAATTTCATTGATGTCTTCTATTATACACTAAACTAAGATTATCTTGTACTATACGCAACACTATATTAGTTTTCAGTATACACACCACTATTCTTGGCTCGTGTTTCATACAATTTCAAGTTCGTTTTATGGAAATTATTCTATTCAACATTAAGTATTGATTTTGTTTAATGTATAAATGAAATAAGTTTTTATTATGTTATATGCCACACCAAACATATCTTTCACTACACGCATCCCTGACTTGTCTTACATTACACGCAATCAATGTCACGACCCGTCCTCGGGGCCCGTGCCGTGACTACCCCAAGCCTGCCTTCCATAGGCCAGGGGCTGGCGACTAGCACCAAGGCGTAAATCCCAACAAAAGGGAAGGCATTGCCTTGGAAAAAGTAAACAAGCACCACAGAGTAAGCAAGCGGAAAAGTAAACACTAAGTAAAAAGGGTACAAGCTGTGTTGAAAGTAAAAAGGGGCTGGAAATACCATCCCAACAGTAAAGTGCAACTGAAAGGAAAAACAACAACTGAAAGGGAAAACTGCAGCGTCGAGCCGTCCTCTGGGAGTCCCACCTGAAGGGTGTGTACAGATAGCCTCCACTGCTCCTCGGGTCCACCTGACCGCTCCGAGTACGTCCCGCCCAGTGGTCCACCTCCAGGTACCATCCTGCTCCGCACGCCTCCACCACTATCAGCACTGTCCGTCGTCTGCAACCAACACTACATAGTGCGGGCAAAGCCCGTGCAGGGGTGAGTATAAGCTACTCAGTAGGGACCCCGAGACCCCCTAAGGTCTCCTGAAATCCACAAAGGATAATCCACAAAGGAAAGATACAATCACGAAGTAACATCTGACACGGCTTAGGTATATGCCCATACATATACCTAAGTCATCAATTCACGTTCGGCTCCAATGTCTGAGCCCAAGCACAACCCAGTCCACACAAGAAAGCAAACGTATACCCACACAGGATCGAACAACACAATCCACAAAGGAGAGTAAATAGTAAATCCACATAGGATAGCTCAACACAATCCACAAAGGAGAGAAACACAAGATTCAGCTCACACAGGTATACTTCTTCGGATGACGATAAAGATGATCACTGATCCATCTAAGTCGTCAGACCCACAAAGGATCGATAGGTAACTAACCCCCGCAATGACCCACACAGGATCGGGCCCACACAGGACCTGTAGGCGCTGGCTCACACAGAACCACTGAGCGCGGACCCACACAGGATCGGACCCACACAGGATCGGGCCCACACAGGACCGGGCCCACACAGGACCGAGCCCACACAGGACCTGTAGCACTGATCCACGGAAGATCGCTGAGTGCAGTAGTCGTCGCAGTCCACTGAGGATCTATGCACAGTCGTCGCCGCAGTCCACTGAGGATCTCTGCACGGTCATCGTCGGAGTCCACGGAGGATCTCTGCACAGTCGTTGTCGCAGTCCACTGAGGATCTCTGCACGGTCGTCGCTGTCGAGGAAGCAGTCGCAGCCAGCTCTAGGGTTCCCGCACACAGCAAGCTCGTTCGGGAGGGTCCGCTCCACGAGCCGAGAGGCCGATACATCAACTGACCCAGAGTACGATTTTGATGTATCCAAAAGTTCCGTATCGTCAACAGGAACTCAGTGTCGCAGACGGCGCGTCAATCGGACGCCTGGTCTGAGAGTTATTGGCTTTTTCGTCCCAGGGGCCCGGTTGGTTTTTAAGGCAAAACCAACCCGACCGTACTCCACCTGCATCCAAACCTCGGTCGTAGTATGCCAAAAGATCTTTCTCACTTAGAGGAATTCAACGAAGCTGACGGCACGTCAATCGGACGTCCGTGGCTCGAGATATGAGTGTTTCCGCTCCGAGGGCCCGATTGGTTTCGTGTACGAACCAACCCGGCCAAACTCAAAGTATTCCGAAACCTTGAGTGTGATATACCAAAACGACCGTCTCGATCCAAGGATCGCGTTGCCACTGACGGAGAGTCGTTTGGAGGCCCGTATCTCAAGTTATGGGCGTTTGAGAGAAAACGTCCGAAGACGGGGGTACGGGCCCGGGCCGACCCGGCCCGACACGACCCGGTCCGGTTCGGCCAGGGCGTGGCCCGGCCGGTCGGACCGGCCTCGCCAGGTTCGGCCGAGCGGCCGAACGGCCGAGGCGTGCGGGGCGCCGCCCCCGCGGCCTGGTGGTGTCGCGGCCCCCCGCGTGGGGCCGCGCTGTGTCATGGACGCGGCTTCAACCGCGTCCGAGGGCACCGGACCCACGCGGCCGCTGGTCTGCGGGTGCCAGCGCCGCCGCGCCGGCGACCCACGCCGCGGGCGAGTTCCACGGGCCACCAGGATCGCTCCGGTTCTCCGATTCTCTTCCCGTTTGCGCCATTGCTCCTCCCAGGACTCGTTCTTCACTGCGGGATCGTCAAACATCCGTTGCGGCACGTTCCGTCGTCACCCTCCAAATCCGCACAAAAAGAAGAACGGTGGAGCTTCGTCAGGCCCTGTTCGTTTGGCCCGCACCCTCCGCGTTAGAGATAAACAACTGGGAGAATTTTGTTCAACACATGAACCGACAATTTTAATAAAATAAAATTGTTAATTTTGAAACCGGTTCTTTAATTTTTAAAGAACATTCACGGGAATATAAAGAGGGGTATTCCAAATCATAAAAATCCCTACCTCGATGGTCGTCGCGCGCGGGCGTTCTTCGCGGTAAAGCTCGTCGCGGAAGAGGGGGATCGTCGCGTCGTCGCGGGAAGGCGTCGCGTCGTCGCGGGATCCGGCGTTGAGTCGGCGAGCTCAACGGACCAAGAACAACAGATTTAAAATTATAAATAATTAAATCTGTGTTTTGTTTGAAACCAAAAAAAAGAACCTTTAGAGGAAACCCGAAATCACTCACCTTAAATGGTTGGTGATCGGAGATCGGAGCGGGGAAGAACGTCTCGGACGGAAGCGTCGTCGATTTTCGGGTTCAGCGTTCTTCGCGTTCTTCGCGTTCTTCGCGTTCTTCGCGTTCTTCGCAAGGGAGAAGAAGATACAAGGGTCCTATCAAATCTTCTCAACGCGCAAATAACCAGAGGTCGAGCGTTGGCCTTATTTTATTATTACGCCAATGAATTTGAAAACTGGTTAAGAAACGACTAATCAATTCGTTGAATTAATTCATCAAAAGAAACAGCCCATTTAATTTACGAAATAAACTGCCTAATTAAATGGTCTGTTAAGATTTTAAGAAACGCGTCAGTTGACTTTTATAAAGACGGGTTTTCACGGGTGCGTTTCTTAGTGGAAAGAAACGGCGGGGCTCGTGCGGGCCCCACCTCACAAATATCCTACCAAGGGGGTAGGATATTTCTGGATAGCATCCTATCCAGTTTAACTCAGTTCAAGACGTGAACAAGTGGCTTCAAGTGGCTTCCATGTGGCTTAAGTGAAATAAAATAAAGTTGTCGCAAAATTATTTTATTTCATAACTTTAAGGCCGAAAATTAAAAACCACACCCGAGCAAACACAACTCTGGAAGATACGTTTCTAAGTGAATATCGGTGCTGCGATTTCATCGGTGCCCTCAGAATACGATTTCGGGCACCGGTTCAAAAGTTAGAAAAACCCGCTCGTCCCTTCACTGAACATACCCGAGCCAAACTTCGAAAAATGATTTTGGGCACACCGGGCCTCGGAATCAGGTGCCGTCAGAAACTGCGCTCTTGTAAAATTCCAAAGAAAATTAAGAAAAAAAATTCCTTGAAATTTACGGTTCTTTAAATTACTCCCACCTCAGGACATTACATCCCCGTAAAGATACATCAAAAACTAGGGAAACAAATGTGGGTACTGAGCACGCATCTGAGCCTCCCGCTCCCAAGTGCTCTTCTAGAGGTTCCCGTGCAGCCATCTGATGCGCACAAGAGGAATTGATCGCCCATGTAGGACTCGCTCCTATCGATCCTCTATCTCCACTGGGACCTCCGCAAAAGTCGCCCCATCATCCACGTCTAGCTCCCCATAGTTAATGATGTGTGTCGGGTCGTGCACGTATCTCCTCAGCTGGGATACGTGGAAGACGTCGTGCACCTGGTGCAACTGAGGTGGCAGAGCCAGACGATGAGACACCTCGCCAACCCTGCAGACTAGAAAGGCCCGATGATGCGCGGAGACAACTTGCCGCCTCGGCCAAATCTCCGCAAACCACGTCGAGGTGAGACCTGCAAGAAGACGTGGTCGCCATCCTCGAACTCTAGTGGCCTCCGCCTCCTGTCAGTATATGACTTCTACCACCTCTGTGTTGTCCTCATCCACTCCTGGATGACCTGGACCTTCTCTGGCCCCACAAAAGCTGCTACGATTTCTTCTTTACCGAAAATAGAAATTTGGTCCCATCCCCTGGATGAACCACATTCTTTGCCTAATACAGTCAATCCCTACATGGATGATACTAATCCATACCAAGGATGACGTCGTAAGGCCTCGACGCTACTACCAAGGGATCCAACCGTTACTCTCGCCTCCAAGGGTTGAGTCACACTGTCGGCATCAGTGTGTGGTAACTGGGTCTCCTCCAGTAGATGTCTCACAAGTGAGGGTCAAGTCAACTGTCAAAACTAGAACCTCTTAGTAACAACACAAAAGAGGACAGGAATGAAAACATCACAAAGGTATGCGTCTTTTATTATTGCAGCTCATAATACAAGGACGTTACACAATCGCAACAAGGAACTAGAAGTACAAAGGACGTATCCACTAGTTCTGATCCTGTCCATCTACTCCCATAGCTCCATGATCGAAGGCCTCAGCTACCTGAAGATGAGCTCTCACGTGTCCACCTACTCCCTGCGGTCGGGGCGGACCTCCTGGTGGTGGTGGTGGCAGAGCCTCAAAGCATCGCCCACCACCTGCTGCTCGGCCAGCTCCTCTTCCTCGTCCGCCTCCTCCCGGCGGACCACCACGGTCGACCCTCTGCCTCTGCCTGGGTGGCCCCTCCACCGTCTGCTGCTCCTCGGTACGGCGGTTCGGGCAGTCACGAGCCATGTGGCCCTGCCCGCCGCACGAGAAGCACTGCCTGCCTCTCAGAAGGCTGGATTCGCGCTGTGTGCCCCGCACTGCTGATCCAGTGTCCCGAGGTCGTCTGTCAGAACCCTGAGTCATCCGTCGGCTACCTGCTGCCGAAGACTCCGCCACCCGCCGCCCTACGGTAGGTCTCTCTGTAGACTCAGCAAGAAATCTCTCGATCAGAAGGGCTCGCTCTAGCACTCCTGCCTGGGTCGGGATGCTGAGGAAGATCAGTGATGCCCTGATCTCGTGTCTCAATCCCTGCTCGAGGGTCCGATCCCGGAAGAAGGGGTCACGTACCATGTCTGTCGAGTAGCGAGAAAGGTCGGTAAACCTCGCCGCGTACTGGGCGACCGTCAAGCTTCCCTGCCGCAGCTAAAAAAGCTCTTGAATGTGCACTGCACGGAGGGTGGTCGGGACGAACTCTGAGCGGAAGAGGCTCTCAAAGTCCGCCCATGTGAGGGAGGCCTCATCATGTACCTGGAGCATCAGGCTCCACCATCGCCATGCTGCTGCGTGCAGTAGGCTCGCCGCGAGGATCACCATGAGGTCTGCTGGCATCCTCACTAGCCTGAAAACTCGGACGACCGCCTCCAGCCAGTCCTCGGCTGCCTGGGGGTCCGACTCCCCACGGAACCTGGGTGGTCGCTGACGTTGGAACTCGTGCAGAGCTCCAAGGCGTCGTGCGTTGTCATCTGCCAGTGCTGGAAGCATCGGGGGCTCGGCGGGTAAAGGTACCGCCGGTGCCTCTGCTGTCAACGAGCCCCATACCGAGGCCTCGTTGCTCGGCGGGATGTCGTCGCGCTCTACTCTAGGAACACTAGATGGCTACTGTCGTCGTGCCATCCTGAAAAGGAAACAAGTATTCCACGGTCAGAACAGTATACCTGGTGATCTGACACAAGTAATTACAGAGAAAACTTGAAACACACATGCAATCAATGTTTTCGTGCATTAAGTCGGAAATCAGAAGTCAGGGTCCTGGTGTATGGATACGTCGGCTGACGCACCAACAGTGGACTCCCTAGACTGATAACCAAACTTAATAAGCTAAAACTATTGGTTCACACAGAAGAAAGATCAGAGTCTGCGGTATAACCGACCACCTCTGATACCAATTTGTCACGACCCGTCCTCGGGGCCCGTGCCGTGACTACCTAAAGCCCGCCTTCCATAGGCCAGGGGCTGGCGACTAGCACCAAGGCGTAAATCCCAACAAAAGGGAAGGCATTGCCTTTGAAAAAGTAAACAAGCACCACAGAGTAAGCAAGCGGAAAAGTAAACACTAAGTAAAAAGGGTACAAGCAGTGCTGAAAGTAAAAAGGGGCCGAAAATACAAGCCCATCAGAAAAGTACAACTGAAAGGAAAAACAACAACTGAAAGGGAAAACTGCAGCGTCGAGCCCTCCTCTGGGAGTCCCACCTGAAGGGTGGGTAAAGATAGCCACCACTGCTCCTCGGGTCCACCTAACCGCTACGAGTACGTCCCGCCCAGTGGTCCACCTCCAGGTACCGTCCTGCTCCGCATGCCTCCACCACTATCAGCGCTGTCCGTCGTCTGTAACCAACACAACATAGTGCGGGCAAAGCCCGTGCAGGGGTGAGTATAAGCTACTCAGTAGGGACCCCGAGACCCCCGAAGGTCTCCCGAAATCCACAAAGGATAATCCATAATGGAAAGATACAATCACGAAGTAACATCTGACACGGTTTAGGTATATTCCCATACATATACCTAAGTCATCAATTCCCGTTCGGCTCCACCGTCTGAGCCCAAGCACAACCCAGTCCACACAGGAAAGCAAACATATACCCACACAGGATAGAACAACACAATCCACAAAGGAGAGTAAACAGTAAATCCACACAGGATAGCTCAACACAATCCACAAAGGAGAGAAACACAAGATTCAGCTCACACAGGTATACTTCTTCGGATGACGATAATGATGATCACTGATCCATCTAAGTCGTCGGAACCACGACGGATCGATAGGTAACTAACCCCCGCAATGACCCACAAAGGATCGGGCCCACACAGGACCTGTAGGCGCTGGCTCACACAGAACCGCTGAGCGTGGACCCACACAGGATCAGACCCACACAGGATCGGGCCCACACAGGACCGGGCCCACACAGGACCTGTAGCACTGATCCACGGAGGATCGCTGAGTGCAGTAGTCGTCGCAGTACACTGAGGATCTTTGCACAGTCGTCGCCGCAGTCCACTGAGGATCTCTGAATGGTCGTCTTCAGAGTCCACGGAGGATCTCTGCACAGTCGTCACCGCAGTCCACTGAGGATCTCTGCACGGTCGTCGCTGTCGAGGAAGCAGTCGCAGCCAGCTCTAGGGTTCCCGCACACAACAAGCTCGTTCGGGAGGGTCCGCTCTACGAGCCGAGATGTCGATACATCAATTGACCCAATGTAAGAAGTTGATGTACCCAAAAGTTTCGTATCGTCAATAGGAACTCAGTGTCGCAGACGGCGCGTCAATCGGACGCCTGGTCTGAGAGTTATTGGCTTTTTCGTCCTAGGGGCCCGGTTGGTTTTTAATGCAAAACCAACCCGACCATACTCCACCTGCGTCCAAAACTCGGGCGGAGTATGCCTAAAGATCCGTCTCACTTAGAGGAATTCAACGAAGCTGACAGCACGTCAATCGGACGTCCGTGGCTCGAGATGTGAGCGTTTCCGCTCCGAGGGCCCGGTTGGTTTTGTGTACGAACCAACCCGGCCGAACTCAAAGTATTTCGAAACCTTGAGTGCGATATACCGAAACGACCGTCTCGATCCATGGATCGTGTTTCCGCTGATGGCGAGTCGTTTGGAGGCCCGTATCTAAAGTTATGGGTGTTTGAGGGAAAACGTCCGAAGAGGGGGGGTACGGGCCCGGGCCGACCCCCCCGGGAGTCGGCCGCACCGGGTCGACCCGACCCGGTCCGGTCGGGCCGGGGCGCGGCCCGGCCGGGCCCGGTTCGGCCGAGCGGCCGAACGGCCGAGGCGCGCGGGGTGCCGCCCCCGCGGCCTCGTGGTGCCGCGGCCCCCCCAGTGGGGCCGCGCTGTGTCATGGACGCGGCTTCAGCCGTGTCTGAGGGCACCGGACCCGCGCGGCCGCGGGTCCGCGGGTGCCGCCGCTCCCGGCTGCCGGCGCCGCCGCGCCGGCAGCCCGTGCCGCATGCGAGTTCCACGGGCCACTGGGATCACTCCGGTGGTCCGATTCTCTTCCCGTCTGCGCCATTGCTCCTCCCGGGACTCGTTCTTCACTACGGGATCATCAAACATCCGTTGCGGCACGTTCTGTCGTCGCCCACCAAATCCGCACAAAATGAAGAACGGCGGAGGGTCGTTGGGCCGTGTTCGTTTGGCCTGCACCCTCCGCGTTAGAGATAAACAACCGGGAGAATTTTGTTCAATAGATGAACCGACAATTTTAATAAAATAAAATTGTTAATTTTCAAACCGGTTCTTTAATTTTTAAAGAACGTTCACGGGAATATAAAGAGGGGTATTCCAAATCATAAAAATCCCTACCTCGATGGTCATCGCGCGCGGGCGTTCTTCGCGGTAAAGCTCGTCGCGGAAGAGGGGGATCGTCACGTCGTCGCAGGAAGGCGTCGCGTCGTCGCGGGATCCGGCGTTGAGTCGGCGAGCTCAACGGACCAAGAACAACAGATTTAAAATTATATATAATTAAATCTGTGTTTCGTTTAAAACCAAAAAAAAAGAACTTTTAGAGGAAACCCGAAATCACTCACCTTAAATGGTTGGTGATCGGAGATCGGAGTGGGGAAAACGTCTCGGACAGAAGCGTCGTCGATTTTCGGGTTCGGCATTCTTCGTGTTCTTCACGTTCTTCGCGTTCTTCGCGTTCTTCACGTTCTTTGCAAGGGAGAAGAAGATACAAGGGTCCTCTGAAAACTTCTCAACGCGCAAATAACCAGAGGTCGAGCGTTGGCCTTATTTTATTATTACGCCAACGAATTAGAAAACTGGTTAAGAAACGACTAATCAATTCGTTGAATTAATTCAACGAAAGAAACAACCCATTTAATTCACGAAATAAACCACCCAATTAAATGGTCTATTAATATTTTAAGAAACGTGTCAGTTGACTTTCATAAAGACGGGTTTTCGCGGGTGCGTTTCTTAGCGGAAATAAACGGCGGGGCTCGTGCGGGCCCCACCTCACAAATATCCTACCAAGGGGGTAGGATATTTCTGGATAGCATCCTATCCGGTCTAACTCAGTTCGAGACGTCAACATGTGGCTTCAAGTGGCTTCCAAGTGGCTTAAGTGAAATAAAATAAAGTTGTCGCAAAATTATTTTATTTCTTAACATTAAGCCCGAAAATTAAAAACCACACCCGACCAAACGCAGCTCCTGAAGAGGCGTTTCTAAGCGAATACCGGTGCTGCGATTTCATCGGTGCCCTCAGAATTCGATTCTGGGCACCAGTTCAAAAGTTAGAAAAACCCGCTCGTCCGTTCACTGAACGTACCCGAGCCAAACTTCGAAAAATGATTCCGGGCACACCGGGCCTCGGAATCAGGTGCCGTCAGAAACTGCGCTCTTGTAAAATTCCAAAGAAAATTAAGAAAAAAAATTCCTTGAAATTTACGGTTCTTTAAATTACTCCCACCTCAGGACATTACATCCCCGTAAATATACATCAAAAACTAGGGAAACAAATGTGGGTACTGAGCACGCATCTGAGCCTCCCGCTCCCAAGTGCTCTTCTAGAGGTTCCCGTGCAACCATCTGATGCGCACAAGAGGAATTGATCGCCCATGTAGGACTTTCTCCTGTCGATCCTCTATCTCCACTGGGACCTCCGCAAAAGTCGCCCCATCATCCACGTCTAGCTCCCCATAGTCAATGATGTGTGTCGGGTCGTGCACGTATCTCCTCAGCTGGGATACGTGGAAGACGTCGTGAACCCGGTGCAACTGAGCTGGCAGAGCCAGACGATAAGACACCTCGCCAACCCTGCAGACTAGAAAGGCCCGATGATGCGCGGAGACAACTTGCCGCCTCAGCCAAATCTCCGCAAACCACGTCGAGGTGAGACCCGCAAGAAGACGTGGTCTCCATCCTCGAACTCTAGTGGCCTCCGCCTCCTGTCAGTATATGACTTCTACCAGCTCTGTGCTGTCCTCATCCGCTCCTGGATGACCTGGACCTTCTCTGGCCCCACAAAAGCTGCTACGATTTCTTCTTTACCGAAAATAGAAATTTGGTCCCATCCCCTGGATGAACCACATTCTTTGCCTAATACAGTCAATCCCTACATGGATGATACTAATACATACCAAGGATGACGTCGTAAGGCCTCGACGCTACTACCAAGGGATCCAACCGTTACTCTCGCCTCCAAGGGTTGAGTCACACTGTCGGCATCAGTGTGTGGTAACTGGGTCTCCTCCAGTAGATGTCTCACAAGTGAGGGTCAAGTCAACTGTCAAAACTGGAACCTCTTAGTAACAACACAAAAGAGGACAGGAATGAAAACATCACAAAGGTATGCGTCTTTTATTATTGCAGCTCATAATACAAAGACGTTACACAATAGCAACAAGGAACTAGAAGTACAAAGGACGTATCCACTAGTTCCGCTCCTGTCCATCTACTCCCAGAGCTCCATGATCGAAGGCCTCGGCTACCTGAAGCTGAGCTCTCACATGTCCACCTACTCCCTGCGGTCGGGGCGGACCTCCTGGTGGTGGTGGTGGCAGAGCCTCAAAGCATCGCCCACCACCTGCTGCTCGGCCAGCTCCTCTTCCTCGTCCGCCTCCTCCCTGCGGACCGCCACGGTCGACCCTCTGCCTCTGCCTGGGTGGCCCCTCCACCGTCTGCTACTCCTCGGTACGGCGGTTCGGGCAGTCACGAGCCATGTGGCCCTGCCCGCCGCACGAGAAGCACTGCCTGCCTCTCGGAAGGCTGGATTCGCGCTGTGTGCCCCGCACTGCTGATCCAGTGTCCCGAGGTCGTCTGTCGGAACCCTGAGTCATCCGTCGGCTACCTGCTGCCGAAGACTCCGCCACCTGCCGCCCTACGGTAGGTCTCGCTGTAGACTCAGCAAGAAATCTCTCGATCAGAAGGGCTCGCTCTAGCACTCCTGCCTGGGTCGGGATGCTGAGGGAGATCAGTGATGCCCTGATCTCGTGTCTCAATCCCTGCTCGAGGGTCCGATCCCGGAAGAAGGGGTCACGTACCATGTCTGTCGAGTAGCGAGAAAGGTCGGTAAACCTCGCCGCGTACTGGGCGACCGTCAAGCTTCCCTACCGCAGCTAAAGAAGCTCTTGAATGTGCACTGCACGGAGGGTGGTCGGGACGAACTCTGAGCGGAAGAGGCTCTCAAAGTCCGCCCATGTGAGGGAGGCCTCATCATGTACATGGAGCATCAGGATCCACCATCGCCATGCTGCTGCGTGCAGTAGGCTCGCCGCGAGGATCACCATGAGGTCTGCTGGCATCCTCACTAGCCTGAAAACTCGGACGACCGCCTCCAGCCAGTCCTCGGCTGCCTGGGGGTCCGACTCCCCACAGAACCTGGGTGGTCGCTGACGCTGGAACTCGTGCAGAGCTCCGAGGCGTCGTGCGTTGTCAGCTGCCAGTGCTGGAAGCATCGGGGGCTCGGCGGGTAAAGGTACCGCCGGTGCCTCTGCTGTCAACGAGCCCCGTACCGAGGCCTCGTTGCTCGGCGGGATGTCGTCGCGCTCTACTCTAGGAACACTAGATGGCTACTGTCGTCGTGCCATCCTGAAAAGGAAACAAGTATTCCACGGTTAGAATAGTATACCTGGTGATCTGACACAAGTAATTACAGAGAAAACTTGAAACACACATGCAATCAATGTTTTCGTGCATTAAGTCGGAAATCAGAAGTCAGGGTCCTGGTGTATGGATACGTCGGCCGACACACCAACAGTGGACTCCCTAAACTGATAACCAAACTTAATAAGCTAAAACTATTGCTTCACACAGAAGAAAGATCAGAGTCTGCGGTATAACCGACCACCTCTGATACCAATTTGTCACGACCCGTCCTCGGGGCCCGTGCCGTGACTACCTAAAGCCCGCCTTCCATAGGCCAGGGGCTGGCGACTAGCACCAAGGCGTAAATCCCAACAAAAGGGAAGGCATTGCCTTTGAAAAAGTAAACAAGCACCACAGAGTAAGCAAGCGGAAAAGTAAACACTAAGTAAAAAGGGTACAAGCTGTGCTGAAAGTAAAAAGGGGCCGGAAATACAAGCCCATCAGTAAAGTACAACTGAAAGGAAAAACAGCAACTGAAAGGGAAAACTGCAGCATCGAGCCGTCCTCTGGGAGTCCCACCTGAAGGGTGGGTAAAGATAGCCACCACTGCTCCTCGGGTCCACCTGACCGCTACGAGTACGTCCCGCCTAGTGGTCCACCTCCAGGTACCGTCCTGCTCCGCATGCCTCCACCACTATCAGCGCTGTCTGTCGTCTGCAACCAACACAACATAGTGCGGGCAAAGCCCGTGCAGGGGTGAGTATAAGCTACTCAGTAGGGACCCCGAGACCCCCGAAGGTCTCCCGAAATCCACAAAGGATAATCCATAATGGAAAGATACAATAATGAAGTAACATCTGACACGGTTTAGGTATATTCCCATACATATACCTAAGTCATCAATTCCCGTTCGGCTCCAACGTCTGAGCCCAAGCACAACCCAGTCCACACAGGAAAGCAAACATATACCCACACAGGATAGAACAACACAATCCACAAAGGAGAGTAAACAGTAAATCTACACAAGATAGCTCAATACAATCCACAAAGGTGAGAAACACAAGATTCAGCTCACACAGGTATACTTCTTCGGATGACGATAATGATGATCACTGATCCATCTAAGTCGTCGGACCCACGACGGATCGATAGGTAACTAACCCCCGCAATGACCCACACAGGATCGGGCCCACACAGGACATGTAGGCGCTGGCTCACACAGAACCGCTGAGCGCGGACCCACACAGGATCGGACCCACACAGGATCGGGCCCACACAGGACCGGGCCCACACAGGACCTGTAGCACTGATCCACGGAGGATCGCTGAGTGCAGTAGTCGTCGCAGTACACTAAGGATCTCTGCACAGTCTTCGCCGCAGTCCACTGAGGATCTCTGCACGGTCGTCATCAGAGTCCACGGAGGATCTCTGCACAGTTGTCACCGCAGTCCACTGAGGATCTCTGCACGGTCGTCGCTGTCGAGGAAGCAGTCGCAGCCAGCTCTAGGGTTCCCGCACACAACAAGCTCGTTCGGGAGGGTCCGCTCTACGAGCCGAGATGTCGATACATCAATTGACCCAATGTAAGAAGTTGATGTACCCAAAAGTTTCGTATCGTCAATAGGAACTCAGTGTCGCAGACGGCGCGTCAATCGGACGCCTGGTCTGAGAGTTATTGGCTTTTTCGTCCCAGGGGCCCGGTTGGTTTTTAATGCAAAACCAACCCGACCATACTCCACCTGCGTCCAAAACTCGGGCGGAGTATGCCTAAAGATCCGTCTCACTTAGAGGAATTCAACGAAGCGGACAGCACGTCAATCGGACGTCCGTGGCTCGAGATGTGAGCGTTTCCGCTCCGAGGGCCCGGTTGGTTTTGTGTACGAACCAACCCGGCCGAACTCAAAGTATTTCGAAACCTTGAGTGCGATATACCGAAACGACCGTCTCGATCCATGGATCGTGTTGCCGCTGATGGCGAGTCGTTTGGAGGCCTGTATCTAAAGTTATGGGCGTTTGAGGGAAAACGTCCGAAGAGGGGGGGTACGGGCCCGGGCCGACCCCCCCGGGAGTCGGCCGCACCGGGTCGACCCGACCCGGTCCGGTCGGACCGGCCGGGCCCGGTGCGGCCGAGCGGCCGAACGGCCGAGGCGCGCGGGGTGCCGCCCCCGCGGCCTCGTGGTGCCGCGGCCCCCCCTGTGGGGCCGCGCTGTGTCATGGACGCGGCTTCAGCCGCGTCTGAGGGCACCGGACCCGCGCGGCCGCGGGTCCGCGGGTGCCGCCGCTCCCGGCTGCCGGCGCCGCCGCGCCGGCACCCCGTGCCGCATGCGAGTCCCGCGGGCCACCGGGATCACTCCGGTGGTCCGATTCTCTTCCCGTCTGCGCCATTGCTCCTCCCGGGACTCGTTCTTCACTGCGGGATCGTCAAACATCTGTTGCGGCACGTTCCATCGTCGCCCGCCAAATCCGCACAAAATGAAGAACGGCGGAGGGTCGTCGGGCCGTGTTCGTTTGGCCTGCACCCTCCGCGTTAGAGATAAACAACCTGGAGAATTTTGTTCAATAGATGAACCGACAATTTTAATAAAATAAAATTGTTAATTTTGAAACCGGTTCTTTAATTTTTAAAGAACGTTCACGGGAATATAAAGAGGCGTATTCCAAATCATAAAAATCCCTACCTCGATGGTCGTCGCGCGCGGGCGTTCTTCGCGGTAAATCTCGTCGCGGAAGAGGGGGATCGTCACGTCGTCGCAGGAAGGCGTCGCGTCGTCGCGGGATCCGGCGTTGAGTCGGCGAGCTCAACAGACCAAGAACAACAGATTTAAAATTATATATAATTAAATCTGTGTTTTGTTTAAAACCCAAAAAAAAGAACTTTTAGAGGAAACCCGAAATCACTCACCTTAAATGGTTGGTGATCGGAGATCGGAGTGGGGAAAAACGTCTCGGACAGAAGCGTCGTCGATTTTCGGGTTCGGCATTCTTCGTGTTCTTCACGTTCTTCATGTTCTTCGCGTTCTTCGCGTTCTTCGCAAGGGAGAAGAAGATACAAGGGTCCTCTGAAATCTTCTCAATGCGCAAATAACCAGAGGTCGAGCATTGGCCTTATTTTATTATTACGCCAACGAATTTGAAAACTGGTTAAGAAACGACTAATCAATTCATTGAATTAATTCCACGAAAGAAACAACCCATTTAATTCACGAAATAAACCACCCAATTAAATGGTCTGTTAATATTTTAAGAAACGCGTCAGTTGACTTTCATAAAGACGGGTTTTCGCGGGTGCGTTTCTTAGCGGAAATAAACGGCGGGGCTCGTGCGGGCCCCACCTCACAAATATCCTACCAAGGGGGTAGGATATTTCTGGATAGCATCCTATCCGGTTTAACTCAGTTCGAGATGTCAACATGTGGCTTCAAGTGGCTTCCAAGTGGCTTAAGTGAAATAAAATAAAGTTGTCGCAAAATTATTTTATTTCTTAACTTTAAGCCCGAAAATTAAAAACCACACCCGAGCAAACGCAGCTCCAGAAGAGGCGTTTCTAAGCGAATACCGGTGCTGCGATTTCATCGGTGCCCTCAGAATTCGATTCTGGGCACCAGTTCAAATGTTAGAAAAACCCGCTCGTCCGTTCACTGAACGTACCCGAGCCAAACTTCGAAAAATGATTTCGGGCACACCGGGCCTCGGAATCAGGTGCCGTCAGAAACTGCACTCTTGTAAAATTCCAAAGAAAATTAAGAAAGAAAATTTCTTGAAATTTACAGGTCTTTACAATCAAGTCCTTCTTCAATAGCGTTTGTAGTTCGCGATACATAGTTTCAATAAACAAGATATTATTATAATATTATTATGAACTAGCCATTATAAATATTATTCTCACTTTTTGAAATTTTATAAATTATATCATTCAAAATGGACTTCATTTTGGGATTCGGAATTTCAAAATTATCCTAGGGTGAATTTTTCATATTTTTCTGAAATCATTCAATTTTTGATGAATAGTGAAAACACTGGGTTACTATTTAAAAACCGACTATTTATTTAAATAATTATTTATTTTATTTAAATTTATTTTAGGTCAAAATTTGATACATAATACCTATATAAGTTCAATGTAATTCATTTCTATCATTTTATAATAATTTCAAATATATACAAATTTTATAGAACTTTTCATCGTCTTTTACCCACCTCCTAGTAGAATTTGAAAATTTACATAAAATGTAATTTTACCACTTATGTGAGTGTAATTTTGAAAATCCGAGAGACACGTTTAATATCATGGAGTAAAATTTGGTTCTATAAGATAAAAATAATTATTGGTGAATAATAACTTTTTACATTTATTTAACACGGTTAAAAGTAAATAGGGTAATTAAGTGTAAAAATGATATTATTATCTTAACACATGTACTAATTCTATTGGATAAGTTTAATTAGACAAAAAGCAACCTTAGGAATAAAATATTAACATTTAGGTTCACATGGATTAGATTAGGACACTTATTATTATTTTATTTAACAAAGAGTTAAAATAGTTAAAATCAAAGTTTAATAACTAAAACATTTTTAATATAGATTTATACATTAGATAAATTCAACTATAAATATTCATTAGAAATATAAAACTATTTCCTACATAATGGTATTTTATCTATAATTTTTAAACATTAAATAAGTTAATTTATTTATGACACAATGATGATGTAGTAATTATCTTATTAATGAAATATTAACATTATTGATGTAATAATACCAAAATAAATGTAATTTCAGACTTTTTATGAATTCAATTAATTTTTTAGGTTAATATTACATGTTATTATTGATTCAATTAAAATTTTTAGAACTAATAATGTTTTTATGAATTTCACAAAAATCAATTACCAAATACTGTCAAAATTGACATAAAATAGTTTTTAAAACAAATATTTTATTATTAATTGTAATTATATTCCTAAAAATATAAGGGTAGGAAAAATTACATATATAAGGTTATATATATTAATAATTAACCACTTTTGGTTCGTTTGACTAGTTATAGTATGTTTATTAACCATATAGTGTATGAAAACAAGAAGACACGGTAAAAGTTAAATTATTTAACTTTGAGTTAAATCTTAATGATATGGATAAAATAGTAACCTAAACTTGTCTAAAACCTATTGGATGAGAGTATGGCGACCCATCCCCACTTTATCTTAGAAAGAAATTTATTTGGAGCTATTATAAACCACATATGAATTTATTATAAAATAATATTTTAAGTTTTTCCAAAGGTGCCCCTCTCCTCCCTTATAAAAAGGGCACCCCTTCCATCTTCTCTTCACACCATTTAGAACATTGAAGCTCTTCCAAACCCTGAAAATTTCTCTTATAAACCTATATATTTATATCATATAGGTAATGGTATTACGAAAAGACCAACTCTAGGGCCCTATGAAGAAGTTTAAAGTAGGTGCGTCGAGGAAGAAGTAAACTCTTCTACCGACTCTTTCAAGTTTCTTTCTTATTCTAATTTTTCTTATTTATAAGTTTAATTATAAAGTAATAACATCAGTATTACTTATATAATGATATTTTATTATAAATATTAAACAAACCTATTTCACCTTCTATCCATTCTATGTAAAATGAAATCACTGCACGTGCGTACGTACCGAATACCGTCTCCACGCAGTGGTGTAATCAGTTTTTCCACCACTAACTTACATGGATTGGTATAATGGTGCAAAGAATAACTATATATGATTATTATAAAATAATACTGATTTTATGATATTATATCATCAACTCTAATTCCATTCAATAAATATGGGAACGATATCATTGCTCGTGCGTACGTACAGATTATCGTCTCCAAGACGCGATGAGATTCATTTTCCATGATAACAATTCAAGAATGATTATAAAGTATATATAATAGGTAATCATGAAATATAAGACATAATAATGCTACTGTATTTTATTATATATATATATATATATATGTATGTCATCTACTTAATTCCCTTCAATTCAATAAGGAAACGAAAAACAGTGTTCATGCGTACGTACGGCCTACCGTCTCCATGAATGGTGTATTTATTTCCATTTATTGATCTATTATATATATATATATATATATATTCTGAATATATATTATATATAAATCATGTTTCATATTATGGAATTAAGTAATCATGATCTAATTAATAATATTAATAATTACAAGTCAAAACACAGATGATAAATGAAACGATTTTACCCAAAATGCTGCTTTAACATGGAATTGACAAATGAACGAATAATTTAAAGTCATAATTGGATCATATATGATATCATAAATATTATTATGGTTCTTTTAAATGTTAATAATATTATTAAACCCACTATATCGGAGTCTCAGACACATACGGATGAAATTGGACATAAGGCAAAGGATTACAATTCCAATATCGTTCTTATCTGAGATTATTATTCGTAAGTATTTACTAGTGTTATTGTTATCATCCATGCCCATGTTTTCAAAAAATGTTTTCATGTATTTTTAAAGTCTTTTTTAAACATTTTTAAAATTTACCACATGTAATGAAATGAATCTTACTTTTGTTTACCACACAAGGAACTTTATGACTTTTCCGCAAAAGTACGAGAAGAATGTTATTTTTAACGTATACGGAGTGAATGGTTTTTTACAGTTTCATAACGCCTCATTTTCTAGAAGATTACTCTAAAATATTTCATGATTATTTTCAACAAAATAATTTTCTTTTAAAATTTCATGGAATTTTGAAAAAAGAAAATTATTTTGAAAAAAAGGATATTTTCATCAAGAATTCATTTCAAGTGTTTTGTCAAAAATATTTTCCATATAAGATGACATTATTTAGTATTATTTTGTTTCAAGTACAATGTCTCTATTATTTACATGTTTTGATTCTTCTTTTGATGAAATTATCTCCATTTGTTTTATATGGATTACGTTAAGATCAGATGATGTTTATGAAACCCATTTTATTCTTGGGATTGTGATGAATGATTAATGTTTATTTTGTGGCACAAGTAATAATAATTTAATTATGAGATGCATGGTACCTATATATACCTCCAATTAATTGGGTAAATATTTATATCTCATGATATAGACATGTCTGGATTGGTAAGTTAATCTGGTTCAGTGATACAGGATTGGAATGAGGAGTGAACTCGATTCAGAAAGGGACTTTGTCCACTAAGATGGTCTTGGAAGTAATGAATAGGCTAATATGGAAATCATAACATGTTTTTAATGGTTTCTACAATTACATTATTTATTCCTTTTCTATTTTCATTATTTATGATCCATTATGATCTATGCCTTACATACTGCCATTTTTATGTCATTGGTCAAGAATTTAATGTTTAAATATTATATTCATGTTTTGAAGTTCAAATGTATATGGTTTTTTTTATTTTCTCCATGATTAACCTTTCTGAGGAATTGAGCTCACCCTTTATATGTTTTCTTATCCCCAGGATATAAAGAAATGATTTAGGTAAGAACAAAAAAGGAAGATCTTTATGGGAGATGTTGAGGATCATTTACCATGATTAGAGGATTATATTCTTAGTTTCCAAAGATACTAAACTATTACGGTCCTTTGGTGTCTATTTTTGTTATGTATTAGATATTCTGCAAAATTAATGTAATTTCTATGTATGTCATGTTTGGGGTCTCTACACTAAATCCCCACACTAATAAAATAACCATTACATTGTGAAAAAATGCAACCAAATAAGTCCTTTCGTGTGAGCCTAAATGACATATCTAAAGAAGAGGTAATGTTCATTAGTGAATTTTTTTTATTTAATTTCATCCCAAAACCCTTCCATTATTTTTAATCATAGTAATTATATAATATAATTATATTGAATTTTACAATTTGTTTTATGTTATGTTTCAGACCTAAAACCATAAGCACTTGTTTCAAATGGGTCTTAAAATCTCCCTTCATGTGTATGAAGGACTACCGCCTCACAAACTGATATCGTTCATTTTTACATTACAACCTATAAAGAAGAGAAATAATGATGTTAATACTATTTACATATTATAAAGAATATATTTATGATTATTTTATTCATCAATTAAAATTATATAAAAAATACCTTCTCGCATTCCATTTTTTGGGTAGATGGTTACATTGTTTTTGTGTATATCATATAACCACCTTGAAAAGCTATGTGATTCGTTAATGGATTAGATTTAATCTATTAAGGATGGGATTTATATAAATATGTGAAATATGTGAAATATAAATACTATATAAATTATTCTATATATATATATCATTTACTTTTAATTCATTAAATATCATAATAAAATGGAGTGAGCGATCAAGCGTATGTACGACCTAACGTCTCCATGAACAATGTATTTCATTTCCTATCACTAGATTTTATGGAGTACTCTAAATACATATATACAAATTATAAATTATATTTATACCATTTATTTCATTTTTAGTTTATTAAATCATGATTAGATTAATATAATAATAAATATAACTAACCAAAACATTTATGAAAAAAAGGTGGTTATAACTTGAAATGTATCATTAACATGGAATCGTTAACAAATGGATAAAAAGGAAAAAATATATTCATATATGTTATGATATATTTGAATATGTTTCTGTGATACATGTATATTAATCATATATTTATTATACATAAGTTATGAATGAGTGTGATGGAATTAAAAGCTTGTGGTATGCGATTTCTACCTCCCTTTTATTTTCTACGAGACAGAAGGAATTTTCACTGTCAAATTATCATATGATGCGTTTATAAATCCCATTACTGTATGTTATTATTTTTACACTAATAATTATTTGGAATTAAATATCTATTTTATGATATCTCAGACATAGGTTATATGGTTAATGTTTCACAAAATAAGTATGGTATTTTTTGTATCAATTTTCCATTTTTTTACATATGACATTTTATAAAACTCTATTATTTCATAAGGGGTATATAAATCCCTATTAACATGTACAGTCATGAATTTATTAATCCTCATGACATATTAAGATTCTTTTTTATGTTATTCACTCATGGGTTTTACGTTTTAAGGATTCGAAAGTGGCAATGATTTTATATAAAAATCTATTTATTTATTGGGGTTCTTTTTGAAAAAGTATCCCATTATAAAATTTAATAATTTACCAATCAATAATTCTCATAAATTGTATTATAATTTTGATATTAATGATAAATTCAAATAATGGTTCCATTTTTCAACAATATGGATCTTACGATTATTAAGAAATTGTTTTTTTAAATTCATATATATATTTCATTGATAGAAAATTTATTTTCCATTAAAACCATTTAAAAAAAAGTTTTATTTATTATTATTATCATATTATTTTTAAAAATTTAATCTTATATATTTTGATAATATATAAAAAAATTAATTTAAACTTTATGTGATCTTCAAAAACAATTCCCATTTATGTTTTATAAAAAATGTTAAAGTAAGATTCATTTTAATGTGTCTGTCATAAAAAAATTCAGATGTCAACACCAACCCTTTCACTTGTGATTCCATTATATGTTTTCTTTTTTTTCAATGAAAAGTATTTTCAAACTTTTTACATTATGAAAAAAATTAATGGATAATAGATACTTTCCTAAAAAGTGATTACAAAATCATTCAAGAATATTTTCAATCAATGATTTTATGTATTAATGTTACCTATTCAATACATGGAATATTATCTAAGGAAAATATCATTATTCTTTCTTGGAATAGTATTTTTTTATGACATGTTTCATATGAACCATATATCAAATCTACAAGTTGTACTATCATAAAATGCTTATAAACCCTACCTATTGTCATTGGTTATTCTATAATTTAATGATTTTGACACTGGTATATTTTCCATTTTTTTATATGATGATATTTTTATGACACACATTTCTATAATGGGTAATGATAGGATGAATGTTTCTGATTTTGTGACACACATATGTATGGTTTAATTATGTGACGAGTGGTATATATATCTCCATCAAATGCATTAAGTAATGATTTATATAATTTAGATAGACAATACTATATTTATATGTGAACCTAGTTTTGTAATACGGGTCTATAATAGAATGTGAATCAAGTTCAATAATTTAGGGCTGGAATGGGAAGTGAACCCAGTTCAGTAATACAGAGATGGAACGGGGAGTGAATTTGATTTAGTAATACAGGGCTAGAATGGGAACTGAAATAGATTTAGTAATACCGGGCTGGAATAGGGAGGGAACCCAATTCTATAAATGAATATATCTACTATGATGGTCTTGTAAGTGAACCTTTATTATTATTTAAATTATTTTATATTCATTTATGTAAAAAATAATTTCATTTTCATGACCCCTCAGGGATCATGTTCTTTGATTCTTTTATGAACAAAGTCTTTTAAACTACCAATATTTCTGGATGGACTAATGATTTTGTTCTTTTATATTCATGTTATTATTTTCCAATTTTATTATTATGTTCTCAAACACATATTTTCATGATATACTATCATATCTCCTTTTTCCCCTTACAGATCATATGATCTCACCATTTCTCATTCTTCTTTTCCCTATGTTATGAAAATATATATTATGCATTATAGTTATTAGAAGATTCATAGTTATGAAAAATGTATTTAGAGATGATGTAGATCACTTACAGACCAATGTTTATGTTTCCTATTTTCCAAGGGGACTAAACTAATTTTATTCTTGGGCATGAAGTCCTGTAATGAAATAAATATTATGAAAAATTTATTTATTTCCTATATATGAAATTTTGAGGTTACAATATTTTTTATATGAATACTTTAATAGAGGATGGTGTTCCTCCCAAAAACAAATTAATTTTAGATAACAATATATTAAAATATATTATGTATTTTCAATGATTCTGTTTGAATGAACATATTCTTAGGATAATACATATTACTGAAACTAAACTATATATCATGTGCTTTCTAAAAACCTCCCCCAAACAATGTGGTAAACCTCAGATCTCGATAAGATATAATATAATGTTGTACTCCAGGTAATCTCACCACATCTTTATTATATTCTATATCAATCTAATCAAGAGATAAATCCACTTAGATAGAAATTATGTGTTCTAAATTCATATGGTGATTGACCACAACCCATATAGAATTATATCCATTATATGTTTTTGGGATTCTAATGATAAATTCTTTGGTGACATTTTTCCATTTTCACTCACCTCTGTGTAATAGTTATAACTATCCCTTAATCATTTTTCAATTATACATAACATAAAAATTAAGTACCAAGATACATACTAAAAATAATCTCGTCATATTTCCCCACTATAAATAATTTTTTGGATCATTAAACATATTTTTACTTAAATGTTGAACTGAGAATGATGGTTTGTGCACCTCCTCTAAAAGATGCTTCTTAAAATATGGTATAGATGGAACACATACCCAGTTCCTAAACATTTCCATTCCTTCATAGTCAAGGTTAATCCCATGAACATTTTAATCCATCTTCTGTGGCTATACATATTCTTTTTTTCCTCTTTAATATTCACTTGGATTTATGGTTGACTATTTATTTTAGAAATATAAGATTCCACCACTGAATTTTTATTTACAGAACCATTATTTTTATATCAATAAATATTGTATCTATTATGATCATTATAATAGAAAATCCTACAATATCCTTTCAACATGAAGAATCATCCACCATGTTCAAATTCACATGGTGTCAATGTATTGAGAAGTTATAATCATTAATCACCACTATCCATATTCTATATGGAATATTTAACTCTTTTATGAGAGTAAAATTTTTAAAATAAAATTATTGTAATATATATCAACCCATTATTCAAAAATATATTTTCTCAATTTTATTAATGAAAAAATATTGAATATATCTAGGAATCATGTGTTTGGTAATTTTTCTCAAGAATAACAATTTTCTTGATGAATAAGAAATAATCATGTAATTTTTCCTAATAGCTCATACTAATACATCCCTCAATGAACCAATATAGATTGTAATCCATTATATGCTATTGGGATATTTATTTATAGGTTTGTTGACTAACCATAACATTAGTTCCATGAAATTTTTGTTACATGCTTAGGTTAATGGAAAATGTATCCTTTTTGAATTAACATGGATAGTGATCAAGCTGGCATGATAAATTCTCATAAAAAGGTCGATAATATCTAGAAAACCGAAGAAAACTAAGAATTTTAGTCACCTTGGTTGGTCCTATCCAACATTCAATATTATTCACCTCTAATTAATCCTTAGATATACCCCCTTGGGATTATATGATAGAAAAATGAAATATTTTGTAGCTAAAATTCACACTTGGAATGTTTTTCAACCAACACCTCCTTCCTCTTAGCCCCCAATATAATTCACAATTAATATTTATTATCTTCATTTATATCTAAATAAATAATAATATATTTTATTAATACTACAAAAAACTGATCATGTTAATCTAGATATACACTATTCACTAAATCCATGATGAAAACCGAGGAATTTGTAAGAACAAATAGCTTCACTATATATTTTTCATGTTAATACATTTTATGGAACACAATAATGGGTATATACTCCTTATTAACCCTAAATTGATTTTATAAAGAGTGATGTTCTATGAAGAAAAATTATTAGCCTACATTAAATTGATGAAACCAGTCGTCAATATGGGGTAGTCGATAGTTGTTCTTGATTTTAAGCATGTACAGTTCCTAATAATAAATTAAGAGTTGCATCTATCCATAACTATTCACAAAAAAAATAGAATAGGTTAACCCTGATGTGACTCACATGGACAAATTAATCCCTTATTAATATTATCCTGTAGGGTTTTTCATTTATTCTAGTAACTAAATCAATGTGATTCTATTAGGAGTCATTGAAATAGGTGTAACACCAATTTTGGGTTCTATTTTGAACATATCCTAAAACATTACTAGGAGACAAGTAATATATTCCATAAATATTTAAAGAAACTCCCAATAAATATGAATATAATTGATTTTGAATTTATCCTAATCCATGTGATATAAAACACGTTTCTAATCAGAATTAATACCCATACAATGGATGAATGCAACATTGGAATATTTAATTCGTCCACACACTGGTAAATGGTAATGGGGTCATTTGGGATAAAAAATTAGAATTTACTCCCTTGATAATTGATATGGTCTTTATAAAACTATCTCTAATCCATACATATGATCACCAAAATTCATCTAGTGGGAGAATTACAATATCTTCTGGGATCACAATCCAATTCAATTTGATTCGAGAGGAACTAGAGACATGATATAGGAATATCATATGATATGTTTTTTTCCTTGGTAACTAAATACCAAATCATTGATCTAGTGATTCAATACCCATTGAAAATTATTTTGATATAAAGTAGTTTTTAGATTCAGAAAAATAAGACATTAGATATTATATTTTAAATTATTGGTGTATATTTAACAAAATTATTTTTTTAACACACATCAGCAGTTCTGGTCACATGATATTTATTCTTCAAAATAACAATAAGATGTTATTGAAGTGGATAACCTAACATAATATTCATTAACTGGTTGGAATAATTTCCAAAATCCATTCATTTTAGCGTCGGAGTGTAGGTGGTGCATTGGTTGTCGTCTTCCATTCCCCCATAGAATCAAATATTCTATTTAAAAACTTTTGAAATTAAATAGTGGTATGATGAGGACTACCACATATAGAGAACATCTCAGTTCCACTCATGAAATTCCAATGAATTTTATCATCATATTTGTAGAATATTGTTAACAATGGTTTATTTCCACTAGGTGATTTATTCAGGTTCTCGCGAGACTCAATCACCATTTTCATATCAATTTGATGGGAATTTTGGGAATCTCCAATATCCATTTATATATTCAATGCGCATAAAAATATTTATTAATATCTACTAATGTATCATATATAAAACTCCTTTCAGATACATAGTTTGATGCCACAATAGAACCAGTCAATTTTCTATCAAGGGATGATGATTAAACAAGAAGTGTACTATAAATGTCTTGAAAATATTGTTCATAAATATCAATTTATTCATAAACTATCTAATTGAGATCATGAAATTCTATACCCATCAATTTACTTAAATTATGATGGATGTAATATGTAATAAATATTCCGTAAAACAAACCCAATTCTATGGAGTCAATTTAATCGACTTAATATGTATTCTTAATAAGGTTTCACAATCGATCTTTTTATCCTTCAAAATGAAAAAAATACAAGGATAACTATTTCATTTTATAGGAACTAGATAATATAAATTTTTTCCAATAGTGAATATACAGTTCTTAACCTATATTGGATTATAATGTCCACTAAAATAATGTGGTTGTTTCATCATAAAAGACTCAATAATACATGGTTACCTTCTTTGATCATTTGGATGGTCGGAAATATTCATGGATTGATAATGTTTTCTTATAATATAATTATTGTTTTTCATAACATATTCTATAAATTTTGGTTTCTACAGTGTAAAATAATTTCATTTTCCCTTACATTCAGCATTAACATTGTTGTTTTAGGTTTCATCCATTGAAAAAAACCAAAAATAGTGTTATCAAAAATAATCATAATAGGAAACTACATTATTACGAAAATTTATTTACATGATTACTTAATAAAGAAAAATCATTTTCAATATATAAAACCATAGGTATATCCTAGACCATCGATGATCATAATTTTTTCAAATACATGAAAATGGTTCATAAGGAAAATGTGAACTAAACTAAGAATACTTAATGGGAGTTTCAAAAATAGGTGGGCAGAAAGCCCATTGTCAATTACTAGGTGATAATCGAGTCAAAGACGAATATTCCCCTTTGAGAGTTATTTCATCAATGTAGCTCTATTCCAGACCCATATCTATTTTTTGATTCCATAAAGTAATGTTTTCTTGGAAAAGGCACTATATTCATTACCATAACCTATGACATTATCTTATACATATGATTATCCTAATGGTTCATACAAAAGTTTCATCAACCAATCATATAACGTTTAACTAAACATCCTTTTGACTCTAACTATAATGACATAGTATTTTAAAATATATAATTATATCATTTTAGAAGAATATTCATTAAAATATGTAAAATACATGACCATTGATCATATAGACTTACTGTCTCTCGAAATAAAATGCACAATATTCTTTTTTCATAAATGGTAATCAACATATCCCGTAACGATATTCTTCTAGTATATAACCTAATAAAAACATGTCTTAATTTCTTAGTGAAAGGAAACATAAAAAAGGAGATCTAAGATTTTTATTGAAGGTAAACCTGGGAGATATAAACATAAAATGGTAGTAAGGGTATGAGAACATGATATTTAAATTTTTAAACCCATACCCTTGTTATCATAAATAAATATCTTGCATCATGGAATAAATCTTAGAATTTAATGAGACATAAAAAATAATGAAATCAAATAACATAATCCATGAGAGAATAAAATAGATATAGTAATGTGTAAGAATCATAGTCTCATAACATTGTGAATTTGGATAAATATAAACATATATACTCATTATTTTAAGGAATGGAATTCATCTCTTGCAATAAATAATAGACATCAAATATAGGCCAATACATCACATTTTCAATATCAAATTAGGTTCACACACAACATAATTAACTCCCCATTTACTCATAATTTTACAATTCATTTTAGAGATATATCGTTATCACCCATAATTAGATTATAATGTAGCTACCCATAATTGGTCATAATGTAACCACCTTCCATGGATAGAACATAACTACCACCCTAGTTTATAATTTATTTACTTTCTATAGAATATAATGAATCCACAAATCACATTTTTATGACCATACATATGTGTGGCAAAAACACATTAAACATTTTTTAAATCATTATATCATTACCCATCTTAAGAAACTAGGTTTCAAAAAATTACTTCGATCCATATGAATTTAAACCCAGAAAATTACAGAGTTTTCATAAATATCTCATCATAATAATCATAAACCATCAAAATAATGAATAAAAATTTTATAATTAGATTATATCCCTAGAAAAATATAAGATCCTCAATGGTTTTTTTCATTTATGAATACAAAATAACATAAAATATCATTAAAACATTCTTTTGTAAACAATATTTTCCATTAGAAATAATTTATTTAAAATATAAAACCATTCCAAATATTAAAGAAAAAAATATTTGGAAATAAACTTGGTATGTTGTATGGTATGATATAAATCATTGAGTGGTCATGAGAGTAGAAAATATTGTTTATGTATTTCATGATAAAACAGATATTCCTTTCATATTTTTGAGAAAAGTTAAAAGTAACTCATTTCAAAAAAGGAAAAAAATATTCCTTAAATAAATTCAAAAAATAAGAAAAGGGTAAAAATGATTTAAAAATAGATTTTCATATTATAAAATATATTCATTGTTTGTTTTTTTAAACATGAACATAGAAGTGAATGGATTTCCAACTAAAAAGGGGGGAAACCCATTTTTCCATAAAACCTTATTTTGGTCTCTTTAGTTATTAATGAGTGGAAAATGAATGAAAATAATTTATTCACTTGAAATAAACTAAGGAGAAGAAAAATTTCGGTCTTCATTAATGTCTTGTCATAATATTTCCTCATCAGAACCATAGTCCTAACCAATCATGATAAACAATTAGATTGTAATATAACACCTCTACCACTTTAGGTTCTTTTGAATCAAAAGTTAGATTTAATAGTGAACCCTATATGGATATGTAAATTCTAAAAAACTATTTAATAATAATTAAAATATACATTTTTCAACAATATACACACCACATAAAGGAAAAATTGTGGTGAAAATTGAATGTTCCCCACATATATGTCAGTGAGATAGAAATTCCATTACCTGAAGTCTTAAATTTACTTATATATGTTATAAAATCCATTATAATAAATATATATTTCTTATAAATATATTCTATAAAAATAATCATATATATCATACCATATATTACTTACTTATACACTGTTATCACCCATTATTTACCAATTATTTATTGAACTGACTGTTCTGAGTGATAATTACAACATTTTTAATTTATGTTATGGATATGTAGTTTCGGTCATTCCACACTCAAAATAGTTAAAAATATTTCTTATTTTTATAATGACATAAATATAAAAAATATTCATTATATATGTATTTATAAAGATCCATACAATTAAGATATATAAAATTAATTACATGGTCCATGGTGATGATAGTATATACATACACATAAACATTTTTTACATTTTCTCAACTAATGGAAAAATGAAAAATAAATAATAACCCACCAATATATAATAATTATTATATCAGTTATATCATATATATATATATATATCAAAAATATATACTTTTTACAATAAATGTAAAATGGAAGTGAAAAACACCTTACATCAGTTCACAATGAGGTTGTCCACTATACAAAGGATTGAAGTTATATATTTCGAATGGGTTGGAATGAAATAATTTATATGTAATATTATAATTAAAGATTAAATATTTTATTTCATAAATATCACTTATATAAATTAAATAATTCATTATATCAATCTGTGGATACTTATTATGTAAAATGAACTACATTTGTTCGTTAAGATGTAATCCATTTTATACATGATAAACGGTTTCAATTCCAATATGATGGAAAATGAGATAGATATATATTTGATCCTAACATAATTTTTTTATTATATTGGTTAAAAATATGTTATTATATTAGTATATTTTAAAAAATTATGCCCGTGGAAGAAGAAATAATACAAAAGCACTCACATATTAATAGTTCCACTTCGTTAAAAAGACTCCATATATTTATAACTAAATTCTTAATAAGAGGATATAATAATAAAAATAATGCTTCTAGGATGTGTTTATGGATGTATTTAATATATTTTAATTGGAAACAGATGTACAAAAAATCATACTATGTTTGAAAAGTAGAGGAGGGGGTGTGCCCATTTATATGTTGGGGAAATGATACCCATTGAATTTTTGAAATGACAAATGTATACCCATGTTTTAAAGATGAAAAATGATCCAAATTTTCCCATTGTCTAAAATTATAGTATATATGGTTGAAATATGGCCCTCAAAATAAAATTTTACATGTTTATATATCATTTTACCCTAATAATTTTTTTTAACTCCCCGTTAATCTGTTTTATCTTTAACCATGGAAATTAATTTCAAATTATTTACTATTAATTAAGTCAAAATAATATGCTGAAATTATTATATAACATTTCTTATTCATGTTGAAAAAATGGAATCAATTTTTAAAAATTCAATTCATATAAGTTGAAAATTATAATTTGAATGAAAACCTATAGGTGCTATACAAAATTCATTCCAAAGAAACTTTTTCATACTTATTGAAAGTTTTTATATCCGATATCAACATAAAATTTATTAAAATTAATTATATATTTTAAAAAATAAAATATTTTTTCTTATTTTTATTTTAATCCATTTAAATTAATATAGTGATTAAAGAATTATTTTATAGAAAATACATTTTTATGAAAAACAATAATTTTCAAAATTTATTAAAAACATAAACCATTCTAAAATATAAAAAATATGAAAACTATAAAAATATTGAAATGTCGAATAAAAAAAATTATAATTTTCTCTTTTAAATATTATATTTTAGGAAGAAAATAATTTCATATTTTTTTTTCACAAAATATAATGAAAACATTTTTTAGAAAACTCTATTTTGGATGAAGATAAATTATTTACTAAAAAATAATATTTAATTATAAATATATTTTATATATCTAAATCCATTATAAATAATTATTGAAATATATTTATTTATATTCATTCAAAAAAATTTAATATTTTGGTTATAATTCACATGTATAAATAATAATATTAATTGTATATCCTGGTAAATTAAAACTCAATGTGGAGTTTATAACATGTTATCTATGAAATTAAATTTATTCGAAAAAATATATAAAATAAAAGGATTTTACATTTTACATAGGTATAATGATGGTTTTTTGTGATCTATAGTATTTTTAATTACATGGTATTTAAAACACATTGGACAAAACTATTATAATTGTTCAGTGATTAATTTAGATAGATAGTGATGTAGTTTGTTGCTATCTAATCCACAATGGGAGTTTAAACATTTTGGTTTTAATAAGTCCACTTAATTTAATGATATATATACATACACTTTAGAAAATATGGACTTATTTTTAATGATTTTTTTTCAAAGGGATGTAAGAATATGATTCGTAAATATTGATACGCATAATGGTACCATATATAAGATATTTGATAATATGATTCAATGGGTTCTGGTTAACTTTTTATGACAAAAAATTATTGAGGTTGATATGTTTTGAGTAGAATTATTCATAGGTTTATTCACAGTGGATGATCTAAAATTATTAATTTTGGTGTACATAATATAATTATTCTTTTTTTGTTCATAATTAATTCATAATAGTTTTTCATTTCTCTTGGGTGAAAATTCAATCCAAAATTGATTTTCTTATGGAATTGTGTCCAGAATATAAATTGTATGGTTTTAATCCCATATTAATATGATTTTTATGCTAGAACGTTAGAAGGAATTATGTGTTGGGATTGGATGTTATAAGCAGAAGAAGAAGGATCCCATCATGTTTCGAAAATGTAGTATCTGACATTAGGTGTATCTATAGTGATACTATGTCTAGATAACAGTTAAATATGATATCATAAAATTCAATGGGTATAATTTTACATTATAGAAAATAATTATTGAATTATTTAGGGGGGAATATTATTTCATACTAGAAATTTTTTGAAAACATGGAGGGTGTGATAGAGTAGAAAATTAATCACCTGTATGAGAAGGATATTTATAATTCCATTGAATGGTGTGGTCTTGATTAAAATTATAGTGAAAAATATATTGATGAAAATCTAGGATAATCTAATGAAGATGTACATGACTAAAAACTATAAAATTATATTTTTTATTAATAAAATAAAACTCTCATCAAACTATAGAGTGGTTGTCATTGGATAACCACATAAAGACCATAAATATCTTATTTTCTTAACTTATGACTTTGCGATAAAAAATTCCAATATTGACCATGTTAGGACTCATCTCTAGTGTTTACCATATTTGGAAGATCAAATCCCCATAACCCTCACTAAAAATATACCTATAGATATGTTACCCTTAAATAATATATGATGTGTGGTTTTGGTAAAATATATTTAGACTAAGAACACTAAAGGAATATAAAAAACACCACACCATGATGTGGATTTGTCAATAGATATAAGAAGAATAAGAGACCATGGTTTTATAGGGTGTTTGAATCATAAAATGTTTAATTCAATTTTGATGAAAAAATGACATATGATTTAATTATATAAATAAGGGGAATGAAATTATAAATTCATTGAATAATAATATGTTTGTTAATAACTCTATAGTAAATATGTGAGTACTTCAATAAATAGATACATATTAGTCGTTAATGTTGTCATGATTATTTTTGTTAATTAGTATCTAAATGATTCATATATAATTGAATAAGGGGAAAATTATCACCTGAGATCCCAATATGAATTGTTTTATCAATATCAATCTATCCAAAAGGACATATGAATATGGGGATTGACAATAAATTAATATTAATTTGAATGCATACTATTAAACAAAATATTAATGATGATATTGTTTGAAATGTCAATGGAGTTCCCCCTGAGAAGGGCCTAAAAAGTGAAAATTGACTTCAAGAGAATTTTTTGATTTTTGGTGAATGAATTACACCAGGAAAGTAGTGGTGAAAATTTTGAAATTTGAGAATGTGGTAATGAGGGAAGTGAATATGGCAGAGAATGTATACACTATTTGTATTTTAATTTGCCATGTGGAGGAATTTTTTTCCATCTATCTCAATAAAATGATTTGGTGATATGTTGGAAATGGATGCACAAACATATGTATGAATTTTCCCTAATTATACTTATGAATTAAAAATTTCATCTTGGTATCAAAAAGTTTCCTAACAATTTTGTTTCCAATTTTTTATAAAGAAACAGATGTTTATTTTTTGGATGTCCACGATGATGACAAATATGATCTTAGAGTTGATTAATTATAATTATTTTTAGAAACTAGTTATACCCTTGTAGGATATAGTATATTTTCATAATTTATTAATGACTATTTAAATATAAATTGATTATAACTAGTCAAGTGCAAGTTATATGATTTTTAATTCACCAAAAAATAAAAAACAATGACATAATATGAATTCAGAAACATGATCAAGATCGTTAAGACTAATAATTTTATAGAGTATAAAATAATGGTGTTGATGTTTTTGGTCAATTTAAATGAATTTACGGATAATTAATGATCAAATAGACTCCTCAATAGACTGTAGTGGAGTAGAGGATAAATATTATATTTTTATAGAATAAGGTATATGTTGACGACTATATGAGTTTTCTATACATTCTGGGTAGAACAATTGATGACCATCTATATTGTTATTAATGGTTCTTCTTAGGTGAAGATTGATCTAAAGACATTGAAGGATATCTGTACTAGTAAACCCATAGACAATTTTTATTGAATTTTTTCTAACGTCTTATATATGAATTAATTAATGACTTGTAAATATAAAATTTAGATTTGAGATCCATTAAATAATTCCTAATGGGATACACTAATTGTCTTAAGGGTATTATTTGTTGAACACCACTAAAAAAACACATCATTAGATAATACATTATATTTGGAGAAGATTATGTTGAAATGATGATTAATAGAGACATGTATAAATAGAACAAAATAACTAAACTTTTCTAGGGGATAATGAATCAGTAGATGAATATGTTTCCACTATAGAATTAACAGAGACAGTGAATAAAGAAATATATTATTATGGACTTTGAAAATAAATCAATGTTAAACTATAACCAGTATGGAAAATATACTATATCATTAAGAGAAACATTTCATATTTCTTATTATTAGAGGAAGTAAAGATATATTTTTTTGTTATGACCCATATTCTAGGTTTATTCATGAATGAGAGCTATTATAGAAGAAATTTAAGCCCTTAAAAACAAAAAGGCATTGTATTTTTTTCCATTAAATCATAAATAGAATCTAATTGGGAACAATTTATTCTTTAAGATAAAGAGGTATGGATTGGTAAGGGTGGAATCATAATATTTGAGATTAGTGTTAAGAGGATATGATCAGAAGGAAGGTATTAATTTCAATTAAATATTTTCTGTAACATCCCACGTAAGTACTGAATAATAGATATTTTTATCTATGTCTATTAATCATTAAGATAGTGTTGTAGAGGCTTAAAATGAAAATAAATACAATCTTATGCATGGAATACACTAATATTTTTAAAAGATTGTTTTACTGCCTTTTGATGGAAAACCATTTTTAAATATATCTTTTGACAATTTTATAATCTATTTTTGTCAAAATAAACTTATTCTTTATTATTGGGACATCAAAATCTACTTTGTGTGAATTTTTGGTATTTTTCTGACAATGTTCATTTTTTAATGAATAGTGAAAAATATTGCATTTTACATCAAAACTTCATTTTAATCTAATTTATTTATATGATTAGATTATATTTTGAATTGGTTTTGAAGTGAAATTAGAATATATTTTTACCATTTTATCAAATTATGGTCATTGGAATCAATTTCACTTTGAAATTAGACTTAAACTGGTGTCAATCTTTTGATATTTATTGTCTTATAAAAACACTCTATTTGCTCTGACAGCGGGAATTAATTATTAATTTAATTAATGTGACATATATGTTTTGAATTTTGTAAAATAGACTTCATTTTTGAATTCGGAATATCAAATATAGCTTAGGGTTAATTTTTGGTAATTTTCTGAAAAACTTCAATTTTTGATGAATAGTGAAACCACTAACTGGTATTTATAAAAACTGATTTTCCATTTAAATGAAATTTTGCCATCATTGTTTTTTGAATTTAAAAAATCCGACATACATGGTTTTCATTAAGAAGTAAAATGTGGTTCAATGAGATTAAAATAATTTTTTGGTGAATATTAACTTATTAAGTTTTAATCGCGATTAGTGGTAATTAGTGTAGTTTAAGGTAAAAATAATGCTTTAATAAAATAAGATGAGCTTGACACATGTCCTACCCTCATTGTTTGTGTAATGGACGACCAATACAAGCCATGGGTCAACTTGGGGACCCCATGGATCAACTTTGGTTGGGAAATGACATAAATAACTTTTTATTTAATGTAAAAGTAAAAATGACACAAACATAATATGTTTTAAGAAAACAATTTTTACATGGGGTTATAAAAATCAGATTTTTGATTATAAATATTCATTGGAAATATAAAACGATTTCCTACATCATAGTATTTTTTTTATAATTTTTATACTTTATATAAATTAAATTATTTATGACATCATGATGATGCAACGATGACCTCATTATTTAACGATTTAATTAAAATGGAAGGATAATGAAAATTCTAAAACCTACACTTGGCCAAAACCAATCGGATGAGTGGATTTCTAATCCTTATCACCTTATCCTTGAATTATAGCAATGTGGGACCTTTTTAATTCGAAACTCGTTTTAAAATAAAGTAACTTATCTTTACTTTCCAAAAGTGCCCCTCCTCTCCTCTTATAAAAGGCCCCCACCTCTACCTCATTTCACACACTCCTCAAGCCTTTGGCTCGGCCAACCCCTGCCCATTTACTCTCTCCACATCCCTCTCATCATCCTAGAGAATTCCATTTGGGATGAATCCTTTCAAAGGAAGTCTTTAGGCTCAAATCAAAAGGAGTTACACTTTTAAAGGTAATTCATTCTCTCATGTTCATTTGTTTTATTTTGCTTCTCCAACCCCCTAAACTCTTTTTATTTACTTCTTTTTTAACAACACAAGTGTCTTAAATATACTAGGATGTTTTTATAAGATTTATTTGAGCTACACTCTCACACAACTACATCAAATGGTTAAAGAACATACGGTTTCCGTGGATGGCAAAATTCTGCCTCCCGAAACGATGATTGTTCAATACTCATTTAACACCTTAAAAGGTGGCCATTATGATGTCACTATTTTTATATATGATATATAATATGTTTATTTTTTCCTTAAGCTTCTGTTTTTTTTCATTTTGGGCATACCTTTATGGTTTCCATTATGGGTAAACACGATATCTTCATTTTAGGAAGTGCGGACTACCGCCCCCTGAAAGTGATTTGATTCGTTAATACCATATGTGGGATGTGTAAAGGATAAAGTTAATGATATTATATATGTTATTATAATGGAATTATATGAAATCTTATATCATCATGATTCCATTCCAGAAAATATGAAATAGAAATGGAAGTAGCGTTCATGCGTACGTACGGCTTACCGTCTCCATGAACGGTGCATTTCATTTCTTACCACTAAATGTGATGTAATATTATAAATACATGTATATGATGAATATATATGATATATATGTTATCAAAATCATTAATATCATTCTGGATATAACAAACCTTTGACCAAATTAACAACATGTAAGTGTAAGAAGTCTATTTTTGACTTAAGAACCAAATACCGACAAAATGAACATTATTAACTTAAATGATTACATGATGTTCATAACATGGTATAAAAGGAATAATGAACTTGAAAAAGGTTCTCAAGCAAGTAGATATTAACTCAAGTTTATTATTCAGGAGATTAAAGAACGGTCGGGTCAAGTCGGATACGAGGTATGGGACTTCGTCTCCTTTCATTGAGGCATATTTTATTTTATACACAACTTTCTTTTATACAGTGTATAAACCCCTTTGACTTTTACGTTTATTCAAAAGGAATCTTTTTTATACGAAGTGTTTACTAAACGACAAAAGGGAATGTTTTTTTTGTACGTATGCGGCGACAACGACTTCTCTGCCGTCGTGACCGTTATTTGAGTTTCGGCTTCCTTTACAAGCCATACTTTCTTTTTAAAAGAAAAATAAATACCATGTTTTACTTTTCTTTTATTTTGGTATTGAAAATGGTTTTCAAAATGTTTTTGTGTTGTATTGATATCTTCTGATTGAAATGTGTAAATGTTATGTTTTCTTTATGCATGTTTTATGTGATACGATTATGTTATGGTTCTTGGGCATTATTATGAAGAAGGGTGGTTCCGTGATAAACAAAGGGCAGGTGAGCTCGATATAGCTCTCCAATGCATTGGGTAACGCGAAGGAGTTAAACGTTAAGGTTTCTCCGAAGATATTTAGAGAATATACTGTGATGGGTATTCCAAACGTAACCAAGAGGGTTACTCCCTATGTAAGAATGTTATGAATGCCTAAAGTTACCATTATGTCTTATGATTTCTATGATTTATTCATGATTTGATGAGGTATGTTAAAGTGCTTATGTTTTATGGGTAAAGTATGATCTCATCCTTATGTATATATGTACCCATGGTTCCTTTCCATATTTTTATATCCCTTACTGAGCTTTTTATGCTCATCCCATGTTTTTTTGAAATGTTTTTCACAGGTCAAGGGAAAGGTACATGATATGATGATAGTGTCAAGGAAGTGTCAAGAAATAATCCATGTTTTATTTTAAATATGTTCCCATTGATGGGAATGAAGAATACTATATTTATATAACCACTTTGTTTTAATGTGGGTTGTAATGCATGTTTTAAGATCTAATTCTCTAAAACTCTAAACCTGAAAAGATCCTCAACGTGTAATCTTGTTATAACTCAAGATTAAGTAAGGTTTAAGGCTGGGGCTTTATAGTTGGTATCAGAGGTCGGTTTAGATAACTTTAGGAGTTAGAATTCTATTAAATTATTATCCAAAAAAATTTTGAAATGATATAGCATTTGAAGATCACCATGTTGCTTCATCTAAGACATGTTTGTTCAGAATGGTTTTCCGCAGAGGAAACAGGGAAGCAGTGCTAGGAAGGCATACAGAAGGAAATAACCTTCCGAATCAGCATCTAGAAATGGTCGGAATTGGAACTGAACAGTTTGTTGCAGTAATGGCGCAGTTGAATCAAGCGATAAATGGTGGTGGTATCCATGCACGAGATCAGCCAGATCAACCACAGAGGAACATGTCAGTGGTGGAACATTTCATGAGGCAACATCCCCCATCATTCAGAGGATCATCTGACCCTGTGCTAGCTGAAGTGTGGATTAAAGCACTAGAGAAGATTTTTGATGTCATGGGGTGTTCAGACAATAAAAAGGTTAGTCTTTCTATTTACCGTTTGGAGGGTGAAGCAGATCAGTGGTGGTCTATGTTTAAAAATATCAGGGACGCCGATGAGATTGATGCTCTTGACTGGGATGAATTCAAAGGTATGTTTCTCGAGAAGTATTTTCCTAAGGCTGTTCGGCTTATGATGGAAAAACAATTCTTGGAATTGAGGTAAGAGGAAGACTTAGTGGCTGCCTATGAAGAAATGTTCACTCAATTGGCAAGGTATCCTCCAAATTTTATCTGAGACCTTGATAGTAAAATCAATAGTTTTTACTTAGGATTAATGCCAAAATATCGAAGGGCATTATCTTCTTGTGAGTTTAAAAGTTATGAAAAGCTTGTTCGATGTGCTGAAAGGTGGAAATGGAGTTTTCCGATGACCAAGTGTTCTATAACAACCAGCAGAAGAAGAGACCGAGGTGGCAGGAGAAAGGTAATAATTCTTCAAAAAAGTCCGATGGTAAGAGAACTAAGTTTCTAGTTTGTGATAAATGTGGAAAAAGGCATGCTGGGGAATGTCTTCTGAATTCTGGAAAGTGCTACTGATGTGGTAAGATGGGACATAAGGCTCGTTATTGTACTGAAAAGAATCAAGGTGAAGGTAAGAACAAATTTGATTTACAGTTAGTGAAATGTTATAAGTGCAATGAGATGGGTCAATATGCAAACGAGTGTCCGACAAAGATCTTGAGTGATGGGAAGCAGTTAGACTACAAGCAGAAAGGGGTGGTGAAATCCTTTGCAACTACTTCAGCAGATGTCGGGCCATCAAATGAAGTTGTATCAGGTACTTTGTTTGTTTTATCAGATTATGCCAGTGTGTTGTTTGATTCAGGGTCTACACATTCTTTCATCTCTGAAACATTTTCTAGTAAAATGGTAATACCATCTCAGGAAATGACTCCTGAACTTTTGGTAAAAACACCTGGGGGAAATGTTGAGGCAAAAATAATTTATAAGAATATTCCTATCCTTATCTGTGGAAAGAACCTACTTGAAAACCTTATTGTTCTACCTCTATTAGAGTTTGATGTTATCCTGGGTATGGATTGGCTCTCTATTTACCATGCTAAGATTGACAGTAGAGCTAAAGAAGTTTCTTTTCAGAAAGACTTTCATTTTGTTTACAAGAATGAACCCTTACTTTTGATAACATATCAAGAGGCCGAGAAACATGTAAAAGATGTAAATGAATGTTACCTTGCACACATCGTTGAAAATAATGGAACTGTTCAGATTAATGATGTGCCAGTGGTAAATGAGTATCCTGATGTTTTTTCCGATGAGTTGCCTGGAATAATACCAGATCGGGATGTTGAGTTTACTGTTGACTTAGTTCCTGATGCTAAGCCAATTTCAAAACCCCCTTATCGAATGGCACAAATTGAACTTTTAGAGTTGAAGGAGAAATTGCAAGATTTATTAGAGAAAGGTTTCATTAGACCCAGCACATCACCATGGGGTGCTCCTGTATTATTTGTTAAAAAGAAAGATGGTTCTATGAGACTTTGCATTGATTATAGAGCCTTGAATAACATCACTATTAAGAACAAATATCCTTTGCCTCATATCGATGATTTTTTGATCAGCTCCAGGGAGCTCAGTTTTTTTCAAAGATTGACCTGAGATCGGGGTACCATCAGCTGAAGGTAAAGGAGGCAGATATTCCGAAGACCACGTTCCGTACGAGATATGGCCATTATGAATTTGTATTAATGCCTTTTGGGCTAACCAATGCACCTTTTGTATTCATGGACTTAATGAATAGAATTTTCCATGAGTTCTTGGATAAGTTTGTGGTGGTTTTCATTGATGATATTTTGGTGTTTTCTAAAAGTAAAGAAGAGCATGAAAGACATTTAAGGGTTATCTTGCAAACCTTAAAAGAAAAGAAACTGTATGGCAAATTCAGCAAGTTTGAGTTTTGGTTGCAACAAATTTCTTTCCTTGGTCACATTGTTTCTAAAGATGGAATAACTGTTGATCCAGCAAAAACAAAAGTTGTGGAAGAATGGCCAAGACCCACAAATGTAACCGAGATTCGTAGCTTCCTTGGTTTGGCGGGCTATTACCGAAGGTTTGTTAGAAATTTTTCACGGTTATCTTGTCCAATGACTAAGCTAACTCGGAAGGGTGATAAGTTTATCTGGACAAAAGAATGTGATGATTGTTTTCAGGAATTGAAAAGAAGATTGTTTAATGCTCCAGTTTTGACACTACCTTCCAAGAATGGTGAGTTTGTTATATACAGTGATGCTTCATTGAAAGGACTTGGTTTCATCCTAATGCAGAATGATCAGGTAATTGCTTATGCTTCACGATAGTTGATAACTAATGAGGTAAATTACCCTACACATGATTTGAAATTAGCTGCTTTTGTTTTTTCTTTAAAAATTTGGTGGCATCATTTGTATGGAGTAAAGTGTTAAATATATACCGATCACAAAAGTTTAAAGTATATATTCACTCAGAAAGAGTTAAACATGATACAGAGGAGATGGCTATAATTAATCAAGGATTATGATTGTACAATTCATTACCATCCGGGAAAAGCAAATAAAGTGGTTGTTGCTTTGAGTAGAAAAAGTAATGCTTCATTAACAATGTTGTGTTTGGAACGTGATCCTTTGGTTAAGGATTTGATGAACTTTGGCATAGAAGTTGTTGGTTGCAGGAAGTACTTCTGTTTTGTTTCAGGTATCAGTGAGATCTTCTCTATCAGATAGAATCAAGCACACACAGAAGCAAGACAGTGAGTTGCAGAAAATGGTAGAGCTGGTTCAGAAAGGTAAGTTGCCTGAATTCAACATTGATAATGATTGTGTTTTGAGATTTGGGAAGAGATTTTGTGTGCCTTTTGATTCACAGTTGAGGAGAGAGTTGTTATGTGAAGCTCATAGTTCTCCATTTTCAATTCATCCGGGTAGTACTAAGATGTATAGAGATCTGCGGGACTATTACTGGTGGGATGGAATGAAAAGAGATATTGCTGATTTTACTGTGAAGTGTTTGACTTGTCGGCAGGTTAAAGCAGAGCGGCAGTTACCGAAAGGGATGCTTCAGCCTTTACCAGTGCCAGAGTGGAAATGGAAGAATATATCCATGGACTTTGTCGTTGGATTACCGAAGACATCTCGAGGTAATAATGCAATCAGGGTTATTGTTGATCGCTTGACCAAGTCTTCTCATTTCCTTGCTATACGAGATACTTTTTTCATAGATCAACTTTCCCGTTTGTATCTTAAAGAGATAGTCAGGTTACATGGAGTTCCTCTCTCCATTGTATCGGATCGTGATCCCAGGTTTACTTCTAACTTTTGGAAAGGCCTTCAGAAGTCGTTGGGTACTGAATTAAATTTTAGTATAGCTTTTCATCCTCAATCAGATGGGCAGTCAGAACGAACAATTCAGACATTGGAGGATATGTTACGAGCTTGTTCGATGGATTATCAGGGAAGTTGGGACCAACATCTTTCTTTGGTTGAATTTTCATATAATAACAGTTTTCATTCCAGTATACAGATGGAACCATTTCAGGGATTATATGGGAAGCGGTGTCGAACTCCAGCTTTCTGGGATGAAGTGGGTGAAAGGAAGTTGATGGGACCAGAATTGGTAGAAGAGATGGCAGAAAAAGTTCAGCTGATTCAGAAACACATGAGAACAGCTCAGAGCAGGCAGAAGAGTTATGCGGATAACCGGAGGAAGGATCTATCTTTCGAGGTAGGTGATCATGTTTTTCTCAAGGTTTCTCCTTGGAAAAGTGTGATGAGATTTGGTAAGAAAGGAAAGCTAAGTCCAAGGTTCATTGGACCATACGAAATTCTGGAGAGAGTTGGATCAGTTGCATACCGAGTGGCTTTACCTCTGAGTTTATCTCAGGTACACAATGTTTTTCACGTTTCGATGTTGAGAAAGTATATGCCAGATCCATCTAATGTTTTGAGTCCAGAGGTAGTTCAGCTGGAGGAGAACCTATCTTATGAGAAACAACCGATCCAGATTCTTGACCATAGGGAGCAAGTGTTATGGAATAAGGTGATTAAGCAGTTAAAGGTTTTGTGGAAAAACCACATTATGGAAAAGGCAACAAGGGAATCTGAAAATGCAATGAGGGATAAGTACCCCCATTTATTCGATAAGTAAATAAATTGCGGGGACGCAATTTTCTTAAGGGGGGAAGGATGTAACATCCCATGTAAGTAATGAATAATAGATATTTTTATCTATGTCTATTAATCATTAAGATAGTGTTGTAGAGGCTTAAAATGAAAATAAATACAATCTTATGCATGGAATACACTAATATTTTTAAAAGATTGTTTTACTGCCTTTTGATGGAAAACCATTTTTAAATCTATCTTTTGAAAATTTTATAAGCTATGTTTTTCAAAATAAACTTATTCTTTATGATTGGAACATCAAAATTTACTTTTTGTGAATTTTTGGTATTTTTCTGACAATGTTCATTTTTTAATGAATAGTGAAAAATACTGCATTTTACATCAAAACTGCTTTTTAATCTAATTAATTTATATGATTAGATTATCTTTTGAACTGGTTTTGAAGTGAAATTAGAATATATTTTTACCATTTTATCCAATGATGGTCATTGGAATCAATTTCACTTTGAAATTATACTTAAACTGGTGTCAATCTTTTGATACTTATTGTTTTATAAAAAACACGCTATTTGCTCTGACAGCGGGAATTAATTATTAAATTAATTAATGTGACTTATTTGTTTTGAATTTTGTAAAATAGACTTCATTTTTGAATTCGGAATATCAAATATAGCTTAGGGTGAATATTTGGTAATTTTCTGAAATACTTCAATTTTTGATGAATAGTGAAACCACTAAGTGGTACTTATAAATACTGATTTTCCATTTAAATGAAATTTTGCCATCATTGTTTTTTGAATTTCAAAAATCCGACATACATGGTTGTCATTAAGAAGTAAAATTTTGTTCAATGAGATTAAAATAATTTTTTGGTGAATAGTAACTTATTAAGGTTTAATCGCGATTAGTGGTAATTAGTGTAGTTTAAGGTAAAAATAATGCTTTAATAAAACAAGATGAGCTTGACACATGTCCTACCCTCATTGGTTGTGTCATGGCCGACCAAGACAAGCCATGGGTCAACTTGGGGACCCCATGGATCCACTTTGGTTGGGAAATGACATAAATAACTTTTTATTTAATGTAAAAGTAAAAATGACACAAACATAATATGTTTTAAGAAAACAATTTTTACATGGCGTTATAAAGATCAGATTTTTTATTATAAATATTCATTGGAAATATAAAACGATTTCCTACGTCATAGTATTTTTTTTATAATTTTTATACTTTATATAAATTAAATTATTTATGACATCATGATGATGCAGCGATGACCTCATTATTTAACGATTTAAATAAAATGGAAGGATAATGAAAAATCTAAAACCTACACTTGTCCAAAACCAATAGGATGAGTGGATTTCTAATCCTTATCACCTTATCCTTGAATTATAGCAATGTGGGACCTTTTTAATCCGAAACTCGTTTTAAAATAAAGTAACTTATCTTTACTTTCCAAAAGTGCCCCTCCTCTCCTCTTATAAAAGGCCCCCACCTCTACCTCATTTCACACACTCCTCAAGCCTTTGGCTCAGCAAAACCCTGACCATTTACTCTCCCCACATCCCTCTCCTCATCCTAGAGAATTCCCTTTGGGATTAATCCTTTCAAAGGAAGTATTTAGGCTCAAATAAAAAGGAGTTACACTTTTAAAGGTAATTCATTCTCTCATGTTCATTTGTTTTATTTTGCTTCTCCAACCCCCTAAACTCTTTTTATTTACTTATTTTTTAACAACACCAGTATCTTAAATATACTAGGATGTTGTTATAATATTTATTTGAGCTACACTCTCACACAAATACATCAAATGGTTAAAGAACATACGGTTTCCGTGGATGGAGAAATTCTGCCTCCCGAAACGATGATTGTTCAATACTCATTTAACACCTTAAAAGGTGGCCATTATGATGTCACTATTTTTCTATATGATACATAATATGTTTATGTTTTCCTTAAGCTTCTGTTTTTTTTCATTTTGGGCATACCTTTATTGTTTCCATTATGGGTAAACACGATATCTTCATTTTAGGATGTGCGGACTACCGCCCCCTGAAAGTGATTTGATTCGTTAATACCATATGTGGGATGTGTAAAGGATAAAGTTAATGATATTATATATGCTATTATACTGGAATTATAATATACTCTTATATCATTATGATTCCATTCCAAAAAATATGAAATAGAAATGGAAGTAGCGTTCATGCGTACGTACGGCTTACCGTCTCCATGAACGGTGCATTTCATTTCTTACCACTAAATGTGATGTAATATTATAAATACATGTATATGATGAATATATATGATATATATGTTATCCAAATCATTAATATCATTCGGGATATAACGAACCTTTGACCAAATTAACAACATGTAAGTGTAAGAAGTCTATTTTTGACTTAATAACCAAATACCGACAAAATGAACATTATTAACTTAAATGATTACATGATGTCCATAACATGGTATAAAAGGAATAATGAACATGAAAAAGGTTCTTAAGCAAGTAGATATTAACTCAAGTTTATTATTCAGGATATTAAAGAACGGTCGGGTCAAGTCGGATACGAGGTATGGGACTTTGTCTCCTTTCATTGAGGCATATTTTATTTTATACACAACTTTCTTTTATACAGTGTATAAACCCCTTTGACTTTTACCTTTATTCAAAAGGAATATTTTTATACGAAACATTTACTAAACGAAAAAAGGGAATGTTTTTGTTGTACGTATGTGGCGACAACGACTTCTCTGCCGTTGTGACCGTTATTTGAGTTTCGGCTTCCCCTACAAGACATACTTTCTTTTTAAAAGAAAAATAAATACCATGTTTTACTTTTCTTTTATTTTGGTGTTGAAAATGGTTTTCAAAATGTTTTTGTGTTGTATTGATATCTTCTGATTGAAATGTGTAAATGTTATGTTTTCTTTATGCATGTTTTATGTGATACGATTATGTTATGGTTCTTGGGCATTATTATGAAGAAGGGTGGTTCCGTGATAAACTAAGGGCGGGTGAGCTCGATATATCTCTCCAATGCATTGGGTAACGCGAAGGAGTGAAACGTTAAGGTTTCTCCGAAGATATTTTAGGGAATATACTGTGATGGGTATTCCAAACGTAACCAAGAGGGTTACTCCCTACGTAAGAATGTTATGAATGCCTCAAGTTACCTTTATGTCTTATGATTTCTATGATTTATTCATGATTTGATGAGGTATGTTAAAGTGATTATGTTTTATGGGTAAAGAATGATCTCATCCTTATTTATATATGTACCCATGTTTCCTTTCCATATTTTTATATCCCTTACTGAGCTTTTTATGCTCATCCCATGTTTTTTTGAAATGTTTTTCACAGGTAAAGGGAAAGGTACATGATATGATGATAGTGTCAAGGAAGTGTCAAGAAATAATCCATGTTTTATTTTAAATATGTTTCCATTGATGGGAATGAAGAATACTATATTTATGTAACCACTTTGTTTTAATGTGGGCTGTAATGCATGTTTTAAGATCTAATTCTCTATAATTCTAAAACTGAAAAGATCCTCAACGTGTAATTTTGTGATAACTCAAGATTAAGTAAGGTTTAAGGCTGGGGCCTTATATTTTCCCTTATTGTTAGAATATCTACTTTTCTTAATGTTTTTTAGACGTTTGGTATATAAATTTTAGATCTATAATAGTTATATGTTAAGATAAAATTTCACCATTATGATCTCCATGAATATTTCTATTGGATAAAACTGAAAGGCTATATAGAATAATGTAAAGAGATCATATAATTCAGGTAAAGAAACTATATTTATGTTCTCCAGTAGAAAATAAGGTGTTGGCGAAAAAAATATGATTCGTATATCTGAATACATGGATAAAATAAACTTCATTATAATCATTATTAATATTTAATGGGATTAGATGAAAATAATTTTATAAATATTTTACTGTAAGTGGGTGACATGTTGGTCACAAACCCCAATGATGATCAAATCTAGGAGATGAAGGCATAGATTGTTATGAAGTGTTATATGAAGGAATTGAGACCAAGAAAGATGATTTTTTGGATGCATATTTTCCAAGATAAAATTTGTTTACATTTCTAAATAATAATATAATTAAATTCTTAAATCCATAAAATTCTTAACAATATAAGAATATAATCCAATATCTCCCCCAATTCCAATTAATATAGAGTTAACATCTACATTTAGTAAAAAAATTACTAGAATATTGGTTCGAGGTATCTCGTGAATTATATACATAGATAATGGGGAAATTGATATTGTCTACGGATTATACTAGAGGATACATTCCACATGAAGTTAAACTAGTTAGTAATTACATGGTCAATCCAATATTAAGGAATTATAACATAGGTATGTTTATCATATTTTATATCATGGATACCAAATATTCTATAGTATACTTTTTAGGATCATGATTTTGCTATTAGAGGCTATGTCACTTCATATTTTATTGGAGATTCTCACAGTAATAAATCCTTGAGTATTTATGTGTTTACTCAGGTAAGAGGTGTTGTGATGTTGATTTAATATTTTAGTTTTCATTAGATTTATCCTTAACTATGGTATGGTAAATATAGTCTAAAAATTCTATTAATAAGAAAATTTATTTTAAAAGATATTTTAGAGGTTCTTGGGAACATATGATAAATGTTAATTTTTTACTTATAATTTGAGAAGATTTTGTATTACAAAAAATCTATATTTTGAGAAGATTTAGTTTTTTCCATGAGGAAAAATTTACGTATAATTTTCCTACTTTAATTTGATAAAATATGGAGGTGGGTAGGGGGTGAGTATTAAATATTAAAAGTGTATCTTTCAAATTAAGAAATATTTATCGTTGGAATTTTATTTCACGAATGAAAATTTTAGTAATTATTTGGTATTTGTGAAATAATTTTCTATTTATTCAAGAGATAATATTATTATAATTTTTCTCTTATAATATAAAATTGGATGTTATAATCCAACTATAATTAATTAGTTTTAGGATAGATCTGTATAAGGTGTATTCTGTTTGGTCTAGAAGGTATGGGATGATGTAAACGAATCCAAAAAGTTTCATGAAGTCAAATATGGAAGCTAGGTTGGGTTTTCCCTTGGACGAAGTGGCTACAAAAACATGTTATTAATGGATTTTAAAATTAAGGCTATAGTTTTATTTATTTTTAGTGGTATAAACCACTTCATACGATACTAATATTTCCAAATTTTTTATTACACATCACAATCCCTTATATTGATACTTAAATGTTCAAATATTCCATTAATTGGATTTTTTATAAGGATAATTATTTATAAAAAAATTGGATTAGATAATTATATAGAATTTGTTGTAGATGACTATTTGGAATTTGTTATGCATTTTCTACATTTTTTTAGAGTAATGTTTACATTTAATACAATTACTATGGATATTTATTTAACCAATATAGAAATATTATGGTTGTGTAGGAATATATAAAATAATTAAATGAGGAATGTGAATGATACATTTCCTATATTTATAGAGAGATCATAACTAAAGAGAGGTTATTAGAGGATTTCTAGAAGTCATCTATCACAATTTAAGAGCTCATATTTCCCACGGAAATAGGGAACTCTAAACCTCTTCTTCATTATTTTTACCCTAGAATTTTATGAACGTCTTATATAAAATTTTATTTTTTTATTCCATTCTCAAGATAAACATCTTGAGGGAAAACATGATAATTTTAATTGACAATAATTTTATATTCATAAAAAACATATCCACTTGAGTTTTGTTCATTCTTCCCAGTAAAAGTTCTTCTATAATATTATTAATATAATGATAAAATAGTAATATCTAAAGATTATTTCATTGATTTATATTATTATATAACACTAATAATCATTAAAATATTTTATAAATATATATTTAGATAAATTTAATATCCAACATGAATAGACTGTATGAAAAAATAAATCCAATAAATTCCATGCTACATTCTTTTCATGTTGGCATATTGAATTCCCATTTCATTATAGACAAAATGTATTAAAAAATAATTTGTACATTTAAAGGATAAATATATCTAGTGATGGATTTATTTACATAAGAATATATTTTAAAAGAATATAAAATATATTTCAGATTCGATAATGATCATGATTCACATTGGTTGATGGGTTTTTATTAACTATAGTATTTTTGTTTTCAAGGTTTTTATACATCCAATAATTATCCTATCAAAGGTCTTCCATAATTTCCAACACTGATTAATATATGATTTCCACTATAAAAGATAATTTAGGGAATTATTTTTTCACTTTTATTTATAAATGTTTTTTAATTGAATTTATATACTATCCTTTAAATTACACAACATAATTCCCTATGGAAACCATCTATCCTATCAATGCTTGTTTGTGTAGATTTTTGGCTTGATAAATATCATTTTGAAGAGTATCACTTAACATATATGTTGAAACATCTCTAAACAAAATAACAAGACACTATAAGAAACTAAAATATTATTTAAATGTTTTCCCCCAAATGGGTACCTTATTCTATGACCTCAAACCTTATTATTATTTTATATGTTAATGATTAACAAGCTATTTTTGAGCTATAAGATGTTAAATTTACTTCATTACCTTAATAAATAATTTCCAATTATGATAAGATACATTAGTAATGGATCTATGACGTGTACAAAAAAATTATATGACTTATTTTAATGAATACACAATAAAAAGGTTGGTGTAAAAATTAATTCTTCAATTGAATTCTTCTTGTTATATAAATATATAATTCAAGATATAATTTTCAGTCTCATTATAATATAAATAATATTATAAAGAAATATCTCAAAATCCACATGATCGTAGAACTATGAAAACCATTTTTAATTTTTATATTAGTTTAAACCTAAATACAGTGGAAAAAATATTCAAATATGACTGGGATTATTAGTCTCATTCAATGGGTCAAGGTACAAAAAATAACCCAACTTAGGATCTATTACAGTATTGCCCAGAGTCAGTTTTCATCATATCCTCAAGTGTGTCTCCCTATTCAACGGAGGCTACAAACTAAAAATGAGGGACTAAAGGTTGTATGGTTGTAAGAATATATTATAATACCCTAGAATTAAGCATTACATAATCATGGGTTTTAGTCAAGAATTCAGCTTTTACATTTGGAAACTATTACGATTTTAGTGTTAGTGAATTTTCCCATAACTCATATATAATTAATACATAAAACTATAAAAAAATATTATTGGTATAAATTTTTCCCATATTATAAAACATTAAAAATAAATCATGGTTTCTTTTCATGCAAAATATAAACAATATTTAGAATGACTTTTACTATTCCATTACACATATTCAAATCCTAATAAAAATTAATAAAACTTATGGGATGAGCATAGAGAGCATTGTAATGTCTATACACTGTGATACACTATTAGTAGAGTGGATGAACAAAAAATTATGCAACACTTACTTTATAATCAATTTTATTTTATCATATTAAATAAAATTATTTCAACAAAAAAATCGCATATTTATCAAGGAAAATCCTTAAAACACATAGAAATCATTTAAATCCTCTTTATGTGACTAAGAGTACCATATAAAAAACCTATTTCAAACCACTTTAATTGGAATGACCATACATTTAATATCCAATATCATCATTACCCACTACATTAATGAAATATATGGGTCTCCCCATCATTTAATTTTTTATTAGCTTACCTGGCGCTATCTGGTCCACCAAAAGTTAAGATATAATGGGATTACCTAGTGTTATCCATTACATCCCATATTAAGAACTATAGAAATTACTTGGTTATATATAGAAACTCCATTTTATTTTGTAACAGTATTACTAGTTGATATTTGTCCTACCTCATGTTAATCTATAATAGGAATACCCAGTGGTATCTAGGACAACCTATGTAAAGATAAAATGGGCTTGACTGACAATATCTTAGCACTCCAAATCATCGTGTATAATTATCGGGTACCTTATATAAATAAAAAAAATTATGTTTTCACTTTTCAGTTTTAATAAATTTAAAAAATCTTTTGTACTCATGAAAAAAAATCACTTTTAGATATCAAAATTCTATTTTCTTATAGAAAAATGATTTTCAAAACAAAATAAACTTTTTATTTTCAAAAAGGGTTTTTATACCAAAATACCCAAAATAAATGGGGTCTTTATTAATGAAACCATGAAATATTTAAAAGTGGATATGAAATAAATTAATAATTATGGTGGTATAATATTCATTTTTACCATTTCTGTTTAAAATAAAATAACCCTTCGGTCATTTGTCAAAACGTTCCGTATAAAACACATAAAAATACTCCTTTTGGATGAAAATTTAAAATAAATTAAATGATATAAAATATCATTTAAAATTCGTTAATTTCCCTTAAAAACATCAGGAAATCAATATATATAGATATATGTATACATGGAAATGGAATATTTGGAGGGTAATCTTTAGAATATATTATTTAGAAATGAAAAGTCCATTATAAAATTTAAAATATTGAATTCATATTCCCCATGAAAGGATAAATTTTAAAAAAAATTAAATACCATGATAATAGTGCATTTCATGATATAATATGTCAAATGTGTTATATATACACCTTATAAAAGAATAACGTTGCATACCATCAAGATATTCATCAATGAAAACAGATTGAGATAAAGTCCCTTACCATGAGTCTAATACGTCGTGTGTATCTTTATATTCCATATTAATATAAATAGGTTAATTATTTAAATTCATGTGAAAATTTCTAAATTTTTAACATTAATTGTATTTCATTTATTTATAGGTTAGGAAGAACTACTTAATTTAGTTATAATTTTTGACAAAATTTGGATTATATGTCAAAACTGACACTATTTGGTCGACTAAAGTCAGTATGGACATTTTTTAAATATATAAAAAATAATAATTATAGTATTTCTAAATTAATTATTCTGTTCAAAGCAATAATAGAATATGGTTATGAAATATTAACCAATGATAAAATTATTGATATGGTATATTGTATGTACACATAAGTAACATTTCCATTTTTCAAAGATCATTATGGAAATAAAGTAAGTAAAACTTATTTTTCTAGAAGGATAATTATATTATAAATTCCATATTATATAATTATATATACTTACATATATCATTCAAGTTAGTTTTATTGAAAAAATAATAATCACATCGCATTTAAGAGGTGGTAGATGAAACATCCATGAAAGATGTTATCACTTTTCTAATGTGTAAAATGGTAAGAATAAATTGATATATTTTATTTACAATAGTATAATTATATAATAAATATCATAATTATTTAATTTATCTCATATATATTCAGAGTAGTTGCCGTTATTTCCTTCCATGAAACATGTTAGTGAAAAATGTTCCACATCACTTAGTGTGGTGGTATTCCATCGTACACATGAGCTGCATTGTCATATCCACTATGGTATAATATGTAAAGTGGATTTATATTATTTGATCACATAAAATAGTTAAACTATGAAATGAATGAAAGGGTATGATCATGATTGGTACTGTATCATTTTCATATCATTATGGAGGTTAAAAGGATAAGTCATTAAAAACAGATTCATCGTTTCCCATCCCATGAATATGTGTTAATAACATGAGCAGTAGACTGAAAGATGGTTCAATGGTTTGAAATTACTAATGTTGGGATATGCCTCCTCTAATGGTCTCTAATTTACTTTTTCATGGAGCTAAAAACACCTATTGGTTCCCATATCCATGATCCACAAACCTACTTTCCAATGGTAGACGTTCATTCTGTAAATGAACAATGATTCTTAATAACTCACATTGGTCAAGATGATTGGAACATAGGATTATAAGACACTTTTGAAGAGATCTATTACCTATTCTGGGACCCTCTTAAAGATTTTAGATACATTCATGAATCCTTGTTCATTCCAATGTATGGTTCTATAGATTACCCTATGTAAAGAATGATCATAACTATGCTTCAGTTTTGGATCATCTATATGTATCTAATATTCTCCATCAATAGATATATATGTATGTATATGATTTTGTCCCCAAATGTTCACCCTTAATGGATAGTTCAGTTATTATTTTTTGTTTACTAAGAAGATTATTTTTTTAATATGTGTGATGGGGTTCTTTGGAGTTTCTCATCGTCCAAGTGGATGAAATCTATTTTTATATTGGGATTTAACCCATTATATGGACTTCCTACATGTACCCATGAGAGTAAGAAGAACCCATGTGGTTTAATATTACATAATTGGACATATCACGTTTTAATGTCATGTGGATAGAACCCAACCATACCGTTTAACATCATTATGTTAGGACGTACATGAAATATATTAATGGTCAATAGTAGTGTGGGAATTATGTCGAGGTGGACCAAGGTACCGAGAAGAGGTGTGGTGTCCTAGGTAGATACGAACCTACATGGAATGTGTCATAGAGAACATTATGGTGCTTTTTGTGTTATGATTATACCTTAGGGATTCTTCCTATATATCTCAATAATTTAGAAACAAAATCCCATGTAGTTCAATATTTTGGGGCTTACACCTATAGAGGAGGACCATTTAAGTGGACATGATTGGGGCTTACACCATATAAGGGGACCATATGAAGTTTGGGATGGTTGAGGATTATTCATGTAAAATTCATAGTTGAAATTTGATGTTAGTGTTTAGATCTATGTATAAGGAACCTTTTAGGTTTGGGGCTTATGCTTTGAAGCTTCCCATTTGAGGGGGCATTATTGGGGCTTACATCGTATGGGTGGCCCATTTGGTGCTTGGGGTTTTTTGTGGGTTATACATATGATCTACCCACATGAATTGAATTCGTTTGGGGATTACACATTGATGTTTTCCATTTTATTTCAGATCATGAAAATGGCATGGTCTCTATTAACCCCTAATCTAATGTGATTCATTATCGGTGTGATAAAAAATTGGAATAAGTATATATGATAATCACATGATCTCACTCGATCCCCTGATGGATGGTGTTGGAGCCCAAAGGGGAAGACAGGTAGGGGGATTTGTGTGTTTCTGTATCTTCTATAACTTTTCTATCCATGGTAGTCAAGTCTGTAAATCTATCCAGATACATCCTGGGATGTGGCAAAGGGGATAATAAGTATAGCCTCCCACAAGAATGGCTAGGTAATTACCATAGTTGTAGTGACCAACAGTTGGTTGATGTTAATATCATTTTTATTACATGACTCTTCTAACGTATAGAATATATGGAATTTAATGCTCATCATAAGAGGAATACTATGTATTACAAATAGGGTATACTCTAGTTGAATTTAATGTATATCTAGGAAATGTTTCAAACAATTTAATGTAATGTGGTTTGGGAAATGTTTTAGGGCATACATAGGAGAGGTCCTTTCTAAATCATCCTAGAATAGTGGGAATGTGATGGGGTTTTAGGAGATTCATGAGGAGTATCTTGAATATTTGTATTCAAAGAATTAATTTCGGGGACGTATAATGGAAAAAATGTCATTGACCTAGCCTAAAATGTCCATGGTCCAAGTATCCAATTTTCATGGGGATCAATAAAGGAAGAAAAAGGAACATACTTGAGTGCTGGGATTGAAGCCTATTAGTGATCCTAGTGGGGGTTCAGGGGTTTTTTCTGCCCAGTTTGGATGAAATGTACATTGTGATTTCCAAATATGGTTGGCCACATAAGATCTATCCGCAAAGGATATTATGTGAAAAATATTCTATGAGGGACCATCCGTGAAGGGGACGTCCATGAAAAAATGGCCACATATGAACAACCACAAATTGTTTCAAGGAATGTGTCATATTCTATGAATTTTCCATGAATAAGCATCCACAAAGGAGTGTCCATGATGGTTTGGCTCCAAATGTTTCATCTGTGAAGCTTTTTTATTCATTAGTAGGGTCAGATAATCGCACCTATTTTCGATAATGTCACGTATTCATCGTGGAATATTCAAGATAGAACCACAAAAATGTGTTTTTTGGGATGTTTTCTGTGAAGGGCCAAAAATATATGGTTCACGTGACAACATCCACTTAGTGATTCATGTTTGGGAGGGATTTCTCTCGCACCTATACCCATTATTTTCCACATTAAGTTGTCTTTTGTTTTTAGTCCCCCTCATCTTCCATTTATAAAATAATTGAGGGAATATATTATAGATTATAAGGTTGTCATTAATGGTGTATGGGGATTCTTTTATGTGATCCAAATAATGTTTCTCCATATTGTGAGTGACTTAGGTAGTATGGACGTTGTTTACGAATGGGGGGTTATTTCTTGTGGGGTTGGAAATCATCACCCCGGAATCATAGATGACATTTTTTTATTAAAGTGTGATTATCATACTTCCCCCTTCTGAGAAGAATTCATTCTTCATATTATTTATGAAACTAAAGAATTCCTTGCGAAGCAGTGGTCTACAATTTGTTTCGTGCATCACAGTCTCATCGCATTGAATATTTTCTTCAATCTTCTTCAGGGATTATTTATACCCTTTTCTAGTTTAATAGAATTATTTCGATCGTGTTTTAGGATATTTGAAGACCCCATAATGATATGTTTGTTACAGAAATATTTTTATTTTGTTATATTCAAAAATATCATATTAAATAATTATGATTGTTGTTGTTTCTAACCATGAGAGGTGGAATTGTAAAAAATGGATGACAACGTTTCATGAGGTGGTAGTCTTTCATACACACAACATAAGATATCATAAAACATTTAATGGATTTTTGTGTGTATGTAGGTTTTAACCTTAAAATAATAACTCTTATTATATTAAGGATACTTACGATATTATATAATCATGTTTTAAGATTAATTTAAGGGTGTAGAGAAGAAAAGAAACAAAAATGCATGTTGAAAAACGTTACACCTTCTTCGAGTAACTCATTTTGGTTTTCACCAAATGACTTTATTAGTTATATATTTTTGCAAATTGGTGATTATGAGATTATAGGAGAAAATTTGGAGAGTTATTTTTATAGTTTGGTTCCATCAAAATGCATGGGAGGTCTAAATAAGTGGGGAGAGTATGTTTCCTTTTATAGTAGAGTATGAGTGTTTATCTTGTAAATACAAAAAAAAACTATTATTGTGTCTCCCTTACAACATCTTCCAACTATAATTAAGACGATTTGATAAAATATTGGATATGGTCGAGTAATTTCCATCCATTATGTATTTTAGTGGTTTATCTTCAATTCATGACCATATATTTTAATATTAACCTCTATATAAACATGAATTTACCTTAGCAACTATAATTAATTTTAATTTCATTATATTATATTTTTATTCAAAAATAGGTTGCCTTAATATATTTTCTAAATTACTCTACATACATATTATTAATACAATTTAAAAATTCAAATCATCGAATTGGATAAAATTAATATAAAATTAATCCCACTAATGGGATGAGAAATCAAGATTTTAAGAGAAAACATTACCAGAATTTATAATGTTTTTATATAAAATTTTAATATGAAAACTATCCCAATGATCTAAATTGTATTAAAATATTTATATTTTTCCCTTTTTAACATTAAAGGAAATTTATATTATTATTTATTATTATGAAATATTTAGATGAAAATTTCATTTTCAAATAAAATATCATTATTTTTCACTACTAATCAAAAGATGATACCTTTCTAAAGAGAAGCCAAAAATTCATCATAATCTACTTTTGAAATTGTACAAAAAATTAATAATATCATTTACTAAAATATTATTTATGAGTTTTTCAATGTTTATTTTCATAAAAAATATAACATTAAAAGGTTTAAAAACACATCTGAGAAATATATAGCTTTAATGGATAAAATTATATTTTTTCTTGTCTTATGGAAATCAATTATATTGGTTTAATGTTTGGTAATTTTATAAAATATATATTTCATCCTGAAAATTCATTAATTTAGTTTATCATTATACAATGACTTTTGTGTGTAAAATTATTTTTTTATAGAATCATTCCAATTATAATCAATTAAGTTTTTTGTCCAACTAATATTTATTGGTATCCATTTAGTTAGACCGTATATTTTCATAATTATGTTAATTATGTTAATTAATATCATTCCAATGTCTAGTTTTTTTGTTAAATATTAATAGTATATTATTTTTTTAGTAAAATTCGGTCTTCTGTGTAACTAATGATTTTGAAGAAATCAGATGTTTCGTTTCATGAAAAACAACCTAGTGTCATGTGTGATGAATGATAAAATGTGTATTACATATATAAAAAACTATTAAATATTTGGAATTAATTTGAAGGAAGATATTTAATAAAATAAAGGGATGTCATTTTAAAATTTTATTAATCCATTTATAGAAACCCAAGTCATAAAGGGTAAATAAAACAACCTATTAATAATAATGAAAAGGATGTATTAAATTCATATTGAATAACCCAATACTGATTTAAAAATAGAGAAAATATGTGGGAATGGAAGAAAAAAAGATATAATTATAAATAATGACGGACTTCATTGATCACAAGTAAGTGAATGATCAAGGGAAATTCGAGGGCCTCAAAATCAGAAATGAGTGATGATTGAAAAGACCTATTGTTGTTCATAATTGAATGAAATGGGATGAAAGTTTATTTTCAAAATCATTTTTATAATGTTGATATATTATTTTAATATCTAAATATATAAGGAAATGTTCCTACTTGGAATATTTCTATTTCATAAACACAATTTCATTATCATAACATTCCCAAAAAAATAGGATAAAAATTTGTAAAAATAATTTTAATCCTTAAAGATTATACAAGCCACAAAGGTTATAAATACCCTAAAATTCATGTCCATAATTTAAGGAATATATATCATTAAAAAAAATCCATAAAGAAAAAAATTTCAAAAAAAAGATCTCTTACAAATCCTAAATCACATTATGATATCATCAAATAATCTCTTATAATGCATGTATAAAATATTGACTTTGTTATTAACATTCCAAAATTATCGAGCTCACTAGAGTAATATCCACTTCCCCAGATGTCCCAGCATCAACTATATACATAGACAATTTTTTTGACACCCATATTTCTTCTCAACATGATTATTTATACACTATTTATGTATCATTAGACACATGATTTATTAATTTATAAACAAATTGAAATAAAAATCATCACTATTGACTGGCTATCTATCATCTCATTCATGGACTATTTAAAAATCTTTTCTTTTTAGTCAGGAACATTTTTACAAAACATACCACACCTATAACACTTTCTGTATTCTGACGCATAGTCCCAAAATGTATTTTACCACACTTATATTATTTTTGGGGCTTCCTACCGAAATTATTAGTTGTTATCTTCTCAATATCCTCCCCCCTAGACCATTTCATACAATTTTCATCTCGTTGAACATAAGAGTATGAAAACTCCATCTCAAAATTCTCAGTATAATAAATAACTTTCTCATGACATTTAATTATCATGCATCCAATGATCTTCTTAATAACATTCTAAATACTAAGTAAATTATATAAATTTTACTATGTTTTTCTCTACTAATATCTGGCATATACCTGGATTTGTTTTTATTTTTTTCCTACGCTGCCACATAAACTTCATATTTTAACTCAATTCATTTAATTTCATCTCTATACTAATCCAAACAATAATTGGGAAATATTTCTAAATGAAAATATAATTTAATATTACCCATTCCATTTCATTAATATCATATTTTTATTTGATATTATAATCTAATGATCCCAACTACCAACACCAATTACAAAAAAAATAACATTAATAGTTACCTTGTGGCATTCTAAAAATTCTAGAAAATAAAATATATTTTTATGATAATGGATCTGTACTTCAGATAACATTAGTTCAGAAGATACATTGAATGATGGATGATATATCTTCCTAAAATTTACCATGAATGAAATTTTTTTCATGGTAGATCTTGTTCTTATCAATAATGGATACCACCACCATTTATTTCACGTGTATTATAATATTTCAATGAAATAAATTTTTTATTACAATTCAAACCATCCCAGGATACAGATTTGTAAGAATATATTTATCTATGTTAATTCAAACTATATATCCCAGATTTTTTACACACAAAAAACCATTCCGAATATACATTGTTTAGAGAAATTAAGATGGTAATATTCAAATGAAATAACATTATAACATTAACATGAGGTAAAACCATTCAAGGTAATGCTATTATCAATTTCCTAGCCTACAAAAGTATCTAAAATTGTCTTTGATACCAATTACCATTACCTAGCCTTATCAATTACATAATCTATAGTTTTACATCAATAATTTATTTCTTTATATTTTAGGATTCATTCAGGATTAGTGTTTTAGTTACATACCTCATAACTCATACATAATTACCATAAAATAAAACTTGGAAACCTATTATTAGTATAAAATTTTACCATAATATAAAATATCAAAAAAATCATGACTTTTTTTCATTTAAAATATCCATGAATTTTTACATGACTTCTTCCATTCCCATACCCTTCCTTATGTCAAAATTAAAAACAATTAAGAACATGGGATGAGGAGAAAATTCCTTGTAAGGGATAAAAAAGGGATAAAAATTGGTAGTCAAGTTAACATTTTACAACTCAAATATTTTTTACCTTTACCTTCAATGATTATTGACAATATGAAATAAAACATTTTCACATTAAAAAATAAACATTTTTCAACAATAAAATCATTAAATCCTATATTAATTAATTAAAAAAAATTTTGGGGACTTAGAAAATCATATAAAACCCATGTTTCAAATCCTTTTATTTGGAATAACTATCTGGATGACTTCCAATATTATCATTATCTAATGAATTGGAGTGATATTAGGTCGTATTCATCGTTTAATCTATTATGAGCTTACCCAGCGTTAACTGGGCCACGACAAGTTATGATGTAATTGGATTACCTATAATTAATTGGGCCACACCATGTTAAGATGTAATGATATTAAACATTACTTCTTTGGATTGCTCATGCTAATCTATAATGGGTTGAGCCAATGATATTTAGGCCACCCCATTTAATGCTATAATGGGCTTACCCAATGCTAACTGGCCCACCCAATAATAAGATATAATGGGTATACCCAATACTATTTTGGTTCACCCATTTCGGATGTATAATTATCAAGTACAATATAATGAATAATATAATTATTTTTTCACTTTACTAAAGTAAAACATTTAAAAATCGATTTTTGAAGACATGTAAAAACAATTTTTAGTATTAAAATACCATTTCTATACAACAAATCATTTTCAAAACAAAATAATTTTTTATTTTGAAAATAATTCTCAATAAAAAACTATCCCAATTTAAAGGGTTTTTTATTAAATAAATAAACTGATCATCCAATGGATTCTAGAAATAACATTATAGTCGTGATGGTAGAAAAGTCATTATCACCGTGAATGTTAAAAATATACATCCCTTTTTCATTTTTCAAAATGTTCAGCATAAAAAACATAGAAATATTACTTGTTTTTTAAAAAAATTAAAGATATAATATATAATTTTTAAATATTCCATGTTAATTAAAATTTTTATGATGTCATTTTATAGGAATAGAAATGGAAAAGGAAGTGTTTGAGGGATAAAATAAAAATATAATATTTCATAAAAGAAAAGTCACTTATTGTATTAAAATTATTTCATTCAAAATCCCCCTAAAAAGATAAAATTTAAAAAAACATTAAATAACATTAGAATAATGAAATTAATGATATAATATTTCATAAGGTCCATATAAAAACCTTATCATATAAAAAAGGTTCATAACAACTAAATATTCCTCAACAATAGGAGATTGAGATGAATCCCCTTATCTTGAATCTGATTCATCACATGTCTCTTTATCTTCATGAATATTAAACATATTTAAATTATTTATATGATTGATAAAAGTTTTCATGATTATTATTTATTTCATTCACCTTGTTAAATTGTAATAAAAAATAACTTAATCAAAAAAATTTATGCCAGATGTTTTGACCATATTTTTCTTATGTGTCATAACTGACATTGGTAGGTTGACTAAGTATAATGAGGATATTATTTAAATTTTTCCAGAATGATAATAATTATATAATTATAATATTTATACATAAAATATAGTTTTTTAAACTAATTACGAATTTTTTTATAAAAAATTAACCAATGTTATAATCATGGAGACGGTAGATCCTACATATGCATGAGTAATGTTCCAATTATTATATGAACATTATAGAATGATGGTAAGTAAAACATATACATAGATAAAGATAATAATATCATATATACCATATTATATTGTTACTTATACTTATATATATCATTATTGGGATTTGGTGATCAAGAAATATGAATTAGATTACATTGAGAAGGTGGAAGTACTCATCATCCACGAATGATGATATCCCTTTTTCATTGTGTGAAATGTTATGAGTAAAATTATATAATTTATTTAATGAATTATAATTATGTTATTAATAATGTTTTTTTTTCATTTATATCGTATATATTCATTATATTCTCCCTTATTATGTTACATGTAACATGTTAGTGAAATATTATTCACATCACTTTGCGAGATAGTCGTCCCCCGTACACATGAGTGATGTTATCTTATACCATATGTAAGAAATATAAAAATTGATTAAATGATATAATTAATCTTTAGATATTATTATTATATAAATATTATATATATTACAGATAAATATTATGACCCTCTTTATTCCCTACCATGATAGGTGGTAATATAAAAACAAACAACATCATTTCGCGTGGCAGTAATCCACTGTACCCACCAAGGATGATTTCTTAACACATTTGATGTAATTTTTTTGTGTATGTAAGAATTTCCCAAAACATAAAATCATATTATTATATTTATTGTATGTAAATTACTATATAAGAACTATCTATGAATAATAGAAGGGTAGAGAGGGAAATAAAAAAATCACATTGATAAACATTATAACTTCAGGTAACTCAATTTGGCTTGAAAAAATTGAAAAAATTAGTTTGATTTATTCAGAAATTAAGTATTATAGAACGATATGAGGGATGTTTAGAAGTTATTTAGGTAGTTTTTGTTTCTAAATTGTTTGGGGGTATAATGAGGTGGGAATAGTGAATGCGCATTTATAGTCAATGAGGAGTGGTATTCTTATAAATAAAAATTTATTAATTATTATAAGGTCTCCTATACACTATGTTCCTCCAATAATGTACCAAATTCTATGAAATATGATATATAATCTAAATTATTTAATATAATTGGTTTTTTATAAGTATTTGTTCAATTCCACACCATATCTTTTGTGATTAACCACTATGTAAACTCGTTTTTACCATAATCACAATAATTATTTTTAATTACATTCACATATTTTTCTTCCATAACTAATTTTAACATACATTAAATTATAAATTATTCTAATTAAAATTATGGAATTAATTTTTCAAAATTAAAATCATTGAAATGGATAAAATTAATTTGAAATTTTTCTCACATATGGGACGAGAAAGCATGTTACGAATGGGAAAATGATGAGAAGTTTTCAATATTTTTATATCAAATGTCAATATTAAATTAATCACAATTAAATATTATATTAATATATATATAATTTATCTAATTTAAAACAAAAAACATTAATGAGTATAATTTTATGCTATAAATTATCTACATGAAATGACCCTTTTAAATTAAAATTTTATTATTTCTTCACATTCATCAAAAGATGAAATCCTTCAGAAAAATTCAAAACATTTACCCTTGATATTTTTCATATATCAATTTAGAAGAACAAATATAGTTTATAAAATATAATTAATATAATTTTCAAAATTTTGTTTTAAAACAAGTATTCTTTTCAAAGGTATTAAAACTACCTTTTACAAAAATAAAACTTTTTATGAAAAAAATTGATTTTTTTTCTTATCATAGACCTATAAAATCTATATTATGAATTTAAGAAAATTATAAAATATTAATTTCATTGATTTCATAAATTAATTTAATTTATTAAGATAAAATCACATTGGGGCATAAAATTTAATTTTTTACAAATATATTTCCATTATAATCAGTTGTTTTCAAATTTAATCTCAAATTAATTGTTTAGCACTAATTTATACGATATGTTTTCATAATTTAATTAATTAAAATTATAAATTATATTCCAATAGATATGTGTTATATAAAATATTAGTTTTATTTTTTTGGGTAAAACTCAGTCATCCGTGTAACAAATGTTATCGAAGAAACTCAATGTTATGTGTAATTCAAGGTAAACAATGAATGGTGTGTAACCCAAGGTAAAGTATGTATTCATTTTAACATAATATATTAGAGAATTTAAATTATTTTAGTGGAATAAATTTCTTAAAACCATAGGAAGCTACAATACACTAATGATAAGTGTAGAATAGTGGTATATACATTTGAACAACAATAGAAGATAATTATAACAACACAAAAACAATAAAAAAAAGTTTATAACCATGCATGAACATCCTAAAATATATAAGAATCCTGGATATAATATTTAATATATAAACATCACTATACTTAAATCCATAAATTCAAAAAAAAAATACTCCAACTCCAAACAGAATCTTGAGTAGCTGATCAAACACTACTCCCAAACTATATTATCTAGTCCTGGTCCATAATTAAAATAAGTTATGGAATTGTCTATAACATAAAATACAATAAGAAGATTATTACATTCACTAAAAGGATTCAAAAAAAGGGTGTGAGATATACTCAACAATTCCCCACCAGTATTTTCAAATTTAGATACTATACATGAATAAAAAATGAATTTGTGTGTTGGTATAAAAAATAGACATAGTAATGTGAATACCGAAATAATAAACCATATCGAGCACTGGTTCATCAAGGACACCTTTTTTAAAATGTTTACATTGGCATAATCCAGATTATCCTGGATCATTCCCACATGAATATATATTTATTTATCCAAAAAAATATATTCATATATGTACATGAACTAGAAAGGACATAGGTGTAAGACTAATGTATCCACATATACAAATAAAAATAATAATAATAAGAGACTCATTGTGTAAAATTTGGGTAGGAGCCCATGAATCTGAATAGAGGATACATAGAAACATTTCGAAATATCCCAAAAACAGATGTGTAACATTGTGTCTAATATCCTCATCATTGGTTGTGAATCCTCATATCAACCTACAAAATTGGTTGGAAAACCCACATCCAACATCCCGTACCAAGGGGGTAAAACTCCATCTCCAAAAACCCTAAATAAGGGTTTTATGTATCATTTATATATGTGGTAATCCCACATTCCACACAAGACCTTATCCAATTGGTTCATATAGAGTAACCTGATTTTGATCAAAAGATCATTTAATTACATTGAGCAGTGTTCCTATACATTATATTCCTACATGGTAATAAATGTTTTCCATACAGATTAATAAATAAGTGTGGGTAGATCATATTCAATAATTATCATAGTCTATATGAAATAATTCTTTCGATATTATAATTCATCATGATTCATTTCATTAATCAATACAATTAAAAATGAAATATAAGGGTCATTTTCATAAGCATGACATATTATTTTTCTAGAATGCATTAGGTCAATCACATAAATAGAAAAAACTCAAAAAAATTCTAATGTCCAAGGGGGTACTATCCTACCCATTAAATGAGTTCCTCTATTCTACATTTTATTTATCATACAAGTGAAGAGGTCCAACTCATGCAATATTACCATATGATATTACATCATATTTTACTAAGTACATACACATGATTGAAATCATTTAAATATATTAACCATTTCATACATCATTTTAGTAAATTAAATCTCCCACTACCATGGGGAAATATCAACACATCCAAGGGGCGATTTAAAAAATTATTTAGATGGTCATTGTAATTATTTTGACCCTACTAATCTTATGTAATTGAAAAAATTTATGTCATCAGCCTACAACAATTTATAAGGGTTTCATAGTGGGACTAAATGAGTTTAATGTATTCAATTTGTGGTATTTAATTTTTTAGGAGAATCACTTAGGATACACATCATATGATAGGAAGTTAATAATTTATCATTAATGAAACATTTTGGGAAAAGAAATTAGGAATCCTACCTCATACCAAGGGAGATTATCTAATCCATTATTGGGCATGGATTTGATCCAAAATTAGAGAACATAGTAGAATAAAAACCCCCCATGAAAAGGGGGAATATTATCTCATGTAGAAATTTCATCCATCACAGAGATATAAATGATGAAAATAGGTCGGAGTAGTTATTTCCATTCTTTTAGGATCATAATTCCCTTTATTATGGGTGATTATAATAATGAATGATAGAGATACACTATAAACTAGGAGAGGTATATGAGATAGAACATAAGAAATACTTCGGGCGAAATGAGGGTGGAAAAGGTGTGAAACACATTAATGGTTAGATGAGAAATTCAGTAAATTTTTTCCTTTTGATGAGGATAATGGTTAAGTCTCTTGGTTAGAAAAATAGTGGCCTAATATTGTATCTCACTCTGTCATGTAGCCACATGCCACATGGGATAGATTCACGTTTATACAATCCAGGTTCAAGATGTGTTCATGGCACTATCCATCCACACTCATCTTGGACTCATTGGAACACCTTGAATAATCCTTTTGGTTCACCTCTGTAATTGACTACCAACACCTCACGTGTATTTATGACTATGGGAATATGGTTTGAAAAATCATGTGACTCCCCGATAGGGTTACATGGTTTTTGTATATGGATTTCTCTAACAATGTGAAAATTTTGAACCACACCTTTTAATTTCCTAAACCCATATTTTGAGGCCTAATACCATTGAAGCTAAAAAAAACATGATACACCTATAAAAATATAAAACCCACATAAAATCCTATATTTAATAATTTTTAATTCTTGTATTTAAATTAAGTGGAAGAGTTTAAAGTTCATATCATCAATTTAGTGAAATTTATTAATTCTATTGTAATTTTGAACCAGTTCAAAACATTCGATGTTACAATCTCCCCACCATAGAACATTTCAAGCCTTTGAAGCATTAGGCAATAATAAAAAAATCTCATGAACTACTGTGGTATTGAAATTAGATCTGATAAGGTACTTTTTTGTTTTAAATTCATAACACATATATATGCCTAACTTCTATCGCATGATACACAAATAGTCAAAACAATATTCCACAATCATATTTAAAACTAAAATAATCAAGGTGATACTTCACTATTCCAATCTAAATTGAGCCATGATCATGTCATCATCAATTTCATAATTTTTACAATGGAACTCCCCACTATAGTCTCTAGATATCCATGACCAATTTTGAGCCACATCAATCCCATAGTCAATATTGTCTTTTAAAATACAAAAATAGAATTAAAATGACACTCGTGGAATGATTCTTCACTACTGACACAGAATATCACTCAAGGAATTTTTTCATTGTCCCCAAATTGTTAAATATGGCCAAATCCAAATAGGCCATTCATTAATTAGAAAATATATATTTTCACTAAAAATCCTCTACCAATTCATAAACTGAAAACGTTTCCTTCAACAAAATAGTTAATTATGTTCTACATTGGAATCATTTAACCAAAAAAGAGAACACATGTTGATCCCCTTTTATCTAACTATCATTGGAATTGTTGAATTTAACATAAGGTACATTATCAAAACTAGATTCCAATGACTTTAAAAAAAGGCTCATTAAGATCATTTTTATAACTCTTTATAATGTTCCTATATAGACATGTACGTGCAATTCAAATTTTATTATCAATTCCTTATTTGACCCACTCCAGAATGACCTATAGAGAAACATCATGTTTAATACATGGAATAGTATTTAAAGGCACTATCATTTCACCATAAATTTATTTGTAACTTTTAATCATTACAAACAACCACAAAATTGGCATCCCTACTGTCAAATTTTCATACTAGTTATGTACCAAATAAATATCTAGTCATCTTTCTTACTTTCAAGAACAAATGTATAACCACCCAATCAATTCACAAATCACTTATTCATCCTGATCCTAAATATATTGTCTATACTTGTTTTAAACATACAAATGATTAATAAAACTCATTTTCACATAATATACATAAGATATGTAATTTAAAAACTCAAAAGAACCTAAAAGCCTTTATAACTGTTAATAATTGGTCATTTATGAGGGGTTTTCCTACAATGGGAAATACCCTTACTTAAATATAAATTATGAATCCTTTAAATGTGTCATTCCAAAAGAATCACTATGCCAACCATATAATCCTCTAAGACCAATGTAATAAAATAGTTCCAATGTGTAGAATGGGAAGTGTACTCATTCTAGTCTTATGTAAAACTCATGGTAACATTTAAAGAAACCATTACTTTAAGTTTGATCAATGAAAACCGCTAATTGGATTCATTTATATCTATATTTTATTTTGTATTTTATTTTTAATCATTTAAAAGGCCTAATTTTATAAACATAAAGTACCTGGAATAACTGTGAAAGTGATTTCTAGATTACTTAGTCAATGTTGAAAGGCACACAAGTATGTCCTAAAAAATTTCCTGATATCCACATTAATTATCTACATGTTCTCATATCTAAGAATAGTTACAGAAAATTTGTTTGTCAACTTATTAAAGAAAACACCTTTCTGGTCAAGTCCTATCATGATCTTCCTACATGTGTTATGTCCAATTTATGGCATAAGAATAAAACATCATGATTGAACTACTCAATTCAAGTTATTTTTAGTATCCCTAATAAAAAAATTAAATTTATTAAATAAATTGAAATTCATATAACTTAATTTTTTCCACCATGAGTCAGGATTTTGGAAAATTTATATTTATACAAGGTTCTATAAGATTAATGACTAATCTCAAGTTATAATGCAACTTTCCATTATATGATACAACTTGAATTCATGTATCTACAAATAATTGTTCACCTTTAGTATCAAAATATAACATGTTCATATATTATGGTTTTATTGCGTGGATTGACCATACAAATTTAAAAAGTGTTGTACACTTTGTGAATATTATTAGATAGAATTTAACCACAAACAGAAATAATTCATCCCATAAAAGAAATGGTCCATGGCTCAATCATATCATAATTGGATTATTATGGTGAAAAAATCATGATATATGAAAAAAAACCATTTATCATGATGAAGAAACATTAATAAAAAATTTCCTTCTCATTTTATACCTATAAGAAAAGATTTCACAATATATGTGGAACATTTAAAGCTATACATGCATTAAAATTAATATGGCATGGATAACAATGTGATATTTAAATCCCCATGTTCCTATAAGGATGAGAAAACCATACTTCCATGCCATACCATGTCAAGGGTAAGATTTATTAAATAACTTAAATTATTAATTAATGAAAATAACCACAATTACTCATGGTGAAATAATAACCCACTATAATAATATAATGAACAAAAATCCCATTATGGTATTCTTGAGCTTTCCCCATGCATGGGATGGCTAGATCTAGACTTGAGCTATTTACTATGTTCCATAAAATTTCTAATCTCGAGTCCAAATAAGAAAATGTTAACAAAAAATAAATGACGCCCCTTATACCGCTTTTTAATATCCTTACATTAGACCCACTAAAAGGATGCCCTGGTCTGGTTCCCCACATCGCATCAAGAACCCCACCCAATATACTAGGGGATTCCAACTAGCATTAACAGTCTATTTTTTATAGGATAAAAACACTATACCCTCAAGATCAATGTATCACTGTACTATAAAAAATAAAAAAAAATATTGGAAGATAATCATAAAACATTCAATCAATAAAAAATGATCAGAATACATTTCATGAATAAACTACAATGTACATGAAATAGATATAGAGATGATAATACATAAACATGAATATAATGATATGTATAAATAAATAAAGCACTCCAAATCTAGAAGGCATCCTTAATATATGCATAACCTATACTCCAAATCCCCCATGTCCATTCCTCGTCTATATTGAAAAATAGTATAGGGAACATTCAAGATCTAAACCAACAAAAAAACAATATTCCCAGTTATAAATTTGGATGCCTAAACAGTTTTTGAGATAATTATAGAAGGCCACTATGAATAGTGTCTAATGCATATCTCTTCCATGAATATAATATTAACTAGGGTGTAAGAATAAATACTATGTTCATTAAAATAAATGACTAAATAAAAAACCATGTTATGATTTGGTTCGTCAAGGACACCTGTCTAGCCATACATGCTTTGACCTAAGTGTGAATATCTCTAAACATTACATCATGTTTATATATTCATATATGAAGAAATGTATATATATATATGTGTGTGTGTGTAGAGATATATTCAGTGACCAGTTAGGGACAAATTATTAATACCATGAAATAAAAAAAAACAGTAACTATATATATAAGGCCCCAGCCTTAAACCTTACTTAATCTTGAGTTATTACAAGATTACACATTGAGGATCTTTTCAGGTTTAGAGTTTTAGAGAATTAGATCATAAAACTTGCATTACATTCCACATTTAAACAAAGTGGTTACATAAAAGATAGTATTCATTTTTTCCCATCAACGGAAACATATTTATAATGAAACATGGATTCTTTCTTGACACTTCCTTGACACTATCCGCATATCATGTACCTTTCCCTTGACCTATGAAAAAAATTTCAAAAAAACTTGGGATGAGCATAAAAAGATCAGTAAGGGTTATAAAAAATATGTAAAGGAAACATGAGTTCATATATACATAAGAATGAAATCATACTTTACCCATAAAACAAAGGCACTTTAACATACCTCATCAAATCATGAATAAATCATAGAAATCATAAGACATAAAAGGTAACTTGAGGCATTCATAGCATTCTTATGTATGGATTAACCCTCTTGGTTACGTTTGGAATACCCATCACAGTATATTCCCTAAATCTCTTCGGAGAAACCTTAATGTTTCACTCCTTCACGTTTCCCAATGCATTGGAGAGCTATATCGGGCTCACCCGCCCTTAGTTTATCACAGAACCACCCATTTTCATAACAATTCCCAAGAACCATAACATAAACGTATCACATAAATCATGCATAAAGGAAACATAACATTTCCACATTTCAATAAAAATATAACATTTTAGTATATTGAAATAATGAATCCATTCAAAAAGAAACCATTTCCAAAACCATTTAAAATATTTAATAAAGAGATTTTTGAATCAAAGTGTCCCATACAACCTTGAAGATTTTAAAATATTAATATTCATATAAATAAATCCTTAAAACCATTTTGAAAACATGGATATTAATAAGAATAAATAATTAAAATATTTAAAGAGATATTTTGGTTAAAGGGGTTCTGCCAAAATTAGAGACACTTGAACACAATAATTGAGGAATAACATTTAGTCAGAACTTTATAATATCATGATAATAAATGGATTCATGATATAATATTCCAAAGGACATTATATACACCATATAAGAGTTAATTGGTGCATAACAACAATGAAGCCTCAATAGAAATGTCAAATGTGATGAATTCCCTTATAAAGAAGGTATCCTTAAATTAAGGATAATTCAATCTCAAAAATATTTGTGACCAATATAAATACACCCAATATAAGTGGATATTAAGTGTAAAACAATAAAAATTCATTCACACATATTCAAAAGATTACATATTCAATAACTACATATTGAACCCAAAGAAATTGAAATTGGGTTAAAAAGTTCCCTTGGTAAACTTTGACAGCCTAACGGCATCACTCCAAAATTCAGAGAATGAGTTCATGAGAGATAAAAAGGGCATCTAATAACTTGGAAATAAAATTTACATCAATAATTATATAAAATAACGTATCCCAACATAATATTATGTGAATTAAAAGACATAACAAAAGAAGTCTTTTTAAAAAGAGGAGGGTGAAAGGTTCCCTAACTGAATTGGGTAACTTTCGAAACATACACCCTGTGAAAGAAAGACAATACAAAATTGATGTAAATACTCATAAATGAAAGTATATTACACAATGAGTAAAATAATGGTCAGTACATACACCACTCAAAGGAAATTGTGGCAAATGTAGCATAAATCTCACGGGAATAAAAGTGGGATGAAAAAATCCCTTACGAAAACTCGGCAGCCTAACTACGCCACTTAAAACGTACAAAAATGGATTGATGAGATCAAATAGGGTCTCTCATCATATTAAAATAAAATTTAAATAAAGAGGTATATAAAAGAACATCCCCCATCATAACAAATAGGAGCTTAAAAGAAGTGACATAAAGGAGAGTACTTAAAACGAAATAAAGAGGTTAGATCTCTTACGAAAATTCGGCAGCCTAAAGGTGCCACTCAAAACTTCCAAAATGGATTGATGAGAGAAAATTGGGTCTCTCATCATATGAACATAAAAATTACAGTAATATTAATATTAAAGAACATCCCAATCACAATAAATATGAGCTTAGAAGGAATTAAATAAAAGAGTGTACTTAAAAAGAAAGAGAGGAGCAGGATCCCTTACCTCAAGTCCGACTTGTCTTGTTCGTTTCTTTATATTCCTGAATATTAAACTTTGGTCAATTTATAATTTTTTAAGGACATCCTATAATTATTATTATTAAGTTAATATCACATATTTTAATGTTATAATAATTGGTTAATAATATGAGTTCATATCAGACATTTTTGTCGATGTTTGGTACATGAGTCAAAAATTGAACTTGTTGGAAAATAATATTCCATGTAGTTATAGGTACATCATATCCAGAATATTATTGATGTTATAAATATCATATATATCCATTATATATTCATTTTATACTATTCCATATCATTTGGAGATAAAAATTAAAAGCACCATTCATGGAGACGGTAGGTCGTACGTACGCATGAACGCTACTTTAATATTTTGTCATATTAATGGAATTAAAACAAAATGAGATATATATATATGTGTGTGTGTGTTATAATTCCAGAATGATATACATCATTTAGATGTAAAATATTACACATATATCCATTATATATATGTACTTATAATAGTACATAACATTTTGAGACAAGAAATGAAATGTACCGTTCATGGAGACGGTAAGCTGTACGTATGCATGAACACTACTTCCATTTCAATTTCATATTTAATGGAATTAAAACATAATGATAGATAATATTATTCTAGTATGGTATCATATATAATATAATTAAATATATCCTTTATACGTACCGCATATGGTATTAACGAATCAAATCACTTTGAGGGGGCAGTAGTCCGCACTTCCTTAAATATAGATATCGTGTTTACCCATAATGGAAACCATAAAGGTATGCCATAAATGAAAAATACATAAGCTTAAGTAAAACATAAACATATTATATGTCATATATAAATGTAGTTTCATCTTAATGGCCACCTTTTAAGGTGTTAGAATAATGTTGAACAATCATCGTTTCGTGAGGCAGAAAATCGCCAACCACAGAAACAATATGTTCTTTAACCATTAGACAAAGGTGTGTGTAATTGTAGCTCAAATCCTTCTGATAAAAATATACTAGTTTTTTGAAGATACGGGATTTGTTACAAAATAAAATAATAAAAATATTTTAGGGGGTTGGAGAAGCAAAATAAAACAAAAGGACACAACTGAAGACATTACCTTAAAATCGGGTAACTCCCTTTGGTTTGAGCTCAAAGGCTTCCTTGGGAAGACTTTTTCCCAAGGTTAGGATTCAAGGAGTTATAGAGGGATTTCGAGAGACAATATGGGTAGGGGTTGGCCGGGCCAAAGGCTTTTGGAGTGTGGGTAAGGAGGTAGAGGTGGGGACCTTTTATAAGAGGAGAGGAGGGGAACTCTTGGAAAGGTATAAAATGTAACATTATTTCCAAATGAGTTTCGGATTTTAATGGTCCCACATTTATGTGTTTCGAGGTTAAGGTGATAAGGGTTAGAAATCCACTCATCCAATAGGTTTTGGACATGTGTAGGTCTTAGAGTTTACATTATCTATCCATTTTATTTAAATCGTTAAATAATGAGGTCATCGCTGCATCATCATGATGTCATAAATAATTTAATTTATTTAATGTATAAAAATTATAAAACAAATACTATGATGTTCGAAATATTTTTAGCTTTCCAATGAATATTTATAGTCCAAAAGATCTTTTATTTAGACAAAATTAAAAATATTTTACTTAGGTCATACATTCTTTGTTACATTTATCATTCTTTAAAAATAAAAAGATAAAAAGTCACTTTCTCACAAAAGTGATTCCATGGGGCCCCCAAGTTTGGCACAAGGCATACCATGGTCGTCCATGAGACAACCAGTAGCCTTAGGACACATGGTGTGGTAATTTTTTATTATTATGATATTATTTTATTATCTTTATCTACCCGTTTACTCCTTAATCAAGATAATTAAAGATAATTACCGTCATTACTATTCATAAAGTCCAAAAACAAAAGACTCTTAATTACATAATTTGGACCTTCTGACTCCAAATATTTAATTCATTTTACCAAATTCCAAACACATAAATTGAAATAATTAATTTAAAAAAACTTCCTGTTGTCAAAACAAATAGCGGGTTTTATAGAAACCACATTTATGAAAAGATTGGCACTTGTTTATGCCTAATTCCAAAGTGAAATTAATCCCAATGACCATAATTGAATTACATGGTAAAAATATAGTCTAATTAAACTTTAAAACAAATTAAAATGATAATATAACCATATAATTAAATTATATGAAAAAGCAGTTTTGATGTAAAATGCAGTATTTTTCACTATTCATTGAAAAATAAACATTGTCAGAAAAATACCAAAAATTAACCCAAGGTAAGTTTCAATGCCCCAATAATAAATAATATGTTTATTTTGAAAAATAGAGCTTATAAAAGTTTCAAAAAGTGGATTTAAAATGGGTTCCCCATCAAAAGGCGTTTAATCGACCTTTTAAAGAATATTAGAATGTTTACGCTTAAAAACTAGATTCAAGTGCATTTTTAGTCCTCTAAAATTTATTGTAAAGAGTAAAAATATTTGACAAACATTTATAATCATTTTGTAGTTAGTTCTGTTCATTCCCGCCATTACAACGGCTAGGCGTTAACTACCATTTAAAATAATATTATTTTATTATTAGAGTGCAACGTAAGATTCCCAAGAAACTCATTGTTGCGTATTGGGTACACCATCGAGCATAGAATCCCCTTTAAAGTAATATTAATATTTTATTAACAAATATGGATAAATATGAAAATGTCATATTCTTTATTTACCTGGGGTGTTACATCCTTCCCCCCTTTTGGGAATTGCGTCCTCACAATTTTAAAATTGAGCTTGGAAACATCCTTGAAAGTCCCACATCGGAACAAGAGTCGGTAAAACAATCACTTTAAAATAAAGAAAGATAAGTACAGAGGTCACCCGAGTTAACCCATAATAGGATTACGTGTAGGAAAACATGGACATGGAAGAAAAAGCAAAGGGTCATGTTATTGAGGGAGAGTGATAGTAAACATGTCTAGGAGAAAGTTAACCATAACAAAATCACAAACTGATGATGGGTTAAATGGTATTCGATTCCCTAGTAGGAAAAGTTAACAGACAACATTTTTGTTTTAATTTACTCTTCATTGAGGAATTTATTTTTGATCTTAAGGAAACATACTTACTTGTCATGTTGACTTTCAACTTTTACTAGATTCCTTAATCAAACTCATATTTTCTCCAAAAGACTAGTATTTAGGAATACTTGTTCGCATTAAGAGTACTATAATCAACTTCTAGAGAATCACCTAATCCACAAAAGAGAACTATATACTTCCCATGTCTTTAGACTCTAACCAAAACCATAACCCAAAAGGTTAATACAAGATCAGATAATCCAGAAAAAGATAACCCTTTATAAAAAGAAAATCTATTCTTAATCTCCAAAATTTGTCCAAAAAAACCCAAAGTTCAACGAGGACCATTTGATAAACAAGTGTCCATAAAATTCTTCAAAGTAAACCAAACTAAGATTGAAACCCAAATATTTGAAGTATTTAATCACATAGTCTTCCAAAGTACAAATTAACTTTTATCACCAAATAACATCAGTTGCTCCTAAATTCTCATATTGAAAAGTAATTAACCTAATCACATATCCTCGATGATAGGTTAACCATTTCCATAGATAACCCAAAATAAACTTACTCTTGATTCCTCAAATCATCTAACAAAAAATAATTAGTCAAACTAACCAGGGACTTCACGTAGTCCAGTGGTAGGTGATAAATACCAGTCGCACTTTGGTTGTGGGTTCGATCCCCACAGCTTTGTCTAACGCGACGGGTTGTCACACGGTCTGCATGTTGTCCTTTTTACAAAACTATATAATTCTTAAAACATTCCCCAAAACGAGATAAAATCTTCAAAAATAATCATAACATATTTTAAATTCAAGTTTATCTCATGCCTTTCATTTTCCAGCATATCATATAATAACCCATAATTACCTCAAAAGTAAGGATCGTATAAACTCTAATGGTTACCTTTATAATTATTACCTGAACTTCCACATCGATTGGTCATCTCGTACATGATGCATTACAGAACATACCAAGGTTCAAGTGATTGATCACGACTCCTTGATAGTTGGTTTAGAACAACCTCGAGTTTCCTCATTGAATCCCCCATTTTATCTAGTATCTTAAACAGAGAACCAACACAGTTTCCTTCAAACCTGTTGTCTCTTTGGTGCCTACTAGATCCATCCATTCTCTAAAAACAGAAAGGTCAGTGTGAGTATATCAAAAGAACCATCATTTACTAATGAGGAAGATAAACACTATTATATACTTACTCATTCACTTTATCTAAAATGAGGAATCTTTCTGAAATCCTAACCATTATGGAAATGTCACTTATGCTTAAAGAATACCCTAACCTCTAAAGTTATCTAAACTAACCTTTGATACCAACTATAAGGCCCCACCCTTAAACATTACTTAATCTTGAGTTATTATAAGATTACACATTGTGGATTTTTGAGGTTTAGAGATTTAGATAATTAGATCATAAAACTTGCATTACATTCCAAATTTAAACAAAGTGGTTACATAAAAGATAGTATTCATTTTTTTCCCTTCAACGAAAACATATTTATAATGAAACATGGATTCTTTCTTGACACTTCCTTGACACTATCATAATATCATGTACCTTTCCCTTGACCTGTGAAAAACATTTCAAAAAAACTTGGGATGAGCATAAAAAGCTCAGTAAGGGTTATAAAAAATATGGAAAGGAAACATGAGTTCATATATACATAAGAATGAAATCATACTTTACCCATAAAACATAGGCACTTTTACATACCTCATCAAATCATGAATAAATCTTAGAAATCATAAGACATAAAAGGTAACTTGAGGCATTCATAACATTATTACGTAGGGAGTAACCCTCTTGGTTATGTTTGGAATACCCATCATAGTATATTCCCTAAATCTCTTCGGAGAAACCTTAATGTTTCACTCCTTCACGTTACCCAATGCATTGGAGAGCTATATCGGTCTCACCCACCCTTAGTTTATCACGGAAACACCCATTTTAATAACAACTCTCAAGAACCATAACATAAACGTATCACATAAAACATGCATAAAGGAAACATAACATTTCCACATTTCAATCAAAATATAACATTTTAGTATATTGAAATAATGAATCCATTCAAAAAGAAACCATTTAAAACATTTAATAAAGAGATTTTTGAATCAAAGTGTCCCATACCACCTTGAAGCTTTTAAAATATTAATATCCATATAAATAAATCCTTAAATCCATTTTGAAAGCATTGATATTAATAAGAACTAATAATTAAAATATTTAAAGCGATATTTTGGTTAAAGGGGTTCTACCAAAATTAGAGACACTTGAACAACATAATTGAGGAATAACATTTAGTCAGAACTTTATAATATCATGATAATAAATGGATTAATGATATAATATTTCAACGGACAGTATATACACCATATAAGAGTGAATTGGTGCATAACAACAATGAAGTCTCAATAGAAATGTCAAATGTGATGAATTCCCTTATAAAGTAGGTATCCTTAAATTAAGGATATTTTATTCTCAAAAATATATGTGACCAATATAAATACACCCAATATAAGTGGATATTAAGTGTAAAACAATAAAAGTTCATTCACACATATTCAAAATATGACATATTCAATAACTACATGTTGAACCCATAGAAATCGAAATTGTATTAAAATGTTCCCCTGGTAAAATTCGACAGCCTAACGGCATCACTCCAAAATTCAGAGAATGAGTTGATGAGAGATAAAAAGGGAATCTCATCACATGGAAATAAAATTTACATCAATAAGGATATAAAATAACATATCAGAACATAATAGTATGTGAATTAAAAGACATAACAAAAGAAGTCTTTTTAAAAAGAGGAGGGTGAAAGGTTCCCTTACCGACTTGGGTAACTTTCGAAACATACACCCTGTGAAAGAAAGACAATACAACATTGATGAAAATACTCATAAATGAATGTATGTTACAAAATGAGTAAAATAATGGTCAGTACATACACCACTCAAAGGAAATTGTGGCAAATGTAGCATAAATCTCACGGGAATAAAAGTGGGATGAAAATATCCCTTACGAAAACTCGGCAGCCTAACGACGCCACTTAAAACATACAAAAATGGATTGATGAGATAAAATAGGGTCTATCATCATATTAAAATAAAATGTACAGAAAGAGGGATATAAAATAACATCCCCCATCATAACAAATAGGATCTTAAAAGAAGTGACATAAAGGAGAGTACTTAAAAAGAAAGAGAGAGGATAGATCTCTTACGAAAATTCTGCAGCCTAACGGCGCCACTCAAAACTTCCAAAATGGATTGATGAGAGATAATTGGGTCTCTCATAATATGAACATAAAAATTTAAGTAAGATTAATATGAAAAACATCCCAATCACAATAAATATGAGCTTAGAAGGAATGACATAAAAGAGTGTACTTAAAAAGAAAGAGAGGAGCAGGATCCCTTACCTCAAGTCCGACTTGTCTTGTTCGTTTCTTTATATTCTTGAATATTATACTTTGGTGAATTTATAATTTCTTAAGGACCTCCTATAATTATTATTATTCAGTTCATATCACATATTTTAATTTAATAATAATTGGTTAATAATATGAGTTCATATCAGACGTTTTTGTCGATGTTTGGTACATGAGTCAAAAATTGAACTTGTTGGAAAATAATTATCCATGTAGTTATAGGTAAATCATATACAGAATAGTATTTATGTTATAAATATCATATATATCCTGTATATATTCATTTTATACTATTCCATAGCATTTGGAGATAAAAATTAAAAGCACCGTTCATGGAGACGGTAGGTCGTACGTACGCATGAACACTACTTTAATATTTTGTCATATTAATGTAATTAAAACAAAATGAGATATATATATATATATATGTTATAATTCCAGAATTATATACATAATTTAGATGTAATATATTACATATATATCCATTATATATATGTACTTATAATAGTACATAACATTTTGAGACAAGAAATGAAATGTACTGTTCATGGAGACGGTAAGCCGTATGTACGCATGAACGCTACATCCATTTCTATTTCATATTTAATGAAATTAAAACATAATGATACATAATAGTATTCCAGTATGGTATCATATATAATATAATTAAATATATCCCTTATACGTACCACATATGGTATTAATGAATCAAATCACTTTGAGGGGGCGGTAGTCTGCACTTCCTTAAATGAAGATATCACGTTTACCCATAATGGAAACCATAAAGGTATGCCATAAATGAAAAATACAGAAGCATAAGTAAAACATAAACATATTATATATCATATATAAATATAGTGTCATCTTAATGGCCACCTTTTAAGGTGTTAGAAGAATGTTGAACAATCATCATTTCATGAGGCAGAAAATCGCCTACCACAGAAACAGTATGTTCTTTAACAATTAGACGAAGGTGTGTGTAATTGTAGCTCTAATACTTCTTATAACAACATCCTAGTATATAGAAGATACTGTATTTGTTACAAAAGAAAATAATAAAAATATTTTAGGGGGTTGGGGAAGCAAAATAAAACAAAAGGACAGAAGTGAAGACATTTCCTTAAAATTGGGTAACTCCCTTTGGTTTGAGCTCAAAGGCTTCCTTGGGAAGACTTCTTCCCCAAGTGAGGCTTCAAGGAGTTATAGAGGGATGTGGAGAGACAAAATGGGCTGGGTTTGGCCGAGCCAAAGGCTTTGGGAGTGTGGGTATGGAGGTAGAGGTGGGGGCCTTTTATAAGAGGAGAGGAGGAGCACTCTTGGAAAGGTATAAAATGTAACATTATTTCCAAAAGAGATTCGGATTTTAATGGTCCCACATTGATTTTTTTCGAGGATAAGGTGATAAGGGTTCGATATCCACCCATCCAATATGTTTTGGACATGTGTAGGCTTTATATGTTACATTATCTTTCCATTTTATTTAAATCGTTAAATAATGAGGTCATCGCTGCATCATCATGATGTCATAAATAATTTAATTTATTTAATGTCTAAAAATTATAAAACAAATACTATGATTTAGGAAATATTTATAACTTTCAAATGAATATTTATAGTCCAAAATATCATTTATGTAGACAAAATTAAAAATATTTTTCTTAGGTGATACATTCTTAGTTACATTTAACATTCTTTAAAAATAAAATGATAAAAAGTCACTTTATCACAAAAGTGATTCCATGGGGCCCCCAAGTTTGGCACAAGGAATACCATGGTTAGAAATGATACAACCAGTAGCCTTAGGACACATGTTGTGGTCATTTTTTATTATTATGATAATATTTTATTATCTTTATCTACCCGTTTACTCCTTAATCAAGATAATTAATGATAATTACTGTCGTTACTATTCATAAAGTCCAAAAACAAAAGAGTATTAATTAAATAATTTGGTCCTTCTGATTCCAAATATGTAATTAATTTTACCAAATTCCAAACACATAAATTGCAATAATTAGTTTAAAAAAACTTCCCATTGTCAAAACAAATAGCGGGTTTTTTAGAAACAACATTTATGAAAAGTTTGGCACTTGTTTATGCCTAATTCCAAAGTGAAATTATTCTCAATGACCATAATTGAATTAATTGGTAAAAATATATTCTAATTAAACTTTAAAACTAATTAAAAATATAATATAACCATATAATAAAATTATATGAAAAAGCAGTTTTGATGTAAAATGCAGTATTTATCACTATTCATTGAAAAATGAACATTGTCAGAAAAATACCAAAAATTAATCCATGGTAAATTTCAATGTCCCAATCATAAATAATATGTTTATTTTGAAAAATAGAGATTATAAAATTTTCAAAAAGTGGATTTAAAATGGGTTCGCCATCAAAAGGCGGTTAATCGACCTTTTAAAGAATATTAGAATGTTTACGCTTAAAAGATGGATTCATTTGCATTTTTAATCCTCTAACATTTATTGTAAAGAGTAAAAATATTTGACAAACATATATAATCATTTTTTAGTTAGTTATTTTCATTTCCGCCATTACAATGTCTAGGCGTTAACTACCATTTAAAATAATATTATTTTATTATTAGAGTGCAACGTAAGATTCCCAAGAAACTCGTTGTTGCGTATTGGGTACGCCATCGAGCATAGCATCCCCTTTAAAGTAATATTAATATTTTATTCACAAATATGGATAAATATGAAAATTTAATATTCTTTATTTACCTAGGGTGTTACAATATATGAGTCTCATTGTGTAAAATTTGTGTACAAGCTAAAGAATTCGAATCGGGGAAACATACAAACAAGCCTAGACATTCTGAAACAAGTTGTGAAACATCGTTTCCAAAATCCTTATCATAGGGTGGGAGAAATCCTCACGAACCACCCCAAAGTTATTAATAATCCTTGTGTAACAGCATAATCAAAGGGGTTGTGAAACATCATGTACAAAAAACCACGAAAATTTTCTCTAGGTAATTGGCATGTATGCGGTAATCCCTCTTTCACTATAAACCCACAACCAAGGATTTTTATAAAGAGGATCCTAAATATCAAACATGTTAGTGTATAGTTCCTTTAGCCTATAAGCCCCTAAAATTTATTCCTACATGCAAATCCTAGGTTTTCTGAAAAGTAAATATTTATTTCAAAAACACTTTTATGTACAAGTGAGAAACCAAATAGGACATTCGCACAAAAACTATACACACATGTTGTAAACAAATTCTCCAAATAAAAAGCTAATGATGTTATATTCTAATACACTATATAAACCCAAAATTCTATATTTGTACCTATATATCCATATTATCTTGTAAATGACATCCAATTTAAACTTCTATTTTGTTCCAAATTTTAATATATTCATCCAAATTTATTATCCCTTCATTGAATCCAATCCTAAAAATGCAATGTTTCTTATCACATTATTCTATATTGACCTCAATTATTGATAAATTAGTCATTATCCAATACATATTGTTTACTCCCCCTTTTGGATAATTTATATAAATGGATTCTTCAATCATTTCCTCCTTGGAATTTAGAACATGATTTATGTCTTCCTTTTCATGGATCCCATTTTTCCTCCTTCCATATTTGTGACTTAAATCAACATTGTACGCTACTATATGTTTAATTTTCCTTAAGTTATTTTCTATCCTTAGTTGGATGTCTTATTTCCCATAATTATTGAAACCAATTATAAACCTTCAATCAATGTAGATTTCCCTTGTAAAACATCTGTCTTATTACACCTTTCAACACTTATTGACCCAATGACTTTTTCCATTTGGGTGTTTCAGTAATCAATATGGGGTGTTTATTTTCCCACCCTTTTAGACTGAAAAAATACCCCAGCAGATGTTACTTGTTTCCCTTTCCTTGGAAAAGTCCCAACCAATTATTCCTACTCATAAGCTTTATGTGGCTGGGAGATCCCATCTGTATCACATGGCTCCTCATCTTCCAAATTTCTTAACCCATATTGTGTTTATTTCCATACTAGGATAATGGTATTATTTCCTTTAGGGTCGTAGTTCTACATTATAACTTCATTCAATGTCTTGAAGTGGTTTTAAGCCATGTTTACTTGATTCATTTAAATGAATAAGAAACCCAAAAATCAGAGTCACTTCCACATTCATTTCCGTAGTGTTCTGTAACACTCCATGCACCCAACATCAATTTGAATTCCATCACCAATCGTAGCATTGTGTTTCTCTATCTACATTTTTTGAGCCAACCCTTAAGTATTTTATACATTAGAAAATTTGTGATTAATCATTGAACAAGGCCCTCCAAAGGTTGAGTTAGTTAATTTGAGATCAACCCATTCATGAATCAACTTTGAAAATATGTCCTCAACTCATGGTCCCTGATACTTGTCCCTCAACATAATTAGTGGTGGATCGAAACTAATAGTTTATTAAGAAAACATCGAATTATTATAATGATTAATGGCCACTTTTTTTGTTTGATGAGAGGTATAAGACATCACAGGAGTATCCATGCACCCCCAATGACATGATGAAGTGAAGTGACCCAATAGTTTTCATGTTGAACAATAATCATTCCATAAATCAAATATTAAATTATTTTTGAACAAAAATTACTCATCAATATTGATGAATTACTAATCAATTAGTGGGTTTGAAACCTAATCCATATCTCATAAACATGAAAAAACATGATGAAATATGAGTTTATTCTATTTCCATGCATAAGAAACAACAAACCATACTCCCTAACATAAAAATGATGGATGTATTTTGAAATGAATGGGGGGTCTTAGGGATAATAACCCGTATTTTTATTGTTAGAGTATGGAGCTTCATATACAAGTTGAATGACCAATGGAAGAGAATGAAATTTTATCCAGGGTAAAAGTAAGGAGATTTGGACCACAATATTATCATATCCACCTCTAAGGAAAAACATAACATTATATAATGATAGTTGGAAGTCCAACGACCTTCGTATCCTGAAAACCCAAAGTGTTCAATAAGAATATGTCAAATGAATCCACCACAATTCAATGATTATTGAAACATGGAACTAAATATAGATTAAGCAAAGTCAAGGACTTCGTGGACTCCACTAAATATATATTAAGCATGGTCATGGCCTTCAGCGCAGTGGTACCTCCTTCCATGAAATAATAACTATGTGAATCTACAGGCATCCATTTGGTCAAGAAACACTAGAAGTATCTCGGGCTCCCAATGGTAATTGGCCACTCCAAAAAATAAATCATTTCATCCTTGATGGATAGGATTGAGTAGAAAATTCATGGTTGGACCCCAAATATTTTTCCAAATCCGCTAAGGAGATCCTCATTAAAGCCGTCATCCACTCTATCCCCAGCTATTTTATGGCCCAGTTTAATCTTTCGGCGGCCGTTATCAATCAGATCCATACACGAACAACCAACATTTGGTGGGGGAAGAATGCTGGAAGGAATAGAACCCACTGAATTGCCTAAGATAAACTATGCAAACCCAGGTCTGAGGGAGTAATTTGATTCTAGAATCACTTTCAATTCTATGCTGCACTACTGGCTAAACAAGGCTGGCACCTGAATAACCACCTATCATCTCTCTGTGTGGGCGTACTCTGATACAAATAGTTTCCCCATAAGGAAATCCATGTCTCTTCTCTTGTCCCCCATCCAAGCTTCCAATGGAGAAGAATTTGGGGGGGACAAGGTCTCTTGGAAAAAGGGTAGGGATGGAGGATTGGGAATGGCCATAATATTAACATTTGGACCGATCCTTGGGTGATTGATGAGGAAGATGTGTGGGCCTCATCCTCTACCCAACCATGTTTGGAAGATGCCACTGTGAAGTGCCTCTTTTACGATCAGGGCACAGGATGGTGTTTGGAGAAGATTCATGAATGGTTCAATGAAAGAGACAAAAGAATTATCCTGAGTACCCCTGGGTCCCAGACATGGGCCCCAACCATCTCTTCTAGATCAATAACCTTTTGGGATCCTGCATAGTGAAATCTAGATATTGTCTCACAATTAGTTATCAATCAGTCGATTGGGATGGGGGACCCTGGAAGTCAATTTGGAAACTCAACATCCCCCCAAAAATCTGTCACTTTTGGTGGCAGGTGTGCACAAGCTCCCTTCCTACCATTTTGCCTTCTCATCTTCTGAATTATTTCTAGTGACTACTCTTTCCCTTTCTTCCCTAACATCCCCGAATCTCCCTTTTATTCCATCATCCATTGCCAAGGTGATAAGGAAATTTGGAATAAATGGGGCTTTGATTCATACGCTTCACTGGCCATGACCTATGTCCTCCCATCTTTCTTGATGCAATGGAGCTCCTCCATCTCATCGGCTAAATAGGGTTCACTCTGCACACTTGTCTAGATAATCTGGGATTGTCCCAACGAGGCTGTTTTTAACCACGTTCATAGAGCCCCTGAATTCTTGTTTGAACATGCCATTTCGTGGATTGAGGACTAGAATAACTACAATGGACAAAACAATCCCTTAGGAACCCATTCTTGTCCCTCCCACCGGTGTCCTCCAAGAGAAGGGATTCTTAAGATTAATGTGGATTCATCTCTCCCCAAGGATGGTCCTGTCACCCTCTTCATCCTAGCCCGGAATCATTAGGGGAAAGTCGTTGCAGCCAAACATGAATCACACTACGCCTTTTAGGAACCTGTGGTGACTGAGGCTGTTCCATCTTTGTCGGTATGATGCTCTCCAAGGATCACGAATGAGATAAAATCAACCTCGAATCAGACTATCTCAACATTATCAATTCTATCAATTTCAATGAGAGTGGCCTCCAATCATTTGGATCCCTCATCAGGCGAATCCTTTCTCTCCATCATGGCTTCTCAATCTGCACATTCTCCTTTACTAAAAGAGAAGGAAACTTTTCTACCCATCATCTGGAAGCCTCAGGCCCCTAGTATGTTAACTAGCTCTGTCTAGACCATTTCCCTTCATGGCTTTGAATTTGTAAATCTACTGATCTTCGACATTAATGAATCTATCTTTTCAAAAAGAATGTGGTCTAGGACTTCGAATTAAGGGGGATTATTTTCCAAGAGAAACACTTGGGAATTCAATCATGGGGTATAATAGAAATAATTTCAAAAAAAAATTAACAATTAATGATAAAATATCTATACCACTTATCTCATACCATGGGAGCTTCTATATTTTATTATCATGATTAAATTCTTTCTAGAATGTTAGAAATCTAATGAATCTCCAAACAACCTAAAAATGAGGAATATTATCTCACATGGAAATATCATCTGATATGGTGACATAAAATATGAAACAAAGTATTATCTATTTTATAACTACATATTGGTATCTAAGGCTTTATATATAGATAAATTCTTGCTAAAGAGAATGGATAATCTCAACAGATGATTAGAGGGAGAAGAGAGGTCACAAGAGGGAGACTCTTGGCCATATGATCATAAAGAATGGTTGAAACCACATTAAGGGATGGAGGAAAAAATATGGGAAGTTTACCTCCTTAATGATGCACAGTGTTTGGATAAATGGTAAGAAAATTTGTGATCGAAGCATGAATATCACTCTATAAAGGAGCCACACCCATCCTGGTCTAGGTGCACAGTTAGACAAATAATGCCCGAGCATTGTTCTTAGAATAGCTCAACCCACCACACCCCACATTTTTAGTTACCCAATTAATATAATCATGTGAAGGTAATAAATATCTCCTTTAAAACATTCTATAAACCCTCCACAATGTCTTGTATCATGGTGTGTATGGTCTATAAAACCATGTGGAACCCCCATTTGGCTGCATAATCTTGGTGTATGATTTTAACTAACCATGTTCAAAATTTGTTCCCCCATTCCATTACCAAAAAAAATATTTTGTAGCTCGATGCTTCCAAAACTAAACTAAACAACTAATATACCTATGTATAACTAAAAACCAAAAAACATCACATTTATTTATTAAAATTATTGGTTTTACATTCCATGGCATAGTTTAGGATTCCTCCCATCCACCAATAGAAGAGTTCAAATTATCTATGATATTTCAACTAGTTCAACAAATGATTTGGTTCGTTGATTTTCAAGTAATTATATGTTTATTCTATTTGAAATCATAGATCCTAAATAATTTAAATATGTTGTGTGAAAAGATAGAAGTTATAAAAAAGTGTTACTTAATCACAAAAGTATGTTTTCTTCAATTCAAATGAAATTGTCTTTGATATGGATTACTCATGTGGCTTTTTTCAAATCAACTCATCAGTATTGATATCGTATTCAAAATACATATAACTATAACATATTTTGATACATATGTATATATATAATTGTAATATTACTAAAATTATTTGAATCAAACCAGCATCATCCAAATAACATTACAAATAACAAATTGCAATGGATAAATATAAGTGAGAATATAATTAGGTATAATAGGAACCTATAGTTCTACAAATAGTAGACCACGGGGCCAATTATTAATCTCAATATCTCAATTAGGTTACCTTTATATCATATATATTATTATAGGTAAATGTAATACTTCATTATATATGTGAAATTTAACTGTGATGGATGAACTCATAGTCTTCCATGTATTGTTCTTCTTTTAATTTTTAGAAATTAAACATTTTGTTATTAGAAAAGAGTAATTACCGTAAACTATATTGTTTGCATATTTCTATTACATGTTTTCAACATATTTTTACATCTAATACAATATCCGTTTAATAGAGATAGATTTAAACATAAATAAAAATTTATAGTGAGATATTTAAAAGATCACATTACATATTATGTGAATTAAATAACAAAAACATACAACCAATATTTTGTCCCAAAATCCTAAAATTCTTTTGTTAGAAAGTAATTTTAAAAATAAGTAAAAATTATAGTTTGGAGTATCCACTAATATATGATAAAACATTAATGATTAACAATAAATATTTCGAAGCGTACTCATTTTAGGAAACGAGAATGAAAATATAGATTTAAACATATCTTTAATTTAGGAAAATATTCATATAGTCTAATAAAAAAATGTACAAATGGAAACAAATATTTCCCTTAAATTAATTTCTATTAATATCCAATAAAATAATCATTCCATTATTTTTTTTTAAAAGTGCCTCTTAAATTTTGAAAACTTCACTCTATGTTATTTCATCAACATTCCTCATTCCTGGTATCATAATATATGCCTCGATGCTTTATATAAAAAAATAATTAAATTATCATTATTTTAATATATTTATCTCACACTCATGATCACATATCCAATTTTTTGTCTCCAAACTACTTCCCCGTTGAAAAAAATGAGTAATTATTTTTATTATTAAACATATCCCTTTTTTAGAAAACAAAACCATAGGGAAAAATATTTTTTATTTACATCATTTGTATCAATGACATACATAGAGTAGTATGGTACATAATTCAAATTTTAATGTTGGGGATTATTATGGAGCGGATTTATGAATATATCAACTACTTGATCAATTATAGTAATATAATATAAAATTTAAATTTCTTTATTTACAATCACTTATATAATTTGATACATAAACAATATATATATAAAATAATAGTTTCTAAATTTTTTTTTACCATCTGGATATATATCGCCTCCTAGTCTACATGTCTATAGAGAATATTTTTTATTAATATAAAAATAAATTTTATTATACTAAAGTATAAAATAGTTGAATATCATTAGAGGACTAGATAGATACCTAAATATTAAATAAAAATAAATAAAAAAATATCTAGAAAGATAGATTTAATTTATTTAATATAAGAGCATTCGATTATTCATTATAGAATTAATCCATTATAGGATTAAAAACTGTATATAAACATCCTAGGGAAAATAAAATCATAAACAACATGGTGCACTCAAATAAATTAAAAATGTATTCAACATAAAAGAAGAATACACATGTACTAGTGACATGATCATATAATATTTAACATCAAAATGACATGTATTACATGACATTTTATATCCATAAGGAATACATTGTTAGAATCAATATTTTTATTAAAAAATTAATATATTATATGTAGAATATCATGAAATTTATTGGATTTATATCATTACAATAAAACATCACTAATTAATGAAAAATTAATTCAATAAGACTAATAAAACTAAAATTAAATAATAAATAAAAATATATAAATTGTCTAGTTATTATAAAATGAATGTTTTTTGGTTCCCTATAAATACCATAGTATAAATAATAAATTTAAAAAAGAAAAAATATTTTGAATATGGATGAATATTGTCAATGAAAATAGATAATATAAAGGATTATATTAGAAAAAACCAATGAGTAATTAGTCACTATTATAGGTGTTCAATCTAAGATTAATGAAATTTTCAAGAATCCTTTTATTGGATCATCAATATTAGTGTACAATTATTCATTTGAATAATGTAATTAATATGTTTCATTTGATATTTATTTAACATCAATTCATTATTGACATTATATAACTAATCAATGATCATCCTACCATTATTCATAACTTAAGAATTCAACTACAATAATTCTATAGATATCTGTATGACTTAAATGAAGGGAAAAATTCTATTCTTTATATCTTGGGTTCTAGTGAGAGGGATTTAATTGATTCATATTGTACATTCTTGATCATGTATAAATATTACTCATTTTCACATTTTGTATCTTGAGATAATATCAAAGGATTTTTTAGGATTTTTAAGTCATCAAAATGGCTCTAGATTCAGTTTAACATAACTTCACAACTCATTTTACAGGAAGTATAATGTAACAAAAAAGATAATATTTATGAAAATACATCATATAACCAAAACCTCTAGTTTTTAGTTCATTAAATATTTTAGAAGTCCTATTTTATTTAAACATTATTTAGAGAAATTCTAAAATAGTGTATGTTTTGAAACATGAATTCAATACTAGATATTGGTTTTAAAACTGGAGAAAGCTATAGGGGATCGATAACTAAACAAAGGAAACAAATTGATGTTTACTATTTTTGGATGTCATTGTTATTAGATTTTTGGGTGGGGATCTCTATAAAAATAAGGTGGGACAACTTTTATAATGTGTTGTGAAATCATTTTAGTTAGTGATATATGTGATGGTACAATTATGTTGATTGTAAATATTTTATTTCTATGTAATATAATTTTGTACTGTTCTCCCAAGGATGTGAAATGAAAATATGAATCATTTAAAAATGGTGTTATTTTTTATTCCATTTCTCATATGTTTATGTCTTCCTTGGACGTTTTTGTGAATGGTTATTTAGGATTATATCAATATTCTTATGATTCAGAGTATTTAGCCAACATGGTTTGGTGTTCCACTATGTCGGAGTTTTTATGTTTCAATATCTCATCATTTTATTGTTATACATTCTAGTCAGTTTATTATTTAAAGCCTTTTTATCATCCTAATAAATGTTATAAGAGCTTAGTTTAGAGAAAAGTATATCCAATATCAAGAAGTTATTTTCCCTTTATCTCCCTTTTTAATTTAAATATATAAAGTTATTATGTGAGTGTCATATTTTTGGATGAAGATATGGTTTGACTGTATATGTTTTATGATATAGAAATTTAGTTCAAATAGATAAAAATTAAATATTATCTAATCCAAATGGGTCTAGAATTTTGTTTTGTAGAAATAAACTATAGAGTATGTATATGTTGGAATGCGAGTGGTTTGATAGATAATATTATGGTATGATTTGGTTGACATTATCAATGAATACTGTTTTCAACATTTGTGATAAAATGAGAAATATAGATCATATTATAGTTCCAAAAGAAATATATATATAATATGACGAAACTAAATAATGGTATCCCTATCTAGATCTTATTCAATATTATATTATTAAAAAGGATAATAGTTGAATATTGTTTTAATGATATTAACATTATCCAGAATCGACTCAATGTAGTAATGGTAGTATTTTCTTATAATAATTTGGATATTTTGTAAATGTACTATTTTTTATCATCATTGTATGAAATTGTGATTTTAGTGATTAATTATTCTCTTAAAACTGATATGGTGTTTAAAGACCCATAATGCTTGATTATGAATAATGGTATCTAATAGAATGTAATCCAGAGACCCTCCAAAAATGAAACTCTGGTAGATTATAGAGACCATTCACTTTATTAATGAAATTAGTGATCTTATGTGGATATATTTATTGGGGAATTTAATGGAAATTTATTAGTCTTGGATCTATTTGTTATCATCGGTGTATGAGATTGTACCTTAAAAAGGATCGTCATTATGAGAAGCCAGTCCATATGAAAACATATGGATGCTTGAATTTCAGAAATGTAAAAGTAAAATAAGGTTTCACATGGATTCCCAATGTCAATATTCCAAGGGAATATTGCATTATATATTCGATTTCATTTTTTAGTTATATGGGTTAATGTTGATACTTGTAAATAAATTCAATAAAAATATCAATAAATAACATTATGCAGATGGTGAATATTTTTTTTATTAAGAATATAGTTGTAAAAATTAGTTGGAGAATTCAGAGTTTATTTACATAACATCTATTTCATATACCCCTATCAATAAATATGGTATAGTTTTTATTACTCATTTCAATGATATATGATTCAAAATAACCTTCTCAAAAAATGTATGTAAACTAAATTAGGGATCCCTAGTTGTTTCTATTGGGGTGAATGAAGGAACAATATATCATATTAGAAAAATTAAAGAGTCATAATTTATAGATTTTCTGCATAAGGCAGATTAGTTTTCTGGAAAAATATTGGTTGGGCCATTTAAATGATAATTGTATGTTGATTTCGTTGAAATGTTGAATACTGAAGTTATATCAAGAAAATGTTGTATGATTTAAAAGATTTATATATGGAGTGAATGAGAATTTTTATTTTTGTCTTTGTATAATAAATCCTTTATATTATAATCTATATATTTTATAAAATTATGTATATGAACTAACACTAATTAAATCCCATTGTGGGTCACAATACATTATGACTTTCATTCTTGAATCTAAAAAGAAAAATGTGGTTGTATTTCTAGAATCAAAATTCAAATGTGTTTTGGATATTTTTTTAGTGGGATAATTATAAAGGGAGAATCTAGATATAAGATAAAGTGTTTATGATCTGGTGATGTAGGTGGTATAACTGGAATTAGTTTCTATAACTACTAATGTCCTAGAGGAATTTTTAGTGACAGGATCATGGTCAAATCACTAAGAGGTGTATGGGTGAATCAATGATCCATTTTGTTAATAATTTTTATTTTTCAATTCAACGAGTACTAATGGTTAAGGCATCAATTCACTCTACCTATTTATCTATGCCTTATATTGGTTAATGCTATATATCATAAACATTAAACAAAATTATTTACAAGGTTCAATACAAAGTTATACTCCATTCTAATTTCTTATTCCCCCCAATATGGATTATCCAATATATGAAATAAGATTAAAAATAGTATTCAGTTTTACCCCCTAATTAAAAAAATAATTATACCCACATCAATAATACACATGTAGTCATTCATTATACCCCCTAACGAATATCATATTCTCTAGTGTTTGGTTATGCCCACTGATGTTGTATTACTATTGGGAAGGATTGATCCACTTTAAAAATATCTATTGATTATCCTATAATATGATTTTATGGGATCAAATATATTTTTTAACACATAAAAAACCTTTTCAGATATTTCATAATTCTCAACTGATTCTAATGACCATTAATCAATCAGTTTACATAGAGAAAAAATATTGGGGATATTCATCCCTCTACATGGAGTCTAGACCTCATATAGATGTTTATGATTGGTGGAAAATAATAATTATATATTTTATTTTATATAAGAATAATACATTCAAAACTAAATTCAATTCCCGTTAACCCTCATGAATGCATGTCATCGCATCTATGTATTATGAAAATCCTTCATGCATGGGTTTATATGTCACAGTTCACTTATTCATCATTGTTTATTCACACTTGCACATAAGGTGTATCTTGAAAATATCCAAATGGTTTTAATTTAACTAATATTATTCATGTAATCCTCATAAAGACCATTATATTTCCATTTGTGTGAGTATATGAATAGTTTGTCTCCCAAGTGAATTGTACTATGTTACCTTGTGGAATCTCCTCCTTAATGCACACCCAACAAGATTTATGTAAGAGTTTTATATAACTATGAGTATTTTTTACTTCACATAATCCAGTGTGCTTCATATAATAAATATTTATCAAATCTATTTGAATGTGCTATGCACAAGTCGAACTATAATGGATTTCTCTTCCTCATGAAATAAAAATTTTCATAGTTAAACCTTTATGAAATAGAATGATTTGTTGGTCTTGTATTTTCTTTGTAAATCATGATCTCTCTCAAATACCACAAAAACATAATCTAACTACATGATTCTTGTTTTATTGGCCAGTAACACCAGGTCTCAGACTTTATTTGTGTAGCATTTTATACTATGTTGTGGAGTATGAAAAGTATTTGAAATTATTTATATTAAAAACATATGACATATTTCTACTACCCACAATAATTTGTTACAGAATCATATAATTATTTCTTATACAATGTTTCATTTATGTTCTCACATGTATCTAATGGGGATCTCCTGATTATATATATTTTATGTCATGAACACATCCTGTATCAAAATATATCAATGTCATTTATAAATTTTGTTTTCATTTAGAAATAGTTCATTTCTAAAAAACTTATCATTCAGTCAAGATATAGATTGCATGAATCATTTTGGTCTGATCCAGAATGTCTCACCCCTTCATAACCATCATTGAGGATGGTAGGAATCCTGGATGAATGTGATTTTCAATTGTCTCATGATGTCATAGGACATTTAAAGTCCAAAGGTTGGGGATGACATAAAAATTATGACTATATAGATGAAATGTTTTTGATTTATTGTTGGATAAAATGTATGTATCATTTTAAATAAGAACTAAATTTCCCAATGATTCCTTCCCTCGCATTGCTTCTCTAAATGTTTGAGACACACTTAATTAATTAACTCATTCCAATTGAAAGGTTTTTGTAAAGAAGCAAGGTATTAGCACCCACGTACACACACACTCGTAGTACCACAATGGTAATTCCTCACATGTTCTCACCCACAGACATCATGGACTAACCTATGAACCTTCACATGTAAAATCATAATTATAGGCCTTATACTATGGCCCATTCACTTTATATTGTTCGGTTTCAGTCGATCGTATCTCCCATGTGCTTGAGGTCCTTCTTCAATATATGTGTGATTGAGTTGGACCATGTGTATAATAATGTTTCTACATATTTTTTAACCTCCCACAAATATAATTCCATTATATTATATGTGTAGAATATAATCTCAATTCTTTAAAACCATCAAATTTTAAATTACATCTCAACATTAAATTCTAATAATTTTTATGAATGTATTAATTTTCAAGCCCTTTATTCTTCTTCTTAGTTTTCAAAAAAATTGTTTTTATCATTGAAACATGTATGTGACATTTGATAAAATCATAAATATCATCGTATTTTTATTGAGAATAGTAATTATCCTAATTCTTTATGAATATTCACATCAACTATTTAAACATCCATAATACATATTGATAATTATTTATAAGAAATGAAATAAAAATTAAATGGGATGAACAATATACCCCTATGAATTTATTGATAACTCTCAAAACACTTTACAAAAACAATATGGTAAATATTTCCCTTTTTTCATCTAAACCTTTTTTAAAATATGTAATAATTTTTACCTTGGAGTTATCATCTCAACATTACACTCCTTCAATAATTGAAATTTTATTATTAAAACTATATATATTCATATTCTAACCCCATTTATAAAAAAATGTGATGTTGGAAAATCAAAAAAAAATTGTCTAATGATCATTTTTCTATGATATCATGCTCAGTATCATTGAAAATATTCATTTAAATGGATATCTAATCATTTTTTTATAGTGATATCAAACACATAACATAAAAAATATATCAAAACATTCAAAATTCATAAAATATTAATCCTTTTGTATCTCATCTGTTTCATGATCCTTCACTCCCTTATAATAAGTTGTTTTACATAATGAATGGAGATGTTTAACTATGATGATCAAACCTCAACATCAGTGTGTGTACACTTTAATGGATTAACTTCATTCATTATCATGATATAATTATATTCAGGAAGAAAAACACTTCTCCTTTAATCTCTATATATTAGATCATAGAAATTATTAAGAGAATAAAGAGTCACCAGAAATGGACATTGAATATATAATTATTCTAAGAGAATCATATTTTGTTGGACTCCTTCTTCCACTCAAATTTCATTGAATTCATGGTTTGTTTCATCATCAGTTGAATCTTTTGATATGGGTGTCTTTTCCCCAATTGTATTAGAATATTCCCTTTGTTCTTGTAACCTCTTCTTCAATATTTATTCTTCAATTTTTAGTGTTTTAAAATATTAGTTTGTTCCATGGACTATTTGTTCACACAATTCACCCATCATATTTTTTAATTAATTAATTTCATATTACTTATTTTAATCTTTATCCTTTTCAAATATCACCAATTTCATTCTTTTTGATCATGAATGTTTCTAATATTTCTATATATTTTTATCCTATTACAAAATTAATTAGTGTATATACAATTTTCTATAAATAAAATATATTTTCATTTACATTATGAAGATTATCATTATATAATATATCGCTACATTTCTTATATTTTTTACCTTCTTGACGTCATATACCACCAAATTCATTTATGAATTCATATTTTTTCTATGTTTACAGTATAGAAGATATCTTGGAAACACGATTTTATTTCTAATAATATATTCTAAAATATTTATAATTAATACCACATGATTGAATCCTCTTTTCAAGTAATGAAATTTTACACATACATGAATAATATTTTTGACCAAACAGTCGATAAAACCAAAATTATTGTCCTAAATCAAAAAATTTCTACTATAAAGATTTTTATTTTCTATTCTCACATTGTTGTTGTTTCTACATCAGATGATTATTTTTTGATTATTTTTTTAACTCTTAATTTTTGGAATATTTTTATTCAATTATTACATTGGACACAATTTTTTAACTCTTTAATCTCAAAACTACATCATCAGAGATGAAATATAGAAATTAAAATTCATTATAAGTAGATGAAACCAATATAAATTGACCCAACTTCTCAGTAGTAAGTGGTGATTAACCAATTCAATAAAATGATCTAGTAATGTATTCTATCATTTTAATTAACTAATTTTGAGATACAAGAGCCATTGAGTTATTCCTAGATAATTCATACTCTTTATCAATAAGCCATTAAACTATATCAGTTACCATTTTATTAAATTTATGTATCTTTATATTTTTTATAACTATATTGAATTTGTGTTGATTATTCCATTCCAAATCATTTTTCTTCAATTGAATATATCTTTCCTTTTAATTAATATGTCTTCATATTATATTTCCATATTTTAGTAATATTATTCTCTTTTTTCTTGGAACAGTAATTTTTTTCAATGGTTATTTTATTAGCTTATTTCTTTAGAAATTCCTATTCAGTTCATAATTTCATATTAGCCATAAGTCTATTTACACGATTTTATTTTAAATTCCATTCTATTTTAGTTATCTTATGTACTCTATTATCTTCAAATGATTAATTGGATTTCATAGATTTTCCCATATATTATATATTATTATTAAAGGATCTTCCATATTATTACTCACTACTTAATTATCAAAATCCATTAATTTATCTCCTCATCGTATTTCCTTTCTTATATGTACACGTCTTCCTATACATTTCCACATTCATTTTTATGAATTATTATCATCTTAATCTAAACTAATTTCAACAAATTTATTATTTTGAAATTCACCAAAAAATGACCATTGCATTTAGAATTATGGAATTTGGTTGATTGATTTCCTTTTCCATTCCATATTCTCCTCTTTTAAATTCATGAAAAAAAGATAGCATTCTATTGGAGTCCTTTTCAGATTCATCATCCAAATAAATAATTTATTTTGGATCTTCATTGATTATTGTTTTACTATTAATCATGGATTTAAATTCCATATAATCTTCATCCATATTATTTAGTGTTTATACTTTTCTTGTTTTATATGACATGATAACATTATGAAGTTTATTGGTTGATAAATCTTCTAAGTCTTCTAGAGCAGAAACCATTGGATTGAATCAACCGGGACAATTTCTCATGATCATTTTTACAATGGATGAGTCATATAGAATCTCTCAAAAACATTATATTATTCTACAAATATCATTTACACTTTTAAATAATTCATCAACACATAAATCATCCCCCATTTTTTTATCTTCTAATATTTATCTCTAAATTTTTATCTTATCTTCATTGACTTTATGATTTGTATTAGAACTGCTATTAAAGTTATCCCATATATGTTTGTAGTTTGGATTCCCATCAATTTAGTGTATATATTTTCTGATAGATCCATCAGTATTTCATTTTTATCCTTTTTATCACTCCCTATGTTCCTCTCATATGCAACATTATTGGATCATTCTTATCACAGGTTAGAAATATAAAAATTAATACAACTTAAACATATACCCCAAATGATATGTGATACAACAACATCAAATTACTATATCTATGATAGTTCTAACAATTGAAAATTAGAACACCCCTATAATTTTCTGAATTTAGAATCTCCATATCTTTAGGTATATTTGATCTTTCTTTGGAATCCATTACACTGATACAGATTTTAGATTCCTAATAGGTGTGATATATCTTAGAGTGGGAGTGGTGAGTTAGTTATACATTTTCATTTTATTATTTGTTGTTTTTTAAAGAAAAATAATGTTTTTGGTTAAAATCTCATTAAACTATACTTTTTTATCTCTTACATACATCAAATGATGTTTTAAATAAATTAAAGAAAGCATATGTATATACAAGGTTTAATAAAAAAATATATACTCCATTCTATCTTGGTTATTCTGCCCCTACATAGATTTTCATTATTTTTTAAACTCATTAAAAATATTAATAGGTTATGCCCCCCCCCAATTACATGCTACTTTAAACCTTAGCTCCAATCCTCCATTAGAATATGGTTATGCGCCCTCAACTACACCTTTTTTCTCAAGTTATTGGTTGTACCCACCCACCAATCTCAAATCCTCCAACAACTAGTTATAAAAACATGCTACAGCCTTCCACATCCGAATGATTAATACACTATAGAATAATTATTTTATGATCCTCATCCATGAGATTGTTGTATCATAGATTATAATGTACACATAAATTTCCTTTTATTAATACTTATATTTAGTAAATAATTTGGATATCCTATAATTGATCATCTGTCTTAGTTAAACAATGCTCGAGTAATTTTTCATTCTATGAATTTCCAACCTCATGTATATGTGTACAAGTGGTTCTCAAAAATTCATATTCATTATTTTATATAATAATAATTCATGGAAAACTAAAATAACATCTCATTAAACATCACACAAGAATTTTAAAACATGCTTGTATATTTCACATATTATAAGAATACTTTGTTAAATGGTGTGTATGTCACTTCTCAATTATTTTTCTCTATTTCATCACAAACACACATTATATATCTTGAAAAACACATATTGGGTGTATGTGGAATTAAATCCTTCACATGAGCCTTACAAATTCCAATGCATTTTCCTTCATCTAAGTTGGAACACTTTATATAAAACAGTATCACTATACTACTTTACCTTGTGAACTATTCTCCTTCTATCACACCAAACTAGTTTAGTATAGGATTTTTGTGCAACCAAGTTACTTTATACCTTCATGTAAGATTGTGTGATTCGTGTAAGAAATTATTCGGGATCCACATAGGTTTGTCTAGGATCAATTCATATTCACACCACCTTCTCATCTTTATACTAGTAGAATCATTGCATTTAACATTTTATGAAATCGAATGCTTCACAGTTGCATTATTTTGTTCGTGAAATCTAGATCTCTCACAAATATCACAATAACACTACTATTCTAGGTGATTCACCATTTATAGGTTATTTTCACCATGTCATGCACTACCTTCACTCCTTATTTTTTTCTTTGGAGAAGTGTCCAAAAAATATTCCATGTTATATATATTATAAAATCATTAAATCTTTTATATATCCTCAATAACGTGATAAGAGTCATTGAAGTATTTATTAATGAGGTCATGATGCATTCCTCTATTCATTCAATGATAATATCATGCATCTTCATATTTTAAACCTTGAATATATCTTTTATCCAAATGGTTAAATAACCTACTACAAATATGTTTTTATTTAATTGTATCACATTTCTAAAAATCATCCCATTCATGAAATACATAGGATTCATGCATGATGTCAGTTCAATACGGAATGCATCATAACAATAGAATCATCCTAAAAGATGGTCAGATTTATTAATTGATCTAATTTTGAATTATCCCAAGTGGTCATATGTTTTTTGAATGATAGTGGTTGAATAAAAGATCACACATTATATCGGATGGTCAGGATAATTTCAATAGAGGGGTGGATGAAATTTACATAAATTATTATTGTTGATATACAATTCCCATTAAATCTCTATTCCACATCACTTCTCTACATTATTGATCCATGATTAATAAATCATAATTATCTAATGGTATTATATTCCAGGGATGTAAGGTATCAACAACCGTATAAACACCCAGAAACTACCTCATGGGTCACACCTCACCTACACTGGTCCATCGACATCATGGACTTTCCTATACACGCTCACCCATGTGATACATCATGTATCAAAAATACAAGGGCCACTCACCGACCACCATGTAGGTTGTATGTACCAACTCTACAATGTATTATAGGCCATCCTATCACATTTATGGGATAGATTTGTCCCATGTGGATAATAATTGATTTCTACCTTTTTTTAAATCCTATAAAATTACATCAATTATATAATAATTTTAGAATATAATCTCAATCCATTATCACTATCATGTAATGAACTACTTATCAAAATAAAAATTTTATAATCCTTAGGTAAATATTATTTTTCAAGGCCATTAGTCTTCTTCAACTCGTTAAAGGAAATGTGTCATTATTGACACATGTCTTTGAAATTTGATAAAAGTTTATCAATCATATGAATTATATGGATAAAAATTAATCTCCAAAATCTCCATGATTCATCACATAAGTAATTCATTCCATCCCCAACACAAATTGAGCATTATTAAAAACAAATTCAATCCATGTCTATTGGTATCAACAAAATGATAAATGAAAATATATTTCTTTAAACTCCTAATAAATATAGAGTTACGAGGAGGATGGATATAAGATTGATGGAGATGGTGTGGATAATGATATTTCACTCTAAATTGCAGATGGAATTTTAGAAAAAATCCATATTAAAGGCCATTTAAATAATTAAAGTATTTCCTTTTATAGAAGTAGGGTAGTTTTACGAGAATCATGATGGTCCATTAATAAACATGAACTTCATAATATCATGATATTTGATAGATTTTATTATGTTTATTTTGGATACAATGACCGAGGTAAACATGAATTATATTATAAAAAATGTTTCATTAAAAGGTATATCAATATGGTTTTTGGATTTTATCTTTGGGATGACAGGAATTGGGAATTCATTAGAAGTATACATGTTATCATTAATGATATGGTTTTTAGAAGGGCCCAAACATGATCGAAAATTATAAGGGCTAAAAAAATAAATATATTATTTTAACTGTGTTGAAGTTCTATTGTAATTACAATTATATAATGTTCAATTGATATTGAGTATACAATATGTTCCCAAATTCCAAGGGAACATTAAGGTATTAGTATAACAAGTTAGGATAGTTGTCTAGTATAAGATATACATGAAGGCTTGGAAACTAGTGAATCTCAAGAAAAATAATTAAAAGGATCATTTTTGGAAGTATCAATAGTACAAAGAGATAAAATATAGGATGACTTGTAAAGGTATTATAGGATTATAATGATTTCATATTGGTATGGTATAGATCTTCATTTCAAAAAATTTATATATAAATGTGAACATGAATGTCAAGAAGAGGTATTTAGTCAAAATGATTAAACTAAGTAAGAGTTATCTATAATGTAATATTTTGATTAGTTACAAATTAATACCATTATGGATCTAGTGAAAAATCTTCATAAAAAGTAATCATGGGAAAATAAATTAATTTTTTAGTCAACATAAGATACAAATAGATGTAGGAGACAATTCTATAGGATGATTGTGAAAGGGTTCCAAATTTTTTTGGTATTTACTATTCAAAAAAATCACTAATATTAATGAATATAGTAATTAAAAATTATCTTTAGAATGTTTTCTTCCAATTATTTTTTTCTATATAAAATGGTTTCAAAGACTGATTTTCATCATGATGAACTGGAATAAGAAACATAAAAGAAGAAATTAGAGGGTTTTATTGATCAGTGAAATCATGTCATGGTGTGTAAATTGAAAAGAAGAATTTATGGATTGAAACAACTAGTGTGGAAGGAGAACCATTAATTTCATGTTATCATATGATATAATTTTTTCTTGTGGATTAATTTTTTTCATTAATAAATCATAAATTACAATGAGTATAGATGTTTCACTATTTTTTTCTCTATAGAGATGATTGTCTTCTTGTTGGTCATATTTTCAGATGAATTTAGGAAGCAAATAAATATTTTTTTAATATATTTTAAATTAAAAATATTTTTGAAGTTAAAATATTTTGGGGTATATAAAATTAATGGGATAAGATGTCTAAATGTTTTTTTCTATCTCATAATGACTATATAAAAAAATTCAATGATTATTTTATGATAGAGGGATGAAAATTTGTAGTCACCCCTTTTACTATGGGCTTAATGTTATCAATGGTGGATGAAAATTAAAATGATGATGTGTTGATGAAGATGGATAATGTTATACTATAATCATTCATAAGATTTTTTATGGATGCCATTGTTTTCACTTGATTATACATTTCTCATGTAGATGGAGTTGATAGTTTTTTAATGAAAAATATAGAGGAAGAAAATTATGAATATGTGAAGTGGATTATTAGATGTCATCGAGGAATGTAAGAAAATACCTATATTCAATGTTTGAATAGACCATTTATTTGACTTGTTGATGATGAATTTAGGTGAGATTTGGATATAATAAAGAGTTATTCTGGTGGTTTTATTACATTTAGGGTAACAAATAATCGTTGGATCTCAAATATTCATCCAATTGTATATGTATCATCAAAAAAGGGATGTTTATTGAAAAAATGTAATTCAGAAAGGAAATGGGTTTTTTGAGGAATGTTTTTAATCTACTCAGAATAAATTTTTTCATACAAAACAAGTAGTGTAATGACCTTCCAATCCTTTTTGGCTTGAGAGTACCACGAGTCATTACTAGGCCTTAAGAGACATCCCCAAGGCACCAAAGGCTGGCAATAAATTTCAAAGTGTTTTAAGTACAATTGGGGGATGATTTACATGTGATGAAATAAACCCATAAACCAACCATAACTAAACATTTACTATATGATGCAAGAACAATTGAAAGACTAATAAACACTACATTTATATTAAACCGCATAAAATTACACAACATCGGAAGTCAAAACTATGCATCAAAGTACACAACGGATAAAAAAATCAAGAATATAAAAAGAAAATAAAACCCCACGCACTACAACCTCCAAGATCCACAACATCTCCCAAGAATCACCACAAGAAACTATCAACGATATGATTTACCATTACCTGTGTCCCAGGATACAACATCTGAAAAAGCACCAACAAGCTAAAGTAGTCATGAGTATAAAACTCAGTAGGATTCCCCAATGACTTCCCTACTCACGCCCTAGGATAGAAGAGATAGCAAAATTTATAAAAAACTATTTATATAAAACATTTTCTCAGAAGATATTTATTACATAATATAAAAAAGTTTCTAAAACCATTCATAACCAAAGGCATTCCAAGAGAAATTTAAAATAATTTTCAAGGAACTTATTTTCCATAAACATAACCAAACAAGATTTAGAACCATTTCACAAACATTTCTTTTTGGCATACCAAACCATTCCACAAACCCATGAAACCAACCATGCATGCTACCGAGAAGAGGGGAGAATCCCTAACCCTTATCCATCCCAACCATGATGGGGGAGACTTCTTACCATTATCCAACCCAAATGCACATGAATTCTTGATGGGGGAGAGCCCAAACCCTTATCCATCCCAACACTGATGGGGGAGACCCCTAACCCTTATCAGCAATGAATGTAATGTGAATGATTGAAGAGGTAGAGACCAAACCATTATCTATCCCAGAATGATGGGGGAGACTCCTAACCCTTATCCGTCCCGAGTGCAATATGAATGTTTGACAGGGGAGATCCCTAACCCTTATCTATACCAGAATGATAGGGGAGACTCCTAACCATTATTCTCCCTAAGAGCAATATGAATGCTCACAACCATATATTCCCAAAAAATATGTCAAAACAACCCTTTAAATTAAAACACCTTTTTATTGAACACCATTTTCCATCAAATCATTTAAATGAAACACCATTTCAATTACAATAAATTTAAATAAAACGCCCTTTTTATTGAAAACCAATTCCATAAAAGTCATTTAAATACCAAAACATTTCAATAAATCATTGTGTTTATTGAAAAACCATTTTTTTCAAACTAATTACAATTCCATCCAATCAAAAATTTAAAATTATCATTTTAAATTCAATTATCCAAATCAATTTGAACAAAAATTAACCAAGATTTCACAATAAATTCCATTAAAAACAATTTGAAAACAAGACAAATAATTCTATCAAGAGGTGTCGAGAAAGAAGCCTCCAACCTCAACGGTTTTGATGAAAACCACAACGGTCAATGAACGCTAAGGAAAATTGGGTCGATTCTCCAAAATCCCACCCTAGATCTCTTATCCAAGCAACACCAAGACCAAAACTCATCATATTTGGAATCCACACACATAGATCTACCAATAACGAGCATCGATCTGAGAAACTGAGATAAGAGGAGAAGTAGATCTATGTAGATCTAAGAAACTGATCAAAAACAATGAAGAATGATCACATACCTCAAGAATCCGTCTCTGATTCACCAAGAGAAGCCTTTGTATCACCTCCAGAATTATGGGAGAACCCTCTTTGACCTTAGGTGAAGAAAAATCCCAAGTTATGGATGCTAATGAGCTTAAACAATGCACTTAGAGGAAAAAAGGAGTGAGATCCACTTTTATAGGATCTCATATAAGTGGACACACGATTTTCTTCCATGGTTAGACAAACCTTGCACTAACCATGCATTCGACACTACCTCGATAGACCCTCCACACATTGTTTGGCCACATAGATAGACAAACTCTGTGCTGCCAATGCAGAATCTACTTCCTCTAAGACCAACTATGCATGGTTTTGCCGAACTGTTTAGACAAACTGTGCGCCATCCGTGCGAATTGTCCATTGCCAAACAAAATCATTAAATGTCCTCCTATATCTCTCATTCATCACCCTTAACATTAAAAAATTAAAATCATCATGAAAGGATTACCTACCAGAGACCAGGGGTACTACATTCTCCCCACCATTTGTCTTTCTATTCTCTGAATGTAGACAAACTTAACCCAACTAAAAGAGTTCTGACTATTTCTCTTTCATTTCCTTTTCACGTTCCAAAGTCTCTTCCTGAATCTGGACATGCTGCCAGAAAACCTACACTAGACCGATGATTTTGGCATGAAATACTTTCTCTTTCCTATCCACAGTCTGTACCAAGATATGTTTGAACGAAGCATCTTGATCTACTTCAATGTGATCCCATCTGATCACATGGTCAGGATCAGGATGATACATTTTCAACTGAGATACATGGAACACATTATGCACCGAAGTATACCATGGTGGTAATGCTAACCAATATGCCACCTCTCCAAATGATTCCAGTATCTCAAAAGGGCCAATGTATCTAGGAGATAACTTGAACTGCTTTCCGAAACAACGATGTCCAACCCTTTGAGAGATCTTCAAGAAGACATGATCACCCACAACGAATGGAAATGGTCTTCGTTCATGATCTGCATAATATTTTTGTTTACTTTGAGCCATCTCCATCCTCTTTCTAATCAACTATATATTCACTTTTGTCTCATGGACAAGGCTTGGTCTTACTAGTGATGTTTCACCCATTTCCACCCAGCGTAGTAGAGAACGACAAGGATGCCCTTACAATGATTCAAATGGAGCCATGCATATCGAGGCATTATAGTTTTTATCATATGAGAACACCACTAAGGGTATATTATCCTCCCCTGAGACACCAAAATCCATTACACAAGCCCACATCATGTATTCCAACGTTTTTATCATCTGCTTGGATTGGCCATCCTTTTGGGGATGATACGTCATGCTTAAAGTAAACCGATCTCCAAGGGCATGATGTAATAATTTCTAGAAATGAGATGTGATCCTCAGTTCTCTATCTGAGACTAGAAACTCGTACACCATTCCTCTTTACCAATTCTCTAATTTAGATTTTTTAAACATCTTCCACCATATTGGTTTCAAGAATAGGGATGAAATGGGCCGACTAGGTTAGATGATCCACTATTACCCAAATAGAATCATGTTTACGGACTGTTCTTGGAAGACTTGTAAAAAATTCTATTGTTATCTGATCACATTTCTACTCTAGGATATGTAATGATTGTAACATACTAGTTTTTCTCTGATGCTCTGATTTAACCTACTAACAAGTTATGAACCCTGAAACGAACTCGGCCACCTTTCTTTTCATGTCGCTCCACCAAAAATGTGCCTTCAACACCTTAGATAACTTCTATGGACCTAGATGTAAAACCCTTCTTGAAAGGTTGTAATTATGAAGGAGTAGTTCTTGAAAAACCATAGGTACAATTATCCAATATATGAAGCACAAAACTGAACCCCCATCAACTGTATAGCCCTTAAAGGTCTCCCCACCATTGAGTATTGAACTTATAACTAGACATTCTACAACAGATTTGTATATATCCCCCTGATGTGATCCAAGAACAACTGATTATCATGAAGATTTTTCAGGGTTATTAATGGGCTTTAGGATGGTAATTTTTAAATTCCATAATTTATAATGATGACTAAATAGGTTTTGTTTGTTTTGAAGAAAAATTTAATGATTATAAATTTCACTAAAGTATGTTGTCCTCCCTGATCTACATAGATGAAAATAAACTCCATTAATCTTTAAAAATCTATTTCCATTCCACAACATGAATATTATTACTAAAAAATTGACATTTCTCTTCTCATTTTTTTGAATGCTTCAAAAGGATATATACTTCATAAAACTACTTTTATAACAAAAAAAATTTCTCTATAATTTAAATTCCACCCAAATTAGCTCTAAATTAAGTGGAACACCATAAGTAAACCACCCCAAGATAAATTATGTTCAAATGGGTAATCAATTTTTGCATCTTGATAAGGTTGTAAAGGTAAAATTGTATTTTATGTGCATTACATAATTGGATATAGATAGAAACTAATCGTTGATAAGGATAAAATATACATTCTCGGATAGAATAAAAAATATTTTCATAAAAATGGGGCTTCCAAATCTATGAAATTTTGGAAATCATTTAAAACAAAATTACATAAACCCTCTTGTTTTAATTGAAACAAATTAATTGATAGTAAATTTAATACGGGACTAGTTATCCTAATAAAGGAGTTGAATGTGGGGAATACTTCAAAAGGGATAATAATCAAAATATGAAAGGGATTTCAAGGATAGAGATAGTGAGAAGTGGTATGTGATTCAATAATCAACTGCCTTGTCTAGAAATTTATAATTTCAATGATATTTATTTTAAGAATTCATTTATATTATTTTAAATGGATATATTATCTTAATAACTGAAATGTGTTTAATAAAACAAACATAAAATAATTTGAGATTAAATTTTTTTATTAAAAATTTGAAAAACAATCGTCAAAAAATTTGAATGGGAAACTGAAAAATGGGATTTAAAGAAGAAACACAAAAAAATCTAAAAAACACAAAATCCTAAAATACATAGTATGTTCCTCCACCAAAACATATTTTTACTGTGTACTCGTTGTTAATAAATTAATATTATTATGGTAATATACAGAAGATAATACATGACAAAAACTAATGAATAAGAAAGAGACAAAATGGTCTTTATTGAGTAGTAGCAGCCTTAGAAGCTACAACCTGGAAACCTACATGAAAAATACATTAAAAATTTTATTGAATGAATGTTAACAAAAATAAAAAGAAATAAAAAGGTAAATATTATAGGAATGAAACCCCAATTGGGTATAATTATTTCAATACCCCTAGTAAGGATGTTCTATAAGATCATACCTATTTTGAAGATGGGTTATGTTTCTTCCTCATTATCCAGAAGAAATAAATTTACCTAATATTTTTATCTTCTACATCATTTAGAAAATCTTAAAATAATTTTCCTTTTGGTCACCTCCCATGATTTTTATCTTTAAATTAATTATTGGAGATAGGAAATAATTAAATAGAAAATTCACAAGGAATTATATTTACAAATGACTTTAAGTGGTTGCTGAAATTCAATTCTAGGATACAGTTCATCCTTAGGTTTAACTTAAAAAATATTTTTTTTATTTGAAAAATAGTTTAGTACCACCATAATCTTATGTACCAGTGTACTTTTTAGCTGTTCACAACAATATTTCTTCAATATCAGCCTTGATGATCTCTTCATCAGAAAAATAAATCCACTATGAGGAAATGGAAAATAAATCTAAACCGGTACATGTAGTTGCTAATTTATTATAAAAATGATTACGAAATAATGGATCAATATTTGAGTCATCTCCCTAGGTAATCTCGGGTTTGAGATATATTTGGTACTGGATAATAGTCGTATTAATAGTGGGAATAATCATAGTTTCTTCTATGTGTTCCTTAAAAATCAATGGATCTTGTTTCTTATAATCATTAATAAATGATTCAAAAATAGTAATAAATTTTTAAAATAAAAAATGGGGCTTTACTTGAAATTTCATTTTCATCAAATTTATCCCATTATTTTCAATAGAAATGTGTTTCTAAAAGACACATAAATTAGTGAAGTAAGGATAATTTATTCCTTCTAATTTGAAAATTGGTGTTGAAAATCATCTTTCAATTCACCAAAAATAATATTCTTCAATATAAAAAGTGTTTAGGATAATATTATCTATATATCAAGATTATTTTTGAGGTTTTAATTATTTTAATTAATTTAAATCAGTTTATAAAATTTGAAACTTTTTTTAATAATTTTTGAATCATGTATTCCCAGTATTGAAGAACCAAATTATGTTGTTTTAATTTAAATGTTAAAAATTCATCATGACACGGTTCCTTATATTGTAGATAACCAGGACAATCATAGGATTAATCAATATAAAATGTATTTTAATTTTTATAATCACTCTAAATTATAGGATAAAATAATATAAATTTAGAAACAAATTAAAATAAACTTAAGTCATCTCCCCAAAAATTGTGCCAAATTTAATCTAGGGTTTTTTCACAAAACTAAATTTTATAATTTTATTCATTAAAATATAGGGAAGTGGATACCATGGGTTTGTATCATAGGGAGAGTGAAGACTAAATTTTCAAACTATCAGATTAATAATTTATTTTGTGGAATGATAGAAATAAAATTTGGTATTTGAAATGAGTTATGCTAAGCTAAATGAAAAGAAAAAATATTGAAACTAAAGTTATTGTAAGATATTTGAAATCCTAATAAAGCTAAAATAATTAAGAATAAGTTAAATAAGGTAGAAATGGACATACATTGATCATCAAAAACTCCTTTTAGCATTGTATAGCAATGAATTGTTGTTTAATTAGAATATGTATATTTCAATACCTCAATAAATACATCTAAATTAACCTTCATCCATATGAAGACCACAAATATAGGTGTTTATCTACTTATGAAAATTATTTGATCACTCGAAGACATCTGATAAATAAAAACTAATTATTATTATTGTGATCTATATGGATACCTTCCCTAAATACGAATAAACAATAAGGAAAATATTTTCTAGTCATAAGATGATAAAAAAATATAATATAATATAAGAAAATGAAAATTTATATATATAATTACCTCATTCAATCAGGAAAACAATTTAATGTATCTTTAGAAAGATAAATGTTTAAAGATAAATCAAAATCTCAGAAGAAGATATGTCATCAAATCATTGATGTCCACCGCTACTAGTATTTTGTCCCATCATAGTGTGATTAAATTTTAAAATACTGCTATACATATAATATCATCTCCATAATATACCACTGCCTTAATGTAAACAAGCTTTTAATTAAATTAGATAAGAGTGTATAATGTTAAAAGGGGATTCTAAATGTTCTATCGAGATTTATGTCCCCAAAATTGTTTCCCGATAATCTCACCCTTCACCGATGAATAGACATAAGGTGATTCAAAATTTTAATTTTAATAGAATTATTTTTTGACCATAAATAATTCTAATAATAGGGAAATGGTAAATAAATATTTTAGTAGATTTATTAAATTCCTCTTTTTCTGTCCGATATTATATCCCATCTTCTTCCGCTTTGTGTCATGAAAAGACTCTCTTAATGAGTAAAATTTTTCCTTTCAATTTAGCATTAACGATATCCTTTGAGTCCTCTATCTTCTCTATCAGTAATCACCTCATTTTCAATCAAGTATCCCACACTATTCCTCATTTAATGTGTTGTGGTTAGTTCAATCGACCAAAAACAATTTTACAATGAATGATTTATTTGGGCCTAAAGAAGTTATATCAACACTTATCCCAATTTAAAAGGTGTATTCCATTAAATTTGAAAGACTGAAAATTATATATTCAATTTGGATCAATGTTTATATATTTATACTCAAAATATTGAAGTTATTAAAAACATTTTTAATTCACGATTTGAGAAATATTATCTTTAAACTTTAAAACATCCCTAGTATCCAAAAAATTTAAGTTAACACAAATTTGAATTTTTTTTGGATATAAATATTTTTAATAGATATTAAAAACATTAGAAATAGTTTATATATCACATGCCAATATGTATGAAATTAGAAGATATACATCATAGTAGTTTAATGGTCTTAATTTCCAGGGGTTTTACATTAGGTGACATTACTATTTTATTCATGTGTCTTCTCGCAATAGATTCTATCTTTTAAATATAGTTTAAGTAGCTAGAATTATAAAATTTAATTACTACAAATGGAATGAAAAATATTACAATTTATTTTTGGGTTAATCCATAAATATGTTCATGAAGGATATTTATAATAATTTAATTAGAATAATATCTCCATATCACTTCATAATATAATATTTTATTTTTATGTTATTTTATGTGGCGTATTCTTCTAATTGAAATTCAAAAAATGGTTTATAGCTTATTAATTTTAAATGTTATTAATCTATTTATTTTTGAATATTAATCCTGTCTAAATTATTTTATAATTTTAAATTGATCCTCAAAATGTAACATTATTATATTATTTTAATAAAATATATTCCCTAACATTATTAATTAATAAATAATATCTTTACACATATCATGAATTAATACTATATTAAATTGAAGAGAGTTATATTTGAATTGGATTACATGTGATTGGATTTTTATCATCTATATAGAATTAATAATGTTTTTTCCACTAAATTTAATTGAATTTATTCTTTATACATATAATCAGGAAAACCTGATTAGATCCTAAAGTGCCCAGATCAGTGTGAATCACTGAGAGGGGGAGGGGGTGAATCAGTGATCCATTAAAACTTTTTACTAATTGATTCTTTATCAATTAAACCTCTATGGCTTGTTAAGGCCTCGATCCACTCTTCTTTTATCTCTCAACCTTTCCCGAATGATGCAGTAATGAAAAGGCACAGGACACAAGGATATACAAGGTTCGGCACCAAAGGCCTACGTCCTTGCCATGTTGGTTATACGCCCCAACATGGTTTATCCATTATAACCTGTTAAAATTACAATGGTCGATACAGAGTCCCATTGTATCTCTCCTGAGTCCCACAGGAGTGTCTTTATACTGCGTCCCACAGTGTTACCAGAGTCCCACTGGCCTGCTCCAGAATCCCAGTGAAGACTTCTTCTCCCTGAGTCCCACAGGGTCTTCTATTGGCTCCTCGAGTCACACGAGTAGCTCTTCTTCACTTTAAGATTCTTCAAGTATCTTCAGCAGCATGGGATAAAGGTTGTTGGCCTTGCTCTTCTTCTGATCACTTGTGGTGAACAGGTCTTCTCGTCTTGCTCAGGATGTATCTCCTTCTTCTAAGGATGACCTGGCCTCTCTCCAATTACTGAATACTCAGACAACTAATATCTTTAACTTCAGTCTGGTCCAGTCTCACTTTAAAACAACTTCATGCACTGAGTGCATGGCATCTCTGCTTCCTCATGCACTGACTGCATGGCCTTCTCAAAATCTTCTTCAAGAACATTCAGCCTTGGTCAACTCAGATGCACACAACCAGATTTGAGCTTGTTCACATGTGCATGTGCATGCATGCATGCATGCACTCTCCTGTTCTTCTTCTAGGTGCAGTAAACCCTCAAAGGGAGTAATTCTTTTAAGCACACACCTTCACTGAACTTCACACACTTTATCCAATTTGTTCACACACTTAAAAGTGTGTTGTACTTTAGTGTGGATGTCCTCTTCCTTCTTCTTCTAAGTGTATACACTTTTAGTGCACACACTATGTTCGACCTTCATGTCTCTTTGCACACACTTGTTTCACTTTTTCACACACATGAGTTGGCCTCCTCCTCTTCTTGTTGCACACACACACTTTAGCGTTCTTTTAGTTTGTTCTTCAAAGTGTGCACAAACAAGGCTACTGCCTTTTGTTTCTTTGCACATAAACCACCTGTAGGTGTGTCTTTGGCCTTCACTCCACTTCTTGCACACACACGGTCTCTTCTTCAATTGCACACACAAATGTTCTTCACTTTTCACACACAAGTGTTCAAGCCTTGGCCTCCTACTTCTTCTTGCACACACACTGCTCGTAGGGTGTCTTGTGCAACGGGCCGCGCAAGCCCTCAGGTGTGAGGGCACCTCGGACGCGCAGGGTGCAAGAGAAACCTCTGCCACGCAAGTACCTCCTGCCACACAAGTCCGCGGGCAGAGAGAGTGGGCAAGTGCCGCGCAAGTAATGCGCTTGGCCTTCCATCTTCCTGTCGCGCAAGGGGTGCACACATGGGACTTCCCCTTTCTTCTTCCGCGCAAGAAGTGCGCAAAAGGAACCAAACTGAGCTAGGGGAGCTCCGGGCTGTACTGCCGCGCAAGTGTGCGCGCAGGCTCTTCTTCGCGAGGCAAAGGTGCTCTCACGGGACTCCGGATTTTCAACAAAGGATCAACAAGCAAAATGAGAGCCTCTGGCTCTTCTTTTATAGGCAGAGGGAGATGCCATATCTTCCGCGTGAATTCCCGAAGTTTTCGGGTATTCAAGATTTTAGAAAATCTTGAATATTTCTCACTGCCGAACGCGAGATCCATTCCTTTTTATTTTCTTCACGTACATGCGACTTAGAACGCATGCACGACCTTCTTTAAGCACTGCCCATGCAAATCATAAACCATTCATAGCCTCGGCAGATTCTCTTGCCTCGGCCGCAACCGAAATCTTCTGTATATTGCATGCACACCACTATTTATGCATGGTCGTGTTCGGTGTGGAGAGACGAGCTCAATGGAGCCTTCGGCTTCGGAAAAGGTGACCGGGAACTCAAAATCCATGCTCGGGTTGCTTCTGGTTCAGCGGCTGCTCGCGGGTGGCTTCGGGGTGGCTCGACGAAGGAGACGAGCTGGGAGCCGTCGGATCAAGCGTTTGAGATACATCGGACGGCCGGATTAAATCGTGGCGCGCGGCAGATGAGATGAGCGGCTGCGATCCAGCGCGCGATCGCTCGGACGGCTGAGATTTTCTCCCGGGGATTTTTCCGCGTCCCACATCGAAACGGCGAGCGGTTTTGCCGCGGTTTATCAAACATCCACTCTCCGCTACTCCCCAGTTGAACTTCTCCCCTCACGGTGCCACCCCGCAACGTGTTCTCCCTGCGGGCGCGCTCTGCGCCCACTCTGCTCCCTGCGGGCGCGCCACTGGCGCCCACTATGCACGCTGATACTCTTGGGGGATCGCTCCCTACGCCCCTGCCGCGCTCCTTCGGGCGTGCCCCAGGCGCCCATGCGGTGTCTTGGGTGTGCGCCCTGCAGCCCTGGCTCGCCCCACGGGTTCCCCCATGGGCGTGGTGCCCTAGTGCCCATGCCTTGGGGTTGAACCCTCAAGGTGCCTTGGCTGGCCATATTTTTGGCAAAGGGACAGAATGTTACTTTGTCAAAAACAATGTACTCCATATGAAAAATGCCCATTCTAAATGCCAAGCCATCTTTCTCTAAGCCATTCTTATTCTACATTTTTCTTCTTCTTCTTAAGAATTCCTCCATTCATCCTCAACATTTATTTATCACTTAGGAATAGAAATTCTTGAAGGTTCTTCATCAACTGAGCTCCTGAGTCACTTAAATTCTTCAATGTGCTTCATTGATCTAATCAGAGATCAAGTTGGATCACTTCCAATTCACATGCACTAAGAGTTAGTACATGGACTTCTTTAATCCACTTCATCCACTTAGAAGTTGTGGATGGATCTCTTTGCTTCTCCTCATGCATTTTCAATACAATGCATGGTCTTAAAACATTGTTGTGACTTTGTATCATCAGGATACAAGTTCTTTGAACTTAAAGAGCAGCTCAACAATCGTCAGATGTCCATGGAGAATGTTTCAACCACAATTTCCAATACCACTTAGTGAATCTCCTAAGTGACATGCATCTTAGTACCATCGCCATTCTCCTTCACCACCAACACCATCACAACCTTCGGCATTCACATCTTGACAATTCTTGACATCCATTCATTCTAAGACAACAACATGTCTCATTGACAACAAATGCAACACAGTGCACTTCAATCTCCCCCTTTGTATTTGTTGTCAATACACTTCTTTAGCACATATGAATGGGTCAATATGTGTGCAAATATTTCTCCCCCTTATTAGAAATCAAATGCAAAGGTGTGGTGTGGTTCTCTTTCAAAAATATCTTCCTCCCTTTGAAAAGTATTTTCTTGAAAAACACTGAGAGAGGGATGATGTCAGATGTTCTCTTTAGCAAACAACCTTTAGTAAATCAGCTCTAAGTCTACTTGGGCTAACCCGGTGTAGAAAACAAGAGTGATTTGACCAAGGAATTCAATGCTGTCTATAATTCTCTACACATGTGAGATCATGCTTAGGGGTTTGAAATTTTTCAGATATAACAATGAATTGCTGAATCCTGCACATACTTCACAAAACACATTAGAATGTTCAGGTGCAAAGATAAAGCTCCCCCTTTCATCTACTTTCTCAAGATGATATTAATTTCAGAACATCATCTTCTCCAGATTGGCTCCCCCTCAAGGGGTGCACTCCATTCTGTCCTAACCACTCTCCAGATGAGAATGATCATCATCTTCAATTCCCTGCAATGTTAGCACATGTAAATACCAGAAGTATAAGGGAATAAGATGGAACCTCTTTGGTTCATCAATGTGAACAACAAGGTTGAGAAGATTCTCTCAACCGAGATGTCCCATTTTCACCATTCTTCACACTTGCACATTTGATCTTCAATGATGTTTGTGCTGGTGTGGATCTCAACACATCTTCATGTGAAATCTTCTTATTCCCTTTTGCCTTAGCAATTTCCAGAACTTCATCTTCAGCTCTCTGCAGATCTTTGGCAAGTTGCAACTGATTTGGCCATATGACAAGTAAGTCACTTGGAAGTGTGGCCTCAGTTCTGGAAGTTCCACATGGTTATTTTGATGCTGTTAAGCTACCTTTCTTAGGCAACTTATTTTCAACCAATCCCTTCTGCTTCTTCTGGATTGAAGGTCTGTTTAAGTCCAGTCTTCTTCTATTTAATTTCATGGCTTCTTTACAAAGATCCATGATATGTCCTTTATTTCCACAGTAGAAGCATTTCTTCTTGGTGGTCCTTCTGGATGCATCACCCTTCTTGGATTTAGACTCCAAGGTCTTCTCTTCCTTTTTCATAATCTTCTTGGGATCATCTTCAGCTTTCTTCTGCTTGCTTCCCAAGGAATCTTTCTAAGCCAGGTTCTGTGATCTTTTCTTCTTTTGAGCTCTGGATACAGTTGGAGATTGACATGTACCTTTTTGACCACTTTTGCAATCATCCCAGATGTTGTCAAGTAATCCAAATCTATTTGCAGTAAACAGATGTCTCTGGACCTGTGGATGCTGCTTCTTTTCTTCTGGCTTGCTCCCCCTTGGCATGGGCTTCCTTTGTGCTTTGACATTTAGTGGATTGTACCAACAATCCTTTGCACAGTGCCCATACTTATTACAACACCAACATTGACCCACAAATATTGACTTCTTCAGTCCTTCTGATTTTAGGATACTTTTCTGGAGCTGCTGTGTTGTTTCAGGAGAGCATTCTTTCTTCACTGTCTTCATCCATACTTGTTTGGATTCATTCTTCCATCCTGCACTTTTAGTAGAAACACTTTTAGAAGCATGAGTACAAGATGGTATGGATGGTACCTTCTTTTTAGAAGTTGTTTCCCTTTTATTAGAGGATGTCTTTCTTTTAGAATCATCCTGCTCAATGCATACTTGAGTAGCAACATTTCTCCTTTCAGCTGACTGGGAGGCTTTGGCTTTGGGTGATTGCTGATTTTTCAATATCACCTCTAGTTCTAAGCATTTCATGTTAAGGGAGTTCTTCTCATCCTCAACAGTTCTTAGCTTTCCTTCCCATTTCTCTTCCAGCTGCTTTATCTGGTCTTCATGCACCCTTTTTATTTCAAGCAATGAATTGTCCAGCTCCTTCACCATTTTGACTTTGTCTTTGAGTTGAGCATCTCTGACATTCATTGACACTCTGTGCAATTTTTCCAGTGCATGGAAAACTTCTTTGACCACAGTCTTAAAGAATTCTTTCTCAGAAAGGCTTCTTTGCAATTCTTCAATAGTGTCTTCATATCTTTCATTGCAAAGCGATACTGTTTCATCTTTAGCCTTCACCATCTTTCTGAGAGTGTTGGTTATGCCAACCCTTTTAGCCAATTGATCTTCCATTGCATTGGCTTCTTCTTCTAGCTGTGATTTTTCTTCTTGAAGATCAAGGATGCCTGTAGCTATACACATTGCCACTTCCTTGGGGACTGTCTTCTAAAGATATTCGATTGCACTTTGAAGATCTTTCATTGTTCCAACTTCATCACAGCTAGGACATGCTTTCTTCATTTTCTTGGCCTGTTTCTTCTTTCTATTTTTCTGAGTCATGGCAGATATCTCCATTTGAGGCTGTTCTTTCATTTCCTCAAATCTGCACTTCATAAAGACTCCCTTGGATCTTTTAGAGGTAACCTTCCCTCTGATACCAATTGAAGTGCCCAGATCAGTGTGAATCACTGAGAGGGGGAGGGGGTGAATCAGTGATCCTTTAAAACTTTTTACTAATTGATTCTTTATCAATTAAACCTCTATAGCTTGTTAAGGCCTCGATCCACTCTTCTTGTATCTCTCAACCTTTCCCGAATGATGCAGTAATGAAAAGGCACAGGACACAAGGATATACAAGGTTCGGCACCAAAGGCCTACGTCCTTACCATGTTGGTTATACGCCCCAACATGGTTTCTCCATTATAACCTGTTAAAATTACAATGGTCGATACAGAGTCCCACTGTATCTCTCCTGACTCCCACAGGAGTGTCTTTATACTGCGTCCCACAGTGTTACCAGAGTCCCACTGGCCTGCTCTAGAATCCCACTAAAGACTTCTTCTCCCTGAGTCCCACAGGGTCTTCTCTTGGCTCCTCGAGTCACACGAGTAGCTCTTCTTCACTTTAAGATTCTTCAAGTATCTTCAGCAGCCTGGGATAAAGGCTGCTGGCCTTGCTCTTCTTCTGATCACTTGTGGTGAATAGGTCTTCTCGTCTTGCTCAGGATTTATCTCCTTCTTCTAAGGATGACCTGGCCTCTCTCCAATTACTGAATACTCAGACAACTAATATCTTTAACTTCAGTCTGGTCCAGTCTCACTTTAAAACAACTTCATGCACTGAGTGCATGGCATCTCTGCTTCCTCATGCACTGACTGCATGGCCTTCTCAAAATCTTCTTCAAGAACATTCAGTCTTGGTCAACTCAAATGCACACAACCAGATTTGAGCTTGTTCATGTGTGCATGTGAATGCATGCATGCATGCACTCTCCTGTTCTTCTTCTAGGTGCAGTAAACCCTCAAAGGGAGTAATTCTTTTAAGCACACACCTTTACTGAACTTCACACACTTTATCCAATTTGTTCACACACTTAAAATTGTGTTGTAATTTAGTGTGGATGTCCTCTTCCTTCTTCTTCTAAGTGTATACACTTTTAGTGCACACACTATGTTCGGCCTTCATGTCTCTTTGCACACACTTGTTTCACTTTTGCACACACATGAGTTGGCCTCCTCCTATTCTTGTTGCACACACACACTTTAGTGTTCTTTTAGTTTGTTCTTCAAAGTGTGCACAAACAAGGCTACTGCCTTTTGTTGCTTTGCACATAAACCACCCGTAGGTGTGTCTTTGTCCTTCACTCCACTTCTTGCACACACACGGCCTCTTCTTAAATTGCACACACAAATGTTCTTCACTTTTCACACACAAGTGTTCAAGCCTTGGCCTCCTACTTCTTCTTGAACACACACTGCCCGTAGGGTGTCTTGTGCAACGAGCCGCGCAAGCCCTCAGGTGTGAGGGCACCTCGGACGCGCAGGGTGCAAGAGCAACCTCTTCCATGCAAGTACCTCCTGCCACGCAAGTCCGCGGGCAGAGAGAGTGGGCAAGTGCCGCGCAAGTAATGCGCTTGGCCTGCCTTCTTCCTGTCGCACAAGGGGTGCACGCAGGGGACTTCCCCTTTCTTCTTTCGCGCAAGAAGTGCGCAAAAGGAACCAAACAGAGCTAGGGGAGCTCCGGGCTGTACTGCCGCGCAAGTGTGCGCGCAGGCTCATCTTCGCGAGGCAAAGGTGCTCTCATGGGACTCTGGATTTTCAACAAAGGATCAGCATGCAAAATGAGAGCCTTTGGATCTTCTTTTATAGGCAGAGGGAGATGCCATATCTTCCGCGTGAATTCCCGAAGTTTTCGGGTATTCAAGATTTTAGAAAATCTTGAATATTTCTCACTGCCGTACGCGGTATCCATTCCTTTTTATTTTCTTCACGTGCATGCGACTTAGAACGCATGCACGACCTTCTTTATGCACTGCCCATGCAAATCATAAACCATTCATAGCCTCGGTAGATTCTCTTGCCTCGGCCGCAACCGAAATCTTCCGTATATTGCATGCACACCACTTTTTATGCATGGTCGTGTTCGGTGTGGAGAGACGAGCTCAATGGAGCCTTCGGCTTCGGAAAAGGTGGCCGGGAACTCAAAATCCTTGCTCGGGTTGCTTCTGGTTCAGCAGCTGCTCGTGGGTGGCTTCGGGGTGGCTCGACGAAGGAGACGAGCCGGGAGCCGTCAGATCAAGCATTTGAGATACATCGGACGGCCGGATTAAATCGCGGCGCGTGGCAGATGAGATGAGCGGCTACGATCCAGCGCGCGATCGCTCGGACGGCTGAGATTTTCTCCCGGGGATTTTTCCGCGTCCCACATCGAAACGGCGAGCGGTTTTGCCGCGGTTTATCAACCATCCGCTCTCCGCTACTCCCCAGTTGAACTTCTCCCCTCACGGTGCCGCCCCGCAACGTGTTCTCCCTGCGGGCGCGCTCTGCGCCCACTCTGCTCCCTGCGGGCGTGCCACTGGCGCCCACTATGCACGCTGACACTCTTGGGGGCTCGCTCCCTACGCCCCTGCCGCACTCCTTCGGGCGTGCCCCAGGCGCCCATGCGGTGTCTTGGGTGTGCGCCCTGCCGCCCTGGCTCGCCCCACGGGTTCCCCCATGGGCGTGGTGCCCTAGTGCCCATGCCTTGGGGTTGAACCCTCAAGGTGCCTTGGCTGGCCATATTTTTGGCAAAGGGACAGAATGTTACTTTGTCAAAAACAAAGTACTCCATATGAAAAATGCCCATTCTAAATGCCAAGCCATCTTTCTCTAAGCCATTCTTCTTCTACATTTTTCTTATTCTTCTTAAGAATTCCTCCATTCATCCTCAACATTTATTTATCACTTAGGAATAGAAATTCTTGAAGGTTCTTCATCAACTGAGCTCCTGAGTCACTTAAATTCTTCAATGTGCTTCATTGATCTAATCAGAGATCAAGTTGGATCACTTCCAATTCACATGCACTAAGAGTTAGTACATGGACTTCTTTAATCCACTTTATCCACTTAGAAGTTGTGGATGGATCTCTTTGCTTCTCCTCATGCATTTTCAATACAATGCATGGTCTTAAAACATTGTTCTGACTTTGTATCATCAGGATACAAGTTCTTTGAACTTAAAGAGCAGCTCAACAATCGTCAGATGTCCATGGAGAATGTTTCAACCACAATTTCCAATACCACTTAGTGAATCTCCTAAGTGACATGCATCTTAGTACCATGGCCATTCTCCTTCACCACCAACACCATCACAACCTTCGGCATTCACGTCTTAAAAATTCTTGACATCCATTTATTCTAAGACAACAACATGTCTCATTGACAACAAATGCAACATAGTGCACTTCAGATCCTATATAATATTATTGTCTAGCTATCTTGGATCCTTTCTTGAAAAAAATATGTCTAATCTTTATACAATTAATGAGATCTTGTAATACATCATGATATACAAGGAGAAATTTTTATTCCTCGAAATAACAACTATATCCTTCCAATATATTCATCTTTGATATATAATCTCATTATTAATTGATATCTCAATATAAAGGATACATATATCTGGTACCACCTATTCTATATGAATTTGGATTCGTTTAAATTCTATGAAAATTTTTCTTTAAACTACCTTGAAAATGGATTTTAGATATATAAATGAATCATAATTAAATGGCCCAACATATCTTCTTCAATAACATGAAAGGGAAAAATCTTTATAAACATTAAATCATGGCCAAAATACTTATGGTGAACCTGATTAAAGATATTATTCCATAAATAAATACATAATGATCTATGTCATGAATTCATCCATGTAAATCACGATACATATTTATAATGATCTTAATTTTGAGAAAAAATACACAAACTCATAAATAATAACATTCATTGACTCACTAATGATGTAGTGTTATTATTCTGGGTTCCTTCCTCATGATCCCATTTTAAGAGATAACATTGTTAATTTTTTTAGAATACGTCTCAATGATAATGATCCCCAGACACGATATAATTAAAAATCATGTATACCCCCATAAAACTGATGTATCATAACCATAGTATTTATTTTTAATAATATTATCATGATATCCTTGGGTTATCATTATTTTAGGGAATTTCTAAAACACATAAATAAAATTAAACTTTTAAACAATTTATCACAGAATATTTTAATAAAAAAAGTCTAGACGTGATTGGAATATAATTTTTATTAATCGAATATATATTCTTTAATTAAAATTACATTATAATGTTTGTTATCACAACAAAATCAAAAAAAAACCAAATTTAACAATACAAAATATTTCACATTTCTCAATTCCATAGCTCTCAAATGTTATTTATGATTTTATTGACAAGTTAATTTAGTCACTCTGACATCCACAACTAATTTTATGGATATACAATTATCTATAACATCACCTCCTTAAGAATAAAATCTCTATAGATGATATTTATAAAATATATAAAAACAATACATCATTATATTCATAAAAAATACATGATATACATATATTTTTAATAATAGATAAACATAAATTTCTTTGAGGTATTCTTCATTCTGACTATATCATTATCCTAACAATGATATCAGATAAAATTGGTCTATATTGACTATAAAACATGTGTATATCCTCATAAAATGTTTGATGTATTATATATATATATATATATTATAATTTAATTATACAACTCATATACATTATGAATGTATTAACAAAAACTCAATGTATATCTCTTAAGTTCACTTGTGCAGAACACCACATACAAGATAGATACTAATTTCGATGAAAATGAAATTTTTTATATTTTTTATTGTATGTGGTATAAGAAACATTCATATCATTAATACACCTTCTTGTATCATTCAATACCTTATCAATGTATATGCATTGAATTAGTCGAAACTACCTCGTGGATTTATATTTTTATAACTTGTTCCCAAGAATAAAGGGTTTTTTATTCTTGTCTATTGCGTTGAATATTTTTTATCAATGTTATATCTGGTTGAAAGATTAGTAACATATTTAAATTAATATAATTTAATTGACATATGGTACTGATAAAACTATTTCACTCCGCTAACATTTTTGAGACACTTTTATCAATTAAATGTTTAATTAAATTGTTGTATCCAATTGTTATAATACTATATTTATTATCAATTTGAGTATTTTTTCATATTTCCGAAGATCTAGAGAATTATGGTGACTATTTGATGCTGTAATTATGATTTAATATAACCATCAAAATACCACCTTGTATATCAAGTGATGAATAGAGGTAATGGATATATCCAATGATTTATAGATTGAATTCACATAATAAATAAGGATTTTGGGGAATTATTAAATCACAATGACCGGGATATGATTCTTTATTGAATCCTTGTTTTTTAAAATGGGAAGAATTAAGATGAAAAAAATAATTCATTCCACATTATGTTTTTTCATATATAAATGAGGCTAGACACGTCATATTATAATACATTGATTTTCATGTGGTATAGGTTGATACTCTAAACCATATTATATATAGTTTATTAGTTCTGTTATTAATTGTATATGTTGATATGGATTAAACTATGAATAAATTCATTACACCAAAACAAATCTAACAGTTAAATGAAGAAAATTGATAAATAACCCCATCATGTTGTAATGGGTGATTTCATTCTACGGTTTAAAGGAAAAAATAAATATCAAGTCGGTCTACTCATGAGTCGTGGATTTTTTTTGGATTGAATATAAATAGCTAAAATATAGTTCAATGCTGTTGATTTTTAAAATGTGAATTCAATTAATATATTGGTCGAATGAAGGATAAACATTATTATGAATAGTGATGAATATAGATAATACATTGATGAAATAGAAATATAAAAATAGAGATGGTGAGATAGAATCATAGAGAATTAATTAAATACATAATATTAGGAGTTGTTACTATTTGTATTAAAATTATAGAATATTTTTAAAAAAATGAGTTCATTGTTTAAAATTTGTAATGATGTGCAGAATTTTCATAAACAATATCATAGCACTACGAATTATAAAGATTTATGTGTGGAATATTTTCAATATATTAATAATTGGAATAATTATCTGTATGTTTCAAATTTTATTAATTTTATACCTATTTAATATCTATCTCCGAAAGAGAATATATGGTTATATCCCTTGGAATTGTAGTTATCTTTCCTAAAATTTTAAAATTACCAACTACCTAAATAATTATTATTAATAATATCGATACATCATTCATATTCTCTCTATTGATGTAGCACAGTGTTGGTGAAAAAGTAAAAAAACAGTATCCAAGAACATTTAATTATTTTTGACATTAATAGTATAACTTTTTTATTATTGTGATGGAGTTCAAGGAGTCTTTCAAATATTTAGAAACATCCATGGATTTTTTGACACAAGATGGAAATTTTGAAACCATATAATCTCCTTAACCTCTAATTTGATACATTTGTGGACCTCATTTTATGTTAGAAACAATATTATTTTATTGACAAATTAATTTCATATTCAAAGAAATTGATGATTTATATCGTCTTTAAATTAATTTATATAATTAATATATTAATTATTGATAGTTTTTTTATCATGTATTATTCAAATGGTTTTTTGAAAAGATTCTAGAAAAAATGAATCAACATTGTCAATGTATTGGAAATGTTATAATCCTTTAAAAATTAATAGTTCCTTATTGGTTATCACATTACCATCAATTTTTAGTTTCAAATTGAATAGACATTTTCTCTTATTAGGATTCAGATAATTCAATGTAATACTAATATCCAAATTGTATTTTGGAACATGGAATTTATTTATTTATTAATTTATTTATTCCCTCTAAAACCCTTTATGTTTTCACTAAATCCATGAAATATATATTTAATTATTCATAATGAATAACATGTACTCTTCATAAGAAAAATGTATTTCTTTTATTCTCTAACTTTCTTAATTATCCATCATAGTACATATGTCCTTGGATCTAATTATCTCACAATGAGTTATAGATTATTTATTTATATACCAAATATTGTGAATCTTGAATTTGTAATTAATTTAATACTACCCTTCTCATAATACAAATTTTTATATATAATTTTATTCTATAAATATTTCTAGAATATGAATAATTTATTTTTATTATAATGAGATCATATAATGATACACTTATTTTCATTTGATTAATTTTTCTTATAATAAATAACCCAAATACATATTATATATCCCACTACATGTATATATGATGTACTTTATTTTCATTCAAAAGTATGAGCCATGTTAGATCTAATCTAACAAATATACTAAAAAAATTAATGTATATTTTTTTAGTTTCAACGAATATCCAAGATTAGAAAATAAAATATTTTTATTACTCAATATCTGTTATACTTTTTCAAAGAAATAATGATTATAATTTTAAATACACTATTTAATTATAATTTTATAATCAAGAATGATTTAGATATCATCCCATATATATCAAATAGTTGAGAATTTCATAGTAAATATATTTTACAAATCAATTAAATTAGTGTTTTATTATCATTATACCATGTTTGTAATTAAATTAACATTTACAAATAATTAATCTCTTCAAATAATATGATTTATTCCATGTTATGTTTTTATATCCATATCTACTAATGTAATTATTATAAGTAACTATTATGGGAATCAATATTAATACTATATAAGAAATAGTCCATTCATATATGTGTGAACTAATTTAATATTATCCATTCCTATTTCACAATTAATTTTGGAGTATAAATTAATTTTTTTTCTAATAAATATTAAAGACAATATGGGTTTTAACCAATAAGGGAATAAATACCCTTCTTTATTTAACATTTTAAGATCTATCTCATTTCTATAAAAAAAAATTAATAATTCCACAACTTAGTGTAGATTGAGTCACGTGTGTTGAATTAATCATTTATTACTACGCTTCAATTTATGTTCAGGTATATATTTAACTATTATTATAAATTTTTTATAATATAACATACATTTTTCATTTATTTTTATATAATAAATAATTTCACTTGTCTGTTAATTGATGATATTAATAATGATTCACTTATAAAAATTCATAATAAAAAAAAATATATGATATGCATTCAATATCTAATATGAAATTATAATATTTTATAATTAATATATCAATTACCACTCCATTAATATATATATGTTTTAATTTAAATTTTCCAATAAATCATAATCTAGTTAGACTATATATATGGATATAAATATATAAAACATTAACAAAATATAATACAAAACTTGTTATAATTAAATGTGAACATTAAATAATAAATCTACATTAATAATTATATTTTATTATTTCATGGCATTATAGTTCTTATTACAACATCTTTTAATACCACATGAAAATCAAATAACCACATACACCATGCTCTCCCACATTATCATTTTTCATGAATAGTGTTTCTTAGGTTACATTGAAATTGAATCTCTTATTTTACTATAAATATATACCTTATTCTTATTCAATATAAGAAATTAATATTATTATATTATTATATTCCTATATTCAGGGGAAAACATATTAATTATCTCTATAAGTTTTTCTTCATATGAATGACATGAGATATATCAATGAAATATGAAAAACCATGTGATAGTGGTGAAAGAATTAAATTGACAGTAAAATATTTATTTACCTTGAAGCCAAATTGTGATAATAATTCTCTCTAGATAATCATTTTATCTAAATATGAATTGGAGTTGATTCTTTATTACAATATGCATGTAAATGTATTATTTATGATATCATTTTTCCTTCCACACATTATCTTAGTAGAGCATTTGTGGATGATAAAACAAGTATATACATATTAATAAATATTATAATTATACAGCTAAATTTTCATTGATGATAACATGTTGAAATCAATATTAAATGAATCTTCTATTTTTCGGGTAGGGAAAATCCTCACCCCCAATGGATCCATGTGGTAGTTTAACAATTAATTGGGAAACTAAAAAATAATATTTATTTTCTTTTCGTAGTATTAGGCTGAAGAAAATATACCACTCTTAGTGTTTTTTCATATAGGAGAATATTTCTTATTAATTATTCATTATTTTAATATTTTTTGTTGAAATCATTTCATTCCATATAAAATAAATTAAAATAACATTTTTGTTCTTTATCTTGGTCACCAATTTATAAATTATTGATTAATGGATCATTTATGTCTCCCAAAATGTTATTAATTATGAATTTTCACACTATTGGATTTGGAATTTCCATTCATTATGATATTTAAGTGAAAATGGTTTATTTCTACTTCATATAGTACACATTATCGACATTATACAATTTATAGGTATTTATGTAGGCTATACTCTAAAATAATACACTTACTAGTTGAAACCTAATTAATTTAGTGAACTATTCAATCCTTACATCGAATTTTTTATTTACTCATCACTTTCAATTAAATTACTCAATGAAGACTATGAAAATTTCCCTTCATTATAATTTTGTTATATTAACCAATCACCATCACTATAATTCATCCATGTTAAGTAACACTCATAGCAATGGATATGTGAGAACATTGAAAATTTATTATATTCCAATTCATGTAATGGGAAGTGTTAATAAAAATAATAATTTAATTTAACGAGTTTTAATTAAACATGTGTTTGAAATTTTGTTTTATCTAGAATTCATGTTATTAATTAGACATGAATGCTTAAATATATAAGTAACCATTTATAATAAAAATTTTCTTTCAAGTAATAACATTCTTCTATATCAATGGGATTGTTAATTATTACAAACTATGTGATTTTAATCATATTTAATAACTAACCACAAAAATATAAATATATGTGACATGATAATGAGAATTAAAAAAATAGTTTGTTTATTGGGTGATTATAAACAAATTAAAACAATATAATGATTTAATCTATGAGTTTATATAAACTTGAGATTCTATATCCTTTATTCACTTATGATTTATATTTTTTTAGATTTAGGCCTCTGGAACCACCTTTCCAGATAATCTATGACTATAATATTACATACACATTGATGTATTTATTTCATGAATATAATTTCTAAATTTAAAATCATTAATATTATAGATTAAATTATAATTCTTGGAAAAAAATTATTATTTTAATTATTTAGTGGGTGAGAGAAAATTTAGATAAATTTGGAAACAGAAATGAAAAATTAATAAAATTAATATTTTTTGGAGGTTTTTTATGAAGGAAAAAATAGATTTTTTAGTGAAAACGGATGGCCAAACACTAGATAAGGATAAAAACACATGATACATGATTATTAATAACATGGGTTGTGTAATGAACAATATTATTTTCAATGTAATTTACCTTCTTATTATATAAACATGCTATATTTATTAATATTTAATTATAAAAATTCATGCACCACATGAAATAACCAAGAAAGTTTATTTATATTATGTAAAAAATTCCATTTCGATAATAAATACATACATAATAATTTAAAGTGTTATGATAGATGAAATAGAAAATAATATACATGTAGTATAAAAATATGGATCTACTTGATCTGTTAAAATCACCAAACTCAGAAATAACACAGTAGAAATAAAAATAATACGGGTAATGAAGTAGTTATCCTAAAAATTACATTATAAATTACTTTGATAAAAAAATATAAATTAATTATGAATGATTGAATTATTAGTTATTAATAGATGAAATGACAACCATAATACCATTATAAATATGACTGGTGGAATACTACAAAGATCATTGGAATAGTAATATATCTATTAAGAATATTGTCTTGACTATTATAATTGTATCATAACCTATGTAAGTTTAAAATAATATAAAGGCATACTATAGAATGAAAATATTCAAAATTTATATCATCGTAAAGAAAAATACTTGTTTTATAAATGTTGTAATAAGTGTGTGTATTTTTTTATGACATGAATATTTTATATGTATTTTTATAACGAATAAAAAAATTGGAAAATATAATTTACCCCGGAAATGTTTTTATAATAAAAGAGTCATTATATTTATTATTATAATATATTTTTATGAGTTTTAAAGAAATGTTTTTAGGCGCTAGAAATTTGATACTAATATTAAATTTTGTTTTTCACCAAAGAAATATATATTTAAAGAACAAAATATCACATATTTGGAAAAATAAAAAAAATGGATTAAATTTTTTAATTCTATGCATCAAAAATCGTTTAAGTGAATTTTTAGTATTTTTAAAAATATGTTAATCTTTGTTGAATACTGAAATGTGAAAAAATACAACATTCTACATTATAAAATATATATAATAAATAATGATTCATAGAAAATATTATAAACCATAAGAAAGAAACCCACATGAACTAATTACTATATATAATCATAAGAATTTGAAATATCAGTAGTATTAGGTAATATTAATATGCTAATCAATATTATATTAGTAACACATCTCCCCTCCCCATATAAATACTAACCCTCACCATCTTATCTACTCACACCATATAATACATATATATATATCCAAAAATCATCTCAGTTATCTATTAAACAATCCTCCCTATATCCATGTAGTTCTTTTCTTACAAAATAACCTTACTGAGGATTCATAATGTTTTGTCCAAGAGAGGATATCCAAAAATGTAATGTTCTTAATTGATTTATCCATTAATATTTTATTCTTTTACCTCTTATTAAATTATTAAATCCAAGATGACATAATAAAGAAAATTAATAATTATATTGTAATTTTATTATGTACATGTAATGTTAATTATCAAATATCATTTCAATTCATTCTTAAACAAAAATAATTTGTTATACAATGGTGGGATCACTACCTCCATGAACAACATGTTTCATTTTACTCCACTAGTTTAATGGAAGGTTGTAAAAATATTATAATCGATTAATATGATGATAATAATAAATTAAAAATTATTTCATGTTTTTTAATTTATAAATCAATCATTTAATTAATTAAAATTAATCATGTTTATAATGGTTATTAAAGATGTATAAATTTACAAACTGTTAAACGATAAATATTACACTAAATTAATCCATGATATTTATTACATGTAATGATATTTTAGACCATCGTATATTTTTTTAAGGGAAATATTATTATTTTATATTACATTTAAAGTTTTAATATTAATTAATATGAACTTCAATAATTATACTTAAACTAATTTGACATTGGAACAACAAAATAACTAACATTTGGAGAGTGGAAACAAAATGATATCTCAATGAAATGAACTTAAATTAGCCTTAAATGGTTTATAATAAAGGAAATGTATTATTATGATGTTAAAATATATATTTTATGAATCTAATTTTATTACTCGTGACTTTAAATGAATGTGTAGAGTGAACTTATACTTGATGTATTGGATCTTCGAAACCACCCACCATTATTTATGGTAATGCAATTTCCATTAAAACACACTTCATCAATCTTTTGTTATTATGTGTTGCATTGTGATTATTTATATATCTTCCCTAAAATATATACCTACTCATTATTACCTTTATCCATTATTTATATACATGTATTCAAGTTTTCCTTTTGAGTATCACTCATTATGCAAACCGGGTTTATGTGAATTTCATGATTCTTATTTCTGGGTATAACAACCCCATCAAAATTTTGAAATAAATTTTTATTTGAAATACAATGTAATTTATATTGAATCAACTTAATCCATTTCTATTTTTATGAAATATATTATGGGTAAGCTGCATTAATAAATTAAATAACATATTTATAATACCCTACAATAGAGGTTTAATTCAAAAATTAATTCTCCACCATTACACATACAATATTCCTAAAATAAACTCCATATTCCCAACCATATATTTTTTTATCAAATTTTAAAAACTCAGAATATGTAATTCCTTCCTCTATTTGGAATCCATCTGATATATTATTTCATTAATATTTGGGATAGGATTGTGTAACCCATTTCATAACATGGGTACACCTTATGCTTATAATTTATGTCTAGTTTCCTTATAAATAACACACATCCATGTAAATATTATTATTGTTTAAAATAGACAGAACAAAATGTATTGGATAATATCTATATCTCATGATGTGATATTAATTGTATTATGTAGAAAATATAATCAACCATGATATGATGTATTGATAGTGATTCAAGACTTATTCTTATTATTTATTGTATTATCATCTTTCTCTCTTATAATGATTATATGATATTATGATACATATTATTTATATAATTCTTCCTTATTATTATTCATGATCCTTGAAATTTACTATAAAAAGTTCTATCATTTGGATTATATGCTATGCTTTGATATCATGCTAATTTCCCTTATTTGAATTTATAACTGACCACTTTTGTTTACATATTCCACATGATATCATATGTCATATTAGAAATGTAAATTAAGTTTGGATACTATTTTTATACTTCCATGTGGAATTTTTATTTTAGTTTTTTGTTGATATTTAATGTGATATATCTTTCACAGATATCATGCCACTAAATCCTTGGTTTGTGTTTATTTTTAATTTATATTCGAAATCATGTGATAATATATATAAGTGGCTTGGGTAAAGATAGTTAGTATTATATAATGATATAGATATTATAAGTAATAAAATTATAATAAGTTTTTAAACACCCTAGCGAATTGTATTATTATAGGAAAACATTCATATATTTTGGTAAAATACCGATCGAGTGGTTTTCGAGTAATTAAATACATGTATGGAAACTAAAAGGGGATGTGAATCTTAAAAATATACACCTAGGGGTAATAACCAAAAAATGTATTTTTTATTATTAATATAACCTATACTTGGTGAATCCGAAATTGGTCTTACTTTACACCATGTTTTAAAATCCCATGGGAAATTTTTTAAAAAATTCAGAATATCTTTACTGGCCATTATGAGAACATGAAACAATTTTTAGGATTAAAACCCTAACAGAAAGTAACCATGGGTAACATAAATTAAAACATATATACTCATAATTTATTATATTTATGTCATTAATGAGTTATTTTTTATAATTCTATAGTTTTTTTGTTTATATATGATAATTGTTTTTAATTACAATGATCCTAAATTTTCTCTTATTTTTAGTCAATCATCTAAATTGAGTGGAATAATTCCAACAACTAATAGGATATAAAATGTGATGATATACCTATTTTGATTTATGAACTAGTTGTAGTGGGAGTTTAGATAATCTTAAATGTACTATCCTAAATCACTTTAGTAATGAATAATTTCTTCAATCATTTGGAACTTCCCCTTACTTTGAGAACAAAAATGTTGTGGTTTAGTCCTTTATCTGAAAAATGACCCCAACTTTTAGTTGATCTTATAATCCCATCATAAAAGAAAAATGTATTAACTTCATTTATAAGATAATATATATCATCAAATTTGTAGAACATGAGGATTTAATATTCATTATTTACCTCCAAGATACAGAATTTGACCAATGGTGGACACTGATCAATTACATAACGTCCACAAAGGATGTCAAATCTGTGGAATTTTAATTTTTCTAGAAAATATTATTCAATAATTGTTTCCCCAAAACAATACATATTTAAATTTTGTGTGAGTCCCTTGAAAATATTGAAATTTATGATGGGTCTATTAGGTATTATCTTGAAAACAATTACAAGCATGCACGATGTAACTCTACATTTTTCATTAATACAAAAAATAAGATGGAATTATTATTTGGTACATTATTTCATAGTATATACAAGGATTTTGTGATTCTATAATTTTATATTTATGAAGAGTTTATTTGTTATTTCCATATGGTTGAGATGTAGATTTGTGATTTCATTGACCTATATGTGATTGAGATAAAAAAAATGGAGTTTAATTGGGGGGGGGTGCAATGGATAAATCCCATAGAGAGAGGAAAACCAAATAATCCATGTGTTATAATTGTTGGAAGATGCATCCCAAAAAACCATAATAGGAAAGAGGATATTGTTCAAGTGTTGAAAATAGGGGATTGTGATAATAAATTAATAAGGGACATGTAGAATCTCACTAATGTGATAGAAGAGGCGATAGTTTTGATCAACCCTTAGACGGTAGTCTAGTGTGTCAACTATATAGAACAGAAACATTATGCAGGATAATACCTCAATCCAAGTGTTTATATATATAATAATTGAAAATAATTTATAAGGCCTATAGAATAGGGAATATATGCTATCACATTTTTTGAAGTGGACCCCTATAATGAAATGGTGATAGGTATTATATCTTTTCATTTACTAATTACAAACTGATTATTAGATTATGGTTCTTCACATTAATGTTTTTCATAAAATATTATAAAATCTTTTCAAACACCACCTCAATACATAGATGTCAAGTTATATATGATAATAAAAAATAACAAAAATATTTCATTATATAACTCCTCCCTAATAATTCTGTATTGAATGAACATCTGAAAAAATATATTTTTAGGTTTCCTATAGTAAATTTTGATTCTGTAATTCTAATGGATTGGATCTACTTATATAAATCCAACAATAGTTATTCAGACTGTGATATCACTCTCTCTATCTTTAATCCCCAAATTATTTTTTATTGAATTAATAATGAGATAAATGAATTCACATTGGAATCTAATTGTCAAGAATGAATATTAATTCCTTATTAAGACTTTTATTCTGCTCAAATTTTTTACAAAAAAATAGAATCATGCTTTATGACATTCCCATCATGATGGACTATACATATGTATTCCCAAATAAAATTCCAATCTTTCTCTTGACCGACATGTTGAGTTAATATTTGACCTTATATATCAATATCTTCTCATATATAAGACTCCATACATAAATTCCAACATCAATTGTGATGAATTGAAGATGTAGTTAAAATATAATTTATACAAGGGAATTATATACCCAAGTGCATCACAAATGCATGTTACGATCCTATTTACCCATATGAATGATCGTTAAATGAGACTATTCATTCGTTATCATAAACTTGACAAGATCACAATAGAGAACAACTATACACTACTAAAAATAGATGAATTGTTCACTACGTTATTTGGGGCCCAATACTTCTCTAAGGTGGACCTCCAGTTCATATATTACTAATTAATGTTAAATAAAGAAGATATTCCAAAAAGTTCCTTTCAAAAAATGTATGGACACTATGATTTCATTGTGATGCCCATTGGATTATATATTTTTCCTTCAATTTTTATGGTAATAGTGTGTAGATCCTCTAATTATTAACTAAAAAAATTATTACTAGAGAATATATTTGGAAATACTCTAAAAAATATTATGAGGGGCATTGGAATACTGTGTTAATGACTATATAAAATGAACACATAATCTAAATGGGTAAAAAATATGAGTTTTGGGGAGATGAAGTATCATTATTAGAGAATTTTATAAATAGTTGGGAGATATTTTTCGATCCTTATATGATAATAGAGATTGAGGGTGGAATAGACTAATATCAATGGTGGTGGTATGTAGTTTCCTTATAGAAGCTGGGTACTATCAAGAATTTGTGATAAATATATCATGATGGTAAAACCCATTGACCAAGTTATCTATGAAGGTATTGATGTGTTTCTAGAATAATAAATTCGAAACTAGATTTATGTAATTGTAAAAGAGACATATCACTACCCTGGTACTCACACAACCCTCAAGTTGGAATCATTTCATGGATTACAGTTATACTTCAAAAGTTGAAATAGGTTTTTGGCTGATGAAAAAATATAATGTGATAATGCATTAGGCTAGTTTAATGTTCATATAAAAAACTATCAAAAATTTTATTTGGAGTTGGATATAGATATCATATAATTATAAATATGGAATCATTATCTTTATGGGGATACCTGAAAAATATATACAGATCATAAGGCTTTGAAATAAATAGTGACATAATAGAATATTAATAAATTCCAGAAAATTTGGTTAGTGGTGATAGAGGACTATGACTATATTGTAAATTACTATCAATTGAAGGAATATAATGTGGATGATTCTATAGGTATAATATATCTTGTGAACATATAAATGATAATATTTAAGAAGGGCCCAACATTCATTCACCTAAAATGGATTGATATGGACTTTTGAATATAAGAAATAAAATCCAACCCATCTCATCTAATTTCCCTACTAACCACTCATAAGAAGTTAAAATATGTGGAATGGTATGATTTTGAAAAATAGGAAAATGTGTAAGCTATAATAAAATATAAATACATATACTAGGAAATTGAAAAGGCAGAATTTGAAAGATTTGGGTCATGACACTATACACCATCAAATCCCTAGAAAAAAGGGAGCATTAAATGGAAATAATTTCATATTTGTTTTATTGGATCATCATAAAAACTATTCAATTCATTAAAATTTCATAGTATGTATACAACCATCAAATTATATGGATATACATTGTGTAATTGGAGAGCCTACATGGAACACCACTATCAGTTGTATCTGGTCAGTATCTGAGAATTATCTACATGTTCTAAAAATGTATCAAATGATCACTAAACACTTAGTTTTACATTAGAAGTACATAACATGCCAAATGAGTGGGATAAACATTTAAAACTATCAAAACTCTTTAAAAAATGTTAACAACATGCTCTATGACCTTTTGAGGATGTTGGAATCAACATCTTTCTCTTATAAAATTATCATAGAATAATAAATTTCACTCAAACATCAAAATTACAACATATGAATACATTTATGGGATGATAAATAGGACACATATATGTTGGGATAATATACTATATGAAATTTATTGTAAAAAAATAGTTAAATACTATATAAATGCTCAAGTCCATTCAACATCGCATTCAGATAACTCAATGTTGATAAAATTGAAATGATGGTAGTAATTATAGATCTTAGGAGATTGATGTTGGAGATAATTGTTCATCTTAAAATATATATTGAAGATACTCATTAGATTTTTAATTATTTAGAAGATAATTCCAAGTTACCTAAACCATTTTAGATTCGTGATCACATCAGAGTTGTGGCCAATCAACTAGAACTCCCAAAAAATGCCTCAGGTATTTGATTTATTCTATGTATACCTCTTAAATAATTACATTCAAAATCCCACAAATTAATTTAATATATAGGTTTTATATTTGGATAATGATATCACTTATGAGAAGCATCTAATGAAGATATTAGACCATAGAGATAATGTTCTACGATGCCAGACTTCAAACCTAGTGAATGTATTATAATGGATATATAGGTATGAGGAGGTTTCTTATGATCTAGAGTAATTAATGAAACAAAATTTCCGTCATCTATATTCATTTTAACTAATAATATGAAATTTTTATTGTAAAAATTGATGATCAGGGAATAAAATGATGCCCCTAATTTTTTTATTTGGAATTTCTCCTATAATTATATAAATGTGTCATATTATGTAATTGGTTATTATATATATCACATGCACTAAAAAATAGATTCAATTTTATTGTGCAATTATACCATGGACATTGAAATTAGAAAATAATTATATCCATAACAAATGAATGTTCAATAATGTGACCAAAAATAGAAAACAAGAAAACTATAATTTGGTAATTTGGATATGATGAATCAACTATAATGATTACACTAGTGAAAATAACAATAGAAATGAAAAAAAATTAATAATGTAACATTAATTTTGAAAATGAATATATAGATAACATTATAGAAAATGAAAATGAATATATACTTAATTATATATAATGTTTTATAGAAGGTAAATAACCCATATGTTTTTTAAAAATACGACCATTAGAATTGTAATATAACCATTAGGAATAGTAATATTACAGTTATAATATTATCATTACCTAAGGAAATGTAAAAAAAATATTAAGTTATCTAAGAAAAATAGTTTATTGAAAAATCATCACATTTTACATATAAATAAATTATTTCAAAACAATAAAATTCATGTTCATATTTTTTCTAGAAAGTTAATTGTTTATTTTTAAATTAATAATAAATACATAAAAAATGTATAGTTTACTTACTTTCATTAAATTATTTCATAAAACAATACAATATTGTATTATAATGATAATATTAATTTCTGAGATCATAAGTAATGTTTTAAATGACCGATCATATGATTATCATAGTCAAATTAGTATTTTATTGTAAAATTATTTTTTTATATGGGAAATAAATTAATCATACTAATAAAAATATTTATTAAAATGTACTTCCTTTTTTGTAATATAGATTTCAAATAATTTATAGGGTGACACATTGATATTTTTCTATAATATTGGAATCTTATGTGAATAGAGAAATACTAAAAAATAACATATTTAACATTATAAAATAAATATATGAATTAATGAGTCATTTCTGATATAATAAAAAAAATATGCCAGACTAAAATGCCCTAATTATAATACATAAACAAATGAATTATCATTATTGGTAATCCAGAAAAATTAATAATTTAATCAAAAATATATTTCAAAACTCCCCTCTCATCCCCCTATAAATACCACCACTTGTCCTCGCACCTAATAAGACATGGGATCACAAAAAATATAATATGTTGTCTAGAAAACCCTCGTCCACATGACCAAGGATATTTTTATTTCTAATAGACCTTACCAAGGTTCATAAGGTGTCATTCAAGACAAGACACCCAATAAATTAATATTATAAAATAAATTATCCATTAATATTCCATTCTAATACCTCATCATATATTCTATCCAACATAACATAATGACTTCATTAGGATATATATAATTTACTTTTTAATATTTAATACAAATTATTAGATATATTTTCATTTTATTCAAAAATAAAAACAATTATTAATATTCTTGTGGGCTCACTATATCTATGAAATACATACTTTTTTATTCTCAACGGACTTCATGGATGGTTATTGAAATTTTATTATGAATAAATATGATAAAAATATGTATATTATAAAATATTTCATGTTCATTCATTTATTTATAATTGTTGAAGTAAATAAAATTACTCTCATTTGTTATGTTTAGAAAACCAAACTAAAAAATATCTACGGAAAAATAATGTTTATAAAAAATGAATCACACATATTTAATTATAATAATATAGATGTTTATGGATATTTCATCATCTGTAAGAAAATTAATATCATTACATTTAGCTGTTTGAATTTCAGTTCCATTTTAAAATAACATAAATAGTTATCCACAAAATAATGCGACCTTTCAGTCATCAAATGGACACCCTTGTGATAGTGGAAACAGAAATTATATCTATTTGAAATGAGATTAAATTAACATAAATTCATGAAAATAAATCAAATGTATTAGAATACTTTTTTATGTAATATATTTCACAAGTAAAATATTATCAATTACGTGAAAAAAATTGAAAGTTCAAAGTGAATTTCAACCCGAGTTAAGGGAACTTGTGAACCACCCAAATATATTTTGGGCCATTACTATCCCTATAAATCACTCTTCATAAAACATTTATTTTCATTTATTGACTTTATATTTTTTATATTGGTTATCCTCACATATAAAAATACTTATTTTTACCTATATCCATTACATATATTTATATTTATAAGGGTTAATTAGCAATTTTTCATCATCTAGTAAATCTGATTGAATGCAAATAAAAATTTTATATATTTTTTTATAAACTAAACCATGATATATTTTTAATCATTAACAACTAATATTTTATGAAACATTTTATGTGCATAGTGTCATTAAATATTCCATACCATTTTCATAAAACCTTGATGATGTTTTTCAATTCAAAAATTATTTCTTTACACTTTACATGAAATTTTATTCAAATTAACTTTATATTATTTTCCTCCTCATATTTATCAAAATGATGAAACTGAAAATATGTAATTATTTATGATATATTTAATCTTTATTAGATATCATTTCATTTTGATTTGACAAAATATTATGTACCCATTCATCTCCATGGGTATATCATATGTCTTTGCCTTATATATGATTTCACATTGTTTTACATATATTCATCTAAATGTTATGTTAGGTACACAAAAATAGTTTTTTTAATGCATTGAGTAATGATTATATCTCATGAAATCATATATATGGTATTATGGAGTAACTTAATCCATAATTAGAGTCTTCCCACCATGTTATGATTTCTCAGATGTGATCCTTAACATAAGACTATGATTCTATTTTTTATGACATTGTCACATTCCTACGATGCCCTGATATTTTCATAAAATCGTATTTATATAATTTATATAAATGATTAATAAAAATCATTTAATTTTATGATAACATGTTATATCAAATGGTTCAAATGTTATTTTGAAATAACATACTCCTTCCCTTATTGTTATTTATATCTCTTCACTTTTTTATATGTTCCCCAAGTTAAAAATTGCAGTTTTAGAGTCTCAAAGTGGTCTAATAACACATTATGAAGATTAAAATAAAGGATTTTTATTTTAGTTTCATGTTAATATTTTATATACCATGTCTTACAAATACAACTATTCTTTAGATCTTTGGGTTGGGTTAATTTAAATTTTTTGATAAAAGTATTTTGATAATATGTATACTAGACTTTGGTCACTATTGGTCAAAAAATAAATGTTAATTAGAAAACAGAAGTTCATATGGCATATCAACACTATTTAGGACGAAACAAGATGGTGTTTTCCTAGGATAGATCATCTGAGTGATTGTACCACCATCAGATATTAGAACAAGCATACTGCCTTTGAAAAAGATAATGTGGGACTACATCGTGTAGGGACAATTCTATTTTTATGAAAATATTAGCAATTCATCCTACTAACTAGATTAAATTTAATCATAGATAATTCATAGGGAGAAAATACCACCCAATAACGATTACAAATAGTTTCAATCCCATAATTTCCACCATATTCATAAGATAGGGAGCTCTAATTCACCCCTATGAATCCATGATTCTTAATGAGACTCTTTTTGGATCATGAATTCATTTTTTATAATATTTACAATACCACTACGATCAACCAGGAAGAATAAAGGAACATAAAATTCTTGCACATATGGAGTACAAGGAAGATTTAAACGACGTAGAGTTTGGGAACTCATATTAGAATTCACCATGAGGATGAAGATAACAAGCATAAAAGAAGAAGTATGATTTCACCACTTTGAATCTAAAAAAATAATATGAAGATACTGAATTATATGTTTCAAAGGACACATGAAAAACTATACCTCAAAGTGGAAATTACATGTATAATGGTAAAAACTCCCTGCAAATTCACTAGGTTATGTATTTAAAGGTAATTTTCTCACCTGTGTATGGTAACTGGAAGGCTACATAATGGTATTGTGTCTCAACATTATGTTCCCATGTAAGATGCAAGGAAGTTGAAGGGTGGACTCATACCTAAAAAACATGGTTTAATTCCATGTACACACAAGAATAGAAGAACCATATTTCATGAAATTTTTTAATTTCAAGAACAGCTTGGATTGTTTTCTGACCATTCTAACAAAGATGAAAATTTATCGGGTTTTTTCAGTTTCATCCATGAGGACTATACATGACGTGTGGATATGAAGACACTAAATTTTCAATTATTTTTAAAGGGAGTTCATGTCAAAGGATTAATACATCAGGCCGTGAAAATTTCATTTCCATGAGATACTACACATTGATTTCTATTTATGTTGCAATCATAATTTACACTATGAAAACAAGAAAAATAAAAAATATGGATATGAATGAACATATATCTCTTTTGTAATTTATGATTTATTTTATAAGTGTTTTTGTCAATATTCACAAGTTGAGTGCATGCATAATAGTAGGATTTAGGGGATGACTCAAATAATTAAGGATAAGGAAATATATTTTAGTATATTTGAGATTCAATTGATGATATTAATGTTATGTCTTGATGATACATGTTTCAAAAAAGGGAGGATATTAGAGAATCCCTTGTAAGGATGTTATTATTTTTTAGACAACATATCATGGGTAACATATGTGAGAAGGTTATTGTGTTGTATTTTACTATATAATGTGGATTTTAAAAATTAATGAATTTTTATTTTATAATTTTTATGATAGGATATCACATTTATTGTTATGTTCTCCAATCTAATGAAAGTTTTATTAAGGGGTGGGGAATATTGATTATCTAACATTAATTTACATGGACATGACCATTGCCTTTAAATGATCGAATGTTTTTTGTGTGATTTCAATAAAGAGACTTCCACCATTAATATTGGGATAGTTATTACTCTATTTTAAAATACAGTATCATGTTACATTCATCTTATGTGATATGAGAGAAAACATTTTAATTATTATTTTAATAGTGCTGAGATTATCTACTCAAAAAAACGGATTTACTGGGAGCTAATTCCAATAACATCAAGAATATCATCAACTTTTATAAGTTGTGTAGATGACATTTAATATTCATGACGCATCTCAAAATCATTATTATATACCTTGTTATACGAATCGTTTCTGGATTTAGGTAGCATAATGGTTTTAAATATCATTTTTAGGTACCTTTTTTGAATTAAATTAATTTTTAACCAATTTTATGCAATATTATCCTACAAACTAGAAATAAAATATACTACATTGTTTAATATTTATTGAGTTTCATTTTGGTGTAATGAAATTCAAAAATGGGTGAGTCTATGAGGAATTAAGGACACTCTATAGGAGGGACAAGTTTTTGGTATCATTTCATAGGAAATGAATAAATCATTTATTTACAATGTATAATAATTATCTTTCGTATCTTTTCAATTTTTGGGTCTTATTTTATGCCCATTAATTTTTATCACTTTTACAATTGGGAATATTTTTTGTTTGATATAGTAAAGATCATTGTACATTGACTAATAGTGAAAATTCAATTATCCAAATCATGGATCCCACACATCAAATAATATACATAATGTGAAGATCTTCAATAATCATGATAGAGGATACCCACAACTAGACCTAATAGATTATGAGGAGATACTCGATTTCCTTGATTTTTTTTTCAAAAATGTCTCTTAATACATAGATAATATCATCAAAGATAAATAGGAATTGGAATAGGTTATCTATGAGAAATCCAGGTTGAATGATCGATATGAGTTATCTTTTATGGATAAAGGTATGTATGGAATATCCAAGTAATAAAAAATCCCTATTAATGTTTCGTAGGATAAAAAAACAATATTAAGACTCAAAATAAAAGGATAATTATTTCTAGGCTGGGAAATTCTAACAACTATATTAATACCATAAATGGATATCCACAGACTAGTTTCCTCCTCAAAAAAAAAGCTGAGGCTAAACAAAAAGATTATGTGGGAGATACTAAAGATTAAGACGATTATGAGACAAATAAAGAATAATATTAGAGAAAATTCGAAGCATTTATAATAAAATTAAATGAATAAATTGAAGATAAATAAGACGAACAATAAGTTTATGGGATGGTGAACACTGAAATTAAGAATCTTGGTGAAATTCTATAAATATGTCTAGAAAAATAATTCCAATCATATTTCTATGAAATATAATTAACTCATGAGCTATTATTTCAATCATTGGGGATGTACTCTATTTGGGGTTATCCTTAATAATGTGGGAGGCTTATTACTAATAGTATTGGAAGTGAAGATACACCAGATGAATAGTGAAATGCTTCATGGTTAAATCTATAATGTGTAATTCTATATGGAATTGAAATTATGTGGTTAAATGATATATGATCAAGCCAATAACCCAAATCAAAAGTGATCATGGGAGTAACCCTTAGTTTTTAAATTTATTACATAAAATTTGACTGTGTTTCCTTTTGTATAATTATTTTAGGAACTTACTAGGATTACATATCAATTACCCATATATTTTTTATATTAAAATTTTAAAAATTTAACTTTCACTTATTATATTATAGTTATATGATAATTATGGCCTAAGATAAAATTGGGAGAATCATTTCAACTGAATCGAATGTGTGAGTTTATAGTTTTAATTTATTATTAAACATATATATTATTACTATTTATTTCTGATTAGAAAATAAAAATTCATTACCAACCTTATATTTGTCCTATAATTTTAATCTATGATACAAATTGATTAGGGATAACAAAGAATATTTGTTTTAGATTTCATATTTCACGATGTTTAATTAGTAAAATGGGGTATTTAATGATTAGAGGCAATATTAGGGGTATGTTTTTTAGGATTCAATATATTTTAGGATAGGGGATAATAATTAAAGGTAAACTAAATTCCTCTTACATATGTTCAATTATTGAGTTTCTAATGTTCATGTCGATTGATTTTTTGTTTGTTCACATTGCAATGAGTGATTGTGATTTGTTTTATATTACTATTGTTGAGAGTCTTATAACCAAATGTTCCCCATTATTTCTATTCATATTTATATATATAATCATGGTAAATGATTTCCTTCAGGAATATTAATTTTCACTTCTCATAAAATTGAATGTATAAAACCATTTTTTATAAAGTAATGGAATTTTTCTTGATAAACATATACCCTAGAGGTCGGTCTTAAAACAATTTCACAAATTATTCTACAATAATCCATTAATGAGTTTGATATGATAGATCTATATAAGAAACATATATTATTATTTTCTACCGAAATATTCGGTGTTTTTTATATTTAATTACATATATCTAGGGGAGGTTCTTGATAGTGGAAAGGGATGAATCACATTGAGGAAAAGATGTGAGGGGCCTGGTTGGTATTAGTATGGTTAATGATAATTATTTAATTTTATTTCATTAATAACCATTTATACGAAAAATATGAAATATAAAAAGTAATTAAAAAAACATAGTATTAAGAAGAAATTGGTTTTCGCAAGGGTGGGTTAAAAATAAAAATTACATGATGTGTAATCGTGTTCTCACTTCTACAATTCAGGAAGAGAACATTTGGGGATGTGTGTTGTCTCTAAAACATTTCCCATAGAAAACATCTTAAAACTAAAAAATATTAAAAAAAAATAGGAGGGTGTATCTTCCATTAGATTTACTTCATAATAATATCACGTTCAGTTATTGAAACATGGGGTGATATCATTATTAGAGAGACATTCATTGAATTAATTTTTTATTTTATAATATATTCATAACAACTAACATCCATTTGAGATTTAATTATCTTAAACATCAATACCAAACCAAACATTAATTTTATAATAATTATAATCATAATGTGAATCCATACTGATTCCTTGGGATGTTTTTCTTTAAAATGTGGAAATTTTATATTTAATCAAATCATCTAGTAAGGAAAATTTATTTCAGCTATGATAGTAACTCCATTAAAATTTGTACAATGAGTGACAAAAGATAAATAATTTAAAGGGAGTGAGATCATAATTAAGAGGTTTATTAATTATAAATTGATAATTTTAAAAGGATATTAATTGAATATATATCAATTTATTAGAAGAAAAGATAAAATACATGGTTGATTGGATTCACTAAAAAATATTGAAATAATGTAATATATTCATTTGATTCATGTTGGTTTTTTGAGTTCATTCTATGAATAGTATATGAAGAGAGAAAAGAATAATATTATATATCATTAGTTATTTATAGATTGTTTTAATATTTGGGGCTTTGTAGTCACATCCTGAATCAACATACCAATGAAAATAGTTTGATTGTAGTTCAGTCCATGCCATATTCATAATTTTCACAATGAATAATATAGATATAACTATTTAATTATATTAGTTGACATCTCTCACATAAGTAATTAAATATTTATTTTTTTAGGGTAGGTTCATGTGATGGGTTTTTAATCATAAAAGTAATTTTTATTATATTTTATTTTTTAATAGTTTTCATGTTTGGGACTCAACACCATTCATTTAGTTTTAGAAATATTATTTTATTATTAATATTCATTACTATTATTTTAGGGGGTGCAGAAGTGTGATCATCAACCTTTAATTCACATGAGCTATATTGTTTAATTTTAGAGTTAAACTAATTTTTTATTATGACTACTATATTTATACTTCCACCAAGATCATTAGGTTAATTCTTACACACTGTTTAAATATGGTTTCCTCTTATCGAACTATTAAGTTATTCGAATGACATTACCATTAGAAAAGTCACGGTTAGGGGATTTAAGAGTCTTACCTAGACTAAGGGATTCAGTATAACGCAATATGATAAGATTTAGATTATAATTACATGATTTATAACAATGAACCTGAGAATGAAAATTCCTTGTACATATCAGCATTCATATTAGTTATTTTAGGATATGAAATAGATAATGATTGAGGTAGTTTAATATTTTTAATAATAGATTTTTTGTACACTATATTTAATTAAAGTAAATAAGAAAATTCATCTCAATACTATAGAACCCACCTTTATTACTTCTATAAATGATTATTATTTGTGCTAAATTTTTTTGACAATATAAACTAAGGTAAAATTATGGACTTTTAAAAGAGCTAAAAATTAGTGATGAAAGGGTAATTTATTCTCACTTCAATATAAAATCATTTGAAAAGGACCTTGTTATCAATGTTTTTATTATATAACTGAAAATGAAAACCATTATAAGTTATTTCTTGGAATTGATTAATGGGGCCTTTATCAAGGTTGATAATGGTGTCCTTTATCATGGAATGTTTAGTGTTGATAATTTTTTCCAAATGATTTCCCCCATGTTCCGCACTCCACAAAACCACCCTTTTCTGAGTACTTAACCACCCTTTTCTTAGTTCTCCATATCTCATCATGTTCCCCCAATAATTCCACACTCCCATAGATACAACAATTTCTCAACACTCTCCTAGATTGATGTTCACCCTTGCAAGAACTTGTAAATGATTACGTGACCTCCCTTGTAAAACTAAAAACTATTTACCATTACTCTGATAGTGTTTTATTATATGTTTTATAATATTTATATTTATTTATATAGATGTATGTGAATCTGTTTTATTCATATATATATATATATAAAGTTATTTTTATATACAATTATAAAAATATATGTTTGTGTATGAGTGTGGTATATATATATATAATTATATTTATTTATATATATTATATATTAATATTATATTACATATTTTACAATATATATATATATATATATATATTAATATACACATATATATATACACACAAATTAAATATATAAGATCTCGACTTTACATATATAGTATATATCATTTAAATATCCATATATGTCTATTATTTTCATCTAATGGACATGAATTAATGTTTAATGAAGGGTATTGGAACATCATAGACTTCATTGGAGGCTTTAGGTTATGGTTTTGGATGAAACATTCAAGCCAAACTATTTGTTTAAACTGTACCCATGAGGAATCGTGTTTTGATAAAATTGTATATTGGGTTATAGTAATCTATAGAAGTTCTCATGAGATTTTCATGGTTTTCCAAAACTTCTCACCTACCATGGATGGGTAGATTCCCCTAGGTAGTGGGTGGACATGGTTAGAGCATGGTTTTTTCAAACCATGTGGCTACGTTTGGTTCCCTTTAAAATATTTTGAATTTATGATTTCTCTATTGGATTATTTAAATTTAATAAAATATTTTCCCCGCTTATTTAATTGAACATCATGTCACTAACATTAGGATCTTCCTTTCTCAAACATGGTAGTATTTGAGCTACCTAATCTATTTAACATCACATTCTCTCTCCATCTATCATGTTGGAAGCATATTAATTATTTGTATTTTAATCTGATTTTTTCAATTAAAAACTGGATTACATGAAATTAATTGATGATGAATCCACTACCTGTATATTATCGGTGTATTAATTCTTTTATCTAAATTTTTAGTTATTTATAGATTTTGTAATTGATTTTTACACTGATACTTCCTTACACTTCTTCATTCAATGAGTTATTAGTATATAAAATGCATGGGTCGTGAATTATATGACTTGTGAGGTCAGTTAATCTCTTTGAATTTTGATAATATAAATTATAACCACCCCAATGGTGTGTTGATAAATTATATATGTAAGTAAATGTTCCTTATAAAATCTAATAACCATTTAAAATGTGTAACTTTCCCCTTTTATATGTGATGTTCTATTTATGGAACTAAAATTGGTTGGATGTAAATTACAGGGGTATTAAGGAGTCTACATCCATAGTCCTTGGTATGTATCACGAATGATATAGATACCCCTTGTTGTGAAATGACTCTTTCAATTGAATGCATTATAAATGGTTTGGCTAAACCATGACCCCTAGTCATTCAGTATTCTATAATGAGAGTAATAATTTTTTTCTAACTCAAAACTCCATGGATATGGTCATCAAAAAAATAAGTTTTAATGAATTATAAATGGGTTTAAATTATTTGATGTGAGACACAAAAATTCCTTGGAAATATTTCTTGCATATGCTCAACAATTGAGAATAATTATGTTATTCCATGAGTAACATGTGGATTACTTACATGGAATTCCAAGGAATAAATCATAGTGAAGTTCATTATATTATTCCATATGTGAAATATGGATTCATTACATTGAATTCTAAGGATGGAATAAAATGTTAATTCCATTACACCATTCGATAAGAAATACATGGGTTCCTATTAGGAATTCCATGGATGGGGTTATAGGGTGATTAGTTCATATTCCACCTAGTGTGAGACCTGGTATCCCTAAGATAAAATCCTATTATTTTCAAAATATGAAAATATAATATTAAAATGATGTGTTTTACAATTTAATGAATAATCATGGATTTTTTCAACGATTTACATACAATACATTCCTGGTTCAATCCTACATTTAGACCTTAAATTTAATGTGACTAATTCATCCCATATATAAACATGGTCAATGATAAATTTCATGGCCATGGACCTTAGGTATTGAGAATATTAAATAAATTAAATTTTAAATAATAATAATTTAGATACATACAATCATATTCCATAGTAGGATTCATGAGATGAGTGGTATATAGTAGGCGATTCTGATGTTGTATTTATGTTTTTCATATACTTTTATTTATATTATATATTCATGTTGTTTCATTACATACAAATGGACTGGATATAATTAGACACCATTGGTGGTGGCCTAGTGAGTATATCTCACTACCAATTTGGACCAAAAATTGGTACCCAGATAGACTTCATTGATATAGGAAGGGATAATAGAATGCATCTTGTTAAGGAGGCTTTATTTTCTATTCTTAGATCAAGTATGGGATCATATGACTGATGTTATGTTCATGATTATATTGATGATATATTTTATTAATTTATTATTTTTTGTTTATTTTGTAGTATATTTGTGTTTCCCTACACCCATGTAGCTCCCTTTTTTTGAATTGTTAAATTCGTATTTTTTATGTGGATTTTTTTTATATTCTATACTCCCTATGTTTTCTGTTATATATTCACATATTGTAGTTTTTTTCTATAATTTCAATCATTATATTACTAGTTTATTTCAACTTGATCATGAGGTTATAATATCCCCATTTTATCATTATAGACCCTCATTGTTAATTGGAAGACTCTGGCATATGCTTAGGCACACTTGAGGCAATGTGGAAAAATGAGTTAATTTACTTTTGTGTGAATTGGGTTTGAAACATCTCAATATACATATGTATAAGTATATATATATATAAATTTTTTTAATGCATAAAAATAGAAATATATTATTTTAAATAATATAGAATATATTTTATTCTAAATAATTTATATATTTATTTTTAACTAAATTTGAAAAATATTTCTATATACTATATATTAAGGTAAAAATCATATAATATAAAAACATTTTAATATGTATATATATTTACATGATTATATAATCATATTTACATATAATTGTATATTTAGATATATATTATTTATAATGTAGTAATAAATATTTACTATAAATAAATTTATATAATAAATTAAATGATTATGACATAATTATGACATTAAATTTATATATCATGTATTTAAACAGTATTGATACAAATGCACATGCACACATATTTACACACACACGTAGAAAATTATAATTTTCACATACACATTCAAATATTTAAAAATATCTATTTATTAACATATATTAGAGTATACATAGAAATATATATCTAAATATATTTTGTTACACACATATTTATTTATAATAATTTCTTGTAAAGGTATATAAATAAATATTAATGAAATTTCTTCATATAAATAAAATGTATAAACTATTATTTTGAATTAATTAATGCTAAATATTTATTGTCTTTTGATATACATATTAATAAAAACATTTTTATGTAAATATGTTTAAATATTTATTTTTACAATTATAAATTGTATGTAAATATAAGAAAATTTAAATATATTTAATCATAAATAATAATGAAATTTGAAAATTGATAAAATTTCAAAACCATAATATCTATATGAATGAAATAACTATGAAAAAATAATGTCTGAATCAAAAAAGGAAATGATGAAAATCTAAAATGAATAAAAAATCTCAAGGATTATGAAATAAAATTTAGTATCCCAAACAAAAAATCAGTTTTATATGTCTTTCGGGAATATTTGGACATCAAGAAATAATTATTATGATTTTTAAAATCAACACATCATAAATATAATCACACCATTTGATTTGAAATGTTGTAGAACACAAACGTACACAAAAATAAAAATTTATGGATTTTATAATTTCAGTGTTTTCCACTCTCTCTTACATAATTCATTATATTATTTTGAATTTTGAATTATTTTTTTAGTAAATGACTTTTAATTGATATTAATTAGAAAATAAATAATTATTATTATTTTTTAAATTATTTTATTATCTATTTTCAATAAATATATTACATATTAACATTAAATGCGTATATAGGCTTACATAAATAATATTTAATAAAATATAGTATATTTATATCAATATAAATAAACCAGTATAATAATATAATATTTTTCAGGATAGATTATTTTTATGAAATTTTACTTTTAGGGCCCTAAAAAAATTGTGTATAAATATTGTCTTTTTTTAGTGTTAATGAAAATAACTGATAAAGATAGCCTTTTTCAACACTTCTTCTATGGTGATAAAAGTTCTTTTTATCATTATTTTCTTCTAAAGCTATTAAAAGTACCCACTTTGTCATTTATTTTTTATATTAATGATAATTGTAAGTTCCTGTTATTGCACAATGTTTTTACTATCATTATGGGATTAACCATAGATATGAATTATCGTGTACAACGTAATTGAATATTTGGTGAGTTGATGTTTCAAGAGTATTGATTAAAAAATAAATGATCCCATAATGATTTAATAACATTCTACATGCCAATCACTAATATATAGGCACTGGGATCTCATGATGTGGAATGAATATTTGATATCTAAATGTAGACATAAAATCACTTACATAAGATAAATTATGAATAATTTGTAGATTGTTAATATTAATTTAAAAATAATTATAGAAAATGATAATCATTAAATAATTGAATTAATTAAATAAGTAAATCTAAACATACCCAGGCTAGTCTTCCTTATGATTTTTTATAACAAAATTAATAATTAATGTTTAATGAAACTATTAAAATATATCTAAATGGACATTAAATAATAATTAATTAATAAAAAAATTTATATAAATTTTCCTAATTTCATGTGTGGTACTGACCATCATTTTATGAATTATATATATATATATATATTATGTAAAATAAAATAGGGCATCCAGGGGGTGGGTTGTCTTGGATTTTCCAACTTTATGTATTTAATTTCATTTTTAAAAATATTTCTCCCCTATGTGTGGGAGGGGGAATTAATAATGACTATTTATTTTTTATAATATTTATTATATTTTGTGTTGTATATAAATTATTTCTATTATAAAAAATACATAAATAATTAAATCGGTGATAACATAACTTCTATAAGTAATCCCCACATTGAATTTAGTTGAATAACTATTTTTATTTTATTTTATTAATGTATATTTTTTATTTATTTTATCTAATTTAAAATAAATAATAAATATATATAATAATCATGACACTACGAATAAATTATCATCAAATTTGATTAATTCCTAATCATACTAAATTTGATTAACATAAGGTCTTGACCTCTGAAGCTAGAAAAAAGACATTGTGTTTGATATTAATAATTAAAATTGAAATAATAATTTTCAATATATTTGACCACTCAAATACCACATGAATGATCTAAGCACCTTCGTCTACATAAAATATACATTTAAAATTTATCCATTAAAACATTATGATATTTTTGTTATTCCATTAATATTATTATTAATCATAATTTACTATTAATTATTTATCTTTAAAATCATATCATGCTTTTTTTGTTTGATTTCATCTTTTTTTACCACACTAATTTGATTGCTGATCATTTTAAATTTTATGTTTCATATGTAATCCAAATGGAAATTCTACAATAAATATTCATATGTGTTCCATGAAGTTAAAAATCATATTCTTTATATCTTTTACTCTAAAAAGGCATTCATTAGTTTTGTTCCTACAATGTATGATCATTTATCAATATTTATTGTTTTTTGTTCATAGATAATGAAAAAAAATATTCCATAATTCCATTTTCTTCTTTCTCTCATACATAGGGAGAGAATTAAAAAAACAGATTCCATGTCCAATCAAAGAGAAATTCTTCTAATTTATCTATATTTTTAAATGTTAAGAATTTATAAAATCTGAATTCTTTATTATTTAAACAGAATAATAATCCCATGTCACTTGTAAAAATAATATTAGTATTAATTATAATATTTTAATTGATATATTATTATAATATGGTGTCAAAAAATATATATTTCCCATCATAAAGTATATTAAAATTTTCATTTATAAAATTATGATAGTGAAAATTTACTCAAAAATAATTTATTCAAACATGAAATTGAAAATAATTATTTTATTCAATAAAAAATACATTCATTTATCATATAAAGAAGATAATATTATATTTACTCAATTCATGGAAACATTTACTGATAAAATCTAGTAAACATTCTTTTTATTTGAATAACATGATATTTCAATTTTATGATTGATATATTTTTAATAAACATATTTAGATAAACTTGATATAAATTTATCCTATAAACATATATGAAACTCAATTTTATGAGATTTAGGATTACATTACTTTGCAACCCTATTCTATTTTACTTTTTTAAAAATAGGTCTAACCCACAAACCAAAATGGTATCTTGAAATGCATCACTACCCAAAGAGAAAATTTGACATGTCAAGTGTCAATAATGAAAACCTCCATATGAACACTATTGTCCAATATAATCATTTTTTTGAAACAAGATATCAAAACGAACGAGCCCGACATGTTCTACTATATTGTATTTTATTGTTTATCATAATATAACATATGATGTTAAATGTTTTTTTCAAATTACCTTGTTCATGTATTTTAGAAACACAGTTACCCTTCAATAAAGTGCTAGAGATATTTCAATTTATAACAAGAATGGGATAAATATTATCTTTACCAATAAACCAATGGCATAGTTTTTATGATGCACCTGATATAATATACTTACACATTAGTGAATATAACATGGAATTCAGTATGCCAATAAGTATGTAAATCATGATACATATTCATAATGATATCAAGTCTAAAGACCAATACAAAAACTCATGATTAATAGAATCTGATGAAAAATTAATTATTTTATATTTTTAGTTGCATGAAAATCCTCATGATCTCCTTAATTATGGAATACTATCTGTAAAATTAATGTGAATAATTGATATTAATTATGATCCCCCAACACCTAATAGTCAAACACTAACAATTCACCAACAAAAATGTGTATCTCGATCATTGGATATATTTTTATGAGTTTATTTATGGAATCTCTTTGTTCTCAAAATATTAGAATAATGAAAAATTAATATCATTATAAGATAAAAATATAACTTGTATGAATAGAATACATTGTCTCATAATCAAATGTATGAAATAATGTATTATTTAGGTTAGAAACTATAAAATAATATGAATTTAAAATAATTAAATAAAATTTCCATGATTAACGGGTTATATATAGGATGGTTATATATAATATATCCATTTTACTATACATGGTGTCCACTGAACATATGGCCCTTAAAATTTTAATATGACTATTAGAAGAGAAATTTATGTATTTGGATAATAATTCTGTCATTATAAAAGTAATTTAATGTAATCATTTAATATAAAAAATTCCATGGTTAAATCATACATCAAAAATTCCTTACGTGGAATGATATTCTTGGATTTTGTATGGATTGAATAAATAATATGTTTAAATTAGTATATATCATATTTTGACTAAAATATTTTTTATGAAGCATGTATTATAATTATTTTTAAATTTTAATTGTTATAATTACATAGAATATTTTATAAAAAAATATTATTAATTTGGAATCTCTATAAAAATATTTTTCAAGAGTGATGAATAGTAAATATTTTAAATGTTTTTAATTTTAGGGAAAATCATAAAATAAAATTTTTCTGTATAATATGATTTATAACCTAATTTTGGCCTAAATATGAATCATCATATTATATTATAGTTTTCAGGACTCAATGTCTTTGAAAATTTAAAAATTCCATTCAAAAATAATATTTTCAATTTTTAAGCCTATAAATTATTACCAAAGGATAAAAAATGATAACAATTTAAAAATATAATGTATATACACATAATTTATTAATGGTTAAAATATATTATAATAATTTTTTTATGTAATTCAAACCTTATAATTTAAAAAAATTACTATTTCAATATATCATACATTATTCCAAAACTATGTGTCAAAATATTATATTAATCATCAAAAAATTTATTTTTAATGAGTATATTCAAAAATTAATATTCCACATACTATGTCATATTATAGAATCAAAATATTAACCAATTAATCGTCACTTACATGATATTAATTATTGATTATTTTTTTTATAATATCATATATCCCATCAAGAAGAAATCACGTTCTTCAGGATTTATTTCTCTTAGTCTTGGAATCCACAAATAATGTATATGTTTCTGTTCATATCTCTTGATTTTATTTTTTTATTTTTTTTTCAATAGAAATTCCAAATTAAATATACTATAGTGTTACTATTCTATATAAGTATAATTAATAACTATTTCATGAAAAATCCATAATATTTTACTATTTCATTCCCATATGATTTTAATTTTTGGAGTATATTTTTCAATCACTACCATTGTACATAAAACTAGAAAAGTCCTGATGAATACTTCACAAAAGTGATATTATATTAATGTATAGAGTTAATAACCCCATGTAGCATGATTATGAATGATTTCAATAGTTTTAATTTTCCACTAGAGGTTTTTTTGGTTGTTAAACCATTCATTCTACATCAATAGTTATACATTCACGTTATTGGTAATACATTTGTACAAAACAATTATAAATTAATTCTATAGAGTAAAAAATTTAATAAAAACACTTTATTATGAATACTATATGGTTCCTTAATTATATTTATGTGTATTTATTTAGATATTCTTTGTATCCAATAGTTACTATTTCTCTAATGTTACACCTATATTCATTACTCATGGATAGCAAGGATGGTTGTTATTATGTTATTAACATTTTATACATTGGTAACTTGTATTTATTTCAGTAATTACATATAATTAAATAGATATAATTTAAATATGAGTCATTATATTAACCACAAACGCATTGGATAATGATTAATCTCTAAATATAATATTCCACAATGTCTTTTAAATTTCCCATTATAATTCATTATGATGATGATGATGTTTTTATATATATTTATGATACTTTTGTGAAAAGACATGGCAAAATGTTTATAATATCAAAATTCATGAATTAATTACATTTCATGTTTTTCATGTTCATACTCATGTTCTATAATTTAAAAATAATTTATCATGTATTATATGTGTAACAACACTAACCAAGATACCCGACCAGTGTGCGAATTAGGTTATCACTAACCACATGTGAATTCCTCGATCATTAAGAGATCGAGACTAGAAATGTGGGGCTTATCTCAATATATGGGGAATTTTTTTATGGAATATATTATACTAATAAAATATAATAAAGAATCCATGAGGTTCGCTATGACAAACATATAAATTGGACATCTCATAAATAGTATAAGGACACCCTTCTATTATTGATTAACAATATAAAGGAACTTAAAACCTTTAAATGATTATATTCACTACAAGAAGCATAAAATAATTGAACACATCATTAAGGTTATAATATTCGATATTTTGATATTCATAAAAATGGAAGGATAAAATAGAGATAAAGACATTAATATAATGATACTTCCATGCCCAAATCCCTAAATAATAAAAATATATATAACCCCAAGAACAGTTTTCCAATGTGTATCCAATACTTATGGATGTAGTTAAAATAATGTAAGTTAACTTGAATGTCCATTAGAGTATTTGAATAAGTTGTGACCATATTCATGTACATTAGCACACCAGCCGTTATGTCTCGACATTATAGAGTACAATATTGGTTATGAATGAAAATTTATACTCAATCATTAATATATATGTTTATAAAAATAAAATTTTAAATGTAATCAATAGAATATGGAAACAGTATATAGAAATAATCATATATAATTACAGTAACTGTAATAATTAAATTGGCTAGAAGGATCCTTACCTATAATAGCTTATTTGAGCCTATTGCTTCGGATTAGAGATGAGATAATTAGATAATCCATGATTATTTTACCAATAATATATCTTAAGGAATTTATGGATTAAGTCACATCCCATGTAATGGGGATGGTGTATAAAAGAGTTATGGAACTATTTACTTATACAATGGGAATAAGGGAACAGGTACAGTGATCACAAAAATTACAACCCATCCCATGAGATGTACATTGTTAAAAAATGTATAATAATAAAATAATAAATTATAAATTTTCCAAATGTACCCATCGGTATGCTCAATACATATAAATTATTACAATCCTGCCCCATTAAACTAATTTCCATGCTCATATAACATATCAATCATACTAAACATCAATATCAACAAAATAAAGATAAACATGATAATTGAAGGCACATAGAAATAGAAAAAAAAATTGAATGATTTAATGTTATGCGTAGAAATTTAATATTACATGTTTAATCCATAGGAAATAAATTGTATAATTTTAGCAAGAATAAATTCAATAGGTTAAACATGTCACAAACCATTGAATGATATATTGTTAGTGATATTATAGTAACAGTTAATATTGAATATATTATGTGACATAAAAAATCCTTTGTTTCATTAATTCTTATCTAAACAATGTATCGTCCAAGATAACGTTATAAAGATTTTTTTATAGTCTTAATTTATGTATAATAAATTTATCATATCCATATCACAGTTTTAGAACTTCAAATACAATATAATTGTTTAAAAAATTGGTTCTAATATACTAATAGATAGTGTATATTCTTTTATAGAAATTGAAATTCAGTAAATATATTAGCTATAAAGAGAAATTATCTACTCATGGAAGATATTTTGAATAAAAAAATATGGTTTACACATTAATATCCCACATTATTATTAAATTTCAATATATTTTCTACGAAAATAATATATAATATATTGTTCCTTTTAGAAATATTTTTTTTAGATAAAGCGATTATTTTCCAATAAAAGTATCTACATATTGTTCGATTATATATGGTATATGGTTTTTTGAAAAAAATGTTTTAGAATCTAATTTTTAGGAATCAAGTCTACATTGAGGAACAAAATTTTTATTATTATACAAAAATAGATACTGAAGTCCCAACCCATTTCTCCCCACTTGGATAAGCCATTAATTTTATCCCAATCAATTCAATCACCTAAATAATAGTTCTATATAGTTCAATAAATATATTTCAATTATTTCACTATGGTATTTAATGATATCTCTTTGTAAAACACATCGAAATTTATTATATGTATGGATGTAGAAATTATATAATCCACCTAATATGTTCTTGTTCAATTTTTTATTCCATTTTTATTATGATCCCACGTATTTCATTAAAAGGGGTGATATATAAACTTCTAGAATCCTATGACCATGAATCAAGCTCATGGAAAACAATAATTAATATTACAAGATATGTTCTAATGAATTCACTAATTGGAAAATGTTACAAATTCATACATATAGAAATATTAGACAATGTTGTATAGGTAAAAAATACTATCAGTCAATGTTCATAATTAAAAATAATCATTTAAGATAAACACCCATATGAATAACCATGAACATATATAGATTCAACATTATGTATTAATGGATAACAATTATTTATGTAAAAAATCATTATAACATCCATTACATAGATTCAAATGAAATAAACATTGTAAATATTTTATATTTTACTCAATAATATTATTAAAACCCATTGATTCATAATTATGGAAGTAATTGATCAAATTTTATAACTAATTTTATAAAATAATTGGATGTCATGACATAGTCATAACAATAAAATTCACTAAAATAACATTAACCACATGAAAATTTTACTAGGGAGATTTCTCAATTATGTATACCATAAATAATACTCTATAATAAATTAGAAAATTTTCCATAACAAAATAATTGTTATCATATAATCTTAATAACCAAATAATATTAAACCTTTATAAATCCAAGATCGATCAGTCCTAAAATTAACTTGATACCATAATAACCTAAAGCACCAATCAACTTACAGTGCATATCTAACAAACCATTACTAAAATCCCAAAAAAATAATTTTAAATAAAACCTTAATAATTTAATATATAAATTGGGATGTATGGATTGAAAACCACTCGTATTTGAATACTATCTAAAAAAAGTGGAAGCACTATGAATAGTGGTTATTTCACAATTTCATGGTGAAATAAAAAAACATAAATCATGTTGATGTATGTAGAAAATAAAAAATAATGAAAAATATGTGGATAAGAGATGAAATGTTAATTGATTTCCATGAATCATTAGAAAAAATTCAACTCTGGAAAATACATGTATCATGAGTGTAGAATAATGGAGAATGGTTTAGGAAAGGGTGTTGTATAGGCTCTCCCTACTAGATGGAATGAATATAGATTCATGGAGAGGGATAGGGGACAAATGGATAATCTTGAAAATCAAAAAAAACCCCCATTTTTTTAATAAATAGGACCTCATATTAGTGGGTCCCTATTATGTGGCCACCGGGTACATAGTGGTCTTTCCAGAACAACACCCACACTAATGGGATTCACTTTTTATCTATTGAAATATAAATATGAACAATATAGATAGTACCACCACTAAGAAACCTAATAACTAAAATAATTCTTAATAAAAATCAAATATCATTCAAAATTACAAATTATTTCATCCATTAAAATCAAAATTTGATATCAAATTTCAAACTATCTAGAAAAAATTAAAATGGACCCAAACTTTCATCACTCAATATTCAAAAATAAATTATTCTCTTTATATAAATTTTATAGCCTAGTAGATCCACCCATGCATAAATAAATTCATCCCAAAAAAGTGATAATTCATTATAAAACTCCCAAACTCATATAACTATCAATTCATAGATAAATCACTAAGATATTACCAATAACACACACCACACATAATATGTGTTACTCTAGAATTCAATTCATATAATCCATATCTAAAAAAATTCCAAACATATATAGGATAAATTGTCTAATATAATAACAATACACATCCTAAAACACAATAATCAATTCTACGAATGAAATAATGAGATGATAAAATTACATAATATTATAATAATATATGAACCCCAGAAGATACATTAATTATAAGACATCAATTGACATTCCATGTATTCATTTATTTTTGATAAGAAATATAAAACTGTATATAAACCACTATATTTCATAAAAACTCCACTTATTAAACTACTCCTAATTTTATTGTTCTTCCCAATATAAATATTATCCATAATTTAACTATATTTTTCAAACCACTAGGATTGTTTTATCAAATATATTCATTTGTTAAAATGATCTCCCCAGAAAAAAATTCAAAATTTGACATCATGTCTATCTTTAAAAAATAATATTTTAAAAAATTATTCATTTAAATTAAATATGAGAAAACATCCTTCCACATTGACATAAAAATAACAAGTTAATTTCTAAATTCTCAGTTCTTCCAAAGTATTTTACATTAAAATTTAAATTTATAGAAAAACTCCCCCATATTATTTATCTAAAATATATCAATTCTTAAAAAATCATCGGTTTTTGAAAACAGAATTTTCATTTAAAACATAATTATATTAAAACATTTTACAAACATTGGAGACAATAAAATATCTCATAAAAACATTTAGAAGCCCATTCTTTTATTTTTAGGATTTTATAATATTTCTAAATATATTTCTAATGTTAGGTGCCAAGACGAGGTGTAATTTCGATGCCGGGTGTCCCCAGAATTGATTTTAAAAAAATATTGAGTATTTTTATAATATTTAGGCAAAGAAATTGGAAAAACTCTAAAAAGCATTTACTCAGAATAGATTTCCAAGGCAATAGTTTAGTTGAAAATGTGGTTTTTACCACAATCTGGGCATAACGTTTTTTGGAACAAGACTTCTGTGAGAAAAGTCGCCCAAGGGAAAAATTGTAAGTAAAATAATTAAACATAATTATTTTAGCTCAAACTCTAAGTCAAATATATTTTAATTGGTTACTTATACTGGAAGTTTTTTACCACTGTTGAGTTTTTAATGTTGTGTTTCACCTAGTAGAAACATAAAATGAGAGGTCATGAGTGTTTCAGAGTCCACGATTGTTGGTTGTGGTTTCAGTACTTTTTTAAAATAAACAATTAAGTGATCCAGATTATTTTTAGTGCTAATACACTCCATCCATTGAAATCTATCCCTCTTACTCTCATCTATTCCTTGAAGGATCAAGTCGGAAGCGTCAATGAATTATCGGTGGATTGAAATAAGAGTGTGGAAAATGATTCGGCCGTGTTAAATAGATTAATAAAGGTTTGAATCTTTCACTTTTGATCATAGATTGAAGATTTCTTATAAAAATATTATATTTTTAAATTTTTTCCTCACCTTGAATATGAATCATCAAAGACCACAATATACGGCCACCAATTCTTGTTTAACACAATTCAAATCTCCATTATTTTCCTATTCTTCATGGTTGTCGACTTTTACTTTTTGGAACACTGAATCACCAACAGATTTATGAGTGGAGTCTAATTCTATGAAGCCATTGTCATAATATTTAGGGATCTACTCACTATTTCAAAATTATATGAGCAGATCTGGTGTAGTGGTCCATATAATGGACCATTATGGGTCTTCCGTTAGCCTATGGCTAGCTGCGGTGCTTGGCGACGTTCGTCTTCTACGAGGTGGCAGGTGCGGAAGCCTACCAGAAGAGGAGAGATGCGTGGTGGAATAGGGTCATGTGGGTGACCGGGGTGTTCGAACACAGGGCGTAGCTGAGAGAGAGGTCTGTGAGTTGTCCAGGGAGATGGCCAAATGACTGGTTAGTGGTAGGGTTGTGGGGGTGACTCGAGCTTGTGACACTGCCGCTGTTTATGGCGAGGTGTCGCATTAACGTGGTGTGCGGCCTGGGGAATCCAAGCTGAATGGGTGGTCCAGTTGGCTGGAGGGAAAATATAGTATGATAGGGAGGTGGAATGTGGGCTACGGCAATGGCCGCTGCTCCGGTCCCTCCCCATCCATGGGGAGGGAACTCTTCCTCCTTTAATAGGTCATGGCCCTTTTGTCCCCTTCTCTAACCACGAATCATTTCCCTCTTTCCCATCTATCTCTCTCAGTCCTAAAGTCCCCATCCTTTTTGAGGGATGTTCGGATCTTCCGATCTCAACATCGGAATTTACCGATGCTTCCTCTCACCTAATCTTAACTCTGGTAGATCGATTTAAGTATCATCATCCTTTGGTGGACATGTTCGACTGTTTTGTTTTTAGTTTGTGGGGTTTGAAAGATCACACAACTATTGTCCTTCTCGATGGAAGGCCCCTGATGATCCGCTTTGTGTCTTAGGGTGATATGATCCAATCCTTGTCCAGTACCCCTCGCATATGAAATGGCTCACTTTTTCATGTTCAGATGGTCAGAGTACTTTCTTATGAATCAGAACTCTCCTTCTACGGTAGTTTGGGTTAGCTTCCCTGAGCTTCCACTCCCTTTTTTGAATCCTTCTTTCATTTTAATTCTTCGTAATTTAGTTGGATGATTTTTGTGCTTGGATAGTAGAACTAGGGTTGCTTTCCACCCGATCTCTCCATGAATATGCGTTTTAGTGGATGTTTCAAAGGGTTCAGTTCCTATTTTGGGGATTTTTGTTTGTAAAGATTTTCAGTTTAAGCAACCTATTTTCTTTGAGACATGGGTTGATTTCTTCTCTTCGTGCAACAGACATGGGCATCAGAATGAAGTGTGTAGGAGGGGGTCTGAGAAATGAATCTAGGTGAAGGAGGCAGAAGTACTAGTATATCTTGATTCAGCTTCATTCCTTGCTTCTTGGTGTGACAATCTGTGTAATAAGATTCATGGCCCAAGAGTTAAAGACATTTTTACAAGGCTTATTAATGATTTAGGTGCTCCCAATTTGAAAGATCAGTCCTTGGAAGGTCCCTTCTTCATAATTCATCTCTCCTTTAGTGAGAATGTTATGGGTGGAGGGGTCAATCCTGGCCAGGTAACTGAGTAACATTCAATCCAGGGTGGTGTGGGTATTACAGCTGAAGGAATTGTTCGTGGGGAGATACAAAACATGAGCGACAAGGGGGCAGTGTCTCCACAACACTGGGTGCCCGTCCTTTTCAATGATCCTACATCTATCTTGATACATAACCATTTCGTGACACTGAACTAGGATGGGAAGGAGAATGTGGACTCTGAATGATGGAAAACTATCATCCCAAGATGGAAGTGCAAATAGGCCGGTTCTAGGCACGCGGACAATGAGGAATCCAGCGAAATAGATGGGGATTCTCATACAGACACAGTCTAAGATCAAGACACTCTAGTGGGAATTGGATCAAGGAAAGAGAAACAAGGAAGTATTAGGACTAGGAATTTCCTGGTTTTCAAAGGGGAGAAAAAACCAAAACCCTATAAGGATTATTCAGACATCCCAAAGTCAATTGTCACTAGATCATCAGGGAAGGCAGCATATAATAGAGAAAGAGTTGTACCGCAAGGTCCTACATCGAAGAAAGTTGCGGAATTGGCCTCCAGCATGACGAGTAAGCAGAATCACTCAACTATCGTGGGAGATGATAAGGGGCAGGAGTGTCTGGGGATGGATGGAGGCCTGGACAATGAGAAACGTCAACAGAAAGTAGGGTGGGAGAAAAACAAGATAGAATACTTAACTTCTGATGTTGTAATGGTGGGGGTGTTGGGGGAGTAGGATAATAGTGGTGGTGCTCCACTGGTGACTATTGTTGGTTCACAACACGTAGATGGTACCGAGGCCACAATCAAGACTGTGGACCTCCTTATGCATTCTGACAAAGATATGGTGAATACTAACATAACCATTTAATCTTCCAGAGAGGATGTAGAAATGATGATCAGACGTCCAATTCAAGTGGATACAAACATGGATCTCAGTAGATGGATCGAGAAACAATTTCTAATTCTCACAAAGGGATTTATTGACAATAAGTTAACAGTGGATGAGTTCTTAAAGGCAAGGGATGAACTGGCCCAACATTTTGAAGACATTCTCAAAGAAGGTCACAATAAAGAGGTAACAGATCTATCCTATAAACTATTTTGGGAGGTCACATGTAATAAGTTTATGTTATCCTTTAAGGGGTTTGTTATGTGATACTTCGTTTAATGCTTCTAGTTGTACATGATTCTTCCTCACTTCTTCCAAAAAAGTGTTTTAATAAAAAATTAACTTAGTAGGCATTATTTGTTTCCACATTCTCCTCTCATTAAGATATTTATTTTTTGATTGGTTCCAGAGGTTTAAGACTTGTTTTTAGGGTTAAGTTGCACTGAATTCCTAAATTTATTTATAATTATATGATTATTATTATTATTATTAAGAAATATTTTATTGGACCTCTCATTTAAGGGGAATGTCCATTTGATTTTTTTGTTAGCTACGACACAACCCGGGTCTTTGGATAGAATTTTCATGACTACAACTAGGTGTTTATAATAAAGTAAATAGGTGAGCCCCATGATTCCTAGTTCGGCCATGTTACTGTTAATTGCATCTTTTTCATGGGGTAACCTTTTGGAATAATGATTAATTGATTTTGTGCATTCTTTCACATAGATCACAACATTGTGATCCATTTGAACATTCAGAGACTTTTTTGGATCTCATTAATTATTCAAACATGAATGGAATATTGGTGGAAGATTCTTATAATGATTATAAAGAGAACTCATGGCTTGGGTTGTCATCAACCCTTGTGAGATTTGAAAGTATATATAAAGAGATTCAGTCAGATGTTTTGGGGCCATTTGAGGAGGCATGTTAGAAAATTACCTTAATATCCCTCTAGATTAATGACGAGCATTGTTCCCTGATCGGCCTTCTAAAAAGGCATGCCATGTACATTGAGGGTTCAATGTCATGACTAGGTGTACATGTTTGAAATTTATTACCCAATTATAACTATAAACATATCCATGTGATGAGGTGCGGTCACATGTAATGTGGGACCCACACTCATCATTTACCACTTTATGATTTTTATATCTCTCTTATATATTTCTTTAGGACTCTTATTTTACCTAGTTAGTAGCATATCATGAGTATTTTTCCATGTGGAACATGTTAGTGCCCTCTACATTGGCTTTTGAGATACAACACGAGATGCATCGGGTGTGAAGCCTAACTCGGGCGGCAACCAATTAATGCAGTGGTGTTTTTATGAGATTCACCATCTAGTAAGGATGGCTAGAGTGGTTCCACAGTGCATTTTTAGAGGTATCATCCAATAGGGATGGCCAGAGTTGTTCCTTAGTGCATTTTTGAAGGTACCATCTAGTAGGGATGTCTAGTGTAGTTCCCAAATACATTTCAAGAGGTACCATCCACCAAGGATGACCAATTTTGTTTTCAGGATGACCTCCAACTTGGATGGGTAGTGTTCCACATTTTATGTTTCCATTCTTACCTCCAGATAGTCTGGGTAGTGCTCCTTGATGGCAGTTTTGGGCTTACCCTCTAGTTGGGCTAGGTAGTGGGTCCCCGTCAACTTTTGACACGACCTCTTGACTATGTGACAATGACTAGGCTTGCTTTGAAGTCCCTTTTTACCCAAGAAGAAAATAGAATCTTTTAAAAATAAGAAAAATCCTTATGACATGACCTAAACACTATGAGGGGGAGACCGTGCCTCCCAAATCTGAAAGTATCAAGGTACAGTTATTGAGTCTGATTTACTTGTAGTTCAGAGCAGTCATCTAGGATGATTGGAATTGATGGTTGATTCTTCTAAGTCTTTTAGATACTCACATTCTAGGTATGACCTATGGGATGGAGATCTATCTATTCTCTAGTTTTGGATTCCTTGATGGATCATGTATATATATTCTCTTTACAATGCCCACTCCTAGAGTTTTTGTTAATCTCTTTACAATACAGGTGAAGACACACATCGTATTACATGTGCAATCTATGTCTAGATTCAAACGGATAGATGAGTTTACTCTCTTACTCTATGTAGTGATGACTATATTAGGAGATCATCTTCTAACTACTTCTAGATCCATGTGTTTGGATGAGCATACTTCACCCTCTTATTGTGTTGAGCTACACTCCTTTTACTATACCTTGTCCTATATACAACATTCCCTTTTTATGAGTATCTCTTATGGATCTCCTTTTATTTTTACGGTGTACTAATGAGTATTTTTATACTCATCCTTACATGTAATTTTCCACATGTGTTTTGCCTTATTTAGATGACTGACATATTAATAATGAAATTCGAGAATCTTAGGGATGTAGGTTCTTGGACTTCATATGGTGGTCATATCGTTGGATCCATGATCGGGGCCTTCTCAACTATTTTACTTTTCCAGTTACTTCTAGGTTGTGGCACATTTTTTGGTTGGGCATTTATTTGTTCTTCTTTTTCCCTTGTAGTTTACATTATTGTACTTTTACAATTTAGCAGTTCAAGCATGCTTGGTTTATTTATAGTATTGTTGTATCTTTTCTTTCTTTACCTATAAAAATTTCCATTTATTTGGTTGTGTATGTGTATAGGTTCTTAGTCAAAGGCCTACCTATGTTTTTTGTACCTTCAGTGCTTTTCCCCACACCCTAGAATATGGAGGAGGGATTGGGGTTGTAGCTGCTCAAGCCCCGTCATGGGTTGGGTCATGAAAAAGAGGTATTAGAGGTGGTTCGACATGTGGGACATTGTTCTGATGTTTCCCTAGAAAGGACTTGGTTGGTATTAGAGAAATAGTGTCAAACTGTCTTCATAGAGGCTCTCAGGATAGATATTCTAGTGATAGTATGGGTGGTTAATGTATCCTTTCACTAGGATCCAGATTACCCTTTTGTCAACTCGGCACACTGAGACACATGTTGTGTGGAACAGTTCTACATGAATTATATAGGATTGATTATTTGACTATCCTTCTTGATTCTGCTCCCCATTCTCGATGATATGTATATATATATATATATACTCATCTAACCACGATACTCTTTAATAGAATTTCAGATACCTCCATGATGAAATCCATCCTATATACTAGATATGGTTCATGAAGAAGACCCTATGAGATGTGAGACCTTAGTTCAGGGTCCATCATGTGATCCCCTTCCATCGGGTAGGTAAGTATAAGAACAACCACCCTTTGAGAAGAAGAAATCCCTAGAAAGACAGGATGGGGATGTACACAAGATGATCATAGTCTATGAGTTCTTCTACTAGAGAATAATGAGGTTTTGTATCGTTCCAAACCCTCAGGAAACGGAGTTAATTCTCAATTTAGTGGTGTACCTCTTCAGTATTGCATAGATACTGATAGATTAGATGGTGGATTTGGATGCCATCCTTTTCCATAGAAATTTTGGGTGATGGTTGAGCCTATTTACTCAGATACATGATGAGTTGGAACATTTATGGGATGACCTCCATTATATTTTTCATGAGGAGTATTACCCCTCCTTCATGCACTCTGTTCAGATTAAAGAGCTCCTGTAATTTCAAAAATGAGGGATAACAATGCCATAGTATGTGACTAGCATCACATACTGTACATGCTAATCTCTGTACATGATTCTTGATGTATACTTTCTACCATGGATGTTTTAGAAGGGACTCTGAAGAGATATTTTTCTATCATAGAACCATTTTAAATTACCATGTATGATGGGGTGTTAAAGCAAGCACTGGTGGAAGATAGATTCCTATTAGAGGGATGCCGTAGAGCTGGTTATGTTGGCGGGAACAATAGAGATGAGTCATATGTCATAGCAAACAAGCAGTTGGAGACAAGATCATGACATAGAAGGCCTCTCCATAATTGATATCAATCACGTTTTTTTATGGGGTTGAGGAAGCATAGAGTACTATGAAATACATGAGTGTTTGTGTGGTATGCTTGTGACAGGAGATTTCACATGGAATGAGAATATCAGACTAGAAATACTAAACATCATAAAAAGACAGATAGTGGGCTACCATAGAATAGACATCCATGTGATCAGGAATTTACCAGGTGGGGATAGGGTGGTCCCTAGAGAGTAGGTCTTGATAGAGGAGTAGGAGGAGATAAAGGTTGGGATGATGTTATGAGGTCCTTCCATGACAACCACCACCAGGAAACCCACATCAAGATCAGGAAGCTAATAACTGTGACTGTAGATAGATACAAGAGTTGGATGACTATGATCTCGCAGAGCATGTGATAACAAGAGGTATGCCATATGTATTCTCTACATTTTTTATAGAACATGTTATACAGTATATGAAGTAAAATTTTTACCTTTCCCCATTCTTGAGGTTTTAATTGGGTGATACAAGGTGTTATTGTATCCCTCTATCAGTGTTTTTTGATGTAACCCTGAATGCACGATGATGACAGGTCATTCCCCATTAAAATTTGTTTTTGTGATATGAGAAAAATTGTGAGGGTGATCCAGTGCTCCCTAAAGTGGAAAGTAACGAGGTGAGGTATATGAGTCCCCCTAACTTGTACATTCATTGTAGGGTTGTGTAGTAGAGTGTTGAATAAGGCCTTGTCATTGCTGGGGGTGTTTTTTCAGATTTACCTCCTTTCACTTGGGAGGACAATAGTTGGTGTGGCAGACTGTTTGGTTTAGGTTTACTCTCCTTACAATAGATTGAATGACAGGTGTTGTATTCCATGTTCCTTCCATTTTTATCTTCTTTTAATTGGATGAGTTTACACACCTTCCCAATTCATTGGTAACTTTCAGTGGTAAATTTCAACCATGAAACAGTTGTTATCAAGTACAGATCAACGTGATAGAGACCCAATGAATAGAACTATGTGACTCATATTGTTGTGATGGCAGTTGTAGTCTATACTCTGAAAAAGGGGGTGATGTTATAGAAGATTCTTGTAGCATTATTTCTGAGAATAGCCTAGTGAGGGATGTTTCAGACTATTTATATTCCCTATAAACACCCCTGGTGAAAAAGAAGAGTACAATTTACTTCATTCATTGGTGTTGACCCCATCGCTTCCTAAGGATGTAAGAGAGTCTTGGTTGTCATACATCAATTTTGAAATCTAGTGTAACTATATATCCTTGGGTGTTTCACCCAATGGATATTCTGATGTAGGGAATCCCTTTGCATGTATAACCAATTATTTCAGTTGTGATGTGAGATGTATAGGTTTATCTGCGGAAGAATACAATTCCATGAGATCGATCAGGTTGTTCGGGAGCATGAAAATAGATAGTGAGGTTGCCTAACACCATTCCCTACCCCCAGTAGCTGGAGTGGGAACATAACATCTCACACATTTAAAAGGTGAGGAGATAAATTCTTGAACCCATAGTTGTTATCAAATAGATAGTATCATACATGGATGGACTATCCCTTTGGTTCTCATATTGCGGAAGCACATAAATGTGCATGTCTCCGTAGGAACAGGAAAGCCATGCGTGATATCAGTATCCCAAGCTTTTTCCCCTGCTTTTATTTTGGGTGACAAAAATCAGGAAGGAGGTAATAATATAAGTATTATGTTTTTTGATTGCAATAAATTGTATTATATTTACATATAATTCTAGTTCTAGGCACTGAGATGGCATGCAATTATGAGGCCCAGTGTTCCCAAAATTAATTTTATAAAAATATAGATTATTTTTGTATTATGAATGTAAAGGAAGATTGATAACTATAAATGGTATCTTTGATCATTAATAGTATCCTATTTTGAGTCTGGAGTGTGGTGTTACCCTAGGAATGGAATATCTTTTATTTCTCTGGGATATTTGTGGGAAAAATCACCCAAGGGAAAATCATAAATAAAATAATTAAACATAATTATTTTATCCCAAAATCAAAATCAAATATTTTTTTATCAGATACATGGATTAGAAATTTCAGACCACCATTGAGTTTGGAATGGGATGTTTTACCTCGGCGTGACACAAAATTAGAGGTCGTGGTAGTTTCAAATTCCACTACCATTAGTTGGGTGTATTGTATTTTATAAATAAATACTTCAGAGATCAGGTTTAGGATTATTTATAATCCTATCTCTTTAAAAAAATCTATATCAATCTCATTCTTCCTATGACTATTAATATAAGAAGATTAAATGAATTTTCATCAGATCAATGAAGGATGTTGTTGAGTGTGTCAATTGTGATAAATGGATCAGTCGAGGTAGGATTCTTACGATTTTGATCATCAATTAAAATTTTCTTTTAAAATAATTTGTCAGTTGATTTTTTATCTACCTTAATTATGAATCATAGATGGAACAAAATTACATGGGAATTAATGCTTGATTTATGTCTATTAAAATCCATGCACTTCATCTTTTATTCATCGTTGCATCCCTTTACATTTTGGCACACTAAATCACTGATAGATCGAAGAGTGGAGGCCATTTCTATGAATCCCTCATTGCATGGTTAGTATATATAATCATTGTTTCATAATAAAATGAGAATAGAGGTTAAATAGTCTGTGTAATGGAATACCAAAGGTCCACTGGCTAAAAACGGCAAGCGGCAATACATTGAGGCGGTGGGCTGCCAGGAGACGGTGGGTGTGGAAGCCATCTGACAAAGCAGAGTCACGTTGCGGCAATGGGTAGTGAGGGTGACCTGGTTTTCAGAGTGTGGGTCATGTCTATAGGTTAGTCAGAAGAGTAGGGAGTATTTAAAATTAGTGGAAGGGTCATAGGGGTGACCTGAGGTGGTGACATTGTAGTTGTATGAGGCAAGGTGCCGCATTAACACGGGGGGTGACTAGGGGTATCCGCGGTGAACCATAATGCTAGTGTTCTAGTGGATGAATAATATTAGATACATGGATGGTTAGTAGGCTCGTGAAGTTGTCCAGGCTAGAAAATTTCAGATGTCATAGGTTGAGGTGTCTATCCAGAGTGGGTCGAACCGGTTCGAGTCAGGCCATATAACATCAAATGGAGATATATTCTATTTTGTCTGTCTGATTGATGCACTGTCTGTGAATACAAATTCCTCTCATTGAGATTGATACTGGTATAATGGTTTGTGAATTTTAAAACATGGACTATGATATGGAAATACTATGTTTAATATTAATAATATAATTATTATATTAATAAATCGTGTATCTGACCTATTTCTTAAATGTAATGTCTATTTTATGCGCTGTTAGCGACGGTGTGACCCAAGTATTTGTACATAACTGACAATAATAAATTTGGGAGTTTAAACAGATGTCAATTAATGGGATCCATGATCCCTGTTTCTCATGTGCTGTTCTAAAATGCATCTTTTTCATTGGGTAATCGTTTTGGATGAAAAAGTAGTCGATCACTTGTTTTTCTCAAAAGGATCATTCTGGTGTGATCCATTTAACTATGCAGAGCCCTTTCATAATCCCATTAATTGTGGAAAAATTATGGGAATATCAATGGAAGATCATTCAAATATGTTTGATAATAACCCATGCCTTGTGTCATCATCAACCCTTGTGGTGTTGGAAAATATGTATAAAAAGATAAGGTCTAATTTTATGATGTTTTTTGGGGAATCCTCTCATTGAATTACATTTTTGGCCCTCCAGATCCACATCGAGCATTTTGTTCTTCTCGACCTTATTACAAGACATACCATGTCCTCTGGGGGTACTGTGGCCTGTCGAGGGGTACTTTTCGTAATTTAATACCAATGTATGGGTAGGTACATAGACATGTAATGAGGTGGGGCCACATGTCAAGTGGTCCCCACACTCACCCATTACCACTTTACAAATATTCTATCTCTCATATCTCCAACTTTTGGACACAGAAATTAGCCCATGTGTAGACTGTCCTTAGTGTTTTCTACATGTATTGTGATGGTTCCCACTAAAGTGGATTTTGATATATGATGCGATATGATCCAAATGTGATACCTACCCAGGGTGGCACTCGATGACTACAACAATATTTTTCAAATAGGCACCATCCCATAGGGATGGCTGGTGTTGTTCCTAAGTCCTTTTGAAGAGGTCCCATCTAACAGGGATGGATGCTATGGTTCCTTGGTGCTTTTCGAGAGGTACCATCAAGCATGGATGACCAGTGCAGTTCCTCACTGCTCTCTATGAGGTACCATCAAGCACTGATGGATATATTAGTTTATCATCTTAACTCCAATTGGGATGGGAAGTGGTTCCTGATGGCAGTTTCCAGGCGTACCTCCAGCTAGTATGCAGTAGTCCCTAATGGTAGTTCTGGACATACGCTCTAGCTTGTCCTGGTTGTGGTTCCCCATAATCTTCTAACACAACCTCTAGACTATGTGATAGTAATGAGGTGTGATTTGACATACCATTGGATCCATAGGTAATAGGTACAAATTTCCCACCAAGACACGTCCTTGGGATGCGACATAAAGTCATGAAGGCAAGACAATGCTACCCACAACAGATAAAATCAAGGTATAGTGATAGAGTCTCTTTGAATATTAGTATAGTTAAAACTTGTGTGATGTTGAGCATCAATGGTGGTTACGTTTATGATTATAGTCTATTCACTATCATCAGCTAAGATTTGAGATGGAGATACCCTTACCCTCTTGTTTGGTATTCTTAGGATGATAATATATATATTTTATTTCCAATGACCACTCATTCATTTTTTGTTACTCTACATATAATATTGGTGAATACTCCTAGGGTATGACATCTTCATTCCATGTCTAGATTCTAGTGGTTAGATTAGTTTACACTCCTAGTATAGTTAGAGACAACTTTATGATATAGTTATCTTCTCATTGTTACTAGATCCTTGTGTTTGGATAATCATAGTCCACCTTCTTATTGGGATGATCTGCACTACTGGTATTATACCCTATCTTATAAACTCCTTTCAATTTATATAATTATCTCATATTGATCCCCTTTTTCTTTTCAGTGTGTCCTATTGAGTATTTATTTACTCATCCATGCATTGGTGTTTCCCACACATGTAGTGCCTTATGCAGACAATGGAAAAGTTGATCGTGACTTCAGAGGAGGTTACATATATTGATTCTTGGAAAAAATATGTTGTTTGTAGCTTAGGATCCATGAGAGGGGCTCTATTAGATATTTTACTTCCCCAGTTACTACTAGTTTTTTTTTAGCAATTATCTACTTGGGTGTGTAATTTTTTCATTTTTTCATTTAAATTTACACTACATTAATTGTACTATTTAGTGGTTTATGCATTCTTGGTTTATTTATAGTTGTTTTACATATTTGGATCCTCTACCGCTTCACTTTTTCATTGATTTGGTTGTGTTTGTGTTGACTTGTTCTTAAGAAATGGCCTCCCCATGATTTTTTTAACTTTGGTGCTTGTAACTACCCATTAGCCTATTGAGGTGTGCTTAGGGTAGTATCAACATGATCCCAAACATGGGTCCAGTTATAAAAACACTAATTAATCCAACAAGAAATAAATGGAAACTAAATGTAACAACCAATAAAAAAATCATACGACTTTGTAAAACTAATTTATAAAAATAAACTGATGTATTTTCAATATTATAATACTAATAGAAATCTGGAATCATTATTGATAAATTTAAACAATTATAATGTAACATATTTAGAGTAAAATACAATTTATACAATATCAATAAGAATAAAAACATTTCTTTAATAAAAAATAATAAGTCACCAATCATAATATATATATACATTTGAGTGACATTAAATAATTACATAGCATATAACAGTGTATTCAAACATATTATGGTCACATTATTAGATGTGACTTAATTAATTAGGGCCATTCATGTTATACTAAAACAATATAAATGAAAACATATAAACTATTGTGTGAAAAGACCATATAATATAAAAACTAATTCAGTGATTGGATCTAGGATGGCCCCTATGTCTAATTCCATGTTTTTTTAAATTAAATGTTTTGGAAGTTTAAACAATTTTATACTCAAACTTAGAGTGCCAAAACCGAATACATGGACTCCACTAGTAACATAGGTATCAACTATAACAATAATATAAATTTGTATTTATTGGTTACGTATCAAATCCCAAACATATTAATATTTAACTGATAATAAAGAATTTTAAAACCCAAAAAAATTTCTCTAATATCATATTGTGATGGCCCCAACCAATATTACTTAATACTACCTATATATTCCTCCCATTGACCAAAATATAATTACTTGATCCTAATGGGCAGGTGACTAGAGTTGTGGGTGTTGGTTCAATATATGGGCAATTATTTTCCATCTTATATTTGAACAATATGTTATGAAATGATTTACCCAAGATACAATATGACTTGTAGATACATTGGACATTCCCATGATAAAAAATAGGAAATTCAGAAATTAGTGAATAATTATATAAAATTTATGACATCTCTATATGAATAAAATCAATAAATGATACCAACCAGAAAATAAAATCGCATCATGAAGGACTCATATAATAAGACAACTGAATTCTACTGAAAATTAATGGTAATGTACCCAATAAATTCTATAACCAATTGAGACAACTATTCAACAAATACCTAGTAAATCAGATAGATTTTACGAACCCCAAATATCATTAGTGTTATGAAAATCAAACTAGAATCAATGGATGGAAAATAAAATATGTGAAGTTTCATGTCTATTTGAATGTCATGGAAGTGGGTGGGAATATAATTAATATGGGAAACCCCTCAAAAGATTTCTTCTTTAATAGTGGAGAATAATTTGCATGCATGATAATGTGTACTTATTTTAATTATGTTACTAAAATACATTTACAATAAGATAATAAAACATGATAAGAATAGTTTAGAAGTGGGATAAATAAGTATACTGACTATAATGATTAATTCCACAATTTTACAATAGAACATGTCATATTTATTTTTATTTTAAAAAAGAATATGTAAATTAAATTAGGAACCCTAGTTTATCTTTTGAAAAACCCTAGATACAAAAATTTAAAATAATTTTTATTTTTTGAAAGTACAAGTTTTAATTAAATGATTGTGTTGGTGGGGGTAGTTCATGTTTTTGAGGTATTACAATAAAAAAAACTCTCAGCCTCTAATAAAAATTGTTAGGAATTTTACCTTACCCATCCATTGAATCACATGAATCCTCCAAAACATCCATGGAATTCAAAACTAGCTAACATGGAAATCCCATATTCTTGATTAAGAAGGTACATATAGACCTCAACATGTAAAAAAAGATGCAAAGAATTTTATAAATCACAACGAAACACATCAGTGAATTAAATGTATGAAACTAAGAATTTTGATAGCCCTACGATTACATCATGGTTTCAAGGTTATCTTTTATAAAAAATGTCAAAAAAACAAAAACAGACACAATAAAAATAATCCAAACAGACATGAATAATGTGGTTGGAAATTAGTCATTATCTGAAATGGATGACATTGTATCTTTTAATATTTATTAACACACATCAGTTATATGGAAATTATAATATAGAATACAACCTATAAAAGATCAACAAAATAAATTCATCTAGTATCCCCCTTTCATGTATATTCTTTCTATGGTGAAATCCCTCTAGGAATAGATAATATACCATCATTTTTTAAATACTATCAATTTTAACCCATATACATGCAACCACGATAAAAATTATTCATAATGATATATTTATAGAGTTTCACAATTGTTTATAAGTGTTTCAATTTGATTCATCACCATGGGAGTATTTAAATTCTCTATTAATTTTGACAAGGAAAACAACTATGAATCACCACCTCAACTGGCCATTCTAGTGAACAGTTTTTTGTAATCTCTACTATTTTCATGAAATCATTGTCCATCATTACGAAATAAATATTTTATCTTTTGTACTCTAATTTTGTAATTAATATTATACTTTGATTCATAGATAAATATTTTCAAACCCATCAAATTACTCTAGCATAGTTTTTGAAACAACAATGAAACTAAAACATGAGATCAATTTAATATAACATATAAAACAATACCATATCTAGTTAAGAAGTAATATTTTCCACTTCCTTTAGATAATTTTTATTGTGTATGGATATCCTCTTGTGTCATATCTTATGTAAGACGGTGAGGATAATACTTCTCCTTCAGCATACCTAAAACCAGACTTCCTTTCAGAATCTGAACTACTCCATCCTAGTTCATCCAAGTGTACCTTCATAATAAAATATCAAAAACATCAAAAACAAAACAAAACCCAAAAAATCTTAATAACACCATGACTCAACACATGTGGTGATAATTAATTAATAAATTGTTTTACAATAATTAAACTAGGTTAATTAAAGCGTGATCACCTTAGAAAACTACCTCTGTTTTAATCTATCATCACATAAAGAGATGGAGATATATAATTTCGTCAATGATTTATAAATACTAAAATATGATAGTAAATTAATTATTAATTCAAATACAACCTAGGGATCATCCAGAATTAACAACTGATTCACCCACTACTAAAGATGATCGAGTGGTATTCATCAAAAATCATAACTATAAATTATCAAACTAACACTTTAGGAAATAAATGTGTTATATGGTTATTTATATTTTGGTTCACATTCACATTGTAACATCCTGACCTAAACCACCATGTCCTTGTCAGAGTTCCATATGAACTCATACATATGTCCTTGTATGTAGGAGGTTCCCAACCAATTGTGAGGGTTTATAGTTGAACCATAGCGAGACATACCCCCTGCCAAGGTGTACTTGAAAAATAACAAACCAAGCATAACAATATACAATATAATCACATAATCTAACTGAGTAAATGAGGAAACTAAAGATTTAATTCATGGTATGAAATATGAACTCCAAAAGTGTAATGTTATCAAGAGTAATTAATGTAGATAATAAATTAAATTACTATGGGTTCCTCCAGTGTCTATCCAAATATTATATAACATCATGATCCACCTACTTATCCATCCATCATATGGCTCTTTTACATGGATGGGTGTGTTATAGAATAAATTCGTTCATAAAAATTATTAGGTAGGGTTTGATTACAAGACTATGTATATAACAACTAATTTGTTCTTACATTGGGTGCTCTATTACAAAAAGTGTTTTCAATTAAAATTATTAACACAAGAAGATTAAACAAATAATCCAAAACCAATCTGCAGTGAACTAACCCAGATTCCACCAAACCAATGAACAAGCATTCATAAACACCATGCTAGAATATATATGTGTGTGTGTTTGCGTGTGAGTTTATATATATATATATATATTGTGTCTCTGTAAGAGGTCCGAAAGTATAAATTTGTTTATTGGTGTCTATATCAGAAATAAAAAAGTCATTAAGGGAATAAATTATCTGCAATTCATAAGGAATTCGGTAATACTCATAAATCCAAAAGTTATCATATATATATAACCAACTTGGAATTCAAAAGGAATAGAGTAACACTCAAATACAAAAGTCATTGAATGTCTGAATCTACTCAAACATTCACAAGTAATTGAGTACAATCTATGATACAAGGTTATCATGCATCGCCATCATCATTACCTAAACTTCATGCACATACCCCACAAGGAGTAATCAAAACTCCATGGTGAAAAATCTAAGATACACATAATAATCCTCCAAATAAAAAAATTTAAAATCATAGAATGATAAAAACCATAACACAAATGATAAAAAATATAGTACCATCATATACATCAACATGTGAATAAAACAGTATCCTAAAATATGGTTATCACATCAATATCAAGGAATCAAATCCTATAATAGAAAGGGATTCTCAGACAACAAATGCAATAAAAAGTATATAATGAAGAATAATATTTCAACAGATAAAATATAACTTGGAAACATGTCTATAAAGATCCCAACAATACACCTCTACGTGTCCATGTTCCCTAACACAGTCATACATTTTCAAGCCTCAACCATCATTGGTCAGACGATAAGCCAACACACAAGTTCCAATGTTGCATTTGGAATATTTTCAACATAATAGGAATAATTCATTTAATTAATTAAGTCTCTAGGCCAATTAATTAATTAATTAATCAACATTATTAGTCATGACACAATATAAACTAATGGTGGTTTCTCCATTGTGGTAAAACTCAAACATAATGCTAATAATTGTACATAAAAACTAAAAGGTTGAGAACTGTACACCACATACACACACCCAATAGAATCATAATAAAGTGAGAATATAAATTATTCCATCACATAAAATATAACTATAAAACATGTATAATAAAACAAAAACTTAAGTAACTTCCAAACTTATGTGCAATGATGACCTGATGATAAAGATCATTAATTGATTCCAATTTCTCTATTGAATACGAGACAAATTCTCATTTTGAAAATATTTATAATTATCAATATTTTATATTTAGGAAATGGGAAAAGAATAATTAAATTAATTATGAAAAACCCACCTCACTTCCATAATAAATAAAATAGTTTTAAAATTCTGCCCTTCAAGAGGATCCCAATGAAATTGATGACATGTCAATCAAATCAATATGACATGAGATATTAAAGGGATAAGTTTTAAAATAGAATGGAATAATAAAATAAATGAAAATAATAGAGGATACTTAGAGGAGATAGGGGCATGAGTTAGAGAAGTGTGATGGGATTAGTGTATAAAATTTGTGCCTCTGTCAATTTTCCCCCTTTTAATGAATTTTTCTATTTTATTTCTTTAATATTTTAATTAATTTTTTAGACAATTTATTTTCTCTTATTTACCTTAAAATCATATGTGTCAATCTCTTGTGAAAACTTATATAATATTTTTAAATCCTCTTTTGTAAAATATTTATCATCAATTAGTATATAATATAAATTTATCTGTATATATATATATAGACACACACACACACATAAATATATATTTAAACCATATATATACTCATTAAATATATATATTTACACATTTATATATACATATATACACCAAAACATGTGTATATATAAATATATATTTATCACATGTATACACACATTATATATACACACACCAAGATTATTTTCCCAGTTTAATAATAATAATAATAATTATTATTATTATTATTAAATACATCACAAACATATATTATTATTTAAAGAATATATTCAATTAAAACCATTATTTAATAAGTTAACCAAAAAAATCATTCAGGAGAAACAAGTAATATTGTCAAAATTATTACATAAATCCTTTAACCCACACATCACAATTCAGTACTAAACCATGTTACATATTATTCCATAAAAGAAAATAGAAAAATAAACAGTACATTATACGTATGAGGATCTTTTCTGATCAAGGTTCTATTAAATTAGACAGCAACTTACATACATTGAATTATAGTTTACCAAAAAAAATTAACTATTTGGATTCCTCGGTACTAACACTATAAATGTCATTTGAACATCTAAAGAATCTTGTAAAAATACATATAAAAACATGGTATGATAAAAATATCATAGAATGGGGTTAAAAAAACGAATGAAACTGTTATTCCATAAATACTTATATGTATATGAAATCATTTCCACAAAGACATTCTTCTCACCCATAAAGTATCATATACTTACTTTATGAAACATGAGATTTCCATAAAACATATAAATCATATATAAAATCATAAATTTTCATGGGGAATTAATTATTTAAAATTTTAATTTTCATGTCTACCTTATGATTCATAACCCTTACAAACTTACAATGATACACTGACTACTGCCATATGGTGTAACCATCACAATTACACTTGGAGAAACCATACAATCGATCTCCAGCATACACATACCAAATAAATTTGAGGGAGATATAGGTACCACCCTTTATAATAAAAAAATACCAATAACCACAACCTAATCACAAAACATGAATTATTGCATAAAAACATGTTTTATTAATTTTGTAAAGATGAATTTTAAAATAATATTTTTCAAGAAAAGTCCCATAAAAATATCATATAAATCATATGTTAATTAATAGAATGAATATAATATTTGTTTAAATTGTAAATGGACATAATGAAACATAATATAAATAAAATTAATTACACAAATAATGTTAGTTCCACATAATCAATGAAGTTGAAGGTTAACCCAAAGAATGTAAATTAGCTTAATAATTCCCTAACCCCATGTTCTCCTTACATCAAACGTGTTTAAACCTCCTGTATAATGTATAAAATGGTGTTATAAATATTTTATAGAAACATATTCATCATTATAACAACATATATGATTATTTTATAACATTATTATACTAGTTTATTAATAATATTTTTTACTTATATTGTCATGGGTGTGTGTTTTACATGGTTTCCATGGTCATTCATAATGGATTTTTCATGTCGAATGGAAGTGAAACTCCAAAAGGGGAATGAATTGGTATTAATATATTACTAGGGTATTAAATGATACCAAAAATCATTACTTCATATATGATGCTGAATCATTAGATAAAACATTAATGATATTTGTTTTGACCATTTTGGAGGCTCTTCGAAAATCACGCATTAGTTTCATTAAATAATTTAATATTATATATATATATATATGATAATTAAAAAGAAAGAAAGAGGTCAAATAATACACATTAAATATTGTTTCAACCATAAAAATGGATTAATATCTAGTTTTTATGGATGAAAAGGAATTGGTAATCACATCATCCACGATGTTGTTAAATCGACACATTATAGTCGATGTTTTTATTTTAAGAATTAATGGGATAGGATATGAAGTATGATAATAAATTTTTCCATAAAAATGATAAGATTATAGTGTATAAATGTTAATATAGTTTTCATGCCTCTGGATAAGGTTCCGTGAAGAAATTATAGAAAAATAATTGACATGAAATGAAAAATAAAATGAAAGAGGATTCTTACCTATTTATCTCTTCTCCAAGAGATCATCCTTAAGGAATTTGTTTTTGGCCTTTAGGTTAGAACAAAAGGTATTGGACATGTGGAAGAGCCATGTGATTAATATTGGGTTGGATTTAGACAATTATCAAAGCATTAGAGGTGTGATGTGAAGAGGGTAAGGGTTGATATTTATAGTGGAGGAGAGAGCAGCATTTTCCATTATTTTTATCATTCTTTTATTACTTTGATCAAGTCAAGAAATAGTGTTAGTTATATTCACCAAAATAAGTAATGAGAGAATTTGAGTTTTATCCAAGGGTGATTACATTTTCCATGATGTTATGAATAATGTATTTAACATAAAATATACATATATTCTAAATTATGGTATTTCACTATTCACCAAAACTTCATGTATTTAAGAATAATACATAAAAATTCACCCCACCTAATATTCATTGAGTAGATTTAAAAATAGAAATCCATTTATTGAAAATAATTTTCAATATATAAATAATTTAATTTTTATTTAAAATCCTATCTTATTTTAAAATAATAGTATAAAAAATATTACTAATTTTCTAACACCTTGAAAATTTAATCAAGGTATCGTATAAATATATTATAACCATTTGAAAATAAAATAACAATATACTATTACATTCATAGAAAATAAATTTTCATATAATTTATTAAATTAATTATAAATTTTTAATTATATTTTTTGACTTAAAGAAATATTAACAATTATACTCTAGTCATATTGTAATATATAATATTTCAAAATGTTATTTATAAACTCATTATTGAGTTTAATATTCATTTATTCATATTATTATTCAAAAGGGTGATGTAACCATTAATGAGGGTCCATTTTCCATTCGACAAAAACTAAGTTGATCCTATCAGAATCTAAATATCATACTGATCGCAACCATGTATTTTTGTTTTTAGAAATTCTAGTCATTGAAGTGGAAAAATCATTTTAACAACTAGTTTACATCTATCTTTTTAAAACAAAGTGTTATTTCCTAAAGACACAATGTTTTGTACATTATATTCTGTATTAAATTTATTTTCAAAAAAATTGTGATGTTAAATTATCCCCCCCCCCCTTAATTGAATTCTTCCCTCATAATTATTTCATTTTACACATAATTCTGAATTAATATATTGATAATTAAGAAAAAAATATTTTCTTCTGTGTACATAAATAACTCAAATTTAAAAATTAAATTCTATCATTAATTTTTTTTAAATGAAAATGTCTAATCACCAAAGTTCTTTAAATCCTTCCTCAAATACCAACTATAAATCCCTAAACCAATACTTCTACATTTTGTACTAAAATATGTTTTTTTGTTTTTTTAAAAGATAATATATAAATAAATAATAAATTATATATGTGATGAAATTATCAAATCTAGGTTCTTGAGAATTAGACAACAACATACATACATTGAATCAGAGGTTACAAAAAACTAATTGTATTTATCTTTTTTAGCACCTTAAAAGTCAACTGAACTTATACATAATCCCATAAATAACATTTTAAGAACACGGGATGAGAAAAAAAAACTCAGTAAGGGGTATACAGAGAAAGAAATAAACCATTAGTCCATAAATACATATATGTGTAAGAAATGATTTCCCCAAAGACATATATCCAAACCATAAATTGTCATATACTTGCGTTGTGAAATATGAGATCTCAATAATCCAAATAAAACATAAATAAAACCATAAAATTATCTTTGGGAATTAATAACTTTTTATTGAAACCTTCTTGACTACTTTATGTTTTATAACCATCATAACTACCATAAAATGTAACCCTCACGGCTACCTTATGGTGTAACCATTGCAGTTACATTTGAAGTAACCATACTGCAGGACTCTAACATACACATACTCAATACATTTAAGAGAGATATAGGTCCCACCCTTCATCGTAAAAAATTCTTAAGAACTATAAAATAATCATAAATCATGAATTATTTCATAAAACCATTTCCTTTTAATTTTGTAAAATATAATTTTAATTAAGAATTTGTTAAGAAAATTCCCTTACAAATATCACATATTTGATATGATAAATAATAAAATTAAATGAATATGAGTTTAAATTGTAAATAAAAATAATAAAACATAATATAAAAAAATTATTTACAAATATAATCATAGTAGCACATAATCAATGAAGTATAAGATGACCCAAAGAATAAATATTGGGATAATAATTCCCATACTTCAGGTTCATCATATATAAAACATCCTTAAAACTATTTTATAATGTTTAAAATAGAGTTATTAATATATTAAAGATACATATTGATGTTTATAACACATTATATTATCATTTTATAACATCATTCCACTCGTTTATTAAAAATATTGTGTTATTTCTATTGTTTAAGTTATGTGTTTTACATTATTTCCATAGTTAGTTCGTAATGGATTTTCCATGTTGAATGGAATAGAAACAATATATGTGTTATGAATTGGTATTAATATGTTTAATAAACAATAAATTAGACATTAAATCATTTTGTTTTATTATTTAATGATTAATCATTATATAAAACATTAATAATATTCGTTTAGATCATTTGGGCAGTTCTTCGACAATCACATACTAGTTTCATTATATAATTCAATGTTATGTATATATTTTAATTATAGAACATGAAATTGAGTATATATCATACTCATTATAACATTTTTAAACCATTAAAATGGTTTATAACCATCATTGAATGAAGTAATGGAAATTGAAATCACATTGATCACAATGTTAGTAAATCGACACATCAGAGATGATGTTTTTTATTTTAAGAATAAAAGGTACATGATAAGTGGAATGATATTGATTTTTTACAAAACCATTATAAAATTCTAGTATATACATGATACAATAGTTTTCATGCATCTAGGATTAGTGGGGAGGTGAAGAGATTATAAAAAAATAATTGAAATGAAAATAAAAGAAAATGAAGGAGGCATTTTACCTCTTAATCTCTTCGCCTTTAGATACTTATTAAGGCCATCAGTTTTGGCCAATTGGTGACACTAGATGTTCTTGGACATGGGGAAGATCCTTTTGAACTATATTTGGTAGGATTTAGTAAATTATCAAATCATGATATGTCAGAGGTGAAGATGGGGTGAGATGTGATATGTGGAGTGTAGGAGAGAGGGGTTTCCATTATTTATTCATTATTTTATTATTTTGATCTGGAAAAGAAATGGTGTTTGTTCTTATGACTAAACAATTAAATGGAGAATGTGATTTTGAACCACGGGTACATCCATTTTCCATGATGTTAGGAATATTTTATTTAACTTATAATATATATACACTATCAATTACTGTATCACAATACCAACCAAAAATACATGTATTTCTGAAAAATCTCAAAAATTCAATAAAAAAACATTCAATGAGTAGAATTAAAAAATGATCACCATTTTTTGAAAGTAATTTTCCATATATGATTTATTTAATTATTAAATAAAATATTAATTTATTCAGAAAATAACAATTTTAAAACTATACCTGATTTTATAAGACATTTAAAAATTTAACAAGGAATCTAATAATTAAATTATAACCATAATACAATAACTAATAACATATTATTACATTATATGAAAATAAATTTTCATTTAGATTATAAAATTAATCATGAAATTATAATTAAATATATATGACTTACAACATTACTAATATTTATACAATGATCATATTGTAACTTTTAAGTAGCCTAAATTTTTTGTATATATTAACTGGTGAGGTTACTATTTGTTTGGCCAAATTATTATTCATAAATGTTAGGTTACTATTCGTAAGTGTCAAGTTACTATTCAAAAGGGTTAATTTACTATTATCCTTAAATTAAGTTGATTACATCACACTATAAATATGTTACTGATCGCAACTATGTATGTTCATTTTTTCAAATTAAAATCATTTAACAAGTAATATTATGTTTAAGAACTTATTTATAACTATATCCTTAAAAATATTTCATTCGTAGAGACTCATTGTTGATTTCATTACATTCTGTATTATATATAATTTCAAAACCATTGGGTGTTACATTATCCCCCACTTAAATGAATTATTCTCTAACAATTCGTTCATTGTACATATAATTCTAAATTTATAGAGTGACAATCATAAAAACTATTTTCTTATATGTACATAATTAACTAGAATTTCCAAACATAATTCAATCGCTAATCTTTTTAAAAAAATTGATATTGTATAATATCCAAAGTTTTCTATATCATTCTTTTGATACCAACTATAAATACCAAAACTCGCACTTCCAAATTAAGTATTAAAACATGTTATGTATTTTTATATAAAATAGAACACAAAAAATATACATTACATTATACATGTAAGGAACCTTTATGATCTATGTTCTATAGAATTAGACAACAACTTACATGCATTGAATTTGAGTTAATAAAATAATTTATTTGGTTCCTCTGCACCAGCACTTTAATATCCATTGAAATTCAAAGGAATCACATAAAAACATTTCTATAACTTGTAATGAGTACAAAATATCATTAATAGGTATAAAATAAGGAAAACTCATTATTCCATAAATACTTATAAGTATATGAATTCATTTCCGCAAAGACATTGTCAAAAACCAACTCAGGTTGACCTTGAACTGGTCACTCAAGTCGATCCTGAACAAGGCCTGCAAAGCATTCCAGATCCACCAATACTAGAAACTAGTGTCGAGTATCAAAATAAAATATTTGGTAATGATTTTAGATATAAAAAAAGATAGATAAATAATCATTATCTAAACAAAACAGCTAAATAAACTAAAATTAACTGGACAAACTGGAAATGGAAAAAGGAATAAACTAAGAAATTATACATTCCTCAAGTGACCTCATGGGTCACCACAGAACATAAACCACTTCTTCTCCAGGAGAGATCCAAAACTAAAAGAACATGATGTATAAAAATAAATTAATAGTGAGCACCAAGATACTTAGTAGGAATGTCAAAGAACAACAAAACCCTATTCTTAAACCTTTAAAAATAATCCAAAATCATGATCGTTTTAAAATAGAACTAAATTAGAATAATATTTACCACTCTTAAATATTTAATCAATCTATTTCCATGAAAAAAACATCCATTTCTATCACATTTACTAAATAGTTTACAAGAATGTATAGTCAATTTAAATTGAATGACACACATTTTAAAATTGAAAACATGTATTTTTTCACAGTGGGAGAAATAAAGTTCAAGAAACTAAAATGGAAATCATTCACAATAACCATGACATAATAGAGCACCAAGGTCATTCCCAATATATAACTAGAACAAATGGGACCCTAATAACCTCTTACCATAGTGAAATGTGGTATAAAAACCATGACCAGCTATATTCTCAAGAATAAGCCACTAGTATAGGACATCCTTGTAAACCTAGTGGTCTCCAATTGTCATAAATGTAGAATTTGATTTGTAGAATCAATCCTAATAGATGAAACCTGGATGAAACACATTCAAATAATCAAGAATCATAGTCCTAGTCTTCCGACCTAGATACCTCGGGCTTCCCATGTTCTCTTTTTCATGTGGTGGTGAGTTTTCATCAAACTATCATACATGAATAAATAATTCTATTTATTCTTAATCACACTAACCATCTCACCACTGATCTCCCTCTTTCAGTACATCCTCCATTTTTACTTCACACATAAAATGTATAAGTACCTTTAATGGAATGTATGACAATATATAAATTCAACAACATAATTTTCTAAAATATGGGGCATGCCTCAAGAGGGGTTTTAATTTTAAAAAAATCGTTCTTCAAGTGAAAAACATGCTTAATTATCTACAAGTAATGCTTTTCATTTTTGAACACATAATCAACAAACACCTTATGTTCGAAAATTATTTACAATATCAATTGATTAACAAATGAACTATACATTTAAAAACAATCTTTAACCCATGCATTAAACAACTCAATTCTGTTAAGAATGTCAAACCACCATTTAACCTCTTGTTCACACCAAACCCTATTTTTATAAATCATACTGTATATTTTTTGGAAAAACAAAAACAATTCATTATACTTTTATAAATAACCATCTGAACATCAAATAACCATGTGGAATATTCACTATCAATTAAAAAGCATATTAAAAATTACATTTCAAAAAAGGTCACTTAAGACCAAATAAAAATTATAAAAATATTTAATTTTTCATAAAAAATGAATCATCATTTCTATTAATCCTAACTAGCTTTCATAGTATGTGTATATTGAATAGATATAAAAAATTGTTGAAAAAAAGAAAGAAACCATGGGATTCAAATTAAAGGCACAATTATAGGGGATCTATTACTCACATTCTACTCATCGATGGTGATCACCCGAACCGACACTTCACACTAATAGGTACATACATTTATACATATACATATAAATACCCATAAATTAATTTCACATATTCCCCAATCCACGAGGGAATATATACAAATAGGAAAATTATATTATATTCCATACCATATGAATGCACATGTAGGTATTCTTGACCTTCGGTACTCAAAATGTCATCAACAAGACTCAACACAGTCAATAAAAATTACCGACAACTCAAAAATCATAAAAATACTAAGTTAACGTGTTGGGAAAAAATCCCTCAAGGAATCATTGAAGTATTTCTGAGGTGATTGTGTTTGTTGACAAAGTGGACATCTGAGTAGTGATTGTTGAAAAAGAAAAACAATGACATACAATTTGTTGACAAAGAGGATTTCATGATGGAATGACGAGTTCAAGAGATGAGGTCAACGATCCATGTTTAATTCAAGAACGTTGGCAAAAGAAATGAATGATCTGGATGCGGTACAAAAGAATAGATACAAGGTGGATTCGTATGTTTTTCAAGATCAGAAGATCAAAATATGGAAAAAGAAACAGGTTCACGCAAGTTTGGGAGTTTTTCGCGCAAGTGTCTAAAAGGACAGAAGACTTGCGCGCCGAGAGTAGGTCACATAGGTGACTTGCGCGCTGTCGCGCAGGGTCGTCAATTTACCTATAAATACTGGACCACCCCTCTTAATTCATCACCGGAGATCAACACTTTGAGAAATCAGAGCTCCCGTCGCGCAGGTGTGGTGGTCGCACAAGTGCTGTGTGTGGTCGCGTAGGTGGGACTTGCATGCCAGGTTGATTGTTGTGTGCCAGTGTTTGAAGCTGCGCGCTAGTGTGGAGTTGCGCACCAATATTGGATTGGGACTAAAAGGAAGTGAGTCGCGCAGGTTTGGAGTTGAGGAATCTTGAGTCGTGCAAGTGTCTGAGGAGGACTTGCGCGCCTGTTGTGACTTTCACGCCGAGATTGACTTACGTGCCATGTAAGGTTTATTTCCGGCCGTGATTTTTAGGCTGCGTGAAAGCTAGATGTTTTCCCGATTCCTTCGGTGCAAAGAGATATTCATCTATGGGTGAAAATTGGGCTTCAACATAGCATCTACTTACAAAGGAAGATGAATTCCTTCATGAAAATGAAGAGACCTATAGGTCTATAAACAGTGAGTGGATTCCTTCCAAGAGCAGTGAGCAAAGGAAGAGAAAGAAGGTGATCCTCTCCACTGGCAGTGAGCCAGAGAGATAGAAACAGGAAGTGACCCTTGGGGAAGCAGTGAGCTGACCCTAAAATTGTAAAGGCAGTGATCCTTGGCATAGAAGTGATCTAGCCCGAACATTGTAATCCACAGCTAGTGAAGTTTAGTGGAATTGGTATGACCGGCAACTTGTCGGCATATGCTCCTTGGACGTAGCCCTTTATGGTGAACCAAGTAAAATTGTTGTGTCTTGCTCATGCTTTACATTCTATTTACTTTGTGTGACAGGAAAGAGAGAGAAGAGTGTTTTTCTTAACAGCGAAACAAGATCAGAACAGGCGTTAATTTAAAATTAGTCATACCCCGATTCACCCCCCCCCCTAAGGGTATTCAGCCTTGTGGACCTAACATCACGTTAATCCACAATGAATAAATTGAAAACCCCTTACTTAAAAACCATGGAAAACCCACATCCCATGATAAAAGGTTGCTAGAACTGGCCTTGACAGGATCCAATGAACCATAATTATCAATATTCAACAAATTAAACACCCGAAAGTTTATTTATAAATAATACAAGGTTTTCACACACCATGAAATCCGAAAAAATGAATAAATAGGGGAATGGAATGGGAGAAGAGGCTCACCAATGGGGACTGAACACCAAATCAGTGGATCAAATGGTTATTAGAGAGAGGGAGGTAGCATATTGGAGGGCCTCGACTAGAGGGGGTTGTGCAAGAGATAGGGGATTTAGATGGAGGGTTTATGTGAGTATGAGGGGTCAGTGGCACATGAGATAAAAGAGCGGAGCCACCACCAGAGTTGGTGATGATCCTTAGGGTTTCGTCTGAAGGGGGTAATGTGGGATGATGGTGGGGGAAGAGGGGGATGCTGAAATTCAATAGAGGGGAGGGGGAGGCATTCTATGCATGAATGTGGGGAAATAAATAGGTTAGTAGGGTTTATAAACACATAAAAATAATAAATTTATACTAATAACGGTAATTTTAATAATCAAAATAATAATAATATTCAAAATAATAATATTATCATTATTATAATTACTTACATTTTTTATTTTTCTATTACTATTAATACAAGTTTTTATTTTTTTACATTATTTCATTTTTCAAAGTCTTGGATAACCATCACAATTTGGCTGCATAGTTGGTCAAACTATGCGCTAGCCTTGCACCTATACTGGAAACCCCCAAAATTTCTAATAAAATCTAGTACGACCTGATACTCAAACGAAATTCCATATATAATTTAAAAATTAAAAAATCATAGATGGGGTATGGCAATTATCACCACCATAAACACTTTCTGACCCCTCAATTTCAATCATCCAAGCACAGAATCAAAAATGAGTTTGAAATTGAATGACTCCATCAAAATCATGAACATTATGTGCATTTTTATTATTCTAGTCACACTTGAGTAGATCTAAGAGAAACCGAGAAGGGAACCATAAGGAACAATTTTAGGGTTCTCCTCACCAAAATAAAACTCATAATACTAGCCAATGAAAAATTAAATCAACATGATATCCATGGTGGTTGTCCCCACTATTTAACAACTGAATCACAAAGAAAATACATGAGATATCTTGCATTTTCCAACTCTAAAATTAGAAATGATAACTAAAGAGGGAGTCACAAAAACAGGAAAAAATCACTAATATAGACCAACCAACCCAACTAATCAGGACTCCCAATCCAAACCAACCCACATACGATCCACCTAAACAAAACCACCACCACATCGGGTAACTAATGAAAGACCCCAAACCGAACAGCAGACCAAAACCCTATTCATTATTTCCCATGATGCATGCATCTCTAAAAAAATAATGTCCAAAAAATAATGGGTCACAAAAAGTACTAACCACACAAGAGAGAAACTCATCTCGAGACTAACATCCACAAAGAGATAACATTCCAATAGACCATTTACATATTGCACAACCACTATAATTATAAGAAAACAAGACCAAAATTCATTCATTCCCCAAAATAAGATCATTATAAGATAGAGACCACAATGAGGAGAAGAATCCACTATTCGTTTTATAATAAAAATGAACCTTTAGAAATAGGGGAAAAATAAATTAGAACATTAAATAGTCCCCATTCCTTCACTGGTGAAAAAAGATAGACCAAGGTCCCCTACACACAACGATTCACATCTATCTAAAAATCTTCACTCCAAGACCTGTGGCTAGAGCTCTTATGTCATGAATCATATATTTCCCCATAGTCAGGAGTTGTTGATTATCAAATAAAACTTCATATTTCTATATAGTGACATAAAAACACCCATCAAATGACCCATGAAACCACGCCAGAATAATAATTTATTCATAGGCCTCTATGAACAATACAATCATCTATTCGTTTCAAAAAATGATAGTGAGAGATAAACCAAGAAGACTCAAGTGTAGTCCATAATCATAAATGGATACAACTCTACCACTCAATTTAGAGTCTGGGTAGAGTCATCAATGTGAATACTCATAGAAACACTCATTTAGAATTTCCTCAAAAACATTAACCACCTTAGTTTTGACAATATCAATCCACAAAACAACAACCCAACCCAACATATATCCTTCAAGGATTGAAAACAAGGTGACATAAAGTACAAAAACTGACCACACCAAATGAATACAAGATCGTGTACTGACTATTAATAGATATAATTAATAATAAGACTTGTCAATAACATTTTCCCCCTATTCTCTCTCCTCATCGGATGGAGAACCTTCCCGAATTCATAAAATGAATCTGTCCTTGAACCGTGGATGGAGGACTCACACAAGATAATCATTATCTAATTCCGTGAAACTACCTCCAAATAAATTCTAACCAACCCCTTGAAATTCAAGACATAAGACTTTATTTTTTTTTCCTTTTTGGACACTCACGAGATCTTCCACATTCCTCACATTCTCCTCCTCAAGTATAATCCATCAGATAAATGTGGTATTAACCACCATCCAAGACATTCATTTATGCAAGGATACTGGTATTATCTTAATTATCAATCCAAAATTTAATATTCAAATGAACATGAACAAGTACAGGAACTTATAACTTCGAGAGTTTCTAATAACATGAAAACAACAACAAATTCACCAACCAAGACTACTACATTTAATAGATCATGATCAATTTGGACGATGGAAAACAACTAAAAATAAATCAATTACACCACTCTTCTATGTGTCTGGGTAGAACCAATAATTTAGAAGTTACTCATTAGAATACATTGAGTCTTTTCTGGGTGGCATGCTCAAAAAATGGAGGTGCAAAGGCAAGTCAAAACTCATCACAATACAAAATCCCATAATTCAACCACAAAACAAAACTCAAACTATAATCCTCATTCCTATATCAATTGATCATGTAAAACCCAAAATTCTCATGAATAAGATACCAAACATGAAAGGAAAATATTAAACGATTTCTCACTTTTTAAAATATTTAAACCATCCCTTTCAAAACCTATTTTTCATTAAGTAAACTACCTATATATCCACCACGATTATTCCATGATATCTCACATATTCATATCCCTATGATAGATAAAGAACCCATACACTCATGTCACCAATTTTTCATTTTCCACAAGCATACCTCTATATATTTGATCACTCATAAGAATTCCAAGGGTCAATTCAAAACACTTATTATTTTATGAATAGAAAATTAATGGTGAAGGAAAAAATTCCAATTTTTTTATAATTTAACTTATCAATAATACAACACATTTTAAAATTAAAAAAAAATCCATTTTAGATTCCAAAAAGTGTATCCAAGATCCCAATAATACTACCAAAACTCCTACCATTTTCATTTTGAAACAATATAATCCACAAAAAGAAGACAATTTATATTTCAAAAACCACTTTTCCACTCCAAAAACCACATTCCATTTTAAAAACCCATTTCTCTAAGCAATTTTTAATTTTTAAATCCACTCATGTCATCCAAAGCTAATCCCAAACATAGCATACGTCAAAACATAAAAAAATAAAGGACTAGTGGCTATTTCAACCCACCAACATGGATTGGAATATCATACTTTGAGTAGGTATCAACCACATGATGTATCATGAACTGTGGACTTTGGATATACATGGGTCACTATTTCATGCATGTTTATCTCATTACACTATCTCACTTCTTTTTAATCACATATCCACACAGACCAAGAAAAAAAAATTCAAATCTTGGCGACCCCTATAAACATGAGGGTCAGGATGGGTAAGGTTTCATGAATTCATTACCTCACCTACCTCTCAAATCCAAACAAAACCAAATCTACAAGGCACCTAAGACCCCAAATAACAAGGGACTCATCTGATTCCATTTTTCACAAACCAACCTCGGTCAACCCTAAACAGGTAACCCGAGTAGATCTGCAATAAGGCCCTAAAAGAATTCCCAATCCTCATGAGCTAGAAAAAAGTGTCATGCATCCAAATAAACCAGTTGGGAAAGAATATTCCCATACCAAATGATAGATAAATTAACCTAAAACCAATAAAATAGTTAAATAGATGAAAATAAACTGAACAAACTGGCCATAAAAGAATGGAATAATCTCAGAAACGAGACATACCTCAGGTGACACCATGAGTCACCAAAGAACAAAACCACTCTCTATCCAAGAGTGATCCAAAACTAGAGAAACATGAAACTAAAAAATAAAATAGCAATGACCACTGATATGCTTATTAGGTAGTCCAAGTAATAACAAAACATGATTCCCTTACCTTTAAAATTAATCCAAAATCATTCTAGTTTGAAAAAAAACCACATAATTATAATAATTACCATTATTACAAATTTTGGCAATCCATTTACATGAAAAACTATTCCCTTTCTGTCACATTTCCCAAAAATAGTTTACAGGAATTCATGGTCATTTTAAATTTGAAGTCAAATATTTTATAATTGAAAACATGTATTTTCATTACCAAGATGATAATAAATTTGAAGAAACTAAAATAGAAATCATTACATAATCCCCATGTCCTATGCGAGCTCTATAGTCAATCCCAATTGGTATGTAGCACGAAAGGGGCCCTATGAACCTCTTACCATTGTGAAATGTGGTATAGGAACCAAGTCCAACTAAGTTATCATGCATGAGACACTAGTAGGGGACATCCACATATCCCTAGTGGTGTCCAATCATCTTCCATGTTTAGTTGGAGTTGTTACATCAGTCCTACATGATGTAATTTGGATGAATAAATTCTGAATCATCTATCATACTACTTCTAGTCTGCCAACCTGGATACCCAGGGCTTCCCATGTTCCCTATTTCAAGTGGTGGTGAGTTTTCATCAATCTATCATACATGAATACATAATTCACTTTATTCAGAACCGCACTCACCCTCTCACCACTGATCTCCCTCCTTGAGTACATACCCCCCTTTTCCATCACACATAAAAATTTAATTGTCTCTTTAAAAGAAAAGTATCATAATTCATAAATTCAATTTAATCATTTTATAAAATAATATGAATACATTGGGGTGGGTTTTCCATTTACACAAATCATTTGTAAAGTTCCAAATGGTCTTAATTATATACAAGTAATAATTTTCATTTTAGAATACATAATCCCTCAACACAAAAATGTTGCAAAACCATTTAAAATCTCAATTTAACAACCAGTTTTGTACACATTTAAAAACAATCTTGAACCTGTTCTTACAATGATGCAATTCTTCGAAGGTGGTCAACCTACCATTTAACCTCATGATCATAGAAAAAAACATTTTTGTAAATCACAGTGGAGATTTATTTATACACCAAAACATTTCATTACCCTTTTATATATAAATCGCCCATAAGGTAAAAAACATTTGGAAATATTCATTACCAATTCCAAACCACTCGGGAAATCACTTTTCAAGAAAGGTATCTTAATACCAAATAGGTGTTAAAATACATTTAATTTTCCAAAAGAAAGGCATAATCATTTGTAGAAACCACAACTAGAATTCATAACATGTGTATGTTGTGTAAATATAAAACACGTATTTAAAACAATAAGTCAATCGTGGGATTCAAATTAAAGGCAAGGAAATTGGGGACTTACCACAAACAAGGAACTCTTTGATAACTGTCACCCAAACCGCCACTTCACACTTACATGCTCATGAATTTATACATATATATGTAAATACCCCTAGATACATTTCATGGATTCCCTACATCATGAGGGAATATGTGCAAAGATGGAATTTATATATATATATATTCCTTACCCAATGCAAGTACATGTAGTTGTTCATGGCGAGCACATGGTTTTAACACCAAATCAGTGGAAGAAACTATCACTAGAGGGAGTGAGGTGGATCATTGTAGGGCCTCAGATGGAGGGGGTCATGAAATATGGAGGGGATTCTACCTGGGGTGTTCCGTGGGTTGGAGGGGTCAACCACATGAGAGAGTAGGGATGGGGGAGCCGTTAATGGAGTTAGTGGATCCCCAGAGGCTTCCAGTTGAAGGGGTTCATGTAATAGGAATGTGGGGGAAGGGGGGATGCCTGCCTGAATGACTGGGGTGGGGAGGGAGGCACACAACACATGAAATAGGGGAGAGAAATGGAGGATTAGGGATTAGAAACCCTAAAATAATACCAATATTTTGAATAATAAAAATAATATAATAATTATAATAGTTTTAAAAAAATTAATATTAATAATAATCAAAATAATAATATTCTCGTTATTATTATTACTGTTATAACATTCTTTAAATTTTATTATTAAAATGAAAACTTATTTTTGTTTTAATTTTAAATTTTTTAAATTTCATTTATTATTCAATTACTTTGTAACCATGCATGATTTCACCGCAAGGTTGTTAAAACCATGAACTAGCCTTGGGCCTCTATTTGATACCACAAAAACTTAAAATTTATTACCAGATCAACCTAAAAATCAAAATCAAAATAATATATATTTAAATAATTAATAAATCATGGTATGGGTGTGTACGACATACTTATCGCTGATAAATTATCATATAATTACATTTTGATAAATGAGATTTCTATAAAACATTGAAAATACATATAAACTATAAATTTGTCTTTTGTGATTATTTATTTAATAATTTGACCCTCACGACTACCTTATTATTTGTAACCCTCATGACTACATTAAAATGTTACCCTCACATCTACTTTATAATGTAACAATCATAGTTACATGGGGAGTAACTAATTGACGACCAAAAAACATACACATTCCTAATGCATTGAAGGGAGATATAGGTACCACCCTTCATTATAAAAAATTCCTAATAAAAATATAATAATAAAAAACATGAATTATTTCATAAAAACATTACTTTGTAATTTTTGGAAAATATAATTTTAAAAGTGGATTTAAGAAGAAAAGTCCCTTAAATATATCATATAATTGATGTGAGGATAAATATAATAAAAAGAATATTAGTATAAACTATAAAATTTACATAATAAAATATAATATAAAAAACTCATTACACATATAATATTAGTACCACAAAATCAATGAAGTAGATTGCTAACCCGATGAATATAAATTGGGTTAAGAATTCACTTACCTTAGGTAATTCTTACAAGAAACAAGTTTAATTATTCTATATAATGGTTAAAATACAATTATTAATATTTTATAAAATCATATTTATTTTTATAACAACTTATATAATTATTTTATAACATCATTCTACCTATTTATTAATAATATTTTTTTAATTATATTATTTTGGTTGTGTGTTCTACATGGTTTCCATAGTCGGTTCTAATGGATTTTTAAGGTGGAATGGAAGAAAAATTTAAAAAGTGTAATGAAGTGATATGAATATGATTCATCAATTTTAATTTACACCATAAATTGTTTTTATATATATTAAGATGAATCATTATGAAAAAAATTAATGATATTCACATAGTTAATTTTGGTGGTTCAATAATAATCACGAACTTGTTTCAATACATTATTTGAAATTATGTACGGATGTTAATTATAGAACAATAAAGAGGTTATATAATACACTTTAAAAAATATTTAAACCAATATAATGGTTTTATATCCCATTAGTGATGGAAGTAATTGAAATTGAAATCTCATCATCAAAAATGTCGTTAAATCGACACATCATAGATGATGTCTTTATTTTTAGAATAAAATGGAGAGGAGAAAAAGTATGATAATGAATTTTTCCATAAACATGAAGAAATTTCAGTATATACTAGATAATTTATTTCTCAAGCCTATTATATAAAGGGAGGTGAATAAAGAATAGAAAAATAATTGAAAAGAAGATAAAAGAAAACTGATGAGGATTTTTACTTTCGGATCTCATCTCCTTGAGATCCTATTTAAGGCCTTTGGATTTGACCTTTTGGTGAGACTGGAAGGTCTTAGAAGTTGGGACGATACATGGGAAGTTTATTGTGTAGTATTTATACAATGATCATACCATGAGAGGTGTGAGGTGAAGAGGGGGTGAAGGGGTGAGGGGTGGTATTTATAGTGTAGGAAGGGGTCCATTATTTTAATCATTATTTTGTTATTTTGATCAATAGAAGCCATAGTGTTGGTTATTTTGACTAAAAATAGTAACGAGAGGATACTATTTTTATCCAAGGATTACTAAATCATCCATGATTTCAGTAACAGTTTAATAAAACCCTAATGTATATATACTTTAAATCGCCATATTTCACTATTCACCAAAACTTCATGTATTTCAGAAAAATCCCAAAAACATCCCCCAAACAAAATTTCAATCAGTAGTTTTTAAAAATGGGCAAATTTTTGGGAAAATAATTTTCTATATATGAATAATTTAATTTAAATAAAATCATACTTTATTCAATGAATAAAAATTTTAAAATTATATCTAATTTTATAACACCTTGTAAAATTAATCATGTTCTCTTATAATTATATTATATAAATAAATAAATAAAATAACAATATATCATTACATTTTAAGAAAATAAATTTTCATTTAAATTAGTAAATTCATCAAAAAATTTGTAATTAAGTGTTTATTACTTACAAAAATAGAAGCGCTTATACTATTATCATATTGTCACTTATAAGATTCCTACATTTTATTTATACATTAATTGGTGAGGTTACTAATCATTTGGTCATATTACAACTCATATGGGTAAAGTTACTATTCATAAGTGTCATGTTACAATTTATAAGGGTTGTGTTACTATTCATAAAAAATTCTGTTGATCCTATCAATCTTTAAATAACATATTAATTATAACTATGTCTATATATTTTTCGAATTTCAAATCACATAAGAAGAAAAATTATGTTTAACGACTATGTGTTAACTATCTTTTAAAAATAATGAGTTTTTTCATAGAGACTCAGTGTTGTTTGCATTACATTATGTATAAAATTTATATTTAAAACCTTTTGGTTTTACATATTATCAAACAACCCTCTAATAAATATTATCCCACGGTAAAACTTCTCTCATCAATTAAGAAAAATAATATATATATATATATATGTGTGTGTGTGTGTGTAATTTCATTTATTTTTCATTAACATAAATTATTATTACTAATAATAATATTTCGTGTGATGTTCCTGAACATCTAACACACACAATATTTATATTTCACCTATTGTAAATATTTTATTAAGGACCTAATAATGGTATTACATTTAACATAGAATACACCATATAGGGGATATTTCATTATTTTTAAAAAATATATAACAATAATATTGAATAAATTATGCTCATGAGCGATTTGATAAAATTCATGATTCGTATAAATTTTAAATATCTCTTATCGTAAACTCTACATATTTGACCTAATTATGATCTTAGGGTTCCCCTTTCAGAAGCCATGCATGCGATATTTCATTATTTTGGAAAAATAGAATTCATATATAATATAATATTTTTAATATTTTTATTAAATCAATTCTCTGGAACTATTATCCTCATAATTATGAAATGACTCAGTTTCTAACTCTGAATGTATTCAATAAAACATTCCAATAATGGTAATTGTGATTTTTCAATTTCATAAATATATTAAATGATCTTTATGTTTTATTTTTTTGAATTTTGACATTTTATTTAAAAAAATACTCATAAATAATTTAAATATGATTTAATTATAAATAGAAAATTTTAATATGTTAAAACTCTACCCCTATATAGATATATCTTCCTAGAGAAGTGTCTCTAGTAGACATGTTCAATCAACTCTGACCACTTAGTTTGAACATCATACACCCACTCTCTTGTTTCCATAATATGAGGATGATTTGGAACAAAAATGTACCTTTCAAGTCTATAGGATCATAAAAGAGTCTTCTAACTACTCTATGGGATCACAGAAGGTATTTTTAGGAGGCTACCCTAAACACAAGGTATACCCCTCCTATAAGTATGTAATGTTTATTTTAAGAACATTATTCATATTCATCATATTTATACTAACACAATGACATACTCAGTTCAAAATATCTATACCATTAAAGATATTTCATAATGGTTTGTAAACAAATATATACCACATAATCGAGGGAAAAAAATTTAAAATATAGTAAAAAATCAATGAATTACATTAAGAACTAATATCCACCACAAATACAAATATATACAATGAATGTGAACCTACGTGCCTAGTAATGATGCATTAAAACACCCAAAAAGATAAAAATAAATTATCAAGATAATGTGTAAAACTAAATTAAAATTTAATCAATGGTAACTATAAAAAAAGTTACAAATTATTACAACATCGTGGTCTAAAATGTAGTTCAGGCCATGCATTTTCATTTCCCCCTACCATAATCTCAGCTATCTTATCTCCAGTATAACCTATCATAAACCATGACAAGTAGAAAATTATTTAGTGATTCATGGTCCTATAATACTATAATTTACCATATTGACCCAAACCACTAGGTTCAACCCGAAGTTCCTCATGACCCCATGGGAACCACCCCATATTAATGTGGTTTCTGCGCAGTATTTAGTGTCTCATGTGAAACCATGGGTTGTCTATAAACTCTGTCTGAGTTAAAAGGTAAAAAACATAACCAAATATTACAATAAACAGAATAATTACTTGATTAGATATTGTAAATTAAGAAACTAAAGGTGAAGTAAGTGGTATTTAAATAATATATATCAATGTGGAAAGCTATCTAGTGTATTGAAAATAATTAATAAATAAAATAAATATGGTGCCCCTTGTGTCTTTAATAGTATTCTTTATCTTTATACTCCACGTGCTCAACCATCCACTATTGAACCCTTTACCTTTATTTTGTTTCCCATGAAATCTATAATCGCAACTAAATTACCGAGTAGGTTGTGAGTAAAGACTCAGTAGGACACCAACATGGTTTTCTTACAACATGTTATCATGTATTACAAGTTCATTCCATAACAAAAATAAATGTGGGAAGGGTAAACACATAATTCTAAGATGAGTGGTGGCGTCCTAACAAGGATAACACCAAAGAGTTGATCATACCTACTTTGACTCCATGTTGGAATATTTATAGTGTGTTTGTAAGGTATATTAACCATACAAAAGTCCAATGAAAAAAGAATGTTCTTGTATTTCTTAGAAATTCAGATGGAATTGAGTATCTATAACCTACACGGAATCCAAAAGGCATTGGATAACAGTCGAAAATACACAAGTCGTAAAGATTTAGTATTTACTCATAAATCCACATTATTTCGAGTAGAGGCTGTGATACAAGGATATCATATACCACTGTCATCATTGTAGTAACCTAATTAGAATACCCTACAAGAATTAATAACACCTCTAAGATCACTTGCCAAGGATACACATACCAATACTCTACAGGGAAACATGAAAAATAATTGAATGATAAAAACCATAGTAAACATCATATGAAATATATTATCATCATATAAATTAACATGTGAATCAAAGGTCCTCATAGGATCTTGAAACAACATGAATTCATAGTATAAAATCATATCATATCATGGGCTATAATTAAAACCACTTGTGATCACTAGTTAATAATGAATATCAATATCCCTTCACATAAAATATTACATAGAAACATGTGTAAAAATATCCCAAAACATAAATCATATTTGATCAACACTTTACCATCGATAGCTTGACAAAAATCCAACACATATGGTTCAATTTGGCCCTTGAAACCTTGTAAATTTATTTTTCATAAGTAATTTAATTAATTTAGACTCAATTCTCAATAATTAATTATGAATTAATATTATTCATGAAATAATATGTCCTAATGAATGTTCACCCAAAGTGGTGAAGCTCATATATCATAACAATAAATGTGAATTAAAACCAAAGGTAAAATAAATCGAGACCACCTAAAAACACCAACATTAAATCCTAATCAAGAGTGGATATCAACTATTCGAACACATAAAATATGAAAAATCAGAATGTGAGAAAAATATCTTAGGAGGAATGGAACTTCTAAACATATGTGAAATAATATTCATATTACAATGGTTGCTAACAACATCTAATTTCACCACTAAATCCTAGAACCATTTTCATTTTGATATGATTTATAATTATCACCATCTATGTTGTTTAAAAGTTGAAAAAGACAAATTAAATTAATTAAAAATAATATTACCTTGTAGCAATAGAAAACAAATAGGTTTAATATTCCTATCATCAAGATAAACCCAAGGACCCCAATGGTGTATCTATCTGATCAATTTCTCATATGTTATTAAAGATATTGTTTTGAAAAAAAAATAAACTAAAATATAAAGAATAAAAAAGAAATGTAGTATTGTGAGGGTGAGGGAGATTGGTTTGATGGGGATTAGTATACATGAGATGTACATCTCTCCATTTGGACCATTTTTAAAAATTTCTTCATTTTGTTTCATTAATTTTTTAATCAATTTATTACCTAATTTATTTTCTATTCTCTTACCTCTTAAACCTATAAACCAATCCAATGTTACCTCTTATACATTCTTCTGAAATCATCTTTTAAAATATATTAATCATCCATTAATATATACTAAAAATTCATCAATATATATATATATACTTATACACATTATAAATATATAGATCCATATATATATATATATATATATTCCCCACAAAAAATACACATATATAAAAATATTTTCCAAAATATATACACTTTATATACATATATATATTCATATAAACATATATACACCCATGAACAAGTATATATACGTATATATTTTTCCTATTTCTATAAAAAAAAATATATTCAAACAAAGATTATTTCCCAGTTTAATAATATTAATTGCATCAATAATAATAATAATTATTATTAAATATCTCACATCATTTATAACGTTAATATTTTAAAAATTATATTAATTAAAATCGAGTAGTTAATAAATTAACCTTTCAATTTCCATTATATAGAATAAGTAATTACATACCAATTATTATCTAACCCCTCAATAGATATTCACCAATTGAAATATATCACTTATCAAATATGAAAAATCAAAAAAAATAGTTACACATAAAATTTCTTATAATTTTATTCATCGTAATGAATAATATTAATATAATTTTTATTACTCTTCTATGCATTGTATCAACACATATCTAAAAAACCCAAATCGTATGTTGTGATTATGGTAAAAAAAATGTTTTATACCTATCTATGGTCTCAAATTTCCAATATGATATACTTTTTTGGAAGATATTCTATTATTTTTAAAAAATATTAAATAAAAATATTAAACAATTTAACCTCACATGTGATTTGGAAAAACACCTGATGCACACAAATTTTAAGTCATAATAGGGTAAGCCTTATATCTCATAACTAATAATGGTCATCTATTTCCTAGTTAAGATACCGTTTGTGTTATTTTTCATTATATTGGAAAAATTGTGTAATTCCAAAATATAATATGTTTAATAATTTTATGAAAATAAATAGTGTGGCCATTAGAGCATCATAACTCGACACTGATGTAATCTCTAAATCTGAAACTACTTTATAGAATATTTCAAAGTGGTTTACTGAGATTATAAAAATAAATAAATTCCATAATTCATTTCTTAAGTGATTTTTATAAAAAGGTTACATTTTTTAAACCATAATATACATAAATTATTTTAAAATTGGGTATCATTATCTTCAAAAAAATAATGGTGTTTAACACATGAAGTATATATTCAAGAAATTATTTTTTCCATATATAATGGATGAATTGATATAATTTATACAAGAACCATGATTATGAAATTGAATGAAACATAGTAATGGGATGTGAATCATCACATGAGTAGTTACCCAAAAACATGATCATTTTATTGTGAGTATGAAATATTAGCATAGTACATAAAAATAATCAGGGATTAACAAAAATATCAAAATGAAATTCATATGATTATATTGTGAACCTCATAATTTACATCGTGGATCCTCCCCAGGTGATTAATTTGAGTTTTACTCTCAATGTAAGTGGATAATGACATTTTAAAACATCCCATATAATATATTTCCACCATATAGTTTACTAAAATCTTTTAATGAGTTTTTTGAGACATTAAGTCAATAAAAGAATAAATTTACAATAATATATGTTATGAGGATAATAGAATATGTGATATTTTCATGGTAGAATAATTTCTATTAATTAGATGCTTTGTAGAATTCCTTAAAATATTCAACATAAATTTTAATGATAAATAAGGAATTTATTATACATTTAATGGAATTATAATAATCCCAAATGGTGTTCTATATCCCAATGATACATCCCTATTAAAGATGGTTGATCTAATCTTTCTCACCGAAAATTTATTTTATTATAGGCCCCCATTTGGAATCTTCAGTCTAGATTAAAATCTTTAATTAAATAAAAAATGGGTATCCCATTTAACATTCAATCCTTAAAACATGACTTTTTATCTTTTTATCAATTTAGAGAATGTTATGATATAACTATGAATAATGTTAATATTAGACCTTTTAGTGAAATATAAATAAATTATAAAGGAAAATAAACATGCTCTAACTAAATCTTCATTTATTTGTTGGATAAATATACATTGGAAAAAATTCTAAAATATTATATTAAATTTTACACATCAAATCCACCAAAAATAATTTATTCAATCAAGGAAGACATCACATATTCTATACAATTACTCTCCTAGAGAAAAGGATGAAAATATGCATGATTATTTTCAAAATAAAATATGTGATGTATCAATTTAGAAATTAACTATCCTCCAATTTTCCTTCTCATATAGTCTAATTCAATAAACATCATATATTCAACTTTGAAACATGTCACGAATTTCCTTCTAAAGCATTTTTTCGTTAGTAATATACATAGTATGAAAAAAATAAAATGGTGTTGGTAGAATAAATTCATATGACTCATAATATTATAATTATTAAATTATAACTTCTCCATATAATAAAAAATAATTATTTTATATTCATGTGGATTTTGATGGTTTTGTATCAATGATTAAGGTTTATGGTTTTTATGTTAAAAACATGATGTGTGAATGTGGGGGGGTTTACTATTATAACACAATAACCAATAAATAATTCAAAATTAGAAAAATATTTCTCACTAGTTTTTTCTAAATATGAATCATTAACTCAATTTTACCTTTCAAAATCTATTTCCACCAGTCATATCAAATAAAGTACAATATAGTATTTCTGTGATTTTTCTTATTTGTTTACATTTATATGTATTTCTTACCATTTTTTATTTCATTATATATTGAAATAATATATATATATATATATATATATATGATAGAACATGATTCCATTGAGTAATTTGTTTATAATAATAAGATAAATTTCTCTAAATTGATATTTATTCTGTGAATTGGTATAATTTTTTATTTTGAAATACATTTTAAAAATTTAAAGAAAATTGGTTTTTTTTATTTTAATTTTTCTCAAGTATGTTTATATTACCATTTTTTATGTGTATAATTTAAATTTGAATATATACAGAATGATTTTACACATATTTGTTATTCGTTTTTTCGAATATGCTAGGTTTATCACTTTTTTGTGCATAAAAATTTAATGGTGTAAAATATGGTCTAGGTTTTATAGGTTGGAAAATACCATAAAATTTGGGATATATATTTTTAAAAACACAATATAGTTTTTATTTTTTTAGGATTTTATAGTTTGTTATTTTATTCAAATTGAGTGAAAATCGATTTGTGTGTGAACCTTGCTTAAATGAAATTTCAACAAAGAGTAAATTTTGGAGGATGTATTTCATATTTTCCCCTCTTGAAATTTAAAACCCTATCACTACCACTAATATATTAATATTATTTTTCGCTAATTAGAAGGTTTGGTCATGGATTCATGAGGTTGTGATAGAATATTTTTCCACCACTCAATCCATTTTGATGACAGATGGATTTGTAAAGGATCTCTTCTAAGAAGGATCTATAAAGATTCATTTAATTCTCGTTTCATTACATTATTTCTTGAAGTATATCTATATCATCATTATAACTTATATGATATTATATTTTAAAATTTTTAATTTTGATTATTTATGCTAGAATCTATGAGTATAAAATATATTTTTGTTTACTCTTTCAATCATATTCCTATGAAAATTATACCAAAAATTATAAATACATCTATGGGAGAGTTGTTATTAGTTTTTCTCTATATAACACTTATCTCATTTATTATTAATTTTGTGTAAATAATAAAACATCACATACATAGTTATTAAATATCAATAAACAAATATTCCTTACATAAAATAATAATTAACAATAGAATAATTTATTTATAGTGCCTTTGGAAACACGTAAATATAAAAAAACTAATATTTAAGGGAGCTAATTCAACTCCCATGATGTTATTACAAACTTCAATACATTTTTATACATATCATACATAATACCATTTATCAGAACATGGGGAATGGAAACAAAATAAATGCTGAGATCAGATGATCATTAAGGTTACAGAAGTGATATGTCTATATATCATGAGTTTAACAGTATGAGAACCAGAAAATAAAATTTTTAAACCATTTGGTGCATATCATAGATCATAAAAATGATTCGTGGAATAAATCATGACAATTATTAATACCTAAATCATAATAGAATCAAATAACATGAATTATGAGAACACAAAATTTTCATAAGGCATATAATTTTTATATGAAGATAAGAATAAAAAAATTATGTCTCCCCATTAAAAAATTCATAATATTTTTGGCATGGTATAAAAACATGTATACTTACTTCAGGCTTGGGATAACATATCACGTTCCAAATGCAACATTGTTAATGAAGCATTAGTTTTTTGACTCAAAGAATCATCCACTTTATTTGCTTTTCCCGGATGGTAATGAATTGTACAATCATAATCCTTGATTAATTCTAGCCATCTCCTTTGTCTCATGTTCAATTCATTCTGAGTGAATATTTACTTTAAACTTTTGTGATCGTTTATATATTTCACATTTTACTCCGTACAAATTATGCCTCCTAATTTTTAAAATGAAAACAACAGCAGCTAATTCCAAATCATGTGTAGGATAATTTACCTCATGAGTTTTCAACTGATTTGAAGCATAAGTAATTACCTGATCATTCTGCATTAGGACGCAACAAAGTCCTTTCAATGAATCATCATTATAGATAACAAACTCACCATTCCTGGAAGGTAGTTCCAAAACTGAAGCATTCACCAATCATCTTTTCAATTCCTGAAAACAATCATTACATTCTTTTGTCCAGATAAACTTAACACCCTACCGAGTTAGCTTAGTCATTGGACTAGATAACCATGAAAAATTTCTAACAATCATTTGGTAATAGCCTTCCAAACTAAGGAAACTACGAATCTCTGTTACATTTTTGGGTCTTGGCCATTCTTCAACAACCTTTTTTTACAGGATCAATAGTTATCCCATCTTTAGAAACAATGTGACCAAGGAAAGAAATTTTTTGCAACCATAACTCACACTTGCTGAACTTTCCATACAATTTTTTTTTATTTCAAGTTTTTCAAAATAACGCTTAAATTTCTTTCATTCTCCGCTTTAATTTTACAAAACACCAAAATATCATCAATGAAAACAACCAAAAACTTATCCAAGATATCATGGAAAATTCAATTTATTAAGTCCATGAATACAGTAGGTGCATTTGTTAGCCCAAAATGCATTACTACAAATTCATAATGGCAATATCTTGTACGAAACACAGTCTTTGGAACATCTTCTTCCTTTACCTTCAGCTGATGGTACCCCAATCTTAGGTCGATATTTGAAAAATACTGATCTCCCTGGAGCTGATCAAACAAATCATCGATATGAGGCAAAGGATATTTGTTCTTAACAGTGATGTTATTCAAGGCTCTATAATCAATGCAAAGTCTCATTGAACCATCTTTATTTTTAACAAATAAAATAAGAGCACCCCATGGTGATGTGATAGGTCGAATGAAACCTTTTTCTAATAAATCTTTCAATTTCTCCTTCAACTCTAAAAGTTCAATTTGAGCCATTCAATAAGGGGGTTTTGAAATTGGATTAGCATTAGGAACTAAGTCTACAGTAAACTCAACTTCCCGATCTGGTATTATTCTAGGAAACTCATGAGGAAAAACATCAGGATACTCATTTAACACTGGCACATCATTAATCTGAACAGTTCCTTTGTTTTCAACGATGTGTGCAAGGTAACATTCATTTCCATCTTTTACAAGTTTCTCGGCCTCTTGATATGTTATCAACAGTAAGGGTTCATTCTTGTACACAAACTGAAAGTCTTTCTGAAAAGAAACTTCATTAGCTCTGTAGTCAATCTAAGCATGGTAAAAAGAGAGACAATCCATACCCAGTATAACATCATACTCTACTAGAGGTAAAACAAATAGGTTCGCAAGTAGGTTCTTTCCACAGATAAGGATAGGGATATTTTTATAAATTCTTTTTGCCTCAACATTTCTCCACGGTTTTTTTACCACAAGTTCAGGATTCATTTCTTGATATGGTATTCCCATTTTACTAGAAAAGTTTTCAGAGATGAAGGAATGTGTAGACCCTGAATCAAACAACACACTGGCATAAACTGAAAAAACAAAAAAAGTACCTGATACAACATCATTTGATGGACCAACATCTGCTGAAGTATTTGCAAAGGATTTCACCACCCCTTTCTGCTTGTAGTCTAACTACTTCCCATCAGTCAGGCTCTTTGTCGGACACTCGTTTCCATAGTGACCCATCTCATTGCACTTAAAACATTTCACTAACTATACATCAAATTTGGACTTACCATCACCTTGATATTTCTCAGTGAAATCACGAGCCTTATGTCCCATCTTACCACATCGGTAGCACTTTCCAGAATTCAGAATACATTCCCCAGCATGCATTTTCCCACATTTATCACAAACTAGAAACTTATTTTTCTTACCATTAGACTTTTTTGAATAATTCTTCCCTTTCTCCTGCCACCTCGGTCTCTTCTTCTGTTGGTTGTTATATAACACTTGATCATCATCAAACTCCATTTCCACCTTCTCAACACATCGAACAAGCTTTTCATAACTTTTGAACTCACGAGAAGATAAAGCCCTTCGATATTTTGGCTTTAATCCTAAGTAAAAACTATTTATTTTACTATCAAGGTCTTGGATAAAATTTGTAGCATACCTTGCCAATCAAGTGAACCTTTCTTCATATGAAGCCACTGAGTCTTCCTATTGCCTCATTTCCAAGAATTTTTTTTCCATCCTAAGTCGAACATCCTTAGGAAAATACATCTCAAGAAACATACCTTTAAATTCATCCTAGTCTAGAGCATCAATATCATCAGCGTCCCTGATATTTTTAACAGTCAACCACCACTGATCTGATTCACCCTCCAAACGGTAAATAGCAAGACTGACATTTTTATTGTCTGAACACCCCATGACATCGAAAATCTTATCTAGTGCTTTAATCCACCCTTCATCTAGAACAGGGTCATATGATCCTCTGAATGATGGGGGATGGTGTCTCATGAAGTGTTCCGCCACTGACATGTTCCTCTGCGGTTGATCTGGCTGATCTCTTGCATGGATACCGCCACCTTTTATCGCTTGAGTCAACTACGCCATTACTACAACAAACTGTTCAGTTCCAATTCCGACCATCTCAGGATGCTGATTCGGAAGGTTATTTCCTTCTGTATGCCTCCCTATCACTGCTTCCCTATTTCCTCTATGGAAAACCATTCTGAACAAACATGTCTTAGATGATGCAACATGGTAATCTTAAAATACTATATCATTTCAATTTGACCATAAAAAAATATTTTTGGATAATCATTTAATAGAATTCTAACTCCTAATGTTATCTAAACCGACCTATGAAACCAACTATAAGGCCCCAGCCTTAAACCTTACATAATATTAAGTTATTACAAGATTACACATTGAGGATCTTTTCTGGTTTAGTGTTTTAGAGAATTAGATCATAAAACATGCATTACATCCCACATTTAAACAAAGTGGTTACAATGAAAGATAGTATTCATTTTTTCCCATAAACAGAAACATATTTAAAATAAAACATGGATTCTTTCTTGACACTTCCTTGACACTATCATCATATCATGTGCCCTTCCCTTGACCTATGAAAACATTTCAAAAACTTTGGATGACCATAAAAAGCTTAGTAAGGGATATAAAAATATGGAAAGGAAACATGAGTACATGTATACATAAGAATCAAAGAAATCATACTCTACTCATAAATCATAATCACTTTAACATACCTCATCAAATCATGAATAAATCATAGAAATCATAAGACATAAAGTTATCTTGAGGCGTTCGTAACATTCTTACGTAGGGAGTAACCCTCTTGGTTACGTTTGGAATACCCATCATAGTATATTCCCTAAAGCACTTCGGAGAAACCTTAACGTTTATCTCCTTTACATTACCCAATGCATTGGAGAGCTATATGAGGCTCACCCACCCTTATTTTATCACGAAACCACCCGTATTCATAAACAATTCCCAAGAACCATAACATAATCGTATCACATAAAAATTTCATAAAGGAAACATAATATTTCTACATTTCAATCCCAAGATATCAATACAACACATTGATATAAAAACATTATGAAAACCATTTTCAACACCAAAATAAATGAAAAGTAAAAAATGGTATTTATTTTTTCATTTTTTTTAAAAAATTATGGCTTGTAGAGGAAGCTGTAACTCAAATAATGGTCGCAGCGGTGGAGAAGTCATTGTCGCCGCATACGTATGACAAAAACATTCCCTTTTTTCGTTTAGTAAAACGCTTCGTATAAAAAAGATTCCTTTTGGTTAAACATAAATTTCAAAGTGTTGTATACACCGTATAAAATAAGGTTGTGTATAAAACAAAATATGCCTCAATGAAAGGAGATTGAGACGAAGTCCCACACCTCGGGTCCAACTTGACTCGATCATTCTTTAACGTCCTGAATAATAAACTTGAGTTAATTTCTACTTGCTTAAGAACCATTTTCAAGTTCATTATTCCTTTATTATCACTTATTACCATGTTATTAACACTATGTAATTAATTATGTTAATAATGGTCGCTTTTTCGATATTTGGTACTTGAGTCAAAAGTGAACTTCTTATATTTACAAGTTGTTCATGTAGTCAAATATCCATTATATAAAGAATGATATTCATGATGTAGATGCCATATATATAATATATATATCCATTATATACATTCATTTATAATATTACATAATCATTTAGATGTAATAAATGAAATGCACCGTTCATGAAGACGGTAAGCCGTACGTACGCATGAACGCTACTTTCATTTCTATGTCATATTAATGGAATTAAAACTTAATGAGAGATATGTATATTTTAATTCCAGAATTATATTCATCATTTAGATGTAAAATAAATCATATATATCCATTATACATATGTACTTATAATAGTACATTACATTTGGGGATAAGAAATGAAATGCACCGTTCATGGAGATGGTAAGTCATACGTACGCATGAATGCTACTTTCATTTCTATCTAATACTTTAATGGAATTAAAAAATAATGATACATAATACTATTATAATTACAGTATGGTGTCATACATAATATCATTAAATCTATCCTTTATACGTACCACATATGGTATTAACTAATCAAATCACTTTGAGGGGGCGGTAGTCCGCACTTCCTAAAATAAAGATATCACGTATACCCATAATGGAAACCATAAAGGTATGAAATAAATGAACAATACAGAAGCTTAAGGATAACATAAACATATTATATATCATATATAAATATAGTGACATCTTAATGGCCACCTTTGAAGGTGTTAAAAAAATATTGAACAATCATCGTTTCGTGAGGCAGAAATTCACCATCCACAAAAACAGTATGTTCTTTAAACATTAGATATAGGTGTGTGTAAGTGTAGCTCGAATCCTTCTTATAACAAAATCCTAGTATATGGAAGATACTGGTGTTGTTACAAAATAAATGAATAAAAAGAGTTTATGGGGTTGGAGAAGCAAAATAAATCATAAGAACACAAGAGAAGACACTACCTTTAAATCGGGTAACTCTTTTTTATTTGAGCTCAAAGGCTTCCTTGGGAAGACTTTTTCTCAAAGTGAGGCTTCAAGGAGTAATAGAGGGATGTTTATAGAAAAAAATGGCAGGGGTTGGACGAGAAAAAGGCTTTGGAAGTGTGGGTAAGGTGGTATAGGTGGGGGCCTTTTATAAGAGGAGAGGAGGGGCACTCTTGGAAATTTAAGAAATGATACTTTGTTATAAAATAGTTTTCGGATAAAAAAAGTCCCACAATTTTATATTTCAAGGTTCAGGTGATAAGGGTTCGAGCTCCACCCATAAAATAGGTTTTTTACAAGTTTAGGTTTTATATTTTACATTTTATTTTCATTTTATTTAAATCGTTAAATAATGTGGTAATCACTGCATCATCATGCTGTCATAAATAATTTAATTTATTTAATGTTTAAAATTTATAAAACAAAAAATATGATGTAGGAAATCTTTTTCTATTTCCAATTATTATTTATAGTCAAACATCTGACTTGTATAACCTCATTTAAAAATTGTTTTACTAACACAACGCATGTTTGTGCCATTTTAATTTTAACATTAAATAAAAAGATATTAATGTCATTTTCCTACCAAAGTGGCTCCATGGGGTCCCCAAGTTGACCCATGGATTTTCTTGGTCGGCCATGACACATCCAATAAGGGTAGGACATGTGTATAAGTCATTTCATATTATTAGATCATTATTTTTACCTTAAATTACACTAATTACCTCTAATCGCAATTAAAAACATAAAAGTTACTATTCACCAAAAAATTATTTTAATCCCATTGAACCACATTTTACATCATAATTACAACCATGTATGTCGGATTTTTGAAATTCAAAACACAGAGGTGGTAAAATTTCATTTAAACGAAAACTCAGTTTTTAAGTACCACTTAGGGGTTTCACTATTCATCAAATTTTGAAGTTTTTCAGAAAAATACCAAAACATCACCCTAAGATATATTTGATTTTCCGAATTTAAAAATGATGTCTATTTTACAAAATTCAAAACATATAAATTACATAAATTAATTTAATAATTAATTCCCGTTGTCAGAGCAAATAGCGTGTTTTTATGAAACAAAAAGTATCAAAAGATTGACACTAGTTTAAGTCTGATTTCAAAGTGAAATTAATTCCACAGACACTATTGGATTAAATTGTAAAAATATATTCTAATTTCACTTTAAAACCAATTCTAAAGATAATATAATCATATAAATAAATTATATTAGAAATAGGTTTTGAATTAAAATACAACATTTTTCACTATTCATTAAAAAATGAACTTCATCGGAAAAATACCAAAACCTTACACAAAGTAAATTTTGATGTCCCAATCATAAATAATGAGTTTATTTTGAAAAATAGAGTCTATAAAATTGTCAAAAGTTTGATTTTAAAATGGTTTTCCATCAAAAGGCAGTAAAACAATCTTTTAAAAATATTAGTGTATTACATGCTTAAGATTGGATTTATTCTCATTTTAAGCCTCTAAAACACTATCTAATTCATTAATAGACATAGATAAAAATATCTATTTTTCATTACTTACTTGGGATTTTACAGTTTAGAAAACGATATCAATGTTGCTTTTGAATCTTTTTTAAAAAGTAAAAAGGGTAAAAATGACTTTAAACAATAATAGTATAACATTTAAAAAATTATTTTTTTAGAAAACATGGACATGGTAGAGAAAGCGTTTTAGACCAAATGGAGAAATTATTTCAGTTTCCTTTAAAAATATAATTTTTTAATATTTATTGTATAAATAGTGGAAAAATAATTTAAATATGTATTATTAATAAATAACTATTTTTGAAGAAATTAAATGAGTTTATGGAGAGATAGATCAATATAGATCATTATTAGAAGCGTATTCCTGAACAATATTTTTAACTGATGAGCTTGTATTATAAAATCCTTATCTATTTGGTAGCATTGAATTTTAAGACCCTTTTAATAATAAAATTAATGAACCCTTAAATATCATTACAATAAATAATTTCATGATATGAGATTAAAATAGGTCTTTATATAAAACTTATAAAATATGAAATGTTTATAAAACAATATGTCTCATATGTTGAAAATTTAGTCCAAATCCCTTACAAATTTTGTAACTTTTGAAACATAAAACCGATGAAATAGAAATAATAAAATGGATGTTTGAATACCCATTATATTCATGAAAATAAATATAATTTTTCTTTTCAGGTAATTATATAAATAAATTATAAGACATAAGTGATGTATATGGTTTGTATCTCAGAGATATAAAAGTGAGATAAAAATATCATTCTTTAAGTATGGACTTCCTTAGTTCACATTAAAACCTCATGTATTAAAAATTTATGTTTTTTATTAATGTATTATAGAACTGTAATTATATATAACATATAATTGATGATTTTTTTGTGGCCTTTTATTAAAAATTTATTAACAATCCCATGGGTTTTCGTAATAACTTCTTTGTCTTTCATGTATGTTTTGTGTTATGATTTTGTTCCTATTATTTAGATATTTTTTCTTTAATCTAAATAAAGTTAAAAATGATATAAAAATGATATATTATTACTACATATTTATTTATATTAATCTATAAATGAATAGATACAATGTGAAATACACAGTTAATGGTGCTGACAATTCATACATATGCATGACAATTATTTTATTTTTTTAAATACAATGAACGAATGAAATATAAATAATATGTTACCATCCTGTATATATTTTTATGTAATATATATATATAATTTATTATTTAAACAATCCTTTATTACTTTCCTTGTGTAAAATTCGTGAATAATTATTCATATCACTTCATGAGGCAGTATTCTATCATTCACACGATCGACGTTAGCATGTTCCCACAGAAATGTAATTAGGAAGTCATAAGTGATATCACGATTCAAGAAAAATATTAATATAAAAAATATGAAATATAAAATAAATACCTCATTATATAGATATGCGATATATGGTGATGGAAAATGAATTACATTGGATCGTGGGGTGGAAGTATGCCATACACACAAATGATGCCTTCATTGAACATTTGACAGAATATGAGATGGATATGGGTTATTAAATATCCATAAATACATATAATTATGTATATTATACTATTATTATACCATCATGGTCAAATAATAATTTTTTAAGGTGTATGAATAAATAATATAAAACTCTTAGTTTGGTTTGTCACCACTTTTATGGGAAACTACTTTTGGTTTGAACAAATAGCCTTCTACGGTTGGATTTAACATCAAAAAAGCATTCTAGTCTGATATGAGGGAATAAAAGAAGCCATTAGGAGAGGTATTTAATAATCCAATGGGGATTCAATGTGTTAATAGTACAAGATAGTGGTGTCTTTTATAGTGGAGGTGAGTGGAACAATTTTAATTTTTAAAAATTAGCACATATACAGACATTTTACACATTAAATATGGCTCAAATATGGTACATTATTGAACATAGTATAGATAATGTATAAATATATCTATAAATTTGTGTTGTAAATTTTTGTCATCATTTTTAACCCCTATAATTTTAATTTAACCTCAAGTGACCCCATTTTTAACCTAAATGTGGAAAATAAATTTTACAGCTTTTAATATTCATTATTGTCAAAATATTGGATGAAAATATTAGAAAAATATAAAGTATGATTACTCAGAATATGGAATCCATTTTTTCAAATTTTATTCATATCTGTGTAATTATTTAATTGAATATCAATCTTATATATGTGACGAGAATAAGGGGTTTCAAAGAGAAAAATGTCAAATATCTAATATGATTTTAGATTAAAATTCAATATGAAAATTATTGGAATGAAATATTTTGTATGAATTAATTAATTATTAAAATAATATTAATATATATATATATATATATATAAATTCAAACAAAATGATTCTTTATAAATATTTTAATAAAAATTCAGTTTTCTATAATAACCATTACTTTGCACTACTCAGCGAAAAATTTCTATTTTTAGAAAATATCAAAAATTAATCCTAATAAAATATTGTTATAATGATGTTATAAATCAATTTTATATTATAAAATTATTTTTATGATATTTTAAAAAATATTTTTATTCGAGTAAAGAAATAAAAAATATTATTTTTCAGAAAAATAGTATTTTTAATACATATTTATAAATAACCAAAAACTATGTACTTATTTATCATTATGATTTATTTATAAAAAACCATTATACGTAATAATTAAAAAGTGTTTTTAATATTAATATTACTAATTAAATGGATATTTTATAACGTTCATGTTATAAATATAATATTAATAACATATTAGGATTTTTTACAACTCATTTTTATGAGTAATGAAAGATAAACTCAGCACTGTGTATATGAAATGTTAGACTTAGTGTTTCATTTAATGAAATAGATCATTGAATTTATATCTCTTTGAAAAAAAAATCATAAAATATTTGCTTGTTATTTTCTATAAATAGTAAAATGAATATCACCATCAAAATTAATCACATCACTAAAAATAACTAAGGCTACATCTTCCTCATTGCAACCTCATGATCCGAAATAGATTCCTCAAAATGGTGGTTTCTTCATGGAACATTGATATGGTGAGTGATCTTGTTTTATAGATCATTCTTTTTACAACCCATAATCTAAAGTTGTTATTCTTCATAATAAATATCACAATCTAGTGGTATGACATATAATTTTACTACTGTGTCAAATAAGGTATGTACTTATTTATGTGTGATACCTTGAACCCACTATGAACCTGATTGAGGGTTTGTGGAAGAACCATGTGATAATCTATAGTCCTGATATGATTAAAAATTAAAATGGCCTGATATACCATGGTATAATTTTTCCCAACATTCTTCCATAGAAAAATTCATTGAAACCCCATCTCATGGACGTAAAATTCTTGATCATATATATTACCATTAGCATATAATTTATATTAATTTTTTTATATCATTACATCTTTCTAAATCGTTCTAATCATCTGTGTTGTTTCATCATTTAGCTTAGGTCTCAATAGATTTCTTTCTGCAACATTATTCCAGTCTGTTGGAGATCAACAATTCAATCCATAAATAGAAATATAATGTGAAATTTGAATGTTGGAGTGAAATATATTACCTTATGAAGGTTCAAATAGAATAATTTTTTTATCCCCCATCTTTTAAATGTATAAAAAAAATCAAAAAATAATCTTTAGGATTTTAATTATTGTCTCATACTGATCATCTTCATGAAGATGATACACAATATAGAAACACAACCTCATATCAGGATCTTATCGAATAATCTTTCCAAACATTGAAGAAAACAGTGCATTACTATAATTTATCATTGATTATGTTACCCCATGATACCATACCACATTTTTAATGTATATTATAGAATGTTGATCCATTGATAAATATTATATAATAGAAATAAAGTGTGTGGAATTCATAAGATGATTGACTTCATCCCATAATAACCTCAAAATCAAACATAAGTTAAACCATATAGGTTACTAATACCTTTAATCATATGTCCCTATGGTGTATAGGCTTTCCACATCCAAATACATTCTCACTATATACAAAACAAATAGTTTTTTTACCATAAATTTCCCATAAAATATTTGTATTCATAAAACTTCCCTCGAATAAAACCCCCAAATGGTTGATAATGACATTGAAATTATGATCAATCATAAACTCATAAATAATTATGGTATTGATACATGTTATTTTTATCATAATTTTTGAAATATAATCTACCAAAAGTTAATTCAACTATTATTCATTAGATAATATCTTATCTTATACAAAAAAAATTATTGGAAGCTTCGGTTCATCGTTATAAAAATAGTATATAAAATGTTATTTCACTACATGAAAATACATGTAGAGGTAGATAATCAATGCTAAAAATAAAATGAAATTTTAATAAAGAATGACCAAAAATATATTCATAATTATCATCCATACAAAATCAATCATGAAATATGAAAATATGGAGTTGAAGATAATGTTACCTAATCATATTGATTCACTTCATCCATTGTGATTATATAATTTTTCTTTTTCCCCTTTTTTAGAGGTTATTGTGTCCAATATTCAATATTATACCATGGACTAAGGAATTTATTGGGGTAATTCTGAAACATTAAGAACATGATACATGTGATTGTGGGAGGTTCATTTCTTTTGATATATCTTTCCATTCATTCCATTATATAACTTCTTCAATTAATTTCTATATTATTTAGCTCAATCGATAAGCCTCCTACACTTGATACTCCCCATTCATTATTTTAGGAAGTCATGAAATTTTTTCTTCCATAATTTTTATCATTTGGGTGACTAGTATTTCTTTTGAGAATCTAATTTATTCACTTCATCATGAAGCTTGATTTTCATTTTCATATGAAAATCCTAGGATAGGTTAGAAAATATAATTTATATTTATACCTTCAGTGCACGTAGAATGTTTTCCTTGTAACTACTAAATTATCATATAGAAAATGAATTTAGAACAATTCATCTTAATCTAAAAAACATTGATCAATTTTGATTTCTTGACTAATGATTAATCCAAAATTATACCATGAAATTATTTTAAAACTAGCTTCATAAGTATCAATAGATTCACCATCATTTTATTTGGGACTGAGGAGTTCATTATGCATCCTTTTTTATTGAATATGGTAGATGAACTTACTCAAAATTATCTTCATAAACTCACCCCATTCTATGGATTAAATTAACTTCTCTTAACTCATAATCTTTATAGTATTCCACCACTGATATTTTTCACCTTCCCAATGATATATCTCATAAATAAATCTATCATAATTTAAATATTAGAGAGTGGAAAATTTCATTTCATTATTAATGTTCAATTTCTCATAGACTAGAAGATCATTAGACCCACAAAAACAGTTTGGGTGTTGCCTCATGAATATTTCAATGGAAATTTTTACCACATTTTCTCTTTTTGAAGTTAATCATGATTTTTATATGGAGAGAGTTTTGTGATCATTGAAATGTGGTTTTATATTCCAACTCCCATAACATTTGGTATCACAGGGGGGAAGTAATTGAATTTTCTATTTAATTCAGATTTAAAATTCTTCCATCATGTTAAAACCCTTGAATAAAACTAAATTCATAGTGTGAAAACACTAATAATAATGGAAGGCTTCATAATCATGAAAAATGTCATGAACCATCCACCGTGGCCCATACCAGGACTACCCCATGCCCACCTCACATAGTCCAGGGGTTAGAGACATGAACCGGAAAGGTGTACCCCTAAAACGAGAAGTCATTTCCTTTAAACCTATACACACATAGACTAAGTACACAACAAAAGTATCCATTTTGTAAAATTGATAATGTAAAAATGTGAGATGAAAGTAATTGGTCAGTATACAAGCTCAATTGAAATAGAAAATTAAACATAAAATATAAAAAAATCTCATGAGATCGTCTATCTAGGATCCTACCTGATGGGTAGGTATAACACATCACAGAAGCTCTTCATGTCAACTATTCACCTCTGTACACCATCTAGTCATATCTTCCCAAACCTCTGTAAAATATTTACATCATCTTCACAAGACCAAACAAGGTTCAAGTGATGTTTGTGCCACGGTGAGTATAACAGTACATAGTAGGGACCACATGACCCCAAAGGTATCTCATAATTCCACAAGTAACAACCAAAAAGCATAATCACAATCACAATGAAAAAATAAAATAACTCAGCTCAAACCAGGTATAACATAAGTACAATAAGTTCAGATGATTAATCCTAAAGCTAGTTCATCTTATTCTATCAAGGGGCTTTGCTGGTGACCCACACAGGATCTGAACAACACAGAATCGGTATCCACTAACACACATATGATCGTTGATCTCTATCCCACACAGGATCTGTCTAACACAAAATCGGTTGTGTTGACCCACAGAAGATCGTTGACTGATGAACAACACAGGATCTAACAGATAGAGGATCATTATGCATAGACCCACACAGGATCAGACACACACATGATTGGTATTCGTTGACCCACACAGGATCAGACACACACATGATTGGTATTCGTTGAACCACATAGGATCTCTCTTCATTCTCCTCCTCACAGCCAACCAGTGGATTCCCTCATGAACCATGCTTGATTCTGGGAGGCTCCCCTACTCAAGCCATCATTCATACCTCAACTACTAGGATGTCCCATGAATAAGTAACCCAATGAGCCACCATTTCATTAGGGTTCCAAAGCATCAAATGACATGTCAATCAGATGCATCATTTATGAGTTATATGAATTTTATTGCGGGGGGGGGGGGATTGGATTTGGGTTCGATCCAACCCAACCATTATACAACATTATCCAAAACTCGTGTGAAGTATCAAAGTATGTATGCTTCATTTTATGGATTATGGTGTTGTATATGGTTCTTCTAACGAACATCTGATTTAGGAGATATGCCCATTTAAGCATAACTAGGCTGAAAATGGATGGGGTCAGTTCCGACCCAGCTCGTTGTGCTCTATCTGAAGGGGCCAGTCTCTTCCCATTTTGGTTAGGCCTGGTCCAACCCACTAGGCTACGGGCTCGGCCACTACACCATGGGTTCAGACCTGCTCACCCAGTAGGGTGCGTCCTACCAGGTCGTGGAATTGCCCGACCTGCTGGCCAGTCATGGGGGTCCTCTCTCCTCCGGAATAGCTTGACCATTTTGTTATTCAAATCATTGGCGCCAGATGGTGCCGCACCACCTGACCAGTCCACTCGTACCGATCATTTGCAGAACCCATATGGCACAGGTCCACCCTCTATCATGGCTTGAAGCGGTGACCTTCCTCCACAGCACGCTGCCCAGCATCAATGCGGTTCCCAATGGTCATTTTCTCCTTTTTACCGAGGATCCATCGTGTGCTTCCTCCTCTTTGTGACCGGTAGTTTCCAGACACACCCCCCCTCAGTTGCTGGTAGCACCATCCTGTCGGAGCGTCTCCGGGACCCCGGTGAAGCTCTGGTGGTCCGATTTTTTTCATAGATGCGCCTATGGGCTTCCTGGGATGGTGGCTATTATGATTAGTCAATTTTTCTACCTTTCCATCATATCATTCAGTTTCCCACAATGAACTATACCATTAACAAGATCGGTTGAAATTCTAGGCCTTGTTCGTTTGGCCCGCGCCATTCGCGTTAGCATTATAACATGGGAAGGGTTCCACATCATCAAAAGAGATGGAACAATTTAACTCTTAAAACAAAACCCCTTCCTAGAGTTCTCTAGATGTCATTAGGGGTGGGGAAGGAGTGTCTACAATTGAGGGTGTTGCAGACCGAGGAGAACGTTCACATATTTTTGTGCTCGTCAACAAATCATTCAATAGTCATCAACTCCTCATTCAAGGTTGGTGGAAGATTCCACGACACTTCATCAGAGGAGCCTCTCTTGTTTTCAAAAAACCCATGATGATTATCATTTAAATCAGAAAAAAGAGGGTATCAACCCACCAAAAAATTAATTAGGTTCATTAATAAATTTAATTAATGAACCTATTAATTATCCCAACGGTGAGGTTACAAAACCATGCTTAACCAACTATTCAATGGTCTAAAAACCAACGGTCCCACCACCACTGCTCAATAGTTACATGAAAGAAATAAAATAACATGTTGAGTTTTTTTATTATTTTATATAAGTCAAAAACTTAACATTTTTTTCTTACCCATTTTGGTCGATGTTAAGATTCTCTTAATAGAATACCAATGTTGGGGATTCAACGGTGCCCTCATATTTTTAATCCAATCACCGGTTCAAAAGTTATAATTCACTTCCTACAGTTTGCAGAATATACCACAAAAAAGATAAAAAATTCTATTCTGGGATCTCCAGGCCTCAGAATCACATGCCATCAATTTTCTCAAAATCGTAATAATTCAATTTAGTTAAAAAAAATACATAGATTTTTTGATATTTTACATTATTATCACCTTTGGGATTTTCATCCCTGAAAGATACAACAGAACTAGGGAATTAAATGGGGGTACTGAGCATGTATCTGTGCCTCCTGCTCCTATGTTCTCTCCTCAAGATTCTTGTGCATCCAACGGACTCGCACTAGAGGAATCAACCACCCATGAAGGACACACTCCATTCAATCCTCTATCTGAACCAAGAAATCTAAAAATGTCTCCCCATCATGGATGTATAGCTCACCCCAGTCTATAATGTGTAATGGATCATTCACATACCTCCTCATCTTTGACACATGGAAAATATTATGCACCTGGTGCATTTATGGGGGGAATTGTTAGATGTTATGCCACATTTCGTAATTTTATAAGGATCTAGAAAGGTCTGATGAACCTCAGAGAAAACATGTCACCCCGGCCAAACCTCTGTAATCCTCATAGGGGTGAGACCTGTAGGAATACATGGACGCCCTCCTCAAACTCCAAGGGTCTCAGTCTCCTGTCAGTATAATAATTTTAACAGATCTGTTCAGTCTTCATCCTCTCTTGTATCATCAGCACCTTCTCAGTGGTATCCTGTACCAACTCTAGACACATAAGTGTTGACTCCCCAGGGTCTATCTGGTATAGATGTGATCTTCATGGTCACCAATATATGGCCTCAAATGACACAATGCTGATGGTGGAGTGATAACTGTAGTAGTACGAGTACTCCACCAGTGGCATGTGGTCCTCCCAACTGTGGCTATAATCAAGGATGAAAGCACAGAGCATGTCATCAAGAATCTATATGGTCTTCTCTGTCTAACCATTTGTCTTTGGGTGAAAGGTGGTGCTCAAGAATATCTGATTCCTGAACACCTCCTATAATACCTTACACATGCGGGATATAAAATGAGTGTCACAGTCTGATATGATCATCTTTTTAACCCAATGAATCTATAAAATCTCCTTCACGTAGAGGCTTTCCATGTCCTCTAATAATACCTTCTATCAAATGGGTAGGAAGTGGGATGAAGTTTTGAGTCATTAAATCATCACCCAGATGGAATCGGGGTCCCAAGATGTACGTGGGTTCCTTGTCATTAATTCCATGTAAATTCCATCCCACTTCCACTATGGAACCTCTAGTGGCTGAGTCAAGCCTGCTAGAACCCGGTGCTCAGCCTTCACTTATTGACATGTGAGGCATTGGGATACAAACTTTTCGATTACTTTCTTAATATATGGACACTAGTAATGACACCAAAGGTCCTGGTACTTCATGGACACAACAGTCTGTACCACCAAAGGGGAACTATGTAACTCCCTCCACACATCCACTCATAGCATCACAGGTACCATGGTATGTCCCCTATAATAGATTATGTGCTCCTGTTGACACCAAAAAAATTCATCCCAAAATTTTTCCAAATGATCTTATAAATTATCCACGACTATATCTTGTGCTGTAAGCTTCGATTTGATATGTTATATAGCCGTAATTGTGTTACAGATTAGGAATTATAGACATTTGAATTTGGGATAGAAAACTGGTTCGTGAAGCCCATACGTGAAGCTCCCTCCATGATTGTGTAGTTCCCCCATGGATGAAGGAGGTGGAATAATCCGCAAACCCCTTTGATGTTCACGAACTTTCCACAAAGCAAGGAGTTGGGATTCTCTATGAATACAAAGCTCCCCCCCCCCCCCCCCGCTCACCAGATGGTCACTCCTCCCCTTGGGCGACTGATCTCCCTGTTCATGGAGCCCTGCTTTCCTTCGCGAAGCAGCTTCATGAGACTATGCTCTGCGAGCAGCTTCCTTAATGTTGTTGATCTATGATTCCATGCTCTACAATCAATTTATTTCATGTTTCCACTCAATAATTACATGCTCTGAGAGTAGATTCCATCGCGATTCTGCTCCGTGAGTCGATGCTCCGTGAGTATCTTTCTTCACAATGCCGCTCCACGAGTCTATTCTCCTCAAGCACCATTCCATTGTGAAGATTATCATGTGAGATCCCATACTCCTCGAGCCCCTTTTATCTATGAAGATACTTCACGAAGACCTATCCTTTACGAGGCTTCTACCTTCATGGCCACCAGTTCACTAACCCCCATGAAAAATGGAGAGTCGGACCGTGAATTTTTCAGGCCGCAACGTCAGGATTTTCCATTGCGCCCTTATGTCCAGCCACCTTCAACCTATGGAATTCCATGATTTGAGATACTCCTCTGCACACCATGAAACACCTTGAGTTGACATATTCCTCTTGGTTCATTTCCCATGTCGTTAGTTGAGGTCCTCATCATCAATTCCCCCGAGTACCTTGATTTGAACCATTCCTTTAGCAACTCATCCAAACCATATAACATGACTCCTATGCCATGTCTAACCAGAAAGGGAAACACTTTTTAAGTCCCAAACTCTTCCATTGATAGGTTCTTTATGCCTAATAGTACTATCTGCATGACATTAAAATATAGTAATCCTTATGTTCCAAATATAGGATGCCTCTTGCTCCAAAGGATTAGTCTTCGCAAAGTAGCTTTGCAAAGGATAGTTCTTTGCAAAGGATATGTCTTCGAAAAGTTTATTCACAGAGTAAAGGTTCTTTTGGAACATGGGGTCTCATAGAGCATCATGGTGATGGAAAGGTGCTCACTGAGTATGGACTCGCGGAGCAGCTTCACGAAAAAAGATTCTCACAGGGCATGGAATCACGGAGCAGCATCACAAAGGAAGCTTCTCGCGGAGCATGGGATCACATAACGACAACACGAAGGAAGTCTCTCATTGAGCATGGACACACGGAGAAGAATCATGAAGGAAGCTACTTATAGAGAATGGACTCACAGAGCTGCTACATGAAGGAAAGTGGATCTTTATGAACTGGGAGATCAGCCACCCAAGGGGAGGAGTGACCATATGGAGAAGGTGGGGGGGGGGATGAGCTATGTGTTTATAGGGGAGAGGCACTGGGAAGAAGATACCTTTCGTTGTGACGACATATCTAACTCCGGGGTGGATCACGAACGTCAAAGGGGTTCGTAGAGTATACCCCCTCCTTGCTCTTCAGCGGATCATGAACGTCAAAGGGGTTCATGGAGAATCATTCCTCCTTCCTCTGCAGTGAGTTAATTAACATCAAAGTTCTTCATGGAGTATCTTTCCTCCTTGCTCCGCGGTGGAGCTCCAAAATCACAAAGGGAGCTTCGCAAATGGGCTTCATGAACCAGTTTTCCAGCCCAACTTCAATTTTCCTTAATTCCTAATATGTAACTCTGTTCGGGCTCTATAACCTGTCAAATTGAAACAAACGAAATAGAACAAATTCTGGGATCATTTATGAAAGAATTTGAAAAATTTTGGGTATGCGTTTTCTGGGTTCAATGGATCTACACATTCAGAATATCTTTCAAGAGCCTGTCCTGAGGATATCAAGGGATTTCAGGCCTCACAGTCAAAATCCCCAAGTAGTACCTCCCTAGATCGCTGAAGAAGTGGTGGAGTAAATGTCATAGAATTAGGTAACATGCACCACCACTATCTAAAAATTATATCTAAAACGTTGCTCTCTACTTTGTCGCCTCACTCAGAAACTATAAACTAGACCTCCTACGGAGTGCATCTGCCACCACATTTCACTTCCCAGGAGTGTAGAATGTCTCTAAGTTATTATCCTGGAAGAACTATATCCATCATTGATGTCTTATGTTCAGATCCTTCTATGAGAAGATATACCTAAGACTCATGTAATCAGAGTATACACTATATTGTTCACCCTTCAAGTAGTTCCACCACATCTTAAAGGCAAAGAAAATTGTTGTTATCTCCAGGTCATGGGTATCATAGTTATTCTCATGCTGCTTTAGTTGCCATGAGCCATAGGCAATCACTGCTCACCCCTACATCCGGACACATCTCAGTCTAGCCCCTGATGCTTCGTAGTAGACTACATAACAAATGCCCTCTTCTGGTAGCCTCATGATGGGAAAACTAGTCAGTCTCCACCTTAACTCTTGGAAACTATACTTGCATTTCTTTGTCCAAAAGAAAGGTTGTACCTTCTTTTTTAAAGATGAAAGGGTTCTTCTTATCTGGAAAAGTCAAGTACGAATCATCTATAGTACCCAGCCATTCCCAAAAAATATCGCACCTCTGTCACACTCCTAGGTGTCTCTAAAGAACGTAATGTATCTATCTTCAATGGATCCACTACAACTCTAGACTCTAAGATAACGTGTCCCAAAAAAGTGGACCTCCCATATCCATAACTGGAACATTGATAGCTTACCATAATGATGGTTCTCTCGAAGTGTATCATGAACTATTTGCAGATGAGTAACGTGCTCCTCATCTAAAGTCATGTATACCAAGATGTCGTCAATGAAGACTACCATGATGTGATTGAGGTATGGCAGTAATATCATGTTCATTAGTCATAAGAACAATTTCTAAGAATTGGTCATGCAGAAGGCATCACCAAGAACATGAAATGGCTATTCTGACTTCTGAAGGCTATCTTCAGTACGTACACATCCTGTACCCTGAGTTGGTGATGTCATGATCTGAGGTCTATCTTCAAAAATCATTGTGCTCATATCAGCTAGACAAATAGAATATTGGTCTTTAGAAGAGGATATTATTTCATCACGGTCACCTGGTTTAGGCACTAATAGTCCAAAAAAAGCCTCAGAATCTGATCTGCCTTTTTAAGAATAGTATCGGGGCTGCCCATGGGGAAACATTGGGCCTCATAAACCCCTTAACTTGAAACTCCTCCATTTTTAATATCATCTCACAAATCTTCTTGGGATCCATCTGAAATTTTGGGTAGATATCAGTGTTGTCCTAGGTTACAAGTTGATATAGAATTCTGCCACACTATGAGGAGGTAGCCCTAAAACATCATCATGATAGACATCAGCATACCGGTCCAAAACTATCGGATAACCATGGATCCTCTCATCATTTTCTCTAAGGGTAAGGCTAGCCAACTGATGAGTGATCAGCTACACCCGCCTCCAAGAAATTCAATCCTCATATGTAAAGGATCCCTTCTCACCAGTTAAGGAAAAACTAGTCCAATCAGTGCTATTACACCACACATTGTTCCTAAAATAGTCCAACTAAGCATGGAACTTGGATAACCAGTCCATACCAAATATGACATTGTATGGCCTCGACACTACTACTCTGATATCTCAATCGAAGGTATTTACCCTTAGAGTGAACTAACTCTACAAGAACTAGTGAATAATCATCTAATCCCCTCCAGTTGAGTAATTAATTATAAGAATTGAGCAAACAGGTCAATCAAGATCTCTGAGATCCTAACGAGAGACGTGGCAATAAAAGACTGACTAGAACATGTGTCTATAAGTACGACACCTAGGGTGGAATAGACACTGATTTTACCTTGAATCATATCAGAAGCATCGTCATCGTAGGCCTCAACTTCTTGAAGCTTAGCTTGTCCATGTCCACCTACTCTCTGAGGTCTAGGTGGACCTCCTGGATGTGGTGGCGGAAGAACCTCAAATCACCACCCACCGCCTGCTGCTCAGCCATATCCTATGCCACTTCCTCTACCTTGCAGACCTCCTCACTCAAATAACTACCTTTTTGGTCCCTTGATCATATGTTGATCATCAGTACGGAGGGTCAGGAAATCATGAGCCCTGTGACCCTAACAACCGCATGTGAAGAAAATTCTGCTCCTTTGCTGACCCCGTATGTCTCTTGAGCTCTGCACCTCTGACCCTACATTATGGGGCCACCCTCTGGAAGGTCAATCCCACTGGAACTCTTCTTTATCTATCTACTTTTCTCTATTGATGACTCAGATACCTATTACCTTGTGGTGGCTCTCATAATTAGTGTTTAATCAGCTAAGAATCCCTCCACCAATATTGCTCGCTCAAGTACCCTAGCCTACGTTGGGATATGGAGCGATATCATCAATTCTCTAATCTTTCATAGGAGACCCTTATTAATGGTCAATTCCCTGAATAAAGTGTCTTGTACCATGTTGATGGAGTAGTGAGAGAGGTTAGGGAATCTCTCTATGTATTGGTCTACTATCAGGTTTCCCTAATATAAGATTAGCACCTCCTGGATACGCACTAATCGTAATGTCGCTGGAATGAACTCCTCCCTGATGAGGGTCTCAAAGAAAAACTAGGAGTGTGTCACCTCCTCAAGCATATAAAGCATCAGACTCCACCATCTCTCTGTTGTGAACTTGATGAGGATAGTATCTAGGATTACAATCTGATTTGTTAGTGTCTTAACTAAGAAAAAATCCTATGACACAATTCCCAGCCCATCCTTAGTTTCTTGTGGATCATTCTTGCCTAAAAACCATATAGGTCTCTTTCTCTAGAAATCATACAACACACTCACTTGGTGTGCATAGTCTGCTAGTGGGTATGGTGGAATTTTCTTCCCATTGAGTGGCGATGCTGTTAGTACACCACTCGAATGTTCCATCACCATAAGAGAGCCCTTCACCGATGCCTCATTTCTCGGTGGGTCGTCATCGTTATCCCTCTCCAGAATCCTGGAAGGTTGCTTATGGGGCGACATCCTGAAGGAAAAAAGGTGCAATACAATCAATAGGTTATACCGGGTGAGTTGACTCAATGAGATCAAAATAAAAACAATATTTTCAAAACACATGCAAACAATGTGTTCATGTACCTACTTAGAATTCAGAATTCAGGGTCATGGTGTATGGATACATCAGTTGGTGCACTAACATTGGACTCCTTAAACTGAAACACAAACTCAAGACACATAACTATATTTTTCCATCCAAAACATAAACTCGGAGTTCTTATGATATAAATGACCCCTTTGATACCAATTTGTCACGACCTGTCCCCTAGGGCCCATGACATGACTACCCCGAGCCTGACTCCCATAGGCTAGGGGTTGGCGACTAGCACTAGATAGACTTATCCCTAAAACGATAAGGCATTTCATTTAAACTCATTCACACCCTAACTAGGTACACAAAAAAGTAAACCACATAGAAAAAATGCTGATGTAAAAGTGTGAACTGAAAGTAAGGGGTCAGAATACAAGACCAACTGAAAGAGACAATACAACCGAAAATAGAAAAATAGCTCCTGAGATTGTCTACCATGGATCCTACCTGATGGGAAGGTACAACTCGTAACCATATCTCTCAATGTCAACCAGTGACCTCTGTGCATCATCTTCTCTAAGCACTCCAAACCTCGATCAAAGTTTTCTGTCATTTGCATAAGACACAACAAGGTGCGGGTGATGATCATGCATGGGTTAGTATAACGATACCTAGTACAGACCCAAGACCCCTGAAGGTCTCTCAGAATTCGATAACAAATAACCACAAAGCATGATAAAAATATCAAAGAAAAAAAGAAAAAGACTCAGCTTAATCAAGGTATAACTTAAGTACAGTAGTACAAATAATTTTTTGTAAATCTAGATTATCTTTTTCTGTAATGGGGCTCTAATGATGACCAACATTGGATCAGACCAACATAGGATTGGTATGCGCTAACCCACATAGTATCATTGAGCGCTGACCCCCAAAGGATCTGACCCACACAGGGTCGGTACGTGCTGACTCACACATGATCACTATGCACTAACCCACATAGGATCTGACCCACATCATCCTAAGGGTTATTGTGTCATAGATGGTTTGTCTAATGGATGTCCAGTTTAAGAGATATGCCCATTTAAGTGAAATTAGGCTAAAAAGTGTCTTGATCGGGTTCGACCCATTCAGAATAACCCGAATCATTTTGTTGGGCCCAGTCCGAAGGGGCTGGGCTTCGCCCGGTTCGGTTGGGCCCGGTCTGGCCAACTGATCCAGGAGCTCGGCTCGCTGGTCGCGGGCCAGGCCCGCATTGCCAGGGGTTCGTCCTGGTGCACCCGACTAGGCGTGGCCCATCGGGTCGTGGAATCATCCAGCCCGCTATCGAGTACGGGGGTCCACTCACTTCCCAAATGGCTCAGTGGTTCGGGTCATCAATGCAGCGGCACTGGACGGCACCACACCACCTGACCTACAAGGACCCAACCTTAAAACATTATATAATCATGAACTAAATGAATAATTCACATAGTTGATCTTTTTAGGTTTAGAGTTTTAGAGAAATAGGTCATACCTATTACATCTCAAAAGATTACAAAGTAGACACTTCTACTATGTTTCCATAAAATAAATACTCTTAAAAAAATCATGTCTAGTTCCATGTTTTAGATAGCATGTCATACCTTGATCCCAACCTTGACCCTATTCATCTTTAAGTCCTTTGGAAAACATTTCAAAATCTTGGGATGAGTATAAAAAGCCCAATAAAGGATACACAAAAAAAGGAAAATTTTAGTTTTTAAAAAAAATAAGTAAATCATGAATACTTTTTCTCAAGTAATACTCTTATCCTTTATGAAGTAGTAAATACTCTTAATTGAATAAAACATCACTACTAAACCATTTGTAACCAAAATATTACCCATATAAAGAACACATAACATATAAAGGTAACTTGGGGCATAAACATACTTAAATGGAATAACCATAAGGTCAACTTCCACACATATTACTAAATGGAATAGCAAAACAGCCAACTTCCATACCCAATGCATTGTAGGTTAAAACTTAACCACCCATCCCGGTATTCACAGTACCACCCGTCATTTGGTTTATCACGTGCCACCGGTCAAATTCCCAATTACCATTACAAAATCATAAGACATAAAACAAATATAATGGAAAAGAAAACATTTCCACATTTCAATCACAATATATCACTTAAATATATAGACATAAAAAATCCTTTATCAAAACCTTTTTCAATAACAAAATACATAAAATAGTATATGGTAGTTATTTTCTTTTAAAAAACATTATGATATGATAAGGAAGGCAAAGGTCAAATAGTACCCGTAGCGGCGGAAAGGCCATTGTCACCGCGTACGTTAAAAGAAACATTCCTTTTTGTCGTTTAGAAAAATGCTTCATAGAAAAAGATTCCATTTGAATGAAATGAAAATTCAAAGGTATTTATATAGCATATAAAATATAGTCTTGTATTAGAACAAAAAATATGCCTCAATGGAAGGAGATTGAGATGAAGTCCCTTATAAAGTCGGTATCCTTAGATTAAGGATAAATCAATTACATAATTATGTGTGAAAATTATAAATACACCCAATATAAGAGGATATTAAGTGTAAAACAATTAGAGGTCATACGCACATATTAATTTTATGATATAATCAAGAAGTAGAGGTTTAAACCAAAGAATTTAAATTGGGTTAAGAAGTTCCCTTAAAGAAACTAGACAGCCTAACAACATCGTTTTAAAATTCAAAAAATGAGACGATAAGAGATAAAAATGGTATCTAGTCACTTGGACATATCATTTACAAGAATAAGGATACATAAGAACATTTCCCAACATAAGAAGATGTAAATTAAAATACCTAACAAAAATAAGTCTTTTAAAAAGATGAGGGTGAATGTTTCCCTTACGGATTTGGGTAACTTTAGAAACGTACACCACATGATAGAAGGGTCATACAATGAAGATGTAAATACCCATAAACGAGATTATATTACACAAATAGTATAATAATGGTAAATACATACACAACAAAAAAGGAAATAGTATCAAATGTAGCATGAATCTCACGGGAATAAAAAGTGAGATACAAACCCCTAACCTCGTTGTAATCAATCGAGTAGTATGACCAAAACATAATAACCACTGAATGGATTTCAGAACAACATGAATATAAATAGAATCATGATAATATATATCAATTGTCTATACACAATACACCATATTCCATAAATAAGTGGCGATCAATAGAAATCTCATGGAATTAAAAGTGTGAAAATAAATCCTTTACGAAAATTCGGCAGCCTAACGGCGCCACATAAAAATTCGTAAAATGAATTTATGTGAGTAATAGGGGGTCTGTCATCATATAAAAATAAAAATATTAGTATGTCGATTATAAAAGAACATCCTCCAACATAAGAACATGTAGCAAAAAAAGAAATAACATAAAAGAGAGTACTTGAAAAAAAAAGAGGTTGGATCCCTTAACTCAAGTCTGATTTGTCTTTCTCGTTTCTTTATATTCCTGAATAATAAAATTTGGTCAATTTATAATTTCTTAATGACCTAATTTAAATTTTATTATCCAACTAATATCAGATATTATAATGTTATAATAATTAGTTAATTATGACAGTTTGTATCAGACGTTTTTGTCAATGTTTGGGATTCAAAAATGAACATGTTTGAAAAGAATTTTCCATGTAGTTATAAGTACATCATCTTCCGAATAGCATTAATGATTTAAATATCCAATATATATAGTATAAATTCATTATATACTATTCTTTAACATTTGGTGATAGAAAATTAAATTCACCATTCATGGAGACGGTAGGTCGTACGTACGCATGAACGCTACTTTCATTTCTTTGTCATATTAATGGAATTAAAAATAAATGAGATATATATATATATTATAATTCCAGTATAATATATATTTTATATAGGTCACATAACTTCATTAATTTCATTCTTTATACATTCCATGATTTTCATGAACGAGTCACATCACTTGAGGGGGCGGTTGTCCACACTTCCTCATATGAAATTATCGCATTTGCACAACATGCTAATCATAAAGGTATGTATTAAATATAAAATACAAAAGAATATAGAAAACCTAAATACCATATATATCATATATAAAATACAGTGACATCATAATGGACACCATTAGAGGTGGTAGGAGATAATTGAACAATCATCATTTCGTGAGGCATTAATTCTCCAGCCACGGAAACAGTATTTTCGTTAAACAGTATATGGAGGTGTGTGTAAATTTATCTCAAATAATTCTCATAAAAACATCCTAGTATATTTAATATACTGTTTTTGTTACAAAATAATGGAATAAAAAGTGTTTATGGGGTTGAGAAGCAAAATAAAACCAAAGAACATAAGAGAAGACATTACCTTTAAATCAGGTAACTCAACTTGGTTTGAACCAAAAGGGATTCTTGAAGAGCTTTCTGCCTAATGTAAGGATTCTAGGATTAAGAGAGGGATGTGGGGAGATAATAGTAGAAGGTTTTGGATGATCGAAGGGCTTGATATGTGTGGGTAAGGAAGTAGGGGTGGAAACTTTTATAAGATGGTGGAGGGTCACTCTTGGAAGGTCGTGAAATGTTACATTATTATGAAATGATTTTTGAATTTTAAAGGTCCAAAAATGATATATTTATAGGATAAGGTGATAATAGATCTCAATCCAACCATACAATACGTTTTAAACATGTTTAAGTCTTATATTTCAGATTATCTTTTCATTTAATTTAAACCGTTCATTAATGAGGCAATCGTTGCATCATCATGGTGTCATAAATAAATTTATTTATTTAATGTCTAAAAATTACAAAAAAGTTACCATGATGTAGGAAATATTTTTATATTTCTAATGAATATTTATATCCAAAAGGATAACTTATATAACCCTAAGTAAATTTTTTTTTAATAAAACAATACATGTTTGTGATATTTTTATTTTAAGATTAAATAAAAAGTTATTATTGTTATTTTCTTACCCAAGTGGCTCTATGGGGTCCCCATGATGACCCATGGATTTTTGTGGCCATCCATAACTCATAAAATAATGTTAGGACATGTTTAATGGTAATTTCATATTATTAAAACAATATTTTTACATTAAATTACACTAATTACCTCTAATCGCGATTAATAAAACTCAAAAGTCACTATTCACCAAAAAATTATTTTCATCCCATTAAACCAAATTTTACATAATAATGACAACCATGTATATAGGATTTTTAAAATTAAATTCATAGATGCGGTAAATTTTCATTTAAATGAAAAAGCAGTTTCTTAACTACCACTTAGTGGTTTCACTATTCCTCAAAAATTCCTGTTTTTCAGAAAAATACCAAAAAATCACTCTAAGCTATATTTGATATACCGCATTCAAAAAAAATTTCTATTTTAATAAATTTAAAACATATAAGTTTCATTAATTAATTTAATAATTAATTCCCAATGTCAAAACAAATAGCGTGTTTCTAAGAAACAATATATATCAAAATATTGACACTTGTTTATGTCCAATTTGAAAGTGAAATTAATTCCAATGTCCTCCATTAGATAAAATGGTAAAATTATATTGTAATTTAACTTTAAAACCAATTAAAAGGATAAGCTATCTATATAAATAATTTATATTAAAAATGAGGTTTTGAATTAAAATACAACATAATTCAATATTCATTAATAAATGAACTTTATTAGAAAAATACCAAAAACATACCGAAAGTAAATTTTCATGTCCTGATTCTAAAGAAGGATTTTATTTTTTCAAATTTAACATATAAAATTTTAAAAATGTATATTTAAAAAGGGTTCACCATCAAAAGGCTGTTAATCAACATTTTATAGAATATTAGAATATTTATGCTTAAACTTGGATTCATTCTCATTTTAAGCCTCTAACATTTATTGGATAAAAGTAAAAAAAATTAACAAACATATATAATAATTTTTTAGTTAGTTCTGTTCATTCCTACCAATAAAAAGACTACGCATTAACTACCATTTAAAATAATATTATTTTAATTATTAGTGTGCAACATAAGATTTCAAAGAAACTCGTTGTTGTGTATTGGGTATGCCATCGAGCATAGAAATCCTTTTAAAGTAATTTTAACATTTTATTCACAAATTTTGATAAATATCAGAATGTCATATTCTTTATTTACCCAAGATGTTACATCCTTCCCCCCATTTGGGAATTCTGTCCTCGCAATTATAAAATTGGGCTCGAAAACATCATTGAAAGCCCCCAATCAGAAAAGGGTAAATTAAACAATCACTTTAAAGGAATGAAAGAAAGGTAAAAATGTCACCCGAGACAACAGATACAAGGTTTCCACGAAAACATTGATATGGAGGAGAAAACAAACCATCATGTTCTGATGGAGAGTGATGGGAAATATGTCTAAGAGAAAGTTAACTGCCAGAAAATCACAAACATGTGATTGGTTAAACAGTATTTGATTCCCCAGTAGGAAAATTTAACAGACAAAGTTTTTGTTTTAAGTTAATTTTCTTTAAGGAATTTATTTATGAGATTAACTAAAACAAAATGAAACATACTTACTTGTCCTTTAGATTTTCATCTCCTACTAGATTTCTTACACAAACCCATATTTTCTCCAAAAGGTTAGTATTTAGGATGACTTGTTCACATTAAGAGCGCTATAATCATCTTTTACAGAATCACCTAATCCAAAAAAAATAACTATATATTTCCCATGTCTTTAGACCTTAACCAAAACAAAAATTGTTCGTATAAGATCATATAATCCCAAAAAAAGTTAATCATTAAAAATAATAAAAACAAGTCTTAATCTCCAAAATTTGTCAAACAACCCAAAGTTCAACAAAGATCAATCAATAAAAAATTTACCTTAAAATTATCCAAAAAATAAACCATACTATTATAGAAACCCAAATATCTTAAGGATTTAAGCACATAATCATCAAGGTAAATATTAACATCTATCTCAAAATAATATCAGTTACTAAAGTCTCATACAGAAAAGTAATTAACCTAATCAAATATCTTCCATGATAGGTTAGTAATTTCCATAAATAACCCAAAATAAACTTATTACTGCTTCATAAGATCATCTAACTAAAAATAATTAGTCATACTAACAGGGGACTTCACGTAGTCCAGTGGTAGGTGATAAATGCCAGTCACACTATGGTTGTGGGTTCGATTACTGCTGCTTCATCAAACGTGACGGGTTGTCACACAGTCTGTGTGTTGTCCTTTTTATGAAACTATATAATTTTTAAAACATTCCCCAAAAGGAGATAAAATATTCAAAAATAACCATAACATAATTAAACTCATTTTTATCTCTTTCCTTTAATTTTCCATCATAACAAATAGTAACCCATAATTACCTCAAAAGTATGGATCATATAATCCCTAATGGTTACCTTTATAATTATTACCTGAACTTCTACATCGAGTTGGTTCTCTCATACATGATGCATTAGAGAACTCACCAAGGTTCAATTGGTTAATCATGACTCCTGATAGTTAGTTGAGAATAACCACAGGAGTTCTAATTGCAGCTCCCATATCATTTAGTTGTTCATTAAATAAAACTGTCACAATTTTCTTCACATCCATTATTACTTTGGGGCCTGTGAGATCCAGCCATTTACAAAAACCAAAAGGTCAGTGTGAGTATATCATTAGAATCATCATATAATATCTTATGAGGAGGGTAAATAAAAGATATAATTATTCATATAATCTTAAACTTATTCACTTTATCTAACACTATGACTCTTTCTGATATCCTAACCATTATTATAATGTTACTTGTGCTCAAAGAATACCATAACCTCTAATGTTATCTAAACTGACCTCTGATACCAAATATAAGGACTCAGCCATAAAATCTTAAATAATCATGAATTAAATTAATAATTCCCACGGAGGATGTTTTCAGGTATAGAGTTTTATAGAATTAGGAAATAACTATTACATCTCAAAAGATTAAAAAGTAGACACTTGTACTACGTTTCCATAAAATGAAAACTCTAAAAAAGAAACATGTATAGCTCCATGTTTTAGATAGATTTTCTTTCCATGATCCCATCCATGACCCTATTCATCTTTATGTCGTGTGAAAAACATATCAAAAACTTGGGATGAGAATAAAAATCCCAGTAATGGATACACAAAGAAGTAAACCTGTATGTTTTTTCAAAACAATAAGTAAATCATGAATACTTTATCATAAGTAATACTTTTCACCTTTATGAAGTAGTAAATACACTTCACTGAATAAAAGATCACTACATACCCGTTTGTAACCAAAAGATTACCCATATAAAAAATACATAACATATAAATGTAACTTGGGGCATAAAAAAACATAAATGGAAAAACCATACGGTCAACTTCCACATATATCACTAAATGGAATAGTCATGCAACCAACTTCCATACCCAATGAATTATAGGTTATAACATAACCACCTTTCCTGGTATTCACATCACCACACATCATTTGGTTTATCATGTAACCACCCGTCAAATGTCCATGTACCATTACAAAATCACAAGACATATAACAAATATAATGGAAAGAAAACATTTCCACATTTTTATCACAATATATCACTTAAATATATTGACATAAAAAAAACATTATCAAAACCATTGTCAATAACAAAATACATAAAAGAGTATACGTTATTTATTTTCATTTAAAAAACATTACGGCATGTTAAAGAAGCAAAAGGTCAAATAGTACTCACGAAGGCAGAAAAGGTCGTTCTCACCACATACGTTAAAAGAAAAATTCATTTTTATCGTTTAGTAAAATGCTTCATAGAAAAATATTACCTTTTAATGAAATGAAAAGTCAATTGTTTTTATACAGCATATAAAATTAATTCTTGTATTTGAAAAAAAATATGCCTCAATGAAAGGAGATTGAGATGATGTCCCTTACAAAGTCGGTATCCTTAAATTAAGGATAAATCAATTACATCATTATTTGTGACAAATATAAATACACCCAACATTATAGGATATTAAGTGTAAAACAATTAGAGTTTATCCACACATATTCATAGTACGACATAATCAAGAAGTAGAGTTTTAACCCAAAGAATTGATATTGGGTTAAGAAGTTCCTTACAGAAATTCGATAGCCTAACAGCATCATTTTAAAATTCAGAAAATGAGACGATGAGAGATAAAAAGGGTATCTCATCACTTGGAAATATCATTTACATAAATAAGGATATTTAAGAACATATCCCAACATAATAAGATGTGAATTAAAAGACCTAACAAAAATAATTCTTTTAAAAAGAGGAGGGTGAAAGGTTCCCTTACTGATTTGGGTAACTTTTGAAACGTACACCCCATGAAAAATGGGTCATACAATGAAGATTTAAATACCCATAAACGAGAGTATATTACACGAATATTATAAAAATTGACAGTACATACACCACAAAAAATGAAATAGTGGAAAATGTAGCATGAATCTCACGGGAATAAAAAGTGAGATAAAAACTCTTTACCTCGTTGTAATCAAATGAGTCGTTTGACCAAAATATGTGGCGACCAATGGAAATCTCGTTGAATTAAAAGTGAGATAAGAAACCCCTTATGAAAATTTGGCAGCCTAACGACTCCACTTAAAAATTCTTATAATGAGTTGATGATAGTAAGAGGGGGTATACCATCATATTAAAAAAATTATAGTATTTTTAATATAAAATAACATCCTCCAAAATAATAACACGGAGCATAAACTAAATGACATAAAAGAGAGTACTTGAAAAGAAAGAGAGAGGTCGGATCCCTTACCTCAAGTCTGACTTGTCTTGATCGTTTCATTATATTCTTGAATAATAAACGTTGGTAAATTTATAATTTCTAAAGGACCTACTATAAATTTTATTATTCAATTCATATCACATATTATATTGTTATAATAATTAGTTAATTATGAGAGTTCATATCAGACGTTTTTGTCGATGTTCGGTACATGAGTCAAAAATGAACTTGTTTTAAAATAATTGACCATGTAGATATAAGTACATCATCTACATAATAGTATTAATGATTGAATTATCCTATATATCCAATATTAATTCATTTTATACTATTCCATAACATTTGGAGTTAGAAAATGATTTGCACCATTCATGGAGATGGTAAGTCGTACGTATGCATGGACGCTACTTTCATTTCTTTGACATATTAATGCAATGAAAACTAAATGAGATATATATATATTCTAATTAAATTATAATATATATGTTATATAGGTCACATATGTTCATTAATTGCATTCTTTATACATTTTATGTATTGCATGAACGAGTCACATCACTTGAGGGGGAGGTAGTCCACACTTCCTTATATGACATTATCGCATTTGCACAACATGAAAAGCATAAAGGTATGTTTTAAATATAAAATATATAAAAATATAGAAAAATAAATAAAATATATATCATATATATAATAAATTGACATCATAATGGCCACCATTAGAGGTGGTAGTAGATAATTGAACAATCATCATTTCCTGAGGCAGTAATTCTCTATCCACGGAAACAATCTGTTCTTTAACCATTATACGGAGTTGTGTGTAAGTGTAGCTCGAATAATTCACATAAAAACATCCTATTATCTTTAGGATACTGTTTGTGTTACAAAATAAGGGAATAAAAAGATTTTAGGGGGTTGGATAAGCAAAATAATACAAAAGAACATAAGTGAAGACCTTACCTTTAAATCGGGTAACTTTCCTTGGTTTGAACCAATAGGGTTTCTTGAAGAGATTTCTGACTAAAGAAAGGATTCTAGTATTAATAAGGGTATGTTTATAGATAATATGAGTAGGGTATGGATGAGCCGAGGGCTTGAGAGGTGTGGGTAAGGGAGTAGAGGTGGGGGCCTTTTACAAGATGGAGGAGGGGCAGTCTTGGAAGGTCATGAAAGGTTACTTTATTATGAACTGTTTTTCGTATTTTAATGGTCCCAAAAAGATATATTTCGTGGATAAGGTGATAATGGTTTGCAAAACACCAATCCAATATGTTTTGGACAATTTTAAGTCCTATATTTTACCTTATCTTTTCATTTTATTTAAATCGTTCATTAATGCGGTAATCACTGCATCATCATGGTGTCATAAATAAATTTATTTATATAATGTCAAAAAATTATAAATAAATTACCATGATGTAGGAAATACTTTTATATTTCTAATTAATATTTTTAGTCAAAAAGATAACTTATATAATCCCATGTAAAAATTGTATTAGTAAAACAATACATGTTTGTGACATTTTTTTAACTTTAAATAAAAAGTTATTAATGTCATTTTCATACAGAAGTGGCTCCATGGGGTTCCCAAGTTGACTCATGGATTGTATTGGTCGGCCATGACTCATCCAATAATGGTAGGACATGTTTCAAGGTAATTTCATATTATTAAAACATTATTTTTACCTTAAATTACACTAATTAACTCTAATCATGATTAATAAAACTCAAAAGTTAATATTCACCAAAAATTATTTTCGTCCCATTGAACCAAATTTTACTTAATAATGAAAACAATGTATTTCAGATTTTTAAAATTCAATTCATAGATGCGGTAAAATTTCATTTAAACGAAAAATCAGTTTTTTAACTACCACTTAGTGGTTTCACTATTCATCAAAAATTGATGTTTTTCAAAAAAATACCAAAAATTCACCCTAAGATATATTTGATATTCCGAATTCAAAAATGATGTATATTTTAAAATATTCAAAACATATAAGTTGCATTAATTAATTTAATAATGAATTCCCATTGTCAAAACAAATAGCGTGTTTTTAAGAAACAATATATATCAAAAGATTGAGACTTATTTATGTCCAATTTGAAAGTGAATATAATTCCAATGTCCACCATTTTATTAATTGGTAAAAATATATTCTAATTTTACTTTAAAACCAATTAAAAAGATAATATCTCCAAATAAATAAATTATATTCACATGTAGGTTATGAATTAAAATACAACATCATTCACTATTCATTAAAAAATAACCTTTATCAGAAAAATACCAAAAACATACAGAAAGTAAATATTGATTTCCCGATTCTTTATAAAGATTTTATTTTTTCAAATATAATATATAAACTTGGAAAAAAGTGGATTTAAAATGGTTTCACCATCAAAAGGTGGTTAATCGACCTTTTAAAGAATATTAGAATACTTACGCTTAAAATTGGATTCATTCACATTTTTTGCCTCTAACATTTATTGTATAAAATTAAAAATATTCTACAAACATATATAATCATTTTTAGTTAGTTCTGTTCATTCCCTCAAATAAAATGGCTAGGCATTAACTTCCATTTAAAGTAATATTATTTTATTATTAGTATGCAACGTAAGATTTCAAAGAAACTTGTTGTTTTGTATTGGGTATACATCAAGAATAGAACTCCAATTAAAGTAATATTAAAATTTTATACACAAATATTGATAAATATGACAATTTCATATTCTTTATTTACCCAGGATGTTACATGACCAGTCTGCTCAGACCAGTCACCTGTGGGACAGGTTGGGCACGTGTAAGCCCTCCACCGTGACTTGAAGTTGTAGAATTCCTCTGCAGCATGTCGTCCAACGTCAACGCGGCCAACAATGCCCGACCACCCTTTTTTTGTGGTGCCTTTGGGAACCACCTCCTCTTCACAACCTCCAGTTTCCGGCTTCCACCTCTATCAGTCATGATCCCTACCACACCGACATAGCTTACACGGGCCACCGATAAAGCTCCGGTGGTATGATTTTATTCATACGTTTGGATAAGTTCTTCCTAGGATGGTCCCTACTATGTGTAGCCCTTTGTACCTCCTTGCCTCAATATCATTCTATCACCCACGATGAACGCAACCATTACTGAGATCAGTGGAGGGTCCAAGCCTTGTTAGTTCGGCATGCGCCCTCCATGTTAGATTTATAACATAAGAAGTGTTCAACATGATCAATAGAATATGGAACAATTAAACTCTTAAAACGATACCCCTACCTCGATATCATTGGAAGTTGTTGAGGATGAGGAAGGTGTGTCGACGTTTTAGGGTTTTGTGGACAAATGAGAAGGTTCAATTCCTTCAGCACTTGCAATCGAATCCTCCAATGGTCGTTGATGCCTCTTTCTTGGTTGGTGGAAGATGAAATGACACTTTTTTATACGTTTTTCTATTGCGTGCCAAAAAACCATGATCGATCTTTGTTGAAATAGGAGAAAAGAGAAGATCAAACCACCACACAATTAATGAGGTTCATTAATAAAATTAATTAATGAAACTATTAATTCACCCAATGGTGCGGTTACAAAACCACGTGTAATCAGCCATTTAATGGAATGAAAACCCATAATTCCTACCACCTTTGCTCAACAGTTACTAGAAAGAAATAAAATAACTCATTGAGTTATTTTTTTACCTTTTTGTAAAGTCCAAAAATTAACTTTTTCATCCTAGTAATTCTGGTCGATGTGCAGCTTCCCTTAAGCGAATTTCAGCACACTGGACTCAAAGGTGACATCTGATTTTTAATCTGAGCATCAGTTCTAATGAAAGAATTGTCCACTGGAACATTTAATAAATATACCTTAAAAAGGTTAAAAAACATATTCTCAATACTCCGGGTCTCAGAATTTTGTACTATAAATTTTCACAGACTCCTAATAATTCCATTAAATTAGAAAAATTTTACATGGAATTTTTGGGTCTTTACAAAAAACCACATAATGGATATATAAATCATAACACCTTATTTTTAGTATATGGAACATTATGTTAATCCATGTTCATTCATAGTCACCAAATTTTTAAATAATTCATGATGTTTCATATAGAGTTAGTGAGTTACCAAATTATATCACCTGGGAGTGTCAAACTGGGTTTATAGAATAACATGATGACATGCAGTAGGTAAAGATTGATTCCATATCAATGGACACTATTCATATTTTTACCCCTTGGTACATCTGTTCCAGAACAACTTCCACTTTTAGTTTCAAGAGAAGAGTGTATTTTATTTCAAACCACTCACTATATACTTTACTAAGATTTCATGGAATTTTCCTCCACATTAACATATCAATATACATATTAATAAACATATCCATAAACATATCATTAGACATGTTCTTAAAAACATCCCCAGTGATCACACTAATTTTCTTCATCCATGATTATAATGTTTAACTAAACCTTTATATGATACCAAACATAATTTATCAAACATATCATACATTAATATTATGTAACGACCTGAATCCGAAGCCCCTCCACTGGTGCCCCATACTCGGTTCACCACATGACATCAAGAGCATTTCCACAAATGCCAGAGGCTGCCGACTAGCAGCCAGGGCCTTCGTAAGTTATTGGGGAAACTATGCCCTCATTTGGTAAGGTATATAATGTAAGGAAAACAACATTCAATAGTGGAATCATTAACAACATACATAACTGTAACCAAATAGCGGAGGAATAAATATATAGCAATGATGATAACGATGCAGCAGGTACAAGTATCTAAGGATAATTGCAAAAACAACAACTTGCTGAAATACAACTGAACACAAAGTACTAATGCAACAACAACTCTAGCCGCATCACAATTCGTAGCTTGGTCCCATACTCTCCATCTCCATAGCAATTCAAACACGTGAAGTATAAGTGAGCATGACCATATCTATACCTTCATCAACATAGTCCTCTTAGGCCCAAAAGCATGGCCCAAACAGGGTGTGAGACAAGGTCTTAGTAGGAAACCACCCAATGATCTATGCCTAACTGTCAAAGAATTCATGTAAAGTAAAGTACAGGAACAATAAAAAGAAAAATACACAGCAGCGACAATTTACAGTCCGGCATATACAATACACATGTAAAAAAACAATCAACAAGTAAAAAAAATGTAACCCCCCCCCCCCCCCGGGGTAGTTATCATAGGCTAACCCTTATGGTTAATCCTATAAGTACTAGAAACACCTTGGGAGGCACACACAGTCTCACCTCTCTGGTTCAGCTAAAGAATAGACTCTATGGGGAAGCACTCATCGTCAAATCCCCCTATAGTCTCGTATCATACTAAAGGCTCTATGGGGAGGCACTCAACATCAATCCCCCATGTGGATCGTGTCGAGGAACTACAGACTCTCTGAGGAAGAACTCAATGTCAATTCCCCCTATGGTCTTGCAAGGTAAATTAAAGACAGTCTAGAGAAGCCCTTACGTCCATTCTCCCTTTGGTCCATACAGTAGGTTCTCTCAACCCTGTGTAATATAAACATACATAACGCACGTGTATCACCCAATTAAAGATCAAGAACTACTTGGAAATCATTCTAAGGCTCAGCAGCAATTAGCACAACAGTTCCATTATCCTACAACTAGGCTTGGAAACTGGCACAACGCCTAACATGAAAAGAAAGTACCGAAAAAAATACTCTACTCACAATGGTAAACCTATACTATATAAATCAATCAAGCAGGAAATAAATTAAGAGAAAAACCGGAAAACGTGCAATTCTCATTCAAGGGAATTGGCGAAATTGAACAAAATATTCAAAGAATTTATACAGAATGACACAAACCACCTAACTCAATCTTAAGAGATTGATATACGTGAAAAACGATGACATATTCTCATTAGAACATCATAGATCTGAGAAAAATTCCGAAACACATAAACAACGATAACTTGAGAAAGAGGAGGGATTGGAAAAAAGGCTCAAGCAGAAGGGAGAACTCACTGCTGCGATTCCAACTCAATCAATGGTGCTCAAATCAGATAACAGATGGAATGGCGGGGGATCATCTAAGATTCGAATAACCTCGGCACTCTCGGACAAATGGAACCTTGAAGAAGACCTTTCTGGGCATCAGGCGTTACCCCAGTCCGGTTAATGAAAAAATTAAAGTACACAATGTTTACTTTTTGATTATATGGTGTGTACTAGGTTTTTTGTACTCTGCTAGAAACGGCGACCACATCATCCTCACACACCGTGTGTGTGGTCCAGACATTTCCACCACACAACCTGAGCGGGAAAAGAGTACACAGCGTGTACTCATAAAGTACATGGCGTGTACTTCGAAAATTTCTAGAAACACCATTTTTCTCAAAAACTCCAGAAAAAGGAAAGGCGTACTTGAAATGAAGATCCGAGTTCTTACAAAATTCCCCCCATAAAGAAAATTGTCCCCATATTTCCCTAACGCGACGTAGAAGAAGAAACCCCGAACAGCTCCGGCCACTACGATTGTACATCGGTCTCCCTCTCCCAGGTCTCTTCCTGTACTCACCCATGCTGCCATAGCACTCGTACAAGAGGGACATACCTCCCACAGAGAACCTTCGTACTATCATCGACAATCCTGATGGGATGCTCCTCAAACGATGCATTCGCTTTGAGCTCAACATCCTCGGGCTGAAAGACATGAGATGGGTCTGAAAAGTAATGTCGGAGCTGAGAGATGTGGAAGATGCCATGCATGGCTTGGTACCTCTAGGGTATCTTCAACTGGTAGGTGATCGACCCAACTCTGTCCAAAACCTCAAAAGGCCCGACGTACCACAGTGGAAGCTTACACTTCCCTTGAATCATCTTGTGTCCCAACCTCGGTGCGACAAGTAGGAAAACCTGATCCCTAACCTCGAACTCCAGAGGTCGTGTCCGCTGATCAGCATAAGACTTATATCGAGACTGTGTTGTATCCATCCTCTTCAGAATCAGCTCTATCTGCTCTGAAGTCTCCTGAACAAGATAAGGTCCCAGCAAAGCTGCCTCTCATTCCACCAGCCAGTGTAAGGGTGATCGGAATGGCCTATCGTATATATCCTCATATGGTTCCATCTGAATGGTTTCCTGGAAACTATTGTTGTAGGAGAACTCCACAACAGGGACATGCTTCTCCCAAGAACCTCCAAAGTCTGGGATGCATGCTCGAAGCATATCCTTAAGAACCTTGATCGTGCACTCGGACTGGCCATTAGTCAGGGGATGGTAAGCTGTACTCAAAAGTACATGTGTACCCAATGCCTTCTGAAGTCATTGCTAGAACCGAGAGGTAAAGCCCACATCCCTGTCTAAAACAATAGAGTGTGGAACTCCATGCAGATGAATTATCTCTCTAATATAAAGTCATCCCAGATCATCGACACTAAAAGTCTCCTTGATTGACAGGAAGTGAGAAACCTTCGTGAGCCTGTCAATGACAACCCAAACATCATCATTCCCCTGAGGCGACCTCATCAACCCGGCCATGAAGTATATCTAAACATTGTTCCACTTCCACTCTAGAATGGGTAACTGCTGTTAAAGGCATGCTGGTCGTTGATGCTCCGCCTTCACCTGCTGACAAGTAGAGCATCTCATGACAAAACCAGTAGCATCCCTCTTCATACCTGGCCACCAGTACTAGTTATTAAGATCCCGATACATCTTGGTGATGCCAGGATGGACTACCCAAAATGAGGAATGAAAATCCCACATCAGCTCCTCGTGTATGTCTGCTGGCACCCATACGCGTCCCTGGAAATGCACGATCTCATCCTCGCCCACTATCCATCCAGGAAGAAGGTCCTCTCCTGACACACTCTCCCGCATGACTAAGCCTTCTGAGTCTGATAGCTGCCTCATCCGTACCCAATCAAATAGTGTAGAGGAAACAGCTACAGAAAATAGGAATGTATGTCCCTGTCTGTCGTGCACCTCCATATGCATCTCAGAGAATAGAGACATAAGCTTCCACTCCCTGATGGCCTCCTGAACGTCTTGAAACTGAGTTCTCCAGCTCAACACATCTTCCACCGCGTTGCCCTTTCCCGCGTATAGGAAATCTCGAAATCAAAATACTGAAGATACTTGACCCACCTGCACTGTCTTATATTCATATCACCCTATGTGAAGATATACTTGAGAATCTTGTGGTCGGTAAAGACCAAAATGTTCTCTCCAGAAGATAGTGTCTCTAATAGCATAAGGCATTAACAATAGCCGACAACTCCCAATCGTGGGTAGGGTAATTCCTCTCATGTGGCCTCAACTACTGAGACCCATACGCAATGACTCCATCTCCCTGTATATGCACAACGCCTAGTCCAATACCTGAAGCATCACAGAAGATAGTATAACTCTTTCCTGGCTCTGTCAAGACTAGTATCGAAGCCGAATTCAATCTTCCCTTCAGCTTCTGAAAGGCTGACTCACAAGAATTTGACCATAAGAACTTCTCCCCCTTCTTGGTCGGACCTGTCAATGGTGCTGCTTGGCATGATAAGTATTGAATGAGGTGTCTGTAGTATCCAGCCAACCCTAGGAAACTCCGTACCTCGAAAACATTCTTCGGATACTCCCAGGAGACAACAACTCTCACTTTCTTTGGGTCCATAGATACATCTGCCTCTAAGATGATGTGACCCAAGAAGTGAATCTGTTCCATCCAAAAGTGGCACTTCGAGAGTTTATCATAGAGCGGATGCTCTCTCAGTATTCTCAGAACGACCTCAAGATGTGTGGCATGGTTATTTAGAGTGTGACAGTACACCAAGATATCATCCATGAAGACCAAAAATATGGATTCCATGTTAGGATGGAACACTCAGTTCATCAGTGCCATGAAAACTGCAGGCGTGTTCGTGAGACTGAACGACATGACTGTATACTCGTATAGACCAGTCCTGGTCCTGAAGGCTGTCAGAGGGATATCTGATGGTCTAATGTGAAACTGATGATAACCAGATCTCAAGTGGATCTTTGGGAACACCCGGGATCCTCGAAGTTGATCAAAGAGTCCATTGATCCTTAGTAAGGGATATCGGTTCTTAACCGTCAACTGGTTCATCTTCTGAAAATCCACACAAAGCTGAAGGTTACTATCTTCCTTCTTTGCAAACAGGACAGGTGAACCCCAAGGAGAAGTACTGGGTTGGATGAAACCCTTTGCCTGCAACTCCTCCAACTACTTCTTGAGCTCCTGCAACTCAGGTGTAGACATCCTATAAGGAGGAATGGACACCGGTGCTGCTCCTAGCATGAGCTTAATAGAAAAGACTTCCTCACGCTATGGAGGCAAACCCAAAAATTCCTCTGGAAATACATCCCTGAAATGATCCACCACTTGAGGAATGTCCAACTGTGAAGTCCCCTGATCATCTAGATAAAGACTAGCAATCTAGGATATCACCCTTCCTAGCCCATGATGCTCGAGTCCTGCTCAACTCACCTGAACATCTCATTCGCCTCTATGAAGAAAATATTCACCCTCTTGTAAAAGGAAACCCACTCTGCGGTGACAACAGTAAATGATTGCCTAGAAGGGAACCAACTAGTCCATCTTGAGGATTAAATCATAGCCTGTAATCTCTAAGACAAAGAGATCCCATAAGAAATGATACCCTACAACCTTGAGATGGCACTCTCTACACTAGCGTACACTAGATGTCCTCATCCCCAGAGGTGTGTCTAGTGTCAACGAGTTGGAAGAAGAAAAGACACAGAGCCCAAGGCTTTCCACAAAAGAAATAGAGATAAAGCTATGTGTAGCACCAGTGTTGAAAAAAGCCGAAGATAAAACTGATGATACTAAAATTTTACCTCGAACTGTAGAAGGTCTGAGATCCTTACCTTGATAAGTCTGATCCACTGCAATGTTTTGGCCTACCCCGCGGTCATGTGACCCTGCAGGACCACTCTGAGCTGATCCTCTCTGTTGGAGCTAAAGGACTGGTGTCTGACTGCCACGACCTCGACCTCCACCTCGACCTGAATGGCTGGAAGAACTGCAGTTCCCTGATTGGTGTGAAACTGGTGGTGCTGCTCTTGAACGAGGAGTCATGGAAGAACACATTTCACCAGTAACTGGTGAGAAAACCTGGAAGAAACGCTGAAGTTGACCCATCTTTTCGCAGGATAGGCACTCCACTGGGTCCCTCTGGCACTACGGCCTCATATTCCCTCTCCTACTGCACAGGTAGCATACAACCTGGCTACCAGAAGATATATCTCACCTCCTCGGGTCACCATGCGAAGACTCCATACAACGTTTCCTACTATCAACTGGAGGATCACTAGCTCTGGAAGCAGAACCGCCCTGGCTCGCAGCTCCGGAGTCTCCCAGATTTTGTTCCGCAATCAGTTCTTGGTTGACGATTGAAGATATGGAAGTCAACTAGAAGATATTCACCTATGAGTGGATCTCCCGCCTTAGCCCATCTTCGAACTTCTTTTCCAAGAACATCCCATCACCACCCCAGAGGGGTGTGAAATGCTGCATCTTAGTAAAACGAGAGGAATACTCCATAATAGATAGACTACCCTACTCTAGACTCATGAACTCCTGGGCTCGATCGTCCCTCAGGGTCTCCGGGTAGAAGTAGTCATAGAACACGTGCTGGAACTCCTCCCAAGACATAACCTGATGATGACCCGCCTGTGAGATCACGTCCCACCACCTCTTGGTGGAGTCTCTAAGGATGTAGGTAGAGAGCGTGACCCGCCTTTCTAGAGTTGTCTCCAGATGCTCGAAGATAGTCAGCATTGCTTCTAGCCATGACTTTGCATTATAACGACCCATACTTTACATACATTGTTAATACTTCAAAATTGAAGCACACTTATTACAACATATGACAAAACCACAAAGGACCGTATAGGTATAGTGTCTTTAGAAACTGGGAAACATAAACAACTGGTTCATAAATCTTCTACAGTGTCTCCCATTTATTTCATCATATCTAGGGTCCCTTTTAGCATATTCTACCTAATATCCATCTTCCTGACCTGGGGAAAAGAAAACATAAAAGGGTGAGCTCAAATGCTCAGCCAGGGCAAATAAAGGAAATAAAAATCATATCATATCTTTATGAAAATCAAAACCTGCAAAAGAGATCATAATATCTTAACATGGAATAAATCATAGAAGTGAAAATGAGATCCCCATAATCATAACATAAAACTTGAAACTTTGTGGCATGCACACATAATCATGGAAAATCATTTCTTGTTAGTCATGATTGCCAAGACTATCTTAGTGGACAAAGTCCCTTTCTGAACCGAGTTCACTCCTCGTTTCAGTCCTGTATCACTGAACCGAAATAACCTTCTGTTCCAGCCATGTCTATCTCATGAGATATAAAATCATTACCCAATGCATTGGAGGGAGATATAGGTCCCACCCATCTTATAATGAATCCTTTCTTATGTGTGCCACATAATCATAAAACATACATCATCGCATAACACAAGTAACAAAAATGGGATTCTTGAAACATCATGACATCATAAATCAATTCATATAAGATAAAGGAATTCATAAACATAATTCCATCACAACATAGTCAAATCAATGTAAAAATATGGATAGAAACAGAACCCTTTATTATCTTAGATGGAAAATAATTTTGATAAAACACTTGAATTGAATTCTTGAGGAAAATATCCTTTCTTCTTCAAAATCAATTTCTTTTCACAAAACATCATGCAATTTTAAAAGAAATAGATTTTATTGAAAATAGTCATGAAATCTTTTGGAGGAAGCTTCATTAAAATAAGGCTTTATAAAATAGTAGAAATCCGTTCGTGCCGTATAAGTTAAAAAAAACATTCTTCGTACTTTTGTCGGAAAAGTCAAAAAGTACCTCGTACGAAAAACGACAAAAGATTCCTTTCATACGTATTACTAAAAACTCACTAAAGGGTAAAAATGGATTTAAACAATTTTAGGTGGATGGAAATAATATTACATATTGAGTAAACATGGATGTGGATGATAAAATACACCCCAGTAAATACTTACGAATAAACAATCTCGGATAAAAATGAGATTGTGATATTTCCCTTACCTTAGGTCCGATTTGCTTTGTTCGTGTCCGAAGCTCCTGTATAATGGTTTAAATAATGTTATTGACTTATTCCAGAATCATACATATTGATATTAGATCATATATGGTCATATTATTAGCTTCTTGTTAGTAATATTTCATTGTTACTTGTTACTCGGGTCTTTATAACTTTTTGTTCTTATGCGTGTTTTGTCGAATAAATTCTTATTCTTATCTTTATGTTATAGATAATTCATTTCCAGAATGGTATTAGTGTAGTATATACCATATTCATTCATTCAATTCATTTATATAATCATTATGAAATGAAGATCATGTAGAACGAGTCGCATCACATCGTGGAGACGGTATTCCGTACGTACGCACGAGTGATGATATCGTTCCTAGGACCGTGGAATTGTATTGGAGTATATATATATTATTTCAGTATCAATATTACTTCATAATAATCATATATAGTTACTCATTACACCATTATACCCATCCTTGTAAGGTGATGGTGGAAAAAAGATTACACCACGGCGTGGCGACGGTATTCCGTACGTACGCACGCGCGGTGATTTCATTTTTCCGTAGGATGGATAGAAGGTGAATTAGGGTTGTTTCATATTTATAATAACATATCAGTATGTAATTAATACTTATGTTATTACTTTATCATGAAACAACTAAAGAAGAAGAAGTTGAAGAAGAAAGAAATTGAAAAGATCGGTAATGGATATTACCTCTTCTTTGGAACGCCTCTTTGAATCCTCCACTTAAGGAACTAAGATTGGTCTTTGGAGAAAACCAGGACCTCTAGGATTATTCTAGGGAATTGGAGAGGAGAAAATGGCAGGGGATGGCCGAGCTTGAGTGCTCAATTTGGTGTGAGGAGGAGGGGGAGGAGGTGCCCTTTTATAAGGGAGGAGAGGGGCACCTTAGGAATATCTCAAAATATTATTTTATATTAAAGTCAAAATCGGTTTATAATGGTTCCAAAGGGTCTTATTTCGAAGATAATGTGGGGATGGGTCGAAATCCTATCAACCAATAGGATTTAGACAAGTTTAGGGTATTATTTTAACCTTATCAATTAGATTTGACTCTAAGTTAATTAATTTAACTTTTACCGTGTCTTTTTGTTTTCTTTCACTATATGGTTAATACACTTACTATAACATGCCAAACGAACCCCAAATTGTTTATTATTAATATATATATCCTTATCTAAGTCATTTGGCCGAACCGTAGATTTTTAGGAATACAATAACAATTAATAATATAATATTTGATTTAAAAACTATTTTGTGTCAATTTTGACACTATTTGATATATGATTTTATTGAATATCATAACAGAATTATATGTTCGAACCAAGTTGATTAAATCAACACTAATATATCATAGTAACCTAGAAAATTAGTGGAATTCATAAAAAGTCTCAAATTACATTTATTTTGGTATTTATATTATCAATTTTGTCAATATTTCATTAATAAGATAATTACTGCATCATCTTTGTGTCATAAATAAATTAAATTATTTGATGTCTAAAAATTACAAATAAAATACCATCATGTAGGAAATCTTTTTAGCTTTCTAATGAATATTTAAAATCTAATTTATCTTATGTATAACCCCATATTAAAAAATGATTTACTTATTAAACTTTGATTTTAACTATTTTAACCCTTCTTTAAATAAATTAATAATAAATGTCCTAATCTAATCCAAGTGGGCCTAAATGGTCATATTTTATTCCTAAGTTTGTTTTTGGTCGAATTAAACTTGTCCAATAGAATTAGGACATGTGTTAGGGTAATATTGATATCATATTTACCCTTAGTTACCCTATTTACTATTAACCGCGGTAAAAATAGTAAAAAGTTACTATTCACCAAAAAATTATTTTCATCTCATTGAACCACATTTTAGTCCTTGATATTAACCGTGTCTCTCGGATTTTTTAAAATTCCATTCCCAGAAGCGGTAAAATTAAGTTTTATGCAAAATTCAGTTTTTAACCTACCACTTAGTGGTTTCACTATTCATCAAAAATTGAAAGTTTTCAGAAAAATACCAAAATTTCACCCTAGGCTAATTTCGATATTCTGAGTCCAAAAATGAAGTCCATTTTGAAAAATAAAATTTATAAAATTTTAAAAAGTGGTTATTACTATTCATAACGGCTAGTTTTAATAGCATATTGTTGTTTAGTGAAACTCGGTATTGCGTACGACGCAAGCTATCGAGGAAGGTCGCGATTGCGTGCAAAGCAAGCCAAGCAAGTGTTGTGTAGAAAAAGATTCCTTTGATGGTTTATATAACATAAAAGTCTCGGGTGTTACATTCTACCCCCCTTAAAAAGAATTTCGCCCTCGAAATTCGTCACTTTGTAACAAACAAATGAGGATACTTCTCCCTCATCATATCCTCAAGCTCCCATGTAGCTTCTTCAAGTTGGTGGTTCCTCCATAAAACTTTCACCAAGCGAGTGGTCTTGTTTCGTAGGACTTTTTCGCTACGATCCAGAATCTCTATCGGCTGTTCTTCATAAGAAATATCTTGCTCCAGCGGTACAACTTCTGAGCTGAGTACATGTGAAGGATCTGGTATGTACTTTCTCAGGAGAGATACATGGAACACATCGTGAACTTGAGAGAGATTCGGTAGAAGCGCCAATCGGTAAGCTACCTTCCCAACACGATCCAGTATTTCGAAAGGACCGATATATCTAGGGCTCAACTACCCCTTCTTTCCAAATCTCATAACCCTCTTCCAGGGAGATATTCGTAAGAACACTTTATCACCCACTTCAAACTCTAGGTCTTTTCTTCGGTTGTCGGCATAACTTTTCTGTCGACTCTCAGCTGCTCTTATGTGTTGTTGAATAGATCTGACCTTTTCTGCCATTTCATCAACGAGATCAGGTCCTAATAGCTTTCTTTCCCCAACTTCATCCCAGCAAGTTGGAGTCCTGCATTTCTTTCCATAGAGAGCTTCATAAGGAGCCATCTGAATACTGGAGTGAAAGCTATTATTATAAGAAAATTCCACCAAAGGTAGGTGTTGATCCCAACCTCCTTTGAAATCCATAGAGCAAGCTCTCAACATATCTTCTAGGGTTTGAATTGTTCTCTCAGACTGGCCGTCTGTCTGGGGATGATAAGCAGTGCTGAAACTCAACTCTGTATCTAGAGTATGCTGAAGACTTCGCCAGAACTTCGAGGTAAATCTCGGATCCCGATCAGATATAATAGAAAGTGGTACTCCATGCAATCTTACCACTTCCTTTACATATATCCTGGCAAGCTGATCTAGAGAGAAATCCTCTCTAATAGCAATGAAGTGTGCAGACTTTGTAAGACGATCAACTATGACCCAGATAGCATTATTTCCTTTGGATGTTTTAGGAAGTCCTGTGACAAAGTCCATAGTGATGTTTTCCCATTTCCATTCGGGTATGGGTAATGGTTGTAACATCCCCTTAGACTTCTGTCTCTCAGCTTTAACTTGTTGACAAACCAAGCATCGAGAGACATATTCAGCAACATCTCTTTTCATGCCATCCCACCAGAAGTACTCTTTCAGGTCCCTATACATCTTCATGCTTCCAGGATGAATAGAGAATGACGAACTATGAGCCTTATCCAGCAACTCATTCTTTAATTCGGGGATGGGAGGAACGCAAACCCGATTCTTGAACTTTATTATCCCATCACAATCAAGGTTGAATTCAGGAACATTTCTCACCTTCTTTTGTAACTCGACATCTTCTTTCTGTGCCTCTTTAATCTTCACATGTATAGATGGTTGAACATTCATTTGAGAAAGATAAGATTTTTCCCCTTCCATTATAATTCCAAGATCCATCCTTTGTAAATCCATAAATATTGGATCTTTTGTGATCCTCATCATGGATAAACTAGCATGGTCTTGTCGACTTAATGCATCTGCCACTTTGTTTGCTTTCCTAGGGTGGTAATGGATTGAGCAGTCATAATCCATAATCAGCTCCAACCATCTTCTTTGACGCATATTCAACTCCTTTTGTGTGAAAATATACTTTAAACTTTTATGATCAGTATAAATATCACACCTTTCACCATAAAGGTAATGCCTCCAAATCTTTAATGCAAAGATTACCGCAGCCAACTCCAAATCATGTGTTGGGTAATTTTGCTCATGGATTTTCAACTGTCGTGAGGCATAAGCTATCACCATATCATTTTGCATAAGAACACACCCCAATCCCTTCTTGGATGCATCACTGTAGATCACAAACCTTTCTCCACTACAAGGCAGTGTGAGAACAGGTGCACTGGATAACCTTCTTTTCAACTCCTTGAAATTCTCTTCACATTCCTCTGTCCAGACAAACTTAACTCCTTTCCGAGTCAACTTGGTGAGTGGATTAGCTAATCGTGAAAAATCTTTTACAAAACGTCGATAATATCCAGCCAAACCAAGAAAACTTCGGATCTCAGTTACTGTTGTTGGTCTTGACCATCTTTCGATAACCTCTATTTTTGCTGGATCCACAGATATCCCCTCTTTTGAGATTATATAACCCAAAAATGCAACTTTTTGAAGCCAAAATTCACACTTGGTAAATTTGGCATAAAGCTTCTCTTTTCTCAGGGTCTTCAATATAATTCTCAAGTGATCTTCATGCTCTTCCTTGCTCTTTGAATAGACAAGAATATCGTCTATAAAGACTACCACAAATTGATCAAGATATTCTCTAAAGACTCTATTCATTAGATCCATGAAGATAGCAGGGGCATTAGTAAGACCAAATGGCATCACTATAAATTCATAGTGTCCATACCTTGTACGGAAAGCCGTCTTTGGTATATCCTCCCTTTTGACCCTTAATTGATGATACCCTGAACGAAGATCAATCTTGGAAAAGTATTGAGCTCTGCGTAGTTGGTCAAATAAGTCATCAATGCGTGGGAGAGGATATTTGTTCTTGATAGTGATCTTGTTAAGTTCTCGATAATCAATGCAGAGTCTCATTGATCCATCTTTCTTCTTAACAAATAGAACCGGTGCTCCCCAAGGTGACGCACTAGGGTGTATGAATCCCTTATCAAGATTCTCTTGGAGTTGCTTCTTCAATTCCGGCAACTCAATTGGGGCCATTCTATAAGGTGTCTTTGAAATAGGCAAAGCACCCGGTACGAGTTCTATTGAAAACACAACTTCACGATTTGGTGGAAGACCCGGTAATTCCTCCGGAAAGACATCATCAAACTCCCGTACAATGGGCATATTCTTAATCGTGAGTTTCTCACCAACTATTTCGGATAAATAACCTTCATTTAGTGGAATCAATACCCATAAGATGGAAGAAATTTCCACTGGAAGGTTATGTTCATCCTTGCATTGATAGACGATCGTAGGTTGATCTGGAATATGAAATGTGACTTCCCTTCTTTGGCAATTGATATGAGCTCCATGTAGAGAAAGCCAATCCATGCCAAGAATCACATCAAATTCCACTAAAGGAAGGATCACAAGATTTGCAGGAAGCACTTTCCCACAAACTTCGATCGGAGAAGAATTATAAACTTCTGATGCGATTGATGTGCCATTAGGTGTTGTCACAGCTAACTGAACATCTAATTGTTGAGGTAATACGGTGATACCCTTAGAAAATTTTTCAAAAATAAAAGAGTGGGTGGATCCAGAATCAAATAAAACATTTGCTACTTTAGAGTGGATGGTAAGTGTACCTTTCACCACATCGTTATCGTACTCCACATCGCTGATAGAAATTGCATGTGACTTTCCTTTGTCTTTAGCCTTAAGAGTTTGTTGACGTCGACCATCATCATCAACCCTTGGATTTGGGCATTGATTGGCATAATGCCCCATCTCCTTGCACTTGAAACATTGAAGTGTAGTAGGTTCATTCTGTGTATCCCTTCCTTTGTTTGCATCATTAGACATCTTCTTCCCATTATCACGGCATTCAAATGCCCGATGACCTTCCTTTCCACATTTAAAACATTTACTTGTCCCTTTAAGACAACTCCCTCCATGTTTCTTTCCACACTTTGAGCATAAGGGAAAGTTCATATTCTTTTCCGTGTGCTCTTTAGATTTTTCTTTGAATTCCATCTTCCTCTTCTTATCAAACCCATGTGACTGATGGGTTACTCCAATCTCCATCTCGACTTTGAGAGCACATCGAACGATTTCCTCGTAGCTATTGAAGTCCCTTATGGCTAACGCCCTTCGAAGACTTGGTTTTAAGCCACTAAAGAATCGATCGATCTTACTCTCAGGTTGGATAATAATACCAGAAGCGTACCTTGCAAGTCTTGTAAAATTTGCTTCATAGGTACTAACAGATTCATCATCCCTTTGCTTCAGTTCAAGGAACTCTTTCTCCATCTTTGCTCGGAGAATACGAGGGAAGTACTTATTGAAAAATAAGTTCATGAACTCGTCCCATTCCATAGACTCAATTTCATCCCTTTGCCTCGTATTCTTAACAAGATTCCACCATTGATCCACATCTCCTTCCAAACGATACACTGCTAGGATGACTTTATCATGCTCAGAACATTGAAGAACTGAAAATATCTTTTCAGTAGTACTAATCCATTGTTCATCAACTAATGGATCAGTAGACCCGCTGAAAGAAGGTGGACGCTGCCTCATGAAGGATTCAACAGAATGTTGCTCCCTCCTTTGCTCATTTAGAAATCCTGCATGATTCATAGCTTGAGAAAGTTGTGTGAGCATGGCTACAAGATTTTGCATTCCAGCTCCCATATCGTTTGGTTGCTCAGGGGGACAATCATTGCATTGCCCATCGCATTCCGCATTAACACGGTTCCTTCGGGTTCCATCCATTGACTAAAACCAAGAAGAATAGTGTGAGCAACACTAATTATAATAGGAAACCACATAATTCAAGAATAAAATTTTCATGCTTATGGTCTTGTCCTAGGTTATTCATGGCCATTTCTAAGATTGTGTTCTATGCTTAGACTTATCCTTAGGGTTCTTACTAAGGCTTTCACATCCTAGTTTCCAAAGGTTGACTATACCTTTCCTCTGATACTAACTATAACGACCCATACTTTACATACATTGTTAATACTTCAAAATTGAAGCACACTTATTACAACATATGACAAAACCACAAAGGACCGTATAGGTATAGTGTCTTTAGAAACTGGGATACATAAACAACTGGATCATAAATCTTCTACAGTGTCTCCCATTTATTTCATCATATCTAGGGTCCCTTTTAGCATATTCTACCTAATATCCATCTTCCTGACCTGGGGAAAAGAAAACATAAAAGGGTGAGCTCAAATGCTCAGCAAGGGCAAATAAAGGAAATAAAAATCATATCATATCTTTATGAAAATCAAAACCTGCAAAAGAGATCATAATATCTTAAAATGGAATAAATCATAGAAGTGAAAATGAGATCCCCATAATCATAACATAAAACTTGAAACTTTGTGGCATGCACACATAATCATGGAAAATCATTTCTTGTTAGTCATGACTCATTGTCAAGACTATCTTAGTGGACAAAGTCCCTTTCTGAACCGAGTTCACTCCTCGTTTCAGTCCTGTATCACTGAACCGAAATAACCTTCCGTTCCACCCATGTCTATCTCATGAGATATAAAATCATTACCCAATGCATTGGAGGGAGATATAGGTCCCACCCATCTTATAATGAATCCTTTCTTATGTGTGCCACATAATCATAAAACATACATCATCGCATAACACATGTAACAAAAATGGGATTCTTGAAACATCATGACATCATAAATCAATTCATATAAGATAAAGGAATTCATAAACATAATTCCATCACAACATAGTCAAATCAATGTAAAAATATGGATAGAAACAGAACCCTTTATTATCTTAGATGGAAAATAATTTTGATAAAACACTTGAATTGAATTCTTGAGGAAAATATCCTTTCTTCTTCAAAATCAATTTCTTTTCACAAAACATCATGCAATTTTAAAAGAAAGAGATTTTATTGAAAATAGTCATGAAATCTTTTGGAGGAAGCTTCATTAAAATAAGGATTTATAAAACAGTAGAAATCCGTTCGTGCCGTATAAGTTAAAAAAACATTCTTCGTACTTTTGTCGGAAAAGTCAAAAAGTACCTCGTACGAAAAACGACAAAAGATTCCTTTCATACGTATTACTAAAAACTCACTAAAGGGTAAAAATGGATTTAAACAATTTTAGGTGGATGGAAATAATATTACATATTGAGTAAACATGGATGTGGATGATAAAATACACCCCAGTAAATACTTACGAATAAACAATCTCGGATAAAAATGAGATTGTGATATTTCCCTTGCCTTAGGTCCGATTTGCTTTGTTCGTGTCCGAAGCTCCTTTATAATGGTTTAAATAATGTTATTGACTTATTCAAGAATCATACATATTGATATGAGATCATATATGGTCATATTATTAGCTTCTTGTTAGTAATATTTCATTGTTACTTGTTACTCGGGTCTTTATAACTTTTTGTTCTTATGTGTGTTTTGTCGAATAAATTCTTATTCTTATCTTTAGGTTATAGATAATTCATTTCCATAATGGTATTAGTGTAGTATATACCATATTCATTCATTCAATTCATTTATATAATCATTATGAAATGAAGATTATGTAGAACGAGTCGCATCACATCGTGGAGACGGTATTCCGTACATACGCACGAGTGATGATATCGTTCCTATGATCGTGGAATTGTATTGGAGTATATATATATTATTTCATTATCAATATTACTTCATAATAATCATATATAGTTACTCATTACACCATTATACCCATCCTTGTAAGGTGATGGTGGAAAATAGATTACACCACGGCGTGGAGACGGTATTCCGTACGTACGCACGCGCGGTGATTTCATTTTTCCGTAGGATGGATAGAAGGTGAATTAGGGTTGTTTCATATTTATAATAACATATCAGTATGTATGTAATACTGATGTTATTACTTTATCATGAAACAACTAAAGAAGAAGATGTTGAAGAAGAAACAAATTGAAAAGATCGGTAATGGATATTACCTCTTCTTTGGAACGCCTCTTTGAATCCTCCACTTAAGGAACTAAGATTGGTCTTTGGAGAAGACCAGGACCTCTAGGATTATTCTAGAAAAGTGTAGAGGATAAAATGGCAGGGGATGGCCGAGCTTGAGTGCTCAATTTGGTGTGAGGAGGAGGGGGAGGAGGTGCCCTTTTATAAGGGAGGAGATGGGCACCTTAGGAATATCTCAAAATATTATTTTATATTAAAGTCAAAATCGGTTTATAATGGTTCCAAAGGGTCTTATTTCGAATATAATGTGGGGATGGGTCGAAATACTATCAACCAATAGGATTTAGACATGTTTAGGGTATTATTTTAACCTTATCAATTAGATTTAACTCTAAGTTAATTAATTTAACTTTTACCGTGTCTTTTTGTTTTCTTTCACTATATGGTTAATACACTTACTATAACATGCCAAACGAACCCCAAATTGTTTATTATTAATATATATATCCTTATCTAAGTCATTTTTCCGAACCTTAGATTTTTAGGAATACAATAACAATTAATAATATAATATTTGATTTAAAACTATTTTGTGTCAATTTTGACACTATTTGATATATGATTTTTTTGAAAGTCATAACAGAATTATATGTTCAAACCAAGTTGCTTAAATCAACACTAATATATCATAGTAACCTAGAAAATTAGTGGAATTCATAAAAAGTCTCAAATTACATTTATTTTGGTATTTATATTATCAATTTTGTCAATATTTCATTAATAAGATAATTACTGCATCATCTTTGTGTCATAAATAAATTAAATTATTTGATGTCTAAAAATTACAAATAAAATACCATCATGTAGGAAATCTTTTTAGATTTCTAATTAATATTTACAATCGAATTTATCTTATGTATAACCCCATATTAAAAAATGATTTACTTATTAAACATTGATTTTAACTATTTTAACCCTTCTTTAAATAAATTAATAATAAATGTCCTAATCTAATCCAAGTGGGCCTAAATGGTCATATTTTATTCCTAAGTTTGTTTTTGGTCGAATTAAACTTGTCCAATAGAATTAGGACATGTGTTAGGGTAATATTGATATCATATTTACCCTTAATTACCCTATTTACTATTAACCGCGGTAAAAATAGTAAAAAGTTACTATTCACCAAAAAATTATTTTCATCTCATTGAACCACATTTTAGTCCTTGATATTAACCGTGTCTCTCGGATTTTTGAAATTCCATTCACAGAAGCGGTAAAATTAAGTTCTATGCAAAATTCAGTTTTTAACCTACCACTTAGTGGTTTCACTATTCATCAAAAATTGAAAGTTTTCAGAAAAATACCAAAATTTCACCCTAGGCTAATTTCGATATTCTGAGTCCAAAAATGAAGTCCATTTTGAAAAATAAAATTTTAAAAATTTTAAAAAGTGGTTATTACTATTCATAACGGCTAGTTTTAATAACATATTGTTGTTTAGTGAAACTCGGTATTGCGTACGACGCAAGCTATCGAGGAAGGTCGCGATTGCGTGCAAAGCAAGCCAAGCAAGTGTTGTGTAGAAAAAGATTCTTTTGATGGTTTATATAACATAAAAGTCTCGGGTGTTACATGCATCATGTGGTCCTCCTTCCCCCGAGAAAGTAAGAGGATTCTGCTACTGGAAAACCCGCATCCCATCTGCCATAGATGTGGAAGGAGGTGGTGCCCCTTGAAAGGTTTGCATCATCCTCAAAAAACATTCCTTGAACTGCACATCAGTTCCTACAACTGGTATGAGAGTCGGTGCCAAGGTTGGCCCGGCTGGAGGATCGGAAGGAAGTCCCTGATCAGCCATATCTAGCTTCTGATCACTGCCTGATGACTGACATATAACCAGAGGACGTCTCGGATGCATAGCTTTGAAAGATCAAAAGCACACCATCGATCAGAATTAAAAAAGGCAGAGAACACAAGAGTACAAAACGAGAATAGGGGATTGAAATCTCACAAGTTTACAAAACAAGACTACACGACGTGTATAAAAACTGCACAGCGTGTCTTCTTAATCCACTGACATGGGCGTGTACCCCTGCCCTACAGGTCGGGTAACACCTCAAACTACACGGCGTGTTGACCCCACACACAGGGTGTAATTGAAAACTATTCCCCTGCCCGAGTATTTTTACACGGATAACCCACACGGTCCGACTTAACCTGAGACTACATAGCATGTTCTGAAAAAACACCATGTGTACTAGACAAGGATTCAGTGGCATGTGTTGTTAAATACCCAGTCGTCTACATAGATGAACCTTACACGGCATGTTCCGAACAAACACAGAGTGTATAAGTGAAGGTGACGCTGTCCCGTGTTGTTCATGACACAGCTAGGTACCTGAACAGGACAACACGACATGTTCCTTTACAACACGGCGTGTTCTACTCGAGCTTCCCCGACCCGTGTTGTTAGTGACACGGCCGGGTACACGGCTCCGAACTACACAGCGTGTACCAACCGTACACGGCGTGTTCCTGAATTTATTTCTACATCAGTGTGCCCTTGATCACACGGTCAGTGACACGGTCTAAAAATTACATGGCGTGTAGTCAAAAAGTACATGTCGTGTATTCTGGGGTTTTCTGGGCAGTAGCTTAGAAACTACAAAGAAGCCCATAAAGCACATAAAACAAGTCAAATAGGTGCCAAATTCTGACCCGTGATGGCCCATACTCCCCGCGAATCAAAACTTGGCATTCATTTAAGAAAAGTAGAATACAAACAATCCTCTAACATGGAAGCAGAGATTCTATCATGAATCTATCACAACAGCATTCATAATCTACACAAAGTCTTTCACAACAGCATGCAATCACTAATGCACCCTAGATGGTATAACAAGAGTTCATGGAATGTGATTTCTACAAGTGCCTATATGATGCATCATATGGCGTACCCTCATCTCATCAGGTTGCGACAGAAATAGAACCGCAATAGTCAAGACAATAACAACACAAAGTAGGTAGGTGAAATCATATCAATCATAAAATCTCAAAACCAACAAACTGCAATTGACGAGGTAGTATGGATTTTCCCTATACATGGGTTAGATACTCCCGAGCACAGCTTAATACCATGTACCGAATCCGTCCTATCCCTAACTAAAGTCCCCAAACAGCAATTCAAGCGAAAAGAAACGCCCTTTGATACCACTTTATAACAACCCGAATCTGGAACCCCTCCACTGGTGCCCCGTACCCGGTTCGCCACATGACCTCAAGCGCATTTCCCCAAACACCAGAGGCTGCCAACTAGCAGTGAGGGACTTGGTACGTTTTTTGTGAAACTATTCCCTCATTTGGTAAGGTATACAAGGTAAGGAAAACAACAGTCAATAGCGGAAGCAGTAACAACATACATAACTATAACCAAACATCGGAAGAATAAATATATTGCAATGATGATAATGATACAGCAGGTACAAGTATTTATGGAAAGCACCAAACACAACAATGTGCTGAAATACAACTGAACACAAAGTACTAAATCAACCACAACTCCAGCAGCATCGCAAGCCGTAGCTTGGTCCCATGCTCTCTAGCTCCACAACAAGTCAAAAACCTGAAGTAGAAGGGTGGTTGCCTTTATCTATACCTGAAACAAAATAGTCTACTTCGGCCTAAAAGCAGAGCCCAAATAGGGTGTGAAACAAGGTCCCATTAGGCAACCACCCAAAGATCTATGCCTAACAGTCAATGAATACATGGAAAGTAAAGTACAGGAACAATAAATAGGAAAATACACAACAGCTACAATTTATAGTCCAGCATATACACTACACATGTAAAAAACAATCAATAAGAAAAACAAAGGTAACCCCCCACCTTAGGTTGTTCTCACAGCCTAACCCTTATGGTTCAACCTATAAGTACTAGAAACCCCCTGGGAGGCACACATAGTCTCACCCCTCTGGTTCAGCTAAAAAATATACTCTATGGGGAAACATTCACCGTCAATTCACCCTATAGTCAGTATTGTACTAAAGGCTCTCTGGGGAAGCACTCAATGTCAATCCCCCCTGTGGCCCGCGTCGAGGAACTACAAATACTCTGAAGAATCACTCAACATCAATTCCCCTTGTGGTCTTGCAAAGTAAATTAACGACACTATTGAGAAGCCCTTACGTCCATTCTCCCTTTGGTCCATACACTAGGATCTCTCAAACCTGTGTAATATAAATATGCATAACGCTCGTGTATCACCCAAGTAAACCTCAAGAAATACTTAGATATCATTCTAAGGCTCAACAGCAAACATTAAAACAGTTCCACTATCCTACAAATAGGCATGGAAACATGCATAATGCCTAACAAGAAAAGCATGTATGAAAAAAATACTATATTCATAATGGTAAACCTTTACTATAGTACTCATCCAAGCAGGAAATAAATCAAGAGAAAAATAGGAAAACGCACAATTCATGTAGAATGAATTGGTGAAATTGAACAAAATAATCAAATAATTTCTAAAGAAAGGCACAAACCACCTACCCTGATCCTAAGAGATCAATATACATAAACAATGACGATAGATTCTCTTTAGAACATTGTAGATCTGAGAAAACTTCTGGAACACATAAACCACGATAACTTGAGAAAGAGAAGGGATTGGAAAACAAAGCTCAAAAAGTAGGGATAACTCACCTCTTCGATTCCAACACAATCAACAGTGCTTGAATCTGAGATCGGATGGAAAGGCAGGGGCTCGTCGAAGATTCATAGATCCTCAGTGCTCTCGGATGAAAAGATCCTAGAATAAGACCTTTCTTTGCATAAGGAATGACCCTAGTTTGGTTAATAAAAATAAAAGAAAGTACACGTTGTGTAATTTTAGAGTACATGGCACATACTAGTTTTTTTCGTACACTATTAAAAATGGCCTCCACATCATCCCTACACACCGTGTGTGTGGCCCGGACACGGCCGACACACGGCTTGAGCGGGAAAAGAGTACACGGCGTGTACTCATAAAGTACACGGCCTGTACTCAAAAAGTACACGGTGTGTACTTTGAAAATTTCCAGAAACTCTGTTTTTCTCAATAACACCAGAAAAAGGAATGGAGTACCTGAAACGAAGATCTGTATTCTTACATATTATATCTAAATAGACTAATATTCATTAAATAATATAATTATCCATTCTATACTCATTTAGTTCTATATGCTTTGGAAACATTGGCATATAATTATCTGATCCATAAGTGATATACCTCATCTCCCAATATGTTATTCATAACTAGCTTCATTCTTATACATATAATACATAACAAAATCTATAATAACCTGGGGATAAGAAACATAACAAAGGGTTATAATAGGTATTTTGTAAGTGTACAAATTGAGATATCAATATATCATGAGAATAATGGTATGAGAACACGATAATCACATTTGAAAACTATACCCTTCATATATAAGATCGTAAACACTAGTCGTTTCACAAATCATTGCAGTTTATACGGCAAGATTCATAATTGATTCAATGAAAATGAATTATGAGAACATAAAATTAGAATGAGACATAGATTTTTTTAATACACATAAGAACAGAAAAATCTTATTTAAAGGTACACACAAAGACATTCATATCATGTTAATCATGGGATAACCACACATAAACCATCTTGGAGCTTAGAATAACCTCCATTGTGCCATATTTTGGGATTGTAATATCCTCCCATGTACCCACATTTAGGATTGGTATATACTACCACTTACCCTCTTTCAGGAAAAAGACAACCTCCTATGTACCCTGTTTCGAGATTGGGATAACCTCATGCGTACCCTATCTCAGGATTGGGATAACCACCCATATACCATTTTATCTTGTATAACATTAATTTTTACCCAATGCATTGAAGAGATATTTATTCCCCAGCCGTCACATAATGAAAATCATATATACATATGCCAAAACACCAAAAAATTCATTATATCAGAACTCATGAAATAAAATGAGTTTCATAAAAAAATTTCCATAATATAACATGTCAAAAAGAAAGAGGTTTTATAATAATTTCAATATTTTAACAATGCATAACCCATGGAAAAAGAAGTGAGTATCATAAGTATTTTATCATTGTATAACCTATGGCGGAGAAATAGGTTTTATAAACTTATTTCCATTACAAAAATAGAAACCATCCACTGAATTAATTAAAATGGTATCCATGGATCATATCGTCATTAAATCATATTTTACATAACATGATATCATCTTAGATAGAAAATGAGTATGAAATATCACTGGGAAAATTACATGAGGATAATACACTTTTTATAAATGAAATTAAAAACAATAATTTATAAAATAATTTATAAATACTTTTAATTTAATTGAATCATTGAAAAGTTATAAATTAGTCCTTAATATCAATTAAAACATTTATTAAATAAAAATATCCTTCTCACTTTGAAAATACAATTAAGAATTTTTTGAAAGGATTTTTATTCAAAAATAACATGAAACCTATAAAGGATTATTTAAAACATTGGGTTGTCATGATGGCCTAAAATTATGTTCATTACATTAACATTAAAACTGTTATTCCTTTCATATTTTCAGAAATATTAAGAAGTACTTGATTATAAAATTACATAAATGTTCATTAAAATATTTTTTTTAAAGTAAAACATGTGTAAAAATTACTCAACATGTCTTATAGTAACATGAAGATATTTTTTATGATAGATTAATAAAACAAGGATATATAATCAACATGGTTTTCGTACAAAGAGAGAAATAATGTTGGTTTTCCCAAAAAACATTCATTTGAAATCATCAATTTATAAAGGGGGTAAATGAAGTAAAAACATGTATTCACTATAAAGAAACTATATGAAAATAAAATAAATGATTTTATTGAGAGATATATCATAATATTTCATCATTATAAATAAAATAAATAAGAATCCTAATAAACTATGATATTTTATTATTCAACCCTGACCACTTCGATAACTTTGACATTTAGGCCCATGAAATAATAAAACAAAATTAAAACAAAAATACCATGAGAATAAATAATTTCATAACAATAAATTTCAATTTTTCTGTATATAAACCTCATAAAATAATATATTATCAGAACACAACCTTTGTATCAAAAAGGAAAATTGAAACAAAAATATCTTATTTCTTTCATAAAATTTGTACCATGAAACCCATGATAGAGACATACTAAAATTAATATATAAATAGTGATATTAGTTATGATAATAAGAATAAAGGAAAATCATGGAAAATTTGTAAACTACATCTAAAAAACATGTGGTGAATTTAGTAGGTATCTCCGAGATATAAAAGTTAGATAAAAAAATTACTTACCCTAATTCTAAACTTCATTCTTACACATATGATCCTTATGTATAATAAAAATAAGTTTATCATCAATCTATTATATAATAATTATTATATATATAATTCAATAAATGATTTAATTATTACTTTTTCCACCCATTTATTAATAATTCTATTTTAATGACATCTATCGAGTTATGACCTCTTTGTTTTTTGTATTTTGATTTCAAATTTTTAGGAATGTTAAATTGATAATTGTTCTATAATCTCCATAATTTTCTCAATTATATAATTTGAAATAAATTAATTATATATTTTTTTATATTAATCAATAAAAGTTTGATATATAAAGTTTAATTCACCATTCATGGAGTCTGTAGGACATACTTACACAAGAACATTGTTTCCATTTTATCGAAGGCATATAATAAACAATGTTAAATAAAATATAACCATTATAGATACACATTTAGTTCATATATATGACATTTTATTATTTAAAACAATACTTATTACCTTCAATTTAAATCTTATGTGAAGAACAAATCATTTCTCTTCATGAGGCAGTAGTCCTCCATACACATTAACGATGTTGTCGTATTCCCACATAACAGAGTGTACGGAAGAATATGAGATATCACGATCTAGATACTTGTGAATAATAAAAATATAATATAAGTATATATATAATAAACACATAAATATATCTATCATTTATAGTTGGTGATGGAAAAAAATAACAATGGATCACATGTTGGTAGTTCATCTTATACAAAAATGATGATTTCATAGCCCATTTGATTGAATCGAATACATATATAAGTTAGGAAATTATAGTAAAAATTATTATTATTTGGGGGATATTGTGGTTAATATATCATAATGTATTTATTATACTTTATGGAGTTTGGGGAAGAAATAAATTAAAAATATTTTGTAGGGATGTTGCCTCTTCTATCAACATCTGCTTTTCATTTTCACCTAAAGCCTTCCTATAATGGATCTTGGAAAAAATAAGGATTCTCGAATGAGGGGATATTATAAAAGACGGGATATGGGTATTTTTTGTCTGAACTAATTGTGTTTTCATTTTTGAATATGAGAGAAAATGGGTGGCCTTTTATAAATGAGGTGAGTGGCACACTTTTATTTTTTGAAAATAAATATGTGTGACCACAATTTTTTCCTAGGAAAAAAGGATCCAAAATGGTACATTCAAGATATTTTGGGATATAATGTATACATATGGAAATTAAATGCGTATTTTCAATGTTTTTTTTCATTTTTATAACATATCATTTTAGTATAACAATTCAGTAATCCTATTTTTTCCTTAATTATATTAAATAAGTTTTTATTATTATTTACTATTCATTTATGGTAAAATTTTGAATTTTTTTAGATAATATAAATGATTCAGATTCTTATAATAGAAAAAAAATTTAAAAAATAAATTTAGAGAGATAGATATTTTATTTTTAAATTAATGTCGCTGATGCGATGAGGATATAGGTTTTCAAAAGGAAAAAGATCAGAAGCAAAAAAATATATATATCAGAATTAAACATGAAAATGATTCTAACATCCTAAATTGTATTAATTGTTTTATAATTGAACTAATTTTAACTTTATACCCATTTTTAAATAAAAATTATCCTCATAAATATTTTAAATGAATATTATGTTTTTAATAAAACTAATATTTTTAGTTGTTCATTGAAATTTTAATCTTATCAAAAACATCCAAACAAATAATCCTATGAAAATTATTAAATTATTATTTCATAAAATATTTTTATTTTTATATGTTAATTTTTTAAATGTTTCCAAAATAAATTTTATCAATTTTCAAAAAATAATTATAAGTCATTATTTATTAGAAAATAATATTATCAAAACGTGTGAATACATTACTTAAAATAAACTATTTTTTATAAAAATATGATTTGTTTATAAACAATTATACTTAATATTTAATATGTATTTATTACTATTACTAATATTATGTTTAATGTCTAGGTTATAAATACCATGTTTGAAAAATAATAGTAATAATATATAATGGCTTGTCAAAACATATGATTGTGTGTAACACAAGAGACACTCGATGTTGCATGTTATGCAAGTTAAAATAGATGTTTCATGCAATGGAAGATATAAGATAAATTAACATTATAAAAAAATACATCATAACATAATAGGGTTATGTATTTTGAATACATGTAATCACTTAAATTTATAAATATATTATTCATGAAATGGTTTTTTAATGATTTAATCAATCAAAACATTTAATTATAATCGGTGAGGTGGTGCTTGTTTGATATGTAAGATAAAAAAAATAACCATAAAATTTAATCATCTTGGGATAAATTCCAAGTATTGTAATATAATCCCAAAATCAATACATTCTCATTTTGTGAGTGAATTTTCTTCCTTAATTTCCTATTGATCTTAAAGTATCATGAATAATAGATTTTTTCATGGTCTTGAGATTTAAAACTCTAATTTTATCATAGGGTTCATTTGATCCAATATTTGTTAATGTGACTTCTTATATTGGGTTTGGGGGTTAAAAAATTGTAGAATCATAATTAAATCAATTTTATCATAAGAGGTTATAATTAATTAATATTGAATTGGTTGATTATATTTTTCAAAATCAATAAAATTTCGTATTTTTTAAATTATTTTAATCGAAGAATTATTTTTCCCAAAAAACATTTCCTTTAACCCATATATTCTAAAACCAAAGAAAACAACCCGACTAATAATCATTAATTTATATTTGATTGTAAAAATAATTGGTATCATAGTATAATAGTGTGTTTAAGTGACCTTCAGGATAGACCAAACCTATATGTGAATAGTACTTCATACTAAGGTAAATAACAAATATTTTTAAAGGGATTCATGAAAACCCACTCTTTCAAATTGGATACATTTTCGAGGAGAAATGTAAATCTATAATAATTTATTTTCCCTTTTAAAAAAAATATATATTAATTTTTTAAAAAATCTAGATAATGTAAAATAATTATTTTCATTGCCCCTACAATTATTAAAATAATGTAAATTTTTTCAATGGTGATTTGAGGGGTATGATAATCAAAATATAGAGAGATGTAATTATTGGAGATCATCAGTGACCTAAAGGATCACCTAGAGAAACTAATTTTAAAATCATTGGATATAAATCTCAAAGTCATGTTGTATTACATTCCAAACATCCATAAAAATATTTCAATCGAATATAAATATTCCATCATTCAAAATTTATAAGAATTTGGAAACTTAACTACAGACCCACACTCTCTCATAGAATTATTAAATCCTTATAAAGGTCTTCCAAGAAGAAAAAACATCTCAAGATGATTGGTTGAAGTGTTCAATATAACATAGAATAATCTTATTTGTTATTCAAAACTATTATAAAATATAATTTAAAATCCTTATTTTTATTTTGTATAACTATCGCCAATTCAGTCGCTAGAGTGTGATACTGGTGAGGATGTATTTTCCACCATTTTGGAGTTTATAAGGATATAATTTTAATATAAAGATGTTCTAGGAGTTACAAAAATATGATATGAAATCTAATCATAATAAGTGGATCGTGGAGATTTCAATTATTTCACAACTAATATTTATCAAAATATATTATAATATGGGTGTTTTTGTGAATTTTATGTAGAATACTCACTAATGAATCCAATCCTAGATGTTACCAAATATGTTATTCAAAAGGTGGTTCTTGAAGGTGAACAATAATATCTTAATGGGATAGTGGTGATTTGATTTCCTATTTTGCATTATCATACATGTATATTAAAGGGGAAAACAAGATTTATTATATAGATCACCAATAATTACGTTACCCAATACTATTAAATCTATTTTCTCTACTCATTATTGGGTATGAGTCACAAATCTATTCTTTTAGGGGTCTCTATTTATGTTTTTAACACATGAGAACTAGTAAAATTTCAATTTCATGGTTCAAAAATTATAGAACTCACAAATGATTTTACTGGGGGTGATACCCTATTACCACCTGGCTATAGGTAGTATAATCTTAAAATAAATTGGGTGAAAATTCATGAAGCCTATCTATCCAAATTTCCCATTTTAATTTAAATATACTATGAATAAATTTTTATGTTTTTTCTTCTCCATTATTGTAGAAATAAATAATAAATAGCTTAATTCATTTCCATTAGATGAAAAATAACTGATGTTTTTTCTTTCATTCTATGTAGTTTACATTCTCTTTTGTTTTATTTCATTATGAGATGATATTATAGAATATTTAATCTTATGTGCGTAGGGATTTACAATTTTCAATATTCATTTTTGTTTTTCCTTTTTCCTCCTATTTGTTTTAGATTTTGATATTCAATTAATATTTAATAAAATACTATACTATGAAATTAATGTTTATATAGGTTAATTCATTTTTTAAGAAATGTATTTCTAAATGACAGTGGATATGTCATCATTTCATCGAATCCTATTTTTAGAAAATTATATGAGTTTTACCAAATGTTGAAATGTGTGGCCATGAAATGCAAACCAAAAATTAATTTTCTACTTTACAAGTTATTATAATCCCATTTTGTAATGCCCCGACCGTAGAAGCCCAGAGTCAGTGCTGTTTTTTAATACATTGGCATGATTACAAGGAATCATGTCCTGAAATACCGATCGGTTTATCAGTCTTGGAAAATAGATTCCAAACATGAATGTTAAATTAAACGTTAGAAGATAAAACAAAATATAAATACTCCTTTGATAATTTTATTAATCTTATTGCTTAACCCTTCTCATCAATCATAATTCAATTATTGGAATCATGGGAAAAATAAAACTTAGAAAGGGGTGAGTTGATACGCTTAGTAAATATAACACTATAGCCTAAACTTTCATAAATAAACAAAAATATTTAAGGCATTGTATAAGATTAAAAAATCCTTTTAAACTTAATCTTCATCATAATATGGAAAAGATAAATCAAGTAATTCCATTTAATATCAATATCCATTTTCATAATGTTGGAATGCATAATTCCAGACTTCATAACCACATAGTCAAGGCCTTGTGGCTAGACTGAAAAAAAGCTTTTTTCAAGGACTTGTGCCAAGAAAATAGTTTTTCTCATGAGACCTACTGATGCATCAAAGAGCTATAGTGGGTACCACCCATCACTTACTATGTCTAATTCATTCTTCACATGAAATGGTTTAAACATAACATAAACAATCGTATTAAAACTAGCATACAAAATGTCAAAACTTTATCCATAAACCATAAATGGTATAAAAATAACACACCCACAGTCAAACATATCGCAAAACCATCAATAAAATATGGACGATTTGTATCATAATAAATCAACTTCAAACAAGTTTAAAATCCATAAAATGATGTTGACATAGAGGAAAATTATTTGTAAAACTCCTTGAGAGAAATATACATTTAAAAAAACATTTAAAAGAAACACAATTTAGTAAGGAAGATATTTAAATAAATTTTTGAATCAAATTGTCCCATATCACTTAGAAACTTTAGAAAGGAAATAAAATTTTAAAAACTTTCATGTCTATATAAATAAATCTATAAAAAAACATTTCGAAAACGTGTATATGAATGAGAATGGTTTAGAAGAATAAATATTTAAACCATTTAAAATGATGATCTAGTTAAATAGTCCCTTCCATAAAACCTTAAAATATTACTTTTGAAAACATTTTTATGAAACGTGGATCTTGATGATAAAGAGGTCCTGATATATACTCACGTAAAAACAACCTCAAATAATGAAGAGATTTTAGAATTAACCCTTATCATGCACTTTCCTTTAGTCGAGGGTATGTTTAACCTCTTGTATATTGACCATTTTATGTTAATAAATTATAACAGAACCTTATTCAAATTTATTATATCATTTATGAATCATTTATGCCTTTATACTACACTTTTAATAATGATTTTCATGTTAAATTAAAATTTTAGGTAATAATCACTTTCTTTATCGTACGTGTTTTAACTTGTTATTCTGGATCATTTCATTTAGATCATGATTTAAATAAGCACAGAATATAAAAATTGATTTATATATCATATATATTTAGAATATAAATATTTATAATAGATTGATATATGAAATTGGAGGAACCTTTTATATAGACGGTAGGTCGTACGTATGCATAAACGTTGTTTCCGGTTTCATATAATATTGAACGGAAGTAAGTTATTAAGATTTATGTAAGTATATACAGACATATATATATAGTATAATTATTATTTCATGTATTAAATACTTATTAATAATATATATTTTTATAATCATCATTGAATAGTGAAAATGGATATGAATCTCATCATGTCGTGGAGACGGTAATCTGTACGAATGCATAAGTGACAATATCATTATATTGACGTTGAAATCGTATGTAATTGGATGTTATATCATATATACAGAATCATTAACATGTTATATTTATTATTTATATTAGTTATAGTCATTATTATACCAATCCAAATAATGAATTGTTTGAATAACAAACTACACCACGACGTGGAGACGGTAAGTCATACGTACGTATGGTGACTGTGTCATTATAGGATGGATAGAATAAAATATATGGTTGTGTCATATTTTTAATAACTTCATAGTATACAAAAGCTAAAATATTTATTATTTTAGTTTGGAATCAATAAAGAAAGAGTAAGTGGATGAAGAATGGAACTTGAAATAGGGTTGTGAAATTATTACCTCTTCTTCGGGTGTTTCCTTCTGAGTTGATCAAAAGGGATCCTTAGGTTGTCTTTCTGATCAAAGTAATGCCTCTAGGTTTAATGGAGGATAGTTGAGAAAGTATTTAGGTAGGTTTTGGCTGAGACAAATGGATTTGGAGGTGTGAAATTATGGGAAGGATAAGTACCCTTTTATAAGAGAGTTGAGGGTCACTTTAGGAAATGCTTGAAATAATATTACATAATAAATTATTTTTTGGTTTCTAGTGGCTCAAAAATGATTTATTTCTACAATAAGGTAGCGATGGGTCGAACACTACTCAACCAATATGGTTTATACATGTTTAGGTCACCATATTAATCATATCTTTTATATTTAACTCTTAGTTAAATAGTTTAACTTTTACCTCGTCTTCTTTATTTCTTAAACTATATGGTTAATCAACATACTCTAAACATCCATGAGAACCTCAAGTTGTTCATTAATGAAATATATAATATTATTTAAACCCTTTAGACAAACCTTTTATTTTTATGAATATTATATCAACCAGTAATATAGTATTTGTTTTAAAAACAAATTTATGTCAATTTTCAAATTATGTGGTATCTTGTTTTTAAAGCCAAAACAACCTTATCGCTTCGAAAAATAATTATCTAATGAACCCTAACAAGTCCTATTAACCTATAAAATTATTTTAATTCATCAAAACTGTCAAATTATATTTATTTGGATATTTATAATATCAATTATTTTAATATTTCATTAAGAATGTAATTACTCTGTTACTATTATTATGTCATAAATATAATTAATTATTTCATCTCTAAAAATAATAAATAAAATACCATTATATATGAAATATTTTTATTTTTATAATTAATATTTATACTCAAATTTATCTTAGTTATAACTCCATATTAAAAATGTTTTAGTTAATAAACATTCAATTTAACACTTTTAACTCTTTTCTAAATAAAATAATAATAAATGTCCTAATCAAATCCAAGTAGACCAAAGAGGATGATATTTTATTCATAAAATTTTTTTATTCGAATTAAACATATTCAATAGAATTTTTACATGTGTAAGGTTTGTTATAATATCATTTTTACCCTTAATTACTCTTTTTACTTTTAACCGTGGTAAATAAAAGTCAAAAGATACTATTCATAAAAAATTATTTTCAAATTATTGACCAAATTTTACTTACTGATCTGAATTTTTTGTCTTTTATTTTTTAAATTCAACTCACATAAGAGGTAAAATTATGTTTTATGCAATTTTTCAAATGCTCCTAGAAGGTGGGTAACAGACGATAAAAAGCTCAACAAAAACTTATACATCAAATTGTTTTATAAAGTGACTCCAATTAATTAAATTGAAATTATATAGGTACTATATCTCTATTTTTATTTAAAATAAATTTAACTAAAATAAATAATTATTTAAATAAAAGGTCAATTTTAAACAATAACGCAGTGCTTTTCACTATTCATCAAAAATTGGATATTTGGAGAAAAATACCAAAAATTCCCCCTAAGATAATTTTTATATTACAAATTAAAAAATTTAATCCATTTTAAAAAATTAATAACATAGATGTTGCATTAATTAATTTAAAATTAATTCTTGTTTTAAAAACCAAAAAGTGGGTTTTTAGAAAAGTAAAAACTATCAAAAGATTGACATGTGTTTATGGAAAATTTAAATGTTAAATTACTTATAATTACCATAATTGTATTAAATTTTAAAAATATAATATATTTATACTTCCAAAACATTTAAATTCATAATTTATCACTATAAATTATTAATATTAAAAAAGTTGTTTTTATTTAAAATTTAATATTTTTCACTATTCATCAAAATATGAAAGTTATCAAAAAATACCAAACATTTATCCAAAATGAAATTTTATGTATAGATTCTAAATATGAATTTAATTTCATTAAATTGAATATATAAAAGAGTCAAATATTTGATTTAATAAGGGTTTTCCATTAAAAGGCATAAAACTGCATTTTTTTAAAAATACCTCTTTTATCATAAAAATTGAATTTTCTTATTTTATGTCTAATAAAAAAATATGAATGTTAAAATTATATAGGATATATAAAATTTAAAACATGGTTAATACTATTCATAACCTCTTTTTTTAATGCATTGTTTTGTAAGTAATGGTGCGCTCGAACTCGGTGTTGCATGTAGTGCAAGTTATTGAAATTTAGTGAAGAGATAACATACTATGAAATCTTGGGGTGTTACATTTTCTCCTCCTTCAATAAATTGCGTCCTCTCAATTTGATTTTTTTTTTAAAAATAAAATTTTAAAACGGAAGAAATATCTTTCGGAAAAACCAACATCAGAAATTGGGTTAATAAAAATTAGTCTTAATAAGAGGGAATGGGATGTGAAAAAGTCTCCACCAAATTATGATCTCAATTAGGAGAAAATTGGTGGAAATTAGAGAAATATAATTGGAGGAAAAATGTAAATATTTATAGGGAGTTATTGAGGTCATCAATCACAAATAAATGTAAAATTGAGGGCCTCAAAGCCATCATTCTATGATGATTTAAAATAGCATTGGTTCAACAAAACATAAGGTATCAAGATAACACATTTTTGGTTTTAAGATCTCTTTCCAAAAGTTTAGGAATTAATTAATTCATATAGTAAGAGGAAAAAAATATTCTTCACAAGTTGAGTTTCATCCATCAACTAATTCCTTCCTCAAACTCATATTTCACTCTAAAATATAATAGAATTCAAAAATATTCTATTTATCATAATCGTAAAGAGTTTCAAAAATAATAAATTTATAATTGATTTGTCAGACAATTTAAAAAAACAACATTATACAAACAAGGAAATCACGTATTCTAGTGGAAGGTGATCCACCCTTTTTTCTCGTCAATTGTGGGTTCAAGTCTCAAGGACTTGCCGGATGTGATGGGTTATCTCCCGAAATATGGGTTTTCCTTTTTATAACAGTCAAAAATAATAATATTAAGATGTTTTTTACCTTAAAAAATTGTATCCATTGTTTAACTAAATTCATTATAACCATTAGGATTATCCAAAATACTTCTCTCCAAACTCATAGTCCAAAATTTATAAGGAAGGTAAACACAATGAAGATCAATTTTTCCACGTAATAACATGTGAATACCTTAATCATGTATTCTTTTAAAACACGTTAACACCCTGAATTACAATAAAACCATATTGATTACATTCATGCTCCCTTATTCCTTATAGAATACTATATATACTTATTATATCCAAAAAATTTGTAAACTCCCGAAATGATGGAATATACAAATCATTAATTAGTTTCAAGGTAGTCAAGAATATACAATATAATTTATCCAATTCAATCATATCTTATTCCAAAATTACTTCCTCAGTATCAGAACCATATTAAGGTGTATATTTATCTCATCTATTTATTTTCCAAAATCATTTAACCTACTATTGAGTCAAATTTCATGGTTCCACAAATTCTTAAGTCCTTAATGACATAGTACTGAAGTAAAATCCTTGTATACTATATAATTCTTATAACATGTACATCATTAATACAATACTCAAATGAAACAATAATTTTATAACAAAATAAGAAATATAATCATTCCTCTTCATCATTGGTAGTATCATTACTTGATTATTATCCAATAGAAGCATTTGGGGTAAACTCGGATGATTTAGATATTGATTCACGTAGTGTCTCAACTCCTTGCAGATGCATAATTGTACATTTGGAACTTTTTTCTTACCCTTGCAATCACATACTTGGGGTCCATTTTCCCCACACATACAACAAACTCTCAGTTCCTTCAATCATTTACCTAGGTGATTACTTCCATAGTTATCACCTATGGTAAAATCATTACTTCCATTATTCCCTTTATCTATCTTTCTCTCTTCCATCCTTTTCTTCTCTTGATTCCTTTCAAAGACATGGGACTCATTGAATTTTTTACATATCTTATTAACACATTATACTATTTCTTAATATGATGAGAATTCATGGGAGATTATTTACCTTTTAAATGTTGGCTTAATACTATGAAATATATGATCCTTCGTAATCTTTTGATCAAGCGTATTGTTGGAATTCTCATTTCTTCTACTAGGAACCATTTCTAAAAAATGGAATACACTAGGTTAGTTTATGAATTGCAATGAGTAATACCAAAATAGTAAAATACCTAACGTTTGTTGAAATGTGTATGCATATAATCTATAATCATTAAATTTTTTATTTGAAGAATTATTTACTCCTAAATCCTTTATAATGGATTGTAAGGAAAATTTGAATTATCATAAGCATATCCCTCGGGAGTGTCATAACCAAGAGTGTATCAAGACCCATTGTTGTGTACCAGGATACCCCAAGTCAAGCTCGGAACTCCTGTTCGGAGTTATCACTCCTAGGTACATCTGTTCCAGAGCTGCCTCAACATGCTCGTATCCAGAAAGTGATGTATTGCTTGGAAAATATACAAAATCTCTATATTGCCATAATTCTAGGAAGTCTTATATACTAATCATCAATGTCTATCTTAGGGTATTGTTCTCTAATCAGAGGTTATTTAAATCTATTTCAATGTTTTTTGCTAAAAATCCTATGATACTAACTATAAATCCATGCCCCTAGAATCTTAGAGTTGGTGTATTGTTTTAATACATTGGTATGATTACAAGGAATCATGTCCCGAATGACTGATCAGTTTAGAAGTCTTGGAAAATATATTAAATAGCTAAACATTACATTACACATTAAAAAACATAACAAAACATAAATGATCCTTGGATAATGATATTAATCCCATAGATTATCTGTGCTTATCAATCGTAATATACTTCTTAGAATAATGGAAAAAATAAAATGTAGAAATGGGTGTGTTTAGATGCTCAGTCATATAGCGGAATCTTTCATAATTAAACATTAAAATTTAAGGCAATGTATAAGACTAGAACAAAAGCCTTCTAAAATTAAAATTCATAATAATGTGGAAAAGGTAAATCAAATTTTTCCATTTAATTATTCATGTTGTTATTCTACTAGTAGAATAATCACATGTAATATCAATATCTAATTTCAAAATGTTAGAATGCATAATGCCAGACTTCATAACCACATAGTCAAGGAATTTTTCCAAGACTACAAATAAGATTTTGTCAAGACCTTGTTTCAAAACCCATGTTTGTCTCATAAAACATATTGATGCATCAAGGGGCTAGAGAGAGCTCCACCGGTCACTTAAGAAGTCCAATGCATTTCTCATATGAAAAGGTTTAAATATAACATAAACATTCGTATTAAAACTAGCATACGAAATGTCAATAATTTATACATAAATAATGAATGGTATAAAAAAACACTTCCACAGTCAAACATATCAAAAAAAACTTTCAATAAAATATGGACGATTTGTATCATAATAAATCTACTTCTGACAAGATTAAAATCCATCAAATGATATTGACATAGATGAAAATGATTTTTAAAACTCTTTGAGGGAAATATCCCTTTTTCATAAAAACATTTAAAAGTTACACAATTTATAAAGGAAGACATTTAATGAAATTTTTAAATCAATGTGTCCCATTCCACTATGTAACTTTTGAAAGGAATTAACATTTTAAAAATATTCATGTCTATATAAATAAATTCATAAAAACCATTTTGAAAACATGGACATTAATGAGAATGATTTAGAAGAATAAATATTTAAACCATTTAAAATGATGATCTAGTCAAAGAGTCCCTTCCATAAAACCTTAAAATATTAATTTTGAAAATATTTTTATGAAACACTTATGTTGATGATAAAGAGGTCCCCGTAGATACTCACGTAAAAACAACCTCATATAATGAAAAGATTGTAGAATTAACCCTTACCTTGCACTTTCCTTTGGTCAAGTGTACATTTATCCTTTTGTATAATGACCATTGTATGTTATTAAAATATACCAGAACCATATTCATATTTATTATATCATACATGATTCATTTATTCTTTTATACTACCCTTTTAATAATGATTTCCACATTAAATTAACATTTCAGGTTAAAATCACTTTCTTTATAGTACGTTTTTTAACTTGTTATTCTTCCTCATATAATTTAGATCTGGATTTAAATACTTCTAGAATATAAACGTATATTTATATATCATATATATTTATAATACTATTTTTTTTAATATATAGATATATGAAATGGGAGGAACCGTTTATGTAGATGGTAGGTCGTACGTACGCATAAACGCTGTTTCCATTTTCATATCGTATTGAATAAAAGAAAGTGAATAAGATTTATGTAAGTATATATATATATATATATATATATCTAGTAGAATAATTATGTCATATAATACATATTATAAATATTATATATTTTTATAATTATCGTTGAATGGTGAATGTGGAAATGAATCTCATCGCATCATGGAGACGATAGTCCTTACGTATGCACGAGCGACAATATCAATATATTGATGGTGAAATCATATGTAATTGGATGGTATATCATATATTGAGAATAATTGACATGATATATTTTTTATTTACATCAATTATACTCATTATTATGCCAATCCAAATAATTTATTTTTTGAATAACAAACTACACCACGACGAGGACATGGTAAACCGTACGTACGCATGTATGGTGACTTTGTCATTATAGGATGAATAGAATAAAAAATATGGTTGTACCATATTTATAATAAAATATCAGTATATATAAGGTAGTTGAGTTATTATTTTAGTATGCAAACAACAAATAAAGAGGATGTGGAAGAAGAAATGAACTTCAAAGAGGGTGGTGAAATTATTACCTCTTCATCTGGTGTTTCCTTTTGAGTTGATCAAAAGGGATCCTTGGGATGGAATTATAATCAATGTAAGGACTCTAGGTTTAAGGGATTATAGTTGAGAAGGTATTTGGGTAGGGTTTGGTTGAGCCAATGGCTTTGGATGTGTGAAATTAAGACAAGAGGAAGTACCCATTTATTAGAGAGGTGAGGGTCACTTTAGGAAAAGCTTGAAATATTATTTTATAATAAAATCATTTTCTGTTAATAATGGATAAAAAATGATTTATTTTTGGGATAAGTTGGGGATGAGTTGAAAACCAATCAAATGATATGGTTTAGATAGTTTTAGGTCACCATATTAACTTTATCTTTTAAATTTAACTCTTAGTTAAATAGTTTATCTTTTACTGTGTCTTCTTGCATTCTTATAATATATGGTTAATAAACATTCTTTAAACTTCCCAAATAACCTATAGTGGTAAATTAATGACATATATAATATTATTTAAGCCATTTTTCTGAACCTTAGATTTTATGGAATATTATATCAACCAGTAATATAGTATTTGTTTTAAAAACTAATTTATGTCAATTTTGACAATATATGGTATCATGTTTTTTTAAATCATAAAAGCCTTATAAATATGAAAAAAAATTATCTAATCAACTCTAAAATGACATATTAACCTAGAAAATTATTTTAATTCATCATAAGTCTCCAATTATATTTATTTGGATATTTATAATATCAATTATTTTAATATTACATTTAGAAGGTAATTACTGCATCATCATTGTGTCATAAATAATTGAAAATATTTAAACTCTAAAAATTATAAATAAAATACCATTATGTAGGAAATATTTTTATCTTTATAATTTATATGTATAGTTCAATTTATCTTATGTATAACCCCACATTAAAAGTGGTTTAGTTAATAAATATTGAATTTAACACATTTAACTCTTCATTAAAAAATTAATTAACATCCTAATCTAATACAAGTGGACCAAAGAGGATCATATTTTAATCATAAGGTTTTATTTTTTCTAATTACACATATCCAATAGATTTATGACATGTTTTAGGGTAATTATAATATCAATTTTACAGTTAATTACCCAGATTACTTTTAATTATGGTAAATAAAAGTCAAAAGTTACTATTCACCATAAATTATTTGCATCGTATTGAATCAAATTTTACTTACTGATATCAGCTGTTTCTCTTTGATTTTTGAAATTCAACTCACACAAGTGGTAAAATTATGTTTTAAGAAAATTTTCAAATGCTCTTAGAAGGTGGCTAAAAGATGGTAAAAAGATCAATAAATATTTATACATCTTATTTTATTATAAAATGACTACAATTAATTATGTTTAACATAAATAGGTACTATATATATATTTTTACATATAATAAATTATATTAAAATAAATAATTATTTAAATTAAAAGTCGGTTTTAAACAATAACGCGGTGTTTTTCACTATTCATCAATTATTTGATGTTTTCTGAAAAATACCAAATATATACCCTAAGATAATTTTTATATTTCGAATTCAAAAATTATTTCAATTTTAACAAATTCAAAACATATATTTTTCATTAATTAATTTAAAATTAATTCCCACTATCAAAAACAAAAAGCGGAATTTTAAAAAAGTAAAAACTATCAAAAGATTGACATATGTTTATGTCAAATTTAAATGTGAAATTACTTATAATGAGATAATTTATATTAAATGATTATAATATAATCTAATTATACTTACAAACCATTCAAATTCAATATTTTTTAGTATAAATTATTTTGATTAAAAAAAATTTCAATTAAAAGTTGGTATTTTTCACAATTCATCAAAATGTGAAATTTTTCAGAAAAGTACCAAAAATTTATTCAAACTAAATTTTTATACCCTCATTCTAAAGGAGAATTTAATTTAATTAAATTAAATATATAAAAGTGTTAAATATTTTATTTAAAATAGGTTCTCTATTAAAAGGCATAAAACTGCATATTTTTAAAATTACCACTTTTAATTTAAAAATAGAATTTTTATTATATTATGTCTAAGACGCACAAAAGATGAATGTTAAAATTATATTGGATATATAAAATATAAAATTTTTTATTACTATTTATAACCTCTATTTGGAATGGCTAGTTTGGTAAGTCATGGTGCGCTCAAACTCGGTGTTGCGTGTCGCACAAGTTATTGAAATACTTTAAAGAGATAACATAATATGAAATCTTGGTGTATTACAAATTTGATATATTCTTCTCAATACACATGATTTATAAATATAAATATGTATTTATTTTTAAAACATAACTCATATTTATTTATCTTCTAATGATTTTATTTAGTGAAATGTTTACAACATTATTTAATAATATCATTATATTTCCATTTACTCAACTTTATAAATAACCATTACATATATCTTCGTTACTCATTAGATGATATTATTTTTTATATTTGTTTATGACATAATAATATATTATTTTCGATTAAATTATGTTTATCTTAATATTTTTTTCATAGATATTCCATGTTTGAAAGATTTAAAATGTCCCTTCATATATTTTATTTCAAAATAAATTCAAAGCATGGTTGTGTGAGGTGTGTGTTTCGATTTTCGGTAGAGGGGAGTGAGAAATGTGTATGAGTCATTAATTTTCACACATCAGTCATATAATCCTTTATTTTTAAAATAACTAAAAAATTGGTGATGATATTGGACTCTTAATTATGGTTAATTTCATGATTGTTTATTAATTGATTGTATTTCGTAGTCATATCATCCTCTATTTTAAAAACGGAAAATAAGATAAAATCAGATAATTAGGATGAAATACCTCATTATATTAATTGTTTGAATAATAGAAAATACCCTTTTAAAAATGGGTGAGTTATTTAATATTTTCAAAGGGAATTGAGTAAGGAATATTTCTTGTGTTTTAACATGAATATTCATGTTATAATATTTACGATTATTACCTACTCTATTTTAAATTTGAGTTTTTAAAAACATTTTAATCCAAAAACCCATAAACACTATATCAATTTGAAAAATCATCATTATTGAAATCATTTTTAAATCATGGGATGTTGATATATGATAATTTTCACAAAGTTATGGGGATACATATTTTTTCCATGTATTACTATAACATAATATTAGGTTTCTATTTAAAAATAGTAACATGAATTTTGAAGTTAGTTATGTTGTGCTTGAGTGATGGATGGTTTTTTTGAATGAATAAATTTATATGTGACCAATTAATATTGATTAAATTTTTTATAAATGAGAGATTATGAATTCTATTTCACTAAATATCTTGTAAAATTATTTCAATCCTAATTTTTAGTGGATTATATTTGAATATTGACGATTTCACAATAGTGGAAAAGGATAATTGTGAGGGAGATGATATTTTTTTTTATTTTCTGTCGATCATAAATTAAATAATTTATCTAGATTGAAATTTATTTTAATATTTTACTAGAATGTATATTTTGAGTACGATGTTTAAAATTAAATAAAAATTATATATTTTTTAATTTTAGTCTATAATTTTTATAATAACATTTTTTGTACATATTTTTCAATTGATTTTTTAGATGAATGAGAATATTATTGTTATAACTTTTCTATTTATACAATTTCAGTTGGTTTGGAAGGTTTTAATTTTTATCAGTTATAATGACTTCATATTTTTGTTGGATTCAATAGACTACACATTGACTCACCATATGGGATTTTAACTTTTCAATTCAATGTAGATTACGCATAAAGTTTTTCATATGTTAGAGGACTCAATTTCCAACATTTTGTTAAATTAGAGTGACATCTGGTCACCATAAAAATTTGGTTGAGAAGGCTTCTCGGTCGGGAGTAAAATTTTGATTCATAAATTCATTTGTACCCATGTAGACATTTAAAACCTTGGAAGTCCCACACTATACTTAGTTTCATTTTTCATTAAAGGCGAGGGTTTTTTATGGACTTAAGAAATGTGATAAATGATAGTGGATCATATGCACATCTCTTACCATTTGGAAAATTGTATTGCTATGGAAATAATTTCGTTTAAGAAGTCTCACACGTGTATCATTAAATTCTTATTTCATAGATTTTCTAATTATATTATATCATTCAATTCAACAACAAAAAAATATCATTTTTATATTGTTCATATTTTAATTTTTTTTTGTTTTTTTGGAATCATAGATATTCGATGATATTTTATTTAATATTTAATTAATTTTATTAAAACAATCATCTCTATGATAATAAATTCATCCATGTGTATTTTTTTGTCCTTTCTAACTATTACATCCATTATTTTTATTTTTGAATCCATATAATAAATATAATTAATAATATTATGGTGTTTTTTAAAAATTTGAAAATCACTCAATTGTAACACCGTATAACTCCAAGATATATTTCATTCTAAATAAATTTAAATTATTTGATAGCTTGCTATACATGTTACCATATGTTTAAAAGAACTGTAAAATAGTATACCATTATAAACCAGTTGTTAAATTAGAGGTTTTTAATATTAATGAAAAAATTTAATAACTATATAGTTTCAGAATTTATAAAAAAATATATTGTTCTTAAATAAATTCAAAATGATAATAAAAATAATTAAAAATAAAATTAAATGTTTTAATGAAATAATATTAATTTTCCAAAGAGTTGGTTCATCTTGTTTTCCACAGACATTTTTAAAATTAAATTTAACTAATTTTAGAGAAAAAAATTAAATTAATTTTTTAAAAAATAATGCTAAAATTATCATAGAGTGAACTTTTGTGATTTTTTGTAAAATATTAACTTTTTTATAAATAGTAAAATTTACTGATTTTTACTGAAAAGTACTATTTCAGAGAAAACATTTGCAAAGTAATTTTTTTCTTAAAAAATGGATTAAATGTAAAATTAGTAAAATATTATTATTATTATTACATACTTGGTTTAATTAATTTGATTTAATATTGAAATTTTACATAAAAACATTTTATACTTTTGAATGTTTTTTTGGAACTTTTTTTTCATTACGTTTGAAATTTTAATTTTTAAATAAATTAATTAAATAATGGAATTTAATTCGGAAAAATTGATTAAAAATTTATAATAATATTAATGAATATTATATAATATGTTCAATATAATTTTTTCTAATAATGAATAGTAAAAAATTAAAAATTAATCTCTCTAGGTAATTCTATAATTTGTTTGATATGGGTTAAACTAAAACTGTAATGGTTAAAATAATATAAATAATTTTAAAATTTATATTAGACGAACATATATAGTCATTAGCAATTATAAAGTTTTTAAATGATCCATTTTTATCCAATTTTCATTGGAAAATCATGGATGCAATTTATTCCTTTCAAAAATTTCATATGTGTCTTCTCCCCCACATATAAAAGGAAATCCCCTCTCCTCTCTAGTTCACACTTCCAAATCAATTTGGTTTAGATAAAACCTTCCCCTATCCCATTATTTTATCATAGCCATATCCTATAGTACTTTTTCTGAACTAAAATTCATTTTTGGAAGATTTTTTTTAACCCTAAAGAGGTTCTCCAAAAAAAGAGATGTAGTTTTTTCCATGCATATTAATTTTGATTATACCTATACATCCATCAAATTTTCTCCAAAAATTACGAAAGAAAAAAAATATTATTAATATAATAAGATGTTATTATGTTAATATAATAAACTATATCCATCCCATCTTTCACTAAATTTAAAGAAAACTATTGATCTTGTGTACAGTGGACTACTGGGTCACAAACCGATATTATTAGTTTTCCATCATTGCCTCTCATTAGAGGATATAATGATGGAGATAATTTATATATATATATATATATATATTAATATCCCGGGTAGATAAAGAATAATATATTTTTATATATATAAAATTTTTTGAATTAAATATCAATTTTACTTTATTGGGCATGCTATGTTTGATAGCGTACCTGATACGCAAGAATGAGTTTCTTTGAAATCTTATGTTGCAGACAACGTGGAGTTATACAGAATATTAATAATATAATATTATTATTTTAAATGGTAGTTAACGCCCAACCATTGTAATAGTGGGAATGAACATAACTAATGAAAAAATTATTATATATGTTTGTTAAAAGTTTTTAGAATTATCCAACAAATTTTAAAGGCCTAAAATATGAAAGAATCTGATTTCAAGCATTAATACTCTAATATTTTTTTAAAGGTCATTTTTCCTTCTTTTGATGGCAAACACATTTTAAATCTGGTTTTTCCACTTTTATATGTTATATTGGACCAAATAATATTATTCTTTAGAATTGGGACATCAATATTTACATTGGATGAAATTTTGGTATTTTTCTGATAATGTTTATTTTTTAATGAATAGTGAAAACTATTGTAATTTAATTCAAAAAATTCATTTAATGTACTTTATTTATATGGGTATACTATATTTTTAATTATTTTTAATGTTTAGTTAGATTATTGTTTTACCATTTAGTCCAATGTTGGTCATTAGATTTAATTTTAATTTGTAATTGGACATAAACAAGTGTCAATCTTTTCATAGTTATTATTTCGTAAAAGATTGCTTTTTTTTGTTTTGATAATGGGAATTTATTTTAAATTAATTTCTGCCACATTTTTATTTTGAATTTGGGAAAAAAACATTCAATAATTGGAATACTTAAGTCAAAATGTGTAAATAGATATCTTTAATTTTTAGACATTATGAATATTTACTTCAGTAAATATTTTATTTATCATGGTAAAAAAGGTAAATCAAGTAAATAAGGGTAAAATATATATATTTTCTAATAATATTAAATTACTTTAACAGGTCTCTTAATCATATTTTTTGATAAATTTCAGACCATGGGGATCATTGGGTCAATTTTGGGACCCCATGGAGCCACTTAAGAGTCATAATGACACTTTATATTAACTAATTTAAATTAATCACAAAAATAACATAAACATATAACTTTTGGTATATAAATTATTACATCGGGTTATATAAGTTATCTATTAAGCAATAAATATTCATTTAAAATATAAAAATATTTCATACATCATGGTTTTTTATTTATTATTTTTTGACATCAAATAAATAAAATTATTTATGACCCAATGATGATGATGTGATTACCTTATTAATAAATGATTTAAATAAATGAGATTATAAAATATAAAAACTATTCAAAACCTGTCAAAATATTATTGGATTATTTTTTTCGAATAAGAGTCATATTATCTTTGAATTTAATGAGTTTTGGACCATTTGAAACAGAAAATAAGTTTATAATAAAATAATATTTTCAAACTTCCCTAAAGAGCACCTCCCCCACCCCTTATAAAAATCCATCACCTCTAACTCATTACTCACACCTCTCAAGCCCTTGGATGATCAAAACTATTCCTAATTAAGCTTCATACATCCATATATCCCACCATAAATCCTTACCTTATGCAGAAGGCACTTCAAGAAATCCTTTGGGTTAAAACAAAAGAGAGTAACCTGATTTAAAAGTAACGTCTTCCCTCAAGTTCTCTTCATTTATTTTAAATCTACATTACCAATGTTCATATTATTAATTTTTTACATTAAAATACCAGTATCCTCAATATAATAGGTTTTTTATGATAAGTATTTTAACTAACCTTATATACACCTCTGTCTAATAGGTAATGAACATATTGTTTCTTTGGATGGAGAACTATTGCCTCACGAAACGATGATTGTTCAATTCTCTCACTCAGCATGTTATGGTGGACATTATGATCAAAATATATTTATATGTGATATATATTATATTTATATTATCTCTATACTTATGTATTTCTCATTTAAATCATACCATTAGGGTTTTAATAATGGGTAAACGCGATAATGTCTTTTGAGGAAGTATGGACTACCACCCTCTCAAAGAGTTATGATTCATTCTTTCCATACGTGAATCTTATAAAGGATGGATATAATAAAATTATATATATGATATTATACTAGAATTATAATATAACTTTATATCATAATGTTTTTATTTCGTTAAATATGAAATTCAAATGAAATTAGTGTTCATGTGTACGTACAGTTTACCGTCTCCATGAACAGTACAGTTCATTTCTTATCTCCAAATGTTTTGTACTAATATAAATACATATATATGAAGGTTATATATGATATATATGATATCTAAATCATTAATATCAATCTATAGATAATGGAATTTTGACTAAATGGTCAACTTATAATTATAAGAAGTACTCAAGTAACAAATATCGACAAAATTACCATTATTAACTTAAATGATTTTATAATGTTTAAAAAATAGTAATCAGTGATATATAAGTAATGATATTCCTAAAAAAGATCTGAAGAATGTATAAATTAACTTATGTTTATAATTTAGAATATTAATGAACGGGTCAAGTAAGGCATGAGGTATGTGACTTCCTCGAAATCACCTTTAATTAAGGCATATTTTCATTTATACAAAAAATTATTTTATATGGTCTATAAACCCATTTGACTATTCATTTCATTAAAAGGGAATATTTTTTATTGGAATCATTTTACTAAATGGAAAAAAAATAATGTTCCTTTTTAACGTGCGTGGTGACATTGACATATCAGTATCCACGGGTGTTATTTAATATTTGGATACCTTTACAAGTCGTAATGTTTTAAAAAGAAAATAAATACCATAAAATATTTTATATTTCTTGGAATCGATAATGGTTTTGATAGTGTATGTGAGCCCGAAATAGCTCTCAATTGCATTGGGTAACATGACGAATGTAAATGTTAGTGTTTCTCCTAAGAGATTAAGTCAATATACTGAGATTAGTATTCCGAATGTATCTCCCTTTGTAGCTGTGATAACTAAAATGTAAGTGTGATATGGATTCCAAAAGTTACCTTTATGATTTAGGATTTATTTTTTATGAATTTTATGTGTCATTCATATATCTTATGATTTCAGGAGGTATGTTAATGATCTTATACGTGCAATTTATTGATGGACTAATCTTTTCTTTCTTTATTTTATAATCCTTTCCGATCTTTTTATGCTCATCCCATGTTTTTGAAATGTTTTTCATAGGAATTAAAGATGAATACAGTTAAGGATGGGCTCAAGGAAAAGTCATGTTGTCTAAAACATGGCACTAGACCTGTCTCTTTTTTTCAAGAGATTTTATTTCATGGAAAATATGGATACTGATTTGAAGTGTCTACTTTGTAATATATGATATGTCATGTATAAGTTATGACCTAATTCATTAACCCTCTAAACCTAAAAATATCCACAATTTGAATTATTAACTTAATTAAAGATTATGTAATCTATAAGGACATGGACTTATAGTTCGTATAAAGGTCCATTTAAAAAATGTTATGGGTTAGAATATTGTTAAATTAATGTCCATAAATTAATTTATGGAAATATTTAAATGATATAGCATTTATATATTACCATGTTGTTTTGCCTATGATATTTCAATGTTAAAAAAGATTTTCCACAGAGGAAATAGGGCAGCTATAATGGGAAGACATCAGGAGGAAGACAACCTTCCAAATCAGCAACCTGAGATGGTCGAAATTGGAACTGATCATTTTGCTACATTGATGCAACTGTTGACTCAAGATATAAATGGGGGTGGAATAAAGGCATGAGATTAGCCAGATCCACCATAGAGGTACTTGTCAATAGTGAAGCATTTCATGAGCCAGCATCTCTCAACATTCAGAGGATCATCTAACCTTTTTCTAGCTGATGTGTGGATTAAAGAACTTGAAATGATTATATATGTCATGGGGTGTTCAGAATATCAAATTTTTAGTCTTTCTATTTACTGTTGTGAAGGTGAAGTCAGTTAGTGGTGGTCTATGGTAAAAAATATCAAGGATAGTAAGGAGATTTATGCTCTTGATTAGGATGAATTCAAAGGTATGTTTCTTGAGAAATATTCTCCTAAGGTCGTTCGTCTTTGGAAGGAAAAACAATTCTAGGAATTGAGGCAGGAAGATGGCTCAGTGGAAACTTATGAAGAATGATTTACCCGGCTAGCAAGGTATGCTCAAAAAATCATATGAGATCATGATAGTAAAATCAATAATTTTTACTCAGGATTAATGACAAATTATCAATGGTATTTAGCTTCTCCTGAGTTCTTAAATTATGAAAAACTTGTTTGATGTGGCGAGATGGTGGAAATAGAGTTTACTAATGATCAAGTGTTCTTTGAAAAACAAAACAATAAGAGGTCAAGGTTGCAGATGAAAGGGAAGAAATCTTCAAAAAGGTATGATGGTAAGAAACTTATGTTTAAAGTTAGTGAAATTTGTGGTGAAAAGCATGATGGGGAATGCCTTTTGAATTATGGTAAGTGCTACTGAGGTGATAAAATGGGATATAAGGAATGTAATTACATTGAAAAAGATCAGGTTAATGGTGATACAAAATCAGATTTACCATCAGTAAAATGATTTAAGTGAAATGAAATGGGTCAGTATGAAAATTAGTGTCCAACGAAGAACTCATCTGAGAGAAAGTAGGCAGACTACAAACAAAAAGGGGTGGTGAAATCCTTCGCAACTACGTCAGTAGACGTTGGGCCATCAAATTATGTTGTATTAGGTATATTGTTTGTTAGTTCAGATTATACCAATGTGTTTTTTGACTCAGGTTCTACACATTCTTTCATTTATGTCAAGAGTTTTAGTAAATTGGGAATTCCATCTTATGATATAAATCTGGAACTTATGGTAAAAACACCAGGAGGAAATGTTGATACAAAAAGAAATTATAAGATCTTTTATGTCCTTGTGTGCAGAAATAATCAACATGCCAAACATATTTCTTTGCCTCTTATAGAGTTTAATGTTATTTTGGGTATTGATTGGATTTTTTTGTCAGGATAAGATTGACTACAGAGCTAAAGAGGTTTCTTTTTATAAATATTTTAATTTTTTATATATGAAAGATCCCTAATAATGATTACATATCAGGATGAAGAGAATCTTGTAAAAGATGGAAATGAATTTTACCTTGCACATATTTTTGAATATAAAGGCACTACACAGATTAATAATGTTCTAGTGGTAAATGAGTACCTTGATGTTTTTTCGGATGAGTTTCCTGGTATTATACCTGATCGGGAAGTTGAATATACTATTGACATAGTTCTGGATGGTATCCTAATTTCAAAACCCCCTTATCCAAAAAAACAAATTAAACATTTATAGATAAAGAATCAATTACGGGAGTTATTAGATAAAGGATTCATTCGACCTAGAACATCATCATGGGGATCGCCAGTCTTGTTCATTAAAAATAAAAATAGTTCTATGAGACTTTGAATTGATTATTGAGCATTGAAAAACATCACTATTAAGAACAATTATTTGTTTCCTCATATCGATGATATTTTTATCATCTCCAAGGAGATTGAATTTTTTGAATATTGACTTGAGGTTGGGGTACCATTAGTTGAATGTAATGGAACCAGACATTATGAAGACTGTATTTCTTACTAGATATGAACATTATGAATTTTTGGTTATTTCTTTTGGGTTTACCAACACACCCGCTATATTCATGGATCTTATGAATAGATTTTTTCTTGAGTTATTGGATATGTTTGTGGTCATGTTCATTGATGATATTTTTTTTATTCTAAAAGAAAATAAGACCATGAAAGTCATTTATAGTTTTTCATTCAAACCATAAAAGAAAAAATATATTATGGAAGTTCAAAAAGTGTGAGTTTTGGTAACAAAAAATTTCAATCCTTGGTCACATTATTTCAAAAAATGTCATAACTATTGATCCTACTAAAACCAAAGTTGTTGATGAGTTTACCATACCCACAAATATAACTGATATCCATATAGTTCATGGTTTGGTAGGTTATTATTGAAGTTTTGTTGAAAAATGATTCACATTTATCTAACCCAATGACTAATTTAACTTGAATAGGTGTTAAGTTCTTTTGGAAAGAATAATGTGATGATTGTTTTCAGGGATTTAATAGAAGATTGTTGAATGCTACAATTTTTGCACTACCTTCCAGAAATGGTGAGTTTGTTAACTATAGTGATGTTTCGTTGAAAGGACTTGGTTGTGTTCTGGTGTAGAATAATCATGTAATTTCTTATGCTTCACTTCAGTTGAAACCCCATTCGTAAAATTACCCTACACATGATTTGGAATTAGTAGATATTGTTTTTTATTTAAAAATTTGGTCGCATCATTTTAATGGAGTAAAATATGAAATATATATTGACTACAAATTACTGAAATATATATTCACTCATAAAGAATTAAACATGATATAGAAGAGATGATTGGAATTAATTAAGGATTATGATTGCATGATTCATTACCATTCAATAAAATCAAATAAAGTGATTGATGCTTTGAAAAGAAAATTTAATGTTTCATTAACCATGAAATGTTTGGAACGAGATTGATATGTTTTTGATTTGATGAACATTGTAAATGAAGTTGTTGGTTAGAAAATTCCATTGTTTTGTTTCAAGTGTCATTGAAATCATCTATATCAGACAAAATTAATCAAGCACATAAGGAATATAGTGTGTTGCAAAAAAAATTGAGTTGGTTCCGAAGGGTAAGATGATTGAATTTAACATCGAAAATGATTGTATTTTGAGATTTGAAATGATATTATGTTTGCCTTTTGATTCATTGTTAAAGAATGAATTTTGATGTAAAGCTAATTGTTCTCCATTTTCAGTTCATCCTGGAAGTACTAAAAAATCCAGAGATCTTCAAGAGTATTATTAGTGGGATGGAATGAAAAGAGATATTACTGACTTTACTATTAAGTGTTCGACTTGTCCATAGGATATAGAAGAGTGATAGTTAATGAATGGGATGCTTCCATCTTTACCAGTACCAGTGTAGAAATGGGAAAATACATTCATTGACTTTATTGTGGGATTAACAAAGACATCTTGTGGAAACAATGTATTCTATGTTATTATTGATCAATGGACTAAATCTGATCATTTACTACCTATTTTAGAGACATTTTATGTAAATAAACATTCTCAGTTGTATGTTAATGAGATACTTAGGTTTCATGGAGTTCCCCTGTCCATTGTATATAATCATGATCTTTAGTTCACTTATAACTTTTGGAAAGTCCTTCCGATGTCATTGGGTACTAAATTAAATTTTATTACAGCTTTTCATACTTAATTATATTGACAGTCGGAATGACCAATTCCTGCCTTGGAGGATATTCTTTATGCTTGTTCACAAGATTATCAGGGATGTTGTGACCAATATCTTTCATTATTGATTTTTATTATAATAACAGTTTTCATTACATTATACAGATGGCTCCGTTTGAGGCATTATATGGAATACGGTGTCAAACTCCTACTTGTTGAGATAAACTAGGTGAAAGGAAGTTGATAGGACTAGAATTAGTTAAATAGATGGCAGTAAATGTGTAGTTGATTAAAAAGATAATGAGAATAGCTTAGAGCTAGAAGAAATGTTTGGCGGATAACTAGAGGAAGGATATTTCTTTCAAAGTAGGTGATTATGTCTTTCTTGAAGTTTATCCATGGAAAAGTGTGATGTGTTTTTCTAAGAAGGGAATGTTGAGTCCAAGGTTCATTAGACCTTATAAAATCCTGGGGAAAGTTGGATCTGTTGCGTACTGAGAGGCATTACCTCCATGTTTATCCTAGGTAAACAAGATTTTTAATGTTTCCATTTTGAGGATTTATATGCTAGATCCATCTCATGTTTTGAGTCCTGAGGTAGTACATTTGGAAGAGAATCCCTCTTATGAGGAACAACTAGTACAGATTCATGAATAAAGAGAGAATGTGTTGCGAAATAAGGTAATCCATCATGTAAAACTTTTTTGAAAAAACCATATGGATAAAGAGTCAAAGTAGGAATCTAAAAATGATATGATGCATAAATACCCCCACTTATTTGATAAGTGAAAAAAATTGTGAGGATTCAATTTCCAAAAAGCGTGGAATGTTGTAACATCCCAACTAAATAAAAAAATACATTTTCATATTCATTAAAATGTGTTAATTAAATATTAATTTTATATTAAGGTGGCTTCTATGTTTGTTGGCGTACCCGATATGAAATTACCTGTTTCATTGAAATCTTACGTTGCACACAATGTTGAGTTATACTGAAAAATATTAATATAATATTGTTATTTTAAATGGTGGTTAATTCCTAACCATTGTAATGGCAGTAATGGACTAATCAAATTAAAATATGATTATACATATTTGTTAAATGTTTATACATTTATCTAATTAATTTTAGTGGATTAAAATAAGTATGAATCCTAATTTAAACATAAATACTCTAAAGTTTTTCAAAAGGTTGTTTTACAGCCTTTTGACAGAGAAACATTTTTAAATATAATTTTCATCACTTTTATATGTTCTTTTTAACAAAATAATATTATTCTTTATAATTGGGACATCAAATTTTACTTTGGATGAAATTTTTCTGTTTTTTGATAGTGTTCCTTTTTTAATGAATAGTGAAAAATATTGTATTTTAATTCAATGTTTTATTTTAATGTACTATACTTATATGGTTTTCATGAACCATCCTCGGGGCCCATGTCATGACTACCCCAAACCTGCCTTTCATAGGCCATTAGCACCAAAGGCATAAATCCTGATAAAAACGGAAGGCATTGCCTTTATAAAGTAATGAAACACAATAGAGTACGCAATAGAAGAAAAAAGTAATTAAAAGATGAGTACAAAAGTAAGTGATGAAATGTAAATGGGCCAGTATAAAAACCCAACTGTAAAGTATAGTATAACTGAAAATCTATTACAATTACATTAAAGAAAAACGGTAACCACTAAGTCGTCCTACGGGAATCCCACCTGAAGGGTGGGTACAGATAGTCTCCTTAGCACCTCGGGTCTGTTCGTCCACTCTGTGTACCATCTTGCTGTGTGGTCCACCATCATGTACAATATGGTCCTGGCTCACTCCCGGCATTCGTCAACGTTGTCCATCGTCTGCACCCAACACAATGAAGTGTGGGCATAACCCGTGCAGGGGTGAGTATAAAAATACATAGTAGGGACTTTGAGACCCACGAAAGTCTCCCAGAATCTACGAAGGATAAAACAAAAAGAAAGGATACAATCACAAAGTATCAACAAACTCTACTTAGTTATATTCCCATATATATACCTAAGTGATCAATCACAGTTCGGCTCTAACTCTCGAGCCCAAGCACAACCATGTCCACACATGAATGAAGTCAACCACATAAATGATAATGATTTGAAGTCAATACTCAACTCACACGGGTAAACATCATTCGTAAAGTGATAAAGATGATTAGATGAAGACACTAATTCATCTAATCTGTCGGTCCCACTCAGGATACTAGACCATCTAAGCTATCGGACCCACGTAGGATACTAAACTATCTACTCTATCAGACCCACGTAGGATACTAGAACAGAAGTCAAATTGTTAGACCCACGAAGGATACTAGAACAGTAATCATCGCCATCGAACCCACTGAGGATTCCAAAACGGTAGTCGCCATTGCTAAACCCATAGAGGATTCTAGTATAGTATTCATCGTCGCTGAACCCATGAAGGATTCTGGTATGATAGTCAGTCGCAGCCAGCTCTAGGGTTCCCTCACACAACATGCTCGATTCCGGGAGGGTCCGATCCTTGAGCCAAGGGGTCGATACATCAACTTTCAAAGATTCTATAGTTGATGTATCCCTAAGTTTTTTCTCATCAAAAGGAACCCGACACGATAGACGGCGCATCAATCGGACGCCCGATCTGAAAGATATTGGATTTTCCATTCCAGGGGCACGGTTGGAAATATGATCCTTCCAAAGCCGGCCATTTTCTAAAGTCGTTAAAAACTCACTTAGAGTATTGTAAAGGACCTACGGGTCATGAGGGTCCCAGTGCCGCAGATGGCGCGTCGATCAAACTTGCGGTTTTCAAGTTATTCACCTTTAAGTAAAAATGGTCCTGGCTCGTTAAGCCCAGTGGTTGGCGGGTTGGGTCCAACCGGTTTTGGCGGGTCCGACCCGGAAGAGGGTTGGACCAGCCTAGTGAATCACGTAGCCCAGCCTGATGGGGCACGACCCTACTTGGCGCGGCGCGGTCCCGCACGGCACGGACCGGCCCGGCGCGGCGCGGCCCAAACCGGCATGGCGCTGCACGGCTGGTCGTGGCTCGGCCAGCTGGCCGAGTGGTCCGAGGGGGGTAGCGGCCCCCTGACTCCCCGATCTGGCGGGTCCAAGTTGTGCCACCCTCCCAAACTAGCCGAATGAATCTGGCTGGCCTTCTCGGGGCAAGTGGCCCGCTCGGCGGATGGCGGTCTTGCTACGCGGCACCTTCTAGTGTCGCGGTTCCTTCTCCCGGTCGGTCGGTTCGCCAAAGAAGTGGCCCACGGATTTCGGGCCGTCGTCCTATGCAGCGCGACACCCCGTGTAGCACTTCGCTCTTCCTACAGCCAGGCCGGTTCTTTGTCGGTCGAGTGGCTTGCGGTTACGGGTCGCGGTTCCTCTCCATGTGGCCGGCATATGGCCGTCGCTTTTTCTCTAGTCTCCATCACTCTTTCCGTCAACGTCCCCGTCCAAAATAAAATGAGGATTGACGAAGGGTCATCGGGCCATGTTCATTGGGCCCGCTCCCTCCGCGTTAGGCGGTATCACGTGCCTGAAGATAAACATGGTTACACAAAGAACAAATAACAATTTTATTGAAATAAAATAGAAGCAATCCACCCTACCTCGATAAATGACATTGCACGTCATCGAGACGCGGAAGATGAGCATCACAGTAGATGGTGTCACGGAGAATGAAGTCATAGAGAACGGACATAGATTTTGTGTATGTAGGGGTGCGTCCGAGGAGGAAGCGGCATTGGCAACTACGCATTCTTCATCATGGGAGAAAGTCGTTCTTCATTAGAGGCATTCTTCTTTTAAGAACGTATCCCTTCTAAATCTCCAAAGGTTCCCCCACCAAAAATATTCTCTATGAAAATATTAATTAAAAACATCTCCCACTTTAAAGAAATTCCATCCAATTAAAATTAATTCAAAGAATCAATCCATTAATTAAATGTGTAGGCAAACATTAATGGGATTGAGGGAGAGGGAGAGGCTTCTCATGTTAAAGAGGTGGAGTTTTAAAAAAGAAATAATGAAGGGAAGTTCAAGGGAGTTGGGAGGTGTTGTGGGGGAGATGAAATTTTGGGAAACTGTGTGGGCCACACCTCAAAAATATCCTCCCATGGGAGGTTATGTGGGTGTGGGCCCCACCCCTAACTCTCCTTGAGAGAAAATAACCACCCAACTTAAATAAAATTGTGTTCCACAATTTTTTTTTCATTTTATTCATTTCATTCTAAAACTCCAAATATTAACCCGCATAAAACACAACTGTGGTAATGGACCCCTTAAGCGAATATCGGTGTTGTGACTTCATCGGTGCCCTTGGATTTCAATTTCGAGCACCGAATAAAAAGATAGAAAAACCCACTCGTACGTTTACTAAACAAACCTGAACAAAACATCAGAAATTGATTTCGGGCACATGGGGCCTCAGATTCAAGAGCCATCAGAAACCGTATACTCGTAAAATTCCAAAGTATTTAAGAAAAAAATTCCTTGAAATCTCTAGGTCTTTACATTACTCCCACCTCAGGGATTTACATCCCTGTAAATCTACAACACACACTAGGGAAACAAATAGAGATACTGAGCTCGCATTTGTGCCTCCCACTTCCAAGTTCTCTCCCAGAGGTTCTTGTTCTGCCATCGAATGAGCACTAGAGGAATCAACCATCCACATATTACCTGCTCCTGTCAATCATCGATCTCCACCGGGACCTCCGCAAACGTCGCCCTGTCATCAATGTGTATCCCCCTATGATCGATGATGTGGTTCGGGTCATTCACGTATCTCCCCAGCTGAGATATGTGGAAGACTTTATTCGCCCTGTGAAAATTAGGTGGAAGGGCTAGGCAGCAAGCCACCTCACCTACTCTGATAAGGACCTGGAAAGGTATGATGAATCATAGAGACAACTTGCCGCCCCGGCCAAATCTCCGTAGACCTCATCGAGGTGAGACCCGTAGGAAAATGTGGTCTCCATCCTCGAAATACAGTGGTCTTCGTCTCCTATCATCATAGGACTTCTGTCTACTCTGAGCATTCTTCATCCACTCCTGGATGATCTGCACCTTCTCCATCATATCCTGAACCATCGCTGGACCTACAAGTGCTGACTCCGCAGGGTCATTCCAGCACAGAGCTGATCTGCATGGTCGGCCGTACAGTGCCTTTTATGGTTCCATCCCAATGGTGGAGTGGTAGCTGTTGTTGTACGCAAACTCCACCAAGGGTAGGTGATCCTCCCAGCTATGACCAAAGTTAAGGACACATGAACGAAGCATGTCCTCGAGTGTTTGTATGGTCCTCTCAGTCTGGCCATCCGTCTGAGGATGGAAGGCGTTGATCAAGCATAGATGTGTCCCAAAGGCCTCCTACAACACCTTCTAATGTTGGGAAGTGAATCGAGCATCTCGATCAGAAACGATAGTCGATGGCACACTGTAAAGCTGTACAATATCTTGAATGTTGAGGCACCGCAATATCTCTACTGATCCATGCTCTCTGATCGGTAGGAACTAGGACGACTTGGTGAGTCTGTCTAGAATCACCCAGATAGAGTCATGACCTCTAGATGTACGTGGATGCGCCGTCACGAAATCCATTGATATTCCAACCCACATCCACTCTGGGACCTCTAAGGGTTGTACCAAGCCCGCTGGTACCTGGTTCTCCTCCTTCACTTGATGACAAGTGAGGCATCGAGAAACGAACTCTACTACAACCTTCTTAATACCCAGCCACCAGTGATGTCGTCTGAGCTCCAGGTACATCTTCACCACTCCTGGATGTACTGCTAGAGGGGAAGTGTGGAACTCCCTCAGCACCTCCTCCTGCAGTGAAACTGGTACCATAGTACATCCCGTAAAGAGGATGGTGTGCTCTCCTCTTTCAAAAAAATCCATCAGGTGCCTGCCTTGTGGACACCTGAGCACGTCGTGTCTCACAGTAAACATCCCCATGTTGTTCCTCTCTGACTTGCTGAAGGAGTGGAGGAGTGACTGTGAGTGACTGTAGAAAGGATTCTTCATAAATATCCACAATGGATATATGCATCACTGATAGTTGCTCTGTCACCTCTCCTAGTATCTAAATGCTCGATCTCTTGAAGAGAGCATCAACTACAACGTTACCCTTCCCGGGATTATAAACTATCTCAAAGTCATCGTCCTGGAGGAACTCAAGCCATCTCTATTGTCTCAGGTTTAGGTCCTTGTGCCAAAATATGTACCAGATACGTTGGTGGTCAGAGTAGACTGTAAAGCACTCACCCATCAGATAGTGTCGCCACATATTCAAGATGAAGACCACTACTGCTAACTCCAGATCATGGATAGCATAGTTTTACTCGTGCTTCATCAACTTCCATGAACCATACACGATCACTGCTCGATCTTGCATGAGGACACACTTGAGTCCGGTCCCTGATTCATTGCAGTAAACTATGTACCCTACGCCCTTCTCTGGTATCCTCAAGATGGGTGTACTGTTCAAACTCTATCTCAGCTCCTGGATGCTCTACTAACATCTATCTTACCACATGAAGGGTTTCCCCTTCTTCGTCAAAGCTGAAAGCAGTTCTGAAACTCTGGAGAAGTATGTCACAAATCTCCAATAGTACCCAGCCAGACCTAGGAAACTCTACACCTCTGTCACACTCCTTGGTGGCTCCCAACAAAGCACTCCCTCGATCTTCGCTGGATCTACGAAAACTCCCACCGCTGAGATGTCGTGTCCCATGAAGTGTATCTCTCGAATATAGAACTGACAATTATAGAGCTTACCATAAATCTGGTGCTCTCGGAGTGTATCCAGTACAACCCACAAGTGGTAGGCATGATCCTCCTCAGTAGTCAAGTAAATTAGTATCTCGTCAATGAAGACTAAGACAAATCGATTGAGGTAAGGCTGTAATATCTTGTTCATGAGACTCATGAACACTTCTGGTGTGTTGGTTATGCCGAAGGGCATAACCAAGAACTCGTAGTGGACATAACGACACCTGAATGTTATCTTCTACACATCCTCATCTCAAACTCTGTGGTGATGATTGCCTAACCTGAGGTCTATCTTTGAGAACCAACGTGCTCCCTTGAGCTGATCAAAGAGGTATTCAATCCACAGGAGTGGGTACATGTTCTTCACGGTCACCTAATTAAGGTGACGATAGTCGACACACAGTCGTAAGCTCCAATCCACCTTCTTGGAGAATAAAATCGGAGAAGGCCAAGGTGAAACAATGGGTCATATTAATCCCTTTCCTTGCATGTCCTCTAACTATACCTGCAGCTCACGAAGCTCATCAAGAGCCATCAGATATGCTGGAGTAGATATCGGAGATGACCCAAGGTAAAGGTCTATGTAGAAGTCTTGCTCTCTATGAGGAGGTAGTCCCGGAACGTCATCAAGAAAAATGTTCACATAATGATCCACCATAAGAGGAAAACTCAAACTCCACACATCAAATACTCCAAGATGAGACAAGCCAACTGATGTGTGATCGGCTACCATCTCCTCTACGAAAGTCCATCCTACGCTGCAAGGGATCCCTTCTCACTGGTGAAGGTTAACCCGCTCTCATCTGTGTGGATAAACCGGACCTTGCACCTAATACAGTAGATCTGAGCATAGACTGTAGACAACCAGTCTATACATAAGATGACGTCATAAGGCCTCGACGCCGCTATAAGAAGATCTCAGCCGAAGCTCTCACCTCCTAGTGTAACCACAAACTGCCAGCACCAGTGAATAATCGTTGATTCTGCTTCTGTAGAAGACTCTAATCGTAAGGATCTAGCCAACAGCTCCGTCAGAATCTCTGAGCAATGAAAAAGGGAAGCGGAAATGAAAGAAGGACTCGCACCTATGTCTATAAGTACATCATCAAGGGTGGAGTAGACACAGATTGTACCTCAAATATTCCCAAGTGCATCGTGGTATTAAGACTCCACTTCCTGGAGCTGATACTGCCTATGCCTGCCAACTTCTTGTGGTTGGGGTGGACCTCCTGGTTGTGGTGGTGGTAGATCCTCAAAACGTCGTCCACCACCCGCTGCTCAGCCATCTCCTCTGCCTCATCTGCCTGCTCCTTGTGGACAGCCACGGTCGAACCTCTACCTCTGCCTGGGAGGTCCCTCCACTATCTGCAGCTCATCTGCATGGCCGTTCATGCAGTCTCGAGACATGTGACCCTTCCTGCCGCATTCATAGCACTACCTGATCCTCGTATAGCTGGCTCTATTTCAGGTGCCCCACACAACAAAAACTGTATCATGAGGTCTCTCTCTTAAAGGCCTAGTCCGAATGGACCATTGCGACATCTGTGTACTACCGGATGTAGAATACTCTGCTACGTGTCGCCCTGTGGTGGGTCTCACTGCTGGTGTCAGCACAGCGTGAAAGCTCTCCACAAGAAGGGCTCTCTCCAGCACTCTCGCCTGTGTTGGAATGCTGAGGGAGATCATCGAAGCCCGGATCTCGTGCCTCAGTCCCTACTCAATGGTCTGGGCCTGGAAGAAAGGGTCAGGTACCACGTTCATGGATTAGCGCGAGAGGTCAGTAAACCTCGTTGAGTACTGATCTACTTTCATGATGCCCTACCGCAGATGAAGTAACTCCTTAATGCGCACTGCACGGAGGGTGGCTAGAACAAACTCCGAGAGGAAGAGACTCTCAAAGTATGTCAAAAGAAGAGATGCCTCATCATGCACCTGGAGCATCATGCTCCGTCATCTACCTATTGTTGCGTGTAGGAGAATCACCGCAAGGATCACCATAAGATCAGCTGGTGTCCCTACTAATCTGAAAACCCTGACGATAGCCTCTAGCCAATCCTCGGCTTCCTGAGGATTCTTCTCTCTGTGGAACCTGGGTGGCCTCTATCACTTAAACTCGTGCAATGCACTTAGGCGACGTGCACTATCTGCTACTGGGGCTGGTGGTATCGGTTGGGAAACGGGTAGTGGGCCGCTGGTGCCTCCGCTATGATGGGGCCCTGTACCGAGGCCTCGTCACTCGGTGGGATACCATCTCACACGTAACTCAAAACCCTGGTTGTCTGCCTTCGTGGGGCCATCCTGAAAAGAAAAATGTGTACCACAGTCAAAACAGCATACCTGGTGAGCTGAAACAACGTAATCACAAATAAAACAGACTAAACACACTTGCAATCAGTGTTTTAATGCAATGAGTTGGAAATCTGGGGTCACGGTCTTGGTGTATGGATACGTCGACCACCACACCAACACTGGACTCCCTGGACTGATAGCCACACTCAATACTCTTAACACTATTGCTTCACAGTGAGGAATGATCAGAGTCATACGTTCTGTTGTAGAACAGACTCATCTGTTACCAATTTGTCACGACCCGTCATCAGGGCCCATGTCGTGACTACCACAAGCCCGCCTTCCATAGGAAAGGGGCTAGCGACTAGCACTGAAGGTGTAAATTCTGATAAAAAGGGAAGACATTGCCTTTATAATGTAATAAAACACAACAGAGTATGCAACAAATGAAAACACTAAGTAAAGCTGATTACAGAAGTAAGTGATGAAATGTAAATGGGCTAGTATACAAACACAACTTTAAAGTACAATACAACTGAAAACCTAGTACAACTGCAGTAATGTAAAACAGTAACCACTATGTCATCCTCCAGGAATCCCACCTGATAGGTGGGTAAAGATGGTCTCCTCAGCTCTTCAGGTCCGTCCGTGCACTCTGTGTACCATCTCACTGTGTGGTCCACCTCCCGGTACCGTCCGGTCCTGGCTCACTCTCATCCATCGTCAATGTTGTCCATCGTCTGCAACCAACACAATAAAGTTAGGTCATATCCTGTGTAGGGGTGATTATAACAATACTCAATAGGGACCCCAAGACCCCTGAAGGTCTCCCAAAATCCACGAAGGATAAATCAAAAAGGAAAGATACAATCACTAAGAATCAACCAACTCTACTTAGGTATATTCCCATACATATACCTAATTCATCAATCAAAGTTCGGCTCCAACTCTGAATCCCAAGCACAACCCAATCCACATAGGAAGGAAGTAAACCACATCAATGATAATGGTTAGAAATAAAGCCTCAACTCACACATGTATACATCTTTCGTAATGTGATAAACATGATCAGATACAGTCACTTATTCATCTAAGCTGCCGGAACCTTGTAGGATACTAGACCAGCTAAGTTTTCATACCCATGTAGGACACTAAACCAGCTACTTTATTGGACCCACGTAGGATACTAGAACAAAATTCAAACTGTCAGACCCACATAGGATACAAGAACAGTAATCATCATCGTCGAACCCATTGAGGATTCCAGTACAGTTTTTGTCATTGATGACTCACGGAGGATTCAATTACGGTAGTCGTCATCACCGAACCCACGGTGGATTCTAGTACGGTAGTCGTCTTCACCGAACCCACAGAGGATTCTAGTATGGTAGTCGTTGCAGTCGCAACCCGCTCTAGGGTTCCTGCACACAACACGCTCGATTACAAGAGGTTCCACTCAGCGAGCCAAGGGTTCGATACATCAACTGTCACGGAGTATTGATTTGATGTATCCTGAAGTTCTGTCTTGTCAAAAAGAAACCTGAAGCGACAGATGGCGTGTCAATCAGATGCCTAGTTTGAATGATATTGGATTTTCCTTTCCAGGGGCCTGGTTGGAAATATGCTTGTTCCAAAGCCATACATTTTCCAAAGTCATCCAAAACTCACTTAGGGTATTGAAAAATTACCGCCACGTCATGAGGGTCCTACTACTGTAGACGGAACGTCGATCGGAGGCACGGTCTTCATGTTATTTACCTTTAAGTGAAAACAGGCCCAGCTTGTCAAGCCCAGTGGGCTGGCGGGTCGAGTCAACCTGGTTTTGGAGGGTCCGACCCAGCAGAGGGTCGGAATGACCTAGTGAATTGTGCGGCCCGGCCCGGCGTAGCCCGACTATCCACGGCTTGACCAGCAGGCCAAGTTGCTCGGCCCAATGGCCGAGCGGTCTGAGGGGGTGGCCCCCCCGGCTCCTCAAACTAGCGGTGCCAAGTGGCGTCGCCATCCCAAACTGGCTGGACGATGTCGACCCACCTTCTCGGCATAAGCGGACCACTTGGCGGGTCATGGTATTACTACACGGCACATTCGGGTGTCACGATTCCTTCTCCTGGCCGACCGACGAGCCAGCTGATTTGCCGTTGAAGCGGCCAGCGGATTGTTGGTTGCGGTCCTCCGCAGCATGGCACCTCTTATGGCACCACGGTCTTCCTCTGGCCCGGTCGGTTCATTGTCAGTCGAGCGGGCCACAGTTCCTCTCCACGTGGCTGGAATACGGCCGCCGCTTTTTCTCTGGTCACCATCACTCCATCCATTAATGTTTCCATCCAAAAGTAAACAAGGATCAATAGAGGGACGTCCGACCGTGTTCTTTCAGCCCACGCCCTCCGCATTAGGCTGTATCATTTGGCCAAAGATAAACATGGTTTCACAAAGAACAAATAACAATTTTATTCAAATAAAATTGAAGCAATCCACCCTACCTTGATAAATGATGTCACCCGTCATCGAGCCGCGGAAGACAATCGTCGCTGAAGATGGCGTCGCATAGAACGGATGTCGATTCAGTTGACAGCGGGGTGCGTATGAGGAGGAAGCGGTGTTGGCGACTACGCGTTCTTCGTCGAGGGAGAAATTTGTTCTTCGTCGGATGTGTTCTTCATTTGAGAACATATCCCTTCTAAATCTCCAGAGGTTCCCCCACCAAAAATATTTGCTATGCAAATATTAATTAAAAACTTCTCCCACTTTAAAGAAATTCCAACCAATTCAAAATAATTCAAAGAATCAATCCATCAATTAAATGTGTAGGCAAACATTAATGGGAGAGAAGGAGATAGAGAGGCTCCTCATATTATATAGGAGGTGTTGTCAAAAAGAATTAATGAAGGGAAGTTCAATGGATTTGGGAGGAGTTATGTGGGAGATTAAGGGTTGGGAAATCGTGTGCCCCCCCCTAAAAAATATCCTCACATTGGAGGTTATGTGGATGTGGGCCCCACCACTAACTCGCCATGGGAGAAAATAACCACCCAACATAAATAAAATTGTGTTCCACAATTTTATTCATTTTATTCATTTCATTCTAAAACCCCAAATATTAACTCTCAATCCGCATAAAACACAACTGCGGTAAATGTCCCCTTAAGAGAATACCGACACTGTGAGTTCATCGGTGCCCTCAGATTTCAATTCTGAGCATCGGTTAAAAAGATAAAAAACCCCGCTCGTACGTGTACTAAACTTACACGAATAAAACTTCAGAAATTGATTCTGGGAACACAGGGCCATAGAATCAAGTGACGTTAGAACCCGCAGACTCGTAAAATTCCAATGTGTTTATGAAAAAAAATTCCTTGAAATTTCCAGGTCTTTACAATGGTAATATAATCTTTTTGATTGTTTTTAAAGTTTAGTTAGATTATATTTTAACCATTTAATCCAATTTTGTTCATTTGATGTAATTTCACATTGAAATTGGATATAAACAAGTGTCAATATTTTGATAGTTATTATTTCATAAAAATATTTTTTTTTGACAATGCAAATTAATTTTAAATTAATTTTTTTCCACATATGGGTTTTGAATTTGGAAAAATGGATTCTATTTTGGGAATCAAGATGTCTAAATTTTGTAAATAGGTGACTTATTTTTAGACCTTATTAATATATCTACATCTGTAAATATTTTTTTTATCATGGTAAAATGGTAAATCTGGAAAATTAGGTTAAGAAATATACATTATAGTAATATTAAATAACACTAACATGGGACCTAATCCAATTTTCTGATACATTTACAACCATGGGAATCCTCGAGTTGATTTTGGGACCCCATGGTGCCACTTAAGAGTGTTAATGACACTTTATATTGATTAATTTAATGTAATGATATAAATGACATAAACATATATCTTTTAGTAAATAAATTATTAAATGGGGTTATATAAGTTATATCTTCAACTATATATATTCATTTCAAATATAAAAATATTTCCTATATCATGGTTTTTTATTTATAAGTTTTAGGTATCAAATAAATAAAATTATTAATGAAACAATGATAATGAAGTGATTACCTTATTAATAAATGATTTAAATAAATGAGATTTAAACATATTAAAAACAGTCCAAAACCTATCCAATTTTTTTGGATGAATTTAATTAGAACAAGATTAATTTTATATATGAAATTAAGTAGTTTTGGACCTTTTGAAACTGAAAAATCTGTTTATAATAAAATAACATTTTCAAACATCCCTATGTTTACCTCCCCCCTTATAAAAAGACATCACCTACTACCCATTAATCACACCTCTCAAAACCCATGGATCATGAAACCTCTAGCAATTTAATCTCCCTACATCACTATATTCCACCTAGAAGCCTTATAGTATGCATAAATAACTTCAAGAAATACTTTTTTCAAACCAAAGGGAGATACTCGATTTAAGGGTAACGTCTTCCCTCAAGTTCTCTTCTTTTATTTTACTTCTCCACTCCCTATGCTATTATTATACTTTTTTTACATAACAACACCTATATACTCAATATACTATATTGTTTTTATGAGAATTATTCGAACTATGAAAATACACACCTCCATCAAATGTGTAAAGAACATACTGTTTCTATTGATGGCAAACTACTGCCTCACGAAACAATGACTGTTCAATTATCTCCTACCGCCTCTCATGATGTCCATTAGGATGGAACTATATTTATATGAGATAAATATTATATTTATATTATCCCTATACATATTTGTTTTTCATTTATATCATACTTTCCATAGTGATTAAACGCGATAATTTCATTTGGGGAAGTGCAAACTACTGCCCCCTCAATGTGATATGATTCATTCATTCTACAAATGGAATGTATAAAAAATGGAGTTTATGAAATTATATATATGATATTATATTGTAAATATAATATAACTTTTTATAATTATGTTTTCATTCAATTATATAAGAAATACAAATTAATGTAGTGTTCATGTGTACGTATGAATTACCATCTCCATGAATAGTGTATTTGTTTTATTATCTCCAAATGTTATGTACTATTATAAATACATATATATTCTAGATATATAATATATATATGATATATAAATCATGAATATCATTCTAGAGATAATGAAATTTTTAACAAATGGACATCTTTTAATTATAAGAAGTTCATTTTTTGACTCAAGTATCAAATATCGACAAAATGAGAGTTATTAACATAAATTGTTATATAGTTTTTATAATATTGTAATAAGTGATATAAAAGGAATAATAAACCTTAAAAAGGGTTTTAAGCTAGTATAAATTAACTTTATTTTATTATTCAGGAGATTAAATAACAAACGGGTCATGTGGGACACGAAGTAAAAGACTTAATCTCAATCCCATTTCATTGAGAAATATTTTAATTTACACACAACATTCTTTTATATGGTTTATAAACCCCATTGAAATTTAATTTCATTCAAAGGGAAACTTATTTCTATTAATCTATTTACAAAACGACAAAAGGAATGATTCTTTTTAATGTATGTGGTGACAACGACCTTTCTATAGCAGCGAGTGTTATTTGATAATTTGATTCCTTAACAATATGTAATGTTTTAAAATGAAAAATAATTACCATATACTCTTTTATGTGTATTGATATTGAAAACGGTTTTGATAATGGATAGGTTATGTCAATATATTTAAATGATATATTTTTTATAGAAATGTGGAAATTTTATATTTCCTTTATGTTTTTTATGTATATGTTATGGTTCTTGGGCATTATTTATGTATACGGACGGTTCCTTGATAAACCTATGTAAGGTGAGCCTGAGGTAGCTATACAATGCATTGGAAAACATTATGGAGGTAAACATTAATGTTTCTCTAAAGTGATGCATGTAATATAATGTGATGGGTATTTCAAACGTAACTCTCTATGTAGCTGTGATAGCTACAATGTACATATGATATGGATGTCACTTGTTACCTTTATGATTTATGATTTATGATTTATGATTTCTATGTGTTATTCATAAATCATTTGATTTAATAAGGTATGTTAAAGAACTTATTCTTGATATTTATTGATGAACTAATTTTTTCCTTCTTTATTTTATATTCCTTACAAAGATTTTTATGCTCATCACATGTTTTTGAAATGTTTTTATTAGGACATTAAGATGAATAGGGTCAAGGGTGGGATCAAGTAATAGTTATGTTGTCTAAAACATGGAACTAGAAATGACACTTTTTTATAGATTTTTTATTTTAAAAAATGGATATTGAGTAGCATTGTCTACTCTGTAATATTTGAGATGTATTGTATAAGTTATGACATAATTCTCTAAAGCTCTAAACCTAAAAAGTTCCTCAATGTGATTTATTATCTTAATTAAATATTGTGTAATTTTTAAGGATAGGGACTTCTATATATATAATTAATGAGAAAATTATAATTTATAAATTATAATATAAATTCTACAATCTCACTTTCCAATATGATTGAATATAATAAAATTTCTTGTTCGTACATGTAGACTACTACCTCTACGTAGTGATGTGATACATTTTTCATTTTATTTTGAAATGGATGGGAATGGGGACAAGTTTATTGAACATATGATATGTATATGATATAATATTTAAATTTAAATTTTTATTTAACTATCTTTCATTCCATCAATCAAATAATTGAAAAAAGTGTTCAATCGTACATATAACCTATCGTCTCTATGAACAGTTTTAGTCATAATTCAATATCTATCTTTTATGTACTATTATAAATATTTATATAATGAATATATATTATATAAATATATATATTAAAATTATAAAAATTATTTTACCAATATAAATTTAAAATGACTAAATATACTAAACCAAAACATATTGGATAACTGAGGCATTTATTACCCAAAAATGTGATTATAAAAAATAAATATTAACAAATAGGTATTTAAAATAAAAAAAATATATATGTAATTATATGTAGAAGTATCATTATATATATATATATATAATTAATATATATTTATAATTCTATAATTTTAAATTTATACGTAGGAAATTAGACTTGAGGTAAGGGTTTATCCTCACTTTTCACTTCCATTAGACAAATGCTATATTCAAAACTAATTTATTTTTTATCATGAATATACAACCTATTTTTTATTTTATATAATTAATATCTTCTAAATAAATATATTAAATTTTTAATTTGATTTTATTTGGATTATAATTTAAAACATACTAATGTAATAAGGGTTTATTTACAGTCTCAACGTTTGTCAGGATTTTTTTATGATTATGTTTCTGATGATGAAATATTATAACATATCTCCCATAAAACTCATCATTTTTCTATATTATGGTTTTTAAAAATCATTTAATATATTATTATGTATTCCTTTTATTTTTTACATAAAATAAGTGAGAATATGTTTAAAGAAAAGATTATTTATTTCTCTCTTGGGTCAAAAATCAGTTTTCTTCCATATCCATGCCGTCTAAAAAAATTAAAAAAAATATTTTTATCACTCTCTAAATAATTTATTACAAAAATTCATACATGTGATTGATTTTTTTTAATTTTTTTAAAATGAATATTTTTTTTATTAAATTTAATATTATGGTACTTTTAAACATTGTACAACATTGAGAAATTATTAATTTTTAAACAATATATGCATATAATTACCCATCAATATGAGTACTCATTATTTTAATCAATAGTTTTATCTTTCCAAAATAATTATCAAAGGAATTTATTTTACTAACATTCTATAAATGTTTATTTTTTAAAAGATGTTTTCAATGTTAAATGGTTATTTTTCTGAATAATTTTTCTAACGAAATTGTTATTGAATATCATACTATCAATGAAAATAAACTCATTTTACTTATTCAAAAATGGGAATATATAGAAATGATAAAATAAGTGTTTATCTAGATAGTTTATAATCTATTTTACATGGGATGTAAAATTTTGAAACCATTCTCAATATTACTCTAGAGTGTATATAATTAAATATATTTATTGGGGTATTATTTTTATTTTGTATGCTAGTTTCCAGTATTAATGTTTACATGGATATGTTTATTGATTTGGAATATTATTAAAATTTCATATGTTATTTTTATGATACGAGTGATTATGATATTATGTTTCTCCACATTCATTTTAGTATTGAATTGGTCACATCAATTGATGAGAAAAGATCTTTATAGACACTTGATAATTTTTTATATCTCATGAGAAAACTGGAAATAGTTTTTAGTTGAGGATATAAAAATTATATAATATTAATTTTTATGAGGCTTTGCTGGTATGGTTATGTTTTTTGAAATTGTAAATTCCATAATTATGAGACTATTTATTGATGCCTAGATGATTATTCAAGTAGTTAAAATATCCATGTATAGGTTTAATGATAATGTGATTATTTATATGGAATTATTTCATCTTTATTTATTGATACACTATTATTCTTCAAGTTCAAGTAATTGAATAAATGAAATGTTTTTTTTTTGTTATCTAACATTCCATATTGATTATTATTTATTTATTTATGATACATTACACTATATTTATACCCTTATTGAGCATTAGATCTCCCCCTTTCTTGTTTTTACATTTCTCAGGATGCTTAGACTTTTATTATGATTGATATGAATTGATATTCTAGATTTATTAATGATTTTAATAATGAAATTTCTATATTGTATTTTATTTTTTCACTTATAATGTGAGATTCTATTATATGTCTTTTCATAAAAGACTACTAATAAATTCATTACATCCTAATGTAATTCCTTGTATCCATATTGAATATAATAAAGTAAACACCAACATTGGGATATTGGGGTTGGTGTTTTTACTTTTAGTATTTAATGATTTTTATTAATATCCTTGAGACCAATATTTTGGAAGCCATATATATTGTAATATATATCTATCCTTGAATTTGAATATAATTCTAACTATAAGATAACATCCTAATGTTTTTTTTTGTGGGAGAGACTATGTGGATTTCTTAAAAACACATTATTGCCTTGATAATACTACTATATGTGGATCCGGTGTAGTTTTACTTCTGGGTTACCAGTCCAAATAGGGTGCATTAGGATTTTACTAAGTCATCACCTGGTGTACTAAAAAGGTCTTATTACACACATATTTTTAACCTATGGGGGGACATGTTTGGTTTAATTTACATTTTTTATATCCCCCTATGAATGTTTTTTATTTTTTTTTATGAATTGTGAATATTCATAAACAGAATATGTTTATGATTTATATAAATGTTATATTTATATTTTCAATTTATTCTTAGTTTTTTAATATTCTTGAAATAATAATTTATTATTCATAATTTTATGATCTAATCAAATCTATGTAATTATTTATATATGGTCTGTAGTGGATGGAATGAAAAAAATATAAATGCACATATTCCATATTGTTATTCCCCTCATGTGAAATATAATAAAGTTGTATTTGGAGCTACAGTTGGAGATGTTAAAATTATAACTATGTTGGGGTAGAAAATACTGGTTTTTTCAAATATCCTAGCTCGTATGTATCATCCAACATATTAAAAACATAGTGTAACAAGGTTAAACTACTTCATGTATGAGCAACCCCCATCAATCAATGGAACTAAAAATCCATTTTCAGCTAAACAATGGTTCTGTTACATAGAGTTGATCTTTAACTCATTTAGATATAATGAAACCAGGAAAGATTTCAAGGATGTTTATTGACCCTAAAGGGATGCAGATCAATTTTTTTCATTGATTCATAACACTAAGGATGAATATAAATTATAAAACAAGGAGTTTAAATATTATAAGTTACTCTTCTTGGGAAAATATAATCATTATGAATAAATAGAAAATATAGAGATAAAATTATTGAATTTGAAACAAATGGAATATGAAAATTCTTCTAAGTATTATGATAACATTACATTTTTAATAATGCATGTCGTGGACTACGTATATAATCCAAAATGAAAAAATTTTTATTCCATTGATAGGATTGGAGAAATACATCATAGGATACTAGTCTCCAAAATATTCTCATCATACAAGGACATAGTTTCATGGGTTATCAATATAGAAAATGAATTCACAAATTAATATTTACTCAAAATAAAGAAATATAAGAAATGTTTTGTTTAGAAATCTAATAAAGGAAGTTAAACAAATGGGAGTAATGGAAGGGAGTAATTTCCATCTTGGAATTAATTTGGAATGAAACACCCCATAACATTCTTGTTAGGAATGGAAGTTTTTTACAATTTTCAAGGGAATAGACAACATGGATGTGATTGAAAGGTCAAGAATAAATCTTCCACTATGAAATACTTTAACTATAATTAGAGGGAAAACTATAGAAATTATTATCCCATGAGTCAATAGATTTTTCACTAGAAAGTTCTAGTGGTGAAAGTTCATGATTATGAAATAATGATAACTAGGGTTGATTTACTTAATGATGTGGTGAAGGTTACTTTAATCTTGTCATTAAAGTTATATAAAGATTTATTTTATTATAGACATTCACATTCCATTATGTTGTACAAGTTTTCCAATACAATTATATATTATCATATCACCTTAACAAGGGAGTTATCAGTTAATAATCCAAGTGGATGTCTCACCACAACAATTTCGTGTCATTTAGTTTCCATCATGATATCAAAAAATTCCCTATTTGTAGAATTTGGGATTAAAAAAATAGATTATTTTGATATACTCCTTGGTATAGATAAGATTTCAACATGTGATGCACAATATTATTACAATTAGAATAAAATTATGATTAATGAAGAAGATATGTTATTACTTTTCATTAGAGGGGGACTCCATCATCAAAATCATGTCTAGACATACCACCAATAGCTCATATGTATTTGATTCATATAGAATAACAGTATATATATTATATGGAAATAAAATAGAATCTTCAAATTAGGTATGTAAATATTTTAAAGTTATAAATTAATGAATTTCCAAAGGAATTAATGGCGAATACACCAGAAAATGGTGTTGATTTGTTTATTAATTTACACATTGATGGATGTTCAATATCAAATAATCCCTATTGTATAGAAACAATGGAATTAGTATAGTTGGATAAACATCTAGAGTTTTTTTGTGATAAAGGATTTAGACACCATAGTATTTCACCATAGGTATCCCTTGTAATTTTTTTAAAATAAAGATAGATTTTTGGGGATGTGAATTTGTTAAAAGGAAATAAATTTTATTCCAATAAATAACATGTATCATCTACCCCATGTTGAAGACTTAATCTATCTTCTTTATTGATGTAAATAATATTAAAATAATGATGTTTGTTCTATTTATCATCGATTACATGTAAATATTTAATATATTCTAAATAATTCATTTCGAATGATGTATAGACATTACAATTTCACAACAATTCCATTTGGATTGACTAATTCATACTTAGTAATATGAATATAATGATAATAGTATTCATGGAATATATATTTTTTAATTTATTTATGATATCATGGTGTGTTATAAGATATATAAGGACATTGAGAATTACTTATGGATCATTCATGAAAATATTATAATAAAATAGTTATTTTTTATCTTATGAAAGTCTGTATTTTAGTTTAGAAATGTTTATTTTAATTGGTATTTTATGTAAAAGGATAGAATATCAATTGATCCATTTAAGAAAAATCCATTCCAATAATGGACTACACTTAAAAACAAAAATGAGTTTAATAGTTTCATTAGCCTAGATTGTTAGTATCAAAAACAATTCATACATTTTCTTGTCTATCTAACCCATTAACCAACATTACTCATAATTGGATTATATTCTAACAGAAAATAAAATGTGAAGAGTGTTTTGAATAATTGAATGATAGATTAGTGAATTTCATGATTTTAAATCATCCATCATGAAATTATTTATTTGTGATATATAATGATGCCTCAAAAAGGGACATTGTTATCTCCTTATAAAAAATAATAAATTTGATGCCTTTATATCATGAAAGTTAACGATTCATGAACAAAACTATCCTACTGGTGATATTAAGTTGGAAACCATAATATTTTCATTTAATATTTGGAAACACTATATATATTGTGAAATATGTGAGATATAAATGGAACCTAAGAGTTTTAAATACATATTTTCCTAAAACGTACTCAAACCATGGCCAAGAAGATGGATCATGTTAATGAAAGACTATTATTTCTCAATACAATACCACCTATGGAAGTAAAATAATGTATCATATGCATTAAGTTTGAAGGATCGTGGTGTCTAAACCAAAATAAGGATTTATAGGGATCCTATGTTCATGGATCTTGTAAATATAGAAATTATAATTATTATCAAATAAGAGAAATTACCCATTTATAAAATTATTTTTAACCCATCTTTTTCTGAAAAGATAAAATGTTATCAACATGATGATGAAATTTCTCAAAAGAATATTAACGTAGTGCATGGTAAAAAAATTAGTAGAATTATTTTGTGAAAATATTTTTATGGTGTACAAAAGAAGACTATGTGGTCCATCCATAAATGATATGAAGAGGTAATTATTGGATGATGCTAATAGATAATACTTTAATAGAGACCATAGTTCGACTAATATGTATAGATATTTGAAGGAAAAATTTAGTGGGTTAATATATTGTGGGAAATTATTGATCATGTGTTAAGGTTATTGGTTTTTCAATTAAAAAAGACTATGACATGATATCATAGAGCATTAAAACAACCAATTTATATTCCTATGGGGAAATGAGATGAAATTAGTATAGAATTTTTCACAATATTACCAAATAATGATAAAAAGAATGATGAAATTTGGATTATTCTTGATCTTCTCCCAAATATGTAGAATTTCATGATATAACAGTTCATTTTCCACTTGAACGACTAGAAAAAAACTATATCAATGAATTTTTCAGACATAATGTTTCACCTCATTTAATTTTTTCTGATCATGATCCAAAATTCACAAAAAAACTTTGGAAATTTATACATAAGGATTTTGATATCAAGCATCATTTATGAACAACATGTCACCCCCAAACTAAAGGAATGTTTTAATGGACTACTCAAACATAATAAAATATGTTGATTGTGTTCTATAATTTGATTCATGTATTGTGGTATAATTATTTATCTTTCATAGTGTTCAAATATAACAATATATTCCATTCATGTATTCAAATTATATATTATAAAGAAGTATATAGAATGTTATTTCGTAATAAATCATGTTGGGATGATGTTAGTTAATGGAATCAAATAGTTCCAGATGTTGTGGAGGAGATGTAAAAATTGCAGAAACTATTAATACCCATATGAAAGCTATTCATAGAAGAAAAAAAGATATATATAGATAACAAGAGTAACGATTTTGAATTTCATGTGAGAGGTAACATTTTTGTGAAATTATCTCAAAGGAAATTTGTTATATGTTTCATTTAGAATGTTAATATTATCCCCAAGTACATCATACCTCTTAAAATTTTGGAATAAATTAAAGTAGTGGCTTACCATTTGGAAATTCTAAAATGTCTCTCAAAAGTACATGATGTTTTCCAAATATCACTGTTAAATATGTCCATCCTAGAACCAATGCTTGTTCTCAATTTTGAAGAAGTCAAATTAGAACCTAAGGTATCTTACAATGAAGTGATTATCTAGAATCTGAACATAGGAGTATAGGTTTTGAGTAATTTGATGAAGCTGTTGGGAAAGGTACTTTGGAAAAATAATATGAGATAATAGGTGATATAGGAACCTGATGAAGTTATTGTGAAGAACAATTCAAATCGTTTTGGGAGGGGAAATTTTAGAATTTGTGAGGATGGAATTTTTTTTGGAAGTATTAATGTAACACATTGGTACTTTATAATGTATTTACTTTTAAATAAATGCTATCTTCTGGATAGGTTCAAATATATACAACCTAGAGTCTAAAATAACCATAAAAGAGTATAATAATATATAATAGGTGTTAAAATTGTAAATTTTAATATAAAAAACTAAATTATGTATATTATAAGATTAAAACACGTTTAAAATAAATTCATTAGATATCTATTAAGTATAAGTGGAGATTTAAAATTATTTTTATGAAACAAATGTTTTTTTTTCAAAAAGAATACATTTTTTTCAACTAGCATTGATATAAATTATTTCAAAAAAATGGAATGCTACCAATAAAGATCATGGAGGTAGTAAATAGAGTAGTCCAAGGGAATTATCTACTACTAAAATAAAACAATCTGGTGGAATTGAACATGTGATGGTAAAAAAATAAAGGATTTCCTCAAGTGTCTCGAGCAATAATGGAAACAGTGACCTCATTATAACCCATCGACATATGAGAGAGAATCATGTAGATGTTTAATAAAATTATTCATCATGATACATAATATATGATAGAATAGTGGTGAAAATGGAATTCTGGATAGATTAGAGAAAATTGATGGAATCGGTCTCAACCTGGATTAGACTAAAATCATTAGTGAGATATAAATCCAAGATATTTAGTAAGTCCATAAAATCTGTAGTAAAATAATTACCATGCCCGAAGATAGTTCTAAAATCGAATAATATTAAGTCATTAATATCATAGACATAACCCCCCCCCCACACACACACCCACACACACACACATATAACCAGTCAAATATTAGCCATAAAAATTACATTTCTGTGTGCTCTAAATTCCCCCGCAACCAGTCTCTAGGAATTTCACTCCTTCCTTAGGCTCATAAAAATTTTCTACTAAACCAATAAACCAAGAGTGAAGAAAGGTGTCACCCTTAGTTCCTATCATCGACATACCACTCATCACACACAGGACATCCCATACAATGTTTTACCACTCTCCTTTAATGTAAATATGAATTTTCGTCTCCTCCTTATCATTCTTATAGCAGCATCATTTGGAAATTAATATAATCCCACTGCGATGCATCCAATCATCTATAAGAACAGACCGATTTAAAAATTTACAAACCAAGATGATATATTTACAAATAATGATATTGTATTAGAGCATATTCCCCCATGAATCATGACCATCACCTTTATATAAAACATTCTGGTATACCATCTATGAAAAAATACTTGTGGAAGAGTGAATGAAAATCATCTTGTCTAATATATATGAGATTGATTTGTTAGTGATGATCGCCTATTAGGGTGGGTTGAGAATGTCATCGATGACTGAAGTGAAATGGATACCCTGTGAATAATACTAGTATGGAACTAGGAATCATAAGAATTGTAACACGTTTCGCATCCATTATTCCTCTCATAAGTTTATTTAGCCTCTCCCCACAATCCATCTCATGTTTTTACAAATATCTAGAAGATACAGGATGATTGAGTCCTAGTCATGAAATTTTTCCCCTCCACCTATCTAAATGAGACCAATATTTCATGATGATCAAACATTCCCAATGAGAACTCCCTTCCTTGGAATACCATTCCAGCCTGGCCTGAAAGAGAATCATGGTATCTGAGACAATTAAATGGTTAATACCAATATTCTCAATATAATGTTATATCCTATGCAATAATTTCCGATGATTTATTTCTTATACATGAACATCCAAGATAAATTCATCCATTATTTTTTAATTTTTTTGATGCGCAACTTGGGAATATTGGTATACATTAAGACATCCATGGGTATGGATGAGAGGATGATATTAAAAAGGGTGATCTAACCACCAGAGGATTGATATCATTTTTTAAATTTAGTATGTGGATGGTAATGTTTTCAAAAATAATTTCAATGTGGTTAATAATAACTCCTCCTACGGAAATTTTAGGACCGATATAATATAAAGGTAATGACCATCTAGCGACACCCACATTATCATCAATATTTTTTACATTAGAATTATTTCTAGAACATTATATGAATACATTACCTCTCCCTTTTTTGATCAGTTGGTCGTGCCAATTTTTTTGTACTAATAAAGGACAAGGTTGAGATCCGAAATAGATATTCTAATACCATTGGAGAAATGGAGATGTTCATAGAAAATGAATAGGTGAAATACTTTGTTGATGATTTTTATATCAAAAAGGTTTAAAACTCCACTCGATATATCTTTTATTGATGTATCTACTAAAATAATATGGGGAGAGATTGAAAATGTTGGGGGGATAGGGGGTTACTTTTCCTTAAACCTCTGACCAACATGATGTTTTCCATAAAACAAAGTGAATAAAAACATATGAAGAAAATATCATCCACATAATTAGAAAACCCATGATACCCAGGACTCTTACAATGAAACTCTAATACACCATGTCAAATTACTTATCTATGTACAAATTCATTATGATGTAACAACTAATAGACATTTTATTAATTTCTTGGATAATGTGATGGGCCACAAGTATAGTCGATTGCGTACATAATACTAGAATATTTGTTTATTATTCATAAATCCATATGGGAAGATGGGATGAGAGACTCTAGATAATGACATTAGTAAGAACATTGTACATGAAGTTACAGAGGTTGATTAGACTGTATAGTTTAATGGAAGATGTGTATTTTACTTTTGGAATATTGATCAAGGTTGACACATGACCCCTGTGGAAATCTCCCCCCCAAATAATCAATAATGATACTCATCAGATCCTTTTTAATGAAGTCCCATGAAATAATAAAAAAGGTAATAGGAACGATATTGGGTCTCAGGGAACTTCTATGTTAGAGGTCATGAATAGCACCCAAACATCCTCATCCTCATGAACTTTCTCAAAATAGTTATTAACATCTGATGACACCACATTGGTGATATGATCAAACAAATCAATGTTTCCACTGAGGAAACCACCTTGAATGGAAGTGTTCACATCCACATGGAGAAGGTGAAAATGAGAAGAAAATAAACCTCCGACCAAATGAGGTTCATTGGTGAAAGACCCATCATTAAGAATGGTGTTTGGGACATGGGAATGTTTCCTCTCTAGAATTCAATCATGAAAAAATGTGTTGTTCCTTTCATCATAAATTAACTAATTCACCCTATTTTTTCTCTATTTTATCTTTCAAAATATAAAATAATATATAATAGATCATATTTTAGTCCAACCAGATTAAAGATGCACTCGTCATTCCATCACGATTTCAACTCCATTTCAGCCTACTCAATTTCATCCTTGAGGTAGTCCATCTCCAGGAAGAATGATATATTATAGGAATCCCATGAATCCATATCCTATTTTATATGAGACAAATTATTATGTAATACAACCAATTAAGCACCAATAATGTGTTTTTACAAAGAATCATGGTCACCTAAAGATAATCATACTCCCTCACCCATCGTCTTGAAAAAATAAATGTCCACATAAAACACCACATTGAGAAAAACGTATAAGGAATGGGGTATAAATAAAAATGGAATGAAAAAGATGATAAAAATTGGCATTATAGAACAAAAATATATATATAAGTTGAAAAAATAGTGGTTAATATGAAAACATGTCTATCAGATCCCTTTTTTGTTATTGTATCAAGTATATTTATACTTGGAAAAGCTATTTTCCCAAAAAATCCATTTTGATTTATTTTTCGGTAAATATTTTTAAAATTAATTATTACCAATTATTGAAAATTTATTTGGAAAAGTATCTAAATTTTTTAAAAATTCCTATCAATCATTTCTTACAATAATTTTTTGAGAATTTTTGAAAAGGGATAATTTTTTAATGAAAAGGTAAACATGTTTATTTTTATTGAAAACTATATTTTGGTTTTAATAATTTATAAATTTCCATTTTTGAAAAGTTTTTTAAATGTAAAATTAATTCAACTATATTATGAATAATCAAATTTATTCATTTTAATCAATATTTTGATGAATATTTATATAGTATCTTCTTATATTTAAGTATATTAGTTATTTGGAAAACCGTTTTATGTCATGTCTATATGATAAATTTAAAATAAAATTATACCAATTATTTGAATTAAATTTTGAAAAATGGATTCCATATTTTGAATCATCACATTTATTATTATATATTGGTGATGTTAATTTTTTTTCTTCATGAATTGTAAAATTAAAAAATTTAATTGTCATGGATAATGTTAAAAAGGGGTTATATGGGGTTAAAGTTAAATGATAGGAATCTAAATGTCATAAAAAAATAAATTTTTTATTTTATTTGTATATTTAAACATTCTATAATCTAGGGATCATTAACAAGCCATTTGGATCCCTGTGGAATTTATATAATGTGGTTATATTTTATTATTTAAAAAATTCCAAGGGTGCCATCTCCTGCACTTATTAATGGACACTTCATATCCACTCATGTTCACAATTCCAAATCCCTTTGGTTAATCCAATACTGTAAAAATACATAAATCCATTACCACTACATGGAGTCCTTTTTTTAATCAAAAAACCATTCATTATGGCTTTAGGTATGAACATACATTGGTTCTCCAAATAAGATGTATAGTTCTTAACCATGCGTCTTGAATTTATTCTATCCTAAAAATATTTAAAATGTTATCCAAATATGACGAAATAATAACATATGTATCATAAATTTATTGGTATTTTATTATTTTATTATAACAACTTATATACATCTTATATTCCATCAACTAGGAATTGAGATCATTGATCACGTGAACTGTAGATCACCACCCTGGGAATCAATGTAATTATTTTTCCATCACCGCTTCTCAAATATAGATATAATCATAGAGTTAATTTATATATATGTTATTTATGAAAAAATTATTATTCTTATATTATAATATCACACCTTTAACCATCCAATCAGTGGAAAAATAATATTGTCTTTAATGCGTATATGTTGAATACATCCTTCATGTTTCTATGTGATAATTTTTTCATTTTATTTTAATATGAATGTCAAGAAGGATATATTTATTGAAAATATATCATTTATATTATATAATAATGGTTCTATAAAGGTGAATCGTTATTTTCCTATATTTATTTCCACAAAAAAAACAATGATCATGTGTACGTATAGCATACCATCTCTAAGAACTATGCCACTCATTTTTCAATATCTATATTTTATAGAGTATTTTAAAAACATTTAATATAAATATATATGGTATTTATATAACTATTAATGATTATATAGTTAATTTTACAGTGATAAAAGTTTTACTATTGAGACTACAAATAAAAAACAAACCTGAAAAATGATGGAGTTATTTCTTAAACCAGTGACATTGGAAAAAAAACCCAATAATAAAAGGGTGATATAAAGGTATATTTAAATTATATGTCATATAATAAATATATATATAATAATATTATGGTTTATTAATATATTTATAATAAACATATATTTTTTATACAACATGTTCAAACACATAAAAAGGAAATGAGACCTTATGTGAGGGATTCTCATCTAACTTTTACTTTTCTGAGACATATGTCATATTCTCTAGTTATTTCTTTTATGAGGTATATATACCACACCATTAATTTAATATATTATGAATATAGTTTCATTCATAGTATTAAAAATTTCATTTTATATTATGGGGGATATTATTCAAAAGATTCCAAATTAGTAAGTGTTTATTTTACAATGTCATCATATTTCAGGAATATTTATGATTGTGTTTCCGATGATGGAATCTTATTATATATATCACAATAAACTAATTGATTTACTTATCCTGTGGTATTTAATGAAATTTTCTTGCAATATTTTCATTGTACTCAACTTGATTTAAAAAATCATTAGGAAAATGTTTTTCATAAAAGATTACTTTATTTCTATCATTAGTCAAAAATCCTTTCCTCGTTTATAAATGTTTTTTTAAAAATATTCCCCAAACTATTTTCAATATCATGGAAATTATTTTTTGATGAAATTTTTACTATTCCATTAATTTAACAATTTTTTGAAAAGTAATATTCATAGAACGTTTTTAATGATGTACTTTTGATATATTTACAATAGTTATAATGGAATTATTTTTAATCGCATATATTGAATCACCCGATGTCAAGACCACTAATTTATTTAAAATTTTATCTTAATGTTTATATAAATATTTTCAAATAATATATTTTCCCTAATATTATTGAGATTTATATTTTTTAAAATTTATTTTCAATTTGAAAATGATATTTTAGAAAAGAAAATTATTAATGGTATTTTTTAGTATTTCTATTTATCAACGACCCCAAATTCTAATTTTAATAATGCCTGATTGGGAATATTTTTGTAATTATATTATCCTTATTATGTATCCATATGGTGGACAATTATTCGGAATTTGGATGTTCTAATTTTAATACCATTCATAAAATGACTCCATATGCTTTATGATTATATCTATTTATTTGGTAAATTATTAACATTTTGTTTGAAAGTTTACAATATGAATGTTTACATTTATTATGTTTATTTATTTTGGAAATTATTTACATTTTGTATTCTAGTTTTTCAAAATGAATTTTTATCTGATTATGTTTCACCCATTTCGTTTGTGCAATTCATTGGACATTGTTTGTGATGAGTAGGGTCCGTAACAGACACTCCAAGAAATAGTTGGTATACTTAGTCAAACTAGTTTGGATTTCTTGTAAAGGCCTTATCTATTTTTAAATGTCTTATTGGAATGATGACTTAATGGTATGGATTTTATGTTTTGAATTTTTCAATCCCTCATTATGATATTGTTTACTGATGTCTATAAGATTATTCTATGAGTTAGAATATTTATGGAAAAGTTCCTAGCTCAAATGATTATTTATAAGGAATTTTTTTATGTCATTTGGACCTACATATTATTATTTAGGTTGAATATATTAATTAAATTTAATGAGTTTCAATTATTTACGATTAAATATTGATTATTTATTATTTATTAATGATATCTTCTGATATTTACATACATTTAATTTTTAATGTATCTTAACACTTTCATATTATTACATTATATGTGGTGTTGGGAAGTGTAATATGATTGATATGTAGGGATAATATAAAGGGACTAATACCACTATCAATGAAAATTATATTTATTATTTAACATTTTCAATTATAATATGATATTCATTTATCTATATAGTCTTCTAAGACTACAAAATATTTGTTCCTTGGGGATGTGACTCCTTGTATCTAGTGATAGTGTAATAATGTATGAATAAAATATACGGTATTTTTTTCATGGTCTTTACATGAATGATTCACACATAGAATTTGTCACCATGATTTATTGATTTATAAAAGTAACACTTTTATCGTTAAACCTAATTGAGCTGTGATTTACTCACTCAATTAAAATTTAATCCCCTCACTAAATAAAATTTTATATTTATAGTGAATGTGATTTCTTAATTTTACACAAAAAAATCAATGGATTTGGCACTATAACAATTGTTGGGCATGACATTGGAAAATACTGAATATAGTTTAGGGTTTTTTTGTTCCAATATTTGTGGTCCTATTTTCATATATAGGTTTCAGGGGATAATTTTTTTATAATAATAAAATTGATTTTATTATAGGGGAAAATGAGTAATGAGTAATTTATTGGTATGATATATTTATCCAAAATATTTTATATTTGTTTTTTTTTTGAGAAATTGTGTTTTTACTCAATTATGTTTTTCCAAAATAACATTTTACAGCACCCTTTTGTTTTAAAAACATTCAAATACCCCACTACATAGTATTATTTTTGTATTACATAATAATAATAATATGGGAATAGTATCTATGAGTGTTATTTGAGAGAGATTGACCATAGGTGGGTATTTCACTATTTTTTTAAGATAAAAAGACTTTGTTTTAAAGGGATTCCTGAAAAGTCAATAAAAATACCTCTTTAAATACATTGAATTAATAGTGACTCATTACCTTCTCATTTTTATTATGGTTATGAGTTATAAAAATGATAATAATAAAGAATTATATCCCATTATCTATTTTTATATTCATTTTTAATTTTTTTCAGTTCGGAACGAATGAATTACAATGGAATATATATGACTTTTGGACCATCACTTAAATTAAAAAACACATCAAATTAGCTTAAAATTAATATCTTCCAAATGATAATATAAAAAAATACCATGGTTCCCCCACGATTAGAATGAAATATGATCAGGAAATGAAGATGAGTATGGCAGTAGGTTGGTAAAATGGGCAAGTAATTTGGAAAGGTTAGAGGTGTTTCTTGTATACATGGGTTTCCTATATAAAATGAAAGGTTAGGTCTAAGAATTAGAAAAAAGGGATAAATATCAATGAAACATCAATCACACTAATAAATTTTCTCTTTCTCAATAGTTATTGTTGATGATAGACTTAATTTCTAGATGAAAAATACATCATTAGTTCACTCGTGAATGAAACGTACAAGGAATAGTTTTATTAAATTGTTTAAGAGTAGATTTTAGGTTTTGATCATTGTTATTCGTCTATGATAATGAGGAATGGGACTAAAAAATGAACTAAACACCTATGTTTTTTTAACTATAATTTCAAAAAAAATTACTCCATATAATCAATCATTTGAACATTTTTTTTAAAAAACCTTTGAATATCCTACCAATTAACTAAAAAAGAAAATGATTTAGGATATTAATTTTCTGGTAAATATTAATCTAAAAACTCAATAAAAATGAAAAAAATAATATATAAATATAACGTTCCATTTTTTTTCTTTTCATTATATTTTGGTTTAATTTTTTATATTAAACAAAAATCAAAACAAAATCTTATTTCCATACCCCACAAAAAAATTAAATTTTATTCTATGAAAATATTTTAAATGAAAAAAATGTAAACAATATTAGTGATAAAAATTATAAAAAAATTAAAACTAGAGAAGTTCTTTTTCAATTATAACGTTTTAAAACATCATGAATTAATTTACAAATGTTTCTCAAAAATATTGTTTAAATAGTGTAATTTTATTATAAACCTGAATAAAATTTTAATATATGTGTGTTTTTATATATAAATATTGATTTTATATTTTTACATTTTATTATTTTTATATATTTGGGTGTGTTTGTGTGTTTGGTTTTATATATATTAATATATATATATTCACTGATTAGGGGAAATGAGATATGTAAACATATATATTATTAATGAAATCTCTACAAAAGTCCCTAATTTAGTGACATTTTTCATGAAACATTGCTAAAAATAAAAAATTGGATTGTTTAGAAAAAATGGTTCTAAAACATCACTAAATCATAGTTTTTTTGTAGTGAATTCATCCCATGTTAACTGTGGGGTAGTTAATTCCAGGGGCATAAGGCTCTGATTATTTTTATTATATTAATACTATAGTTATCATGTGGGGAAGATATTTTGTCCACAATTTTAATGCCTTGTGTGGATTGGTTCCCAATGTGTTCGTGTAGGGAATATGATCACACCTTGTGGGTCTGAAATTAATGATAGAGTTCTCACCCATAGGGAAACATTAATCTCACACTAGTTTTTATTTTATTCCCATAGGAAAGATGATCACAACTTTTGATATTATGGTGGAGAGAATAAGTGTGCCCTCTTGGGGGACATGGTGACACTTTATGGTGAGAGAATGTGTGGCCCCATGGGGGAGATGATCACACATAGGAATTTTTTGGTGATGTTGATAGGTAGGTATTAAACCAATGGGAGGTACCCTGGGTATATGTAGATGTTAGGATTGAACATCAGAGAGGTGTCATATGTACACTATTGGGATAAAGTGATAAAAATAAACATAGTTCACTACCCTAGTTTAATATTTTTTGGTAGGACCAGACCATTATATTTAATGTATTCATGTAAGAGTGCTTGTGTCAAAAAATGTGTGTTATTGAGGTATGGTGTCGGTTCTTTTTATCACAGATTCCCAACGTAAGAGGATCATCCCATGGTGTGGGAAAAGGTGGGATCCCATAATGATTATTCATGGGGAATCTTGTGTTCATCGCATAGGGTATGACTGTATTTTATCATTATTTAATGAGGATGTTGTCATACACATTAACATCATAAAACATGGATGCTTGTTAATGCAATTTTATGTCATGCAACTCAGTCGTTGGAGGGGAATACATTGTGCGAGACTATTTCGAATTGGGAGATAAAGATCTAGAAAAAATCCTCTCTAACAGGAAATATCATTAGTTCCCCTCAATGACACCATCGTTAGGTATTATGTGTCTACTACTCATGTGCCTATTATATGGGCATGGAGTAAACCCTGTCGTAGAGGAGTAGAAATCAGGTCTCTCAATGATAGGGTGTCTATTTTATTATTAAGAATAATTTGGGTTTTTATTTATTAGATAAAAAGGAAATGAAATAGTCCAGTCCATGCTTGAATAGAAAGAGGAAGACACAGGGTTTCATGGTATTGATCACATTGTAATTTGGGGGTGGATGAACTGGTTTTGGATGGTTACATGATACCTACTCACATAAAATTCGTAAAAGGGTATTGGGTAAAAGGATAAATATTATGGTGGCCTAGGGGATGGATTTTAGTATGTTTTGGTTTCTTAATAGTTGGGGGATTTTAAAAGGATAGGGGTCTCATGAAGGATAATAATTCACAAAATAGGGTGGTATTTCCATGTAGAGAGGTCATGGTTCCCATGGGGTTGGTTTCCTAATGGATAATTAACCTATGAATCCCAAAGATCTAAAAATGGATTTCTTCCTACATAATAGTCATGGAAATTCTGAAATTTTTTCTCTATAGTTTGTGGAGGTTCTAAAAAAACCATGGGAGGTATTTTCATGAAAGATGACTACCTTGGGATATCTATTCCACTTTAGCCCACGATGGATATTTCTCCATGAATTTATAAATTTGATTTGAATTCAAATGATCTTATCCCCTAAAAATTCATACATGGGTAGGTATTTATAGGAACATTGGAGATGTGTGCATAAATTTAAAAAATGTTCGGAAAATGTGAAAAATATTCTGACCATTACGACATCATGGGTGTTCCGTATATAGATATATGTTTCACATAGAGTACCACCTCAGCCTCTGTATAGATCACAGACCTCTATGAATCAAGGTTACATTGCGAGGATGATAATTCATATACCTCCATGTGGATGGTACAACATTACATTAATATTCATGTTCTAATGGTTCTAAAATTCACGAATACATGTACATCGTTGGTTTTTGGTTATTTTATTACCATATTTACCTAAAACTAGTCCTTCCATCATCAAAACTCTCCCATAAAACACATATTATAGTCTCTATTGACACTTTCAACGAGCATGTGATTATTACTCCAATAGTTTATATCATATTTTTTGTAGTTTTTCTATCATTCAATCATTATTATTCTGATTTAGTTGATTCCATAGTATACATACAATTAAAGTGTTATTTGTATCCATTTTCCCTCAATTCCCATTGAGGATATATATACATAATATGATTTTTTTTGTTTATATTCAATGAATATTGTTTCTATTTATTGATAAAGACATGATATCATTAATAAATAAATGTTTTCCTCATTCAAAGAAAATATCAGGTCCTCCATATATGTTCTCCCCCTTCTCCTCCACCTATTAAAATATATTTATACAATTATCATTAATATCATTTCCCATATATGGAATATGAAAACTAATTAATCATTGGTGTCAATATATATTATCATTCATGTTAGTTGATATTTTCCATTTCAATTTATACTTAAAATCACATTATGATCCCTTTCAAAATTTTCATTTAAATTAACTTGTAATTATGGATATTTTTCATCAAAATTTTCTAAAATTTTGTGAAATTTAAATTTATTTCAACATCATTGATATATGAACAACTGTAATGTGTAAAAAAAAATCTTGTGGTGTTTTCCGTACTTTAATCCTTAAATATATTCATTTCATGATCCTTTGTTTAATTTTTTTTAATAAATTATCATCTGCAATTATAATTATTTTGAGTTATTTTGAAATTTATTTTCATAAATAACATCAACAATGAATTTTATTATCCAATCAGATCTCATATTTGATTAAGTTCACTAACAATAAAATTTCCTTTATGAATTTGACGTTCTTAATAATTTTTCTAATTTTTAAACAATATAAAATTCATATGGTTAAATGATACTTATAATTCTCAAAGAGAAATATTGACAATTTTAATAATAGTCAATTGTATCTTTTTTATAATTATTATTATTTGTACATTTTTAGGATTTTTTAAATAAAAAATAAAAAAAATTTCATTTAATGTCCGAATAATTTTTAATAACATCAAAAACATCCTTATGATGTTTGGAGATAATTAAAATAATGAAAATACTCTTACAAAATTGATAAATGACCATTATAGAATTATATTCATCAATAAGTGAATTATAAGACTTTTCAATTTTCAACTTCAATGATTGAATGATGTTTAATGAGATTCAAAAAATAATAATTAAAATAATGAAAATCCATATAGAAACGATGAAAATCTTCCCCTATCGTAATATTCACTATACATATCATAATTATAAATGAATTATATAAAAATTCAGTGAATGTTATTTTTCTAGTTTCATTACAAGAATTTCATACTAATTAAAAAAATCGAATCTTCATAAAACCATCACTAATTGATATATATCATTTTTATCAGAATTCATAATGATAAAATAATCCGGGATGTATTTTTACCCATACATCTAGTTTTTATTATTCTATCATAGCTTTATATTATCATATGTCAAAAATTTACTTTCACACCTCTATCTAGACTTTTCTATATAATCAGAAATTCTTACTCAATTAATTCATGTATTATAGTATAATATATATATTCAATCACTGTATTCAAATATATATACATCAATATTACAACATAAAATCACCACTTGTTATATTTCCATGAATAATATCTCTGCAGTCATCATGTTTGTGGTTCTCTAATAAGAATCCCCCTATTCACAAACTCCATATATATTCTTTATTAATCATATAGTGTAAGATTCATCATTATTTAGACTATCAAAAATTTGTGTCATATCATTTTCCACTTTTCAATATCATTTATTGGGATCCTACTCGTCATTGAATCTTCACAATATATTTCCTTTCTCTCTGATAGTCACAGTAAAATAAAATATCACATTCTTATTCATTATTCATCTCGGATATTGCATATCCACATTGGTATTTGTTTTCAATATTATTTAACATTATAATTCGAAATACCCCACTATTGAAGTTAAATTAAATTTTATGTCTATGAGAAGGTACTACATATCTCGAATCATATTCTACGTTTTTAAAAAAATATCCTTCTCTCTCTTTTATTTTGAAATTATGTTTAATCATATTATAAATTGAAATATATAATAAAATTTCTTTTATGATCATTTTCCATTAATTAAAAACCATAAGTAAATATTATAAGACTTCGACAATAAAACAAGTGCGACTAACCAAAAACATGTTTCTACAAATAATATTTTCAATATGTAATACTACTATAAAATTTTTCATTATATGCCTTATGTAAATCGATACATTGAGAAATTTTGAACTTACAATCATCATCATCATACTAAATACAAATATTGATTTGAATAGTATATTACTCCACCTTAATGTTATTTTTGTCACCAATATTCACTATAGATACAATATTCTTAAGAAAAAATTCTCTCTATAAGCTCGAGCAAATGGAATCCCCATAAAGGTAATATCCAAAAACAATTTATATTTGAAATTATATTATACAATTATTTAATCCTCTTCATGTTATTTAATATTTTTAATACTCAACCATCTCTTTTATTTAATTCATTACATTAAATTTGATATAAAAATCACAACCAACATAGATTTGGGAATATTATGGCACTTCATTATTTTATAAAAGTGTTTTGATATGAATTAATACTCAACAAGAAACCTTTTCACTTTCTATATTCAACACTTGTAAAAAACATTTACACATCACTTATTGTTTTAAATATTTTTCATTATCCATAAAATCACATTAATCTTCTAATTCAAGCTTCATTTTCCATGAACTACGTTCTTATATAAATATTACTATTATTCTATCCTGAGATTCATGAACATAATTCGTGTATCTATTGCACAGTATTATATGAACATCGTATTCCTCTTTCCTTATATGTAACTAGAAATAATATTGCATGATATACATTCATCTCATATATTTTATTTATCTTTTGTAGCCTATATATTTTTCATTTTTTATTTATGGGCTATAAATATCTATATACTCGGGTTGATTATTATTTCCATGGAACTAATTCACTTATTTTATATATCTTCCCACAAGATTATTCCAATTTATTTCCTATAAAAATTACACCTAAAATTTTAGACATCATTTCCAAATACTCAAAAAATATCTAGCAATATCCTCTATTGAATGTTCATCGATTATATTTATTGAACTATTGTTGGAATACAATATACATACAAATCCCATTCCAATAAATTATTTTCTGATTTATTAGGTAACCTTTGTATTATCAAATCATATATAGTTATTAATTGTATAGTAATAACGTTTTCTAATCATTCTTTAGCCTAAAATCATCATGATTTTTTTGTTCAATCTGAACTACAAGATAAATCACATATGGATTCACTAAAAAATAAGAAATAACTATTTCATACTTCTTAAGAAATTATTTTTTGGTATATTTAGAAAATTTATCCAAAATATTCACAACTGTATCATATTCTTAAACATTTATCTTTAACCTATTATTAAAATTTAATGCTATTATTCTCAATCTCATTAATTTCGTATTAATTTTATACTAGTTATTCAATTATATTTTTTATCATCATATATTGTTCTATTAATAGAACCTTAGATGTATTAATCTTATCTATGATGTTATTTTCTGTTAAATACTAATAACTATACATGTTCCTGATTATCTTCATTCATTTATTCTTACTAGTTTTTCATTCAATAAATGATACCTACATAATTAATATGAAGAAGAAGAGATCCTTACATTTGAAGTATTGAAATATTAATTTGTGATGAATGAAATGTTCTTGAATATTAGAGTTCCATGGAGACATTAAAAATGATATCAACTTTATTAATATGATGGTGATAATATATAATCGAATAAAAATAAATGAAAAGAAAATTTAATGAAATTTCTTGTACTTTTGAGAAAAAAAAATATTATATATTGAATTATTTTTCATAATAACTTAATAAGGGATTAAAAAAAATATATTTATAATCATAAATACAACCATCTTAAGAATCCAAACATTTTATAAATACATCAAACCCTATAATTAAGCTATTGAATATGGAATAAAGTTATCCGAGTGGCAGAATAGGTGGGTATGAAAAGTTGAGGGCGTGTGTTATTTTTAACATGGTTATTTTTTGTTATCATACACAGTGTGAGTAAGAAGATCACACTATAAGATAGAATCACCTCTAGATAATATTTCATCATGGTACTGATAAGTAAATATGGAATATCATGTAGTGTGAGGTGTAATAGTGGTTTTATAGGGGATGTGCTACAAAAGAATAAAATTAATCATTAAAATTCAGTGGTTTAACATTGTCAGACTCATTCTATGTACAATTTTAATTTTCTTATTTTACCATGGAACATGTCAACCTAATTATATTGATTTAATTTTACACATTTTAGTGGGAGTGAACTCATGTACCATAACCATATTTCATATGGGTTTTCTCAATAGAACAAAAAACTACACACATGCTTAAAAAAGATTTAAATTAATAAAATGTAGGAGTTTATATATATGTAGATCAGTTTGGAGAATAAAAGTAATGTTGGGAAGGATGGAGGCAAGTAATTATGATGATATATTATATATTATTAAATATATATATATATACGGACATTATTTATCATTATTATATAATATGTTTATTATGAATAATTCCAAAAAGAACCTAATTTTTTATGGTTTAGTTTCTAAAAATTACCAATGCATAAACAGATGATCAATTGAATTTCAACATGTGGTTTAAATTCATGGTAAGATCACATGGTTCGTACTCCTAGTCAATCATTGTATTTTACCCATTTCATTTTGTCACTTCACGTGATCTATTTGAATATTTGATAGATTGGGTATATGGTTGATTCTCATTGTAAGTCAATTATTCAAGTTATAAATCTTTGAGTTTGTTCATACATTTGACCTTTAATATTTTTTGTGAATTGTATAATCAATTTTGTACATCGGGTAAATCTTAATGGGTTTAGTGTATAAAATGATGATTCTCACAGTGTGTTTCATTAATGGTAGTCATTTTTGAAGAGAGACTTCATCCGTTATTTATATAATCATTATGTCTTTATGATGATGATGATCATTGTAAAAATAATTATTGTATAAGCCGAACCATTATGTATTCTATGTTAAGAGTGGTACACCAGTTGTTCAAAATAAATATTTTAAAATAATTATATTTTGAACATCATTCATGTTTATATTGAAAATCTCATGACTAATGAATAATGTAAAATATATTTTTTTCATGTCATGGAGAGAAGATTATTATATTTGTAACATACTAATTTGGTTGATTCTTGGTTGAATTGTCTTAAATTTAAATATATATCATAAATTTATAATATTTTCTGAAGATGTATTTATGATGATATAATAACATGATTTTGGGAGTAGTATTACACTATTTTATTACAAGGAATCCATGATCAGATGTATTCATATTTTATAACATGGGGTTAAATAGCCTATAAATTAATTTGAAGATAAAAGGATGAATTAATTGAATGAATAATTAGTATTAACTCCTAATATATTAATGAGTATGGGAAGGTAGTGATATATTTTTATGTCTACATATAGTTTTATAAAATAATGGAACTGATTTCTCATCGAATTTATTATGAAGTTAATCATATGATGTTCCAGATGTGATATTATTAATGTTTTTAATTTCTATGAAATCTATGGATTTTAATTACTTTATAAATGTGGTAAACATGAATTCTAATAAGGAGGAATAGGGGATATAATAACTCGCATTGATTATATATCTTTTTGAAAATACAAATATTACAGATATTTGATGAAAGAAATGGTGATATATGGAACACTTGTTCAAAAACTAAAATTATTTAGGTTAATAAATAGAGAACCAACTCTACTATTATCCTCATATATTCTATGATTCAGTGATTTGAATGATAATCTATAATTATTTTAATATCATTTAATTTGTTAAAGAAGAAGGTAGAAGTGAAAAAATAAGAATAGGTTGATTTAGTTATGAAGTCCACCAAGAGAATAAGAGATATGTGCACATTAGTTAGCATTGATGTACAATAATAATAAGAGAGTAGTGAATGAATAATAGTTTGAGTTCACTAGGATGTTTATATAAGGAGATTGTTTTTTATTATAGTATGCATTTATAGTATAAAATAATCATTCAATATGTTATGATATGAAGAAGATAAAATTATATACAGGGTTTTGTATAAAAATTGATTAGGGTGGCCTGAAACAATGAAATTGAATAAGAATAATAAATAAGGAACATAACATAAAAATTATTGGAGTCCTAAAATTGTGAAAGACCCCCTAATTCCTATCCCCGCAAAACAAAAATGTTAATTGATTTCTCCAATTGTAGGATGTAATAATATATTGTATAGTATACACATTTTACACTATTTGGAGACAATATTATAATTCTTTAGGGGTTTTACTTGTGGGTCGTGTGTTCCTTTTTATAATATTTAACAATATGTATTATCCATTCATATATAATTACAAAAATATAAATTTACTTTTCTCTAGAATTTTATATTTGTTTGGGTATGGTATATTCAAAGGAAAAGGTAAGAAGATAGTGAAAAGAAAAATATTCAAATTAAACAGTGTTATAGGTAAAAAATATGGAAAAAATATAAATTGTATTACAAATAATTAACACTGATTTAACCACACTTACTGTTACAATCATCCCTATTACTCCCCCTCTATTAGAGTTAGAAAATGGTTCACTTCTTATAGATTTACAAGTTTAGAAGTTTTTTCATTTAATTATTTTATCTTCCATTTTATAATTTATAATGAAGTATAAATATGATATTTTTTAAAAAGAAAAATCTATTCAGGATCATATTATAGAATATAATTCTATTTATTTTTGTAAAAACATATATGTATTTACCAAGACCATATTGAATAGAAAAAATAATGATAATAGGGGATTAATGATGTTATCCCTATTAATAAAACCATATGTAAGGTCAGTATCCACAGATAATAATAATTTTTATGATATAACTAATTTAATAAAACATGAATACGTAGTGATGTTTTCCATCAATAAAATATATATCACATCTACAAAAATAAGATTAAGGGATTAAAATGAACACGGGGTAAATGAAAATGGAAATTTTATTTTTACACAATATGACTTAAGAATTAGTGGAAGTAATCACATATCTATGGATTCAAAAAAAAATATTAGTTGATACATTAAATAATTTTATGATTTCATTTTAAAATTTTATTATTACTTTCATTTTTTGAATTCTAGGTATACAATCAAAATAGATCAATAAACATAATGATGACATATAATCATACGGAATTATTCAACTGAAAGAGATCTAATATGTCTAAATCTCTATAAATATATCAATTTAAAATAAAATATGATTTAGGAGCTTGATGAAAAATACACATGATTTAATAAAGGGTGTTTAAACCCCATATATGAAAAAGGTGATGAAAATAAAAAAAATTGTTTTTTGAATTTTAAGATTATTTATCAATCAATAATTCTAAAATATTTTTCCAAGATAGGAGGAATAGGGATATTGACACATTATTTTAATAAATTCTCTAATATAATTTCTTTTCTTGATAATTTATTTTATTTTTATAAAGAGTGTTGTCAAAAAGGTAGTTTATGATTATAAAATTTCATATCCAAATATGATCGGAAGAGAAGGACGAAATAATTAATGAGGAATTAATAGAAATAATTAGCAATAATGAATATAAAAAGGTAAAAATATTAATTCTCATGATAAGTTTTAGAAAATTGTTGATTCATCCTTGTAAAAAAATAAAAAGAAGACAAGCCTAGTAATATGTCTATGAATATCAACAGATTTTATATGTTCAATGGTACTAATATAAATATAATAACATGTCATATTCTACATAGAGGGTCCAAACAAGATGTCTATATACAAAATTACAATTTCGATGTTTTTCTTATAAATTTTGAATAATAAATGAAAATAAAATAAGAATAATAAAATGTGTGATTTTTTGGAAATGTTGATGATCTATATGGTGAATCCAAATTCCGTATGAATTTTACAACAACTAACAACAATTATGTCAAAGAATATTTATGTTTTATATGTAAAGAAGTTAGAAACGATTAAAATAATTATTTAATAATCATTCTATATAAAGATAATCTTTGATTAATATGGAAATTTTATATAGAGATATATATGGATAAAATTATAAAGAAAAAAATAAGAATCCCAGATAATGAAGAATAATATATGAAGAGAACAATGCAATATAAAAAATTCTGAAAAGAAAAATTAATGTATAAGGATATAGAATATAGAAACATGGTTGAGAATGATATTATACTTTCAGTTCACATATATGAGTATGAATATAAACATTCATCTAATACCGTTATATTTTTTATTTTTTATTAGAAAAAGTTTAATTGATGATGATGCATTATCTTATGTGGAGATTTAATATTGGGATTTTTTTTTAAAAATTTTGATACTGAATTGAATAATTCATCACCCTAGAATCCTTTTTCAATTGATATTAAAAATATGGTCTACTAAATGAATCATATTTTTTTATTTTGGAAGTTTGTATTGTTGAATATCATATTTATTGAATATGAGGAAGTTTTGAAAGTTGGATAACCGCATAATGTAGTAAATGTTTTACAATCTCTATGTGATACTTATTATAATATAAATATAGAAGTGATTCTCCATTATGATGAATATTTTGAGTGTCTTCTTGAGGTAGAGATGTGTAAAAATTTATATTTATCTAATAGAATTGATATTTGAAAATAATCTTAATATAGGGTAATGTTCTTAAAGAAATGTCATTTGAAAATGACTAATTTATTATTCTTTCATCCTTATTAATAAAAATATCATTCTAACATTAAGGGGGATTTGATTAATCAATTTTATAAATTTAACGGCTGAATATGATTTAGAATAATTTTTCTATAATCATTCATTGAAATTGAATGTTTTTATGGTATGTATTTAAGCGTGTTCTAGATATTAGGTTTGATATATTAAAAGAAAATTTTGTATCTAAATTTATATTGATCAATTAGCATTACTAATAAGTTTTATCATATTTTATTAATGGAATTTAGTCCCTCATTTCAAATTTGAATCATATTATTTTATAAGGGAGAACATTATTTTCTAAAACAATTATTTTTGTTTAATATTATATCAATTAATTAAGTAAAATTAGAGTGTAATTTATTATAAATATTTTTCTAAGGATGAATTCATACTAAAATCTAAGTAAATATTTATTTTTTGTAAATATTAAGGAAAAACATTTCATTTTAAAACTAATGAAAAATTGGGATAATTAACCAATAAAGAGGGAATATATTGGCATATCAATTAATAATTATTTCCAATAAAAAAAGTGTGAGATATTTTAACCAAAATTTTAGTTGTTGAATTTATTTTAAAGAGATTACAAAATAAAAAAGAAAATTAGTTTTCTCTTTTAAATATTTTTCTTGTTTCGTAAATATATTAAATATTTATTATTCTATGTTCCGTTAAAAAATTCTTAAAGAAATGAAAAACTACTACATTTTTTAGTTTTTTCTGATTGATTTCTACTGATGAAATATTGGTGGGTGATTTTTTTACGATAGATTATTTTAAATGAAAATTATGTTATTTACATGATGGATATGGTGACTAATTGATTAATAACGGAACAAAAGAAAAAGTAATGAATACAATGGTATTTTTTAATCATTATAGATTATTCTATACTATATTATCATTTCTATGTTGTGTAGGATGACATTAAAAAATTACTGGGAATTCTCATGATAACTAACTCAAGAGGCCAACCAACAAAGACAGGTATCCATGCGTGAGAGAAAACTAGGAAGGAGATCATTTAGTAGTCATAATTTCATCATATACCATCATAAAATTAGGATATCACAGTTTAGTTATAATTAGGAAAGTGGTTCATATCATGCATCATGTATGTCGGTATAACACACCCCTTGAGAGAACTACCTCATTTTTTGGATTTCAATGTGATGTAGATGAGGAGTTACTGCATATTAAATACATCCACACATCTTGATATTTTGATATAGTTTTTAATAAAAACATCATTTTTCAGCGTTTACATACTTACAGTTATCATACTTGAACTAAATTTTTCTATTGTTGTAATATTATTTTCAAATAACAGATATACATTATGTTGTATATCTTCAAGATGTGTTTCATCAATTAAATAGGATGGAAATCAATATGTGTATATATATATATCATATTTTATTTACCAAACATAAAAACTCCATGGATTCTTATAGGAAGATTCAATAAGAAAATGGAAGGAAATATTATGTATGAAGAGATGTTGGATAAATGAATATAATGCATAGATGCATTTAAGTCAATTGTGATTATTTAGTGAAATTGTTCAAAAAATGGTATATATGTTACAATAATGTTTATCATGATTCTTTCATACATTAATGGAGATGAAATCTTGATAGACTATCAATTTTGTTTGGGAATATTTATTTATTTTATTGATTCGTGAATGAATGGGAGGTTAAATATTTACATGTGGTCAAACAGTATGGTCACATCACAAAGTATATCCTCATGGTCAATCCACATGGTTAGTTGGTTTCAAGTAGTTAATTCACATGGTTGATCTATATGGTTGATAGATAAAACATGTAGTCAATTCACAAGGTCAAGTAGTTATTTATCTCATTAGTCATTTATTTTAGTTATGCATATTATCTTTATATTTTTTATGTTTTTAACTATTTGATTTTTAGATTCAATTAATCTCCATTAATATACTATTTAAACTATTATTATCTTATCATGGTTCATAAATTGATTTCACATTGATAATATATATTAACTAGGTTGTTTATACAATCTTAATGTCTAAAGTATGATTATTATTGGTGTAAAACAATTGTAGTACTGTTTCCTTCCTGAGAGTTGTGTAAGGTTGTTCCTCTTATTTCATAAACATCATGGGTTGAAACATCCAGAGTATATAAATAATTATTGTTTACATTGATATTGATAATAATAGATAATAGTAGAGAATCATTGTTACTAAATGCTATGATATAAGATCATCATATTTACTAAATCTTAATTTACTGACTTTCATGTAGGATAATCATAAATGAAAATAAATAACCCAAGTCCGATATCATGACTCTGGAAGTATTTATGAAAATATAATAAGATAAAATTATGAAATGATTTATAGAAAATATAAATGATATTGGTATGATTCTATTCAAACATATATACTCAAATGTGTTCTAAATTAGTGGGAATTATTGGTTTTTAAAGAGTAATAATTGCAATATTAAAGAAGGGAAATTTAATTGTGAAGAATGAAGGAGGGTGAAGAGTTCGTGAATGTTTTAAAAGTCTATTTGTTGTTTCATACATTCATGGATGATGTTTCTCATGGAAGTAGTTATTATGATTTTGATTAGAGTATTCCAAATTTAATGTTAAATGAGTATTGAAGTTATAATAAAATTTGATATTGGAATTACATTGTTTATACAAATATAGTGAATATAGAAATAGATAATAATAAGAAGTAATAACTTAATATTCTTATATTTATTTATGATAATATATATATATCAAAGGCTATCAAATAATCAAAAAATCATGTAATGAACAGTTATTCCATAAAAGATAATCATTGTAATATGAATTTTAAATATAACACTACAATAATCTTAATATATTGTGTTACTAAATGTCACGAAAGAAGATCTACTAATTTTTCTGCATCATTGAGATAGTTGGATAGGAAGGTAGATATTAAATAAGAATAATTATTCAATATTTTCCTAATGGTAATAAGAATAAAATGATATATATACACTTTATTTAATATAAAAGAAGAATAAAATGATGATATAAGTGAATACCTAAGACGGTGAGTTGTCCATGATGTCCATAGAATAATGGATTTTTTTTAATTTAAATTTTGAAAAATGGAAAACAATAATCATTCACCTAGAAGAAGAAATATTTTTTATATTTAGTTTTCTTTATATAAATAAAATAGTTCTGTATACTATTGTGTAAGTGATGAAGAAAAAAAAGAGATCAAATAAAAATGATTTTTGAGTTATATATTTTTTATAAAACCTCATGTTTTTATCCCTATATAATTTGAAATGTAAAATATATACCTGAGTATGAGATACACTAAGCATGTTACTTGAATGAATTTCTATAATATCAATATAAAATAGTGTAACAATTATGGTTTTATACTTGTATGTTATATGATCTAGGTATTTTCCAGTTCACAACAAGTAATAAGTACTCATATTAAAATGATAACCTTGAAAATGTATGTTTCCCTTTTTGTGATGTATGTGTTTTTCTGAGTGTGTCTGGAGGTGGTGTATGAAATGATAATGGTGAGAATATAGAACAAACAGAACTATTCACCATAACCAATTAAATAGTTAAATTAAAATTTTATAATAATATAAATTGGAATAAAATTAATTAGTATTTTTTCACACATCCCCCCTCCCATTAGTATTATTTTCACCCTCAATTGGTCCCCTAAATATCATTTGAATATGTTCCCACCCATAATAGAAAATATTGTATTCACTAAATGACTCCACATGCGTGGGTTTTTCCCAATTGTCCCACCTATTTGGAAAATGAATCATAATTGGGGGAGAAACTCATTAGATACATATACTATTCATGAGACTCCACAACTCTCTTTGTGGTGCATCTAATGTGTGGAACCATGGTAAAGTCTTCTCCCAGATTTCTTATTGTGGAAGAAAAATCAGAGGTTAGTTAAGGATATGTCACATCACCCATGTTGAGAGAAACATATCCTTGGGTGTGACATTTTCCTCATCTATGTTACATAAAGTATGATGAAACTATTTATACCCTTTTATAAAACCTATAGATCAATTCCCACCATTAATACCCATAATATTATCTACCCTAGAGTCTCTTCTTCATGTTATTTCAGGGGCTTCCCACCCCAATAGAAAGATCCATAGACTGGTGGATGGACACGAAAGAAATATATATTACTTATATGAATTCACCTTGAATGGTGCAGGAAATGATATTTTTGGATCCATTCTTGAGTCTCGTTTATTACTGAGCATAGCTCCTGACACAAAGGAGGCTGGTTAAGGCCATGCCACATCACCTAAGGAGATAACTGTACAACATTGGTCCAAACACATCATTTGAAAAAATTTGCACTCATATTTTAGTAAGTGTATTTCCATTAAAATGATCCATGTATATCAGTTGTTTCTAATTCCCTAATGTATTTTCAAATAGTAAACATTTCATAAGGATAAATTTACCATTGTAATTTATGCATGTGTTCTCTACCTTTCTCAAATTTTTAAGATGCCTTTAGTTCATATGGATAAATGATCCTAATGATGTATGATATCATCCGTATAAAATCAACATCTATCTTTACAAATATGAATGGATCCCAATGATCTTTTGAATCATCCTTAAATTTTCTGGAAATCATAATTACAATATAATTATACTTTTCATGTAGATAAACAAACCTTAAAAAATTTAACTAATCCTCAATGAGTTTCAATTTATCTTTCTTGGAATAGCATTCCCTTTCTAATTCTCTACTATATGGTAGGAATGAATAATATTATGAGTCGATTTAATCTATCGAAAATCATAGACCATCTTTTATGGAAACTATTAGCCTCTATCCCTTTACGTATTTTAATCCTTTATATTTTATTAGTAAATTTTTGTTATAGATACCCTTTTAGTTATCAATTTTCCAATTTCAACACAAGAATCCATATCTTCTAAAATAATGATATAATATTTTGAAACCATCAACCAATAGATATTCAAATTTCATATCAGTGTCCAAAATTATAGGATCATAATTTAATGATTTCTCAAACCATGGTTTATCCTTTAATCTTTAATCATATGTACTTGTTCTTTTTTTCGGTGGGTGGATTCCCACACTACCTAAAACCAATGGACTCACTGATAGAATAATTACCCCATAAATTTTAATTTATTCATTATTTTATGGAATTCCTTGAAACCTCTATTTACCTCACAAACCCATACCCCCCACCCAAATGTCCCACCTACCTTTTTGAAATTATCATTAGACTAGTAACTTTCCATACATGCCAAAAAATATTATTCCAGTGTGTTTGGTACTCACTAAAAAAATAGAAACATTCAAGGACACCACCCATCCAATAAATACTATAGTATATTCACATAAGTCATTAGAGTTATAATTAGAAGACTCCATGAAAATAAAGGTTTAAATTATTGATATAGGTAGTATCATTCAATATTTTTTTACCTTTATCATTCTTGGATATTATATTTTCCCGAACTTTATACCATAATGTCATCATTGTGGACCCTAAATGTAATGGCCCGGACCTCTATGGTCTATTACATTGTGAAAATGTGGTGTTGGAGGTGTTCCGAGAGGTCAAGGTGACTTATCCCCAACACTTTTCCAAATTTCCTGTTATATGAACAGTGTTTCTAGTTTTTTGATTAGTTATATCGGTAGGTGTATAGTAAAGGTAAGTGTAATGTAACGTTAGGTGTACTGTTTTTCACAGATAGGTTTGGTAGATCTGTTTCATAGTGTAATGTCCCGGTTCCGGGTGCCACTCCACGGGTGCCCCGAACCCGGTTCGCCACATGACATCAAGCGCATTTCCCCAAACGCCAGAGGATGCCTACTAGCAGGGAGGGCACAGGTCTGATAGTAGAGAAACTATGCCCTCATTTGTCAAAGTGTAGTGCAGCGAAATACAAAATAAACATTCATCAACAACAGAAGCAATAAAACATACACATTTAAAATAAACAACTGCAGTAAAATATAACCAATAGTTTTATAGATAATGATGCAACATGTCTCAAGTTCTTTGAAAATAGCCAGAACATGTTAAATAGAAATACAATACAGTACAATACAGTGTATGGAAAAACAAAACAAAATAGCTGGTAGCATCGAGAGCCTAATCCCGGTCCCATGCTGCCCTACTCCTCAGCAACAATCAAGTACCTATATAAGGACTCTTTCCCTTATCCACACTTGCAGAAATGTAATCTTTTTGGGCCGAAAAGCATGGCCCAAATAGGTTGTGAGAAATATATCCCAGTAGGCACCCACCAAAGACTCGTGCCCAACTGTGTGTAAACAGGCGACAATAGTGTGCAAAAGTAATATGCAATAAACCAATAAGTACTCAAAATTAACCAACTTACTAGTTGTATTTCCATTAAGTTATTCATTTTATCCATCTATTATAAGAAAACACCACAGTTCATTTCTATGTAAACAGTCAGCGTCCTCAGACAAGAAAAACCTTACCCTTAGGTAATCATAATCCAACTAGGAGGTAATTTCCCTCAGGCATAATAGATTCTTCCCTCAGGCGTATGTAATTTCGCCCTCAGGCATAGAGTCTGTTGCCCTCAGGAATGAAAGAATTTTCCCTCAGGAAAGGATAACAACTGCCCTTGGGCTAAGAAAAATAACTCCCACAGGCTAAGTAAAACACTTCCCTCAGGCGTAAGTAATCGGGCCATTCCGAACATGTAAATAAACATTCACAAGAAATTTCTCTCAAGGGAATTCTACCATCATTACTTTATAGGCATACACTCGGGTATCCTGGCCAAACGGCTAAACATAGGAACGCACCCGCGGGGGTGGTCCTGGATCCAGGAACTAATCCAAAACAGCATTTTAAAATCACATTTAATTACCCATGCAATTATAGGTGGTAAAAATAGCCACGGCCTCAGCCACACGACACCCCAACATGGGTTCGTGGCACTAAAATACACAAAACACAAAGCAGTTGAAAAAATAAACACCAAGCCACCTACCTTTAATGCCAATGAACGATACACGTGAACGTCAATTCCAGAAACGCCCAAGAATGACATAGATATGACGTAGAAGAAAACTTTAATAAACTTAAATAACGTTCATTAGAGGAAGAATTGGTAAGAATGATTAAAGAAGAGTGGAGGGATTACCAGTGCGGTTCCAACGAGATCGTCAGAGGCAGAAACCGATTCCGAACATGCGCTCGGAAGATCCTTGAAAATTTGGCCTTCCTCCCCCAAGACTTCTTCCCGTTCTAAGCCTTCCCTATAAATACGAGGGATACTGACCATTTTAAGCGCAAAAACAAAGTACACGGCGTGTACTTCTGAGTACATGGTGTGTACTTCCCATTTTTAAACTGTTCCTCTGGTGGATTCCCACCAGCGTGGAACTGTTCACCTGCCAACATGACTACACGGCATGTCTCTTTGAGTACACGGCGTGTTCTGTCACACAGATGGCCACCGCCTTACTATTCGCCTTATAACTGACTACATGGCATGTAAAGGACCACTACACGGCGTGTAGTAGGTTCCTACACCCTTCATCCCCGGCATGGCCACATGCCCCATGTACTCATCCCACACGGCCAAAAGTACACGGCGTGTGGAAAATTACACAGTGTGTACTTCCCAAATTTGTGATTTTTACTCATTTTCCTTATTTTCTTAAAACACTTAAGGAAATGAAAAAAGATGAATCCCATACCTCAAAACTTAGAACCAGGTTCTTACAAACTTCCCCCCTTAATGAAATTCATTCCCAAATTTTTCTTCCAAGGGTGGAGAAGATATAGCTTAGAACAGCTCTGGAAACTGAGCATGTACATCGGTCTCCCACTCCCTGGTTTCTTCCTACACTCGGCCATGCTTCTATAACACTCGTACGAGAAGAACTAGCCAGCCTCGGATAACCTTGTTTCTCCTATCAATGATATGAATCAGATGCTCCTCAAATGACGCTTCCATCTAATGCTCAACCTCCTCTGGCTGAATGGTGAGAGACGGGTCTGAATGATAGCAGTGCAACTGAGATACATGGAAGAAGTCTTTCATGGCCTGGTACCTTTGTGGTAACTATAGCTGATAGGCAACCGACCCAACTCTCTCCAAGATCTAAAATGTCCCCACATACCTCAGTGAATGTTTACCCTATCTCTTGATCTGCTTGTGTCCCAGCGTCGGTGAAAGACGCAAGAAAACCTGATCCCCATCCAAGAACTCCAAAGGTCTTCTGGTAACCATATGCTTATGAATCAACTGGACCTGCTTAGAAGTCTGCTGCACGAGACATGGTCCCATCAAAGCTGCCTCACCTGCCTTTGACCATCACAAAGGTGATCGGCATGGCCTACCATATAAAGCATCATTTGGTGCCATCTCAATAGTTTCCTGAAAACTGTTATTATAGGAAAACTCGACTAGGGGTATGTTCTTCTCCCAAGAGCCCCTAAATTTTCGGATGCATGCTCGCAGTATGTCCTCAAGCACCATTATAGTAAGCTCTAACTGGCCATCGGTCTGAGGGTGGTAAGCTGTGCTCAGAAGCACCTGTGTACCCAGTTCCCTCTGAAATCTCTACCAGAAACGAGACATAAAATGGGTGTCCCTATCTGAAACGATAGAATGAGGGACCCCATGAAGACGTATGATCTCCCGGATATTCAACTTCCTGATCTTGTCATCACCGAAGGTCTCCTTGATCATAAAAAAGTGAGATACCTTCATAAGTTTCTCCACAACAACCCACGCGGCATCATTGCCTCAAGGTGACCTCGACAAAACAGTCACGAAATCCCTCACAACATCATCCCATTTCCACTCTGGAATGGGTAACTACTGTAACAGTCTAGCTGGTCTATGTTGCTCCACCTTCACCTGCTGACAGGTGGAACACCTCGTAACAAAACCAGCCACATCTCTCTTCATACCCGACCACTAGTACTGATTTCTCAAGTGTTGGTACATCTTGGTAACCCCCGGATGAACTTCCCAAGATGAAACATGAAACTCTCGCATCAGCTACTCGCGTATATCCCCTGGAACCCATACTCATCCATGAAACGCAGTACCTCATCATTGCCTATCGTCCATCCAGGAGGAGGGTCCTCACTTGCCACCAACTCCCGTAGAACTAGGCCTTCTGGATCAGATATCTGTCTCATCCTCACTCTATCCAGGAGGGTAGAAGTCATAGATAGAGATGAAAGATAGATCTTCCCCTGACTGTTGTGCAATTCCAGATGCCTCTCAGAGAACAAATCCATGAGCTTTCACTCACCACTGGCCTCCTGCACAGCATGTATCTAAGTCATCCTGCTCAGTGCATCAGCTACCGTATTACCTTTACCGGGTGTATAGGAAAACTCGAATTCAAGGTCTGTAGGTACTCGACCCACCTCCTCTACCTCAGGTTTAAGTCATGCTGAGTAAAGATTTACTTGAGGCTTTTCTGGTCGGTGAAAACCACAAAATGCTCTCCCAAAAGATAATGTCTCCAACAGCGCTACACATGAACAACTACAGCCAACTCGAGATCATGCGTCAGGTAATTCATCTCATGTCGCCTCTACTATCGAGACTCGTACTCAACAACTAGATCTCCTTGCATCAAAAATGCTCCTAACCAAATAACTGATGTATCAAAGTAAACTGTATAGCTCTTCCCCTACACTGGGAGTATTAGGATCGGTGCTGATGTTAACCTTCCTTTTAGGTTCTGAAAGGATGTCTCGCAAACTTTTGACGAAATGAACTCCACACCCTTCTTAGTCAACCCCATCAATGGTGCTGCTAAGAGGGAGAAGTCACGTATAATACGTCTGTAGTAACCAGACAGCCCTAATAAACTCTGTATCTCATACACGTTCTTAGGATTCTCCCAAGAAACTACTACTCTCACCTTCTCTCGGTCTATGGAAACTCCTGCCTCTAGGATGATATGACCCAGGAGGTGAATCTGGTCTATCCAGAAGTGGCACTTTGAGAGATTAGCATATAGCTGATGCTCTCTCAGTGTACTGAATACGATCTCAATGTGGGTGGCATGGTCGTGTCGAGTATGAGACTACACCAAGATGCCGTCCATGAATACTACCAAAAAAGAATCCCAATAAGGATGGAACACATGATTCATCAGAGCCATGAAAACTGCTGGCACTTTCCTAAGTCTGAACGACATTACCAAGTACTCGTACATACCGTATCTGCTCCGGAAGGAATTAAGTGGTATATCTGATTGTCTCACGTGCAGCTAATGTTATCTACGTCTCAAGTAAATCTTTGAGAACACTCGTGCTCCATGAAGTTGATCAAAAAGATCATCAATCCTCAGTAAGGGATATTGGTTCTCAACCGTCAACTGGTTTAGCCTCCGATAATCCACACAGAGTCTGAGGGTACCATCTGCCTTCTTCGCAAAAAGGACTAGAGAACCCCATGGAGAAGTACTGGGTCAGATGAAACCCTTTTCTTGTAACTCCTCTAACTGCCTCTTGAGCTCTTACAAATCAGTTGTAGCCATCCTATAAGGAGGAATAGACACCAGTGATGCTCCTGGAACAAGATCAATAGAGAAATCCACCTCACGCTTCAGAGGAAGACCTGAAAAGTCATCCGGGAAGACATCCCTGAAACTATCAACCACTGGAGGGAAATCTATCTGACATGTCCCCTAGTCATCCAGATATAATCTCGCAATCTGATCTATGACTCCACCTCCCCCATGATGCTCGGGTCTAGCTCGACTCACCTGAACATCCCATTCACCCTTGTATAGAAACTCTCCGCCCTCTGGGGACGTGAATCACACCCTGCGACAATACCAGTCTACAATGGCTCGAAAGGTAACCAACCATCCCATCCTGAGAATAACGTCATAAGCTATCATCTATAAGACAAAGAGGTCCCAAAGGAAGTGACACCCACCAACTTTAAGGGGGTACTCCTTGCACTGATGCACGCCTGCCGTTCTAGTCCCCAACATAGTGTCTAGCATCATGATATCAGAAGAAGTAGAAACAAAGAGCCTAAAGCTATCCATAACAGGTACAGATATGAAACTATGTGTATAACCCGTATCTAAAAGTAAATAAGATAAGACAGAAGCTACTATAATAGTACCTCTAACTATAGAACGTCTGGGATCCTACTCTTGCTAGGTCTGTTGCACTGCATATGCCTGCCCAGTGCCGCCGCCCTGTTACACAGCCTGGCTACCCTGAGTTGTCCCGCCCTACTGTCTCTGAGATCCTGGCGTCTGCCTACCATGGCCATGACCACCATCTCTGCCTGCACACCCTGACATATTCCAGTTCCCCGACTGCTAAGAAGCCACTGGTCTTTCTCTCGGATGTGGAGTCTGCACAGAACCCCTCTCACTAGCCACTGGTTGAAACTCCCTGCAAAAGCGTTGCATATGACCCATCTTGTCGCAAGCTCGGAACTCCACTGGATCACGTGGACTCTATGGCCTCTTGTGCCCCTCTCTGCCACCCTGGTATCACATGACCTGGCCACCTAAATCATTCTTCTGATTGGTACTACCACCCTTAGAGAAGTCCATCGGTCTCTTCCTCTTGCCAGTATAAATATTACCAGTAACTGGTGATGAACTGCCCTGGCCCACAACAATATATTCCCTCATGTTCCTCTATGAAATTAGTTCCTTGTTCACAATAGCATGTACTGAAGGCAACCTGAAAACATTCACCAGTGCTCGGATGTCTTAACGAAGACCATCCTCAAAACCTCTGGCTCTCAATGTCTCATCACCCACCAGCACGGGTGCAAAGCGCTGAAGCTCGGTGAAACGAGTAGAATAATCTATCACTGACATAGTGCCCTACTGTAGATCCATGGAATCTCAAGCTCGATCTTCCCACAGCGTCTCTAGAAAAAAGAAGTCATAAAAGACTACCTGAAAATCTTCCAACGCCATGTCCCTATTATGCTCTGACTGGGTGGTAACATCCCACCACCTCTTGTCAGAATCACGTAGCATATATGTCGTGAGCTTGAACCTATGCCCTGGAGGCATCTCAGGATGTTCAAAAATGGTCTGCATCGATCCTAGCCAAGACTCCGCAGCCTATGGTCTTCCATCCCCTAAAAACGTAGGCGGATTCTACTGTTGGAAGATACGAGTCAGCTCAGTCATAGATGTGGCAGCCTACGGTGCTCCCTGAAAGGTATACATGAACAGAATAAAGCCTTCACAGAACTTCACATCTGTTCCTGTGTCTGGTATAACAGCTGGTGTCGCATCTGTCTCTGTTGGAGGATCTAATGGTAGCCCATGGCCCACCATCTTTGAAGTATACTCATTGGTGCTATCTTGGCGAACAACGTGCGGTTGTCTAGGCGGCATGAATCAACAATGTCAAAAACATGCCTTAGATTCAAGATTAATAAGACTGAAAATGAAGAAACCAGGAAAGGAACAAGATGTAGAAGGAATTTCAATATTTTCCAAACAAGACTACACGGTGTGTATAATGGCTACACAGCATGTACTTACCTTCCCTTCCCCCGCCCGGGTCCTTCGACATGACTAAGCCACACGGATTCCGTTTGAACAAAACTACATGGCGTGTATATCATCAACCCAGCGTGTACGGTGTTATTACCAACTGCCTGTGTTTCCTGTGACACGGCTGACTACTCGGCTCCACACTACACGGTGTGCTACACCCGCACACGGCGTGTACTCCACCCCATTTCCCAGTCACACAACTAAGTCCACATGGTCGGTCCTCGGACAAGACAACACAGCATGTCCCATAGGTACACTACGTGTACTAGACGAGCTCCACCGACCTGTGTTGTTAGTTACACGACTAGATACATGGCTCAGGCATGTACCCGAAGGGATTTCCCTGACCCGTGTTGTTAGTTACACGGATGGGTCCCCAGGTCACACTCCATGATGTGTTCTTCATTGACATAGCGTGTTCAAGAAACTATTACACTGGCCAGTGTTTGTTAGTTACGCGGCCGGGTCTCTCGTTCAACACTACATGGCGTGTACATGGGCTACACAATGTGTTTTCCCCAAGCTCTTCCCTTCCCCGTGTCTCCGCCCACATAGTTTGTGACACGGGAAGAGACTACACGACATGTACTCAGGTTACACGTTATGTACTCAAAAGGTTTATTTTTCTTCCTAAACAGAAGAACACACACGGTGTGTGTAAAGCACTACACGGAGTGTATACTGGGTTTTCTAGATAGTATGCCTCCAGAACTACTCTGTAGCCCAGAAAATACTAAAAAACAACACCTAAGTGCCAAATTCAGACCTGTGAGGGCCCATACTCCCCACAAATCAAAGCTTTACATCTTATCTGTGTTATAATAATATAAATTGTCAATGATCCACCAAATTCTGGTAAATGGGGGCCCATAATCCCCAAAAACCAATGTTTAGCGTCCATTCTATCAACAACATTTACAGATATATCCGATCTAATAGCAGGTATTTATCAAGGCAGTTATCACAACAACATGCATTTACTAGCACACTAACTATCACAACAACATGCATCTTCGAATGCACCTACATGCCATGGAACTATGCAAGGCATGTGATTTCTAGCATGTGCCTAAATGATGCATGAGATGGCATACCCTCATCTCATTGGGTAGAAACTTAATAGAACACATAGATAAAATATAAACAGCACACTCACAAGTGTGCCACCCATCGGTGATATCATATCAACTATAAAATTGAAAAATCAGAAAAATTTGCAACACGAGGTAAATTAGCTTTTCCATGTACACGGGTTTGCTACGCCTGGGCACAGTTTATTAACAACTACCGTTATCATCCTATCCCTGACTAAGTCTCCAAATAGTAATTAAATGAAAAGAACCTCCCTCTGATACCACTTTGTAACGTCTCGGTTCCGGGTGCCACTCCACGGGTGCCCCGAACCCGGTTCACCACATAACCTTAAGCGCATTTCCCCAAACACCAGAGGCTGCCGACTTGCAGCGAGGGCCCAGGACTGATAGTGGGGAAACTATGCCCTCATTTGTCAAAGTGTAGCATAGATGAATACAAAATAAACATTCAACAAAAGAGGAAGCAATAAACCATACACATTTAAAATAAAAAACTATAGTAAAAGTTAACTAACCGTTTTATAGAAAACTATGCAACATGTCTCAAGTTCTAAGAAAACAACCAGAATATGTAACACAAAAATACAGTACAATACAATACAGAGTACGACAAAACAAAACAAAACAACCTATAGCATCGGGAGCCTAATCCTGGTCCCATGCTCCCCTACTCCTCAGCAGCAATCAAGTACCTATATAAGGACTCTTGCCCCTATCCACACCTGCAGAAATGTAATCTATTTGGGCTGAAAAGCATGGCCCAAACAGGGTGTAGGAAATATATCCCAGTAGGCACCCACCAAAGGCTCGTGCCCAACTGTGTGTAAACATGCGACAATAGTGTTCCAAATTAATATGCAATAAACCAAGAAGTAATCAAAAGTAACCAACTTACTAGTTGTATTGAAATTTAGTTATTCATTTAATTCATTTATTATAAGAAAAAACCACAGTGCATTTCTATGTAAACAGTTAGCATCCTCAGACAAGAAAAACCTTACCCTCAGGTAATCAGAATCCAACCTAGAGGTAATTTCCCTCAGGCATAAAAGATTTTTCCATTAGGCGTATGTATTGTTTCCCTCAGGCACATAGTTTATTGCCCTCAGGCATGAAATTTTTTTCCCTCAGGCTAGGATAACAACTACCCTCAGGCTAAGAAAAACAACGTCCACAGGCTAAGTAAAACACTTCCCTCAGGCGTAAGTAACTGGGCCATGCCCAACATGTAAATAAACATTCACAAGCAATTCCTCTCAAAGCAATTATACAATCATTACTTTAGAGGCATACCCTCCTGTATCCTGACCAAACGGTTAAACAGAGGAACGCACCTCTGGGGGTGGTCCTGGATCCAAGAACTGATCCCAAAAAGCATTTTAATATCACAATTAATTACCCATTCAATTATAGGTGGTTAAAATAGCCACGGCCTCAGCCACACGAAACCCTAACATGGGTTCATGGAACTAAAATACACAAAACACACAGCAGTTGGAAAAAACACCAAGCCACCTACCTTTAACACCAATGAACGATATACATGAAAGTCAATTCCGGAAATGCCCACGAACGACGTAGATATGACGTAGAAGAAAACTCGGTTAAACATAAATAACATCCATTAGAGGAATAATTGGAAAGAACTATTAAAGAAGAGTGGAGTGCTTACCCGTGCGGTTCCAATGAGATCGTCCAAGGAAGAAACGGATTCTGAACGTGCGCTCAGTGAATCCTCTAAGATTCGGCCTTCCTCCCCCGAGATCTCTTCCCATTATAAGACTTCCCTAAAAACAATGAGGTTACTTCACATTTTATGCCAAAAAAAAAGTACACGATGTGTACATCCGAGTACGTGGTGAGTACATCTGATTTTTAAACTATTCCTCTGGCGGCTTCCCACCAGCGTGGCACTGTTCACCTGCCAACATGACTACACGGCGTGTCTCCTTGAGTACACAGCGTGTTCTGTCACACAACTATCCACCTCATTACTATTCACATGCCAAATGACTACACGGCGTGTAAAGGACAACTACACGGTGTGTAGTCAGTTCCCACACCCTTCATCCCCGTCATGGTCACACGCCCCGTGTAATCATCCCACACGGCCATAAGTACACGGCTTGTGGAAAAGTACACGGCGTGTACTTCCAAAATTTGGGATTTTTCCCCACATTCGTTATTTTCATAAAACATATTAGGAAATGAGAAAATAAGAAACCCGTACCTCATAAATAAGAACAGGGTTCTTACACAAAGATCAGTTTCACAGATCAGTTGGTGTACAGTAATGGTAGGTGTACAGTGTTTCACAGATCAGTTTCACATATCGGTTTCACACATCGGTTTCACAGATTAGTTTCCTAGATCGGTTTTACAGATCTATTTCACAGATTGGTTTCACAGATTAGTAGGTGTACAATAACGGTAGGTGTACATTGTTTCATAAATCGGTTTCACAGTTCGGTTTCACAGAATTGTTTCACAGATCGGTTTCACAGATCGGTAGTTGTACCATAACGGTCAGAGTACAGTGTTTCACAGATCGGTGTCAGAGATTGATTTCATAGATTAGTTTCATATAACAGTTTCACAGATCGGTAGGTGTATAGTAATGGTAGGTGTACAGTAACGGTAGGTGTATAGTAACATTAGGTGAATAGTGTTTCCAGCTTCCTATAGTTTTTCCCCTTTTGACATTTCCTTTGACATAAAATACATTTAAAGACTTATTTTAAAAACTCTTAAAGATGATTCAAAGGCCATAAATCCAATATTAATTATTCTTATGGCTCGGGATGTTTTTACTTGGTCAAACCACATGGGTTAAAGTGATCCAATTTTAATAGTGAATTAAGCGTATCTTAAACTACCACCCCATTAAATCTTCAAAAGGGACGAGATATCTTCCTCCATTTTTCTTCCTCTTTGTTCTCGGCTATGACATTCTAGAACCTTTCAATCCTTCCCGTAAGAGTTTCACAATCAAACTTTACTCCTTAAATTGGTTCTGCTCTGTTTTGATGCAACCAAGCTGTATCAATCAATCTTCGATATAAGGTATGTTTTATCGTCGTTCTTTTGGGGTTCATCTTCTCATGTTCTCCATTCCATTTTAAAGAGTGTAATCTCCATGATCTTGATAGGTTTTTCTTGGGGTCTGGTTGGTGTCGTCGTACTGTGGCATCCTCGTGAGGATGTAGTTGTTGTGAGATAAGGATTGTGACCCGTTGTGTGGATAACTAACATCAAGAATTGTTGAGGTAGGGGATTCTTTTCTTCTATTTATTTTAATTTCAATTGTATTGTTAACATGTTTAATCCTGCTGAATGACAATGGAATTGACATAATAAATACTCTGAATCGAATAAAGTAATTGTATTGATCATATGTTATTGCCTCATGTTTTTCTAGATTGTTTTATATCTATTCTTTATTTGATTAGCTGTTTGTTCTTGATGGAAATAGGTAAAAAAAACGTAAACTTTGATTAATTGAAAAGTGGTGGATAAAGATAAAGACGCATGAAAATGATTCCGATTCTTGTTATAATTTAATTTTAATAAAATTAGCACAGTAAGCATGTTTAATTTTTTGTGATAGCTTACTGGTTAGGTTTACTGAATTTGGAACCTACAAATAATAATCAGTTAACCCCATGATATATTAAAGAACTCCTTGTTTGATAATTTCAAAAAGGGTTCTGAGTTACCCTCTTGATTTATAAATGGCCAAGAGCCACTGATGTGATGTTTGTTCTCCTTCTGCTTGTGTTGTAATGTGAGCCTGGATGGCTGTTGTCATATGTGGAGGCATGGAGACTTTAGGTTGTGGCAGAAGATGATGCTTAGAGGGGCGAGATGCATTAGTTTATGCATGTGGGTGTCTTAGAAGACATCAGGTATGATTGAATGGAATGGATGTGATTGTTGGATGCTTGGTGATTTTAATTGGTTTCTTGTCTACTTTACTTTTCCCCACTACTCCAGGCAGCTAGTCTTTCTTACCCTTCTTCTGAAAGAGGCGAAGATGCATGGGGTATGCCACGTTCTTTCCATGTTTAGCTTCTCCATGGAGGAAGGGTCTATGCTCTTTCTATAGGTGGAAAAGATTTGATGGGTAGTACATCTACTCATCGTGTTGATCCCCTTGTGTTAGTATCATATGATTATTTTCTGGAATGCCTGGGAATATGGGAAATTAATTCTATAATGATGGTTTGAATAAATGGTGTCAACCCATGGGAATGGGGTTGCTGGAACATAATGTTGAATTTGTAATTTTGAAAGGACAACTAACTTTTGGTGTGACGCTAATTAAACATAATGTGGAACTGTTCATGGTTAATGTTTAAAGAATTAATTAACATACAGTGGAATTGATTAAAAATGGAATGAAGCAATATAATAAAGCTCTTTAAATGGTTGTGTGATTATAGGATACCTAGTCTTAGAAGTGGCAGCCTGGAGTCCGAGAGATGTTAGCTACAGTTGTGTCTAAGACTAGGTAATGCCCACTGTGTGGTTGTGAGATATAATATATCCTATACTTTTTGTGTTTCAATATGCTACTCCACCCTGTCAGTAAGGGAAACTAACACCCCTGGGATTCTGAGCCATGGGGGGTGTTTTTCGCAATATTTTGGTGGAATGATGAATGGCTAACTACCCCTTTGGCCCGACTCTCTTTTCTTGGTAGATACTAGGCACAACAGTTAGTTTTCCCCATATATGTGTGTAGAGGGTTGTAATGTCTTGTGGTTATTCACACATATATATTATGGATATAGTATCCTATGGACTACTATAGGTGTAACGTGTATAAGATGTTATGGCTTGAGGAAATTATTCAGTGAATGTGCTGTAATGGATTGAGGTATAATACCCAATGTATGATACACGTTATACGATCTGTGGTGGCTCCCAGAACTTATCTGGTTACTTTTGGTTAGGAGGATGGTGTGGTGCTTCGCCCAGGTGTATGCGGGCATGCCTTTATGGTTCATGAGGTGCATATGGTGGTGCTTCACCCAAGTGTCTACATGAAATCCTTTTTGGAGAGAGATGCTTAAGATGAGTGACATTGGGGAAAATTGAAAAACCAATGGGGAAGTTCTAACGGGGTACCCTAGATATTCATTAATATATTATATATTCATGTATGCATTACTTGGTTAGAGTAGACATAGTGAGGTTGGGAACATAATATACCTATTTAGGTGACGCTTTTGTTTCAATTTTTGTTCTCTCTGCTTTAGCATGATTTCTTTACTTTTTCATGAGAGGCTTTGGGGAGGATCCTACTGAGTATACTGTTATACTCACACAAAGTATATATAAATAGTTTTTCAGTTCACTTGGAGCAGGTTAGAGATCAAACTAGTTTCTACTATCTTGGAGTTGCAGGAGCTGTTCAGGTTGTTGTTGCTACTATTTTATATTATTTTGGGTACTTACAGTTTTTCCCATACAGTTTTAGTACCATTGCATAACATTTCATATTTGCACTTGGGTTTATTTTATATTCTAGTTCGGAGTTGGAGTTGATTGGTGTCTATCTTATCTCTCTCTTCCACATATATTCCCTTAGAGGGTAATGCCTCCCATTTGTGTGTTTATTATACCCTTGATGCTAGTCACCAATCCAGGGCCTACTGGAGGCGGGACTCTGGGGTCATTATCTCCCTTCTCACATTGTTGGCCAAGGAGGGGTACACTTTGTGGGGAGAGGGTCATGACAGAGTGGTATCAGAGGTCTAGTTGAGGGATAGGATGGAGTTTGGAGTTAGTCACATGTGAGGTTTCATGGGTTGGTAGGGCAACTGTGTCATTAATGTTTAGCATGTTAGGTAAACACTGAAGACCAGTTGAGAAATAGGTGTTTAGGTCCCCCTATGATCAGATGTACGGACCTTTATGTTTAAAATGGATACTCAAAAAGGTGATACTAGTTGCAGGGTAGAGACCTAGGAAAGGATCATGCATCATTCTTCTTTGTTCTTGTGTTTGAATGGGTAAATCATGGGATAGGTTAACCTAAAATAAATAAAATAATACAATAAATTAATTAATATTGAGTATTCCATATTCATAGCTTAGAAGCTCTAATGGGTTGTTATTTTACAGGTATGGATCTAGGTTAACATCCTCGTCAGCTTTGCACTGAAAATTTATAGTAGGCTATTCCAGCAGATCACCACAGGGTAGAGGTTGACGATGTAGAAACATGGAGGAAGACACTCCAAGAGTTTCAGTGCCAGAGTCTTCAGAAGTATTAAGGATACGTTTCAGATTTAGTCATGGAATACTGTTTGGAGGAGGTCGAGATAGGCGTCAGTTAGATTCGTGCTCGGAATAAAAACTGGGTGTCCATAGTTGTGACGATGCTATTGGAGCAGCGAGGCAGTGGTGGTTCTTGTTCCTTGGGGATCGTGAGGAGTCAGCAATCTCATGGGAGGAGTTCTGAAACAGGTTTAGAGTCGAGTTTCTTTCTTTGACTGCAAAGGCTTCCAGTTGAAAGGAGCTTCTTACCCTTTGATAGAGGATGTCCAGTGTTCGAGAGTTTGGAATCAATTTCAAGAACCTTTTACGATATTCTTCCGACCTAATTCCAGATGAGGAGGCCAGGGCGAGGCATTTTGAGGAGGCTTTGCATCCAGAGATCCAGTGCCAGGTCACCCCATTTATGTTGAAAACATATCTTGAGGTACTGCCGAGGGTAGAGGTTGTTGAGAGGACTTTGCCCAGGACCAGATCATCATGAGAGGGGAATCTTCATGATTCATCATGAAGTAGAGATGTGGTCTAGGGTTCCCAATTTTTAGGGAAGAATATTTTTCATTCAAATGGGGGTAGGTCCCATCCCTTCACGTCTTGTTTCTCTAGAGGCAACAACTCTCAAGCTTATGGAAATAGAGCAGGTGCTTGTTTTTCTTGTGGTGGTCGTGATCATCAGCAATGGGAGTGCTCTAACTTTCAGATCAGCCATCATGTGCCATGCACTACGCTCGAGGTTCCTTCATTGAGGCAGTTTCAGCCGAGGCAACAGTAGCTAGTTGCGCCAGCATTAGATCAGCATAGGATAGATGGGGCAGGCAGAGGATAACCCCACGATGCTCCTTGTCCTCAGAGAGTAGAGTGCGGTCTTGGTGGTTGTCGTCATCAGGGTCAGAGAGGCCATGAAGGAGTTCATGGTCAGGTTCATGCACTAGCTTTGCCAGCACCAGACGAGTTAGACGTCGTACGAGGTACACTTTTCTTGTTTTCTACCTCGGTGTATGCCTTGCTTTATTTAGGAGTGACACCCTCCTTCATATCACCTACCCTTGTCCATGATTTGGGACTTGAGGTAGAGTGGATTCTATTACCCTTGGCGTTGACTATGCCAGTTGGAGGTTGAGCTGACTTGTTTGAAGTATTTAGAGACTATGAGCCGTTGTTGGGAAAACCCCACTCTTTGGGAGAATTCCTATGTTTACGAATATAACTGTATGATGTCATCCTCAGCATGGATGGGTGTTATTTGATGCAGGCTATCGTGGATTGCTTCAGGAAGAAGGACAACTTCATTGGTGTAGATGGAGAGCAAGTGGTGTTTGTTGGTGAGAGAGATCGTCAGATGGGTCATAGGCGCATTCCATCCTTATCATCCATGATGTCTGATATGATCTTGAGTTATTTAGAGGTTCAGTAGTTGGCATTTCCTAGGGACATAGATGCTACCCTGATATCTTTCTAGAAGAGGTTGTAGCATTACCCTCTCGACAATAGATCGAGTTTGGGATCGAGCTATAGCCATGATCATATCCTATCTCTATGTCTCCATATAGGAATTCCCCTTCTGTGTTACGAGAGCTATGTATACATCTTGATGGTCTGTTACAGTGCAGTTTTGTTCGTCCTATTGTGTCACCGTGGTGTGAACCCATTTTGTTCGTGAAGAAGGATGATTATAGTTTGTGGTTGTGTGTCGATTATTGTCGCTTTAACAAAGTGATATTAAAGAATCTCTATCCACTTACATGGATTGTTGAATTATTCGATTAATTGAAGGGTGCAAGTAGGTTATCGATGATCGACTTGCGGTCAGGATATCATCAGATGCGTGTAAAGGATGAGGATATCCCGAAGACTGCTTTCTGTGGTCTTCATGGGCATTATGAGTTTGTTGTAATGTCGTTCGGCATGATAAATTCTCCAGTTGTGTTTATGGGATTGATGAATGTTTTGTTCTGTGAGTTCCTGGACATGTTTGTGGTGGTTTTCATCGATGACATCCTTATGTATTTCACATATGAAGAGGAGCGTTCATACCAACTACACGCCGTTTTGGGAGTTCTTTGTCAACATCAGTTGTTTGGGAAGTTGTCAAAGAGTGAGTTTTGGGCTTGAGAAGTCTATTGCTTGGGGAATTTTTTATCCTAACAGGGAGTATCTTTGGATCCATCAATGAAAGAAGTAGTTGTGTCTTGGGAAGCCCCCAAGAACATTTCAAATGTGAAAAGTTTCCTTTGTCTCGCGGGATACTAAAGGAGTTTTGTAGCCAATTTCTCCCGAGTTATGACTCCTTTCATAGATTTGACTAGGAAGGATCAGGCATTCATAAGGACTGATCCATGTCAGGCAGCATTCGAGTATCTAAAGGAGAAGTTAGTAAGTGCTCCAGTCCTTTGTATTCCAGCAGAGGGGGTTCAGTTTGATGTTTTCTGTGATGCTTTACATATGGGGTTAATCTATGTTCTCATGAAGTAGAGGTCAGTTGTTTCTTATGGGTCTTGGCAGTTGCGTCCCCATGAAATCAACTATACCACCCTTGATCTTGAGTTCGAATCCGTGGTGTTTCTCTAATGTTGTGGAGACATTACCTCATTAGTGATCTTTTTGTGGTTTTCGCCGATCATAAGAGTTTGAGGTATGTTTCTCCCATCATGACTTGAACTTACGACAGCATCAGTGGATGGAGTTATTACAGAAATATGACTTCAAAATATCATATACACCTGGAAAAGGTAATATTGTAGCTGATGCGCTGAGCCTAAAGTCATGTAGTGATGCTGTGCGTGAATCTGGAGATTCATGGAGAGTAATAGAAGAACTGTCAGTATTGCATCTTGACATGGGAGAAGTTGGGGGTAGAGGTTGTCTTTTTTAGATGATGGTATAGTCATCCCTGGTGCAGATGGTGGAAGAGTCCAAATTGGGATATCTAGAGGTGGAGGTTTGGAGAGACCGAGTTGATTATGGTGAGGACCCAGATGGTTGGTCGGAGAACAAACAACACCATGTTTTATATCATGGAAGGATTTTTGTTCCCTTGGCGATGGGCGATATGGTTCTAAGAGATTTTCATAGTTAACCTTTAGCATTACATCCTAGCGTGACAAAGATGTACCGATCCTTGAGGAGTTATTTATGGTGGCCTAGGCTGAAGTGTGCGGTTGCGGAGTTTGTGTCTCGATGTTTAGTCTACCATAAGGTGAAGGTCGAACATCGTGTTCTTGGTGGTCTTCTAAAGCCATTAGATATTCCTCAGTGGAAGAGGGAGGACATCTCAATTGACTTTTTTACTGGTTTACCTCAATCTCTGGGAGGACGTGTTGCTATTAGTGTTGTAGTGGATCGCTTAACAAAATCCACCCACTTCATAGCGATGAAGAGTTGAGATCAGTGGAAGTCTTGTCGAGTAAGTACCTAGAGGATGTGGTGAGGCTTCATGGAGTCCCTAGGATGATCATTTATGATTGAGATCCTCCTTTTACCTCCAGGCTGTGGATAGGTCTCCAACATGCTTTTGGTTCTCAACTATGCCTTAGCACTACTTTTCATCCTCAAACGGATGGCCAGACAGAGCGAACCATCCAGACTCTTGAAGACATGTTACGCTCTTGTGTTCTTGATTTTGGAGGTTCATGGATGAGGCACTTGTCCTTGGTGGAGTTCACTCACAATAATATTTTTCCCTCCACCATCGGCATGTCGTCGTTTGAAGCCTTTTATGGTCAGCCTTGTCGTTCTCCGTTGTGCTGAACTGGGGTCAGAGAGTCAGTGATTCTTGAACCAGAACTAGTGAAAAATAAAACGTAGATGGTCCAGGTGATTTGTGAGAGGATGAAGACAGTGCAAGATCGTTAAAAATCATATGTCAATCAAATGAGGAGACCCATGGAGATTAATGTTGGTGATCATGTGTTTTTGAAGGTGACTCCCCGTCGTGGGCATCGATGTTTTGGTCGTGGAAGTAAGATTTCTCCCCTGTTTGTTGGGACTTTCGAGGTATTAGCTCATGTTAGAGATGTGGTGTATCGTCTATCACTTCCCCCAAAGATGAGTAGGATACATGATGTTTCCCATGTATCACAGCTCCATCGTTATCTTCACGATGAGTCTCACATCATCGATTGGGGAGAGATCGATGTTGATGAAGATGCAACCTTTGAGGAGCGACCTATAGAGATCCAAGACCACAAGGAGAAGGTGTTGCGCGGGCGTTCTATCCCCTTAGATCATGTCTTGTGGTGACATGGTGGCATGGAGGAGATTACTTGGGAAAATGAGTCCCAGATGCATGTCCAGTACCCGGAGATGTTTTAAGTTGTTGTTCTGAGTTTTCTTTGATACTTTATTTTATGTACCATTGATGTGATGTTAGGCTTAAATTGTCTGGATATGGAATGTTTGTTCCCTTTATCTTGGATGTCGTGGTTTTGTTTTGGCTTTCGACCAACTCAGGGTGGTTTTCCCCTGAGAGGTATCTTACTGGGTGGTTGTTCGGACCCCTCTTTTCTTCTTGGTTGGTTTTGAATTCTCGAGGATGAGAATGTTTTGAGAAGTATCAGATGTAATGTACCGGAACTCTTTGGTCCATTACATTGTGAAAATGTGGTGTTGGAGGTGTTCTGGGAGGTCATGGTGACTTATCCCCAACACTTTTCCAAATTTCCAGTTCTGTGAACAGTGTTTCCAGTTTTATGATTTGTTCTATCAGTAGGTGTACAGTAACGGTAGGTTTATAGTAATGGTAGGTGTATAGTGTTTCACAAACCAGTTTCACATATAAGTTTCACATATCGTTTTCACATATTGGTTTCACATATCGGTTTCATAGGTTGGTTTCACATATCGGTATGTGTACAGTAACGGTATGTGTATAGTAATTCAGAGATGGGTTTCACAGATCAGTTTCATTAATCGGTTTTACAGATCGGTTTCACAGATCGGTAGGTGTACAGTAACGGTATGTGTACAATGTTTTGCAAATCGGATTCACAGATCAGTTTCACAAATCGGTTTCAGAGATCGGTTTCAGAGATCGGTTTCATAGATCCGTAGGTGTACAGTAACCGTAGGTGTACAGTAATGGTAGGTGTACAGTAACAGTTAGTGAACAGTGTTTCCATCTTCTTACAGTTTTCCCCCTTTTGATGTTTCCTTTGACGTAAAATACATTTAACTCCTTATTTTAAGGACTCTTAAGGATTATTCAAAGGAAATAAATCCTATATTAATTATTCATATGGCTCGGGATGTTTTTACTTGATCAAACTTTGTGGGTTAATGCGACCTGATTTTAATGGGGAATTAAGCGTATCATAAACTATCGCCCCATTAAATCTTCAAAATGGACGAGATATCTTCCTCTCTTTTGCTTCCTCTTTGTTCTTGGCTATGAGATTCTAGAACCTTTCAATCCTTCCAATATGATTTGCACAATCAAACATTACTCCTCAGATTGGTTCTGCTCTGTTCTGATGCAACCAAGCTTTATCGATCAGTCTTCGATATAAGGTACGTTGTATCGTCATTCTTTTGGGGTTCAACTTCTCCTGTTCTCCTTTATATATTATAGCATGCAATCTCAATGCTTATAATGGGTTTTTCTTGGGGTTTGGTTGGTGTTGTAGTACCATGGAATCCTCGGGTGGATGCAGTAATCGTGAGAGGAGGATTGTGACCCGTTGTGTGGATAAAGAACGTCAAAAATTGTTGTGGTGGGAGATTCTTTGCTTCTCTTTCATTTACGTTCAACTATATTGTTAGCATGTTTAATCTCATTGGATGAAATTGGAATTGACATAATAAATACATTTAACCGAATAAAGGAGTTATATCGATCATATGTTATTGTCTCATGTTTTTCTAGATAGTGTGATATCTATGAATGCTTTGATTATCTTTTCGTTCTTGGTGGAAATTGGAAAAAAAACGTAAACTGGGATTAATTGATAAGTGTGGGATAAAGATAAAGAGTCATGAAAACGAGTCTGGTTCTTGTTTTAATTTAATGTTAATCAAATTGGAAGAGTAAGCATGTTTAATTATTTGTGATATCTTGCTGGTTAGGTTTCTTGAATTTGGAACCTACGAAGAATAAATCGGTTAACCCCAGGATGCATTAAAGAACTGCTTGTTTGATAAATTCAAAAAGGGTTCTGAGTTTCCCTCTTAATTAATAAAGGGCCAAGAGGCATTGATGTGACGTTTGTTCTCCTACATAGTATGCTTTAATGAGAGCCTGGATGGCAGTTGTGATATTTGGAGGCATGGAGACTATTTTTTGTGGCAGAAGATGACGCCTAGAGTGGCGAGAGGCATCAGTTTATTCATGTGGGTGTCGGGGATGACACCAGGGATGACTAAATATAATGGATGTGATTGTTGGATTCTTGGTTATTTTATTTAGATGCTTGTCTACTTTAATTTTCCCCACGGCTCAAGGCAGTTGGGCTTGCTTACCCTCCTTCCTAAAGAGGTGAAGATGCACAACGTATGCCACATGATTTTCGTGTTTCGCCTCTCTAGGGAGGATTTTTCTAATCAATTTCTATAGGCGGCACGGATTAGACGAGTAGTACATCTAATCACCGTGTTCAGCCACTTGTGTCAGTATCATTGGATTCTTTTTTGGAATGCCTAGGAATATGGGAAAGGAATTTTGTAATAAATGTTTGAATAAATGGTGTTAACCCATGGGGATAGGGTTACTGAAACATAATGATGAATTTGTAATTTTGAAAGCACAGATGACATTGGGTGTGATTCTAATGGAACATAATGTAGAATTGTTCATGGTTAATTTTTAAATAATTAACTAACGTACTGTGGAATTGATAAAAAATGGAATGAAGTAGTCTAATAAATCACTTTAAATGGTTGTGTTCTTATAAGATACCTAGTCTTAGAAGTGACAGCCCAGAGTCCGAGAGATGTTAGCTTCTTTTGTGTCTAAAACTAGGTAATTCCCATAGTGTTGTTGTGAGATATAATATATCTTCTACTTTTTGTGTTTCGATACGCTACTCCACACTTTCAGTAAGGGAAACTAACACTTTGGGGATTCTAAGCCCTGGGGGGTGTTTTCCCCAACATTCTGATGGGAGGATGAATGGTTGACTACCCCCTTTGGTCCTGATCTCTTCTCTTAGTATATACTAGTTCCAGTAGTCACAGTGGTTATTTTTCCCCATATATGTGTGTAGAGGGCTGTAATGGCTTGTGGTTATTCACACACATATATTCTGGATATAGTATCCTATTGACTACTATAGGTGTAACATGTATAGGTTGTTGTGGCTTGAGGATCCTTATTCGGTGTATTGGCTTTAATGGATTGAGGTATAACACCTGACATATGAAACATGTTATGCGTGTTGTGGTGGCTCCCAGAACATACCTAGTTACATATGGTTGGGAGGATGGTGTGGTGCTTCGCCCTGGTGTCAGCAGGCAAGCCTTTGTGGTGCTCGAGGTGTATATTGTGGTGCTTTTCCTAGTTGTCTGTGGGAAAGCCTTTTTGGAGAGATATGCTTAGGATGTGCGATGTTGTGGAAAAGCGGAAAACCAGTGGGGAAGTTGTAGTGGGGTACCCTTGATATTCTTTACTATATTCTATATTCTTGTATGTGTTACATGGTGAGAGTAGTTGTGGTGAGGATGGGAACATATTATACCTATTTAGGTGAAGAGTTAGATTCACTTGTTGGTCACTGTTCTTTAACATGCTTTATTTTCTTTTGTATGATAGGCTTTAGGGAGGATCCTACTGAGTATACTATTATACTCACCCTCTGTATATATAAACTGTTTTTCAGGTCACTTAGAGTAGGTTGGAGATAAAGCTAGTTTCTACTAGCTTGGGGTTGCAGGAGCTGTTCAGGATTTTGGTTGATGCTGTTTTATTTTCTTTTGGGAACTTTTTGTTTTTCCCTTGTAGTTGTAGTACCTTTGCCTGAAATTTCATATATGCACTTGGGTTTCTTTTATATTCCAGTTCTGAGTTAGAGTTGATGGGTGTCTATCATAGCTCTCTCTTCTGCATATATTCTCTAAGAGGGTAATGACTCCCATTTGTTTGTTCACTATATCCTCGGTGCTAGTCGCCAGCCCGGGGCCTACTAGAGGCGGGACGTAGGGGACATTATCTCCCTTATCACATTGTCGGCCCAGGAGGGGCGCACTTTGTGGGGAAGGGGTTATGACACTAAATATTATCTCAAGAAGATTAAATACAATTCTAGATGGTTATCACCTCAAATATAACTATAATAAATGGTCCCCATAAATATTATTATAACCATGGGTTTTTTTAATATGGTCATCATGTTTTGGTCGAAAATGTACTACTAGTTTCTCCACATGCATATCATGTTCCCTGCCCCAGGGCATACCTACATGAAAAAATTGTTTATTAGAATAATTATTATACCCACATGCCAACACAAATTATTCGATAATGTTTTTTATCATTCACATGCACCATCAGAAACATTCCAAGAATTTACCCATCCTAACACTGCTCCAGGATAAGCTCACTAAATTTCAGAGTTTTAGTTGGGTATGATCCTAAAAAATTTTTGCCTTATTGAATAGGGTAGTAAAAAATTAATATTTTAATACATAATATTCATAGGGGGATATGTTCTTATTAACATCATGGAATAATTTCTTCATTATAGACCCCATATATCCACCCATTCATTTTTACAACATAACATGCTAGGTATTACCTCTATTTCCACTATTGAAAATGAATCACACTAAAAAGAACATAATCCCACCTTTTCAAATATTCTTATTAGGCCTAATCCATCTAGACACCCCCTACTTCTCAATAGTCACCACCAGTTTCAAATATTCTTTTTAGGTCTACACCCTCTAGTTCTCACCCACATTCCTAAATATATCATCAGGGCAATTATTATATTAAAAATAATACACATTTTCATTAATTTTGATTTTTCCTATCCCACAAACACCATTGGACACTTCCCAAGATATCATCCATAATTACCATACTCCAAGAATATCTCAAGTAAAATTGTATTTCTAATTATTTAGGTCTCTAAAATGATAGTTTCACCTCATTGACATGGTAAGTTACATTTAGTGGTTTAACCCTATTATATTCATAGTTGTTACACCTCCATATAGCCAATAAAATTGTATCATATCATTACATTTCCTTATATAATAGTTTTAAACATGTTATACCACTAAAATATCCCTTGTCTACTTATTGAATATAGGTCTCACAACTTAAAATAATCATTATTAATATTTTTATAGAAACTAGTTCTATAATTATCAGGATTATGGGATACTTATTTGAATTTGTCTATTCCTAAAGTCCACATAGAATTTTTCTTCTTCGAGAAGAAAAAAATATTTTTTATTAAATTTTAATAGTGTTATAAACTATATTTTCTCATTATGACATCATTTATTGATCCATTCCACGTCACATAATCTTCTCCAAACATAGATTTTATCAATAATAGTTAAATAGAAATGAAATAGAATGTTCATCTACTGCATTTAGTTAGGATCATCAGTCAATAATATATTTTGGATGTCATCATTGTTCTCTAGACTCTAGAATATGAGAACTCATGCATAATCTATTTATCTCTCCAATTAGGTTAATTTTATAGTTAAATAATATAGGAATGGTAAATAGTGGAATTAATGACTTTATTATTTTTTTCAAAATGATTAGTATCAGGAAGACATGTGATAAATTGTTTTTGTAATATGAGATGGACTCTATTCCTAGGAGTACATAAACTTTTATTATGAAATTCCGTGTTAACTCTAATAATATTTTTTTCCTTATATTTCATATTTGGGATATTATGATACTAATGAATATATTCTATTATTTAGTTATTTAATATAATATTCATAGTACTGTGTAACATGAGGCCATTGTTCATGTATAATATTTTTCTTGTAGGGTTCACATGACATTCATTAGATTTATCATAGTTGAACACCTTGATTATTATATATCATTCTATGATTTAAAGAGTCTTGAATAACTTAGTTAACATATTATTTTATATTTTTTTCACAACATAAATAATTAAAAATATATTTTCATTTTATATTAATGATTTTTATTTTTTATGATAATTATATGAATATCATGATGACTACTATTATAGTTTCTTTTCACTGATAGTGACAACTCTCGAGTTTAGTGAGACCCAACAATATTGGATGAATTTAAAATATAGTGTCATCCTATTACAATTATTTATTATCTAGTCTATGATATCAAGATGTTTAAAATATGTTTTTGTATTATCTTATGGATCATTTCTTTTAATTTCTCTTCAATAAATAATTTTTGAGTTCCATGGGGGTACATGCGAGTATATACTTGTTGTTTTAATGCAAGATCCCAAAATTATTCTTATAAATCATCTTGAGAAGATTCCACAAAGAATTTATATTGTAGGGTTTATGCTCTGTGCTTCGATGATATCAAAAAGAACTTCCATACATATTTGATTTAACTAAAGTGTTCTATTCACTCAATTTACCTCGATTTAATATAGAGTGGGTATTTCATGTTTTTTTATATTGTTTTTGACAATGAATACCCTCTCTCATTATATTGAGAGACCCCTAGTAAGAAATTTAATCATTTATGGTATATTTAGGAGAACCCATGATGCACTAGTGGGATATCTTCATCATAGTAGATCTGGATGGACATGCATAATTTCCTCATTAATATTTTTCATTATAATACGATAATAGTGGATACATATCTATATATTAGGAATTTGGTTTATGGGATCATGAAAATGATAAACTGTGTCACTAATTTTTCAATGTTTCTTCATTTTTCAACCTATCTATTGAGTGAAAAGTATTATAGGTTTTTATTAGGTAAAATTTATATATTCAATATTATTTTATGTTAATAGATTTTATCTTACTAATTTTTTAAATTCCATGTAACAGAAACAAATTATGGGTAGGAACCAAGTCATGTATAATCTTTCTAGTTAGTCTTGTCTGTATATCAGATATGGTCAAAGATCATTGGTTATCTAGAAGTGGTGATTTGATAATTGTTATCAGTTTTTTGGTATGATGTCATGATATAGAAACTAGTCAAGTTCTTCATTTCTTGGATGAATCCCCTTACATGATATCTATATCTTAGAGTGGGTAATATCTCACCATATTAATAATACCTCTATGGAGAGTGTCGATATTATTTTTATTTGAAACATTTACAATGATTTAATTTGTGATTTTCTCAATGAAATAGTGGTTTAGGTGAGGGATAGGATCTTTGATTAGAATAAGGATTCAATATTTTATCATAGGGTATTAGTTTGGGTTATTCTGGTTGTTATTAGAATGGAGGTTTTTAGGTTCTTGGGGCTAGAAAATGTCTTAATGTGGTTCTCATCGTGGATCCTAAATATCTTGATCCCAAGGAAGTGAATCATGGGACTTTTACATTCAATTAATCAAGTTGGTGTATACGGATCATAACAAGATTATATTTAATGTTAGGTGTATGATCTCAATAGTATTAACCCGTGAATTTTCAATATTTTATACAATTTTATTTTATTCATTTATTATTTCCAAATTTATTGAGTATTTATGTATTCCAAAAGATAAACTTTGTTTAATGATGTATTTTTTGTAATCCCTTAGTGGAATGAACCAAGATAATACAATGATGTAATATGTGTGCCATTAATGTTAGTCCATATTAGACTCTTGGATATTTACTCATCCTGATGATTAATAGTTTCATTGTAATCCATTGGATGGATTTGTTTCCAATATATCAATAACACACAAAATCCTAACAATAATGGATATCCTTACCATGTTCTTGTTTTGAATAATATATTTGTGTTAGAGACAAGTAATTTTATGAATTATATTCAGGTCCTGAGAATATGTTCCTAGGGATGGTTTTATCTTTATTCTATTTTAATTTTCTACATTGCAAACAATTACATTTGTCAAACAGTCAACCAATGTTGACCAATTCTATGATGTTTTTCACGAGATTAAATTATGGATTTTATCTAAGAACCATGATCTTTAAATTTATTGATGAATCTAGGTAAGGATCCCCTCTTGATTACTCCATGAAAGATATATCCTTCTAATCACATATAATTTATGTTTTAGTTAGTGGGACTTGAGGTGAGGATATTCATTATCATGATCATATATTCAGGGGGTTCTTGAATTGTATTCTACAAAAAGGATGGAATCTCAAAAATTATATATATATATATATATAATATTATATGAATTAACCAATAAGTAAATAATAATTGATACTCACTTAATTGAATATATGACATGTTTTACTAGATGAGGGAATATTATTTATTCTCCATGATCATCATCAATTATTGATATCATCATATACCTATGAGGGTTTTTATATTTCTTATACTAAATTTTGGTCATGTTTTGAATGTATGATAATATCATGATTTTTTTGAAATTAAAAACTAAATTAAAAGTGTTTATGACCATTTTCAATTGATTCTTCCCATTATATGTATATTATATCATGGTTATCTTCATCAATTTCATTGGAGTGTTCTTTTTTTCTGGGATGTATTATGAAATTCATCTTATGGTCATTTATAGCATATATAATGGGCCTAAAATATATGTGATACTTTCAATTTCTTACTTAAATTTTAGTTATTTTAACATATAAGTAAAATTATATAAGATGTTGGAAATCTAGTGACTCTATGAATTTTGAGACCATGCATTCATGGGGGTGTCCCATGAAAGTGTTCAAGATTCATATATGTTTTTTGTTTACTAATAATGAGTAATTTCAGACTTTTGTAATCTTATAGTATCAATAATATCTCATACGAATATATAGATGAATTTTTAATGGATTTATTCTTTTATGAAGAAAAAACATGAGTGCAAGGAAATCCTGACCCCTCAAATGATTTTAACCTCACCAGAAAAGGGTAATGAATCACTACTATAAATAAGGCCATTAGCGACCGCCATTGGTGGTCGCTAAAGGTCTTTAGCGGCCGCGCAGCGACCGCCATTGGCGGTCGCTGTTGCCTCGGCTCTAGAGGCCTTTAGCGACCGCCAATGGCGGTCGCTATAGAAGGTCGGCAGATCGGCCTTCAGCGACCGCCTGGCGGTCGCTATAGTGGGCCGGCATGGCACCCTATAGCGACCGCCTCTGGCGGTCGCTATTCGAAAAAAAAAATTTTAAAATTTTTTTTATTGAATTCAATATATATATATATATATGTAAAAATATTCATAAATATACTATTAAATACAATATTTTAAATATATATATATATATATAATATATTTTAAATGTTTTAATATATATTTAATACATATATAATATCAAATCATTGTGCTATAATAATTTAGAAACTTCGATTCAAGAAATAATCTCATTTCAGGTCGTTCGGAGCACGTTTGCTCCGAATGGGACCGCCGCACGCCGTTTTGGTGTTTTATGGCGCCGGAAATGCGTTTCCGGCCGCCGTGGTCACACGGCACCTCCGAATGAGGTGCCGTCTGGCCGACCATTTCACAATTCACGCCCCGGATGTTGTCGTACGGTTTCGTGACATTAGGACGTCGTTCGGGTGGTTTTGACCCCCCCAACGCGCCATTTCAGCGCGCGCCGCGCTGCTGAAAACGACACAATCGGACGTGCCGCGCGCACCGCATGTCCGATGGACGTGAGGCCTCCTCCTGCATCTTAGGAATAATATTTCTATCGTTCCCGTGCGGTTTCAGGTCGTTCGGAGCACGTTTGCTCCGAATGGGACCGCCGCACGCCGTTTTGGTGTTTTATGGCGCCGGAAACGCGTTTCCGGCCGCCGCGGCCACACGGCACCTCCGAATGAGGTGTCGTCTGTCCGAACATTTTACAATTCACGCCCTGGATGTTGTCGTACGGTTTCGTGGCATTCGAAGGTCGTTCGGGTGGTTTTGACCCCCCAACGCGCCATTTCAGCGCGTGCAGCGCTGCTGAAAACGCCACAATCGGACGTGCCGCACGCACCGCCCGTCCGATGGACGTGCGGACTCCTCCTGCATCTCAGGAATAATATTTCTATCATTCCTGTGCGGTTTCAGGTCGTTCGGAGCACTTTTGCTCTGAATTGGACCGCCGCACGCCGTTTTGGTGTTTTATGGCGCCGGAAACGCGTTTTCGGCCGCCGCGGTCACACGGAACCTCCTAATGAGGTGTCGTCTGGCCGACCATTTCACAATTCACGCCCCGGATGTTGTCGTACGGTTTTGTGGCATTCGGAGGTCGTTCGGGTGGTTTTGACCCCCCAACGCGTCATTTCAGCGTGCGCCGCGCTGCTGAAAACGGCACAATCGGACGTGCCGCGTGCACCGCAAGTCCGATGGACGTGCGGCCTCCTCCTGCATCTCAGGAATAATATTTCTATCGTTCTCGTGCGGTTTCAGGTCGTTCGGAGCACGTTTGCTCTGAATGGGACCGCCGCACGCCGTTTTGGTGTTTTATGGCGCCGGAAATGCGTTTCCGGCCACCGCGGTCACACGGCACCTCTGAATGAGGTGCCGTCTGGCCGACCATTTCACAATTCCCGCCCCAGATGTTGTCGTACGGTTTCGTGGCATTCGGAGGTCGTTCGGGTGGTTTTGACCCCCCAACGCGCCATTTCAGCGCGCGCCGCGCTGCTGAAAACGGGACAATCGGACGTGCCGCGTGCACCGCACGTCCGATGGACGTGCGGCCTCCTCCTGAATCTCAGGAATAATATTTTTATCGTTCCCGTGTGGTTTCAGGTCGTTCGGAGCACGTTTGCTCCGAATGGGACCGCCGCACGCCGTTTTGGTGTTTTATGGCGCCGGAAACGCGTTTCCAGCCACCGCGGTCACACGGAACCTCCGAATGAGGTGCTGTCTGGCCGACCATTTCACAATTCACGCCCCGAATGTTGTCGTACGATTTCGTGGAATTCGGAGGTCGTTCGGGTGGTTTTGACCCCCCAACGTGCCATTTCAGCGCGCGACGCGCTGCTGAAAACGGCACAATCGGACGTGCCGCGCGCACCGCACGTCCGATGGACATGCGGCCTCCTCCTGCATATCAGGAATAATATTTCTATCGTTCCCGTGCAGTTTCAGGTCGTTCGGAGCACGTTTGCTCCGAATGGGACCGCCGCACGCCGTTTTGGTGTTTTGTGGCGCCGGAAACGCGTTTCCGGCCGCCTCGGTCACACGGCACCTCCGAATGAGGTGCCGTCTGGCCGACCATTTCACAATTCACGCCCCGGATGTTTTCGTACGGTTTCGTGGCATTCGGAGGTCGTTCGGGTGGTTTTGTCCCCCCAACGCGCCATTTCAGCGCGCGCCGCGCTGCTGAAAACGGCACAATCAGACGTGCCGCGCGCACCGCACGTCCGATGGACGTGCGGACTCCTCCTGCATCTCAGGAATAATATTTCTATCGTTCCCGTGCGGTTTCAGGTCGTTCGGAGCACGTTTGCTCCGAATGGGACCGCCGCACGCCGTTTTGGTGTTTTATGGCGCCGGAAACGCGTTTCCGGCCGCCGCGGTCACACGGCACCTCCGAATGAGGTGCTGTCTGGCCAACCATTTCACAATTCACGCCCCGGATGTTGTCGTACGGTTTCGTGGCATTCGGAGGTCGTTCGGGTGGTTTTGACCCCCCCAACGCGCCATTTCAACGCGCGCCGTGCTGCTGAAAACGCCACAATCGGACGTGCCGCGCGAACCGCACGTCCGATGGACGTGCGGCTTCCTCCTGCATCTCAGGAATAATATTTCTATCGTTCCCGTGCGGTTTCAGGTCGTTTGGAGCACGTTTTCTCTGAATTGGACCGCCGCACGCCGTTTTGGTGTTTAATGGCGCCGGAAACGCGTTTCCGGCCGCCGCGGTCACACGGCACCTCCGAATGAGGTGCCGTCTGGCCGACCATTTCACAATTCACGCCCCGGATGTTGTCGTACGGTTTCGTGGCATTCGGAGGTTGTTCGGGTGGTTTTGACCCCCCAACGCGTCATTTCAGCGCGCGCCACGCTGCTGAAAACGCCACAATCGGACGTGCCACGCGAACCGCACGTCCGATGGACGTGCGGCCTCCTCCTGCATCTCAGGAATAATATTTCTATCGTTCCCGTGCGGTTTCAGGTCGTTCGGAGCACGTTTGCTCCGAATTGGACCGCCGCACGCCCTTTTGGTGTTTTATGGCGCCGGAAACGCGTTTCCGGCCGCCGCGGTCACACGGCACCTCCGAATGAGGTGCCGTCTGGCCGAACATTTCACAATTCACGCCCCGGATGTTGTCGTACGGTTTCGTGGCATTCGGTGGTCGTTCGGGTGGTTTTGACCCCCCAACGCGCCAAAATTCATTCAACTCATCAATCAATGGCTGAAGGTAAACATCAATCTTATCCCCCGGAATTTTAGGTCCATCAATAAGAGTGGAAAGTAATATAAATTGTTGCTTCATACAAAGCCACGGAGGAAGATTATATGGAACCAACACCACGGGCCATGTGCTATGAGTTGCACCAACCATAGACTTGAATGGATTGAAAGCATCTGCTGCCAATCCCAATCAGACATTACGAACATCTTTAGCAAAGTCGGGATGTCTCTTATCAAAATCCTTCCATGCTTGAGAGTCTGCCGGGTGGGTTAACATGTCACTTTCATGAACTCTTTCTGCATGCCATCTCATTAAATTAGAAACTTTAGATGACATAAAAAATCTTTTCAACCTCGGTTTAAGGGGAAAGTAACGAATTTGCTTTACGACAATCGGTTTCCCCTGTATCGCAATCTGACTTTGATGAGTCTTATTTCCCCTGTTCTCTTTCCACCTGGAAGCGCCACAAACCGTACAAATATCCAAATGAGCAGTTTCATTTCTAAACAACATACAGTTGTTTTCACATGCATCTATAGTCTCATATGTAAAACCTAAGTTCTCTGTCAACTTACGAGCATAGTAATACGACTCAGGAATCTTAGCGTCAACAGGAAGAACTTTTTTCAATAAAACCAAAAGCATGTCGAATGATGTGTCTGACCAATTATTCAAAGTCTTCAAATGCAACAACTCCACGATAAACGACAGTTTATTGTAAGAAGTACATCCAGGATATAATTCTGTTTTCGCATCATCAAGTACTTCATAAAACCTCCTCGAATCACGATCTGCACCAGAGCGAAGATTTATCTCACCGGTCTCAAGATTCTGGATGTCAATGCCTTCAGGATCAAACCCACGTACCATTTCAGTAAGCATTTCATGCATTGGATCAGTCATCCTTGCATCAACATCCATCTGAGCTGCATCTGTATTTTGACAACGAACATATTCTTCTCCATGACGAGTCCAACTCTTATAATTTTTCAGAAATCCATTAAAGAAAAGGTGCTCCCTCACAGTATCCCGTGTGAATTGATATCAGTTAGCACATTTTCTACATGGACAACTAATATAGTCACTTTCAAATCCTCTCGTGAAGTCAATAAACTGCATAATGCCATTGAAATATTCTCTAGATGTTCGATTTGGAAGATCAATCCAACTCTTATCCATAATAATATCTGTATAACAAACATTTACACAATACTTATTACATTTACATTTTTCAAATCAACTATATTCAAAATAAATATTAACCATTTTTTTATGAACCATTGATAAAATAATAATGTAACTGAAAGCTCATGTTACCTGATTGAGCTACAAACCTGAAAGGAAGGGGAGCCGAAGGCGGTGCTGTGAGGGAGAGGAGGCAGCGAAGGGGAGCCGGAGCCAAAGGCGGTGCGGCAAGGGAGGGGACGGGCGGCGGCGGCGGCGGGGAGCTGGAGGAGAGGAGGCGGTGAGGGGACGGGGGACGGGAAGCGAGGGGGGGGGGTGTCCGGGGTTGGGGGGGGGGGCTGTCCGAGGTGCGGGGAGGGGCGTCCGGGGTGTCGGGGGCCTGTCAGGGGTGCGGGCAGGGGTGTTCGGGGTGCGGGGGAGGGGGGGCTGTCTGGGGTGCAGGGGGGCTGTCGGGGGTGAGGGGTGGGGTGTCCGGGGTGCGGGGGGCCTGTCCGGGGTGCGGGGGGGCTGTCCGGGTTCGGAGGGGGGTGTCCGAGTGCGGGGGGGGGGGGGGGGGGGGGGCTGTCCGGGGTGCGGGGGGGCTGTCCGGGTTCGGAGGGGGGTGTCCGAGTGCAGGGGGGGCTGTCCGGGGTGCGGGGAGGCGTCCGGGGTGCGGGGGGCGGTCCGGAGTGCGCGGGGGGGTGCTGTCCGGGGTGCGGGGAGGCGTCCGGGGTGCGGGGGGCGGTTCGGAGTGCGCGCCGGGGGCTGTCCGGGGTGCGGGTGCCGTCCGGGGTGGGGGGGAGGGCCGAGAGGCCGGAGGGCGGAGGGCGGCGGCCGGAGGCCGGATGGCAGGCGGCGGGGGAGGCCGGGCAGCGGGGGAGGCCGGGCGGCGGGGGAGGCCGGGCGGCGGGGGAGGGGAGGGCGGCGCGAGGGAGGGCGGCGAGGGAGGGAGGGGGTTAGGGCGAGGGAAATCGAGGGCGCGGGGGGGGGGGGGGTGGGCGCAGAAACCCCCCGATTTTTTTTAGGCAGGTTAGCGACCGCCATTGGCGGTCGCTAATGGTGAGCTATAGCGACCGCCAATGGCGGTCGCCCGAGTTTGGGGGGCTCCAATGCCCCCTTTTCTAGTAGTGAATATAAACTATATTTTGATTCATATAGAATAATCCTTATTGATATTATATTTAGTAATAGATGTGAAATTTCATATTTATCTATGAAATTGAGGTAACATGAGACAAATTATCCTTCTCATGATCTGATGTTTGAGGTAGTCAAGCACAAGAACTGATGTTTATGTCACTAACTTCTTGGTTAGAGAAATATATGATATCGTAACCATAAGATAATTAGGTATATCATTTAATATTGTGACCTAAAGATTTTATAGATTTGGTTGGTCTAGTATAATATAATATTTGACATTGATATGGAATATAACCATGGGAAGTGGTATATTATTTCCCTGATCCAAATTATTAGACTCCTTCATAGTATTTTTGTGAGTCTAATAGCTATTGTCAGTTGGTAAGACTCCTCACTAAGACTCATCTGGAAATCGAGGGATTACATGGATGATATAACCTTATGGTCATATTTATTTCCATTTTATTCTTTTATAGGGGGAATGAATTTTAGTTTTATTCCATGGAAAATTGATTTATGAGTGATAATATATATGGGGGAGTGTCACAAACTGGTTGGACCCAAGATGATGATGAGTTTTTATTTGTGAGAGGTAATGTTAACGTTACATTAAGAATGAATCTGGTGTAGAAACAAGTTTTCCATGAATTGGGATATGTTTTTCATTTGTGGTCTACCCATTTGTACGATGAAATTCATATGTATTATTGTAGTCCTCTGACGATATGGGTGTAAACATGTTTTATAACACATTACTCCACCTATTAGTAGTTGAAGGATTTACATTAGTGCCCTATAAGACATATTATATTTTCTCTCATTTATATCAATAAATTTTATGATGTAATGACATTTTTTTATGACTATATCAATATAATATAATTTAAATTATGATATTTATTTCTTTGTAGAAGGTTTGATGAAGTTATCACATTTTTAATCGACCATTAAGACCTAGTGTATTGGAAATTTAGAATTTTTTTTCTAGGAGACATTATTGACAAATTATTTTCTAAAAAGATTTATCTTTATGGATATTATAAATTCAAATTTTTCTCTATATGTGACTAAATAAGGTGATTTTTTTCTTGTGAACTTATTTATAACATACCAATCATTATAGTGATGGATAATAGAAGAATTCAATCAAAATTCTATTGAATATTCTGTAAATGTGTGTCATATATTTTGACTAGACATGGGGAATCTATCTTATTATATATTAAAATACAAGTAATAAAATATATCAAGGAATGATTTAGATGACACCATTTTAGGCATTTTATGGTAGCCCATACTGATCAATGAATTTTTTACTTGAGGTAGGAGAGTCTTCTGTTATTAAGCCATATCTCATTTAGTTTATTTAATTGAATGTGATTTTTTGGGATATATTAGTTACTTTATAGTGAATAAATATTTCATTTATAGATCATTTATATCATTCCCTTGAGTTATAGGTATAAAAATGGTCTTCATGATGGTTTCACTGGGCATGCGACAACATCTTATTCTGATAATGTGGAAATTAGCACATAGCTATCTGTAGTTTTTTTTTCACTGAATGGAAACATATTCATTCATTCTAATATTAATATATTGAACAATTACATGAAATTATTGAGTTATTAAATGCATATTATATTAATATATACCAAAACAATCCTACTCATGTGATTATTATTGATGATGTTGAGTTGTATGATGATGCACCATTCAATGATTAATTAGATCGTGTATTAGACTAGTGTGACAAGGTCTTATGTGGAAGGATATAACAACTATAATGTATACAATGATATCATGGGTTAATAATAGATTATTAATTGGAGTTGGGAGGGTGATATGTTATCATGGTATCAAGAGTAATTTACTAGTGAGACTAGTTTTGAAATCTAAAAGACATGTTGTTATATGGGTGGAAATTTTAATATGAAAAATATTCTATATTAGGAAATAATTTTAATTTTATAAAAACAGAACATATTTTGGTTTTATATTTTTGAATTGGTTGGAAGGGTAATGTGAATATGATTCACGGATTCTATTATCATGAGACTAAAAAATTATAGATAAAAATGGAACAATGAAATAAGTGGTCTTGCACTTGGTACTCAACGGAAAATCCAATGGGATATTTGGTTCCAAGTGGGTCTTCTAGTGTATAATAAATATAATGTTGGTACATAGTGGGGAACCTGGATATAGGGGATTGTTAAATAAGTACTTTTTTGTCCCCTAGAATAATTTATTCAAATTAATAACTAAGTAAATAAATTTATTTATTATATTAAATGAGTTTCTCATCACGAACATATTACCCTAATAGCCCCCCTAGAGTCCTACTCTAATATACTCTATATCATTAGGAGATATCCCATGTTCCCTCATGTATTGTTTTATTATCAATATTATATGATCATTCATTTTAAGGCCATAACTCCTCTTATTCTTTGTTTCCATTGATTTTTCTTTTTTTTATGAATTGTTTCCTAAATTTTTGGTTTTTAAAATATTTATATATTTCAACAATATGAGTTTGATTATTTATAATGATTTTTATGTGATGTATCTTATTGTTACATTATTGGTTAAATCATAAAATTTATGATTATTTTAAGTGTTTCCACATGATGTATGCTATGTGTTCATGTAGTTTGTGGGAAATAGAGTTATAAATAATTGTTGATTTCTTTTCAGGGACCATATATGTTACATAATAATGTTTTGGTCCACAATAGACCCTAAAAATAATAATCCTAGATTTTAGGGCTATTGATATTAATGGGATGGAAATAAAAGTTTGTCTAATTAATTCATAATAACAATATAGTTTATCCTTGGAGTAATTTTTTTATTGGGTATGTCTTTTAAGGTTCTTATTATCCTATACTAATAAGGTTTTTTGAATTTAACTTAGTGATAAGTGCAGTTTGAATTGTAAATGTGATATTGGATGTGAATATCTTATTGGGAAGATTATACATGGTGTAAAATAATACCTTTTCTTGAAGCTATAGATGTTTTTTTTGAAATTTCATTAAATTACCCTTATGGTTTTATATAATGGAGTCACCAAAGGGAAAATGGAGTTTGGGACTTGTTCGAAGAATGAAAACATGGGGATTTATAAAATTTATTTGACCACATTGTTAGAAGAAACTATGAAGCCTAGAATATATGGTTTATACTAAACATGCATGATTATAGACCTCTTCGACAGAGGATATTTTCATAGTTGGCACATAGTTTGGTTGATCGTGTGGCCAAACCATTCACCCTTTTTTTGACGGTGAAATATCCAATTTTCACTTTATGAAATGAGAATATTTATTTTTTTCTTCCTTCCTCCCATTCTAGTAGATGTATTCTATTTTCTTATCTCGTGTCTCTCCCATTATATATCCTTGGTATTGATATTTCTCTTTGTTTTGAAGTCTTAATCAAGTTACAAAGTAAACATTGGATAGCTAGAGGAAACATCTCCATTCCTCTTCCATTTGAAATTTATTTATCTTCAGATATAATTTTATATTTTGGTGTAATATATTTTTCCCTATTTGAAGGGTGTTGGACCATTTATTTGATTTCATCCAATATACATTGAATATAAGGCTAATATTGGAAAATGAGTCATTAATGGAACTAAGATTTTGGGATTTGAATTTTTTCCAAATGTTTGGTTGTTTTCATAGCCATGACATTTTTCTTTTCCCTGAACATTTTATCATGTCCACTAAAAATGGGTTTATTCGTTTTAATTAGTTATATGGACCTTTTTATACATGTGTAGATCATTCATATTTAAATATAGGATGAAACAATTGACTATATACTCCCATTGGGTGTCCATATTGAGATACCCCACTATAATTAATATATTAAATACCTAGAATTACTTTGAGGAATTTGGATTGGGTTTTAATTGGAATTTTCCATTCCTATATAAATGTTTATTGAAAAAGATCACCTACTAAGTTCTCACCAGGACTTATATAATGTAAGTTACTTTGTAGGTAATTTCTTGATTATTAATAGAACCTTTTAATTTCCTCTTGAACCTAGATCATATGAATTATGATACCCTTAGAAATATTTGTTCCTAATTAACATAATTCGCGTGAGGTCATGCCTCATCAATGTTATTATTAGTTTGAATATTATTATTCTATAGAGATTGGTTATGGAATGATGGTTAATGGAATTATTGAGCATGATAATTCACACACCCCTACATCGTGTGTTCAGTATGAATCCTCACACAATTGACACTATTTGTACAATGGGCATAGCACACCAAATCCTTTATTTTGGGAGTTTACCTGATGAGTCACCCACCAAACATAGGGGTGGGAATGACGTCTCTCATTCATAAGAAGATGTAGGGGACATAAAAATTTTCATGGACTTATATGATCATTCATACTGATTATGGATGATTGTGTTATGTCTCGATTTAGGAATCACCTTTTATTATAGGTATATGCCTGAATACACCTGCATGTACTGATTCTATAAAAGTGTATACCATATATAACTATAATCTATATATAAATATATTATTGCTATATATATAGTGACTTATCCATCATTCATTCAGGCTTATTCCAAATAAGGTAGAGCCTCCCAATGTCCATTAGGAACAAGAGTGAGATGGTACTTATTTATTCATCATTTCCTATTATTTAATTATACATGTACACTATCTATCTTATGCACATTGTTTTGATTACTTCAATACATCATTTGTGGTGGAACATCGGAATTTTATCTCACTCCTTAATCAAGAAACCTTTGGTCCCTGAGTAGACTATTTTTTTTGTAAGTATAGATAAGGGAAAGCACAATGATATAGGTATTTTATATGCTTTTACTGCAGTTAGTGCATTGAAGAATCAGGCTAAGTATCTTCTCGAGATGATAGTGGATCATCCATTTTTGTTTTTGTATTTTTTATATTATTTTCTATATTATGATCCCCTATTCACCTTTTATATATTTTTATTACAAGCATTCACGTATATTACGTTACCTAGTGTATTTTTATTATTATTCATTTTCTAAATTATTTACGATTATAAGGTTTGTTATCATATTTGATGTATGTGCTTCCAATATGGAGGGTTACTGGTCCATTCATTTAGTGTATATTTATGTCATGCTCCTGTGATTTTATTCTTACATTCCTCATCTTATGTGCTACTCAGATATGAAGGTATAATCTTCCCACCGTACCACCTTTACTTTCTCAATGCTATTCGACACCCTCTGGTGTATGGGGATGCACACTTTATATCATGTGACCCACCATCTTGGGACCGCTGTTAGTGGATTTCATGTCAGGATGTTACAATGTGGTATCTGAGCTAATTTTATATTTTCCTTACTATTTGGGAATTAGAATGGGGACTAGGAGTTAATGGATTTTAGTAGAAATGATATACATGGGATTATCTATCCAATGTATGGAGAAAACGAAAATTTCAATGGATGGGTAATTTCTATTAATTTTTTAATATGATATGGTACATATGAATCACCTTGGGAAGAACACATGTCCTATGATTTTATTATTATTATTATTATTATTATTATTGAAATGAGATTTCTATTAGCTAGGTGTAATGATTTGAGGTCCTTTCATTTCATGCATCACTATAGGGAAATTAATACAAATATTTCATGAAATGTTTCATGCCACAAATATTTTTAGTGATCAATATCTCGTTACATATTATTAGTGCCTTTAATATCTATGGAATTGTGAGGACGTTTTATATAGGATAGAGAGAACATAATTAAAAAATAAAGTGCATGCCTTAACATAATAGATTTTTCCTTCTTATGTTCAAGAAGCCACCTTAAGTAGTCAATTTTGGCATGTTTAGGTATGGACTATTGGTTGCATGGGATAAAAAGTTTTATGGTATTAGTTTAGTGGACATTGTAGTTCTATTCCTGAGAAGTATTGTATTAATGGACCATTGTATCAAACTATATAGATAGTTGAAATACCAGAGGCTCTTGGGGATGTGGTGGTTATTGAAGAAGAGGTTTTTGGACTCATGATTCTCAACTCATATTTAGCAGGTCTACTCAGGGCATCCAAGCTATCATTCTGGGACGTAGTATAGGCTTTTTACATGCAGCACAACCTATTTCATGGGAGAAGAATGCCATGCCTTCTACAGAACAAGGTACAATTCTAGTATCCTCCACTTTAGTGCCTTATTTATTTGATATAGGCACATCCCATTATTTTATATATAAGAATATTATGGAAATTTTGGGCCCTGATATCAAATATTTTTTTGGCGTTATGACATTTAATACCTCGTTAGGTATCATATGAGAGGGGTTTATTTCTATTTTTATTCTCATCCCCTTTGGATATGAGGATATATATTCATGTGGAATCTCTTTATCCTTAACATGACGGGATTTAACATAATCATCAGGATGGACTAGTTTGTTCCCTATTGATAAAACAATGAATTATATAATCATAGGATGATGTTTACATCACAAACTGGCAGTAGAAATATTCTTAAGGGAGAATATAATGTTCATGAGATTCAATCTAGACCAAAGTAACAGAGGATATGTAAAATGAAATATATGATTGACAATATTTTCATAGATAACTAGCTGTTATAACCTACTATTTCCCTGCTGTAGTGGATCATTAAAATGATTTGTTCCCTAATGACTTTTGTTTCCTACATCAAGTTTGAGAGGTTGAATTCAAAATTTATCTAGTTCTTAAAGTAGCACCAATGACAATTTCTCAATATAGGAAGGATCTTATGGAGATTCTAGAGGTCAATATGGTATTGAAGGATATTTCTGCTAAAGGATTTATACACCACATCATTTCCCCTTGTGTTTATTAGTCCCTTTTCAAGGAACAAAGATCGTATAATTAGAATTTTCATGGATTATGATCTATTGAACAAACTCATAATTAAGAATTGGTATCCACTTCCTCGAATAGATACCCCATTATATTTAATCTGAAGAGAATGAGTATTTTAATGAATAGATTTGAGATTTAGAAATCACTAGGTGTGTGTGAGGTCATCATACATACCTCACATGTATTTCACGATAAGGTATTGTCTATCGGAGTACCTCATTACATTTTACAGTCTCACAAAAAAACCTATAGTTTTTATAGCACAGATGAATTTAGTTTTCTACCCATATTTGGATTCATTAATGGTAGTATTTGATGATGAAATATTAGTTTATTCACGATGCATAAATGACCATCCCAACCATCATGAGTAAATAAAGAATAAAATTAGAGAGATCTGTATTTATTATAAGTTCAATAAATGTGACTTTTGGATAGAAAAATTACACTTCATGGGTCATAACAGTTCAAGGTTAGGGTTTTCATAAAACCTATTGAATGTGGGAGCAGTATTTTCGAGGGAGAATCCCAAAACAGAATTTGAAATCCAATGATTCTTCTAGATAGTTTTTCTGACATAATATTCATCAAGTATTTCTCACACCTTACAGCAGCACATCTTGGAATGATATGAATGTTGATAAATTTCCATAGACAAAATATCTTAATGATAACTTTTAGAATATTAAGGGAAGTTTGACTTCAAAACTGATACAAGTTGTACTAAATCCAAGAAGGAAATATACAGTTTAATATGCTTCCTCAGGTACTGTGATTAGAGATATGTAGATGTAGAAAAAATAACTCATCAGGTATAGGTATCATTAGTTGAGGCATCATAAGAGGAATTACCCAACACATGACCTTGAGAAAGCTGTTGTAGTTAAATACATGCATTGTTCGAGACACAATTTAACTGTATAAAATTTAATGGTATTCAAATATCACAAAAGACTCATGTTCATAATTACATAGTGTGATCTGAATATCAGGCAGTACAGTTGTGTTGAGTACCTACCATTTTTTTATTTGGATCATGCCAACACACATAGTAATGGAAATATAGTATCCAATTCTCTATGATTGGATACTCAGGTACAAAAATTTTATAAAGAAACTGGTGAGTGGAAAATCATGTATTTGTTTTTAGAGTTACATTGGATGTTTATGATGATGATGTGGAGTCTATCCTCTCAGCCATAGAAGTTTCCTATTTTCTTCTATAATGGGTGATAACGAGGAAAATTTAAGATCATGTGGGCCTTTTCATAAGGTAAAGTTTCTCGGATGGGAATACATCATCTGGTTGGACGATAGATGGAGATGATAATTTAAATTTATATGGGACTTTTTGGGTCCCATCAGACATAAAAGTGTAGTTGATGTGGGAATTTCACAATCATCTTGCAAATTTCATCCTAGTTTTACCAAGATTTATCAAGTCATTAAAAGCCAGTATTGGTGGCATAATATGAAAAATAAGATTATTGGATTCATTATTCGAGGTTACATCTCTCAGAAAGTAAATGAATAACATTAGCGACCAATCGAAATGTTACAAGTTGTTTCCACTCATGTGTGGAAATGGGATGTTGTTCAATATATTTCGTTATTGTTTTACCTAGATTACCTCATTTAAATGATACAGTGTAAGTTTCAATTAATATTTTGATTATTGTCTCATAAATCTTACTATTGTGAGATCCCTTCTCAATAAATGATATAGAGATGAAATACTTCTGAGTGTTCATATGTCTTCATGGAGATCCATGTTCCACCATTTATCATAAAGAAACTTTCCTTAACTCATGGTTTTAGTATGGACATAGGTGGCCTTGGGTACACAGGTGTTTCTAAGAACATCATATCACCCTCATACCGATGGACAAATAGATTTCACAGTTTAGGTGTTAGAGGAAAATATATGTGCATGTGTCCTTGCTTTTGGGGGATCCTATGTGAAAAATTAACCTTTTGAACATTATTATCATAACGTATTTCATTCTAACATTGTGATGGATGCTTATGAAAAATTATATTTTAGGCCCAATCATTAACCTCATTGATGGTTGGAGTCAAGTGAGGAAGATTTTCTTAGACCACATATCCATAAAGAGGCTAAAGAGCATGTTTAATTAGTTAGAAATCATATGATGAAAAATAGTTCCATAATAAAGTGTCAATCCCATAGTTTTCAATGAACTCTTGTGTTTGAGGTCAGAGATCTGGTTTTCTTGTTAGTATAACACAGGTTGCGCCATAGATATATTTAGAGGTATGGTAGGATTTAACCTAAGATTGTTGGACCCTTTGAGGTTGTCCACTATATTATACCAATGTATTAACATATATAAATTTTTCAAGAATAATGATATATACATGATATCATTCACATATCACATATTCACTGATTTTATCTATAGTCGTCCAATGTATTTTATCCAGAAGTGGTTTGATTAGATCTAGATTCTTATTTGGAGGAGTATAACAGTTATATCATCGATCAGAGTGTGAAAACCACATGGGTAAGTAACATTCATTGGTAGGAGTCCTATTGAAGTGGGGATAAGTAAAGGACAAGACCGGGAAATGGGAGGATAATATACATGCATTGTGCCAAAATATATTGCAAATGATACACCATTACCCATTAACTTTCAATTTAGGTAAAAGTTTCTTTAAGGAGGGGAGGTTGAAGAGACCCTTCATTTCAATAAGAAACGTCTCCCTTTTTCTTTATATTCACTTAATGAGAACTTATAATGTTATCTAATAGATTATTAAAGGGAACACTGGTGTCTACGGCATTTTTTCAGCTCAGAACCATTGGAATATTGAAAAGAGACTGGTCTACATGGTTTCTCAAAATTGTCTAGGGTAATACATAGGAGAACTACAGGCCACCATATTTTTCTGAAACTATAAACCCCTAGGTACATATTCATTCCTGATTTAGACCTCTTTGATAGAGGAAACTCTAACTGTTGTCACATGGTTTGTCCAACCATGCCACCAAACAGTGTGCCCTAGTTTTTTAGAGTAAAATGTCTAATTTTTCCTTCATGAAACCTTAATCCTTATTTTATTTTTCCTTCCACTCAATGAAATGAATTATTTTTGTTTTCTTCTCTTAAAGATCTCCCTTTATACCTCTTAGGTTTTGAGATATCTATTCAAACTGATGTCCAAATTGAGTTTCTAAGGAAAGGTCATATATATAGTGGTAAGATCAAAATTTCACTTCTTTATGTTGTATCTTTACATTCATATCTATTATGTTATTAAGGTGTAATGTTTTTCCCTATTTTTATGGTGTTAGACCATTTCTTTTATTTCTACCAATATAATTTGATTTTATGGCCACTTTTGGATGAATAGTAATAAATGGTCCTATGGTAGGTGGTCTCGTTGTTTTTTTTCCAAAATCATAGGTGTTTTCATATATGCTACATTGTGATTCACTCTGTAATTTTCCATACATTTCCTTGAAATGTATTTAATCATTCCATTTTTTTATATTCACCATGTTATACTCTCGAGGATCATTGTTATGTAAAAAGAGGATTCACTCATTGATTTTGGACAACCTTTGGATATTCCATCTTGAAGTTACAAATTCTAATTAAATGGTTAAATACATATAATGACCTATATGAATTCAGTTTGGGTTAGTATCAGAATCTTCCATTCCTATATAAATGTTCATTGAACTGAAGCACCTAATATGTGCTTTTATGGACTCATAAAATTTAATTACCCTTGTTAGTAGTTTTTTATTTGAGAATGGAATCTTATAAGGGCCTCTATAACCTTGAAAATTAGTTTCTATTCCTTAATTAATATTATTGGATTAATTAAATTTCACTTATTGTATTAATTATGGTTTGTTATCCATTAATATATAAAATGATATATGGTTTAAAGGACACATATCAACATTTATAAAAATGAACATGATTATAAATATTATGATTCCATTGTTAATATATTCTCATCATTAATATAATTCATGAGATTTGATGCCTCATGGATATTATTATTTGTATGAATAAGATTACACCACAGAATTGGATATGAAATAATGGTTAATGTAATTTTTGATCATGTTTAATCACACATAGTAATATCAGGTGTTGAGAATGAAAAATAAAACCCTAAACACTATTTGGATGGTGGGAATGACACAGCACAACCAATGTTTTAGGTGTTTATATGACGAAACACCAACTATCTCGAGTGACGGTCCGGAAGTCACCCATCAATCAAAAGATTTAGGGAATTTACCACTTTCATGAGCTTATAGACTTTTTCAAACTAGTTATGGGTCACTAAGACACACACTAGTTAAGTCAACACCTAGTATTCTATGTATACAGCTCCTTACATCCACACGTACTTAGTCCATATAGGTGGATACAACATATAAAAATACTATAGACACACTATTACTATATATATAAAGACTAATCCGATATTAATTCTGGCTTATGTCTAAGTAGGTTGAACCTTCAACTGTTCTTTAGGAACCTAATTTGGTATGTACTTATTTTCTCATCATTGTCTATTATTCATTTATACCCACACAATGTTGATGCTATTAACATTTCTCTCTTTACTTATAGACACTTTTTGTGGTGACCTATGGGGATTTTATCTCACTCCCTACTTGAGTCACCTTTGGTACCTCAGTAAATTACTTTCCATTAGGTATGGATAAGGGAATGTTCCCTACTATAGAAATTTGATATGTTTTATTTGTTGTCGGAGCATAAGAGTAGAGGAGAGAACATATTCTATAGATGATAATAGATAAATTTTTTGTCTTTTTTAGTTTTTTATAGCATGTTATATATTCTAATTCAATATTCCCCTTTTTATATCATCATGCCATGAATTCATGTATATGAAACTTCCTAGTTTCTTGAGATTATTATTCAGTAAGTTTCTATTTATGTCATGATTATGCTATTGTATTGTTAAATTTTTCACCCTTTGTGCCACACTAATTTGATGGTTTAGTCTCACCATTGTACCACCTTTAATCCCTCATTGTTATTTGATATCCTAGGTAATATGGGGTGTTTTTATTGAGGCCATGTGACCCACCATCTTAGGGTCCAAGTTAGAGGACATCGGGATGAGACATTACACATGGGATAGAAAACCACCTAGCTATATAACCTTGAGTTTCATATGGGATTAAATATTAGGATTGAATCATAGAAAATGGGTTGTTATATGAGACTGATCTAACATGGATTGTATATTTTTGGGATTCTTTTCTATACAATCTTTTACATTTTAAATCTAGATATGTTTTATAAATAAAAATTGTAAAAAATGTGGTTAGGATTCCCATGGGTTGAGATCAATATAAGTGTTGTTCATATTTCCCCTTTGTCTTTACATAGATTTATCAATATAAGGTATATTTATACCTTATATCATTATGAATATGGGGCTTACCAACCCATTTTCTATGCATTATTAATAGATGGACTAATTTTCCAATTAGTTAAAACAACAGTAGGCTAATAATACAATTTCATTTTCTATTATGTTATATTATTCTAGGATTGAGATGCCTAATGGATTATATCAGTAAAGATATGTGAATATTTTTCTATTGGTCTTAATATTTTCCAAATCAATGGTAATGATTCCCTTGGTGTGAGGGAAAATATATATAGTGGTTACAATCACTCATATATTAATATTTATGTGCGATTATTCAGATTCCATGGATTTATATTAGAAGGTTTGTTGGTTACATCCCCCTTAGGCTTAAAATTTATTTTCTTTGGTCAAAATTCCAAATAGTTGATATTGTATATCTATAGGATTAGTTTCTCATTTACCCATTATCTCTATGAATTGGTGATGATGTATATAAAATAAGACTGATATGGACATGGGGTTTCCTTCTCATTATCATGATATTGTAATGAGGAGTGGATGATATGTATATGGACTAAGAATAATATAGGCATGGATCCACCTATCGTATCATTTTCACATCATTATTTGGGGTTCTTGGGATTCCCTATGGGACGAAATACTAACAGTCATAGGAAGATGGTATCTATCGTAATAGTGGTTTATAGGGATCTATTTGGAGACACTAAAGCACTAGCCAATGTACTCATATCCACACCATGGGTTGTTACACCAACACTTAATGACACATGATAATTTTTAAAATTTAATAATGTTAATTATTATGAAATATAAAATAGTAGTTGCCTTAATATATTCTAGATTTTCATGAGACTCTATTGGGGTAGCCTATTATGTTATACTCAAATCCTAGTAAACATCAGTATTTCACAAAAATATTTCATTATTCATAATACCTATATAGGAATGAACCATTTTCTTGATAGTTGAGTTGAGAAGCATGGATGATGATGAGATTTTAGACTATATAGGGACTCAAGACAAATTTGTATATGTCCCCATTATTTATTTTATTTTTAAACCAATTTTAGTATGGCCATAGTATGGGATATCCTATTAATATATATATGATTTAATGGAATATACAGAATACATTTTTTATAATATGATGATTATTAACTGTGTTGGGTTTTCATATTATTGTGATGTGTATATATTCATTTATATTATAATTAAATTTTGATTATATTTATTCCTTTAATATTTATAGAAGTATATACTAGAGAGTATAATCTCTCCATGATATCATTAGACCCATATTTATCATTGGAATCACAAAGTGGGTAAGCAGGCATGATTGAGGTATCTAGATCTTGGATTTATTCGGGATGGTGGGGAAAATATCAAGGATTCTATAATTGAATTAAGGTATTTTTATCATTTTATATCCATGTAATATGACTTTTTATGAGTAGATGTTGGACCAGTTTTAATGTTTCTTCTTTTCCTATGTGTAATTAATTCATTAAATTCTACTTTGAAACTTTCTTTTGATATATGTATAATTTCCCAAGAGAATATTTAATTTTTCGGGGTTGTCAGAGGATTGTTCATTTCTCAAAGCCCAATTTGTTTTAGAAAATAGTTAGGACACACTATATTTTACTCCATGCCCCGAAGGCCACAGCATTTGGGTAAACCATGTGGGGTGTTGTAGGGAGATTTTAGAGGGGCACACATTCTATACACAGTGTTTCAAAAAAAATTTGGTTTTCTAACTTTCTCATTTCCACATCAGTAGTTGGTGTACATAGATTGTGAATAGTTTGGTCGAACCCAGAGGCCATTGAATGAAAACATTGAAATGGTTGAATTTCCTATTATACACTACTTCCATTTATATTACCTCCTCATTTATTCTTCAATTTTAATATACAAAACCCCTATATTTAGTTGGATCAGTACTTCCCCATCCATGATAGGCTTTTAGCAATCTTCCTCATCCAAACTCATATTCACATACCATATATTCGATTGGATAGATAGTGCTATTTTTTTTAATCCTATTCCATTATGTCTTGATTTATCTCTCCCTACTAAATTATTTTTTCCATAAATCTAATATACCATATTTTTAGGTAATTTTTCAATTTCACTTTTTCTTTATGTCTTAGCCCAAATCAAAATATGATATCTTATAAGGAATCATCTACTACAATAAGGTCGGTTTTATAGTTATTTTCCCTAAATCTGAGTTTTTTATAACATTGATCATCATGATGAACGCCGAAACTTTTATGTGATTCCTTAAAATATAATTTTCTGTATTTAAAATTTTAACCATGTTATAGGAACCCCATATATGATTATTTATTATTATAGGTCACCTGCCTCGACAAGTGCCACCCCCTTGTTGTATTCTTATTAATTAACTCAACTTATTTAATGTTACCATGTGAAACCCACATTTTATGAGTTATTGAATATGCCCCCCTAACTGATCGAATTAATGTAATTTAGTAGAATATTAGTGAATGACCATGTCACATTACCCTTATTTGAGCAACAGATTATGGCCTTTTTTATATGGAATGTTAAATGTTTAAAACCATCATTGGATTATGATAAATAATTATATACATTTTTTATCATTATTATTATATATGACCCATGTATAATGGATTTGTGGACATAGTGAAGGCTAGTGTAGGACATGATGCTTCATTATCTATTAATGTTTGATGTTGGGAATGATGTCTCACATAATTTATTTAATTGTGGAAATGATGTTTCACCTTCTCATGAGGTTGTTGGACCTAATACTACACATCACTCATTGGTATGAATGATATGATTCCATATGCATCCTAGATCAAATTATTAGGCTAGTACCCTATGTATATCCTGAGACTCTTATGAATAATTGTTGATGCTTAAGTTTCACCCTTTGTCTTGGCTAGTATTAGTATTTATATATATGTCTATATATGCCCCTATGAATTTAGTTCATATGTACACATACATATCTATACATATACATATACATATATATATATAATTATATATATACTTATATATATGTGGTGACATATCTTCATAGGTATCTTGGCATTGTCCAAAGCAAGTAGTACAATCTTGGTGTCCTTTAAGAACCATATATGACTCACATACATTTTATAGGACTGCATTCAATTTAATAAATCTACACAATTGAATTATGTATTCACTTGCTAGATATTACTAAATGTCATTGGGGGTTACCAACTGAGTAGATCTCACACAGTATTTGAGATGATGGCCAATAACACCATTTTCCTCTTGGTTCCCAATAGGGACAAGATAAACGGTACGTCATTATATGATTTATGTTCTTCCTATATGGTGGTATACGGGAGTAGAGTAATGATCATATGATCACAATTCTATTCGTATTATCTTTTTAATTTGTTTCTATGTTTCATTCTATATTTATATATTCATGGAATCACATGAATTCAATATTTTGTGTAGTATTCTGACATGATCATCATTTTGTATATAAAGAGGCTGATATTTATATAGATTGTTTAATTGTTCATCTAATAGTTTGTATATTTATTCCTATATTTCTATTAACTTATCTATTATTATATTTTATGTTCGAATATGAATAGATACCATATTCTTCGCAAAAACACACCCTTTTCCCTTGCTTATAGTCAGAATCCACTAGATTGAGTGGAGGTTCTCTTGAGGCTATCTCCTAACTAGTGTAGGGAAATGTTTTAGGGGCTTCTAGTTTTGGACACTATAATGTGGTGTGTATGCAGCTTCATTTTTCTTTTTTCTTACAATTTTGGAATGTTCATATATGATATTAAGGATTATTGGAATATTCTAAAGAGCTTATTCATTGGAGAATCTAACTCACATAGATAGATTAAAATTTACTAGGATGGGACTTATTGTTATATATGTCACTATTTATGGTTATATTGATTTCGCTATTGGATAATTCACTTCTTTTATGAAGTGAAATTTATGAATTTCTCATTGAACCTAAGCCTAGTAGGGTAAAAAATATTATACATGCATCATCATAGCCTTGTATGAATTCACATGTCATGCATTGTACCATGAGATATAGGTGAATCTTTTGTATTTTATTACCTATATTTCAAATTGTTACTATATGTTACTTCATAGTTATATTATAACTATAAAAAATTAGAGATCTATAAATATTTGGTCACATAATGTTTTTTCATTAACATAAACTATGGTTCCCCATATAGCTCGATGGTGGCAGTCTAAATGACCAATTATTTCAATTTTGATACATGGACTATTGGTCAGGTGGGATTAGATGGTATTGGTTCAACCATAATGAATTTTAATTAAAATTTATAGTGTATAGTCCCCTATAAGTGTGAATTTTTATTTACATAACATAAACATTTTAAGGGCATGTGGCAGTTGCATGAGGTACCAAATTGAAAAATATACTAATTTTTTATTTATAATGTGGGAATGGTGAATCATTTTTATAAATCATGAAGAACATTTAAATATAAATTATTTTAAATTTAAATGGATTTAAATTCATAATCAAAATTATTACTTTAAAATTGGGATACACATTGCAACAGGGATAGTGTTTTCCTTTGTACCTTTCAATTGAAAAACCACATATTGGGTTCTCTTTTATGTCATATAAGACTATTCCCCATACTAAGACGTTGTATTGGGTAGTAATTTTTATGTTTCTCACAACTCTAAGGATCTTCTTGAATCACCTAAACATGGATTTATAAGAAGCAATTTGTGTTTTGAATTTTTCAAAGGAAGGCATTGTACCTATCCCATTTTTTATTTTTTATATGATCAATTATCATTTTTTTAAGGAATGTGTATGCAAATTATTGAAATATGAATCCATGACGACCTCGGGTTTAGCATCCAGAAGGTGTTGATGACCATTCACCTGATGTGGTGGGCCCTGTGTAACATGCATTACCTGTTACAATCCCACTTCTTTCACATATATCTATTCCCATGTTAGGAAATGATTCTCAGTTTCGATATAGATTCCTACGACTTATACATTCCTAGCAGGGAGCATCGTTAACATCCTCTTCTACATCAGAATTGAAATGGGAGTTCTTGAAGTGGCATCCACACACATTCTTGGGTTATCGTGGCCTCTATAATGAAAGTAATGGATACATTCCATGTTTCTTATATTTTATTTCATTAAGATTCCTCCAAAAAAGAGGGCCATTATCACAACCAACATACAACATGATTATTTCAAATGATGATGTGGGATTTTTACCTTAGTTATTTACAAATGGTATTTGGTCTAGAATGATTTATATATAGTTTTCTGTGAATAATTTTTCTTATGGACTCTAACAGATGAACATACCAATTAATTTATACAGCTTCACTAGGGTACTATGTCTATGATGGATAACTCTAATCATTTCAATGATATATAGTGTTTCACACAAACTCTCACTAATCATGAGCTGATGGTAATATGGAAGCTGAAGGATGTCCTTGTATATTCTATTCGATATCAAGATAATAAATTTTAGTTGACTACCACTTTAGATATAGTGATATAGGACCTCATTACATAAAGAAATTTGAGAGAAGATGATGATGTGGTCTTTGGAGGTTCAATGTTAGGATAGGGAAATGTCTTAACTAGAAGACAGAAGTTGCACCTTTATTCAGCTCTTGGGGGTAGTTCTAGTCAAATATCATGTTATAACAGTTATGTGATATTCCACTAGTGTGTAAAACATATTTATACAAATACCTAGTGTAAGAGAGATACAGTTGAATGAAGATCCTGTTAAAAAATTAAGCCATCTATAATGTTTTTTGTAGAACCTTCCCCAATACCTTGTGAGAAGGGGTCTATGTTGACTCTACATTCCAAAAATGAGACATGCAACTTCACATCATGAATGGAATTTGACTAATACCAACCAATCCGGATGAGGGTGTGGAAGAGGCTAAAGAAGAAATTAATATGAGATGATGCATTATTAGAGTAGGCTTCTAAGGGTCGTTATGTTGTCTCTTAGGGTTTTGGTACTGACTAGCTTCAGGTAGATTATCCTATACTAGAGATGTAGTGTGATTAATATTTTATAGTTTGAGGTGGTGTTATGGTTGCCTCTATATTACTGTCTGTTTTTTTTTGTCACTAGAATAACACATTATTTTATTTTTGGGGTTATAATAGAATGTATTGTCCTTTCAATTAAGTACTTTTGTTGGGTAATAACTTTAGAAACTCTTTTTGGAATGTGAATGGAGAATATCCACTGATATAAGGATTTTCCTCTCGAGGTTAGTAGATTTTGTTTATAATGGTACCTCTTAATCTAATATATGATGGGTTTTAAATTAATTCTCCAAATGGAATTATTGGACATTTATCATTTCCATATTGATTATTATCAATGGTGAGTGACATTCAAAAAATATGAGGTAGGTACATATATTCATAACAGGTAATGGGTTGTCCTAGAATGTCAACTTTAACCAAAGCATCTTGGGAATGGTCGAATGATATCCCATATTTCTAGTATCTTTATTAATTATTGAATAATGTGAAATATGGATTTCCATCCATTAATGAGACATTTCAGGGAATACTTTCCTAAAAAAATATCTTGGATACCACTTTTTATATAGATGGAGTTAACTATTGATCACTTTATTGGAGAATCACCCATGTCTATTAGTACTTATATTATTAATGATATTGTTAATTAGGAACTCAAGAAATATCTATAGGACATGGAAATTTATTGTTTTATTCATCCAAGTACATCACTATAGGGATCACCTATCCTCTTCACCAAGATTTCAGACACTCACCTCAGGATTTGTGTGAATTACCGAGGGGTTAATTAACTTACAGTCATGAATCAGTATCGTATACACTGTATATATGTAATATATGACCAGATATTGGAGTGAGGGTTTCTTAGAAAATAAATCTATGGTTGGGATATCATTATGTTTGAGTTATTCCACATGACATACCACATACATAATTCCATTGTAGATATGGATGTACATGTATTTTGTTCTTTCTTTCAATCTGAAAAATAAATCGATAGTTTTTAGGGATCTAATAATTTGGATCATCCACCTATATTTGGATATATTTTTCATATTCCTGTGGATGAGAACTCAGAGGATTACCATACTGTATGTGACAATGAGAAAAATCTTCATATTTTTCTAAAAACACTTATAGAGCACAAACTGTTTGTTATCCTCAAAAATTTCAACATTTAGATCAATGAGGTTCACATATGGGGTCACATAATCATAGATAAGGGAGTATATATTAACCTATATAATGTGAGGGTTATGGAATAATTTGGGAATCCCAATAATTTCATTGAAATATGGAGTTACTTGGGGATGGTGGGATGTTACATGTTCTTTATATAAGATTTCCCATGTCTTCCAGCACCACATATATTATTGAACAAAAATGGTGTCATGTTTACATGGTCTAAAGAATATGAGAGAGACTTTAAAGAGATAAAAAGATGGTTGAATTTAGAGACTATTCATATTCTTCCAAGGATGGTTAAAATGTATACATATTATTATTATTTTCTAATCTTTTGAAAGGGAGCCTTTCAAATTGGTCTCAATAGTTGATGCATTATGAGAATAATACCCAATACATAGTGTCAATTTAGTAGTTGTAGTTCATTCCATATACTACTAGAGGAATTATTAATTAGGAGAGTGATACCCCATTTATATGGATCATCAAAGTCCAGAATACATTTCCACTCAACCTGAATTGATTCATAGAAAGGATTGACTGGTTAAATAGCTATAGTCATTAAACATTGTGATCAATTATATTCCCAGAATGGTTAATGTAATGTATAAGGATATAAATCAGAAGACTCAAACATAGGACATTTAAGAGTCTAGTAGTGAGTGGTAGTACATATCCCAATTTTCTAAAATACAAATGGAGGATCAGTAGTATCAGGGAATTATGATATTGTAGCTTTTGTAGTTCTATATTCTCTTTTGGAGTGAGTAAATAAGAGTTATATTTCAGATCCTGAGGTCTTATTCACTAGGGGGAGTGTCTAGGTAAGGAACCAACACCTTGTTGGGTTATCGATGAGGATGATATTATACACATTCATGGGTGTATATATGTATCTATCTACATACATGTATAATTGATGTGATATTTTCACACATATTGTTTTTTAGTAAGCCCTAGAATCACCATGATATAGTAGGATGTATGCCACTAGTATTGGTGGTCATGAATAGAGAGTCATATTGAATGTTTTATAACATAGTGTTCCACCTATCAGTTGTAAAATGTCAATTGTTTGTGGATTGTTTGATTTTAATATCCTATACTGATTCCATAATGGAAATGTTAATAAATCATCATAGATTTGGTGATGGGTTTTCTAAGATCCCCTCGATGCATTGATGAGGTATGTGTGATCATTTAAAGGTTGAAAATGTTCACTCACATTCTACATAATAGGGATTCATTTTAAATGGATTAGAGTTTGAGTCTTTCTATTTAGAAGATGATATGACTACATGGTGTTCCCTATTCAATAATATCATATATGGATGCTCAAATTACAAAATGGTTCTAGAAGGTTTGAAGAAGTAAATTGATTCATAATTTCATCTTGAGTTCATGGTATCACCCTCACACTAAAAGTTAGTCTAACCATTTTTTAATTGTGTTGGAGGAAATTTTAAGAGCATTCATCCTTCATTTTGTAGGTTCTGGGGTGATATTATAACCCCTTGTTAAATTTCTTCTACAGAAACAATCTCCATGAAACTATAATGATAACTCCACACAAGGCCCTATATGGTTGTTCATTTCTTTCATGGGTTTTCTGGTTAGTGGTTAGGGGGCAGAGCAACTGGGACCTATTATCATTTAGTAGACTTCAAATAAAGAATATAAACTTTAGAAACATATAGTTATAGTATATTCCAGGAAGATGTCTTATGTTGATTTTCATCACTTGGCTATGGATGTTAATGTGGGACATCATGTATTTCTTTGATTTTCACAAATTTCAGTACATCGATGGATTCCAAGGAAGGGAAATATATCACCTCATAATATCATTACAATCAATATCATGGAGAAATTATAGATAGTAGCCTATTATTTTCATTTTCCTCATATCTACATAGTTTTTCATGACATCTTCCATGTATCATGGCTTCACTATAATTATTCTATGTCATCTAAATTTTTTATATTTTGGATACTGAAATGAAGTTTGGTGCTTCATTTGAGGAGTATCCTATTTTTATTGTCAATAGAAGACTGAATTCTATGCTTGTAATTTCATTTCCTATAGTCTAAGTTCTGTGAAAATATTTATATGTACCAAAAGAGAAATGGGATAGAGGGAATGACCTATAAGTTCAATGAATGGAATTTTTTCACAAATAACGGATTACCACCTATAACAGCCCTGCTCTTAATTACACACTAAAACATGATTTATTACATAAACTTTCACTTAAGAAAAATATGAGGATCTATAGGTCTTGTGTCTTAGGAAATTAGGTACATTACACAACAACTTAGAACATAAAACAAAACATCTGTATTAAAACTTCCTTTACATGACCACAACATTCCCTCTTACTGAGCATTGCATGGGATAACCTGATGACAAACATGTGAAAAGGGTAAGATATAAAGACCAGTAAGGGGGTAAAAAAATCATAACATGTAGAATAAAATACATTTTAGGCAATAGGAACATAAATGGATCATAATATAAACATGAACATAAAATAATGATGTAACGTAATTATCATAACATGGAAATGTGGCAACAACATTTAACATTATTTTTGTATGAGCCAAGGATTATTTCAAAAAGAGCAAGATTAAACCATCATTACACATAAATTATCATGATTAAACCCTCATTTCACTTGACTTATCATGATACTAATATTTACCCGATGCATTGGAGCACTATCAGGGTGCACCCTTTTTAATTATTTCATTTCATGCTTAAGTGTGGCACATAGATCATATAATATGGATTCATTAAACATCATCATTTATTCCACGATAAAGGAATGCGGAATTCATACATGAAACTCCATAATAAATTAGAAAATGTTCATAAAGGTGAATACCCTTTACATAAAAATGGGCATGGTATTCACTACACAATGTATTTGGCTTTGAAAATTGCGGTGCAATTTCGATAGCATAACGGCATGACATAAGAATTCATAAAAACAGATGATGAGTGAGAAAGGGGTGTCTCATCATATTTACAAGAAATAGATAGTAAGGGGTCGTATAAATAAATTTCCCAACATATGTAATGTAACTTGGATTCATAATATAAAATAATTATATGAATGTAAATGAGAGGACATAAATTCCTTAGGGAATTCTACCATGGTAACAGGTGTGCAGGAGAGGCATTATGGAGAGATACAGAGGTCTATAATCATTAAAACATAATTTGGAAAGTATGTGGGAGGTTATAAATCATACCCTAACATTTTTAATTGATAATACAATGGTATATCAACATAAATAAACATGGAAAAGTTAAATAGGAAGAAATCCCTTACTTGGATGTGTGATCCAAAGGCTTGAGATGGGCTTGATAGAAGCTTCTTTGGAGCTTGTGGCACCTTTTGAGGATACTAGAGAGATGAGGGTAGAGTAGAGATGTTCTCCAAGGGTTTTGAGTGAAGAGAAGTTAGATATTGGGTGGGTTTATATAGGAATATTGAGGGAATTTTTCATTATTTAGGTTTTGGCCACCACACATAAAACTAATCAAAACGCAAAACAAAACTATGTTTATTGACCATAGTATTTTCCAAAGGGGATTGGGAAAAATTAATTTATATAGACAATGTACGAACATTTTAAATATTAGGCTCTCTTATGTGGAGGTTAGCCACACACACAATTAAATAATTTTAAAAAGCTAAAATGTGTTATAAGTCTTGGAGGGGCCAGTAAAGCACCATTAAATTAATCAAACAAATATAAAATCAAATTTTTTAAAGGTAAATAAAATTTACTGAAAATTATTTTAATATTATTTTATTAAATCACTACTTGGTCATCATGATGTCATAAAACACATTATATATTTAAACGGTATTTAATTATTACCCAAAAATTCGATTGTCTCAGAAAATTATGAACAATTCATCATTGGATCATTTCAACATCCTAATTCCTAATATAATATTCATTTTATCTATATAATTTTCAAAATATGTGAATTTCTTCATTTCAAATAATAACCAACACTTTTGGAATATTCATGGGTTTTGACAAAAACAGTTTTCAAACCTTAATAATATTTACAATTGTATTCATAAAAAATTATACACTTGTTTATATTTAATACAAATTTATTTATAAATATTATTTTATAAAAATACTATCAAATTAATAAATCTGTTAAGTTATCAAAATATTTTTTTAAATTAAATATTAACTAAAAATACTATTTGGTATTTAAAAACTATATAAAATGTTATAATAATAAAATGACTGTATGTTCCTTATTCTATTAAAAAAATAATGAACAAAATCATAGTGATGGGATCTTGTTACACAACCCCATTAAGACACCGAGATAATAACTATGTGTATGGTGTGCGATGGTGATAGACTCTTGGGGTGGCTCAAATAATATAACATGGGTGGTAAGCTCTGTTAAATTCCACTTCTCTCGTAGGTAATTCTATTTAAGATTAACGCGTTGATGCTCGTCTAGGGATTGGATAAGAGTAAATCCTAGTGATGCCACCTACTTTATAAGATCCAACAAAGGGGCTTCATATGGATAAATTCTACTAGATGAGGCCATTGCTTCCTTTTTCTGAGTAAATTGGATTAGTTGAAGCCCTATTTTTATATTAACCATGTGAACACTGTTCAATGGCTATATTAGAAACGGTAACAATTCTTATCGATATGTTGAACTCTAAACACATAATTCCAAGGAAGTGCATGTATTATATATCAATTTTAAAAAATAATACTCTTAATTAGATCAATATTAATTTTCATTAATAAATGTTTGGGTCATTAAAATCTTCCCCACTTAAGAAATATTTTCCTATAAATTTCCTTTCCCAACACTAAAACCGATGTAGGTAACTCGTCTTCATTACTTCCTCTGATTCCCATGTTTCTTATTCAAACTTTTGGTTCTTCCACAACACTTTCACAAATAGAATTTTATTTTTTAGTATAACTTTTTACATAAAATATAAGATCTTCACCATCTTCTCTTCATATGTGAGGTCATTCTCTAATGGTACGACCTTTTGATTGAGTACATGTGATTAGTTAGGTATGTTCTTGCTCAAGAGTGATACGTGGAATACAACATGTACTTGAAATTGTATTAGTGGTAGTTCTAGTTAATAGGCCAGTGATCCAATTCAATCAAGGATCTCAAAAGGGTCTATGTTCCTTGGACAATGCTTTACATTCTTCTCAAATGTCATAACTCTCTACCATGGTGATATGTGGAGGAATAATATGTCTCTAACCTCAATCTCTAGGTCTCGTTGACAATTATCAGCATAGCTCTTTCTTCGACTCTGAGCAGCTTTAATGTGCTACATGATGGTATTAACATTATTCACCATTTTTTCAACCATTTTCGGACATAGGAGTTTTTACTCCACAACATAATCTCAACATGTCGGTGTTTTTTTTCTATTACCATAAAGGGTTTTATAAGGATCCCTTTGGATGCTTGAGTTGAAACTTTTGTTTTATCAGAAGTCAACTATAGGGAGATATTGATCCCATTCTCTTTTGAAGTCCATTTAGCATTATCTAGACATATCATCAAGTGTTTGGATAGTCTGTTCATATTAGCCATGGTTTTAACGATGATAATCCCTAATGAATTTCCTCTCAGTATTCAGAGAATGTTGAAGAATCGTCCAAAACATAGAGGTCAATCTTAGATGTTGATCATATATAATTGATAGTGGTACTCTATGAAGCCTTAACACTTATCTGATATATATCATTGATAGTTTATCCAATGAGAAATCTTCCTGATTTACAATGAAGTGTGAAGTATTTGAAAGACGATCCACAACATCCTAGATAGAACTATTTCCTTTGGATTTATTTGGAAGTCTGGTGAAAAATTCCATAGTGATGTTCTCTCATTTACATGCTATTATGGGTAATGGTGGAATCATCCCCTTAGACTTCAGCCTATCACTTGTCACTAGATGACATACCAGGCACATTGATGTATACTCAACAATCTCCTTTTTCATGTTACCCCACCTTTAATTGTCTCAGATATCTCAATACATCTTTGTGTTTCTCGAGTTAATGGAGAAATTCTAACTACATGCATCATCCTAAAGTTCTTTCTTTTACTCTATATTTGATGTAACACATAGTCTAGACCAAAATATCACTATTACTTCTACATTAACATTGAACTCTAAGGATTTACTTTTTCTTATAGTTTCCACATTCTTTTAATTACTACATCATCCTTTTGAGCATCCTTTAACATTTTTAAAATAGTTGTTTGAGTAATAATTTGTGAAAGGATTGATGATGATACCTACTTCATGATTACCATGTCTATATTCATCAACTCTAAGAAGATTGGATCCTTTTTTAATTGTCATCAATAATAGAATCATTGGGTTCTTTCTACTTAGATCATCTTCTACCTTGTTCGTATTCCCAGGGTGGTAATGGATTGAGAATTCATTGTCTATGATCCTCTATGACCATATTCATTAGTGCATGTTCAAAGATTTCAATGTTAATATATACATGAGGCTTTTTTGATCCGAATATATTTTCAAAATCTCTACAAAGAGGTAATGTAACCTAATTTTTAAAATGAATATTATTGCAGCCAACTCCAGATCATGTATTAGATAGTATTTCTCATGAACTTTTAACTCCCTTGAAGCATAGGCAATGACATTGTAATTTTATATCAGCACACAACCTAGGCCCTTCTTCAAAGCATCACTGAATTCCACAAAAAATTCACCACTTATGGGTAGGGTGAGCCCAGGTGCAGTGATAAGGCTCCTTTTAAACTCCTTGAATCTCTCTTAATATTCATCAATACAAGAAAACTTGACTCCATATCGAGTTATCGTGGTGAGAGGGTTTTATAATCATGATTAATTTCTCACAAATCAGTGATAATATCCAGCTTACCCTAGGATGATAAGGATATCGGTCATTGATTTTGGCCTCGACCATCCCTCAATTACATCTATCTCAGAGAGATCTATAGATATACCATTTCTTGTAATTATATGACCCACTAATGGGACATCCTCTAACCATAACTCACACTTGTTCTACTTTTCAAAAATCTTATCCTTTCAAAGGTCTATAGTACAGTTCTTAGATGATCCTCAGGATCCTCCATAGTTATAGGGTATAATATGATATCATCCATAAAGACTACAACAAATTTGGCGAGGTAATATCTAAATACTCTATTTATCAACTCCATAAAGATTTTGGTCTCATTAGTTATCCTGAAAGGCATTGCTATGAATTCATAGTGCCCATACCAGTTTCCAAAAAGAGTCATAGGGATATCCTTATTCTTCACCCTTACGAGGTAATATACTGACCGTAAATCCACCTTGGAGAAGAATTGTGCCTCACGTAGCTAATAGAAAAATTAATCAATTCATGGCAGAGAAAACTTGTTCGTTATCATGATTTTGTTGAGCTCACGATAATCAATACAAAGGTGTCGTGTCCCATCCTTCTTCATGACAAAGAGGACAGGTGCACCCCATGGTGAAGCACTTGGGAATATAAATCCTTTATCCATATTCTCCTATAGTTGTTTATTTATCTCCTCATGCTCTACAAGAGATATTATATATGGATTCTTGGATATTGTAAATTCACTACGTATAAGAACAATAAAAAATTCAACATATCTTCTAGAAGTAAGACCAGACAATTCCTTAGAAAACACTTCAGAAAATTCCATCACAATAGGCATGTTGTCATGGATGGTTGATTACATAGACTGAATCATCTTAGAAAGATATGTTTTCTTAAAGGGCAGTAATATCCAAGCTTGAGAGGACACTACTAGAGAAGATTCATCCTCATCCTTGCACTTGTACAAAATCAGGGGTCAATTCTCTATGTGAAGAGTGATTTCCCTCTCATGACAATTTATGATTACCCTATATAAGGAAAATAAATACATGCCGTGAATTGCATAAAATTCCACCAAAGAGTGTATATTGAGGTTCACTGCGATGTTGAATCCACAAATTATGATAGGGGAGGAGTTATATTATTTGGATGAAATGATTTCCCCATTTTCCATTCCCACTAAAATAATTACTTTGATGATTTGTGGTGGTATTGGGATTTTTCTAGTAATCTTTTGTGATGTAAAAGAATGAGTAAAACTAGAATCCAAAAGTATGTTCAATATTCATGAATGAATAAATAGCATACCTTTAACCACTTCATTATTGGGGTTCACTTCGGTGGTAGTGATAGAAAAATATATCTCTTTTCTACCTTTGAGGTTTTTGGTTGCCTCCAAAAACTATTGGCTTATGGCACTGGTTTTCATAGTTCCCTAGTACTTTACAAGTGAAGCAATGAACAACATGTTGAGGTTAGAATTGAGAATTCCTCTCCTCTATCACAATAGTGGGTTTTTGGTTCCAACAGTTAATGGTCTGGTGACCTTCTCTGCCACACCTAAAGCATATCCTCTTCACCTTCAAAAAATTTATGGGGTTCTTTTTTCCACACCATTGGTAAGTGGGGAACTAGATATTCTTAGAAATATTGGACTTATCCATATCACCAGAATTAATGTCCACCATATGCTTCTTATCCCTAAGATACCGTTGATATTCACTGATAAATATTTTGACTTTGAGAGAACATCAAACAATTTTCTCATAACTCTTTAAGTCATGGATCACTAGGGATTTCTATAGGTTGGGTTTTATCCCACCAAAGATGTGGTAAACCTTGCATTCTAGGGTAACGAATATTTCAGAGGGAAATCGTGCAAGACATGTGATGTTTTACTCATACACATTGATGGATTCTTCATAATTTTGGTTGAGGGAAATGAAATCCCCTTCCATCTTATATTGGAGGGTGCGAGGAAAATATTTATCGACAAACATTTTATGGAAATCATTCCATTAAAACCCTTCTATCTCCATGTTAGTCTTCATATTTTTTATCAATGTCCACCATTTATTAGCTTCACTGTCCATATGATAAGAAGCTAGAAGAACCATCTCTTTTTTGTTACATTTAAGGATTTAGATGATATTTTTAATGTAGTTAATCCATTCTTTGAAAATTGAGGTTTTAGAAGATCCATTAAAAGTAGGAGGCATTTGTCTTATGAAGCTCTCGAATGCTACTTTTTCTTTCTTAGAGGGGGTTGAGCATTCCTCTTCACGAGTGTTTCAATTAAAAACATGAGTTAACTGAGAGAGTATCAGGACAATGTTTTTGATTCCTGCTACCATCATATTGGGCATCTCATTAGAACAGTCATGACATTGATCTGCATAGTTATTGTTAGCCTGAGTAATCATATTACTATCCATTGGATGGAATAAAAGTAAAGTTAGGGGTACACATAAATGGTAATTCAAAGACAAAAAATAAATGAACTATAAATCACTTTTATTACCTTAAATTATGAATTTATAGGCATCACTCTATGTTATCCATGATCTACTTCCCAAAATATATTCTTAGGGGGGATTATTTCATGTAAATAATGGTACATTATAAGCTCATGAATTTACCAATGCATATCCCCTAGGACTCTGATAACCAAGAGTGAATCAAGGCCTATTATTGTGCACCAATTCCCATTTGAGTCTAGCTCAAAGCGGTGTTTTCAGGTTTTACTCCAATATACATTTGAGCCAGAGCCACCTCCGCCTGCACGTATCCAGACAAGAATTTATTTTCGTGATAAACAAATTACTAAATATTATCCCAAATGTAGGTATGTTTTTATTATACTTATTCCTATCCCTATGTCTTTCCCTAGGTTTTTCTAATCATAATCCAAAAAATAACTAAACTTATCCTCTAATACCAACTATAAAAACCCTTCACTTTATTACACACATAGACATGATTTATTACATAATCATACACTAAATAAAAATATGAAGATAAATAGGTATAGTGTATTGGGAAATTATGAATATTACATAACAACATATAATACAAAACACAACAACTTTATTAATTACTTCTTTTACAAGACCACAAAATTTCCACGTACATATTATCGCATAAGATAACATGATGACATAAATGTATAATGGATGATCTATAAAGACCAGTAAGGGAGTAAAAAATGCATAATATTAAAATAAAATAAATTTTAGGCATTAATAATATCAATTTATCATAAGAGAAACATGATCATAAACGCACGATATAGCATGATTATCAGAACATAGATATATGGAAACCATATTTAACATGATTTTAATAAGAGCCAGGCCTCATTGCACATGGACCATGATTAAAAACTCATTGAACTTTAAGTAGCATTATTAAAGCCTCATGGAACTTGAAATATCATGATACTAATCTTTACCCAATGCATTGGAGTTATATCATAGCACTCCCTTCGAAATCATTTCATTTCATACATAAGTGTGTCACATGGATCATATAACATGGATCCATTAATAATCATCATTTTCCCCAAATAGAGGAATGTGTAATTAATTAATGAATCTCCATAATCAATTTTTAAATGTACATAAAGTTTAATACCCTTGATATATAATTGGTAATGGTATTCACTACACAGTGACTTTGGCTTAGAAAATCGCTGTGTAATTTTGGTAGCATAACGGTCTTACATAAGAATTCATAAAAATAGGCGATGAGAGAGAAATGGATGTATAATCATATTTTCATGAAATAATATTAATGGGGTTATATAGATACATTTTCCAAAAAATTTAATGCAATTTATATTCATAATACAAATGAATTTCTAGAATGTAAATGAGAAGAGAGAAATTCCTTACGAAATTTTAGCATGGTAACAGGTGTTCATGAGAAGAATCAACGAGAGATAAAGAGGTATATCATCAATAAAACATTAGGAAGAATTTATGTGGAGGTGATAAATCATACCCCACAATTTTTAATTTAAGAGACAATGGTATAGAAACAAAAAGAAACATGGATAAAAATGAGAGTGGAAGAAATCCCTTAGTTTGAAGTCTGATCCCAATAGCTTGGGAGGGGCTTGAAAGAGGCTTCATGGGATCTTGGGGAACCATGATAGTATAATAGAGAGTGGATCACATAGTAATTATGTGATCCAAGGTTTTTTACTGAACACAAGTTAGAGATTCTGTGGGTTTATATAGGAAAGGAGAGGGAATTCTTTATTTTTTAGGTTTTGGCCACCACACATTAAACTAATCAAAACCACAAACCAACCCCTGGCTGTTGCCAATGGTTTTTTCCAAAGGGGATTATAAAATATTATTTTATATTTCAAATGTCTTAAGTTATTAAAATATTAGGCTAGATAATGGGGAGGTGAGTCTCACTCTCAAGGAAATCATTTTAAAAAGCTAAAAAGTTTTATAAGCCTTAGAGGGTCCACAAAGGCACCATAAAATTAATCAAAAAAATATAAAATAACATTAAATTAAATGTAAAAAAAAATATTGGCAGAAAATTATTTTTATAGTATTTTATTATATAACTATTGGGTAAATATGATGTTCTAAAAACATTATATATTTAAACGTTATTTAATTTTTACTGAAAAATTCAAATGTCTCTAAAAATAATAAAAAATTCTTTGTTGGATATTTTCAATGTAATGATTCCAAAAATAATATTTATTTTAACAAAATAATTTTTAAAATATGTTAATTTATACTTTTAAAATAGAAACATACATTTATCAAAAATTAATGGGTTTGGCCAAAACAGATTTCAAACATTAATAAAAAATAAAATTTTATTAATAAAAAATTATATGATCATTTATATTTAATTAAAAATAATTTAATAAAATTATTTAATTAAAATATTATTTAATTAAAAACCCATTAATTAATCAAAATAGTTTAATTAATTTAATATTAACTAAAAATATAATTTTTTATTTAAAAAATATTTACAAAGTACCAATGATAAAATGAATGTATATTAATTATTCTATACAAAACAAATAATTCAAGCAATCATAGTTCTAGGTTCTTGTTACATAAACCCTTAAAAAAACCCATGAGGCCTAATGGTAATGTGCGTGATGGTGACAAGCTCTTGGGGTAGCTCCGATAATATTACTCGGGTTGTAATATCTATTAACTTCCACTTCTCTCATAGGCGATTACTTTCAAGCTTAATATGTTGATGCTTAGCTTGGGATTCATCAAGAGAGAATACCTTTGATACTACCTCCTTTACAAGAATCAAAAAATGGGCTTCTTATGTAGAAATTCTTATGGATCAGGCCATCGCTTCCTTTGTTTGAGTAAATTGGATTTGATAAATCCTTATATTTATACAAATCATGTGTTCACTGTTCAACGACTATAATAGAAATTATAAAAACTCATAAAGGTATTTTGAAATCCAAAAACATAAAACTAAAAAAGTGCATATTTTATATAACAATTTTTCATAATAAGTTTTTTAATTATATCAAAAGGAATTTTCATTAATAAATGTTTGGTTCATTTTACCACCCATGAAAGGGAAAATTGGGATGATATATTGAAAGGAGGTGAGGTCTTATCATCTTAGATTTTATTATGAGGATAGAATACTAAATATTATTGTTTAAAAATTTCATTTGATCTATGTGGAAGTTTTTAGGATAATGTTGAAAATTTTGGGAGTTTCTGAATCTTTTTTAGATCCTAGAGCCATTAACTTTAGTGAAAATAGAATGACAATATGATTTTTTTAAACCATTCAGATGAGACCACATGGTTTTGGTAAAATATTAATGATGATACTGATGGACTATGAAAGGATTCATGGGATTTACATAGTGTTTTCAAAATTAGTTCCTATCTTGCATGCTTTGTATCACTTAGGTTGTGGGTGTGTGCAGTTCGTGCATAGCTTGTCCAGACCATACAGCAAAACTATGATCCATTTAAAAATCAATGAATTTTACATTAGTTCAATTCATCATTTAAATATACCCAATATTTTATTCTTAAATTTAGATGCATGGTATCCTTCTCCTCATGTTGATCTATCTTTCCCCATAGAAGCTATGTTTTGAGATATATTCCTCGTTCAGACTTAGAATCTCTTATTTCCAGCTGTGTTAGTTAGCTAAAGGTAAGTGATTCGAAACTCATACATTATTACTTAGTTTATATATCCCACTTGAATAATATTTATAGTATAGATAATATGAATCATTTTCAAGGAACATGAATATTTAAAAAAAAATTTCTGTTTGGGAATGAATACGAATCAAATTATAGATTTTGAGTTTTCTACATGCATAAGGTTGGCGGTCTAATAAATTTTTCCTAAATAAAAGTTGTTTTTATTAAATGGGTCATCAAAGTGAATTCAATACATTATATTCACATCATTACTATAATTAAAATTATTTAAATTGTTAAACAAGTTAGATGGAACTTTTAGACCCTTGTTTTTATTATAGGTCTCCCTTTTCAACAAGATAAATATCTTGGAAAGTACACATTAAATTCAATTGAATTCTTAAATGTTTTAGGGTAAAAACACATTTGAAATTTGAGTTGGTGGTCCCCCATAATTGGTTTTCCAAATGTAATTAAATGGAATGTGAGTGAAACTACCACATCACCTTAACCAAAAATAATTAATAGATTATTCCCATGGTAAAATAGAATGTTAAATGGTTGGAAAATATATTTTGATTATATTTAATAATTATATACATGATCTATCATTATTATTATACCACATCCATGTTTTTCGGAAGATGGTACATGGTTAAGTCAAGTGTTGGATTGTAATCATCATGTTCTCTTGATGTGTGATGTTGCTTATGATCTCTCACATTATATACAAAATGGTGGACATGATGTTTCATATTCCCCTAGAGGTTATTGGTTGTTAAATTTTACTTCACGCATTTGGTTGACATATATGATTACATATATATCATTATTTTAATGCTTGGACTTGTACCATATGTACAGTGTGAGACTCTTAAGACTTAGCATGGTCACTTGAGTTACACCTCGGGAGCTTGCTATTATTAGTGTATATACATATATGGCCATATGTGTCACTATATATATAGTTCATATATATATATATATGTATATACATATACAGATACATATGATTATATATAAATATATGGTGAAATATCTTTATAGGAATCCCAACCAAGGTTAAAGAAGGTAGTATCAGAATTTTGTCCATTATGAACCATAACAGACATATTTTATGTTTACATTACTGCATTATAATTATTATATCTGCACACAACCATTTTATGTGCACTTTCTAGATATTACTAGACATTGTATGGTTTTTCCTACTGAGTATATCTTGAACCCTATTCATTCCACCAATTCTACAAAAACACACCTATGGGATATAGGTATGTGTAATGGTAATGTTATGACTATGTATGCTTTATTGTCTTCCCTGGATGGAGTATGAGAGTATAGGACTGAGATAGTCCTCACAATGCTATATAAGTATGCTTTGTCCTTTTGTTTTATCTTTTTATTGACTCTTGTAAATGAATGTACTTTGTATCCTATGAATTTCATTTTTTATAGTATCATAACATGATCGTTATTTTTTATACAATACTATTGATAATTATCAAGATTGTTTATTTTTTCTTCCACTAGTTTATATATTTGTTCTATTATTTTAAATGATTTATCAATTATTATCTGCCTTTTCTATTTGGAAAATATGAAATAGCATGTTAATAGACACACCCAAGTCCATCACAGCTAGTAATCTAACTCTACCATTCATGAGGTATACATGGGGCCATGTCTCTAACAGGAATAGGCCCTTTCATCATTGCATTTGGGTTAATATTCCATACACGTTATGGGTGTAATTTATAGAATAATATATTAACAATTTTATTTTTTGGGTGGCTCAATTATTATATATATCATATTACTAATGATTTTCCTACTCAATTCCAGTTTTAAATTGGAACTCCTAATATGAAATTGAATAATATGAGGTGTAATGTTTTTTATAGAAATGATATTATAAATACTCATAACATAGAAACCAATAATTACAAGAGTTATAACAATAGTTTTAGTTTATTATTTTTTCCATGATCATTTAATATTAGAAGTTCAAATAATAAGGAAAAATATTACATAACAGTGGAAAATTCCATATTGTGTACATTTTTTTGTGAAACAAATCTTTTATTTTCACCCTTCTTTCAGTAAAGACAGTTCTTTATTTATGATGAGGTTCCATAGGGTAATGATTGACCTTGATATAGTTCCTAAAAGTACTTAGATTACTTAAATGAAATTTTAAATCATGGGATGATAAAATAAATCCTTTTAAACTAATTCTAAAATGAAAAGTCATGAAGATAACATGAATTATATAAGAACACATGGAAAAACCTTGATTAACCAACTCATCAAATATAAATTATTATAAGATTTTCCTTCCATAAGAAATCATAATATTTCCATAAACCATTATCAACCATAAGATAATTATCATGATTAATCCAATTAATAACATATATCCAATCATGTTTATCCCATTTCAAAATAAATAATTCACTGTTAATTTTACAAGTATAACCTATTAGGTTATCTTTCTTATTTTTCTTCTTCAATTATTAATCAATACACATTTCATTAATTAGATATATCATAGCCACCCATCATCACAATATATATATGGGACACATTTCATAGTAAACAATTATAAAATAATTTATGATGATAAAACAACTACAATATTTCTATTTTATATCATAAATCTCCTGAAGAACTAATTTTACGCCACATCAAAAGTAAATTCCATTTTTAAATTAAAATTTTGAAAACAATTTGAATTATCTTCTAAAAAAAATTAACAATTATATTTCTAGATTAATGTGAATGTGAAAATCATTTAAAAAACATCATTACAAGAATATGAATCTTGATAATGAATAAAGTGCACGATGATAGGAAATTGTGGTCATTATCTGAATTTTATAATAACATTTTTAGGACATTATAACAAAATTGAAAATTTTTCATATAGAAAAGGTAGGGAAAGGTTTAATTTATTAATTATTATGTAAATTATGAAATGATTGGAATATTTATTTTTACTATCATCGAGGTATAAAATAAAAATTTTGAGACATTTTAATTAACATAAATTAGGAGAAAAATATTTAAAATGATTACATTTAAATAATTTTTTAAAGAAAAATATATTTATTATCTTATAGATTTTTATATTTTTAATCTCAAAAAATTTTAAATTATATTATTTAATTACATTATTTATAAAAAATTTCATCTCTATTAGATTATTTTAGATCCTTTTATTTTATTTAGTTTCATGTTTTTTTCTAGAATAGCTAATTTCATATCGGTCATTTTGGGTTTGTTTGATTTATAACCTCAAAATAACATTTATGACTTGAATGTAGTCAAATGTGTCATTGTTCCATCATCTGTAAAATTTTAAACATTCAATAATTGTTAATTATATATAATAAAAATCCATGTAAGGAGGTCATTGAAAATGAATCACATCATGTTATGGTGGTGGTAGTCTATATGTACACATGAAAGATGTTTTCAATAATCTTATTGGTGGAAATAAAATATATTAGTTAATATATTACTTTTATTGAATCATAAATATTTTTTACATGCTATATTTATTCAATAGTTTCATCATTATAAAAATACACATGTATAAGGAATGATAAATAAATCACAGCGCTTCTTAGAGGCGGTAGTACACATGTACTCATGAGCGGCGATGGATGGTGGGGTGATATGGTATGTAATATAATATATTTATATAATATTATTTACATCATAAATATTATATATAGTCATTGGATTCAAATTTTTCACAGACCATATGATTTAATTATCAAAATAAAAACTTGTTTTTTCGTAGAGGTGGTTTCTAGACAGATGAATGAGTGATATTTTTTTACCATAGGAAGAAAAATGAAATAAAAAAAGGTTTTGAAACTTATATTATAATGTTTAATTATTTATAAAATACTTATCCTATTATATCATAATGATTATGAAATATTTTTCATTGGTAGAAGAAGAAATAAACATGGAAACACATTGTTAATTGTTATAAAACATCATTGTGGAAATATGTTTGGATGGTATTTATAATGGGATTTCTTAAGACTAATACAAATAAATATATAAATAAGAGTGGATATTAGGCACCCTTTTTTAAATGAAATGAGTGAAACAGTAGTAATTATTCTTAAATTTTAACAATTATGTATATATTTCTCATGAGTATGTACAAATAAATTGATTTAAATTAGAAGGTATAGTGATAAGGGTTTAAATTATATAATACCAAAATATTTAAAATGACATTTTGTGTTATTATTAAAACATATATCCAAAATTAACTCATCCAACGTTGTATTGTAGTCATAACCATACACAATAGAAACTTTTCATTGTGACTAAAAAATTAACCTCATTACTAAATATAAACCTCTTAATTACAAATATTTATTCCATTTTTAATTATTCAATTTTGATATGTTTTTTAAATTAAATTTAACATTAAAATAAAAAATGTAATTAAAATAAGTTTTTTTAGAAATATGTTATTTAAATCCAATAATAGAATTTATACAAAAAATATGTATAATGTTGATTTCTATAGAATAAGTTGTAGAATTTTTATCCAAAGGGGATAAATTATAAACTAAAAACAAATTTGAAACAAAATATAAATTTCTAAGTACATAATAGAAATTACAGTTCTTATAAAAATAAGTACTTTTCACTATTAACCCAAATATAATTTTTAATAAAGATATCTTAAATTATCCAAAAGGTAAAGTAACAATTTTAAGTTAAAATTTTAACTCCATTTTATAAATTTATATTACAAAAACTTATAAATTAAAATTTTAAATAAAACCACAAAATTATTCAAAAACAAATTTAATAGAAATTTTATATTTCTATTCTAACATAAAATTACTAAAACTGAGTATATTGAATTTTAATCCCTAAAATATATTCATAAATGTTATAAATAAATTAATCTAATTCATTGTTTACATTATAGAGGATTTCACATTATTCCCCCACTATTAAATTGCATATGCACTATTATATTCATTACATAAAGAGGAATGAGTGATTTTTACTTAGTAATTTTTTTGATAACATTGTTTCTTCTTGAGTCATATTGTTATTCTAAAAATATATAAACAAATGAGTCACCCTATTTGGTAAAATTAACTCTTTTAAATATAGAATCTAAAAAATATTATCCTCATAATAATATTCTCTTCCAACTAGACTACTTCTAGTCTCAATACATGATATTCATCAGGTATATATTTCCTTAAATTTGAAACATGAAACATATAATTTACCAAAGATAAAGTCATAGGTAAGGATGCTCAATAAGAAACTAGTCCCGAATTTTATATAATTTTATATAGACCAAAATAAAATAGTTATATGTTTTCTTTTCAAAACAATTACACTTTTCCAGGGAGATACATTAAAAAAAGATGATCTCCTACCTTAAATAATAGATCTATCATCTGGTTATCTATATTGTGTTTTTATATTATTTGGGATGATCTTATATATGGTCTTATTATCTTTACCATTCAAAAGATATTTTCTTATAAACATTTGTCCCATTAATATCCATTCATTTACTTCTTCCCAACATGTTGGAGTTCGTAACTGCATTCCATATAATGATTCAAATCATCAAACATATATAATGTAATGAATATACAAGATATAAAAAAAATTCTATAATGAATGATTCAGATACCATATTCTTTGATAAAAAATTGAGAATTTTTTTATCCAATCTTTTGAATTTTGAATCTTCTGCCCAAACTATCCATCATATGGAATATGAATAAATATACTAATATTTATAATATATAACCATTGGATTCTAAATTCCTATCCAAAAATTTGATATAAATTATTTATTTTCTTCAAATAAAATTAATAGTGGGACTCTATTTAATACTAAAATATCTTCAAAATTCTCTCTAAAATGATGATATAAACACAAAATATCCCAAATATGATGAAAATTAATCAATTTACTCAAATGATAAAGAATAACCCAAGTCACATTATGACTTTTAGTTGTATAAAGTAATATCACTAAAAAATACATGGATATATTATCCAATATATATTTTGGAATTATTAGTGGATAATGAATCCTCTTTGATAGTTTCAATTCAAATATAACCTATTGATAACTTAAACATTTTTTGGTATAATGAATAAAATCATTCTTCATTCCACCCTAATAACAATATTAAATAAGATCATTATATATTTTAGTGTTTTTAGTTTGAATAGAAAATGGAGAGTTATGGGATACACTTAATAATTCCTTCATTAATAAGGATTCACTTAGTACACACAACCTCTTCTGTAATCTCGTAACACAATTTTTTTATGATAAATTTAGGAAACTAACCCATCCTCACAAATTATACAATTTCATGGAATTCATGATCTAATATCATAGTATACATAAGTATTTAAGACAAATATCTGAAACCTCAACTAAAGAAGGAGTTCATATATGATTAATTTCTCAACCATCATTCATTAAACCCTTAATCAAAGGATAATGTTTCTGACATTCAATACTTATTGAAAATTATTTTTTCAACTCCTGTAATTCATATTGTTGTTTTATTTATATGGATAAAAGTGTATCATATAATAATAACAACAATCTCTTTTCAGCACCAACTATACTCTATGAATTTTATTCAACACCATATGAGTGAATATATACTTTAATCCTTGTTGCTTAACATATACTTTAAATTTTACCCTATGAAATATATTTAATTTTTTAAATAAAAATCCATCACATAATGATCACAATCATGTAAAGATTTTTTAAACTCGTGGATTCACAGTTAATGTGAGGAAAATGAAACTACCAGATCCTGATATATCAAGACAAAATAAGGTTTTTTAGGAGATTCATAATTGTGAATTAAAATTTCACCATTTATTATTAGAAAATATAACACAATGTAATTATATTATCATCATTTAAATTCATTAAAAAATTCATCACATTACATTTTAAATATAAATTTAACTTATATTTGAGTTAACTTATAGGGATAAATAACTGAGCAATGATTTCAAAAAATTGTCTACAGTAACCTACTAATCAAGGAAATATTAGAATATTATTGAAAATTGTAGGTCTTTACCACTCTTTAACCACTTTAGTTTTATAATGATCAATAGTAATGAAATATTTAGAAAAAATATTCTCATGTAATGAAATATATTGTATTCTAAATTTAAATATGAATTTTTTTTCCAAAATATTTATGCTTTTTAATATATAGAGAATAATCATATATGTTTCTCATGTTCCTCATTCATTTTTTAATAAACCCAAAGTTAATCAATCTGAATGCCTAAAATTTAACAAAATAATCCCTAAAAATCTATCCATAAGTTACATTAATACAATGTGTGTATTCTTCAATATGAAGGTATTTAAAAGGACACAGGATTCCCATGTATATTATGGAATCCTATATAAGTAATTTCATTCATCTTCACATTCAACTATTGATTCACAGAATAGTTATCAATAATGATAAATTATTGTGGACCCTAAACTATATGTAATAAGTCATTAATGAGACAATTTATAGTTTTTAACAGTAATTTTATTATTAACTATATATTAAATGATAATACATAGGGAACTATCCAAATTTTATTAAACATGATAGGATCGCCAAGAGGTGATGTTTTTGGTTGAAGGAAACCCTTATCAAGAAACTTGTGTAACTTTTTATCAATGCCAAATGATTTAATGGATTTATTTGATAAGTTATATTTGACATTTTATTAGTATCATGAAATGATAAAATATTGATCAGGATTAACCTTACTAACATAATTTGTAAATAAATCCATATAACCATTTTTTGTTGGTACATCACAAATTTTAAGAGTTCCACTCTTATCAATATTATGCGTATGATAATACTCAATGGTATCATTAACTATTTTCTCTGTGTGTCGTATGTTCTAAAATATAAAACCATGATATTATTTTTGAAAAGAAACTCACTCTTAAAAATAAAGATGAATTCATTGGATGAATAACATTTTCTAGAAAAAATATTCCACATATTATAATAGGTTGGTTTCTGAAGATTCAAGTTACTTTAATACAACCCCCATAAATTTTTACAAAATAATCATACATTATTTATTATGATATTATTTTCCATATACATAAAATTTTCCTGGAAATAATATAAATTGTTGATCATAGATTAAACAATACATTGTTATAGTTTGAATAAAAAAGATATTTAATAAACAACCCTCCAATTTATACTACATCACCTTCTATTATAGTTATTAAATACATTTTCTCTCTTTTTTATTTTTATCAAGATGATTCCCACCATGTCTAACTAAATTGGGATAAGATTTAGCATAATTACAAAACACATTTTAATTAAGAAAAATCACTACTGGATGAATAACTATTTTCCCATTACTAGTCCAATAATTACAGTTTTTATGATTTCACAATTTAAATGAATAATCTTAACAAAATTTTATAACTTTTAAAGTCAAATAAAACATTTTTCAAAATATCATTAATAAATTCAGAATATTTTGGGCGGTTGCCTCCTAATTTAGTGTTAGAGTAAATCAAAATTTATTTACACCGATGAAAAATCATTAAATTTTACTCACGTGGTCCATAATATAAATTAGGTTATACCAGGATAGTCTAATATAATTTTATTTATAAGATTTCATTGATTCGTATTAGTTTTAGAATAACTCTATAATTTTTTTCTATTCAAAATAAAATTAGGAAAATATTTCACAAGAAATTGTACATAAAAAATCGTATACTCATTGAATTAATTATCATCATTTTACTTATTATTCATAATTAGATATGTCCATTTTATGCTTCACCTTAAAATGAAAAAGAGAATGTATTAAATTAAAATATTCAATACCTCTATAATAATAAAAAATCCTATCAAATTACATTATCCATTATTAATATTTCACCAAGTCTTAAGAGCCATAGAAAACTAGTGGGTGTCATTCCATGAAATGATGCACTGAATAAAAATTTCACTCTAATTATTTTTTTCTTTTCCTTACATGGTCTTCGCTATTAATAAAATGTTGGAACTATATTAAAACTTCCAAAAAACCCATTATTTTAAAAATCATTGGTTTCATATTTAGAATTTTATTATCCCATTAATGCCTTACTACATAAAATTACATATCTCATGCCTAAAACTCCATTCTAAAAAAACATGGTTCAGATGAAGATATATCGAAATTCTCAATATCTTTTTCATGATTCTAAAACCATAAATTATAAACACATTAAAATTTCTGTTTTAAATAATCATATCCTCTAATGATATCTAAATAATTTTGTGGCGACCATCAATTATGTCATATAACATATGAACCCATAAATAAATAATTTATAATAATATTTTCCCTATTATACATTTACATGATCATTAATATTTATAGCCTTATTGAATTGAGTAAACAAATTAGATAACACGATGTACATTTCCATGCACTGTGCATTTTATTCCACAAAACTGAATTCATAAATTTACACTATTATTTCATTCCGGAGACATCTTCTATAAATATGTTTTATCATAGTGCAATGATCCATAATTCTATAGTTATTACAAGTCCATATATACTATGAGAAATATTTAAAAACAAGGTATGATTAAAAATGCATAGTAATAGATTTTTAAATAATATTGACAAATTTTCTAGTAAAAATCTTAAAATCCCTTGAATTTGTTAATATTTTTTCTGTATAATAATTTGAACACATAAATAAAACATATCAACAAAAAAATTTATACTAACTAAAATTAAACCACTAAAACACATTAGAAACATTGAAAATTGTAAAGAAAACATGATGTATATGAGATATAATTAAATTATTAAATGGAAAACGAATCATTCACCTTTAAAATAATATAACCATTTATATCCTTGTGAAATAAATAGATTTCCCTGAAAACCCATATAAGTAATTACATAATTATCTTAGAGAATAATATTCATAATCCTTATTTACTCACATTTCAGATTTATTAGAGAAACTAATTCCCACACAATTCTATAGGTTTAACATATTAGGTTATCTTATAAATTTTTCTCATTATAAGACTAACAATAACCTAATAAAATAGAGATCTATATAATCCTCAGGCATCATAATGGTACATATTGGTCTTACCCTTCATCATATATAATACTCGGGAACCATATCATGAAAAAGAATTCATTACATAACATTTTCTTCATAAATACCTTTAAAAACACACGTGAACAAAAACTAAATATCACAACCCATGTCAAGATAAAAATGTTGAAAAAATAATGATTTTTTAAAATAGTTTAAAAAAATATCACATGAATAATTCGAATAAAATCCTGTTTAAAAACATGAATACATATTGATGATTATTTATAATGATTATTTATTGTAAAAAAAATAATGTTGATCATTTCGTAAATTATAAAAACCATTATTATAACACTTTATACAAATATAAAAATTGTTTCATATAGAAATTGATTTGAAAGGATTATTTTAGTTATTTTAAATGAAATTAAATAATATTTGAAATATAAAATTGACAATATTTTTTATAGGAAAATTATTTTCTTGAAAAAATTTATGGACATGGATTTAGTGAAATTTATTTTAAAGGGACACATTTAAAAAAATTAATGAAAAATCGCTTAATATAACTCTAAAATATCTTTATACTTTCTCTTTCTAAAAAATGAATATTTATAGATAATTAATTTCATAAGAAAAATTTTCAATTTAATTAAATTATCATTATATATATTATATCATTTATTATAATGCTTTATTTAGTTACTAAAATAGTTATTTTAATGTTTATTGTTATGGGTTTGTTCAATTTACAACCTCAAAATAACATCAGTCTATTAAACCTGGTCAAATCGGGAATTATTCCATAATATATTGAATATTAAAAAATAAAAAAAATATCATTCGTATAGGTTAAATATAATTTTATTACCGTCCATGTATTGTGGTCATAGAAAATGAAGCAAATCATGCCATACAGATGATAGTCTATACATACACATAAAAGGTGATTTAATTTCTAAAATGGGTTGAGAATAATTAAATTAAGTAAAATTTTAAATTTAATAATTAATAAATATGTTTTATATTTAATATTTATTCATTGTTTTTATAATTATAACCCCCCATTTGAGGTTGTAATGAAATAATAATCACATATCATTATAATGGTGGTTGTCCGCACGTATACAGGAAGGAAATTATCATTTTTCATTGTATTGATGATAAATAAGGTATATAATATCTTATCATTATAAAATCATAATTTTTTAAAAAATAAAATATTTATTTACAAAATACATCATTTTTAACATCCATATGAGTTAGTAATAAAAATATGAAACAACTCATTTTTTAGAGGTTGTAGTCCACACTATGTATGAGAAAAGGTTTCATTATTTGATGGGATAAAAAAGTAAATGTAAAAGGGGTATTACATGAACATAATTATATTTTTTTAGGAGTAAAAAATACCATATTTTTCATCATGGTTAAATAATATTTGTTGTTTGTTGAAGATAAAATAATTATAAAAAGAGTCAGTTAATATTTATACATTTTCTATGGAAACCGTTCTTTATATAATACTATAAACTATATAGGATTAGTCCTATAGTGAGATAAATAACTCTATGATATGGTTAGGAAAACTAGGAATCTATATGGATAGGGATTAATAGGGATTAGTGGAATAATATATGTGAATCAGAGATGAGTGTTGTAGCAGTTTTGTAAAAGTAGGGAGTGACACTCTTGAAATTATTCCTAACATTTAAATGTTATAAATGTCTTAAACCAAGTAATGTGGAACTAAATCAATTACAGTTGGATTACAATGTGATAGGGGTCGAAATAAACTAATCCAATAACCCCTCGAATGATATTTTAGGACCTTATCATAGATTTTCAACCCTAATTATCTTATTTTACCCTTTACCTTGGTTATAACAATTTACCATAATGATTATTCACTATATAAAAAATAAATGTGATCTCATTAAAAAATATTAGACACATAATTCTAATTAAGAAATAAATTTTTCATGGTAATATTATTAATACATGAAAATTTAACTTAAATAAAAAAATGAAAATTCAATAAAAACATGTTTTTTGGAAGATATAACATTTATCCTAAAAATGAATATATAAGAAAATAATTTATAAAAGTGATTACAATTCCATTAATTGGATTAATATTATTCTACATAGTCTTATTTTTCCGAAAACCAATCCATAATATAACTACATCAAATGAAATGAAAATATTTATAAAAACCAGTATTTGTTCACTATTCACCCAAAAGTGAATCTTTTCAGGAAAATCACAAAAATAATCATTATGTTGAAAATTATTTTATAAAATAAAAAATCAATCCTATAAAAAATATTGAATACCCATCATTTATTTAAATAATATTTTATAGAAAACCATATAATTCCTTAAAAAAATTTATAGTTTTTAAACTGAATATTTTTTTTTAAATAAATACATTTAATATTAATCCATAAAATCTCTTAAAAAATATTTTAATATAATAAAAAATATTTATTAATAATATTTGCATGGTTTTTATTAATATGGAGTGATTTTAATGGAAAATTAACCTCATGTTCTCTTCTTGGAAATAAAAATATTTGACATTTCTTATCTCAATATGGGTATCATGATTATATAGGCTTAAAATATGTTTTTCACTAGATAAATGGAAAAATCCTTTCATGTGTGATAATTGTTTATTGTAAATTCAGTTTTATCATTATTTATTTATTTCATAAAGATTTATTGTTTTATTCTTTTTATTTGTAATCATGATGATCTCACAAGGAGATCCAATTATAGAACATAAAACCTCATGTATTGTATTTTTGTGGGTATAAGTTACCATAATAAGAAATTATTCCAATAAAATTTTGGAAATTAAGAATCAAATCATGTAGAGGATCCAAATAGGTTTTGTTTATTCCTCAATATTCTCTCACTTACTATTTTTTAAATTATTTTAATAAAATAAAGATTAATTACATTACTGATCAATCAAACAATATATTTAATTAAATTATATAAATTTGGAAACTATTCAATCAAATATATGTTTTATAAATTAAATAATTTATTAAAACATTAATATATTCAATTTTATACTTCCCTTATGGAGTAATTAATTTTTGGTACCATCATATATGAAGGTATGAAATACACTCATTTAACTACAATAGATATTAAAGAACACATGCGACTATTTGGAGAATATAAGGAATATACTTATAAAACAATTATCTCATGGAATCCAACTTCTACATTACGGGTGTAATCACTAAAGAAAAAAATAAATACTTTTAAGGATTATATTTGATATATGGATATTCTAATAGAGGATACAATTGTACCATTTTTATAGTTTATAATTGCTGATATATCATCAGAGTCTGGGTTTTATGGTGTCCATGTCAGTGATGAATAGTTGTGACATAATTTCCTTCTCAGTTTTTCAATATTTTCATGAATATTTCAATTGTGATCCACACTGATTTTGTGACTATTTGTTTTTTTTGGGTTTCTAATTTCTTTTAAATCATTTGTTCTTCTGTATTAGTATTTATTTTTTGGTACAACAACTTATTGGTTCCACATAGTGCGATGATACAATGGAGTGAACGGTGTGCTGACACCCATCATTAATATCTATCAACATATCCTAATGGATATATGGGTACTCTTACATTTATTTCTCGCAAAAAAAATCATTATGGTTTTGTGATTGAATAGTTTCATATTATGGTGAGTTTTTTACTACATTGTCAGGTGGGTGGTAGGATAGAGAGAGAGTTGTTCTTGAAAATATCATCTGATCCTCATCTCACAAATTAATTTGGGTTTTAGGGGTTTTATAATATATATTTTTACCAAAAGGAAACAAATTCTTGTGTTGGGTTGATGCATCGTCATCAAATGATTTTTCCATTCTATTTTATGATGAAGGGAGACAAAGCTTTTCCATATTCTTTTCTTGATGTTTTATTCCATTAAATCATATGGGACCATGTTTTGACCTTTAGGTCATGATTATTAAAGTAATTTGGGCCTTTCTGTTTTGTAAGAGTTCCCCATATACTCAGTTTTCACAAGGGGTTTCTTATTTTATGTTTAAAAAGGGGGGATTAACCCTCTACCTATAATAAAATGTTAAAATATTTCATAAATTTTATATATTTTTTAAGACATTGAATCATATTCATTCCAAAACCTATACCATTTTTAGGATAATTCATAGACTATTTTTCTATCATTATTAATTTATATAAGTCTAATTTGATGTGAATTCATTGTGTATTTTATTTTAAAATGATGTTATAGTGTAGTTTACAATGATTTTATCTTTCAATTCTCTTGTTGTAGTTTCTAATTGTCTATTATATTTTTTAAATTTAAATGGAATGGGGTGTTAAATTTTATGATTTCATATAAAAAGAATGTTATATTTTGACATCATTTATTATTTTAACTAAAGTTGAATATTCCTATAAACCTGGTATAATGTGATTTTTTAACGTCAGTTTAAATTTAAAATGACTATGAAAGCATTATAAACATCATTATGTAAAATCAATGTGAAATAAATTTATCTAATATTTTTCATATTGAGATTTAATTCTAAATATGATGATAAATAGATGGTTTTTCATTTTTTGGGTAATTTTTGATATGATAAGACTAAAATTTTGTTGATGGATATTTTTCCATTGTAATTTAGTTTAATTTAAAAATATTTGATATTTCTCATTATATATTATTATTGTATGGATATGAAAATGGGCATAAAGTGTGCCATTTAATTTATTTTACCATTACTACATGAAGGGAAAAACATTTATTAGGGGAGGCACACCTGAGTTAATGTTGTTCTCCCAATACAATAATTTTTATAATAAATTGTAAAATTTTATAGACAACATATTAGAAAAAAAATTCTAATTTCTTGAAATATTGACTGAGATAGAATTTTTTGGATTTTTATATGGATAATTAAACTATCCCTTAACAAATAATTTATAGTTTATTTCAATGTAACTGTAGATTTCGGATTATTTTTAATTATTCTTATTGTAATAATTTATTCAATTATTCATCAACAATTTTTTGTTACTTAATTTTTTAGACATGGATCGGGGATCCATGAATAACGAGTTAATGTATAGTAATTTACATTTAGGATCATAATACATGTACACAATTATGTATGATTTAAAATCTATATTGTCACACCCAGATTTTTAACTCCATTATTTGTTTCAAATCCTCCTTTGGTTCATATATTTCACTTTGTTTCTGGGTGTTTTGGGTTTAAATATTTGGTGTCTTCTATGTAATTTATCTAATATAATAGTCATGGGGGTATTGGATGGTAATTATACTAAACTTTTTTCAATGATATGGTGTGAGGTTGTGGTGTTTTGGAGTTGGATTAGTGACACTCCTATTGGAACCATTGTGGGGTACGTTGTTGAGGTTGTTTGTACCCATGAGTTGGATGATTTTTTAGGTGAAAAGAGTGTTTTGTTTTGGTAATTTTATCCCTTATAAATGGCCTATATATCACCCTAGGTTTCTATCTTTTACCCCCCCTAAAATTTGATTTGAATGGCATGGTTTTGTGTGGATAGAACAGGTCGCATGGTTTAGCCCCATGGTTTACTAAACCATGCTGCCAAACTGTGCAAGGTGTCCGGCTGATTAAAAATATTTTTTTTAATTCCAATTTTGACCTCCTATAAATAAACATAATCTACCTCAATTATTCCCCAATTCAACCCTATAATCCATCGGAGTCCTCAAATATCCCTCAATCTCCTATGGACTCCATCATTAATAGGGTTTTGGTGGGGAAACTTTGAAAACTTTCAAGGTATGTTATTCCTCATTCATTTTCATCACTCTTATCTGGGTTTCATCCATCTTTCATGGAGTTATAAAATTTCCATAAATTAGGGTTCATACCTAGGATTTTATTTGTGTCATTTTAGTAATATAATTGGGTTTTAGGTTGGATTTTACTCCCTCGTGGTGCGGTGGTGGTGTGGTTGATGTTTCTCACAACGAATTGGTATTTTGACACAAAAGGTAGGTTATTCCATGTGTAATAATTTCCTGGTGAGTTATCATACTTGATTAACTTATTTTTAATTTTCCTCAAATGTTGTGTTTGGTGAGAGAACCTTTTTTTATGGATTTGGTTAAGCATTTAAATTTATAGTTTCATTATTACTTTAAATAGGTAGTTTTCCATATGTAACTATTGTGGTAATGTTTGGGTTTATTTTATAACATATGAAATTGGATTATTAAATGTGTTTTGGGATGACAATTCCACATTGTTAGGGTCTTAGTGTGATTTGGCCATGAAAGGTGGTTTTGAAATGGGTTTTTTGTGAAAAACATTGTAATACCCCTTTGGATTGTTTTATGAAAATTTTAAATGATTTAATAATTTAAAAAAAGTGGTAAAAGGATGTAAATGTACTATTTTACTGAGTGTGTTCACTGAATATTTGTTTTTTAAAGGTAAAGTGGTGATTTAAAATTTCAAAAAAAATTATAATGTTTTATAAATAGCTAAAATGTTATATCAAATTGTATGAATGGTGTGAAACATGTTTGTGGGCTCTATTGTGTTAGTATGATGTGAAAAATGAATTTTTTTAATGGGGTTTTATGTGACACATATGTGGGATGTTTGGTGTATGTGTGACTTATAATTGGTATTTTCATGTGAAAATTGTATTTAATGGATTTTGGAACTTTTTTATCACAATAGGGAATACCCAGATATCTAGGTGGGTGGACGTGCACTATTATTCTAGTGATCCCATGGGGTTTGACCCTAGTTTCACGTAGAAATTTTGATGGTGAAAACATTAACTAAACTATGAATATGATTATGATTATTATGTTGGGGGACCACTAGGTTATAGGTATGATCCCTAATTTTTGATTGTGTGCATGAGAAAGGATATTTTTATGGTTACTTTCAATGAGATATGAAGTACCAGGGACCCACAATGATATAATTCCTAGGGGTTATTAACCATTTTATGTTCTCATTAAATTCATTATTCTTACCGTTGTCATATGGTATGTTTGGCTAGAAATTTCATTAGCATTGGAATTCTATTTTAAAAGTGTCGATTCTTTAAATTATCCCACTTGAATACTTTTTTTATTCAAAGTTACATCTTGTTAAAATTATTAATAGCATCTCATGTTTATGAGAACATGCAAGCATTTTATATTATAATGTTATTAAAAAGGAATCTATTAGTGGTATAATCCTACAAGTATTTGGATCACACCTTACTTACATCTTTGTGTTTATGTAGACTTGGATATCTTTGTCACAGGTTTGGGTACATCTTTTTATTCAAATGGTTTGTGTTTTTATCATTCCTTAGTGATGAATTGTTGTGGAGATGGATTGTGGGTGTTGCATATTTCCATGAGTAGGTTCATGGTATGTCCATTTTGGGTTTCATCATTTGTTATAGTCTTTTTTAGTTATTTTAAATTACGTAATCCGATTTTTTTTTTGTAAAAGATGGTTTCTTTTTAAAAATCCATATTTTCAATATTCAATTTGTTTGTTGTTTTTTGTTTACAAACATAGGTAAATCATTACTAAATTTATTTATATGATACTCGAGCACTAATGATAGTGCATGGGGATATGGAATTACCTTCAGGCCCTATTGTGGACCATGTCAGGTTCTGTTTTTTTTTTGTGACCAAATTTGGTTGTGACAAAATGGCATCATAGGAGGATAGGTTCACTCTTTCCGTCATGTTATTTGGGGAAGGGCTGGGATAGCCTGGAGAAAGGATTTTTGAGACTTGAAATTCTAGTTATGGGTAGTATTGCTTTCCCTCACTCCAAGTGATGTGATTCAAGTCACCTAGGGATGTCGGGTTTTATCTGAGTCCTTTGGTTTTTTTGTTTTGATGATGATTAGAGGAAATGAAAAAAGAGTTGGTCTAATAGTATCAATGAGCTCAAAGGGACTGGAAATCCATGTAGATCTGGGGATATTTCTATAGAACACTATTTTTTATGGTGATGTGATTGGCGTATAGCCACTAACAATATGTCAAAGTCACCCACTGAAACTTGTTTCCTCTCATATTGTCTTGTGTCCTTTAGTTTTGGAATCATGGAAGTTAGGTTTTAAAGAAAAAATTTTCCATTTTTAAGAATTGTAAAGTTTTTGTGAAATTATTTTCTAATAATGAGGGAATGGTTTGATATGTGAAATGGTGGAATTGAATTTTCAGAATTGTTTTGAAATGGAAAATGGTGTGTTTACACCTCTTTTGAATGCAGTAACCATGTTAAAGTTGGTTTGGAAATAAAATGTTTCCAATAGATCTCTCTAAGCTATTGAAAGGTGCATTAATGGGATGGGATATTTTGGGCGAAATGCGTGGAGTTTGGAAATGAATTTTGACTTGGTAACTATATATAATTTGAAATGTTTTATGAAATTTTGGAATCTTATTTTTAAATGAGAAGATTTGAGTTCCCAATTTAGTAGGGATTTTTTATATGCAGTTTGTCATGAATTTTGAAGTGTTTTGAAATGGGCTATTTTTTTTGAAATTAATGTACATGAATTGAATGTTAATTTTTACTGAATTATTATAGATCATAGGAAATGTATTACAAATCATTAGAACCTTGTTTTAAATAAGAAGAGGTGAGTTTTTCAATGAATGGGTGTTGATAAAATTGTTTCTATCATTAAACTAGAAATGATTTGAATGGATTTGATATTTTTTAAAATTGGTGTGAGTATCATGAAAGGGAATTTTAGTTTGAATGATTGTGCCCTTCGGGAAACTTTTGTATGCTGAAAATTGGGATTTTGATTTTTGTAGATATCGGTCTTGGGAAAAATGAAGTATCAGTTGACTATTTAAGGTTTGAAAAGTGGAATGAATTTTTTTGACCATTGGTATTTCCATGATTAGAAACATTTATGGGGTTATATGGGATGATGGATTGTTAAGGGAAAACTCGATGAGTTCTGGGATGGATGTGAAGAGGGTGCCTGGTGGGGCACACAAACATGCATGTGTGAGGCCCATGGGTTACCATTGGTGGATACACTAACCACTAAACATTTTATTCTCAAAGAGATTATTTTAAAAGAAAACATGATGTTTTGATGACTTGTTTGGGATGGTGTGTCTTATGTGTTTTAGGAAATTTTTTCATTGTGGTATGTTTTGAGTCCAATAACCCCTCTTGTTTGAATGGTGTTCTAGGTTTGTGTTTGTTCGGTAAGATAGGTTGAAGAGCTAGTTAGTGGTGTCTTCTGAGAAAAGTTCGGGTAGCATTTATAGTGGATCCCCTAATGTGTTTGGGTAATTGTTTTTGTATGTCTTGACCAATGGACCATCCTTGTTGGGTCCTTGGGTTCTCTGGTTGGATAAGGTACACCCCCACTATGAGTTAATGCATGACTGAAGTGTCGACCGGATTGTTTTTTCATTTAAAGATCCTCTAGTTGGTCAATATAAAGAATATTTTCTCAAGGTTTATAAATTGAGTATACACCCTTTCTTTTCCACTATTTTTAGATCCCATTGTAGTGGGAGAGTAGTTGTGGATGGTTGAAAGAGAACATAGTTTCTTATGTTACCTGATTCATTGAAGGAGGAAGAGGTCTGGGGTTGTTATTGGGGATGTGGTATAAGAGGGCCTCTGAGTCCTTCGTAGTATTTTTAGAGCAGGGTTTCATGTTAAACCACATGCATAAAAAATCTAGTCATGAGAGGCTATTGTGGCAAAATTATTTAATTTTTTGTTGTTAGGGGAGTTGGCAAAAGGTCATGTTCCATGTATTGTTTTTATTAGTCAGAATGGTCATGTTCTATGAAGCCTTGTGATGTTGTGTGCTTGTTGGATTGTAAAGGTGAAGTTGTACAATCTTTTGTGAGTCTTTTTTTGTTACATGTGAGCCTCATTTCAGAAAAACTCAAACTCCTTTGTTTGGAGGACGATGCTTCTATATATCCTTTCCACATTTTATTTTTCATCCAATGAAACAAGGGGTGATTTTTGTGAATCTTCTAAGCACATGTTATAGTGAAATTTCAGGTTTGGGTAAAGTGATATTTGGAGTGTGTTATGTCTTGGTAAACCCATTGGGGATTGCGGTGTGTTTTTTTGTATCAATATAATAAAAATATCTATTAAACGATTTCCAAAGCCTAACTGTGAGGCTAAAGATACTTCAATCATTTAAGCTCCAGCCATAGGATCCAGAGTGAATCTAGTGCATATTCAGGGTAAATCCTAGGTTTATTCAATCCCTTGTAAGTAGTTATATCCTCAGTATGAAATATGGTAAATGTTTAATCCTTTATTTTCTCCATCATGCTTTTTTTGATCTCATTGGATGGAAATAGATGGGAGGAGCTTGTGTCCAAGTTATCACCCCATGTCACTCCTTCCCCCTTTGGATTCCATTGATATTTTGGAGAATGGTTTAATATTTGTCTAGCTAGTTTCTGTGCCTAGTTAGTAGAAACCATGCCCCAGAAATCCATGTAGATAGAATTATTCCCATGGTTAGCTCACAGTTTCCAAAACTGTGCTGACTAACTTTTTGGTCGTCCCAAGTCTTTAAATTTTGATGTCTTTCTATGTTAGCCCATACTGGTCAGTTAATATGTTTGGTTTTAATGGTAGTGATAACTAATATGAGACTTATGTAATTTAATTTTTTAAAGGTCTAATGTATGTCTACCCCCTGCACCGGGGAGACTATTTAGGCCTCGCATTGTTAGTTTCCTGATAATGTCTCAGAAAAATTTAAGTTTTCTCTTATGGTGGGGATCACATTTATGACTTCTCATACCAATAACTTATTTTTTTCATTGTTCATGTCTTGGTGGTAGGTAGTATCATTCGAATCTATCTACCTACCAATATCTTCCTTCAGAAAACATTGGGATTGGATATCTCCAAACAGTTTATTTAATATAGGGTAAGTGCAATAGTGTTTGATGTTGTTTTTTGTTTGGGTAATTTGATTGAGTCTTGTTCATATTTTTTTGACATTTTTTATTATGGGATAACGTATGAATGTTTTTTTATCGTTTCATGAATATGGTGTAAGTTTTGGTTTGTGTGAGTATTCCTTCATTAATTGTTCATTAGAGGAGTTTTGGCCTTTTTGGGGAGGACGAAACATAGAAAGGGGTACATTTATGTCGATCTGTTGGGTTTTGTTTGTTTTCTTTTGGCCTTGATATGGATTTTCAGGCATGGATATATTTATGGTGGGGATAATTTCCACACCTGTATTTTAAATTCCATGCTTTGTTTCAAATCCTCATTTGGTTCTTACATTTGTCTTGGTTTTCTGGTGTTTCGGGTATGAATTTTTGTTGTCTCTTGTGTTCTTGATCTATGAACATTGTATTGGGTGTATTATATGGTAATTTAAATCCTTGTTTTTAAATGGGATTTTGTGATTTTTTAGTGTTTTGGAGTTGAATTAGTGACACTCATGGGGGCACCACTTGTTGGGTAAGTTGTTGAGTTGGTTTGTACCTATGAGTTGTATGAGTTTTGGGGTGAAAAGAGTTCTCTGATTTGGTAATTTTTCTCCACTATCATTGGAATAAATTTTACCATAGTTTTCCCCCTTGGAACCCATTAAAATTGGGGGAGAATGGAATGGGTTTGGGTGGCTAGAATAGGATGCACAATTTGGGCCCATGGTTTACTAAACCGTGCAACCGAACCGTTCAAGGTGTCCTGCTTATTAAAAATATTATTAAAATTAAAAAAAATTCCCTCCAAAAAATATACCTATTCCATGCCATTATTCAACGATTTGACCCTATAATCCATGGGAGGCCTTTAAACTCTTTCAATCACCAATGGATCCCATCTTTGATGGGTTTTTTTTTGGGAAACTTTGAGATTCTTCATAGTTGGTGATTCCTCCTTCATTTCCTTTCTTCTCTTTAGGGTTTCCTCCATATTTCATGACGTTCAAAAAATTATAAAAGTTAGGGCTCATACCTATGGTTTGATTTGGTGTATTTTTGGTCCATTCTTGGGGTTTTAGGTTGGATTTCACTCCCTCAAAGGGCGGCGGTGGTGCGATTGAAGTTTCACACAACGAATTAGTGTTTTCACACAAAAGGTATGTGATTCCACGTGTAAGCATTTATTGATGAGTTATCATGCTTGATTTATATATTTTTCATGTTCCTAATAAGTTTATTGTGGAGGGAGAGCTGTTTTGGATGGATTTGGTTATGTTTTCAATTTTATAGTTTCATTCTTGATTTAAATTGGGTGGTTCCCATGTGTAACTTTTGTGCTAATATTTGGGTTTATTTTATAACCTACGCAAGTTGTTTATTAAATGTTATTTGGGCTTCCAATTTTTATTTAGTAGGTCTTGTTATGATTTTGGCCTTCAAAAAGGGTTTTGAAAGGGGTTTTTTGTGCCAAAAATGGTTATACCCCTTTGGATTGTTTATATGAAAGTTGTAAATGATTTATTTAGTAAAACAATGTGGGAAAAGGATGTACATGTACAGTTTTATTAAATAAGTTAACATAAGATGGGGTTTTAATGGTAATTTGGTGATTTAAGATGTCAAACATTATTAGAATATTTTATAAATTTCTGAAATGATTTATCAAATTGAATGAACTGCACAAAACACATTTGTGGCCTATTTTGTGTGATTATGATGTGAAAAATGAATTTTTTTTTGTGAAATTAGATTTATGTGACATGTATGTGGGATGTTTGGTGTATTGGAGTCATGGAAGTTTTATTTGAATGTGAAAATTGTATTTCATGGCCATTTGAATTTATTTGAGCCCAAGAGGGAAAATCAGGTATCTAGGTGGGTGGATCTGTACTAGTTTTCTAGTGATCCCGTGAGGTTTGGCCCCAGTTTCACATAGAAAGTTTGACGATTAAAAAACTAACTAAACTATGATTATGATTATGATAATGATGTTGGGGGACCACTTGGTAATGGTTATTATCCCTACTAGTGTCTTGTATTCATGATAATGGATATTTGTATGGTTACTTTTGCTGATGTATGAGGTATCAGGGACCCACAACAAGCTAGTCCGTAGGGATATTTCCCATTGCTTGTGCTCATTATATACCTTATTCTTAACATCGTCATACAATATGTTTGGCTGGAAAATTTTTTAGCTTTGGAATTATATTAAAAAAGTTTTTATTCTTTAAATTAGCTCACATGAAAACTATTTTTATCTAAGGTTTTTTCTCTTTAAAATTATTAATAGCATCTCATTTTTATGAAAACATACAACATTTTCATCTTTGAATTTTTATAATATGGAATCTCATAGTGGTGGTGTCCTATTGGGATTCTTATCAAACCCTATATACATCTTTGGGTGTAAGTAAACATTGTTATTTTTTTCAATGGTTTGGGTACATCATTTTGTACCAATAGTTAGGGTTTTTAGCAGTCCTTCATGATGCAGCATTGTGGAGAAGGCTTTAGGGTGGTTCCAATGGCCATGAGGAGGTTCTTTGAATATCCATTTTTCATTTTATCATTTGTTATAGTCCTTGAGAATTGTTTTAAATTATGTAATTCAATTCTGAGTTTTTGTAAAAGATGGTTTGTTTTAAAAAATCTATATTTTTTATATTGGATTTGTTTGTTGTTTTATGTTTATAAACATTGTTATATTCTTAAAAAATGTCCTTATATGATAATTGGGAACTTGTTCCAACCCTTGGGGATCGGGAACACCCTTCATGCCTTGTCCTGGAGCATGTCGGGTGCCGGTTTTGATGGTGACCAGATTCAGTTCATGACATGTCGTTAAGAATATTAAAAGTGAATAATTGATTAATAATAATTTATATAAATAATTTAATGGGGACATATTAATTACCAAAATATGATGTTGATTTTTATTAGTCTATTTATAGTTCATAAATGGGTATATGTTTATAGGGTGTAGTAATAACCCTAGAATTGTTGTGAATGGAATTATATGAAATATGTATTTTTCTAACCCCCTAGAACTATGGGTACATATCTAGGGATAGAAATGAAGTTACATTAATAATGACCAATGAGTCCCACCTTCAATGGGCCCAAAAATGGTAACTTGTACTTAGGGAATATAAATCACACATATAAGTGGCATTTCACTTAATAATAATGCAATGATCATGAGATAGGATATCATTCACTGAACATATCAATCAAAATTGTAATTTAAGGAAAATAAACATTCAAAGGATGAATGTTCAATCTAAAAAATAAAACAAAGACTCTAAATAATGTAACAAAATAAAATCATATGGTAAAGTGTGAATACAAATTCCATAATATAATCTATTTATGTCTAGTTAGTTCCTTAAAATCCTATTGTAAACCAGAGAAATTGGTTACATGTACGTAGGTTGAGATTAATATTTAAAAGTAGTTGGATCATAACAAATGTCATTTGTTAGAATGTGGAAGGATAATACTAATACATCAGTGAAAAATCAAATAAACCAACATACACCAAAATAGTTCAACTAAATAGTCCCACACTCACTAAGGCCAACACACCACAAATGGAATCCCTGTATAATGGTATAAGAAGAAAACTATCAAAAAAACCATACTACATCCCTATAATTTTTCCACTCCCATTCCATGATGGTGTACATCTTGGTTATCTGACCCCATATATATCTATCAGCCTCATAGTATCATAAACATCATCATAATGGTCAAGCCCAGTACTCAACCCATGCCACCACCATCATGTCCTCATCATCGCATTACCCCTACCATATAACCAAAATAGTAGTATTTTATTAACATTAAAAACATTAAAATTGTTCCCTCCCTCTACCATGCATGAACCCAACTATGAACTACCACACCCCCTTTCCAATCATTACCTCTAGTGAAAAATAACATTAATAAATCACAAATTGATCATAGAAAACATTCCTAGAATAGAGAGAAAGAAAGAGGGGGTCACCCACCATCTACCCTCTCTAACATGTTTATTTGATAAATTGACCTCAAAACCAAAAAATTTAAGAATTGGTGTAAACACATGACTCTGGTGGGATTTATATATGAATCATAAGAAAAATACAATTTATAGTGCTTAAAAAAATCCCATCCTATGAGATCATATAACAAAAACTACCAAACTTCTATAACCTCAAAATAACCACAATTTCATGTCATCATTTTATCCATAATACAATCCACTCATCCAATCCAACATACCAACATACACTCACAAATCAGTTTCATAGTTCCCATTTAATAGCATCAATTACCAACCCTTTATTTTTTAATTAACCATCATTCAATAATTAAACAAAATCTATTCTCTAGACAATGACTAGGTTTATTTTCATACACTCCCATTTAATATAAACATAATAATCCCATTTACCATCAATTTTGCATTTATTTAAAACCTCAAACCATTTATTAATGCTCTATTATATCTATTATAATTTACCCTTTCAAATATTCTATTGATATCGGGAAACTACCATAACAAATCACGACACCATGAACAAACCATGAATCAACAACATAGCTTCCAAATCACACATCATCATCACAACAAAAAATATGTCAATAAATAGCTAAAACCAATCCTTCTCCCCTATAAAACCTAAAAAATCAATCACTACACATCATTTCTCATCAATTACCATGCCAAACAATCACTACATTTCTACCACTGCATTTCACCATAAAATGGGTCACTAACATCACTGATAATATAATTTATAGATCCATGACACATATTATAAGATAACTCAAAAATTATAACAATAAAAAATGGTGTAATTTGGCACTATCATCTTGTACAATTTGAGTTCATGGGATTTTATAACATCACATAATATTTATCATGGGTTTATCACAGAAATCAAGATTTCCATGGGAAATTTTTGTATTAATGATATATAAGTGGTTATCCTTTTTAATGAATTGTGATATAAAATGAACAATATAAATGGTTCTAATAATTAATTTGATTCAATGTGTAAAAAAATTCTTAATAGCCATTATTTTTATTAATAGGGATAATAATGTTCCATAATAAGAAAGTGAACATAAATTAGCATGTTTGTGTGATTACTCCTCATTCCCATAACTTTCAATTAATATATTTCATTAAATTTAATAATATAAACATTATTATACACCCATGAAATTTCAAAAGAATAAAATCCCTACGAATATCCAATAAACATGGGTCTCAAATCTCAAAAAATATTTCCAAATTTATTATTAAAGTATTGAATAAAGATTGAACATCATTATGACCCAGATCACAACATGGATGGATCGTGAACCAATATACCAATAAAATATATCAATATATAGAAAGATAATCTCCCCAAAACAATGATATCCCTATGAATAACCTTTTATATTATGAATAATGGTAAACTGGATAAGGAAAAGACAATAATCACCTTATCATTTCTAATGTTAAATTATTGGATGCTAAGAAACAAATCCCACATGGACTGAGTAAAATGAATCCTAAATAACCATAGTGTCTGCAAATAATCATTATAATATACATTAGGAAAATATGGTTTGAATAGGATATTCAATTTATAGTAAATCTAGGAATTAGAAGACCACAATGCAACACCATAAAACCTAACACAAAGGGAATATTCAAAACCATGTCCATGAACCATGGATCAATGAATTCTGAAAATCCTATAATGTATTAAAATAACACTATACAAAGAATCCAACTATTCACATAATTCTATTTCAAAAGTTGAAGTCCATTTCACACTATATATCAATAGAACAATAATCCAGATACAAATATAACTATCAAAAATTCACCTAAATAACAGAATGGTAAAACTATGAAGCTATACCACTATTATGATGAATAAGTAAAAACCACTGAGACTCTACTTGCAAGGGATGTATTCCGTATCCAATATCTCTCTACTACAATAAAATAATCCAATTATCATCAATTATGTAACTCTATCTTCTACATAGATAAAGTACAAAACTAGGTTTACTATGATGCAAAACCTATCCATGCCAATACTACCATAAAAATAATAGGGGAACAAAAATTTTGACCCATCACACCTTCATCACACTAAAAATTTAATGGGTAGAAATATATATATCATTCTACTATATACTTATCAATCAATTCATATCCTGGAAAATAAAAAAAACACATAAGAAATAAAAATTAAGGGGTTTGAACAACCACCCCACATGTTACCTATTATAGATATTGTTAAAAATAGAATTTCACCACAAATAAATGACACAAAAAAATGGGGAAAAGAACATATCATGAACTAGAAAAATTGTATAATTATATCATCAAAGGAAAAAATAAATAAAATTTCAAAAAAATTTAAAATATCTTATGGTATTTGAAACTTATATGCATTTCAAACTCCCATGTATTGTCCTCTAGGTCACCATGCGTCCACAATACACAATACAAGGTAATGGTTTGTCAAGAAAACATCATCTCTCAATGATCATAAGTGTTTACCAAAATCTATAAAAATTACTCACCACCCCCAATATCCAGCTCTTCAATGTCTATTATAAAGAATTCATCATGATAATATAGTTTTATATGGGAAATATGAAGTACATGTTGAATCATGTCCAGCCACATTGGGAGAACCAATCTATAGGCCACCACGATAACGTCCGTCAACCACAAAAAATTTCTAACATCCCATGGAGAAGTCTTGCCTCCCTAAAAAATCTTAATTTCCCAAAATGAGTTAAAACACACTTGAAAACATGGTATCCACCTTAAAACATTAAGGGACATTACATTTTATAGGGTAAAATCCAAAAACATGTACACCGTAATTTTTTACTATACTCCTAAGAAGGACGACTTCAAAAATGTGAAAATGACACCATCAAACCACAAACATGATCCTTGATAAATAAATACCACTATATATAAACATAGAAATAAACACCCTAATATTATCTAACATAAAAAATGAACCACTGAAACAAACCCTTTAGAGACTATTACCCCAAAATCAGATTCAATCTTCAAAATAAAACTAATCCCCGACATCCGAAAAGAAAAACCCCACTCAAGGAGAGGGATTCATCTAAAAATAATTAATGTAATACAAAACATTTATACTTTTATAACATCAATATAGTATGGTGAAATAATTTTCATAAATCAATTCATTCTATAACCATGAATTTTATTAAAATATTTGGTTTTTAATCAAATGAAATTGGTATGTCAATGGAATTAAAATTAACCAAAATGTTTTTCATTAGAAATAAAGTCAAAGAACACTATTGAAAAAACCTTAAAAAATTGAAGACCCATTAATGGATTTAATCAACTTTTAAGATTTTATGCTATCTGACAAAAAATAGATTCCCCCTAAAACCCCCAAATAACGCTCCCAAAACCTAACTGACCACTAGTGGAATCTTTTCATCCTGATGAAAAAACCAAAAAGACACTTTAAAATGACATAGAAACTACCTGATCCCTGAAAAACAACCACTTAGCATGCCCCAATCTATTGAAATTAAAATTGATCAACAATCTATAAATGGGAAACATAAAGACTATCAAACCCATGTCTTGGGGGCACATTATAGCGCAATAAACTACCTCATGCTCTTATTAAACATGTTATATGAAAAATTGTCTGAAATACCATCCTTAACATTCAAAAAACCTAGAAACAGCATTTTCTAGATCACTATTTCTTGATCCCCCTTTTATTCTATATAGTAACATCATAATATCCACCATCCATCATACCACTTTCCTCATGATAAACTCAATGTTTTTCACCATAATATCCTCATTATAGAGGAGGTTCAAAAACACGAAGATTTGATTTTAGAAGATAAACTCATGATCATTAGAACTCTTAGTTCCTCATTGGATATCTTAGAAATCCATCATATATTAACACATAAACCCATGCGAGGATCATTTCATTTGGAATAATCTTAGGATATAAATTACCTACTCAACTTGAAATCTGTATGGGTATTCACCATCCTAATGGTATATTAAAAATTATCTAACCAATACAACCCATCAATGATTCGAGATTTATAGGAAAATTTTTATACTCCATTATGTGGAAATCTCAGTGATGCTATATCCCAAGACTCTATCTCCTTATCATACCAAAATGTGATGTCATAGTTGTATACAGTCAATATGTCATCTCCTTAACAATTGTTTTTAAGATTTAGTTGAAATAAATATATCACACTATCATACTATGAAAACATTTAACCACACCAAATGATGAATATTTAATCTTATACATAAGGTTGATGAATATACCATCAACAATATCATTCAAGGGGATAATAATTCATTTCTAAGAAATTTTACACTCAAAATTCTCAACCAAAAAATTCCTGAAAACTACCTCCTGAAACCCATGCATTTAAAATATTTCTACAATCATGATAACCCATTAAATTATTTTAAAACCCATCTTAAAAATTAAATTTTACATAAATGAAGACTTAACTATTAGAAACATGGAACATATATAATAAGGATTTCAATTTTTTCAAATGTTTTCAAAATAATGCATGATATGTAAGTAAGTAAATTTTATTCCCATCACACACATGCACTAGATTGCTTGTTCAATGGAAAACATCAGATATTCCATCACATACCACTACCGAAAAAGTAATATTCCCCCAAAACAAGTAGGTTTTAACTTAGTATGATTTAATTATTCAATTGTACACAAAAATACTCAAGATCACTTCCATAATGATAAAAAAAGAACCACAAAAATCATGAATCAATATATTATGTTCCTCACAAAATAAAACCAAATATATTTCAAATATGTCTTCAAGAAAAAATTTAATAATAGTTTAGTTATACAAAATTATTTAATATTTTATCCAAAGAAAACTTATTAAAAAATATTGGATACTAATTATTCAATTGTTTCCAAAAAAACCATAACATACACTTGATATTTCAATGAATTAAAACCTTATTTTAATAAATTAATGATACTTATTGGATAAAATTAACTTGTTAAATAATAGCACCTCCCCAAATCACCCATTTTTAAATTGGTTATTAAAAACATTTAATAAACCATATCATCCCCATTTCCAAAAAAAATACATAATTTTATTTTAGGAAATGAATCTTGATCATACAACACATCAAATAAATATATTAGTATAAGACTATAATACATTGCTTCTTATGTTACTTCATAATAATAAATAATTTCTAATATTATTATGTTCTAATCCAAACCAACCCCATAGATATTTCACTATGAATTATCATAACACCATCATATGTTTCTCAAACAAAACAATGACCTACATCATTATTAAGAGAATTACCACAAGTATAAAAATCATTGAAACACAACCATTTCACCATGTCCTTGTCTTCTTAGTGTTCACATGACTTTATCTCTTTATCATAAAAAGTATCCTGAAAATACAAAATCATGGTGGAAAATGATTGACCTCTCATCTTGGGTCTGAATCCATATCATAAAACACACAATCAAACTAATTATGTAATCTCAATAGTGTGGAATAAAATCAAATTATTTTATTAAAATAAATTTAGTTCCAAAATTTACCACATTGAAACAAGAACACAAACAATAATGATGAATTCATGGCCTCTAATTATGTACCCTACAAGAAGTACCCACTCACAAGACATTTGGAAAGACTTATTTTACTTTCATTCTAATGAGCCCTAAAATACTATTTACTACTAGGTCACCCTATCTATATCGGACACCATGTTCATCTGGAACTATTTCCCAACCAACCCCATGCAATCCTCATAGTGTATAAGTCCAATCATCACCCTATCCCTCAAAATAATTTTGATACCACTTGATCATGATGCATTCCAGCGACGATGACCTAGATCCGGCGATGGAGGTCCTCCCTCCCCCCTCCCCAATGGAGGGGGGAGTTCATTCTCGTTCTTCGTCACGGATGACCCCGCTTACTTTCATTCCCTTTTCTAATCCTGAATTCTTGCCCCCGTTCCCGCAAATCTCAATTTTCCCTAAAGTTCCAGATTTTTTTCGTGGATCACCTCAACTATGTTTAGTGCCTTTAGAACTTAACTCTTCCACAGATCTTTTCAAGCTGACTCTGGTGGATCAATTTCATCAAAGTCGTCCCTCAGTTGATGCTTTTGATCTGTTTGTCTTTAAATCCTGGAAACTGCAAGATCAGGCGGTGATTGGTGTTCTCAATCGATGGAACATAATGATTCATTTTGGGTCTATGGATGATCTCATCACGGAGTGGTCTAAGGCTCCTCGACGGTGTGGAGGTATACCTTTCTTTCTTCTTCGGTGGAATTTTTAATTCTATATGCAGCGGGATAATCCGAGTATAGCGATTTGGGTACGTTTCTCGGGCCTTCCTCTCCCATTCCAGAACCCTTCCATTATATCTATTCTTGGGAACATGGTCGGCCGCTACCTGTGCTCATACATCAAAACTGAAACTGTGTGTTATCCCATCTGCCCTCGCATATGTGTGGAGATTGATTTCTCCAAGATGCCGGTGGACTGGGTTTGGATTACTGATGGGCAAGAATTTCGATGGAAGCATGATGTTATGTTTGAATCGTGGGATGATTATTGCAGTGTGTGCCATCGGCTGGGACATGGTGTCTCTGCCTGCAGAAATGGCTCTCTGAACAAGAGTGTGTGCAGGAGGGTGAGGGATGGTATGGTTTCTCATGATGTTTCTGCTGTAAGGAGTTTGAGGACACAGGGGCATTCGGTTGATGGTGGGTTGAACGCAGAACAACCAATACTTCCTCGGCATGAGATGGTGAACTTAGTGGACAATGGGGCTCTGGGAATGGTGGATGAATTGCAGAAGATAGGGGTGGAGCCTCCTGGAGTGAAGGTCAGTGATATTTTTAACAGCTTGAAGCGGGACTTGGGTAAGGTTGATATCCTGAAATGCAGTGGTGAGACTTCTTCTGCTGTTAAGGATGCAGGAGGCATTGCTGGAACTCCAATGATTGAGGTTCCATCCTTGATGGAAATCCCCCGAAGGGAAGAGGGTGCTAGTGTTGAGAGGTATGTTTATGTTGAACGAAGTTGTGCTGCTGTGGAGAAAGATGTGGACCTGGGTGGGGAAAAGTGTGGTGTGGACTCTCTCTCTACCTAGAAACTATGAGTGCACCTACAGCAGTTGTCGTTGTCTATGATGAGCAAGTCGTTGTTGCAGGTCCTAATTCACCAACTCAAGATGGGATTGAGAGGAACTATCAATACATGGATCTTGGGATTGTGAAGCTGGCTGGGAATAAAGAAACCCCTGTTAAGGAAACTTCTAGTGAAATTGGTGTCGTGATGACAGTGGATGGGATGCAGGAAACACCTGGGAGGCAGGCGACCAATTTTGAGCTCGGAAATCGGTTTTCATTCCTGGTGGATGCTGATTTGGTCCTGGATCATGAGAAGGATGCTGAAAGGACTCATGAGGATCAAAATTCTGTTTCTTTAGGTGCTGATGTTGAGCCAATGGTAGCTAGTGTTGGCACTTGTGATCAAGATTTGGGGGCTGTGAGGACATATATTGCTGAGAAGGGCTCTGAAGAAAATATGGACAATGGTTCACTGCTGGAAAACTTAGATGTAGATTGTAATGTGAAAAAAGGCATGCATGGTGGTTGTGACTCTTTCAACAACCCCCCTGCCTTAATTTGATGGATGTCAACAGTCAATCTCAACAGGATCAAGGTGAGAGGGACGGGTATAGGGTGGCTCACATTTCTGGTAAATGGGGGGACTGCTCTGATAGTGAGAAATAAAATGATGGTGGTATGGTTCATCCCTCTTATAGTGATATGGTTCAGGGTTGCAAAAATAGAGTGTCTGTGGTGGATAAAGTGAAGACTGACCCACCACGAAGAAGGCCACGGAAAGACTATTCTCACTTGCCAATGCCTATGACTACGACAGCTTCTAGTGGGAAGGTTGGATGGATTAAAAACTCTTCTAAGGAGCTCCTTTCTTTGGAGAAGATCAATCTTAGAAGGAAGTATGCCAAGATTCTGAAACATTACGAAAGTTCGGAGTGGGAATCGGCTACTGTGGAGGAAATGGTGTATCAGGGATGTGGCGATGGGTCTGAATTTTATGATATGTAATTGTTGTTCTCACCTTGTTGTGCCTGTCTAATGTACTTTTCTTTTTCTTTTATTTTAAATAAACGGTCGGAGGTTTTCCTCTGACTAAACTTTAGGGTAAATATTTATTCATCGTATAGGATTTCAATCACCAAAAAAACACAATTAAAATAATAATTTATAAGAATCCATACTATCTTAGGATTCATGTAAAATTACAAATATATATATTTATGTCTCGAAATAATGTACCAAAAGAAAATCTTATGTCAGTTACTTAATAGTTTCTCTAATATCTAAGCTAGTAATGTCTATCTCATTCACTAAATTCCTCTAAAAAATATTAGAGAAGTGTATGTATATTTAGGGAGAATAACATTTGTACTCAATAGGATCATACCTGTGGTATATTTTACAAATATGAAAAAATAATACTATTTCACTAATTAATTATCAATAGAAACAATATTCTAAAAAATTGGTCAAATATCCAATACCAATCTCACAATGGATCACACGCAAAATAACATATACATGTATAATAATAAAAATAGAAGAATGGAGAAAAAGGTACCCCACAACACTACTCTACTAGTTTTCCTCTCTCTCACCATAGTATCACATGTCTTGGTGCAATCGCCCCTTCTATTTACATCAGCAACATACCATTATAAGCCTCATTATAATGAGAAATCTCATTCCTTCATCCATTGGGAGAACGATAAAAAATAATCATCCCAAAACAATAGGCATGTAACTAAAATATAAAATTACCATAAAGATGACAGACATAAATTTTTTACCTCATCTTATCATCCACAATAAGTACTATATACCACTTCAATTTCTCATCAATTATCACATATGGTGCACTATATCCATAAGTCATCATGACCAGTATATAACACCATGACCTAGAATAGAGTGGGGGATATATGGGTATAAATCTATCCCCCCCCCCATGAAACTGGATAATTATAGAAGCAACATGGAACCCAACATTGATGGGAACCATTATACACCCACGACTTGTCTTTGTGTTTAGATTAATCATATTAAAAAAATGAAAAATATTTATACATAATCTCAACCTATGGGTTCACACAACCAAATCCAACCAATTGGTGCAACCTTTCCATCACCACTAATTCTCATCAATATCACTTATAAAATAATAAAAATTCAATTCCTCATACTACACCCACAAACACACATTAGTTTCATGGTTCCCATTTAACTACATAAATTACCACATGTTTATAAATTATTTTTCCATATTTCCAAATTTATTGGAAATACATTATATTTACACGGCCTATGTTTATTCATATACATTTAATTCAATAAATGAATCATTCAATAATTTACCATGAAATATATTTTTTTTCATACACAAACAATTTAATCTAACCCATGCAAAATTATAATAATTTAAAATTTCATGATTTCTATTGTTACTAGGAAACAACCAAGGCATGGAATGACAATGTCAACCACCCAAACAGCAACCAAATATCCTTTACATCACACATCATCACCAATATAGATTATCTATTATTTTATCACTAACACTAAACCGTTTCTCTATTATAATATCATATCAAATACCACATAACTCAATCAAGACACATCATCTATTATCTATTTCTACACTAATAAACATTTCATTGGTGCCACCACATTACACCTCTAATTCAATCAACCTCAACATTGGTAATACACCACCCCACCCCAACCCCTGATGATCCCACACTAAGTAAAAAATACAACATGGCAATCATATAAACAAAAAATAGTGCATTTAAACTTCTTTATCTCTCTAAGAATAAAACCCAGTGCTTTCAAAACATTATATAATTGTAAAGATTATATAATCGAACATTTCAATATTTAATGGGAAATAGGTTCATATATTATATAATATTAATTATACATTTTTATATATGGTGAGATTAATCAAAAATTAACAACAATGGTAACATAATAAATAACAATCACTATTCAAATAAGTTTTCTAAAAACCATTATTCTCATCAATAACATCATTCAAAACTATTAATAGAAAATTTCATGATAACAGTAAACATATGGGATTACTCTTTATTTCCATTAATTTCACTTAAACCAATTCATTATCATTATTAATTTAACCCAAACTATTCAACCAAAAGAATTAAAATGTATCTAATTCCCAGACATTCACTATAAAAAAGTGAAAGAAGAGACCTTACCACAAAAAATATTTCTAAATTTGTAATGCATGGTTAGAATGAATAATGATCATTCTCATAACCATGGTCATACTAAAGAATTATCAGAAACCTATAGCGTGACACATTATTTTTAGACCTATCTACCAAATTTCACAATCAATACACATCACCAAGAAAAACCGTCTATAGATTGAATGACATAAGAAAATGATATGGAAAAAGATAACAATACACAAAGAATTTTGAAAGATTAATCTATTGATATTGAAAGTAAAATCCCATAGGGGGAGTGTAAAAGGTCTCCCTAAATTAGCTATGTGTCTCCCAATAATCTTGAAAAAATTATAAAGGATGATATATTTCAAAGGGTTTGTGTAATTTATTGTAAATATAGAAATTAATATTCTAAAATTAAACTCCCTACACCATATAACAAATGGGATTGTAAAAACCACATTAAAAAACCATGGTGTGTTCTATGTCATAGATCCTATAAAGTAGGTGAACAGTTTTGGAATAGAGGGAAACCCACGTGATTTAATTATAAAAGTAAATTTTATTTCCATGATATAATCAATATCTATGGGTAATTGAACTTTTAATCAATATATCTAAAAAATCCTACATAAGTAGTCCATGTTTGAACAAAAAAGGAACTCTAAATCTATGATTAAATTGTAATAACCACCAAAACACCACATCCTACGTATTTATTCCATATCGAAGCCCTATATACCACCATCCAATACTCCAAAATACCACAACAGTCCAAATCTATCCTCCAAACTATACATATACCACCCCAAAGAACTACTCCACAAAACATTTACACACCAAAACTTCAAATAATATAATAAGGGGTGAAAAAAATTACCCCTTGGACCTCCATCACCTAAAATCCCATAATGTAATAGGTTAGAATGTTCGAACCCTTACAGGTAGGGTTTGGTAAAATAAATGGATGTCACTGGTGTGTATTACCATAAGTAGTTATACTTATACATCAATTGGGTATTAGAATCAATTCATGGTTATACATTGGAACTATTATTGCATATCTTTGATGGAAAGTGAAATTTTATGTTTGTTGAATGGGTTAAGATAGATAATATAACCCTAGTGGAATAGGTACGCTAAAGAGGGTAGTGTGAGAGATTTTGGGTTTCATCTGAACTTATTAGAATAATATCATACATTTGAATTTGTTGGATAAGAGTGGGGTATGTGATGGATACGATTGGTGGGATCCTAACATAGTCGATTTGTCATATGATCTATGTTTTGTATTGATAAACCCATAATACGATATGTATAGTGTAATAGTTGGGTTCAATAGAAATATGTATTCACTTTTGTGTGATACATGATATCTTATATTCTATTCTATTTAGTTAGTTCCAAAATAAAATGTATTAATAAGTTGGTTTTTTTATAAAACAAATAAAATTTTGAAGATAATATTATTCCATTGTGGAGGGTTTTATAGATTCAAAATTTACATTGGGGAATACTTGAGATTTTCCATGTATCATGAGAGTTATAAAGATAAAATATGGGGAAGTAGGGATAATATATAATATACGTTCTTCCATACCATATAGATAAGTGATTCTGAGGTTATAAAATATACAAGGTAAACGTGAGGATATATGTAGGGAACGTTTTTTAGGAAATTGAGTTCAGAGAGTTGTTCAGAATATTTATAGAATATTGGCCAGTGGTAAATAAATATGTTTATAGTTATACCATGTTCATATGTAATTTCACTAAGACAATTAGTCATGGAATATGAATTGCATTTAGAGAGCATCATTGATGGGTTTTACCCTAGTGAAATGACACTTTGAGTTACTGTGTCTTGAATTATTTTGACTATAAATTAGGTGATCAATAACGAAGAGTTATGGTGGATGGTGTTTATTATGTTTTTCTATATATTTTTTATAGAATATTTTAGTGGATTAAAATATTATGATGTTTATATTTTAATATTCAGTTAATGACAGAGAGATTTGGTTATCTAGAGGATTTGATATCCATGTGTCTAACTTGAATATTGGAATATGTGACTTTTTTATGTCCAATTCAAATCTCTCTATGGAAAAATATTTGATAAATATAAACACCAAAGTATCAACGATGGGTATATTTTGAAGGAAATTTTATTGGTGGTATTGGTTTTTCTACATGATCTGGATGGGTTCTGGATCAATATATATTCTATTTTTACTAATGATTATTTTAATGTGCCTCCTAGGGGTGTAGAGAACCATGATACTTGAAGATGTTTTTGAGAGACTTGGGAAAGGGTTTTGTTGGGTTTTAATGATAAATACTCTTCATAAAGTGTATATATAGGATCTTATAATTCTTTTAGTTGGAGATAGTTGTATATAGATATGGAAAATCTAATAGTTGGGATCACAACCTTTTTACAAGAGATATAAACATTATATGAGAAAATCAGATTAACTATTGAATTTGTTTAAATTTTTTAGATTCTATAGGTTTTATGTAGATAATTTTTTTCCTATATAATCATGTGTCTGGAATCACTGTGATATTTTGTTACATAAAGATGTAATCATTTTTTAATTAAATAAAAACATATCTATTATATCTGGATAGAAGTAGATAATTTATATTTTAATACACTCAAATAATCCATGATGTTTATGATTGAGGTATCAGTTTGGATACTATAAAAACTAGGGGATTAATCTGGTTCATTAGAGAATGAATGATATGAAAATTTACCATTTCATCTGAGATGATTCAGTTCTTATATAGACTAGTTGGAAGAGAATTATAATGATCAACCTGAGTATGAATATAGTAAGAATATATTAATATTCTATAGGGAATTATAGTGATATGTTTTTTTAGTTGGTATTCCCCAATGATGACAAATTATCACTTATTGGATTATATTTCAGTTTTGGAACATTTATAGGTACATGTTCCTTGGATTGTATTGGATAGTTTCATTAAATGGATGATAATGTTGACATGTTGTTTTTAAAAATGGTGACAAAGTTCTTCTTGGGTTTTTAACTCAAATATATGTATATAATTTTGTTGTAATTAGTGTATGGAATTCATTTATATGGTCTAAATATATTTTGTAGGATATAGATGCAATAGTGTACCAGCTATATTTCTATGCACCTGATCAGGTAGTGAAATAAAACTATAGCTAGTCTGGTAATTTGATAAACATTTCATTAAAAACTTTGGATTGAGAGGCCCTCCAAAATTAGATTATTCCTATGGGATGAGTTTTATTATTTTGTGACCATGGTTAGTAATAACTATTATTATTTCAGTAAAAATTAACCTCTATTAATTATTGAAATTCATGGGGAATTCACTAAAATGTATTTTACAAGAAGAAATCTATTTTTTGAAAAGTTTTTAAGGAATGATATTGTTATATATTGGAAAGATTAATAAAAATTATGGTAAAAGAGAATAAGAATATAATAAATTTTAATTATATGAAAAATTAAATAATGGGGGGAATCATGGTACCACTTTTTGGGGATAGTGGATTGGTATGTAGTGTAAATTATTCTGCAAATACCTGATTAAAATATTAAGAGAAACATAAAAATTGAGTAATTAGTTTTCCATATACATACCCACTATATTCTAGGTCATATCCCTTCTGGTGTTTAGTGGTATAGTAAGGGAATTCATAACCCTAATCCAACTAAATGGAACCTTTTAACTATTAACAAGGACCTTTATTGACCACAATCTATTATATGGGTCTCCAATAGAAGTATAATTATGGAAACATATGCCATCATTTGTTGAGGAAGGGTTTTCTATATATATTATGGAGTTTAACCTTAATATCCATTAAATGGAATTTGTTTATTGGAAATTAAGATGTAAGGGGAGGTCCTCTCATGCTAGTCTAACCCCTCTATTCTCAACTAGGTGTCCAAAAAAATTAAATTGTAATATATCTACATTAAGAAATGAGATTCATCATTTCTCTTATTTCTTATATCGTTTTTTATCACTCCAATTTTTTGAAGCCTATTTTGGGAGATATATTGGGTTTCAATAAATCATGTGGAAAACATAATTAAGTAAATGGGATTTCAGGTGTGGTTTCATGATGATATATAATAGGGAGTAACATGTATGATATCATTCAATTATTATGATAAAAATTCACTCAGTGATTTTTTATAATTATTTCATTACATTCACTAATGAATATAATTATATATTTAGATTAAATTTAGAAGAAAAATCATTAAAAGGACTAAGGTTGTTCTATGCTACATTATTTTGTCAATAAAAAGAAAATTTAAATCATTAAAACATTTACTGATCAATAACCATATTATTCAAAAAATTTAAAAATGAGAAAATAATTATGATAACTTAGAAGTCATTAATTATTACTTGTTGTATATCTTAGGATCTAGTTGCATGGGTGGTGACCAGTCTAGTCAAGGATGTGAATTACATGAGTTCGGATATAAATCATAAATTTTTTACTGCAGTATGTGGTTCCTTTCAAATTAATATATATATCATTATTTATGTGCGATGTGGAGTGAATTATTAGGGGATTTTGTTAGGTTTAAAAAAAAATGGTTATTAGGATCACGTCAGTTAGTGAGATAATTTATGTTGATAACCCATTGAAAAGAATTTTATTTCTGAATAAATTTGGTTATTTTAGAGACACAAAAGGCATTATTTCTAAGTATTTTTAATCAAATTATAAATAATTAGACCTAACAGGTTCTTCAATAATGAGATAAATTATATGTGGATTTATTTTTCCTGTCATGGGTGAAATACAGGGTTCATGTGTGGGAATTGTTTTTTACATTGATTATTTAGTTATTTTTCATGATAATCATTTTATGAAAAAGGTGACTGTGGTATATGTTAAATTGTTACCCAAGTAAAAAAAATTAGTATTTTTAGTTTGAATGGTCATGTTTACACTTGATTAGAAGAATAAATCATAGTAGAAAGGTCCTATTACAATATTCTACATGGCTGGTAGTTAATTATGGTGAATTCCTTTTACATACAATTAGAATATGTGTTGGATAATCATATATGGTGTTATAGATTCGATTGTAGGTACATTATAACATTGTTCTTGATAAGAAATACTTGAATGGATAGACCTAAATGAGGGGTAATACTCTCTGAGTGGGTTAATATTTTAGCTTTGTGAGGGAGCTCCCTAATTGTTTACATGGATTATCTTATAATATATAATAATAACACTCTTAGTATATGGTTCTAATTTAAATATTAATATTGGGTTTTTATAACCATAATAAAAGTTTATTGGAATTATTATGATAGAAATAATGTTCTAGGGTTATCTCTTTATAATTAATATAGTAAGGCCTATATTCAATGTAATCTCAATGTTATTGGTGGAGATAGCTTGGATCTGATATGTACTGACCTGAAGTTGGGAATAAGGACCAAGGTATGTAGTTTCCCATGAGTGTAACCAAAAAGGAAAATAATTATCTTACAATTTCATATGAAATGGTATATACTATGGTGGTGATAACCAATGTTTTTCAGAGAGTATTGGGTTGTATTATATGTCGAGTAAGATAATGTGGGTCAGTAAGGGTCAAATTTTTTAGGTCACATTTTAAATAACATCTTTCATGATAGATTCTTATAAAGTTATATAAATGTTATTTATTGAAACATTCTATGTTGTGGATATAATGTCAATTTTGATAATATATTCCTTTATGAAAGCACCGATCTCGCAATAGATTTCAGAGAATAACAACAATTTTATTTCATGATCTACCTTCAAGAGAATAAATTCATGGACTATTGTGTATTTTGATATACCCCATTTTTTTGTCTTCTATTTTGGTGGGTTTCTAATGATCTAGCACATTGATATTATTTAAAAATTATACTATATCATTGTCCACCCATGGGATATAAAATGACTTACAGTGGATGAGTTAGGATCTAAATCTTTTAAATTAATTTCTATGTGTGGGATATAGTTATTCCTCCAATACATTGTACCTATACATTTGGTATTAATTTGTGATATACTATCTATATACATAAATCATCTCTAATTGGTAAATAGATTTACATCAAGATTCAATATTAAATATTGTATCACTGGTGATGGCTAGTCCGATTGAGACATGAACCCACTCTGAAATATTTCAATAAAATATATGTGTATACATGATTTTCAATAAGAAGAACATTTGGAAAACCATTAATATGAAAATCATGATTCAACATTAGAAGATAAATAATGTTGGGTGTGGTTTTATTATAACCTATTATTCAAAGAGTGATCAATTATATTTATTTTATGTACTATTTTAGAACATGTTTAATATATTTATGATAAACATGGGATATTAAATAATATATTTAGTGTCTATTATTGGTTTCTTATTGATATTTTTTCTTAACCCATTGTACATTCACATCAATGGATGTACTAGTTTTTCTATTTATAAGTTGTATTACATGTTGTATAGGTGACCAAGTTGGACTAGATTAATGGGTATTAGAGATAATATAAAGAAGAGTATCATGGAAATATATATGGGACACCATGTAAAAATTTGATTATTTTTTTATATTTTTCATATGATATTATAAGTGGGTTATTCACTCTTGTGTATGATATTACTATATTAATATGGTTTATTTAGAAACAGCATGTGTTATATAATTCTTATAGTCACTTATTCATTATAATTCCATATTATAGAAAAATGATATATTTATTTTTTTAGTTTTTAATCATTAATTTATTATTATGATATTATTATTATAGTCTCCTGATTATGTTGATTACAACGTCACCCGTAAATGGTTTACTCTTGAATATAAGAAAGTGAACCTAAGATAACATGATGCCCCATTATTTTCACTATTAAGGCTAAACGAGTAAAAGATATAACATTGATATTTTTTTCTTTATAATACACTTTGAAATCCTTAATTTATAAGACTTCATCACTATTTATTTCTTCAACTATTGTGGGTCTAATCTGGTTTTCTGGGTTCCTATTTTTTTTATTTTAGAATAAAAAAATAACCTATCAAAATAAATAAAACAATTTGCAATTATTCCCCAAAATAATATATGGTTTTTATTATTAAATTAAAAATATTGGCTACAACTGTGATATATATTATTTAGAGTCTAAAAATAGACATAACATCAATATTTTTTTCAATATTAAGGAATTTAATGTACAATTTGATTTAATTATATATATAATCAATATTTATTCTATTTGAAAGATGGTTAAGTCACATATTTTATATAAATGTATCAATTATGGTTTACATAAATCATAGTGATAGTACATGAACATCATGATATAAATTTACCTATGAAAAAAAATTAATATCAGTGAAATAATTTCCCCTTGTCTCTAAGTATAAAAAATATTTACCTTCTATTTATACCATGAAATTATTTTGTATTATCTTTTTACATATTGGAATTATCATAATAAACACACCATATATATTTATTCACTACAGAAAACATTATTAATTTTTATTATTTATTTTTATGTTCATGATAAATTTCATTGTAACACAAAAAAATTGATTGATCTCAATTGTTAAATGTCATGGTTTCCCCATGAATCATTATATATGAGGGACTACATATTAGTTTTAAAACCATTTTGATAATATTAGAATGAATCATGGCTCCATTTTATATTCTCCTTATACATTGTGGAATTCTCATAATAAAAAATCCCTATTTTATAATGTGCATCCAACAACATTATCCCATTTTTATATTTACTTTTATGTTCTTGTCAAATTTTTTCATATCCCAAAAAAAATTTCATTGATATCAAATTTTAAATGTAATGCTTTCTTGGGGAATCATCCTGTATTATAGAATAAATATTATTTTTAAAATTATTTTTGATAAGATCGTAATGAATCGTTACAATTTTATTCAGAAGTCTTATATTAATACAATCCATATTCACTAATATTAACTTGATCTTTAGTTTATATGATTCCTATATTCCATTTTTTAGGTTTTAAGTGATTCTATTTTTTTATCTCACTATATATCTATAAAAAAACTATTAATAAGTTGTATATAAACTATGATCCCCAATCAATAATTTATAACTGTTAAACCTAGAATGAGGGGAAAAAATATTTCAATACGTTATCATGATACTTTCCATGTTATTTGATGATTCCTAACCTTTTACCAATTTATGATAAATAAGAAACAAAAAAAAAGAATATATATATATATATATATATATTCTTTTCAGAGTCTATAAAGGGCCTAATAAATTTTACCACACATACAACAAACACTTCATCATCTAATATTTTTTGTGTTATATCATCTATCTTCCATAAGTTTTCTCTTGATTGGAAATTATAAAATTAATTAATGTAGTCTATTTTATCATAGTCCATATTATTCATACACATTCTACTATAAAAATATTTTAATGAATATTATTTGGACAATGATTTCTACTACTAGGTGATGAATGAAAATAACAAATAATACTTTTCACCTATGTTTTTGGCATATAATTATGAATAAATAAATATTAATATTTGTTTAAAACAAATGAGTCTTAAAATATTATTACTCTATAAAAAAGATTTTTTTATTTTGTTAAGTGAGATAAATATTATCATTCTCAAAATAATTATTATGTAAATGATTCATGGGTGATCATAAAATTTATCCTAAAGAGATACTCATTGTGGAAAATAATTTGAATTTAAATTTTCTCTTCCTCCTCTATAATCATAAATGTAATAATTTTTTAGATTTCATATATAAACTTTTCTAATATTTTAATATCTATGATAATGATATGTATATCATGAAATAGTTATATCCTATATATATATTCCATTTTACAAAACCTTTAAATTCAGAAAATATGTTAATGAAAAATGTTTTTTAAATGAAACTAAATTTTAGAGTCAAATATTTAATCTAAATCAGTCAAAGGAAAATATACCCAAAAAATATCTATCCTCAAGGAATTATAGTTTATTTTTGCTACTATTACATTAAAATAATAAGATATATTATAAAAAATATTTTCATGACATATAAAATGAGAAACTGATAATGTATATTTAATTACCTCACACATAAGATAAAATATAGTATAAATTTTTTTATACATCAAAATTTGGGTGATTAATAAATTAAATTTAATGTTAGTGTGGTATGATAGTCCTGAATTATTAAATAAGAAAAAATAACCATTATGACTACATTTGATATAGGATGAGAAATAATTGTGAAATATTTTTCAAATATATGAAAAGGACTATATGTACAAGAATCCTTTATATTGTATAGACTATGGTTGGTTTCAGTAACTCCATTAAAAATTTACTTTCACTACATATTACTTAATTCCTTATTTTGATATCTGGTGAAAAAATATAATTCCATATAATTCCATGAAATTTTATTTTTCAAAATTCAACACAAAAATTTTTTCCTCACGTAAATATTATAATATATCATTGTTTTGTTTTAATTTCATCCAAAATTTTCCATAATTATTAAAATATTTTATTAATATATTATTGTTTCATTATCCATATCATAGAAAATATTTCCATGCGCTATTGAAATGTCCCTAGTACATTATACATGAAAAAATACAAGATGTTAGGTAATGGTTTCATATATATAAGATAATTTCAAAATATATTAGACATCTTGATTCATTAAAATTTATTTATATAAATAATTAAAATAAAGAAAATAATAATACTTGTACATGATAAATCATTAATGTATTTATTAATTAAAATTAGTGGGATTTTATACCTTTAGTTGTTTACATTCAAGTCATTTTAATTCAAAAAAATAAATAATCTGGTTTCAATACACAGTGGAATCAACTCATCTATTTTATTTTTTATTACCATCATGTCTATTTTATTTGAAATGAATGTATTTTGTTTGGCCCATAAATTTTGGGAAAATGAATCTATAATTATAAGAGAGAGTTTATTTAACAATAATTTTTGTACAACTATATCAATTGGATGTGTGAGCCTTAATTATGGATGGTGTTTATGCTTACACTCTTCTTTAAAAAAATAGTATCTAAACTAATCATCAGGTTAATGTCCATGATTTAATTAATTACTAAAAATATAACTATATTTTTATACAATATAATATTATATATTTTTATATTTTTCTTCATATACCATTTTGATCAGGAAATGGGTCTCCATTTCTTCAAAAATGGTGTAATTCATAGTTCATTAGTTTTTCTTTAGCTCAAGCATCAGTAGATCTACAATTAATGAATTTAAATCTTTTTTGGATTCCATTGATAACTACACCATAAAATTCATTTATTATTTTTCATTATAATTTATGTTATTATATAATTATTTTTTCATGATGATATAAATGAGTGTCATCATATGTTATAATTTATTACTTATTATTTGTCATTAGATAAATTTTTTACTATAATTTATCATTACCTATATAAGATATAGTTTTACACCATTTTGTAGTTTTTGGTTATACTATGTCCTTAGTGGTTGAATACTATACTGAAACCCTATTAGAAGTTATGGATTAGAATTATATCCAGGAATACATTGTTATTAGATTGTATTTTGGATATTTATTTTTCACTTCATACATTTTTTCAATTTTCTGTCATCACATAATAATATGACTATTAAAATATTTTTGGAGGTATGTTATAACCCGGAGAATTATTATATTTAGGATGATTATCCGGTAAAAAATCTCATTACTCATAAAAGTAATTTCATCATCTATTAATCACTTATAATTGAAAATTTCGAGTTAGTGTAAGATTCAAAGAAATAATGATTGGCCATTTATCATTTTACAATCAGTATAATTATTATAAATTTTATTAAGGATATTAAATATGTATTTTTCATTTTCAATTTAACCCTCTATATATATATAAATGAATATGGCTATGAGATCAAAATAAAATTTATTATTAATATATTTAATTTTTTGGTAAATATATAATTTGAAATATCTTTATCTTTATATCATCTAATTAATGCTACCCCAAAAAAATACAGTTCCTTATGTTTTTTTTAAATTTTATATTATATTTCCTAAGTACATAATATTTCATAAATGGAAATATGTACCAAGAAAGAGATTTTCCTATATATCCCAAATTGAAATGAAAGCATGTAATGGGATCATTAAAAAATATTTTCATTTAAATTTCATTGAAATTTTTTAATTCTATCAATAATATAATATCTATCATGTATCTATCCATGGAGTGTGTTAATGAGTCACATATATAAATAAATATTTTTTGGGAACCTTTTTTTTGAACAAAATAAATAACCTAAATGTGTCACTTGCTATAACACTTGTTTTGGATGTTACCTATATCTTATCAACGTGACTACATCACCAGAACCTATTTTGATATATAATTTCAACATTATATTTACATATATATATATATATATATCATCATCTCAAATACCCTATTGTTCTCTATTTAATCAACCACTACTCTGCTATGATAAGGTCATAAATATATTTTAGCATGTCCACTCAATTTCCAAATAAAATGTCATAACACTTTGACAATCTGATTCCATTCTATTTTTAATTTGTATTTTTGTATTCATAAATTAGATACAAAATTCACTTTTAGATCACCATTTAATTTTGTTACCTACCAACTCTTTATTCAAGATCTTTATATGGAACATGTGTTCTAGAAGCCCCATGTAACAGCCCTTGAAGCTAAAATTTCTTATCCTGATTTCCTAAATTCATCTCATTAATATGTGGACCCTTATATAATGGTACATTATACTTTTACCAAATATATATTTTGAACAAATATAGACACCATAATTTCTATTCCTATATTAAATTCCCTTTTGACACCTCGATATTCCTATTTTGTCAACCTCAATGGCATAGTGACCGAGATATCACTATTCATCCATTAATATGCACCATCTCAATATCAAATTTTTCATCCATAATCTATATGCTTGTTTTGAATAAATTAAGCAATAAAAAATTTAAATTCATGAGTTAATTTCCCACTGAAACCTAATAAAAATATAATATAATTGTTATAAAAACCACAATAGAGGATATTGTGATTTTTTGGGAGTTCTACATCCTCTCAATGTAAATATTAGTGATGTATTGACCATGTAAAAATTGTGAATAACTCCTAAATACCAATTTATGAATTTAAATCATGAGATATATTCACTTTTCAATTCAAATCATATACAACAAACTCTATGAATTTATAAATCCCTAAAATTACATTTCAATGAACCCTTTTTTATTTATTAGAGCTTTTTTAATTAGTTCTCAGTCCCTTATCCATGATTTGGCTACCAAATATTAAATATTCCTCCTTCTAGTGGAACCTCTCTTAAACATTTAACAAGAAATTCTAACATATTAAAAGAAAGTAGATTATCTATGAGATTTTAAAAAAAGCTTTATATTTACCACATTAATCATCAAAATAAATAAAATGAAAGATAGAGTATAAATGAAAACTAATATGGGTATATTTTGAGATAATGTGCTAACAAAAACACTCACATGATCCAAGACACATGCTCTCATATTGGATTCTATTTGGATCGCTTCGTAAATAACCACACTGATAGTGGTCTAACAATAGTTAAGTGGATTTTAATCCAATTTTAATTTAATCACTTCATCACATCTTTCCTTATTCAAGAATAAGATCCCTCTTTCTCAATTTATAATTTTTTTAGTTTACAAATATAAAAAAGGAATAAAACATAAGAAAGCATATTGTTCTTTTAATGAGGTTTCCTCATTTTGTATTACTATTTACATGGTACATGTGTTTTTTATCCCATTATCAGGATCTCACCTTGCCTCAGCTTCTTCCTCTTCCTAGGGTTTCCCTTCTCCCTTGCAGTATTGGTTCTTCTTCTTAGTTTTCTTTCCTCTCTCTCACTTGTTCTGGTTTCCTCTCCTCGGCTCAATCTTCCTTCAGCCAACTTTTTGTGATTTGGATTAGATCTCCATCATTCCTCCATAGGTTAGATCCAGAAGGATGGACACACCGAGGCTTTGGGATTGAGATGTACCCAGTAAGCGTCCTCTCTATGTCTCTATTCTTCATCTTCTAATGTTTCATACCCTAGTTCTATTGTAGGGTTTCATCCGCTCGCAGTTGTGATTTTCAGTTTTATTTTAGTTTCCTTTTAATGGTTTTTTCCTAGTTCTGATTTGGGTTTCATCCCCATTTATTCATCTTATCAGTTTTAGTTTGTTTTTCGGTTGGGGGTCTATTGTGATGGGGATAAAAAGTGACGATAGGATGGTGCCTTGTCTATCTCTTCCTCAATATGAATTCTTCAATGGCTTTGTTTTTTCATAATGTATTCTTCCCATTGTTTCAGTTGGTCATCTCATGGAATTGGCGGGTTTCTATGGATTCCGAATGAATTTCATCTAGGTTTTATGGCATGTGGCTGGTGTCTATGGTCGCATCAGTTGGTTGTTCACAGAGGTCATTTCTGAGGTCTGATTTGATCAGGTTTTTCTTCTGTTTCTCATAAATCCATATTTCTTGTATTCCCTATTCAGAAAGGGTTATGGTTTTCTTCGGTGGCGAAAATGGTGTCTATGTTAGTGATGTTATGTTCATGGTTGAGATTGGTTTGTGACAACGATATAGTGTTGAAGGATGAGATGTTAGTACCCGGTTGGAGTGTGAGGTGTGGTGATGTTTTAATTTTTGAATTTGGAAATTTGTAAGGGGACCTGTGTTTTTAGAGGGTATGTGTATATTTATATAGTGAATGTTCTATATGGATCCCACTTTACCTTTATGTTGCTTCATAATAAAATAATAAATTATTTGGAGGTTATGATCAACTAAGGTTTCACACTATCAATATATTCTTCTATATTCTTCTCCTTTAGTGCATATAAATAACTCTAAAACATCTTCTTCTATCTCCATGATGCACAAGGTCTATAATCAAAGATACATAAATATTATAAAATATCACCATTTAAATATTTGGATCTTTAAATTAATAAAAATAACTAAAATTACTTTGCATAACCATAATGTAAGGGTGTAATTTTATCCCAACATAGGTCGTACCGAGTCGGGTCGGGCTGGGATTTTTCATGTTAGGCCACGGTGGGCTTTTATTATTTTCAAAATATTATTTTATTTTAAAAAAAATTAAACATTTTTTAACATTTAATTAAAACATTTTTTACATTTATTTTTAAATGCTTGTTTTTTAAAAGTATTTTTTTAAATGTTTGATATGTTTTTTTGTAAAAATGTTAATTTTATTTTTTATTAACATTGTACAGTTGGTGGATATGTTATTTTTTTGTTTAAGTAGATTTATATATTTGAATCTATATATATTATGTGAAAATTGTAAAAAAAAAATTAATGAGGGTTTGGGGGATTCACAATAATGGTTGAGTTTAAAACATTGATATTTAGACATTTTTTTAATGTATTTATAAGTTATTTAATCGTTTGTGATTTTTTTATTTAAAATTTTTTATTTAAATTGTCTTTTAACATTTTTTTGAGAACATTTTTTTACATTTATCTTTAAATAATTAATATAATTTTTAAAACAAAATTATTAATGCATTATTTTTACATGTATTAGTTAAAAAATTTAACTTATAAAAAAATTAATTTAAAAACTTTTTTTAAATGATTGTTTAAAAAAATTAATTTACATGTTTGTTTTAAAAAGAAAATTTAAACATTTTTATTTAAACCGTTTTTTAACATTTTTTTAAAATAATTTTTACCTTTATTATTAGACATTAAATATAAAACGTTTTTTAAAGATTGTTTTTTATATGTATTTTTTTAATATGTTTTATGTATATTCATTTTTTATCAACATTTTATAGTGGGTGGATATGTTATTTTTTTTAAATATATTTATATATGTGTGTAAATTTATATATATTATGTGCAAAATGAAAAAAAAAATTAATGAGGAATTGGGGATGCGCAGCAGTGGGTGGGTTTAAAGTGCTGTTATTTAAATATTTTTTATCGTTTATTTAAAACATTTTTTACATTTATTTTTTAACCTTTTATGAAAATTATTTTTAAGTGTTTGTTTAATTCAAAACATTTTTTAAAACAATTTTTAATTTTTTTAAACACATTTTTTACATGTATTTTTATAAATTGTTCAACATTTTTTTGTAAGAAAGTTTATTTTCTATTTTATTAAGATTTTATGGTTGGATGATATGTTATTTTTCTTCTAAACTAATTTATATATGTGAATCTATATATATTATGTAAAAATAAATAATTAGATGTTGGGGGTGTGCAGTAGTGGGTGAGTTTATTTTTTTTCTTCTAAATAGAGTTATATATATATATATATATATTATATATAATATATGCTTGTTTCATCATATTAAAAAAATGACGTTGGGGGTGTGCAAACATCCTTAGGTGAGTAGTTATTTTTTGTTAATATATATATAGGGGTTGGGAGATGCGTCGTCGGGGGCAAGTTACATTTATTTCCAAATAGATTTATATATAATATAGGCAAGGTGCAACATACTTACAGAAACTAATGTCGTGGGGGGGGTGCACTAATATCATTAGGTAAGTATGTTATTTTATTATTACTATACAATAAGTTATTATATATACAAGATTAAATCAATGATATATGTATATATATATTTTTAATAACTTTGTTTATATATATATTATATTAAGTCATATATATATATATATATATATTATTAATGGATTTTTAAAAGCCACAATAATTTATATATATATTATTAATGGCTTTGGTTATATATATATTGTATCATATAATTGATATATATATTATTAATAGTTTTCTTTATACATATATATATATATATAATATGTAAGTATCATCATATTTAAAAAAATTAATGAGGTTGGGGGTGTGTGTGAACATCATTGGGTGAGTGTGTCATTTTTTTGTTAATATATAATAAGTTATTAAATATATATAATGTTAAATGATTGATATATATAATATGTTAAAATTGTAAAAATAAAAATTAGGGGCTGTGGGGTGCGCCGTAGTGGGCCGGAAATTTTTTTTATAAATATATGTATATATGTATTATATGTATAATATATGCAAGCTGTGAAATACTTAAAAAATTAATGAGGTTGGCGGATGTGAATGAACATCATTAGGTGAGTGTGTTATTTTTTTAATTTATATACAACAAGTTATTATATATACATAATATTAAATCATCGATATATATATATATATTAATAGATTTGTTTGTATATATAAATTATTTTAAATCATTTATATATATATATGTGTATTATTGATGGATTTTTAAAAGAAACACTTAATTGATATATATTATTAATGGATTGTTATATATATATACATATATCATTATATATCATTATACACACACACACACACACATTATAATTATATATACTAAAAGTTATATGTATATATATAATTTTTTGTTAATATATAATGATATATATATATATATAGTCTAGTGATAATATAACAGGTGTAACGCCTAGGCCAGTTGGTCCAGGTGCAGCCTTGGAAGCCAAAGGTAGGGGATCGAATCTCCCTACCAGTAGATTCCTATAATATTTTTTACAGTGGGCTGGGCTTCGTATGGGCCAGCAGGACGAGCTTTTTCGAGCTGGCCCATAGGCCTTCTTGGATAGGCCTAGTCCTGGCCTAATGAACCTACGGCCCGAGCCCAGCCTTGCCTGATGCGGGCTTTGTCGGGCAGGGCCACTGGGGCCGGGCCAAATTTAAACCCCTACCCTAAAAAAAATATCAATCAAGATATGATATCATGGACTTCCCATTTAATGATTCCACTTATATCACTAGAATTTATTATAGAAAACATAATGATAAAATTTAGTGAAATTTATTCATTGTGGATTCTCTGATAATAGATACTAAGGACCTGCTAAGTTATTATTCTCATTAATAATTCTATTGGGATGGTAATATGAAATAATATCCTCATTGCATTTATAATTTGAATTTTTGATTCCTAAATTAAATTCATTCTCTTGAATTTAGGTTTTTTAGTCATACCATAAATTCAATGTCTTTTTCAATCCATGTTATAAAATGTCCATTAAATATCACTTAAGATGCATGCATATATCAAACATGATTTATCCATCATCATATGTCTCTTTATTGATCTAATTTTATGTCCCCTGATATTCTATGAATGTTGAGTGAATAATTAAGATGGAGTAAAAATACTCTAAATACCAATGAGAAAGACATACATACAATATACTATGGTTATGTCTACGTTTTAATTAGCAAAATAAAATTACACACAAAGTTGAAGTCCCACATTGAATTTTACTATTTATGATTTGATGGTTTCAATATGTTATCCTTACAAACCACTAATGGAAATGACATCTAATTATAATCATGCTATGAAACATAGAGTTTTATATAACTGAATACTACTATTCATTCCACTCTATGACCTCAAATATTCTAGCCTCTTGATGAAATATTTTTAATATAATTCAACATAAAATCAATTTTCCCAAAAAACAACACTTTTTTCTACATATGTAACATGATAGCTCCTAAAATAATAAAAAATTGAATCATTAACTGAAAAATCTTCATATTTCCATATATATATATATCCAATGGAAGTGATATTAATGTTTAATACAAATAGTTGTCTATAATTACGAATGTATATTTCATTTAATATATGTTCTCCAATCACCATAATTCATTTCTAATAATAATACCATTATTTGAAACTGATAATTTACATTCCATAGTTCTAACATCCTCTCATATTGGCATCATGCATTTTTCCTCATTATTTTAGAACAAATACATTTTATGGATTAATCTTGTTCAAAAATATTACCCATGGTATTTTCCAATACCAATGCTCTAAATTGTGATATAAATATATCAACTAATTTCCTTATTAAATTAAATTTTCTTAATATTTTCTTCTCTCCCCCTTAATCAAATAAAACACAATGTTCTAAAAAGGGTTGATATGGAAACATAATTCATAGAAATTTTCAACCAATCATTCTAATTTTTTTTCTACTTGATCTTTTCTCTTTGTAGGAAACATTAGTGTTTGATTTAGACCAAAAATGTTTCCCATAAAATCATAAATTTGAATCCAAGTCAAATTTTTACCTAAAAGAATTTTGGCGATTTATGATAAAACCATATAATACTAATATATGTCTTCATTTTACTTTTTATAATGAGAACCTTATATTCTACAATCATCTCAATACAAACATTATTATATTTCATATACATGTATAAGGGTTCAAAAATCTTCCCAAAATTCTCCATAAAACATTTTAATGTAATTGATGAAAATAATCCCACCCATTAATATATAAATAAAATCATGAAAACCAATAATGTTAGAATAAGAGATCATATATTTTTAATTAATTACTTATAAGATCCTTCCATAATAAATATTTTTATAAAGTCAAAACATTATATTTTTTTAGTAATATCTCCCTCAAGGGATGAATCTCTTTTTTACACTACAACATATAAGATATTTTTTAGATATATCCTTTCAGAAAATTATTGACAAATCATAATATAATTTTAATTTATTTATTAAAAATAGAAATCATGGAATACTTCACATCATTTATTCTCCATTTTAAAAATGGAATCACCTATAATTAAATACATTGTTAGAAAAAAATTAAATGAAAAATGATAAGGGAATAATGTGTAACCTCCTTTCTTTTTAATGTGGAAATATTTCTTTATAATTCTATCACAAAAAAGTTTTCTCTCCTTATTTTGGATCTATTTCTGATTGTACTCTTCATTATATCATATATTTTCATCAATTATATTTTATTTTTGGTTAATAAGGATTGATTTTCTTTTACCTAACGTGGGATTTTATTTTTATCTTTTGATACATCAAGGCACATTAATCACCTAGTTTATTATTCATATTTTCCAATAATTGTTTTCGGTCTAGAATAATTGTTATACAATCATTTCAGTTTTATCTTTCCTTTTGGCTCTTCCAATAGATTTATTTTGAAACAATTGGGTTATAATTTATTAGAAACCAGTCATGAAATTATATTTCATGTTTATGAGTAATTTTATCAATCACGTTTGATATTTCCTTTTCATTATATTTAAATTCACTTTCAACCAAAAAATAAATTGTCCAATCTTCAGAAAAAATATAGGAATTTAATAATCCTTATTTCATTTTTCATTATGTCTTACCAAATGTTCTCTTCACCAATAAATTTATTTCGATTCATACTTATACTATTCTACATTCGATAATAGTTTGTTCTGTTCCAAGATGACATTCATTTCATACTTTCAAATTCCCATGAAGTGTTCTATTTTTCCATAAAATAACTGTCATTTCCCTATTATTAACACATCATACTTTGACTTATTTAGATTATTATTTAATTTATTTTTTTCTTATGATTATTTCCCATTTTATGAATGTGTCCTTTACTCGGTGTATTATATTTTCAATTTACATTATTTTGTTAATTATTTTAATTATTTATACATGTATGCATATTTACTATAAACACATTCATTTAAAATACCATATATATTTATTATTATTTAAATTTTTTGAGTTTGATAAGCCTATATTTATAAACTATGGTTGTTTCTTATTTTCATAATATTTTCCCCTTTACAAGGGATTCCTTTTTCCCATTGAAATTAATGTATTTTACAAAAAATCCAGTTCCACTATCTAATAATATTATAGAAAAATAAATAATTAAAAAAACATGTTTTTTAATTAAATCACAGACTATCTAGATTTCAATAAACTAGAAACATGTTATTTATTAGTATTTATATCAAATGATTAGGATTTATTAATTGAATATATTATCATATAAATTATTCCGACAACCCAGAATCTTATTTTGGGTTCCTAATTAATTTTCTTCAACCATTTTTTATTTGATTTAAGTTTCAAACACATTATTCAAACGCAAATAGATTAATAAAAAATATTATCTTAAGAAGTTGAAGGTAACTTTTTTATTGACTCTAATACACAAGGTGTATTATATAATATTAGGAAATTATTTCCATAAGATAATATTCTCTCAAAATTTTAATCCTCCCCATTATTAACTTTTATCATATTTTAAATATGTGGATTGATTTGTTTCTATATTCTAAAATTTAATTGCAATATCCATGCATTTCATATTACGGATTCCATTCTCACCCTTGAAAAATTTCAATTTGTCATCATATTTTTTCCACATTATTTCATACAAATAATGAATTTTATTACTCCTCAATCATTAGATGGTCAACCTCCTTAATACTCATGGACTTGACCTCAATGTGATAATTTTTTATAGACATTATTCTATCTTGTGAATTGATTATTTATTCAAAACAAAAATTTGAATTATTACATATAATGAATTGTAGTAATACATTCATTCATAAAACTAGATAATAATTATTCAACCTCTTCATTAATGATGTTTAGAGACAAATTTATGGATCTATTTATATACATCAACACCTATTGTTAAAGAAATGTATCCACACATTTATTCTCAATATTACACATGGTGATTTCTTCCTTTATGCATTTAATTGGGATAAAAAATTGATTACCTTAATGAAAATGTTATATAAGGACATCCTAAAACAATATCATGAATGAATATAAACATTATCACATTATTCTATATATATATATGACATTCCTACATAATGTTCAGTTCAAATTTTACCATGCTTAATTTCTATTGATCAAAATATCGGCACCAAAAAACATATCTTTATCCTAATCTGATTATGATGGATAAATTATCATAAATAATTTCATTAAGTGTTATATGAAAAATAGAGACGTTATAATGAACTATATTCATAGTACCTTATGTTTGTATGGATTCGTTGTTATATTTTTTTTTTAATGAGTACTTTCTCATATTTTTTGAATCAATTCTTCATATTATTTTTCATTTTATTATAAGAAATATCATCCATGATTTTTTAAATATGGAAATAAATTGTTTCATAAAATATGTTCTTGTAATATCCTTTGAAAAATTGAATAGATTTCATCAAATTATACATAATAAATTAAATCCAATATAGGTGTTTCCTACAATTATACTAATTCTAAGGATCACATTTGGATATTCCCAAACATAAAGGGGGATGGTGGTTATATGAGTGTGATGGAAATTTTAATCCAAACTAAATTTTATCCATTAATGACCTCATCACTTATTCAGTGATAGGATCTCTCTTTTTTCATCATTCAACTATTTATTTATATATATAATAGGTAAGTGACACAAGTGATCCCTTGGGACTGAAAATGAGGCTTAGCTCTCTAGGGATTACTGTATTCCCAGTGACATGTGGTTATTATCCCCTACAAAAATATCTTTTTTATTATAAAATGATTATTAGGAATGGATAGGATTTTGAACTAGTTATCGAGCCAATAACTAAGTAATGAAGTAAGGACGAACTTTTTATTCAATATTTGGACTAACTAAGAAATTATTCCATGGATTAAAGATTTTTGTCATGCTATATATGTTATATATCATAAAATAGAGCTATGTTCCCCTTTTAAATAGTTTAGGTGATCTCCATACTCAAATATGAAATCAAGAAAAACTCCTCAATGTTCATAAGACTTGAAAAATAGAATTTTGAAGGATCAATTTCTCATAACTCTAACAAAAGTTTGATCATCTAATGTATGCCACTTTACTTCTGTTCTTAAATATTATTCTTCATCATTAGTATATATGAATATCATCATAACACCTTCTTTATTCTCTTTAATTCAAAATATTATTACTAGTTATTTTTTCAGTTCATCTTATATCTTCTCTCATAACATAATAATTTTTTATTCTGTGAATGAAAGGGTTGAACTTCTCTCACACTCTACTCTCATAAACATCAATAATATGTATATATATATATATTTTATAGAATTACAAGGACTTTATTCATATTTAATTATTTTAAATTACGAAGACTTTAAGAAATTAAAAATATCCTTGTGATATTATCATTTGAAAAATTAGAATAATTCAATCATTAAATCATCATTCTATTCCAATTCATAATAAACCTAAACATGGAATCCGTAATACATTTTATAAAAATATTATTAAATATTTCAACATTAAATATATATATATTTATCATATTAAAAATCATATATTTCCTTTTATTATCCATAAACACAAAAAAATATTCTTATCAATAAGATATTTTGTCTCTCTCATTTTATGATTTAACAATCTCACATGAATTTAAACTCAATAAATGGATGTGATAATGTTGTGAAATATAAATGGTGTGGATCCTCTATTTATTACATAGGATATACCCATGTAATTTTCTATATTGTTAATTCTCCAATGAAGATCACATGAATTAATATTTTCATAACTATCCATCCACTTTTTTTAATCACATATTCCTAAATTAATGGTTTTAACCATAATTTTATTTTTTTTATCCCATTATTTTGTCAACTTCTTTAACCCAATTTAAACCACATAAATAAAATATGCACAAATATTCAAGAATTCATTAATGGAAATTGTCCCATATACTATTAATTAAATTTACTCAAATAATCTATATTTTTCCAACTCATCGCATCAGTCCTTGATAAGGAATCTACTTATATAGAACCCTTCATATATTCAGTATTCACGTAAATGAAAAATCTAGTATTTATAAATAATTAGACAAATAAATTCATACATTTATTATCAGCCTGAGTTCCATTACATTATTATTCAAACAAACACCATCAAACATAATTCATCAATAATTTTCCTTTATTACGTGCCACCATTAATCCTTAAGAAGGTTTAATTTTTTCAACACTTGTGGTTCATTTTTAATCACATGATTCATAAAAAACCCCATGGATGAAAACATACTCTCTATTAGATTGATCAATACATTAACTCATATTTGGTGTATCTCAAAGAAGGCAATTTATGTGGTCAATTATTATTCACGATAGTTTGCAACAATCTTTAAACATTCAGCAGGTCCCATATGTTTTCTAGATTATATATCATAATAATTCATAAATATTTAATTTTTTTAAATGATCATTATAGTACTAGATACCATGAATGAAATCATTATTGATTGAATATAAGGTAGTCATTACTGTCTTTGAAATCACTCAATCATTATCTAAAGGTTCAGGGTTTATCTCTATTCACATGGATTCAAGTTCATAGAATAACAATTTAATGTTAAATAGGCTTCATAAAAACCACTCAAACCCAATAAAGAAGGTATATAGGGGGAATGTGTGATTTTTATTTTTTGATTTCTAATGATGGGATAAACAGTACACATAGCCTTGGTTTCCAAAAAATAAATTCAATGGATACATTAATGGTTTCTATATCTCAATAAAACATAGCAATCTCACTGATGAATATAAGTTCCACTCAAGCAATAATATAAAAAGATTAATAGTCATCATAACTTACGCAAACCCAATTCCAACCATTTTCAAACCTTTATACAATTGTGCTCCTATGCAGGTATACATCTGTGTGATCCCCTAATACTATGAATTATCATATTAAGGCACTAATAAGAGGGACTTAGGATATCATATATTAAATAAATTCCTATTAAATTTATTTTATCCAAACAAAAACACTTTCCTATAACTATATAACATGGGACACCCCTAATTATAATGAAGTAGTCATCGACATCATATATCATTACAATGTACTCTATATAAAAATGATTGAATCATTAGGTATAATATATATTATTATCTGAATTAGGACATTTTCTATTAATTTATAATCTAATCTATAATCATCAACATTTATATCTCATCATAACACCTTTCTTCGAAACATATTTTTCTTCTTGAGAAGTTTTTTAACATTGATCTTCCATCCCCGTTGTCTATCTTCCTCTCATATTGACATCATGTATTTTTCCTCATTTATTAAACAAAGTAAGACTCTAAAATTGAGTGAATTCAAAATCTTCATCATCATATTTACAACATCACAATTGGTTGAAATATTATAAAATAAAATATCACCATGTGCCACCATTTCCATTATGAAGTATTACTTGATTACAATATACATTGACCCTGAATGTTACACCAAATTATTTAACAAGATGATTTAAATTTTAATCCCACAATCAAAATCAAATTTTATATAATATTTAACCTCATATAACATTGTTTTGAACTAATTTTATACAATATATGTTCCACCCATTGATTTATGAGAGATGAAATATCTCTTTTCGTGTGCTGAGAAACAACTATTCCTCGAAAATAGAATGTTCCTCAAGAAGTATCTTATTGATAAAAAAATATCTCTTTCCAAAATTGAATATTTATAGTAATAAATCGATATATATATATAACCTCAATCCATAACCATGAGTTACTTTATAATAATGCAAAATTTTCTATAATTTTTAAGATGTCAATTCTTACATGTGTCATGGAATCATGAAAATAATGTAACAATAATTAAAATATAAAATCACGGAAATATATGTAATATATACTTCTAGTAAGCCTTAATAAATACATTTTATCCACACTCCTTCTGTTTTACCTATTAAAAGTTATTCCCATGTGAAATAGAAGTAGAGAATTATCTTTAATTCTCATGAGAATATTATTTATTAACACATAAGAATACATTTCCAGTTAATGAAAAATTAAATCATCTATCCTTAGTGATTTGTAAAAAAAATAATTAATTCATATCATAAATAAGTTATATGATTAAAAGTTTCATCATTTTGAAAAAATATTCCCCTAAAGTATCCCCTTTGTTTAATAACAAAATTATGTCCTAAAAATAATCCATAATAGTATGTATGTTCATATCATATCTCCGAACTTGGAGATTTTAATACACTGGTATATTCTTATGTTTAATTCGCCTAAATAAATTTTCTAACTTATCGTACCATACTTACGGTGATTATTTCATAACAAATAATTCATCCTTCTACTTTTACACTCAATAATAATCACTATTAATGATACATTATTCCCATATTTTAATTTATTACTCTTTATAACAGTCAAAATTATGGAATAATAAATTCATTTTAAACTATAATAATTTTTAGTTTATTTTATAATAATTACAAAAAAGGATGTAGATATTTTTGACCCCTTTGAATAAGTGAAAAGCTTCAAAAAAATAAAACCCACAATTATAGAGAATCACTTACAAAACCGAAAATATTATTTCTAGGATACATATCATATCTCATGGATCATATTTTAAAATCTGAAATTTTCCCAAAATAATATCTTTTTCACTTGATCATGACACTAATTAAAATGTTTAATTATAACCAAATTGATTAGATAAATTTCAATCATTGGAGACTAATCTTTATACTGAAAATATTCATGAAAAACATTATTCCAACATGTGAAATCATTCTAGGATTATTGTATTAAAAATTTATCAATGTTTTAGAAAATATTTTTCTATTAACAATATATTTTTTAGATTTAACTTTTCTTCAAAAAACATTTCTCTCAAATAACAAAATTAATATAATTTTTATAATCATTAAGTGATATTTGGAATCTTCATTGTCATAATGAATAAACCTATGTTTGAAAATATTTTCCTCAATGGTATACTAAATTACTTCATTAATGAGAAATTTATTTAAATAGATATTTTATTTTAAAAAACAATCACATTCAAAATATCTATGATATTTTGAATGTTATTTTTAGAACACTAACAACTACTTACACCAACTATGTTTCCAATAAATATACCATCATAAGCTATCACAATAACCAAGAAAATATTTTTTCCTTTCAAATAGATGAAACATTGAAAACTAAATACTATACTACACCCTGAGTAATAATTGGTTGAGAATATTAATGACCACACTTAAGAATAACATATCATTTTGTGATTTGTTATGATGTTTTAAAAGTAATAGTTGTTTTAGAATATAAATAACCATTATTATAGATTTTTTCTAAAAAATAATAATTTTCTCATAATATGAAAACAATCTAATTTAGAATTTAAATGTGAATCTATTATTACAATCATATAAACTATTTTATTGGGATTATATTGAGAGATAAAATAATTCCATTTTTTCACACTTCTCAATATTTGAGTTTATTTCCTCAATCATATATTTTTATCCATTACTACAATAAAATATTCTTATTAAAATCCCACTATATTATCAAATATTAATCAAAAGTGTTTTAATTTCATATGGTTTTATGACGTTAGTCAAATTAATTAATCCTATATCATCAATGAAAAGTCAGGAATAATTATCTTGAAATATTTATTACTATTATTTTTCATCAATATCATTGGTTTTTTCATATCCATGTACACAAACTCATTAGGATTAATTTATAATTATTTCTAACAACTTGTGGCTCTAGTTCACTATATTTTTCCTTTGTTTCATGTTTAAAAATTTGCGAGACATTCACATTGTAAATTTCATAGATTTTTCATTTATTTATAGTTTATAAGTTTATACGTATCCTATTTCTAAAATTTTAATTTTTATTTTCAATAATTGAGTTTCCGTTTTCATGATCAACCATAAAAATTACTTTTCAATTGAAATTTTGAAAGGATTGTAACTATTTATCGTATAATTTTATTGATATTATTTTGTCTTCATCGGTCAAAGTTAATATATATATTTTTTAAAATAAAACCGTTCCAATTATCATTGAGTGGAAAAAACTAAATATTTTGTCACTCAAAACATTAACTTAAATAATATTTCCAGTATTTATTTTATTCAATCAGGGTCATTAAGAAACCTTTCACATTGATTGATCTATTATATTTAAATCTAAAATATTAAGATATATTTTGTCCATAATATTTCATGAGTTTCCAATATCAAAATTTAATTTATTATCTTCATTCCTAGAATTTTGACCCATATAAGTATCATTTCATTCACTTACTTATTCTTCCTCTTCATTTAATTATAATTTTAATTTTTTCCAATATTTTACCTATGATATTTTTAAGTCACCGATTAACCATGGATAATGATGGATTAATAAAATAAATTTTCTATTATGTATATTTTTTTAGATATACTCTGATATCATTCTCTTTAATACGAATAGATTTATAATCCATCTTCAATTGTGGTAGTAAATATTATACCGACATACATATTCTTTATTTCAACATACTCTATATAAAGAAAATATTCGTTACAAGTAAAATATTAGGGACTAAAATATATATTATTAAAAGCATCTTATAGTGAGATAATACTAATACTTTCACTCTCAGAATTGGTGATACAAACATCGTCAGTATATTTATGGCTGGATATAAAAAACCTGGTATAATTTCAACAACAATATTTTTATATCATCAGATATAAAATATTGGTTCAATTACATACATAAAGATATTTTAGGTCTATAGATTTTTATATTTTTGATGCATAAGGCATTTCAATGATTTTACAAAATTCAAAAAATTCTAGTCTGATTTCACTATAACTAAACTCTAAATCAATACCATTCCAAAATTATCATCTACTAATCGAAATACCTATGAAAACAATTTTAATGATTTAGAGGATCCCAACATTTTTCAGTTTTTGGTATTAAAAAAATATATGAAATCATTTTTCTTTTATAGTGCAATAAAAATTCTTTTGAAATCCTTTAATAAGTATAAAATATGTCGTGTTTAATATTTTTTATAAAACAAAAAATTTCCATTATAAAAGTTTTATTTTCAAAGAAAATAATAAGATGTACCTTTAAAAACATTTAAAATAAATTTTATTTTGAAGAAACATTTATTTTCAAAATATAATATCCATTGTAATAAATCCTTACTTCTCCTCAGACAATTAATAATATTTTCTATTAAGAATAATATATCTGTATTGAAAATGATGGTACCCAGAAAAGATTAGGAAAATGATGTGGACACTTGGAATATTATGTGTCTAAAAATAAATGTTAGGAAAAATTAACATTGATTTCATGCGTTCACTCCCCATTCCTCGACATTATAATAAATACCCACATTCCAAATATTAAATCAATTTTGTTTGTAAATCATTAAATTACCAAAATATATCCATTTAAATAATAATTAAAAATGTCAAATATATGTAATTTATTTTCGTTGAGGAAAATAAATACATATCAAATGAACATAAAAAAGTCACCATAATAGATAATTTTTACTTTCATTTGGGTGAGAAGTAATCAAAAAAAGTTAATGGAAACAATTATAAATGATTCTTGGAAATTTAACGTAAGAAGATAATTTTCATAGAATATATATAATTCAAAAAATAAATATAGGACATACCTATGAATTACATTTAATCATGATGGAAACCAAATAAAATAAAATATAATTAAATATCTATATAATATTTTTAGAATTTTGAAACCATCTTTGATATTTAAAAAAATATCCCTAATATATATTTGTAAAATGTAGTATTATAATTTTAATAAATAAATATTTCATCCCAGATATATGTTGAAGAATGTTTTCTAAATGAATTTCATAATACAATCTCACAAACTAAGAGGGTTTCAATAATTTCTTTTTCCCTTTTAATAAGGAATTTTCCTTAAAATCTTAAAAAGTGATGTTTAATATCATGTCACCTTAAAATAATGGGTTTTGGAAATTTAAAATAAAATAATCTTTCTCCCATACAATAAAAAGTGTTATTATATTCATATCATAAAAAATAAAATTAATATATAATCCCTTAAAATAAATTGTTTTAGAAAAAATATATTTAATAAAATAATTATTTCCATACCTTATGATAGACAATTGTTTCTTCGAATATGAGAAAGATGCATGGTAGTTTCAGTTTGTCCTGATGGTTGATTGTTATTAGTTCACTTCATTTAAAATAATTAACATCATGTTACCATTGTATTTCTTAATAGGAACACCCAGTGGTTACCTCATCCATAACTGGGTATAGACCTTCCTTCCAATAAAAGGTGTCCAGTTTGGGATTCAATCCCAATGATTCTCAGGGACTCGCATTGGTCAATATAATTGGAGGTTTGGATCATCACACACTTTTGGGGAGAATTTTTTCCTATTCAGAGACTCTGTTATAGATTTAAAACATGTTTGAGAATTTATTCCTAATCACACTAAAATATTGATTACCCTAATAAAACAATTATATATAAGGAATATATTTTTGAAAAAAATATAGGGGTCTTATGTGTATATCCCTCTGTATGTATCTGATGTTCTTTGTCTTTTCTCTTAGTAATGGGAAGCTACTCATTTCTTATGACATATAACTAGGTACTTCTGAATTTTCTACCACATAGGGAGGTGGTTAATATTTTGATGAGTGTATTAATCCCTTATTAAGAATTATGATTCCTGATTACTATAGAAATCAAAACCCATATAGTTCAATAAAACCATGAATTTTAATGTATTAAGAAAATGAAATAGAAGTGGACACTTAGGTTGTAGATATTCAATTTCGAGTCTCAATGGTACATCTTATGTATCGTAATTATGGAAAGAGTCCGATTTTTTGTAGTTCATTTGGTCTCTCAATCCACATATGGATTAGGTAGAATGATCATCCCATTGAAATTATGGGGTCTTGGTGGTTGAAATATCATATTCATTATGGTACTTACACTGAAGTGGATTCTTATTTGATCTTGGACCTTATTAAGGCATCCAATGTATCTTGGATATTGTACATATAAGAGATCTCATACTTTATTCACACCATTGGTATTATCCCCAAGGTAGATTTATTTATATGAGGGATATTTATGTCATGCCACTCACCAGGTCTTACATTATGAGAATACCTTTGCTCATGTAGATTCTTGATGACAATAATGTGTTTATTTTGACTCCCTTATCCCATCCGAGCTATACTCACTATGGTAAACAAGGAATATAATGTGATCTAATAGGTTTTATATGGATGTGTGTGTTAATGTACTATTAAATCCTTTTTTATTTTTAATTTGGAGCTCGGGACCCATGGAGGCATTTTACATACCCTGGGTATGGAAGGCATCAAGGTTATTGTAGTTTAGTTGATTTATCAATCCGCGGAGGGAAGAGGTATAGTGGTAATCTCATTAGAATAAATGGTTCTTGAATATCCAAATTTGAGAGACATCAGGCTTACATTGAAATGAGTACTTATTTGAGATTAGGCCTTAGCAAGGTGTCCTTTGTATGCTTCTTATCACAGGAATTAGAGTTATCATATTTTAGTTAAATGGGGATTACACAAAGATCTTGCCCTTATTTGTGGGGCATGTCATAATATTCCACCTTTAGGGGCTTATCCACTAAAATTTCCCTCATATATTGGACATATCATATTATTTGGTTGATCAGTACTTACACCCTAATGATTCTGTTTTATTTTTATATTTTTATGATTAAATTAATAGGATTATTGAAGCTCCATAATCCTACTTGAGTTATGATCTATATGAGAAAAAGGGTATGGTAAATGATCAGTATCACTACATATGGATTTAGGACATATATATTGGCACAACCCTATGTATGGTTAATATAGCTCTTTTCCCTGAGGTAGGAATCTTACATATCTTGGTTATGGTTTTAATTAGAATCCTCAAAATTGTCTTGGTTGGGTATTACATACTAACATTTCACTTTGGTCGAGGCTTAAACACTAAGGGTGGAAAAAGTTACCAGGACCTAGGATTCTATAGTCACCCAGCGTACTTTCATGTCTTACATGCTTTACTTACAACGTTATATACCTTGATTTTCAGTTTTGACTTATTATAGGATTTATGGATGTGTATGATTATATTTTAGACATGTCCAAAGGAAATCAGAAGATCTAGTTGGGTTGTTAGAGGAAAATTGTTTATCAGGGATGCCATGTTTGAGGTTCATCACATGATGAAATATGAATTGTCTGGAGGACATCATAATAGTAGGAAATATCATCCTAGAATTAATTTCAAGACCTTAATTGACATGTCAAGAGGGTGTTTCATGATTTAGATGAAATTCCATAGTGTCATCGCAAGAGATAGATGAAAATATTGGAGGGAACTCAAAGAGTCACTGTGACATGTCTTGGAGGGTGTCGAATGTCCTGGCTAACATATATGGAAGACATCGCAAATCCTTCTTGGCATGTTTGAGGGACGTCACAAGAGACGAGTGACATGATCATGTGCTACCAAGAGACACTTGTGACATGAAATGGTGCACCTATATGGATCAGATGACATGTATGAAGGATATCATAATGAATTATTTTCCAGTCGAGAGGGTTTCTTAAGAATTGGATGGAATATCTGGAGGGTTTCATGTGACATTATTTAATAAGTCTAGGGGTCTTTTTATGACCAATATAATATACCAATGAAGCATCGCTTGATTTGGGTGACTTGTCCTGGTTTTGTAAAATGATGCAAGTGGTTAATGCGAAGTGCATGAGGATCAACATTTATTTTCTTTCTTTAAGTCCCCCACCATCATTCTTTGTTTAAGAAATTATGTTTAGAATGAAATATTTTTTAGTATTTTATATTTTTAGGTCTTTCATGATTTAGATTATGAGTGGGATGTTCTTCATGTGTCTTGATAAAATCCCTTCACATCATATATGAGTGATTAAATGAAGTGCTCATTCAAACTAAATTGTTTCTCTAGTGGTTCCTCAGATCGTACATAATGGGAAAATTTTATATTCAAGAGATCAGCCACTCTAAGAAGTTTACACTGGTCCTTGGGTTCGTCGGAACTTCTCAATTGAAAAGAGCTAAATTTATTTCAAGAGAGTAGTGGTGAATTTTTTATGTTGAGTTTGGGGATTTATATGCCCTTCCACCCCATTTTTCTTTCCCTTTGTGTGGTCTATATCATGTGAATCTAAGATGGAATCCATAGTGGGGAATTGGCATCATGCATCTTCACGAGATCCTACAATGAATAATTATGGGGGAGTCTCATGTCTTCCAACTCCTGAAAGATCATCGTTTAAGAACCTACATTATTTGGTTATTTACAATTAATGGGAACTCTTTGAATAGTACAAACATGTCAAGAGACATCTATATTGTCAGTTTGACATTTCTAAGGGCCTTCGTGAGATCAGAGATCATGTATAAATGCTTTATGTGATCTCAAGATACTTATCTAGAACCTTTTCATAAGACAATGATTGCTCATCACAAGGGGCTTCCGAACATAAGGATAACCTATCAATGGGTCATCTAAGATAATTTTGTAGAGATCCTTAGCACATCACAAGATTATTATGACCATGAGAGGATACACTCTTTCCCTGCATTATTTACATTGTTTATATTAAAAATTTGGGGGATCTCGCAAGGTTTTGTGAGTGTTGTCTAGGAAAATCACTCTAACTGTTGGTGAAGTGTCCCATGACCAAACTAGGTCCTATGGAAATGTGATATCATTTCATGTGGAAATCCATTTTTTCCTTGGAGGATCCAAAGTGGGATGGTGAGGTTTCCTAGATATACCAGATTCCCTTCACATGATAAGAATTACATGACAACGGGCATTTGAGAGATGAGGTTGGCACGTTGTTGGGGGATAGAGGTGTCATGTGGACCGTTAGTGGAATTTCACATGATGTTTACAAATTCAAGATACTCCCACATCCTCTCCTTTTATTTCCTTTTTGATTTTACAAAGGATTGGGGGTCTTGTGATTTTTATTGAATGTTCTAAAGGGAAATAATTATCCCCATCAGTGATGCATTACATGAGTTTTATGACCACAATAGGCTCTATCATTTTGAATATTTTCCTCATATATTCGATGGACTTTTGGATGTATTGTCAGGTTCTGTCTAGTTCAAAACCTGTGTGACTTGGGGGAGCTTATCTGGAAAAAACCACACGATCACTAGTTTTCTAGGGTGCCTTCCTAAGAGAAGAATGACATGTCGAAGGGTCTTTTCATGGCCTTCCATGAGCTATGTGATACTCATAGTTCTTTCATGTGGCATTATTATGGTCACATGATTGTGTTCATTTTAATTAATTATGTGACCTATGAGTCTTTAGCCAACTTATTATTTTTTTTCTTTATGGAGAACATAAAACAAAAATCCATGTATTTATACTCTTTTGAATTTTTGGATACTCATTTGAAAGGTTCAACAAACACCTTCCACCAATTTTAATTGATTTAAATATGGACAAGGACTTTATTATGATGAATTAAAATGCCATGCAGTGTCATTGGTGTTGTCGATGATAGTTTTCATGGGTGAGGCTTGGTCTTCCAGGTGATTGTTTGTATTCTGGGGGTCCCTATAAATAAGGGAGTGGATAGCATATTTATTTCACTGGATTCTAGATTTTACAGAGCCCTCACCCTCCTATCATGTATCGTCATCAAAAGACTCTTCCACATGATCTTAATGCAATACCTCACTCTGAGATTGTTTTTAAAGAAATGTTCTTCAATATTTATTTCAATGAGGCGCATGGTTGAACCAATTATGAACTAGACTTTTATAATTTTCAAAATCATTTTCCATGAGGATTATCTCTCATCCAGAGGGGTTCATCGTATATTTAGGATTGATAGTTGTATATTTTGACTATTATACAGATCACATGACCATGTTAAGTTCATGAAACCATAGGTCATCTATGGGTAATGTGGTTGTGTGTTGCACTGCAGTCTTCATGTTACCTACAATATCTTTAAGAGTTTAGTGATTCATGATTTCATTATGATATTTGTGAATTACTTGATGATTCATGTGATACACATGATATTGCTGAAATTTTATGTCATTACATGGAAACAATTATATATATATAATATGAAACATTATTTTTCTCAGATGAATTCTTGATTTCATTGATCTTCTTGAAAACCATAAAATAGTGAGGAAAACTAGTGATAGAGCATCGTGATGCAATTATAGTGAGTGTGGATCCTACATTAAACAATTTTACTAGTTTATTATAAATGATAATGATAATGTTTATGGGATTAAATCTTGTGTAATATACCCTTCCATACTTTCTGCCTCTTTATGATCTCTTTATTACCGATGATGCTCCCATTCCTCTTCCGAAATCATCATTCATACCATCCTACTATATTCGGATAATCCATAAGAACTTAAAGGTAAACATATCACAAGGGTGTGATACTTTGTCTCCCAGGGAGACCATGAATATGTGCACATACATATGTTCATTCCCAAAGATGTTGATTGGTTCGATCACTGAATCGATGAGGATGTTCATATGTACTGCTCAATACTGAGTAAGTTTACCTCCATCAAGAAGTTAGGGTTGGATCCCCATTGGGAATTAGGATCAGGAGGTAGTTGTGGGATGAAATAGAGATAGAAATTATAGGTATAATACATTACATATAAATTTATTGATGATTTGAAGAAAATTGGATGTTATAAGGCCATATTGATATCATATTCATCTATTTAATGTAAAAAATTTCTGATGATGAAACTGCTCAGTCATTGGAGTTCAGAGACAAACATGTTCTACATCATACAAGGCAAGGTGGGTATCAACCCTTATGTCTTGGATATGATATGTGGTGAACCTATATTAGGAGGTATGTATGATTATTTTTTCCCACAAATCATTTTAATGATGACGTAACAAGGACTCCTCCTCTCACTCAAGAACTGATTAGAGTGGACGAAAAGGCCCTCCCGAAGGATCATCTTCTGGGAGTGGATATCCCATTTTAGACATGGGAGGGATACTTTTTCAAGAATACTATATAAAAGTTGTAAGAAAAAATCCAATGGATTAGATTAAAATGGATTCTCGCAATGCACTAGGCGCTTACTGACCTATGGTTGAAGAAGGGAAATTTAATTAATGGGGATTAGATGTTTCCCTAGTGTTGACTATATTATCAAACTAACTTTTCTCCTCTCTATCTACCTAAGTGGGTACATACATCCCATAAAGAAAAAAAATGTGGTGTTAGAGTTTGCAATTTCACAATGATGAACTCCATGGAAGGGGGATCATATCGGGATTGTCGTCCCTATCCTGGAGATAATTTATCATCTTATGCACAATGTATACAAAGGGAAATCTTCTTATTGGATCAAGAATCCCTTCCAAGTACTGTGTGGTTGGATGGGAGCTCATTTTGGTGGCTAGAATTATTTGAACATATAGGGTATCCCCATTGATCAATTTATACCATATCTATAATGTATCAGTGGGTTACAACGTCTTACACTGTATGATTATGATATGTGGTATTATATGATATTTTATGATAATTTCTACTTCATTCTATACATGATGGTTCTAATAGGTAATATTGTTGATTCTGGGGAGAATATCCTTGACGCACAAGCTTATATGATGTCACATCCCAAGTTATTTATTTCCAACCACATCAACAAGGATATAATTTTCAATGGTCTGCACCTTGTTGGTTAAACATTTTATGGTTATGTGTTCATTTATGATGTCCCTTCTGGGTGTATGTCTGATCTGAGGATCATCCAATGTTGTATTCCTAATTTTCACTAATGTTCACAAGGGAGGATACTCCGACTGAGATACCAAATTATCTCATGGATGATATAATTGGTTTACCTCTTTATTATGCCAAAGTTTAGATATACTCATACCATAATGTTAAATTATACAGATTAGTAAGTGAGGAAACCTGAGGTGTTTGGCATATTCCAAGCCTTGGAAAGAATTTAAACAATAAAGAGGCAATGACCCCAGAAGCACCTTGTAAAGAAATAAGACATTTTCTAATATCATTATTTCTAGTAGAACTAGAAAATGAAAAGCAAAAACAAGTGCATAAGTAGAAGGTGAGGCCATTCTAGAGTTATCACTTTCTATAGTGTCTCAATAAAAGAAAATAATGGAGGATAGAAAACATTGATCCTGAGATATGGGGTTTATTATTTCATGCATAGGCACATTTGGAATTTTTCACCTATATCTACACCCTCTATGTATAATTTTTAAATACCATCCTAAAGAGGGAAGTTCCCTTTTTCCAGACCATGACATAGCTTTGGGGAGTATCACATGTCAGACATTTTATTTCTCATTGTTCCACCAATTGGTTTTATAGGGGTATGCTGCAAACATCTATGTATGAATAGTAGTATTTCTACAATCACTACTATGTTTAAAGGTTAATTTTTTCATTGCAACTATATTGACATACTTTTTTTTATAGAGGGTGATACTACTGAAGATCAGACAATCCTTCCATCCCATGAATACTCTCCCTATGCTCTAGTTATTGGAGATGAATTTGTAATGACTCGGAGACCAATAATAATGAATCTATGAGTCTATTTTCCTAGATGAGGGTGGTAATTACCAATTTTTGAAAAATTATTTCATATTAAACACATTTTGGAGGGACTTCCCTGGAGAAGAGACTTGCAATAACAAGGACTCGTCATATCATATTCAATGATGGAATTGTAATATTAAAATCTATATGTGGATTGTATAGTCATGGTAAGGACTCCAATATGTGAAAAATGTTACTCATTTTCAAAAACATCATCAATGAATGAATTTTATGAACCATTATATATTTTTGTCTAGTTTTTTATCACTCATTATGTGAATGAATGTTTTCTAATCTGATTTTGTTTGAATCACTAATGATACCCATCAATTGAATAATATCATGTAAATATGAATTTCTAGATTTGAATATATAAATCATAATAGATAAGTCTATTGATTTTCACATGAATTACCACTAACCTGAGTTTATTTATTGGTGTATGCCTTCCATTCAACAAGATATCTCTTAATTCATACAAGGATCATCTTGGTTGGATAGATTTCCCAGAATAAGCATGGTCTATCCTTTTTTAAAGCTATTATACATGGTGAGAGCAGCTGGATGTTTGATAAGTCCATATGGTTGACCCTACAATCCCATTCTTACTAAATTTATAATTTTTTGTATTTTTGGTTCTTTTAGCTCAGAATCACGATTGTTTTACTTTGGTAACTTTTATATAATAACTTCAATCACTATATTTTATGGTGTTTTATCTCAAAAAATATATTGATGTAGTCTATGTTAATTTATATCAGACCTTCTATCACTATTGTTTAGGGTATTTTAGGTAAGACCATATATTATTTTAGTTTATGGTATTTTATCTTGTACCTTCCATAATTCTTGTATAAGGTATTTTAATTAGGACCTTCTATCTCGGAATTTTAGGGTCTTTTAGCTTGGAGCAATTAACATTGTAGTGGAGGGTCATTTAGCTCGGTCCTTCCATCACTGTAGTTTTGGGTATTTTAGCTTGGACCTTATCGATGAACATGAGATATAGTGAAAACATTCCAAGAATGAACCAAAACATACTAAGATGTTGGTTTCTTTCATGGAATTCCCAAGGCTCATGAGGACCATAGGTCCTTTCCTATAAGGAGGGTATACCTTTGGTTGGTAGGTCAAATCCTTTATGCATCGATGGTGTTTCCAAACAGAGGTAAATATACTAATTTTCAAGTTTCATGGAAGGATTAGGGGGATACCATCAGATGAGGGAGAAATAAGAGGGATTCGAGGTCCACCTATATAGTTGGAATATGGGTAATATAAATAACAACACAAAATCTTGAGTCTCTGAATATAGAATGGGGCATCCATTCTATGGATGATCGGTAACACACAAAGGTTCCATGTTCATTGTGGTGTTTCTAGGGATAAAAAGGATGGATGATCCATTATTAAAAGGAGAATATGCCTTTATCTTGTAGGTTAAAGCCTTTATACATTGATAACATGGAAAAAAAATATTATATCCACTCTTCTTTAGGGGCCATGAAATATTTATGAGGAAACAAACATCACGATTATGGGGCTTGTTATAGGAGTAAGTCTATCCAATAATGGTTTTGGGACCCTATGGTAGTCTGATTCATGATTTCGAAGCTCGATCTATACACAATAATGTTTCAAATCATGAGGTGTATGCCATAAAAGGTTCAAAAATGGAGTTTTAAAATCTATCCATGAGAAATGGCACAAGACACAGTGACATAAAATCATAGATGTCAAACCTTCATGAATAGTTTTGTATGTAGATTGTAAATAATTGTATAATATGCTCTGTTCAAGAGAATGATATGGTACAATCACAATGGTAATGACCAAGAACACATAATGGTTGTGGGTTCTGTCATAGTGTTGTTTTGTCTCACAAGGATTGGAAATACCTTTTTGTAGAGTGACGGATTGGGTTGAAAAACATAGGAATATATGAAAAAGATATATGAATACATTCATAATCAATAAAATGGTCCCTTGGAGTCGGTTATCCATTCCATGTTCCATAGAAGACTATGGTGATATGATTTACTCAAATCGTAATTTTGATTTATATAAAGTGTAAAACCAAAGAATGGTTCGATCTCTATAAAAGTTTCATCAATACATAGAGAACATATTCTCAAGGTGGGAGATGTGAAAACCCTTTAATCTATCTTTTTACAAAACCAGAAGGTTCAGTACACATTTCTTGGATTTTAATAGGGATACAGAGTGTGCCCTATGAGATGTATGCCTTATTTATTATCAACATAATTGTTTCCTAAACGCTATAGATAAAAATTTTAGCTAGTGAAGACTTGACTTTTTATCATGCCTCCCATTACGGGTTATCAAACTAATATGATTTGTGACTATATCATAATAAGTTTATAGTATTTTAATTTAAAACATTATAGGCTAGAGTTTAAAGTTTTACATAGTTGTCCAAAATATTTGTAATTTTAGGTCATGATACACATGCACCTAATATAGGGGATGATACAGAAGATCCAATTTTGGAAACCTAGGTTCAAGAGTACCCCAAAAATATTTATGAGTGGGATATGGAAATATTATAAATAATGGATCATGGTTCTCAGGTCAGGAGTAATGATATTGTAAAATCATATAGGGAGTAGTTCAGATCAGAATGAGGTGCTTTTTTTCTTCCACAGTGTTTCCAGGGATCATAAGGCTAGGAAATAAATTTTTATGGAGTGACACATTTGGTTGATGACCATAGAAGAATATGAAAGACCCATAGTCATACATGCATATTCAAATAAAGGGTCACTTGAATTTGAGTATCTTTTCCAAGGGCTATTAATGGTTTTGGAGACCCGAGACACACAAGACAAGAAGTCTGACTTATGGATCGAGTTTCATTAAAATATGGTTGAACCACCACATACTATGGTGGATCCGGGTATGTATCTTATATTCTATTGAAAAGGAATAAAAATGGGTGATAGTCTAAAAAGTTTATTTTAATATAGTGGGGACATATGTTTCACCATTTATTTTATCTCCATGCAGTAAGAACATCTACCATGCAGTTTATCATTATGTGGTAAGAAAGTCACTTTTTATATTAACATTATGAGGTAAGAACATTTAACGTTATGTCTAACAACATGTTGTAAAGATTTTTGTTGTTGTGCCGTTTTAATGTCATTTGACCAGAATGTTTTCTTTACTGTTTAACATCATGTTGTATGGCTTGGGAACCAATGTGAAAAAATATTTTCTTGATTTATTATGTTCACAACAAATCTGTATGTATATTTGGATCATACGTAGGAAAAACAAGTTTGTATGACTATTATTGTATGTCATTGGGATGCATTGATTGTTGTCATTAGGCCTAGGATTGTATACTCCAGCATCATAATGTAACGACTCAAACATTTACAAATCAAATTATCCTTATGATTTAAATTTAATGTATTCTTATGTATTATGGTTATTGAAGAAACATGAAATTATTTGGTTTTATTATACACTAACATATTTAAAATACCATTAAGAATCATTATGATTGATAATATAGTCATTTTATATAGATCACATGATTATTATAAATATAGGGTTTTAACAAATCTAATTGAAATAGACAAAGGAAATGATAGCCTCAACTGGTATGATTATACCTTATGAAGACCATTTATTTGAACTTCCAATGGAGATACCATCTTTGGGATTTCATTTAACAACTCTGAATTTGAGATCCAATAACTTCATCATGAACAAAACTGTTTATGACATAAGTTCATCCTCAATGAGATTGTGGCTCAAACCATGTATGTCAAACCATCCCATGAAAGTCCCACTATCACACACCTTGTCCCTTAGATTCTTTGTTTTTTTATTAAAGGGACATGTATAAATACCATAATAAGATGAATATGTATAATTTATTTTTAATAGAATAATTTTCATATTTTATTCTTATCATTACATTAAAAATGACTTAGATTATTATACAATAAAACACAAATTTTGTTATTAATTAGTATTAAATTTCTATTGAGTCGATTATTTTGATGAACTAATGAACTATTGAAATAAATACGTTTTTATAAAATAATATTATTTAATAATTTTTATTAAATATAAATGATCATATAATTTTTATGAAGATAAATGTAATTTTACAAGTGTTTAAAAAATGCTATTGTCAAACTAAACCAACATCTCTCAATAAATATAGATTTTATTTTAAAAGTTAAAATTCACATATATAAAAAATTATCTGGTTAAAATAAATATTATTTTTAGAAAAACATCATAATTATCTAATGGTATTTTTTCATTATTTTCTAAGATAATCAAATATTTTGCTATAATCTAAATACCATATAAATATAATATGTGTATTATGACATCATAACTACCCAAAATTGATGTCGATAATAGTATAAAGGATATAAATTACCAAATATATATTTTACCTTTATGATAATATGGTTTTATGTTTATTTGATTAATTTTATAAAGCCTTTATGAATCCCCCAAAACCATCTATATATTTTAAGGTCCTAAAATCATTTCTTTAAGAGTATGACTCACATACACAACATCAAGGGTATTATTTCATTATGTTATTCCCTCTTCCTTTTAAATTAATGAAATCCACTCCCCATTGGTGATAACCTTGGGCAAAAATCATGGAATGGATTTTTTCTTTGGTTATTTTATTATATAGAGTCCAAATCGTAATTTCTTCAAATAGTAATGATTAACCCACTCACTTCATATTTAAAACTAACAAATATCTCATTTATCATCACTCAAAATGCATAGATCATTAACTTACACTAAAAATACCTCTATAAATTACACCAATGGTTCCCCCAATCTCTTAATAATCTCCACCAAATCATTGGATGTAACACTCTCAAGGTAAGAAATCTTCTCATTCTCCCCTTTATTAATGTTTATTTATTATATTTTATATTATATTAATAAATACTAATGTTATGATATGTTTTTAATTTTAACTATTACATACCATTTAATTTAAAAATGATGAGATACACCCCTCTCTCTCATCAACAGTTTTATAGATTTTTATGTGCTTCCATTATGCTGCCCAAATTTCACAGTGATTTTCCATGCAAAAAAAATTGTGTAGTGAATACCATACCCAGTTACTATCAAGGGTGTTCACCTCTATACAAATATAAATATTTTACATTGGATTTAAATGTATTTATTCAAAAATCCTTGATCTTTTAATGATATATTATGATGGATGAATCCATTTTGTATGATCTATGTGTCATACATAATCATGAGAATGCAATGAAAGTGAAAAGTGCCTCCAAAATTATTTAGTGCTCAAATGAATTGGGTAATGATTAGTATCATGAGATGTATTATTGTGACATTAATTAAAATGGATTCCTTTATTGTACATTGTCCATTATTATGTCCTGGAATTTAGCATGGATTAATATTTATGATTGAATGTTTTATGTTTCTCCTAAATTTCCCATGTTGCCTTTATGTTTTCATGTTATATCAAGCCTCATTGTTCATATTTAAGTTTATCATCTGGTTTATGTCCAATTTATAATCCTATTATCTAAATTGTATTATTATTTCCAGTTTATTAAATTTCTAATCCCTCGCTAGTCTTTATAGCTCACCCATTTCTTATGTATGTCCCCAGGTTATCCCATACAGTTTTAAGTGGGATCATGTTGAAAATGTTTTCAATGAAGATGATGTTTTTCTATTTTAAATTTTAATGTAATGTACCTAATACCCAAATACACTATAATTCTGATCCATTTTGTAGTCTTAATAGTAACATTTATTAATAATTCTTGAATTGATGAGAAATAAAGTTCGTAGATGTTATAGTTAGTATCAAAGGAAAAGATTAGTTATTATTGTTATTAAGATTAGAAAACTCTCTTGAAATTATTAAGAATAATAATAAGTATATGAAAATACCCATAAATATTTTTAATTTTAGAATAAATGTTTTATCAAGAATATATATATATATATATATATATATATCTAGATAATAGATGTGGACATGTCTCTGGTACATATGTACCTTGGGGTAAAACCTAAAAACACCACATTGAGCAATACTTAGTCTAGAAGAGGTTCTTGATAATGGGAATTGTTGCATATCTAGTTTGACACACTGAGGTGATATTATTTTTTAAATTCATAAGAATACTATGAACCATTATTAATGGAACAAAAAAATCTCATAATAATATATCTAAGGAAATTGATCATGGATATCATAGATTGAAGCCTATAAATTCATAAGTTACGAAAGGACATGTAATATATAATTAATCTATTTAATGTCAAAGGATTATCATTTATGATCATAATTGTATAAAAATAATCATCCCTAATTATCCCTTTATTCAATATAATGCTCAAAATATGGGTTATCAGGTAAAAAATCTATGTGACAAGTAGTGTGATGATTTCTCCAATGAGATTCCCAACCCGATGAGAGTGTGAATCAAATGATTTGTGATCATAATATATTATATGACTCCAGTTCTGAATAGAAAACCATATCATTAGGAATGTACAAATCCCCCTAAGAAAGCGAATGATTGAATTGTGGGATTTATGTGACAATGGACTATTACCTTCAGTGGATCATATGAAACCATAACCACATAATAATGGATCAACTCTATTTAGAATATTTTATCCATCCATTAATATTATGAGAAAGAAAATGATCTAATGGTTTCTTATCATGTATAGGGAGAAGATGATCAGTGTTAGTCATCGATCAAGAATATAAAGCATGATGAAGTTATCAAAGTGATTGTGTGGAAGGAATTCTAAAATGAGTTTTTTTATGAATATTTCTCTTGCACTCTCCCACTTAAACTAGAGTGGGTTATTATTGTCCTCAATAAAAAAGATGATGAATATATTAGGGTGTATGAGGAAAAATTCACAATAATTTCATGATATGCTTCCATCATTTTTGTTAACATTAAATGAAATCTTTAATACATATTTGGGGGGTCTAAAATCTAGTCTATGAAAATCTCGGGTTATCTGAGTCATTGATAGCTTTGAGATATTTTATTGATGTACCCTCAAAGTTTTAGTGGATATTAGAGACTATAAAGGGTATCATGGGGATAATAAGATGAATTTTGGGTTCAATTATGGTTCTGTGATGGAATAATGTATCAGGGCTATGAAATTCCAACTCTCCACTTGTCAAACATGCAGAAAAAAGCACAACAAAAATTTATAAACGAGGTGAGGAAATTTTTTAGGTGCAAGAAGGAAGGGAACAAAGATAGAGATTAATGATTGGAGAAACCCAATACTGTGTTGGAGGAGAGGAATTATATTGTCAACCCTCAATGCATTTTACACTGCTTAAACTTGTGAGGAACTAGGGAACTTTACAAACCAATGAACTAAGATAAGGGTTTTTGGAGACATCTAACAACCTTAAATGTAGTAAATGAGATATTTTTATACCACTACCACTAAGGTGGATCCCAACAATGAAGTGGTGACATATATTCAAGTTATTCATTCAATAACATAGAATGTACTTTATATTATAGTTATATTCAATACTTTATATCATGAATTTTTAGTAGAACTATTCCAAAACCACAATAAAGCAATAAATTAGTATTGTTGGTGAAAAACAAAAAATGCAGAAAATTGTTGTATACCAAGTATATAACTCCTACCCTATCAAATTTCGTGACCTAGACTTCCCATAAAACCTATTCACACTTCCTTTTGTGGAATTTGATTCAATTCTAGGTATGGATTGGCTTTCTCAATATAGATCCAAAATAATTTTCCATGAGAATGAATTCAGTCTCCATATTTTGAATCATCCATTGATTCTATTAAAGTTCAAGGAGGAGTACGAATCTTATTTAGCACCAATATATAAAACATATTTATTATTTCCATATTGGAAATAATATATATCTCTAATTATTGATTCAATGGAAATAATCCACCTTGAAGGCCTGAAAATTGTGAGGGAATACAATGATGGGTTTCATGATGAATTTCCTGGTCTTCTCCCTATCTGAGAGGTTTAATTTTCAATAAATATTATATCAGGGTAATTACCATTAACCGAAAATATCCATAGAATTGAAATTTTGTAATTTGAGGAGATGAACAAACAACTATAGGAGAATCTGGATAAAGTGTTCATACACCCATGTTCATCACCTTGGGGTGCACCAGTCCACTTCATCATAAACATGGATGGGTAAATATTCATTTTCATTGATTATGATGTGCTCAATAAGATCAAGATAAAGAACATGTAAAATATTCCATGGATTTATGAATTTTTTGGTCTGGTATGTGGACCAAAATACTTATCTAAGGTGGATATACGGTCGATGTAATACAATTTATTGGTGAAAGAGGATATCCCCAAGACTTATTTTCATATAAGGTATGTGCACTATGAGTTTATAGTAATAACATATGTCCTCACTAATACTCTAGGAATCATCATTGACATAGTGAATAGATTCTTTTGAGATTACATTGAAAAAATTGTGGTAGGATTTAGAGATGATATTATAATATAATTTAACATAATGTAGTAGAACAAGGAGAATTTGAGAACTACATTAAAAACCTTACGAAAGGAGAATAATTATAAAAAGTACATCAAATGTGAGTTCTGTCAAAGGAAGAATCATTCTTGTGGAATATTATAACATGTAATGGCATGTTTGTAGAATCTTCAAAGACAGTCTAAATTGAATGATTATTTAGGCCAATATCCATTAACTATATTATAATGAACCTATCCATATAGATATATCTTTACATGACTTTATTCAAAATTAACCAACAAATACAATCCAAGGATCATAAAGTCTAGCGTCTTTGGATGAATAGGTACACAATCTAAAAACATGAAACCCAATTAAAAATTATATTATATAATATCCATAATGAGCTCCTAACATTCATTTAGTGCTTACATATATATGGGATATCCTAGAAAATACATGATAAAAATGGATAAATGGATAAAATAAAAATTCACATAAGGGAATAATCATTGGAAAAAAATAACACATTGGTTAGAAGGCTGATGAAATAAAATGCGTAGAACATGAATAAACACAAGGATTAAAAAATTTGATAACATGATAACATATAAACATGGCATAATAGGAATGTGGAAACTACATATAACATGACATGAACATGAATCAAGGATAACTACCACGACTATATAACATGGTGGAAAAGGTCCCATAAAGGAATCTGGTTCACGCCTTGTCCCAACAAGACGTCTCAGGAGACTAAACATTACCCTATTAAATGAATTGATTTCTAGGAGCACCTATATAATGGTTTTTCATAAATATTTGTTCCATTTTAAGAATCATACATAATTAATTAAACATAAACATAAGGGTTACCTATGGAATGAATTGGGTGTCATAATCATGTCAAAAGGCATAAAAAAATATAATATCATAATAGTTTCTATGAATGAATGGATTTAAATCATAAATGGACCTTTATATGAAACAATAAGAGTAAATAGTGATAATTTATGTCAAAATGAAGTGAAAACATGTAAAAATAGTGCCTATAAACTTTTAGAATTAAAACATTTTAGTGATGTTTATGGAAAATACTAAAGATTGTTTATAGTGGAAATGAAATATTTGTATTCATAAGACATGAAATGAAAAAATATATTTTTTCCTGATAAAATGAGTTTTTTTACAAAAAAATGGTGTCTTAAAATAGATTATGGAGTTCACTTGAAAATGGGTAACAAATCAGCTAGTTCCCTTTATTTGGGCTTGCTTATCAGGAAGAATCGAGAAGGGACCCTTTTTAAAACATCTATTTACCCATAAAAGGAGAATGCAATAATTTGAAAAAAATTATTTTTCAACATATAGATAGAATATATAGTATTTATATAAATATTAAGTGTTACATTGTTATAAATAATGAAAAAGTGTAACCTGAATAGAAAATTAGAGGTGTGGAAAAAATCCCCTACCTTATGTGTGAAACAATTTTGTACTTGATCCTAACCTCCAACATTGTAATGCACCGAAACTAGTTTCCTGAATATAGTTCCATATTTAATTACATTGGAATTATTAAAAATAATTTTTATACCAAAGTACATAATTTTTTAGTATTTTTGGAGGACCAGATACATACATAATTTCAACATTACAGCTTTAAATGAAAAACAATATAGAAGATCCAGTAGTAAGTCCCATAACTCCTTGATTATCCTTGAAATCCATTCTTAATACACATCTCTACATCATAGGGAAATATAAAACATAATAAATGGGTGATTTCAAATTCTTATAAATGGTAAATAATATAGTGGAAGTAATCTTAAACATAAACACTAGTCATGAAGAATAACAAAAAACACATGCCTTTAAAAATAAACATGAGGATAATATGAATGGAATAAAAACTTATTAAATAATTCCAAAAAACATTATCATGGATATTATATTATTGAAATAATAACATGGAATATCAATCTATATTTTCATAATTATAGAATTCATATTTTCGAACATCATAATCATTCTGCCATTGCCTCGTGCCTAGACCATACATAAACGAGTAAAAAACTAGGATAGTTTGTCTCATGAGATCTATAAATGAATTAAGGGGACATAGTGGGACACACACATCATATAAAAATTCCATGTAATTACTAATATGAATGATTATAAGCATAAACAACATATACATTTATATTTAATCTAACATATGAAATGTTATTAACTTTCCCCATTCATTTAAGAAAACACTAACCATTCCTATAAATATGGTGAATGGTATCAAGGTAGAACATCCATAGTTAAACTAATCATAAAACATTGAATAATATATGTTAGTTGTTTTATTTAAATATTAATCAAAATTAAACATAATAATTAACAAGATTGTTGCAATAGATGAGAATGGTCATATAAAATCATCGAGTAATTCTTGAGATAAATAATAATTTTTGTAAAAGAAGTCTTCTTTTGGATTTTTTTTCATAAAACCAAAATGGTATTAATTTATTTTTTTCATATTAATATAAGGTATATTAGAAGAATAATAATTTTCTACGAAATATTATATAGTTCAATTTAAAATATGTAATAATTTTAGTAGTTACTTTGAAATGGGCCTATTTATCAAGAAGATTATTTGAAAGATCCTTTTAAACGTGAAACTCCCCATAAAAGGAAACGGATTATGTTTGGTACACATATATAGAAAATTCAAATATAATTCATGATAATTACATAATAATTATTAATATTTTTATTTATTTATTTAGAGAATAAGATTAACCCGAAAGAAAATGGAGGTTCTGGTAGAAAACGCTTACATTATGTCCGAACGTGTTCTGCCCTTGACCATAAATTCCTTGATAATAAAATTAAATCCATTAATTAATTAAAAAATTTATCTATATTTATTTAATTAATTATTGTTTTATTATGTACTTTTATGGACTTATTGATAAATTATATAATTGATTTCCATCATTCTAGAGTGTTTTTATACTTGATTTCATGATCTGTTCACCTGATTATATGTAAGGGAGTTCATTTAAAATTGGTATGGTTCTCTAGAATTTTAATTTTATGTTGTTAATTAAAATATAGAACTAAAAAAATTATATATAATTTTTTATATTATTAGTATGAATCATTAGATTATATATTTAGTGATAATCATTTAGATTATTATGGTGGTTATTGATAAAAACAAACTCATTTTGTATTATCTATTGGACTTATGAATAATATGATACATCCAGAACAAAAAAATGTTGTAATATTAATTTAAAAATATGTTTTTGAAATTGAAAATATTTAATTAATTTCCATGAAGTAGAAATTAATGAATGAAACTTCATCATCCACGTAGGTTGTAAATCGACACTTCCCATACTATAATATCATTATTAAAATGAAAAGATAAAGATTAGTGAGATTAAAGAAGGATTTTCAATTAACATGATAAAATTATAGTGTATAAATTATTTTGGAGTCATCATTATCATTAGAATAGAGGTGTTGAGGATAGAATAATAGAAGAAAATACATTGAAATGAAATTGAAAGAAAAGGAAGAGGATTTATCTCTTCAATAAACCTCCTTGAGAAGCTCCTTAAGGGAAGGGGTTTTTCTCTTTTTCAAAGACCAAGAGCACCTATACATGTATAGAGACTTGGAAAGAGTGTTTCGGAATAACATTTATAGGCTTAAAGTCATAGAGGATTGAGGCGAAGAGGGAGTGAGGGGTGGTTTTTATAGTGGAGGAGATGGGTGATTTTTGAATATCATTTTCATTATTTTATAATTTTTCTGAAGGCTAGAAATAGTGTTCATTATTGTGGCCATATTCAGTAATATATTCATGTTATTTAAAACCATGTTTTCTTACATCATCCATACTTTACCTATGACACAATAAATCATGTATGTAGAATTTATCATAAATTGTCGTATTTTACAATTCACAAAAAAAATTATTTAAGAAAAATAAAAAAAGCACCATAACCATTTATTGATGTGTAGAATTCCAAAACGCACTCCATTTTATAAATATAATTTTATAAATATGTAAAATTTAATTTCTAAATAAAATCATTATTTACTTGAAAAATACATATTTTAAATTTGAAACTGATTTTTTAATACTTTAAAAAATTAATTGATGCCTCCTAAGTTTATCATAAAATAATAAGACAACAAAATATTTATTTATAAATTCTTTTAATGAAAATGAAATTTATTTTAAATAAATTTATTAATTTAAAATTATAATTAAATATATTTTACTCACAAATATACCAACACTTAATTATTAATATTTAAAATATTTAATCTCATCTATAATGTGCCTAAATATTATTTATACTTACATAGGAGAGATTAATATTCATTAAGGGTCACATTACTATTAATAAGGGAAAATTAATATTTATAAGGGTCATGTTACTATCCACACAAATGTAGGTTGATCTTATCAGACTCTTAATATCTTACTGATCGCAACCGTGTATGTCTGTTTTTGAAAATTCAAAACACAGATGCAGAATAATTATGTCTAAAGACTAGGTTATAACAATCTTATATTATAAAAAAAATGTTTCTTTTTCACATAGACTTATTGTTTCATGCATTATATATAACATTTATTTGTAATTTCATGGGGTACTACATACATCCCTCTATACAAAAATATCATTTTTAGAATTACCTGAATGTTACCTCATAAAATGATTAGGTTAGTTGTGCATCATAAGCTTTTTAGGCGCCAATGTCACCTCTTCAATTTTATAATTTAACAATAGTAAATTTTCCATCTTATTCATCTTATTCCTCAACACCAGCTCTTTAATGTCATGAATCTAGATAGGATCCTCACAATAAGATAGTCCATGTTCCTACTCTATTCCTTCATAATTGAGTACATGGTTTGGGTCTAGCATATAATTTCTCAAAAATGAGACATGGAAGATATTTTGTACCTTAGAATGGATAAGAAGAATTTCAAAATGATAATTCAGATCATCAATTCCCTCTAGAATTTATAATGGTCCAATGCACCAGGGGCTAAATTTCCCTTTCTTCCCAATTCTTATAACTACATTCCACGGAGATACTTTCAAGAAAACATGATCTCCCATTTGAAATTCCAAATTCTTCTTTAGATTATCAGTATACCCCTTTTTCCTGTATTGAGCATCTTTGATACAGGTTTGAATAGTCATTACCTTTGATGTTGTTTCCTCCGAAATCTCTAGGTCAACGAGATTTTTTTCACCAATTTCATCCCAACATGCTGGTGTAAGAAATATATATCCATACAATGCTTCATTCTGTGATATTTGAATACTTCAATGGAAACTATTATTTTATAAAACTCCACCATGGGTAAATATTAATCCCAAAAACCTTTAAAATCAATTGATGTAGATATCAACATGTATTATAATGTTTGGATCATCCTTTCTAAGTACTTGTCAATTTGAGGGTGATAAGCAGTACTCTATAGAGGATCAGTATAAAATTATTTCTAAATAATTTTATAGAATTTTGATGAAAATCATGGATTATGATCAGACACAACTGAGGGCGGTGCTCCACAAAGTCTTAAAAATTCATTAATATAGAGTCTTTCTAGGTGCTCTAGGGGAAAATCCTCTTTTATAGTAATGAAATGTGAAGAAATGGTGAGTTGATAAAAAATTACCCTTATTACTCAATTTTCCTTGGAGTTTTTGTTAATATAGTAAAAATACATAGTGTTATCATCCCATTTCCAAATATGAGTTGGAAGAGGTTCCATGACTCCTCTAGGATGTTGTCTTTTAGCCTTCACTTATGGATATATAAAACACCATGATAAATAATCAGCAATTTCTCGCTTCATTTTGTCCCACCATAAATGTTCCTTCAAATATCTATAAATATTAGTGTTTTAGAGAAATTAAAACTATGTGCATCATTAAATAACTCAATTTTTAGTTTGGGGATATGATGAACACATAACCTCCTCCCAAATTTCATAATTCCATCCACACATATGATGTCTTCCAACATCCCATCATTGAAAACATTAATTTTCTTTTGAATATTCTCATCATCACACTTAGAATATTTAATCCCTTCTAATTAAGATTATTGGGAATCCAATTGAATAAGTACTAATGTTTCACCTTATTTAATAACTTTCTATATCCATACTCACTATATCCATGTACATAGGGTCCTTGTTAATTCTCATTTTGGTTAAAATCGAATGATCATTCCTACTCAATGCATCAGCGACCTTATTTAACTTTCCTGGGTGGTAGTGTATAGAATAATTGTAATCATTGAGTAGCTCAAGCCATCACATTTTCCACATGTTGAGTTCTTTCGAAGATAATATATATTTTATGCTCTTATTATCCGTAAATATGACAAATATTTATCCATATAGATAGTGTCTCCATATCATCAGAAAAAATATCACAGTTGCTAACTCAAGACCATGAGTTAGATAGTTCTATTCATGAATTTTTAACATCTTTGATGCATATGAAATAACTCAATCATTCTATATAAGGACACAAACAATTCCTTTCTTTGAGCCACCACTATATAACACAAATCCACAATTATCTAGTGGTAGAGTCAGGATCAGAAAATTCACTAATCTCATATTCCTTTCATCAAAACATTCTTCACATTATTTTGTCCATGTGATGTTAACCCCTTTATGAGTATGTTTGGTTAAAAGGTCGGATAATCAATTGAAGATTATAGTGAAATGCTTATAATATCCTACTAAACCAAAAAAAATACATTTCTCAGTTATGTTCATTGGTTTAGGCCATTTTTTTACTACCTTTTTATTCATAAGATTCCATAAAATTCCATCCATAGAGACAATATGACCAAGAAAAGAAACATATTTAATCCAAAATTCACACTTCCTAAACATTTCATATAATTCATTTATAATAAGAGTCCTTAGAATAATGGGATAGTGATTCTTATGATCAATGTAGATTTTAGATTATACCATGATATCATCAATAAATACCACAACAATTTCATCTAGATATTCCTTGAAAACTATGTTAATTATACCCATAAAAACTTATGGATAATTAGTTAGTCCAAAAGGCATTACTGTAAACTCATAATTCATATACCTTGTTCCAAATGTTGATTTTGGAATATCTTCCTTCCCCACACATAATTGATGATATCAAGATCTAAGTTTAATATTTTAAAAATATTGTTCTCCATGAATTTTATCAAATAAATCATCAATGAAAGGAAGATTAAACTATTTATTTATCTTAATAGAATTTATCTCCCTTTAGTCAATGCACATCCTCATAGATTTATTCTTCTTCATATAGAAAATAACAAGGGCTCCCCATGGAGAAGCACTAGGGAGGATAAATCCAATATCACTAAATTCATCTAGTTGTTTCTTCTGTTATACTAACTATACAGTGGTCATTCTATTATGAGTATTTGGTAAAGTTATTTAACCTAGAATTAAATCAATAGTGACCTTGAATTCCTAATCTGGAGGATGCCTGAGTAAATCCTATAGAAATACATCAATTTATTAGTGCACAATTGGTACATCCTCAATTTAAATATTTAATTCCTCATCCACATATATTTTTTTCTCATCTTAACAAATAATTCCATTTAGTAGAGATACTTCTGGTGGATCCTGATAAGAATCAAATGACAAGGTTTTTCTTCTAAAGATATGGGATTCTACACCATTCTGAAAAATTATAACCTCCTTATTCTTGTAAAAAAAAATTCGTCATAGTTTGAAATCCAATTCATACCATGAATTGTATCAAAGGAAATAATGGGTTTGATTATAAGGTTAGACACTAAAGTACGTTCTCGTGTCATAAGGGGGATTTATTGGCCCATCTTTGTATCAATGATACTTCCATTAGGAGTTTTTATTGACAAATACTTCATTAATTAAATTTTGAAATTATAATTTTCTTGGATAACTAGTAATATAAAAATGAATTCAATTATCTGGAATCAAATAAAACATAGGATAAGATTGTGGAAATTATTAAATTACATACCACTACATCATTAAGAACTTCAAACATAGTAGTTGTGATCGCATAATCTTGTCCTTTCTCCCTTATCCATATCGAGGGAATATTTCCTTCACTCTTAGGAAAATATGTTTCATAATGTCCCATTTCTTTTCAATTATAGCACTAAAAATTAGTGGCTTCTTTCATTCCCTCAAAGTCAAGGGATTGGTGGCATTTTCCTGCACACTTTTAATAAACACCCATACCCTTCAGGCATGTACCAGGGTGTTTGTTTCCACAATTTTCATATGATGGAAAATCAATTATTCCCTTCTTCCATTTTTCCACATTTACTTATTCATATTGTTCAGAAACCATATTCTACTCTTTCATTCCATTAAATTCATAATACAAAGAGAATTTTTTCCATCTTGATATAACATGAGACTATATCTTCATATGATGAGAAAATTTGGGAGACTAGTGGCCATCATAGGAATGGTTTTAAACCATAAAATAATCACTCAATATTTCTTCATGGATTATATATGTAGTCCACAACATCCCTTACTATCCTTGTAATGTTATCTTTATACTTTGTAACATTATCATCTTCATTTTACCTTAGATTTTGATACTACCTTTCCATATCCACATCTTGTTCAGGAGGAAATTATTTTTCTATGGATATTAAATTATAATACCTTAATTGAATATTTCCAATATCTTCTTCCTCCTTTGTTTTTTGAATCAATTACCACCATTGATCATCATCTCTTGATAGATGAATAAATTCCATGAAAACCTTCTCCCTTTCATTACCTCCATAAACATGAAATTTCCTCTATATGTAACTTATAAAATCCTCTTCTATGAATGGGTTTTTAGTCCCATTAAATGATGGAGCTTTTTGTTTCATTAAGTTGTCTAACATCACTCTTCCACATTGTAGATCAAGATTCTTCATACGGGTAAGGTTATGGTTCATAACCTGAGTCAGTTGTCCTTGTAAAGTTATATGTTTCTCAACATCATTCGCAACATAATTGTCCTAAATTTAAGGGTAATCCCTACATGGGATACACCTATTCATGCAGTTTACATTCCATACACTAGGTTCTATTTTTAAATAATGGAATACATTGGATTAGTATATGAATCATAATGTATAATATCATGTATAAAAATAGTTATCATAAATTGAAATCCTATGCATATTTAATCCCATAATCATAAAAATGGTTTCCATTGGAAAAAAATTAATTATAAATCCATTATAAGGGATTACAAATAAAATTTGAATTATTTAAAGCATATCCCCTGGAATGTCAAACCAGGTGTGTAGTTAGGCCCGTTATCATGTACTATGTCACCTAAAGTCAGGCCAAGAAAACATTTTTTGTGTTTTTACTCTTATATACATCTATTACAGAATCAACTCCACTTGTAATATCCAAACAAGGATGTATTTCATGGAAGATACAAATAGTATATTACATACCAAAATTCTATGATGTTCTTATATGATTATACTCAAAGTCTTCCTTAGATATTTGTTTCATAATCTAAATATTCTATATATAGTTTCTATGTTTTCTACAAAACTTCCTCTAATACTAACTGTAAAGTCCCTACCCAATTTCCTCAAATTTAGTGCCTTATTTCATTACATTGGCACAATTACAAGAATGTAGTATCCCAAAGGACTTATGATTTTTTAGGTACTGGGAAGGGGAAGGAGAAGCCGGTGGGGTGGGAATTTGAAATTTTTGGCATCCACGGAGTGACATAACCATGTCAGCTCCGATGATCATGTATCGGTTCAGTCGGATGTTCATGCAAGGTTTAAACATAGCACAAATAAAATAAACATGTACCTAGTTTGGATTTGACATGTGCAATTATATTGAAGGACGCCGATAATCGTTGCTTGAAGACTCCGACATCGAAGCCCACAAGGTCATCCACACACACCTCTCAAATCTCCTCGCATGCCATTCGTCAAGATCTGGGTGCTAGCGTGGATCGTCAACGCTCACTTCAGCATAGCGACGATCACCGCAAGGCCAGATCCTTCAATCCGAGATGGATAAACTTAATATTCTTCCTTTTCCTGAGAGTCTCTCTCTAGATTCCAGGAGGAGAGAGAAGCTCTCAAATCCAACACATGAATAGTTCCATGGGAGAGACTCTCTCTCACTTATAATAGTAAAGTTTCAAACATTTGTTATGTATTTCTAACCATGTGTAAAAAACATCCTCTATAAAAGTGTTATAAATAATTATTTAATAATAATTAAAATTATTCCATAAATAATATTTATAATTTATCACTTACTCATAATATTTTTAAATATATTACGTGATAAATTTGAGTCTTTAACTAGACTCAGACCTCCTGTTAGTATTAAACAAACCTTAGGATATTAAAATCCATTTGAATAATATTAATACTTCTATATACTATATAACTTGTAAATAAATGTTATAAAAAAATTCAATGAATTATTCTAAACTTGAATAATTAATGAATTTATTTATTCTTTAGTGATCCATAGATCTTGGATAGTGCTCGTACCCTTTGGTTGGGACGACCAAGTTCTATATTCCTTTTCACAGAATAGGGTATATTCTCAAGGAGCTATTTTTTGTGACCCTCTAGGCCATTACCTTAACAGTAGTGAATAATATCCACCAAACTAGAGCAGGTTCTAGCAAACCATCGAGGACCTTATAGAGATAAGGCAATGTCAAAGCAATGATTGACTTCCTATGAACATGGTCCGTGTAATATAATCTCTTTGTTATCGATGTCTCAATAATGTAAAATTCACACTAGTGTCATCATTCTGTATCTTTCTTTATTTTATTTGTTGATTTCTCTAGACGGTCTTACCTTCCACTACCGTGGCCTTGGATTTAATGAATGTGCTACCATCCAAATCAACCTGGACCAAGATATCTCTTCCTGAACTCAGGATCTGCAAATCTGTTATTGATAATTCAATCAATACCATGCCATTAATGATGTAATCGATACAAACTACTTCGCCACAAATTGTTTACCATGTTTTTCACCTTGCATCAAATGTTCATAATTAAATGACATCCCCAGAAGAAAATCTCAAGTATAAAGACCATTAGACATGTCTGTAGATAAGAACAACCAATGACACCTAAAACATGTGGTGTTCCTATTATACAGGTATGTCCTCATGATCACAACTACAATAGATCATTAAGTGCGAACTTCATGAGAAGAAGTCTTATTGATTATGATCCCCAGAACATAATGGTCACACATCATCTGTGTACTTTCAGAGTAATGTAACTGAACCACGGGATGTTACTTTAATATTACTGTCATGGCATCTCAGGGTTATCATTATATCATGGGATCTACTATAACCCTTTGATGCGACAAGTAATCTAAAGACATTTCCATAAAAAAGTGGATGCAATAAGTATCAACACTATTATAGAAAGATAAACACATGTATTATAACAAATGGAATACATGTAGCGGTAATCCATGTATAATACAAGTTGGATCTAGAGAACCCACTTTAAACACTCCCACATGCACTAGAGATAACTACAAACAGGTTTCAATATAATAGATCTCACATGTGAATCATGCTTCTACTGAGAAATGGATTTTGTTAGGGGGTCTTCCATGTTTTCCTCTTTGTCTACTTTGCTAACTGTCAGTTCACCTCTTTGAGTAAAATCCCTCAAGAGATGAAACTTCAGAAGAATATGCTTTGTCCTCTAGGGATACCTGGGCTCCTTGTCAAGCACCACTGCAGAAGTATTATCACAGTATACTGGAACAGGGTCTTCACTGCTAGGTAAAAAACCAATTTTTGAGATAATGACATGTATCCATACTATATCCTTTTCTCCATCGAAATCTGCAATATATTCGGACTCTACCGTAGAATCACCAACCACAACTTTCTTCGAGCTTCTCCAGTTCATTGCACCACTATTCATGAAAATGACGTAGCCTCACTGTAATTTCTTATCATCATGATCTCTCTAGAAACTAGAATCAGTTTATACCCCCACAACTAGTTCCTCTTCTCCTCCATACACCAGGAACTTATGCTTAGTATGCCACAAGTACTTTAGAATAGTTTTAACAACTTCCCAATGAAACTCTCTGGGATTAGATTGATATCTACCAACCATGCTTAAAGAAAAGGCGACATAAAACCTAGTACATAGAATTGAATAAATGATAGAACCCACTACCAAATCATAAGTTACTCTACTCATTCTTTCAATCTCCTCCTGTGCTTGGGGAAACATTTTATTGGAGTGATTTACACCATGTCACACAGGTGAAATTCCTCTCTTGGATTTTTCCACACTGTGCCTTTTGAGTGCCTTGTCAATATATGTACTTTGACTTAGCCCAATCAGCATATGATATCTATCTTTATAGATCATGATCCCTATAAGGTAGGCTTGTTCACCTAAGACTTTCATGTACATGAATTCAATTAACCATGTCTTAACTGAATGCAATACTTATACCTTTTTTCCCATAATTAATTTGTCATCAACATATAATACAATGTAAATTATGGCATTTCCCTCAACATTTTTATAGACAGAAGGCTCGCTTTCATTATTGAAAAAACCAAAATCTCTTATGGACTCATGAAAATGAACATTTCATGATCTTGATGCATGCTTCAATCCATAAATGTATCTTTTCATCTTGCATACTTTATTGTCATTCTTTGACTTATCAAATCCTTTAGGTTTATCATATAGACCTCTTCAACCAACATCCCATTTAGAATTGAAATTTTGACATCCATTTTCCAAATTTCATAATCATGAAAGGATGATACTACAAGAAATATTCTGATGGATTTAAACATTGCTACTGGTTAGAAGGTTTCATCAAATTAAATTCCTTGATGTTGCATGAAACCCATTGAAACCAGTCTTTATTTAAAGGTATTAACATCACCTTCCATGTCCAGCTTCTTCTTGAATACCCATTTGCATCCCATGGGATTTACATCTACTGGAGGATCAACCAAAATCCAAACATGATTTTGGTACATGGTCTCCATCTCAGAATTCAAGGCTTCTTTCCATTTAGCAGCTTCTTTTCCATCTACTGCTTCCTTTTAGGTTAGAGGTTCATCATCCTCAAGGACTAATGTTTCACCTAACTCAATGACAAGATAACCATAATGCTCTGGTTCTCTAGCCTCTCGCGTAGACCTACGCAGTATCTGTGTCTCAGGAACAACTTATTCTTCCACTTGTTATTGTGGATATTGTTCCTCTACTAACTCTTGTGCATCTGTAGCATTAAATTCATCGATGTAAATCTTTCTCCCACTATTTCCAATAGAAATGTGTTTCCATTATAGAAATGTGGCATATATTTACACAATGACTTTTCTATCTAAAGTTTAATATAGTTAGTATCCTCTAGTTTCTTTAGGATAACCTATAAAGATGCACTTACTGCTTCTGGATGCTAATTTGTCACATAAACAATTCATGAAAAATGCCTCACACCCCCATACACACATGTGTGTCAGGTTAGGTTTATTTCTGTACCAAAACTAATATGGAATTCCATCTCCAGCTTTAGTTGGAACTCAGTTAATGGTATATGATGTTGTCTGCAAATAGTATCCCCAAAAGGATAATCAAAGGGTTGAATAACTAATCATTGATATGACCATGTCAAGCAAGGTCCTATTCCTCCTTTCACTAACACCATTATATTGTGGTGTATAAGGAGGAGTGTGTTGGGATACTATCCCACACTCCTTCAAGTGATCAATGAAATATAGGTTAATATATTCTCCACCATGGTCTAGTCGAAGGATTTTATCTTCTTACCAAGTTTTTTTTCTACTTCATTTTGGTGTTCCTTAAATATTTGAAAGGAATCTGACTTATTCCACATTAAGTATATATATCCATACTTATTATTTTCATCGATAAAAGTAATGAAGTATAGAAAAAAAACCCTTTCCTCTACTATAAATGGACCACATACATTTGTATGTATTAATTCCAGCACTACAATTGGCTCTTTCTCCCATTCCTGAGAAAGGTGCTTTGGTCATATTTCCTTTTAAACAAGCTTAACATACATCTAAGGGTTCTAACTATACTGATTCTAGATACCTTTATTGATTCAATATTCGTAATCGCTTCTCATTTACATGACCAATCTTAAATTTCCATAGGGGGTGTTTTTTTAATGGTTGGGGCCAAAGCCTCATTTTATTATTAATGAAAATCAAATACCTCATTTAACTGGGTAAAGGGAGACCCAGTAAATAGCTTGAAGGTACAGTGGGCTTGTATCCCATTACATAGCCTGTAGGCCCAATTTTTTGGCCCAATTTCCATTAAATGAATAGTAACACGCCTTCTAAAGTACCTACATAGTATCACTGCTGCTACAGTGCCCCTTCCATCGCTACAGTACCCGGCGATCTATAGTACCGTCGCTGCTACAGTACCACTATAGTACTGCTATAGTACCTGCGCCGCTGTTTTTGTCATTGATTTCCATTTCTGAGTTCACTAGTTCCAACATATATTAACCATTGTTAAGATGTTCCACACCATAACATATTTTATCCCTATAAAATAGACAAGATTTATTTCCAAACATGAAATAAAAACCCATAGTGTCTAGAATTGACATTGAGATAATGTTTCTGGTAACAAAAGGTACATAATAGATATTTTTTAAAACTAGAACAAAACCACATGGCAAGGTTAAGTGATAGTCTCCCACTGCCAAGGATTCCAGACATGCACCATTTTTATCTCAAAGATCCAAATGACCTTTTTAAATCTTCATGAACCTACTTGGATCCTATATATGAATACAAATGTGTAAGTCCCATGTAGTATCTAATAACCATCCTGTAGATAAATATAGATTGAATTCAATGACAAAAATACCTAAAGTAGAAGCATCAGTTTTCTTCTTCTTCCTAGATCTGCAATTATTCTTCTAGTGTCCTTTCTTGCCACATCAAAAGAAGAAAACTTCCTACTCATTACTCTTCCTCTGAATCTTTTTCTTCATTGCAGGACGATGCATTGGTGTCTTAGGCCTTGATTTGGCCTTATACCCCTTTTCCTTGCAATTGTTTTACTTGTTCACCATAAGGACATATGAATTGATATTTTACATATCCTTATCATCTTGGAGAACTAAATCCCAACAGTCCGAGAGAGAATTTTTCATATAAATAATATTATAATTGATAATAAAATTAGATAATATTGATGGTAAAGAGGCAACAATGAGATCCAAAGCTAGTTATTGGTTCATTTTGAACCCAAGGGCTTCAAGCCTATCAATATACCCAATCATCTTGAGTACATAAGGACCATCTTGGTGACCTTATTCTAACTCGTACTTATAAAGTTCCCTTGAGATCTCATACCTTTCATGCCTGGAACTATCATCATTTTGTTCTTGGATATTTGAAAGAATCGTGTAGGTGTCCTCATCCTCATGTATTCTTTGTGATTGGATGGACATGGATGACAACATGATTAATTTTACATCAAGCGCATCATCTACATTCTTTCTCCATTTATCTTTTTCTGCCATACATTCTCCCTAAGGAGGCTCAACATGAATTGGGCATTCCAGCACATATAACTTCCTTTCTTGGGGTATTACTATGCGCAAGCACCTGTACCACTCCTAGATGTTACTTCCGGTTAGGATATTTTCTTTCTCCAAAATTGGTTGTAGTGATAATGTACTTGTGTTGTTGGTGATTTCCATTTTGAATCTAAATCAGATAAACATTCAGGAGATAGTACTTTGTCTTGATTACCTTTTGACATTTATGATTAATAAATTATTATACAGTTTTAATGTATCCCAATGTTTTAGAGATTCTTAATATCCCTCTCTATTAGAATTGGAACACTCTGTCAATTGATTATTCATGTGGAAAGGATCCTCGAAACCTCCCACCTTGACTATAATCTATGGCTACACCGCTACTTGGAGGGTTTCACGGTAGGAACTAGGCCGGCCAACCACTTGTTATTGTGGTTCCTTGTGTTGTTGAGTAAAGTCCTAGCTTTTTTGAATATGAACTCGATTCCCTCGACATCTTCTATCTAAAGTAATATCAAGTTATCTAGGGCTAATCCTTGTCTACTCACTTCAGTTATGTCAACCTAGTTCTCCCATGAAAATTCTCCGGTAGTAAGAGGCACTCTCAACTATGGCTGATGAGCCCCAAAATAGTCGGTTTTGTTTAGATGTGAGAAATATAAGACATTTATTGGACATAATATATCTTTGAGGAGTTTTTTTAATATTTATTGAAAAATATAATCACTTTTTATTTATTATGTTCAAACTGGGTTGTCGCGCTCACAAATGAACATGAAATATAATATAATTAGTTACATCTTTATACATTTTATCTTGTTTACTATACTATGTGATCACACAATAATCATGGAGACACATAATATAATAAACTATGCATAAATTAAATCATCAATCTGACTGGAATTTATAATTCTATAATGAACGATCCATAACGGATCAATGTTGACCTAGGAGAATCTGTACCTGAGTCGTGACTTGACTCACGTCGCATATAGCCCAATGTAATGTGCTTGGCTTTGATCTGGTTTACCTCCTCGTCTTGGTGGGGTCTGCATCTCGGATCACCATTTAACTACTAATATACTCACACACAAGCAACGGGGTCTAGGGGTAAAAAATACATCTTGTGCATTAGACACACATTCCATTATACATATTTGAAATTAAATGGATGATTAATAGACCATAATTTATCTAATTAGTTATTACAATCATCGAACGCATTGAATAAATAACTAAATAAATAAATAAACACCAGACATACAGAGTTCGGTCACTTGCTCAAGACCAGTTGGGGTAAAATATGCGCAAGAAAATTAAATTGCAATAAATTTAAATATTGTGAGGATGTTCTAAAAAATTAAATGAATTTTATTAAATTCATATAATTTATTTATCGGTTCCATTTGTTTAATTTAAATTTAGTTCTAAAATTAAATTAAAACAATATTTTAATTTTAATTTTATATGAAATTGATGTTTCGGATTATAGATAAATTTAAACCCCCCATTTAATTCTAATTAATTTAAATTAAAAACTAAATTTATTAAAATTTATTTAAGACGGGGTTACCTTTAGCAAAGGAGAAGTCTGGAAGGACTGCGAACTGCCACAAGGTGTCACCCTGAAGTAGGGCCAAATCACAGAATTACTACGGCATGACTGCGGCATGATCGTGGTGTGACCGCGACTTGAACGCTTGGTCTAGTGACTTCCATGATAGTAGCAGCTTCCAGTGAAGTTTGAAGGGAGCGGAAGGAGGCTGGGCAACATTTCAGCCAACCGACGGGGCGATGGCCTAGCGCGGTTTGTTTTGAGGCGACGTGAGGTAGAGGTCTCATGGCCGGGGTTTGGGAGTGGTGTGGTGTGGCAGTCTGGGAAGGCTCAGTCTGAGGTAGTGTGGTGCAGAGGTCTGGTGGTCGAGTTTCCCGAGCGGCACGGCGTGGCGGTCTGGCAGGGCTCGGGGCGTTTGTCCGGCGGGCAGAGGGGAGGCGGACCGGGTCGGCAGCACCCGTCTGGCGGCGAGGGGGCAGTAAGGCTGTTTGGCGGCCTGGAGTGGGGTGGGGTTTTCCTAGATTTTTCCAGGTAGAGCCACACCCTGCGAGAAGAAGAAGACCACATTGGGTCTTTTAATTTTTTTTAATTTGTCCTTACACAATTCCATGTCCCCTCCTTTTTTTAAAATAAAAGTTAGAAGACCCCAAAATGGGGTCTTAGTCTCCCTTTAATTTATTTATAAAACTAAAATGAAAGACTGGACTTGACCCCAATCCTTTAAATAATATTTTAATTGAGAAAAATAAAAAAAAATTATAAAAAAATTTTATTTTACTTCCTAAAAATTAATCTTACCGAATTATATAGGGATACCGGATTCTGGCCAAAGCGTGGCCGGATTTTAGTAATTTTGGAAGAACATATTAATAAAATTTAAATGTGTTCTTCTAAAAATGTAATCTAATGAAAATTTAAACTGACAAGTAGATACAATTAAAATTTTCAAATGGCCATAACTTGGCCAATCAAAACCGGATCTACATGTGGTCTGTTGTGTTAGAACCTATTTAATCCACCGTACTTAAATTTTATTCAATTCAATTTTTTATTTTGACTCCGAAAAATCACACATTCTCTTTGATACCACTGTTAGGTACCAGGATGTCGCAGCGGAAACCGATGGGTCGGGAATTTAAAATTTTCTGCATCACTGGAGTGACATAAACTTGTCAACTCTGGTGATCTTGTCCCAGATCCTTCCAAGGACCACACAAGGTTTAAATAGAGAAAAAATAAATTAAACATGTACCTAGTTTGGATATGACGTGTGAAAGTCTGGCGCAGGACGCTGACGGTCATTTCTCGAAGACTCTAACATTGAAGCCCTCTGGATCGTCCACACACGCCTCTCGAATCTACTCATGCACCGTTCGTTGAGATCTCGGTGCTAGTGCGGATCTTCTAATGCTCACCTCAGCAAAGCGACTATCATCGCAAGGCATGATCCTTCAATCCAATATAGATAAAGTTTATGATCTTTCTTCACATGAGAGACTCTCTCTAGATTATAGGAGGGGAAATAGCTCTCAAATCCAACACATGAATAGTTCCATGGGAGAGCCTCTCCCTCATTTATATAGGAAATGTTTAAAACATGAAGTATGGATTCTCGACCTCGTGTAATAAATGGCTGATATATAACTGTTGTAAATAATTATTTATGACAAATAAAATTATCCCATAAATAATATTTTTAATTTATCACTTACCTGTAATATATATAAATATATTATATGATAAACATGAGTCTTTAACTCAACTCATACCTCCTATTAATATTAAATGAACCTTAGTATATTAAAATCCATTCGAATAATATTAATACTGGAATTTACTATATAACTTATAAATATATGTTATAAAAAAAATTCAATGTATTATTCTAAAATTGAATAATTAATGAATTTATTTATTCTTTGGTGATTCATTGAACATGGATAGTGCTCGGACCCTATGGTGGGGCCCACCAGGTTCTATATTTTGGTTCCCAGAATATGGAAGATTCTCAAAGCACTATTGTATGTGACCCTCTAGGCCCTTACCTCAATAGCAGTGAATAATATCCACTGACCTATAGTGGTTTCTAGCAACCCATCGAGGCCACTATAGAGATACGTAAAAGTCAATTCAATGACTGCCTACCTACGAACACGGTCCATGTAATATAATCTCTTCATCATCAATGTCTCAATAAAGTAAAATGCACACTAGAGTCATTATTCTTTATCTTGCTTTATTTTATTTGTTTATTTGTCCGTATGGTCTTACCTTCCACTACCATGGCCATGGATTTAATGAATTTGATGCAATCCTAATCAACCAGTCCTGAGATATCTCTTCCTAAACTCAAAATCAACAAATCCTTTAACGATCATGCAAGCAATGTCATGCCATTAATGATGTACCCAATACAAACTACCTCTCCATGACTTTGTCGACATGGTTTTCACCTTGTATCAAATGTACGTAATTAAATGACATGCATTGGCAATGATATCAAGTCTAAAGACCATTACACAAGTCCATATATTGAAACAAACAATGAAACATAAAACATTTTGTGTTCCTATTATGCAAGTCTATCCTCATGATCTCAACTACTATAGATCATAATGTTTGAACTTCTTGAGAAGAAGTCTCAATGATTATGATCCCACATCACCTGATGGTCACACATCATCTATGTCCTTTCAGAATGATGTAACTTGATCATATTATGTTACTTTAAGATTACTTCCATGGCATCTCAAGGTTTTAATTATAGCCTAGGATCTACTATAACCCTTTGAGTGATAGGAAATCTAAGGAAATTTCCATAAAGAAAGTGGATGCATAAGTATCGATATTATTATGGAAAGATAAACACATGTATTATAACAAACTGAATACATGTAGCGGTAATAAAAGTACAAAAAAATTTGGGTCTAGGTCACCCACTTTCAATATTATTTTAGTAGTTTTTTGTAGACTAGATACATACATATGTTCAACATTACAACAAGAAATTAAATACAATATAGAAGATTCATTAGTAACTCTATTAACTCCTAGATTATCCCTACAATTCATTCATAATACACATCTTAGAATCCTATGAAAAAATAAAACATAAGAATGGGGTTATCTCAGATGATCAGTAAGGGTAAATAATACAGTGTGATTAATCATAAACATAGACACAAGGGATGACAAATAACTAAAAACATGTGCCTTTAAAAATAAACATGAGCATAATATGGAAGAAATAAAAGCTGATTAAATAATAACATAAAACATAACCATGAATATTATAATAGTCAAATAATCACATGTACTATCAATATATTGTTTCATAATGAGTGAATGCATAAATTTGGACATCATAATCTTAAAGTCAAGGCCTCATTTCAAGACCATACATATATGGGTACAAACCCCGGCCAATTTGTCTCATGAGACATACCGATGCATTGAGAAGATATAGCAACATCCACCATCACATTATAAGTCTAATTAATTCCTAATATGAACATGTATAAACATAAAAACATATAAATTCATATTGAAACTAATATATGAAAATTAATTATCATTCCCCAATCATTAATCATAAACACTAACCATTCGAAGTAATATGATTAATTGTATCAAGATAGAACATCCCCAATAAGACTAATAATATAACATTATATAAAATATCTTAGATAATATCATAAAATATTAATCCCAATAAAATAAAATAGTAAACAAGAGTTATGAAATAGATGAAAATACTCATATAAAATCATCAAGTAATTCTTGAGATAAATACTATTTTACTTTAAAAAGATGAGTTCTTTTGGAAAAATACTTTCTTAAAAACAGAAGTTAATTAATGTAGTTTTTTCATTAAAAAATTAGTTATAATAGAAATACATAGTTGGATAAAAAAGATTAAATATGTCATTTTAAAATAGTTATGAATTCATGGAGTTCCTTTGAAATGGGATTGTTTATCTAGAAATTTTTTGAAAGATCCATATAAAACTTGTAACTCTCCATAAAAGAAAGAAGGATTCTCATTGATACACATATATAAAATATTCACATAGAATTAATAAGAATTAAATAATATAATTAATAATTTCATTGAGGTTTGTATAGAATAAGAGTAACATAGATGAAAATGGAGGATCAGGTAGAAAACCAATACCTTATGTCCAAATATGTTCTGCACTTGACCTTAACATCCTAGATAATAAAACTAAATACAATAATTAATTAATTAAGAACCTTATATACATTTATTTTTTTATCTATAGTTTTTTATGTTTATTTATGACCTTATTGATATGTTATAAGATTTAATTCCGTCATTTTGGAGAGTTTGTTTCCATGATTTCATGATTGTTTCCCTTGAATATAAGTAATGGAGTTTATTTAAAATTGGTATAATTCTAAAAAATTGGAATTGCATGTAGTTAATTGTAATCTAGAACTTTAAATGGTTATATATATCATTTGGTTAAATATTATGATTATTAAACATTAGATAATAGATTTATTGATAGTCATTTAAATTATTACCACGGTTATTGATCATAACGAACTCTTTTTGTATTATCACTTGGTATTATGTAAATATGTTACATCTAGAACATAAAAAAGGATGTAATGTTAATTTTATAGTCTTTATAAACTATTAAAATGGTTTATTGAACATCCTTGAAGGAGAAATTGAATAATAAAACTTCATCATCCATGATGGATGTAAATCGGCACTTCTTAAACAATGATTTTGTTTCTAAAATAAAGAGAGAGAGAGAGAGATAGTGATGAGATTGATGATGGTTATCCCATTATAATGATATAATTCCAGTATATAAAGTTTACTAGAGTAATCATGATCATTTGACCAGAGTTTGTGGTGATAGAATAATAGAATAAAATAAATTGAAATGAAATTTAAAGAAAAGGAAGATGATTTAATTCTTGAAAAATCCTCCTTGAGAACCTCTTAAAGGGAAGGGTTTTTTTTCTTTTTGATAGAACAAGATCTCTTAGAAGTGGGTAGGGACCAGTTAAGAGAATTTGGGTAGGACATTGAGAATCTTAAAGGCTTAGAGGATTGAGAAGAAGAGGGATTGAATGGTAGTTTCTATTGTTAAGTAGATGGGTGATTTTTTAATATCTTTTGAGTTAAAACCATTTTTTACATCATCCATACACCACCTAGGACTCAATAAATCAAGTATTTTTCATTTATCATTAATTATCATATTTTACTATTCACTAAATATTCAATCATTTTATAAAAATCCCTAAAATTTACCATAACAATTTTTCGGCATGTATAATTAGAAATTGGCCTCCATTTTATTTAAATATGTTTCTAAATATATGAAATTTAATTTTTAAAGAAAACAATTATTTACATAAGAAATACATCTTATAAATTCAAAACTGATTTTATAATACTTTGAAAAATTAACTGAGGTCTCATAAAATTATCCTAAAATCATAGGAAACCAAAATATTAATTAATGAATACATTTAATGGAAATTATTTCTATTTAAAATAAATTTATTAGTTATAAATTGTAATTAAATATTTATTACTCAAAAAAATATCAACACTTAATTATTAATATTTGAAATATTTCCTATCATCTATAACATTCCTATATTTTATTTATAATTACATGGGTAAGGATACTATTCATAACGGTCAAATTAGTATTCATAGGGGTACATTACTATTCATATGGGTCAAGTAACTATTCACTAAAAATGTAAGTTGATCCTATTAGACTCAAAATGTTTTATTGATCGAAAATGTGTATATCTATTTTTAGAATCACAAAACATAAAAGTCTATAAATTTTTTATAAAAGTTATGTTATAACTATCTTCTATAACAACAAATTGTTTTTTTGTAGACACTTGGTGTTTCATGAATTGTATATTAAATTTATTTATAATCCCTTAAGGTGCTACATAGATAATAAAATTAAATACCATAATTAATTAATGCATAGCATCTTATTTATTTCTTTTATTTATTATAGTATTATTATGTTCATTTATGTCCTTTTATGGGTTATTATATTCAATTTCAACATTCAATATCATTGGTTTCCTTGATTTTGATGATTGATTTACATGTATACATGTACGGAAAATCATTTAAAATGAAAATGGTTGTCCAGAATTGATGTTATATGTTTTCAATGAACGTACATAATATTAATTGGTTATATAAGTCAATTGGTAATTTTTGGTGAGGATGAATCATTAGATATGACATTAGTGATAATCGTTTATATTATTTTGGCGTTCTTTCGATAATCACAAACTAGTTTTGTTTTTTTTAATTAATATTGTACATATAATATCATTCTAGAACATTACATAGGCTATAATAGATATATTATAATCTAGTTTAACAATAAAAATGTTTTTATGAGATGTATTAAAGGAGTTAATGGAAATTAAAAACGTAGATGTCCTTTAATGTGATAAATTTACACATCATGGATGATGGTTTCATTTTTAGTACAAAAGTAGAAAGAAAGAAAAATGAAAATGAAATATTCCATTAACATTATAAAATTATATTATATATAAGATACTAGTTTTTTAATTACATTTGTATACGAGGATATGAGGAGAGAATACCAAAATAAATAAAATTGAAAATAAAATTGAATGAAATTGAAAGAGGATGTCACCTCTTGATTTTATCCTCATTGGGACCCTTCATAGGGAACGCGGCTTTGTCATTTTTTGAGACCATGGGCTCTTAGAGGCATGTAAGAGACTTTGGAAGAATATTGGGTAGAATTTGTACAATGATTAAATCACGAATTTTGTGAGGAGAATGGGTGGTATTTATAGGGGGAGTGGTGTTTTCTCATTATTTTATTAATTCGTAAATTATTTTTTCCTAAAGACTATGAATTGCTTGAGAATTATCATTAAATATACTAAAATAAGGATTTTTAGTTCAATGTTATGGGATTAAATCAGTCGTACATCATCTATGACTCAATAATTCATTTTTTAGATTTTATGTTAAATTGTCGTATTTTACTATTCACCAAAAATTCATGTATTTTAGAAAAATTCCAAAATTTTACCCTCACCATTTTTCGAAGATTATAATGAAAAAGCGAACTCATTTTTATGAATGTAATTTTTTAAATATTGGAAATTTAATTTTTAATTAAATTCATCGTATACTTGTAAAATTATGATTTTAAAATTATAAATGATTTTATAGCACATTGGAAAATTAATTAAGGTCTCATAGAATTATATCATAATCAAAATAAAACTAAATATTCATTCATGAATCTATTTAATGAAAATAAAATATCTTTTAAATCATTATATTAATTTTAATATTATAAATTAACATTTTTGTTTCAAAAAAATGAAAAACCAGAATTTATCATTTCTAAAACATTTATTTACTTATAATATGGTATAATTAGGTCACATTTTTCTTTATAAGATACCAAAATTGTTCTTATACTTTCATTGGTTATTTTACTATTATATTAGATAGTTTACTATTCATTAGTTTCATATTACTTTTCCTAAGGTCAAGTAACTATTCCATTGGTATAGGTTACTTAACATAAAGAAATACCTTTTATATTATTAATTATTCATTTAATGATGACTCTATTGTGTTATCTATGTGATTTTATGGGATTTATACTATGTTGAATAATTATAATAAGGTAATTTTCATTTATATAATTCTAGGTTGTTACATTCCTCCCCCTATTATGAAATTTCACCCTAAAAATTACATTTTATATAGTATGGTGAAAACAAGTGAGGGTATTTTACCTTTATATCTACCAAATGTTCCCATGTCTTCTATCATTAAGTATTTTTCTTCGATAGTACATTGACCAGGTGAGTAGTCTTGCTATAAATAATTTAATCACAAGGATCTATGTTCTTCGGTGGTCACTCCTCCTAAGAAATATCATTCTCCAACTATACCACCTATGAATTTAGTATATGTGAGGGATCTGGTATGTACATAGACAAGAGAAATACATGGAATTCATCATGTACATGGTATATAGTTAGTGTATGTGCAAGTCGATAGGCTACTACTCCAACATGATCAAGAATGTCGATGGGGCCGATGTTCCAGGGACACTAATTTCCCTTATTCTCATATCTCATCGTCCTCATGCATGAAGATATGTAGACTAATACAATGTCTCCTCCCTAGAAATAAAGGTCTCATCGATGATATTTTTCGTATATATTTTTTTCAACATTGGGTTTCCTTAATGTGATGCTGAATGGATTTTATCTTCTTTTCCATACTTTGTACATTTCAAGTACTAGTAGTTTATTTTCACCAACTTCATCCCAGCATGTTAGTGATATATATATTTTCCCATAAAGGGATTCATGTGAATCCATTTGAATGCTTGAGTGGAAGCTACTATTATAGTAGACTTTTTCCAAATGAAGATGTTTTTCCAATCCTTGTTTGAAGCCCCTAGAACATGATATATACATGTCTTCCAGTGTATAGATAGTCCATTTATATTTTCCATAATTTTGAGGATGTCAAGTTATAGAGAATTTCATCTCAGTGTTTTGATCATGTTAGAGAATTTTCACTATCATCATGTTGAATCTTGGATCTTGATCAAATACAATTGAGTGTTGTACTCTATGTAGTCTTACCACATCTCTATTTTATATTTGTGGAATTTGATCTAGTGAGAATCCCTCTTGTATGTATGTAAAGTGTGTTCTATCTTTTAGATGATCCTTAAAAACCAGAAAAAAATTATTTCCTATATATGTATTTGGACATCCAGTTAGTCCATGGTAATGTTTTACCACTTCCATGATGGTATGAGTAATCATTGGGTCATCCCTTTATACTTTTTTCCCATCATCCTTTACTGTCCAATGTACCAAGATCATCAATTTATTTTCAGTAATCTTCTTTTTTTATATTGTCCCACCAATAGATCTCTTAGAGATCTGGATACATATTTTTTCTCCCTAGGATGAATAGATAAGGGTGAGCTATTTGCGTCATTCCAAAGATCTATATTTATATCTGGATTAGATGGTACACATAGACATTACCACAAATCTCATGACTCATTCCTCATCCATTTAAAACTCATATTATTTCCCATTTCTAATATATTCCACCTTCTTCTAAATTTCTACATCATTTCTTTGAGAATCCATTATTTTCTCTATGAGGAATAGTAGATAAATAATTTGAGATATTATTGATGATTTTCATTCCTTAATTCATCCAACGTACATCCTTTTTAAATATAGTAATATTAGTTCCCTTTCAATTATCAACATTGATAATGTTGTAGGGTCCTTTCTACATACAGCATCGAACACCTTATTTGTGTTACCAGGATGGGGGGATTGAGCTGAAATAATCCTTTATGTTCTCTAACTATATTCACTGGTTCATATTATGCTCCCTCTATTTTAATATATTTTCTAGGCTCTTATGAATAGTATATATCTCACATTTTTCCCCATAGAGACAATGTTTATATATGTTTATGAAAAGTTCACAGTCACAAACACCATATCATGTGGGGGATACGCTTTCTCATGAATTTTTTACTACATTTAGGAGTATTATATCACTTTATTTTTTCTATAATTACATAGCCTAATCCCTTATTTTAAGCATTGATGAACACCACTAATAGTTCCCCACATGTTGGTAGTGTTAGAACAGGTGTAGTGATAAGCCTCTTTTTAAACTCTTTGAAGCAGTCTTCACATTTACAAGTCCAGATAAACTTTACCCCCTTTCGAGTTAGCATAATTATTGTATTTTACATTCCTAATATGTTCATTAAAAATAATTGGTAATATACATAAATACCAAGGAAACTACGAATATTTGTTACATATATTGGCATCAGCCACTATTTGATTACCTTTGTCATAGAAGCATCCATAGATATTTCATTACTTGTTATAACATCCCCTAAGAATGATACTTCCTCCATACATAAATATAATTCACTTTACTTTTCATAATGTTTTCCCTTCTCAATTTCTTCAAAACTTTTTTCAGAATGCTCTTCATTTTCCTCCTTTCTCATAGAATATTTCAGAATATCATCACTAAAGAATACTACATGCTTTTTGAGGTAATTTATAAAGTCTCTATTCATTAAATCCATATAAATTGATGGATAACTAGTGAGTCTAAAGGGAATAAATATGAAATCATTTTGTCCATACCTCATTCAAAAAGAATATTTGGGAATATCTTCCTTACTCACATATAATTGGTGATTTACCAGCTAACGGTTCACCTTAGATAAATACTACTATACACATATTTGATTGAAAAAGTAATCTATTCGTGGTAGGGGATACATGTTATTTATCGTGGTTTTATTGATATAATGATAATAAATGTAGAGGTGAATTTATCCACCCTTATTATTTATGATGAGGACTAACACACCACATGGTGAAGCACTTGGGTGTATAAAACCCTTTTCTAGACGCCCTTGTTACTACTTATTTAGTTCTTCTAGATTAATGATTTCTATTCTATATGGTGTCTTTGATATAGGAATTGTTCCATGAATAAGTTCAATTCTGAAATCAAACTTCTGATTAATAGGAATAATAAGATATTTTATAGGGAATACATCGGTGTAGTCCCTCACAATGGGCTTGTTATCGGGCATGATTCTATTCTTTGTCTCAATTATTTGAGCTAGATATTTATAATAATCAATAATATTTAAAATTTAGATAATGATATTAAAGGAGATTCATCTTACTCCTTACACATGTACATAATTAGAGGATTCATCAGGTTGTGTTGATATATCTCCCTTTCCTAATAGTTGATGTAGTATTTGTATAAAGATAATAAATTCATGCCCAATATAGAATCAAACTCCAACAAAGGAATTAAGACATGATTTTAAGGGAGTTTCAGTCCACAAACATTAACCATTGATAATTTATGTACTTTGTATTAAATAATTTTCCCATTTTTTCTTCTCATAGATAACTCACCCCACATATTTTGAGATGGTGTTTGAATAGTTCAACTAAAATATCATGATATGAAAGATTTCCTAGGGCCAAAATCAAATATTATGTTTAGTATTATTAAATGATTAACCAGGGTACCTTTCACCACATCATTTTAGGTATCCATATCAATAGTATCAATATAATACTATTTTCCATTCTTCTTTTGATGTTATTTTTGTTGATTTACTCTGATAATACTTGTTATAGGGAAATGGATTGTATAATGGAAAATTTCCTTGAAGTTGAAACACTGAACTTCAATCTGAGTTTTGATCTGATCATTCATTTATTCTTATACATTATTGGGATTATTTATATCCATTTGGATGTTATTAACAATATTCCCTTATATTCAATAATTGAATCATCTCTTGGTTACCTTTATGGAGTTTCCAAGATGCTTCTTACAAAACTTTTAACACATGGGATTTTGGACCTTCTTTCCATCATGGGTTTTATTTTTTGATTCATTTATATGAAAATCCATTTTTTTTCTTTTTATCTCTAATAACACGAGTCTACTAAGATTATCTGATCTCTATTTAAACCTATAGGTCACAACAGATAATCTCCTCATAGCTGTCAAAGTCTCGAAACACAAAATCATTTTGGAAAATCCCTTCCATCCCAATAAAGGTGTGATACACCTTTATTTTACTGTTCATGATAATGCTGGAGTCATATATTTCAATCCATGTCATTTTTACCTTGTAAAAGTCAATAGACTCGTCTCTATTTTTATTCATTTTAAGGAACTATCTTTTCATCTTAAGATGGATGTTTTAGGGAAATGTTTTATTCAAAAATATTTTCTTCAAATATTAATATTCCATAGAGTCAATTTTAATATTGGACTTTGTGTTCATGATCATTTTCCATCACAGATCTGATTCCCAATAAAAATGATAGATCACCAGAAAAAATACATCTTATGAGCACCAAAAGATAGAGAATATCTTCTCAATAGAGTTTATTCAATTTTCTATGAGGATGGGATCAGCATATTCAATAAACATGGGAGGACTATTTCACAAGAATAATTTGACTACAAATATCCCATTATTTGGAGAGGGAGGGTTTTCCACATGATTCAAGATATTATTTATAACTTTCTATAGTTTATAAAGTATTATCATGATTATTTGATAACTTTTCCCATCATATTTAGAATATCATTAGGGATGTCCTCACATTACCTATCACATTGATTATTGGAAACCGTTATTCTATTTCTATCCATTAACTATGAAAAATAGAGTACATTTAGGGGGTTGTAATACATAGATAATAATAATCCCCACATTAAAATTTGAACATATATGTATAAACTGGTAAATGAAATGTATATCCTAACTTATGATACCCTCTCTTCAAATCTAGGATGTCTATGGTGATAGACTTATTCAAAGGGTTCTTACTAACATTATCTAGTCCTAATATATAAAAATAATTACACACTTCTCTTATACCATAATGAACCATACATTAATAGATATCATTAAATGATTTTAGGCATAATTAACCACTAAATACAGGACAAGTATTTGAAAGGCTAGTGTCTTTGTTAGATATGGTAAATAATTTTAAAACCTTAAACAAAGAAAATATATATTTTATTTAATATCCACAAGGATATCCTAACTTCCAATGATCACGTAAATATTCATATGATAACCTATAGAATATATTAACAAATGGGTAGAGCTAAAAAGAACAGTATGTTAATAAGCATAGGAATAAAAAAATCATATGGGTTAGAAAGAATAACATCATGACATAAAAGGCACAAAACATGAATAAACATAAGGACTAATAACATGTATATCATGGAAACATATAATAAAGTAAATATAGTAATGTTGAAAAAAAATCTGACATGATATAAACATGATTCCATGCAAGTTTCCAAAACAATATCACATGGTGGAAAAATTCTCCTAAAGGAATCAGGTTCACTCCTTCCGCCAACAAGACGTCTCATGAGACTAAAAATTACCCAATGCATTGGGATCTCTATCTAGTATCACCCATCATAAAATTGTCATGAATATTCATTCCACATAATTAATCATACATAAGGAATAAAACATTGACATAAGTGTTACCCATGGAAAGAATTGGGTAGCATAATCATGTCAAAAAGAAAACAATTTGAATATTCTAAGGGATTCCATGAAAGAATGGAATTCAACCATAAATGAACATTAATAATGAAAAATATGACTTGATAAAAATAGGTAATTTCAAACTAAATTCATAAAAATTAAAAATAGTTTTTAAGAATCATTAGAAATAAAACATTGTACTACGGTTTATGGAAATTATTAAAGATCATTTAAAGAGGAAAATGAATATTTTTTTACATAACAATGGATTTAACTAGTATTTATATTCATGATAAAATTATGTATTTTAGAAAACTAATATTGTATTAAAATATATTATTGTGTGCACTTTAATATGAGTAAGAAACCGAGAACATCCATTTAATCATGCTTGCTTATCGAGAACAATTGAGAATTAAGCCTTTTTAAAATATGTATTTCCATGTAAAATAAGAATTCAATAATCTGAATACATGATATAGAAATATATACATAGAATTTAAAATATTATATAAAAATATAGTCGTGTTACCCTAGGGTAAATAGGGATAAAGAGAAACATGAAGGAAAAATGGGGGTTCATAAACAATCCATTACCTTATGGCTGAAAGGGTTCTTCACATGATCATAATATCTAGCATGATCAGAATACATAATTAATTAATTAATTAAGAACCTTTTATACATATATTTTATTTAGTCTAGTTTTACTAGCTTCATTTATGTCCTTTTTTATGGGTTATGAGATTCAATTTCATCATTTGAGAGCATTGGATTCCTTAGTTTTAATGATTAATATACTTGTATACATGTAAAAAAATCTTATAATATGATAATGGTTTTCCAGAATTGATGTAATTTTTTATTATTGAATATATATAATATTAAATGTTTATATATGTAATTTTTTAATTCGGTGTGAGGATGAATCATTTGATAAGATGTTATTGATAATGGTTTAGATTATTTTGGTGGGTTTTCGATCATCACATATTTATTTTGTTTTATTAATTAATATTATTTAAATAAAATGGTTCATGTACTTTACATATGATGTATTTCATATATTATAATATTTTTTTACTATAAAAATTGTTTAATGATCAATATTTAAGGAGGTTATAGAAAATGAAAACTTCATCGACCTTTAGTGCAATAAATTAACACATCAGAGACTGCATTTTTTATTTTTAGTAGAAAAGGTGATGGGAAGATAAATAAGGAATTATTATTCCATTAGCAAGATAAAATTACGCAATATATAATATAATTGTGTTTTCATTACACATGGATAAGGTAATTTTATGAGATAATAAGAAAACAATTGAAATTGAAATGAATTTAAAAGAAAATGAAAAAGGATTTTAACTCTAAAATATATCCACCTTGAGAACCCCATTAAAGAAAGGGGTTTTTACTTATATGGATACCAATGGATCCAGGACGTGGGTAAGATACTTTTGAAGATTATTTGGTAGAATTTTTAAAATTATAAAATCATTAATTTTGTGAGGATAATGGGGGGTGAGAGGTTGTATTTATAGGGGAGGAGAGGGGTGTTTTTTGTTATTTTATTCATTAGTTTATTATTTTTCCTCGGAATTTTGAATAGTTTGATAAATATATATAGATTTATAAAAATATTGAATTATAGTCCAATATTATGGGATTACATCGGCCATAAATCATCTATGAGTCAATAATTCATTCATTTAGCTTTCATCATAAATTATAGTATTTTAATATTTACAAAAAGGTCATGTATTTTGGACAAATCCCAAAAAAATACCACTCTAACCATTTTTCAATGTATAGATTTCAAAAAATGAACTCCATTTTATGAAAATAATTTTCTATATATGAGAAATTAACATTTTAATTAATATCATCATTCACTTATATAATACACATTTAAAAAATTTAACAGATTTTATACATTGAAAAATTAATTAAGGTATCATACAATTATCTTAGAATCATAATACCAAAAAAATATTAATTTATGAATCTATATTATAAAGTTAAATAATATTTTAATTCATTATATTATTTATAAAATTGTAAATAAACATTTTATATCTCAAAATACTTCTAAAACAAAATTTACCATTTCCAAAACATTCATTTTTATATACTATGGTATAATTATGTCTTCTTTTCATTTTTAATATTTATAAATTCTATATATACATTCATTGGTTAGTTAACTATTTAATTGGGTTGTTAACTATTCATCATATTTATATTACAATTTCAATGGTCAATTTATTATTTCATTGGTATAGGTTTCTTGACATCAAGAAACACCTTTTATTTCATTCATTATTCATTTATAATGTTTGTATAGTGTTATATATTGGATTTAATGTGATTTATACTATATATAATAATTAAAATAAGGTAATTTTCATTAATATAATTCTAGTTTGTTACATATATCTATAGATTAATTTGATTAGCTGGATTCTATTGTAGATTTGTGAGAAATTTATTATGATTTTCAAAACCCACTAACCGGGCTAAAAATGAAGGGAGTCATGTTTTCTTGGAATGATTAATATGAATATAGATTAATTTATTTTATAATTGGTCTTATAAATGGAACATTTATCACATTACCCACAAGTAGAGAACATTTTGTGGAATTCAATGATGCTTCAGAGAAGGTAATGGGTTGTGAGTTAATGCAGAATGAAAAGGTCATAGCATATGGTTCTAGGTAGTTGAAAGTTAATGAATAGAATGATACAATTCTGGATATGGTGATGGATGTAGTGATCTTTACTAGGAAAATATTTTGGAATTGTCTAATGGGGTGGAATTTTGAAATATATACGAATCAAAAAGGACTCAAGTATATATTCACACATAAAGAGATGGATATGTTCTAACAAAGATGGTAAGAAATGATCAAGTACTATGTCTACTCAATTCACTACTATCCTGGGAAAGTTATTAAGGTGGAAGATTTTATAAGTTGAAATGATACATCAATTTTATCATTTATGGGAATTTAGAAGTATATGATCTTCTTATATTTTAAAACTGTGGACATGGGAATTATTAAGTAAGGAACATCATCATTCCTTTGAAAAATGATTACCCAAATATCCCATTTTAATAGTTTAAAGGATCATCAAAGAGAAGATGTGGGAACTCATAAGAAAGTAAAAACTAGTAAAAAAGGGAATTTCTAATAGCTTAATGTTAATGAGGAAGGAGTTGTGAGAGTTGGGTCAATACATTGTGTACCATCAATTCCTATATTAAATAAGGGAGTGTTGGATTATTCAAATAGTTAGACTTTCTTTATCCATCTAGTAAACATAATGATGTATCAAGATATCTGAGAGAACTATTAGTGGGAAAATATGAAGAATGAGACTATGGAATATACATCAGTATGCCTTATATTCCTGAAAGTGGAGGCAGAAAAAGAAGAAATCCAAGAGGATGATGATAAAATTACCCATACCTACATGGAAATGGGAAAACATCACCATGGATGTTGTCACAAGTCTTCTAAAGACATAAAAAGGAAAAAATTCTATCTAGGTTTTGATGGATAATCTTAAAAATACTTCTCACATAATTTCAATTTGATAGGATTTATCACTCAGTCAAAATGAAATAATATACATTAGAAAATTGGGGAGGATATATGGGACACCCCTATCGACTGTTTCTAATCAAGATCCAACATTTTCATCAATGTTCTGCAAGAGTCTTCAACATGATTTAAATACTAAATTAAAATTTATCAAATATTATCACCCTCAAATAGATATCCAATCTAAGAAAAAAATATAGATATTTTAGGACATGTGTAGATCATGATCAATTTAAATTAATTGAGAATGACGACTTGTATTTTGAAATGTAGATTTTTTTGGTTTTTGGAAGGTGGTAGTGGTGGTTCTTGGTTTATAGTGATCATAATACTTGAATTATAAAAAAAATTATTGTATTTTGATTATGGGGAATATGAGGATGATTTATAAAGGTTTCTATATGGTTCCCACTTAATTCAAAAAGTGGATTCTTGGAAAAAAAATGTATTGGGTTAAGACCATTCAGCAGCACATCAAGTATGTTAAAAGTCAACATAAGATTTATATTGACAATCTATGTTGAGACCTACAGTTTTATATTAGAAACATGTTTATACTATTCATATCTCCATGGAAGAAATACAAGATATTTTGGAAGATGGGAAAGGTTAGTCGAAGATACATCTTCCCCTTTCAAATCCTTGATCACATAGAAGTGGTTATCTATCAATTACAAGTCCCACCGAACCTATATAAAGTACATGATATATTCCATGTATCCCTATTAAGTAAGTACATACAACACCCCTAACATGTAATACATCTAGATGTGGTACCTTTGGAGAATTTCATTTCCATTTAGGAGAATACGATGAAGATATTAGATCATAGAGACAAAGTTATATGGAATATGACAATGAAACTGGTAAAACTATTATGGAGAAACCACAAGTTTGATGAAGCAATGTGGGAAATGAATGATGATATTAAAGATAATTACACTAATCTATTTTAGTGTGTAAAATGAATATTTTGAGAGATAATTATCTATAGATGGGAAGCTTTTAACGACCCCAGCATTTATAAATAAAATGTCTCTTATGATTTAAATTAAATGTCATAAAATATATTAAAGTAATATAAAACACATGAAATAATTTTTATTATTATATACTAATAGATTTAAAATATAATTAATCACTACCTTGTTTATAATATAGCTTTTGAATATTGATCATGTGATTAGTATAAATATAAAGTTTTAAAAAATACAATTGACATAGATAAAATAACTAATGGCCTCAATGTGTAGGATCATACAATATGAATCCCATTAATAATAGATTATTTTTGAGATAATATCTTTAGTGTTTTCCCTTGGCCAATCAAAATATTATATCCCAAAATATAAGCCTAAGATAAACTTTTTATTGGTAAATTTTAAGCTCATTGAGATCACACCCCAAACTAAGTATATGGAACCACCCCATGAATGTCTCACCATCGAGCACCATACTCATAGTGTGTTTTCTGATGTAATAAAGGGATATTTATCAAGACCATAAAAATATGAATATTTATATTTTCTTTTGAATATAATGTTGTTAATATTTAGTTCTTATAATTACATTATAAATGATTTTGAATTTTATTCAATTAAAAAAAAATTATTGTTAACATGTATTCAATTTTAGATGAGAAATTTAGTTTGATGATTTAATGTATTATTTTAAAAAATCTATTTTATAAAAATGTTATTGTTAAATAATTTTCATCAAATAGAAATTATCATATATTTTGTTAAAGTCAAATGTAATTTTAATATGGTTTTGAAAATTGTTATTGTAAAAGAAACCAATAATTTCTCAGTAAATGTGGATTTCATTTTAAAATTTTTTATTCACAAATTTAGAAAATTAATTGGTTAAAATAAATATTATTTTTTGATTTATCATGTCAAAATTATCCAAGTCTTAATTTATCAAAATTTTCTGAGACAAACATATTTTTCGGTAAAAATTAAATACGATATAAATATTTGGTGTCTATTATGACATCATAATGACCTAATAGTGATGTAATAAATACCATAAATTAAATCCATGAAAAAATATATATTCTACCTTAAAATAATGTGATTTTTTGTTTATTTAATTAATTTTATAAATCCTTTATGAATCCACCAAAACAAATAATATATTTTAAGGTTTTAAAATTATTTTATTAATAGTTTGAATCACCTCAAAAGTATCAAGGGTACTATTTTATAAGGTTCAGACCATTTACTTATAAAATAATGAAAAACTGTCTCTATTTTCAGAACCCATATGAAAAATCAAATGTATTTTTTATGGTTTTTTTTTATTTTATTATATAGAGTCTAAAACCTATGATTGAGATATAATAAAGAATTCCCCACACACAACCAATATAAACCCACCAGGAATCCCCTTTATCATTAATCAAAATAATTGTATCACATTATTACTTTGAACTCCTTCACTATATTCCTTCCAAGGTTCCCCCAAGCTCTCCAGATTCTCCCCCAAGAATTTTAAGTCACACTCTCAAGTTAATGGATCCTCTCATTTTCCTATTTATTATATTTTCCTTATTATATTATACCATTTATTTATAATTGATAATGTTGAGATATAAATTTGTATGTACCTCTTACTTCTCATTTGATGTTCAATTTATTATATACCCCTTTCACTCTCAGCAAAAGATTGTATGAATTATTATGTGATGTTCTTATGCTGCTAAAATTTCACCATGATTTTCTTTGCCAAAAAATTTTTGTTGTGAATACCATAACCATTTCCCATCAAGGGTGTTCTTCATTATACACTTATAATTCATTGAATTGGGACATATATGTATTTATTAAACATTCTTTGATCATTGATTAAAATATTATGATTAATGAATCTATGATGCATGATATTTGTGGCGCACTTAAGCATGTGAATGAAATAAATGTGTTGGGTGTTCCCGAAATTATATAGTGCTCCATTGTATTGGGTAATTGTAAGTCTCATGAGACATCATGTTGTGATAGAGATAACACCTGATTACTTTATGGTATTTTTTACAACATTATTTCCTAGATCATAACCTTGACCTATGTATATGATGTAGTGTTTTAAGTTGTTGAAATTTTTCCAATGTTTCCTTTATGTTATCTTGTTATATCGTGCCTCATTTTTCATATTTATGTTTATCACCTATTTTTTCCATTGATATGTCTATTTTATAATACATATTAAATTATTCATGTTATTCCATGTTTATTCTATTATAGAAATTTATATCTCACCCCTTACATATGTATGTCCCCATGTTATCCCATGCAGGTTTAACTATGGTCATGTTAAGGTTGTTTTCATTAAAGATTATGTTTTCATATTTTAAATTCTAATTTGATGTACAAAATTCCCAAAGAAACTATAATTTTTTACCTTATGGGTTGTATTAAGTGTAGCATTATGTAATAAATCATGCATTAAACTGAAATAAATAGCATGTTTGTTTTACACTACGAATAATGGGATGATTAGAAATCAAGACACACATAGTTCATGAATGATAAAATATATTTGTAGGTATGAACCATACATAGGGGATGGAATTGTTTCTATTTCTTATTTTAGTTAGCCCTATAATTGGAGATCCATGCATCACTATGTATCCTATGATGACAGGAATTAAGAAACACTTGGTTCTTGAGGAACTTTGCAGTTTTATGTCACATGGTAAAGATATATGCAGTTTTATGTCACATAGTAATGAATGAAATATTTGATTAACTATGTATCCTATTATAATAGGAATCATGATATACATAGTTATTGATTAAGGAACATACTTTTCATGTCTGGTCAATACGTAGCTAAAGGGAATTTTATATTTGGTGTGACTAGACCCATGATTAAAGATTAGGTAATCTCTTTGTTTAATGTGATGGAATGAATCAATCCAAAGATAGTTCGTGAATGGAGGTTTGGTAGGAGTAAAAAACAATCAATGTTTGTCCACTTATGCAAGGTCCATAGGGATATGTACTTTAATGTTGTGTAGGTACATCAACCATGAAGTTTAATATAATGCAGTAAGGACTCATGGTATTCCTTTTGTATTCATACATTCTTGACTATGATGAGCCTATTGTGAGATTTTATACATTTTGTGTGTGGGTAATCCCTTACAGAAATTCCTAATCTCAATTTTGTTATGTTTGATGTGAGAAACAAGTAATGAAAATGGTTTCTCTCACCATGCAGAGGTGGTTAAGGATATGACATGGTGATTTTGAATCATGTGGCAGATATACAAAGATATTGGATCAAGGAATCCCAACATATCTCATTGATATGATAATATACCCATATATAATTCTAGGGAACCAAAACTATTTAATTTCATGTATAAAGGACATTAGTTGTGTAGTTAAACGTCTTGCACTAAGGGCATGGATCACCCAATGTGAATGGAAATTAATCTTATGGATGGGCCCATGAATAGTGGATTGTGTGTCCCTATGTATCATGTGATAGTATGAATCATTAAATATGTAGTTATAGTGGATCCATTTAGTTTAATATCACGTATTGAGGATATCATTTTGGGTAGTTTAAAATCATGTGTTAAGGATGATGATTTTACAGTTTAACTTCGTGTGACCAAAATGATTATTCGTGCAATTTAATGTCGTGTGGTAAGGAAATCTCAATACAGTATAATGTCATGTGGTTACTATGTGTGAAATCGTTCAGTTCAAAGTCTTTTTGTTGGGAATTTAAGCTTGATGAATACAATGAAAAGTATTTATTGAGAAACCTCTCATTCATGGGGGTATGACTTGCTTCCCATCCATTGTGGCCAATGAGTAGGCACAATTATGATTGACCTTATGTATGATTTAAGGACCACCCAATTCTAGGTTCCATATTTGAAGGATTCTTCCCTGGTATCATTGGTGTTCTGAGAGACAATGACATTTCTCCTTATAGGAGTGAATGAAGGAAATTATTTTTATTAAAGACTCATGGGATCTAATTTTGAAGGACATTAAGGTTGTGAAATTTATCCAAAATATTCTCATCTAAATGTTCCAATTAATAAATCAAATTATTTGAATTCTCAATTACTGAGATTTTTCTATAAATTCCTATTTGTATTGAAGGATGTTGGAATTCTATAGGTAACACTACCTCGGTCCCATACAATAATGTGTATGGTGTTGCTTTTCTAGAAGTACGGAAGGTGGTATAGTAGTCCTATAAATAATGTAAGAGCTTATAAAGACAAGACTTATTATCCTTGTTCACCATATTCTAGATTATATTCGATAGAGTCTTATTGAATAACTCTATATGTCTATTTTCTTATGTATGAAAGAATGATGAGTTATTGGAGTCAATATTGTACTCCTGGTATAGTTTCTTCAACTCCATAAAATAGAAGTTGGTGTCATTGTCTATCAATATTGTGTGAGGGACCCGAAACTAGGTGATGATATGGTACTTCACGAAGATGATGATATTATTTGTCCTGATTTATATGAGGGGAATTTCCTCGTCCCATTTATAAAATTCGTCGTTAGTAGTAAGGATATACTTGAACTATTTAGCCATCATTGGGGGAATGCACCCATAAAATTCATTCCCCAAACAGTGAATAGAAAATATTATTTTGTTGTATGTAGTAGTTCAAGTGGTTTTTGGATGAAGTTTTCATGTATATGAAACAAATGAAATTTCGTGGTGAATTCCACATAGTCCTATATAGTTATATTTCAATAGTAACACATCCACATGATTTGGTGAGAGATCCTAGTTCCAGAATAATGAGCTCCACATGAGCCTGAGTAGACTTCTTCCATGAGGATAGTGATCTATATTTTTTTCTATGCTTTTGTGGAGGATTCCATCAAATACTCGCTTATAGAGGTATTTAAGATCATTCAGATCATCTTACATGGTAATATTCTTTGCATGACATCAAATTTGTTCCCTACCAGCTCGGTTTGTCAAGAAAAATCTGTTTTTGAGATTACCAATTATGGGTTCTATCCAATAATGGGTGGATACCTATTCACAATTCTCTATGGTGGTGCTGAACAGGTTGATTCCTTTGATATCATAGATTATGATTGAGATGAACTTTATTTTGTGTATGATATATAAGACTAATGACTCCTAATTAGGTTCATCTTAGACTATGGATGCATAAGTCAACAAGTTGGTATGAGCTTTATGTGATCATGCAACATGTTGAAATAAGGCATCAAAATGGAACTCTTCCATCATTCCCTTGATATAGCCAGTGAGAGGGTCTAGTTATTAAATTTTTTTAGAATATTCACCATTGATCTATTTTTTCACTAGCGCTAAATCACATTTGATATCTAGGTAAGCTATATGTGGTTTTAGGGATAGTTTAAAGCTAGTGATGATGGATTGGTATTTGGAATCATTATTTGTGCATCCTTTTGATAGTGAGAAAGAGTTCAGTAAACTTCTTTGTTTGTAAAGACATATACATTTCCTAATCCAACATGATTAACCTTCTTATGTTTCATTATTTTTATGATAGGGATTTTGGAGTCATAATAAAAATATATCTCTTGTACTCGAGGAGATTCATGTACATGAATAGCTTCTCAAATGGAAGCTCAATGTCCATGGGGGTATTCTCTATAGTAGGATGTGATGCTAGAAAATCCATCAGGGAATGCCATTCCACCGACTTATGTGATACATACTGAATGTTGTATTGCCGCATAATAGCTGCCCATGTAACCAAACACCAGTTCAACATAGGGAGGAAAATTATTTACTTTATCATATTAATATGAGAGACCATATGGACTTCGTAGTGCTGTAAGTAATGATTAATATTTTTCACTGTGTAAATGATTGCAAGGAAGTTCTTCTCAACATCATAGTATCATGTCTCAGTGACAACCATTATCCGGATGAGGTAGTAATTACTTCTCTCACAACCCGTATCCTTTTAATATTTGAGTAGGGAACCTATTGAGTGTTTCATGGTAGCCAAATATTATATGAGCGGCCTACCTTCCACTAAAGGAATCAGGACCGGTGGGTGAAGCATGTACTTTATGAGACATTTGAATGATTTTTGGTAGTCATAGTTCCATTAGTAGGCGATTCCCTTCATTATTAGCCTAGTTAAGGGGTGTTATTTTCTTGAATTGGATATAAAATGGTGAATTTAGGAAAGTTTCCTTTGGATCCCCCTTAGTTATTTTACATTTTGTTGTGTTTACATTACTAAAATAGCATTAGTCTTCTCTCGGTCAACCTAGATGTCTCACTGGCATACCACAATGAAAAGTAACGTACCAGATGTTTCCCTAAAATTTCATTTTAGCAGATTCATCTTTAAGATGTACTGTCAAAGCATGTCGATGATTTTTGATGATCCTTGAATTGATCACATCGCTTTCAGGATTTTTCAACTAGGTATTCGACATAACATTAAAAGATTATTCCCATGTACAAATTAAAGATATGATGCATAGAGATTTGATATGTGTAACCAGTTTTCTATATGCTAAAGGGAATTATCTAATATAAAACATATCCCCCAAGGTACTCCAAAGTTTGTGTCTTAGTAATCTTTTGGGTCTATCATTATTTTATTGTACCCAGAATACCTATCTATGATGCAAAGGGAATAGAAAATTCCTTTTTCATTGATCAATATTTATGTGTCTGGTAATGGTAAATTACACATTGGGAAGTTCCAATTAAGGTCACTAAATTCAACAAAGACCATAATTTTTCCATTTTTCTTATAGAATGTGTTGATGTTAGAAATACATATTGGGTAGTTAAATTCTCGTACAAAGTTGGATTTGAGAAATTTTTAATTGTCTACCTCTATATTAGTGGCATGAGACAAGTGCATCCTCTTAGATTCCTTCTTGAAGCCTTGATGATCATTGGAAATGTCGAGGTGCTGCATAGCCACATCCTGATTTTGTTTAGGAATTTCTATATATTTCCAAGTGAACCCAAATCGTTGTTTCTGCAAAAATGTTTTGTACATCTCTTACTCTGTTAGGGGAATGGTGGCACTAATATGTGTAGGTTGCGTGTCTTCTTATGTTCCTAGATTTACCCACCTGAGCTCAACAATGGTGGTAGATATAAATTTATTGAATGTGTGAGTGGTGTTCTTAAGTACAATGTCATTTTCTTCCACTTATGTGTTTGTGGAGAAATTTCAAGATATATTAGGCAATTGGGGAGCTTCTTTGTCATTAATAGGGTGTGGGAGGCCATGAGAGGAGACAATATCACCCCATAATTCCTGAGTCATTGTAGAGAGATGTCGAATATGATTTTATTTTACACTAACCTGGTGGATAGGATAATCGTGTGTCTTTGGGGTTGGGTGAGTCACAACCAATATAATTATTGGAACCACATAATTATTTTCAATCTTACTTCAGGGATTCATAGGGGTGTTCCGTAATCCATTGGGGGATTAAACCTATATATCATTGTTTTCCTTTGGATTCATGACTCCCCTTTTTTTAATTTTTCTTTAAATATGTTGCTTTGTGAGTCTCTAAGTGGGTTTTTCACCATTATTTATGTCAACCTTTACATTTATGGTGAATTTCAAACATTGATAGAATGATGAATATATAACAATGTGGCTATGGATTCATGTTCTTACTTGTAGGAAAATTAATGTGGTCTCTTGATGGATAACTATAAACTCAACATCAGATGTGTGATCACCAAACTATGCTTCGAGTTTGATCTTCTCAATAGATCTTTTATCATGATTATCATACCCTCTAATGGATATATTTGTGGGAGATAAGTTCCCTTTTCTATATATTAAATGTCGGAGGCATAAAATTCAGATAAGATTGATCTTGAAGCCATTTTCAACCAGATCCTATTGGACATAAAAATTATTGAGTTTCCCAAAAACCAAATAGGGGTATGATGTGTCCATAGATGACCTCTTCTTGATCCTAGTCTATGAACAAGATGGAGACATGAAATTCTTATGGCACAATCTCAACCTGATAATCCTTGGCTTCAATGATTTCTATCAGTAACTCCTCTGGTATCCATATGGATTCAATGAGTTACACCCTTTGTTATTTTAAAATATGGAGCATATAAAAGATTGAGATCTTGGCTGGGATAACTACCATCTATTTTAAAACTCCTAATTGTTCACCAGAGGTCGGAGATTCCCAAGGTTGGGTTTCTCCTTAACATGTAGCTTATGAGCTGAGGAATTTAATGTCAAAAGGCCCAGAACTTGTTTAATTTTTTTGGTATCATCTATATTTAATGTCTTGGTTTGTTCCAGCCTTCCCCATTGTTTTGGATAATACAAAAATTGAAACCCAGATATGTGGTCATATAAGACAATTGGGCATGCGTGACTAATGGAGGGTTCTAGGATTCCACCATGCCACTTTTGGTAATTATGGAGTTATTTCCCATGGATCTCAACTACATATATTACCTACAAGGGTATGTGACCATAATATTAGGTCCAATAATGATGGTGATTTCCCTATATACCTTATTCATGTGCATGTCGCCTCCTATTCTCTGATAATGCATGAGAAACTCATATTTTGTGTAATATTCATTATCTGAGAGGGGTAATGTCAAGTGTATCTTGTTGATAGAACCAAATATGAGTTATTCATCTAATGAATGTTCTTTTTGGTGGTGAAGTTCCCATGATTCATATGTTTCAATGAAGAAATCTGTATGAGTCATAACTTGTGTTGGACAAGAATATATGTTTTCATCTTCTATTTATCCCTACGTCTAGTGGTCATGACCACCATTGAGAGGAATATTTTATGTTTCCTCCCTTATTAGTAGAGATATTATTGATCTATATAGATATTCTATTATAGTGAAATGATCACAATCAAATATTTTCCCTATTATCCAATTATCAAATATACACTCATGCATGTCAAGAACATTATGCCAACAAACCTCTTCTATCATCTTTGAAACTATTATGTAGGCCACCTGCTCTGAGGAGTTATCTTAGAGAACCTATCCAAAATCTACCATGCCATGAAGAAAATCTTTTATTAAAATTAAAGTATTGATATTATGAATCAGCCTTCTACAAAAAGGGAAATAGTCAGGACAGTTGGTGTGGTTGACCTCATTAGGATTCCCAGGCTTGGGAAGATTAAGCAATTTATTATCCATAGATAACAAGAAATAACTAGGGAATTGTTTATTTTTAAAGGAATGTGATTTATTCATTCATTACTCAAATTAAAAACATCCCTGATTTCGTTGTTCTTCTATCCAAGGGTGATATTGTGGTTTGTGACACTCTATAGGAGGTGTAGGGTAGTTCTAGACCTACCAAGGTGCTTCGTTAGGCATTGTTTCTAGCTTGAGAGTCAAAACTATAGTTTCTTCATTTTCTAGACATTTCCCATATGATAAGGTCATAGTTGAGATTTTAATGGGTTTCACTAAATGGAATAATCAATATATTGTTCCATTTCAATGAATTAAGGGAACCCACATGGATACTTCATTGGGATCACAAGTTTCTTTAACCCTTCTCGATGATTTTCAGTATAGAGTTTGAGTAGTTCACCAAAGAGAGGGGTGCTGAGTGAATATGGTAAACCTTTACATCTAGATATGAAGTAAATCATCCTCTCATTCTCACGTTTCTTAACATTTCTTACATTGATAATTATCTTTTTCCTCAGTGTGGAGGTGAAATGATAAAGAAACTGACAAACATGGTCTTTCCCATCCTGCAAAAGATCTGATTGGTATACTATTATGACAAACAGGATACACCTATTAAAGTTTATACAAAACATCTCATCTTTTCAGTATTCTATTTATTTCAAGGCCTCATCAGCATCCTAAATTAGGATATGAAGTGTTTTAGATACTATTTGGGGTCACCTGCACCATCAAAAGTGGAGAAGGTAGGATTTTAAAATTTTGGTAGAGGAATAATGTCGTCAATTCCCTCACGTTATAGATTCATCCCAGTCTTTATAGGTATGTGTCACCATTCCATGGCTTCCATTCATTTATCACGAGACTCCATGATGTTATGTAGCTTTGGGGGAACTAATTTTTGAGATTCCTCCCATCTGTAGGGGAGGTGGGGTCCGATGAGGTGGTCCTACCTTCATGTTTATTTGATTCTCAATTTATCCAAATATTGAATGATTACCATAGTGTGGGGGATTTTTTCACCAAAATGGAGGAAATTCATGATCATTTTCAATATCCTCATCTTTGTAGACTGAATTCTTGGATCTGTAGCTAGTCATATTCTCGTATTCCACTCTTTTTGTATGATTGTGTTTGGGAGATATAATATTCATCTTGGCCTAAAGATGCACCAAGTGGAAATATTTCCCCTGAGTATGTCCTCATTGATTCATTTAAGAGTTTGTATCTTACTCTCTTACTATGACACATATTCTTTAATTGACGAAACATAAACTCTCTTGGTTCATGATTGGGATGTTGCCACACCTTCACATTTTTCTTTGGATGTGTTCCACCATAGAGGTAGAAACTCAACATTTAAAGGTGCCAAATTTTTTATCCTTATTTGGTTTCAGGTGCATGTAACAGTGGTTGGTGAATCTAGATTACCATCCTCTCAATGTATGTTTCTTGTGTTATGGACCTCTACATTTTTTTCTTAACCACAACATTTGTCTAATTGATAGTGACAACATTCATATATGAATATCAAAAAATGGTTGTTGATCCATTACATTCAATGCAACAACATGATTATATACTACCTTTATCATAATAATTATTCAAACCATTTTCCAAATTTGTTCTTTTTGGACTGAGACCCTAGAATGGTATCATATCTCTGACAATATGTTCCAATTGTCCCAACCTATGAAAAATGGCCTTGATAGAGTTTCTATTCATGATTGATGAATGGGCCTTGAATAATAGAGGTTGTCCTGTGGTGGGGGGAATAAATGGGATACCAACAATTTGTTTTAACCTCCCAAACATAATAAAAATGATTCCCTCTATAGTGATAATGATAATAAAAAATTCCCCATCTATGTTGGAAGGGGTTATTCAGGTCCAAAATTTGAAAATGGCTTACCCTGTTGTTGATGATATAATGATTCTAGTTAGGGACTTGATGACTCCTAGGATGGAAATTGAGATATAAATTCCATTAGCCCCTTGGGACAGGGTTGAACTGAAATCAATTTTGATGTCCCCATGACCTTTTCATGGGATGAAAAATTTGGAGATTGTAATTTAGATATAAATTCCCCCATCATAGTAGGGTACAATTGTTTTATTGTTGTTGCTGATATTTCATGAACCCTCTCAATAATTGATTATCTGAGAGTCGTAGTCCTGTTAGATATTCCATTTCCCTATGGAGTTAGGTCTTCTCTTGGATGGATATTAAGGTATATTCTATTAATTTTTTTTTATTTGGTGTTCCATTGATCATGTAGAATATGTGTTCAGTGATAGCCCATGGTGGGAATCATTCATAATGAAAAGTATCCTGGTTGATCACAACATCAGACTCTAAGTCTAAATTGAATTCATATTGATTTTTGAAGCCCAATATAAATTACTTTTGTCTATCCTCTCTCTATATTCACAATTTATGGTAATTGTTGAAATGGGAGAGTCCTATTATAGTGACCTAATGGCCTGAGCGTTACCATGCCCCTGATTTTTTTATAGTATATGACATTACAGGACAATCATATATGAGGGTTTCTATTATTCCAGGGGTGTGAAAAATTATAACACTCCATACATTGTCCATACATGAGTGCGTATTCATTTTATACTTTTTAAGACCATCTACTGGTTGTTTAGGATGCAATGGGAGAAACCATTTTTCAGATTTCTATTGTACTTTTCTAGTTTTTGAACCCGACCCATAGAGATAAAGTCACGGTCTTACTGACAACAAAGTAATATGATGATATAAAGGTGTCTAGTATTTAGCTACTGATGATTAGCCCACATATTTTATTGTATATAAGTCATTAACTCCATTTTTAGATCATCTGGGATCTCATAATCAGAAGCATAAAGGGGACAAAATTGGATGGGAAGTTTTTTTTTCAGCTACCACTATATATATGTAAATCTTATCCTCCTATTTATTAAACATACATGACTACATATGATCAAACCATAGGACAAGAGTCTAAGGGTCGGCTTTGGATAGGAGTAGAGTGATACTCAATGTTTTTGGGGAACTATATGCAGTTAACACCAATGTTTTAAGCACATCTCTAGAGAAATGAATTTCAATTTTGAACACCTATCTATATAAAGGTATTTGGAAAAGGGGCGTATTTCTTTTTCAATGAGAAATATTATTAAGTATAGGTTGACTACAATGGTTGTTAGGAGTATAGTCCATGTGTTCTATCTCTACACTGCCATGAGGAGTACAATCATTGTAATGATCATCTTTTTCATCATTTGATGAGTTTCCGTACCCTTAGGGTGTTGATATATTGTCTTGAATGACCTCAAGGACACTTTTATTCGGTAGATTATAAATATAGGTTGTGTTATTAATCATGGAAGTAATAGTTTGAATTTCTTATTGAAAATGTTTCAGGGATATATCCAAATATATAAAGGTTTTTGAAGCATGTTTATAAACATCTAGTATTATGGGAGTATGGTCCCACTGCTAATAATCTACTAGAAATAATACAATGAGTTTTATTGTTATTCATAGGAATATGATCTTATCTTGAGTAGTGTGTTATTATAAATTTGTGAGCCTCATTTCTAATGGGAATATGAGAACAGTCATTCACCATTGGAATATGTCACTGGTCTTTCATGGTAGATATATGAGATTTCCACAAGGCATGTTCTACTCTCACCTGGTGATCCCCAGTTAGAATTGGAATATGAGCCTGGTTCGAATATACATTACATACAAGAATATGATGACTGAACTCCATTATGGTGGAAGGATTATGGTCCTCCTCAGCTATTTCCTCAGAATGATGCTTGTGATGTTATTCATTGTCATAAGTAGGAATATGTGCCTGGCATCCATGATCAGCTGAAACATGCGAAGTATATTTACTAATAGGAATATAAGACTATTGTAAGGAATGGTTCATTCTCAATTTTTAAGTATCATCCAAAATGGGGTTATATTATTGATCCTTTACTTTTGTAATTTGAAAAATGAATTCTTAGGTATGAATATAAGCCTATCTGGAGGAATTTACACCACTCACATGGCCAGCCACATCAAAAATGAGGACACGAGCCTGATCCTTGGCCATTAAAATATGCCTCTAGACTTTTTAAAATGTCATGTTCCCCTATCCTAAGTCATGTGACATTATTTCCTCTAGAGACCTAGTTTTAATAGGAATATAATATTGGGATGATTCCTCATTCTAATTAAGAATATCCCAAAAATCTTCTAAGATGACGGAAAAAAATTTGTGCTTTCTCTAATGAAGCCACTAATTTATGATGATCAATGTTTTGAGTTGTCCTACCTATGGGGATAAGAATATTAACATATACCTTCATCATAATTACTGCTGAAATATTTTGGTCGAGTTCTTTAGTTATTTCTATAATGTATTGAAATTTTAGTAATGTGTGTACATGTATATAATCCTTCACATTTTCTGTCTCCATTATATACAGGTAGATGTCTTCAGTTTAATAGGGGATATGATACCACTTCTATCCAAATTATGCCACCAAAATATGCCAATGGGATTCATTTGTGGGGGAAAGGATATGTGCCTCCTCTATACCTATTGTGGTAATATTCATGTAGACTTGTTCTGAGTGAGAATGCATATGACACTTCACACTATTTATTGTCAGAATATGCCTACAGATATCATCAGTGGTAGTGGGGATGTTATACAGCACACAGTTATCTCAAACCTTAATTTTCTAATGGTTATTCCTTACTAACGATTCATGAGTGTCATAGGTGGTAATGTGTCGGGTTATATCCTTTTTAGGTGACTGGTGGGAACCGGTGGGATAATGATAGCAGATGTGGTTAACAGGGGCCTCCTTGAGAACCCCTGAACTATAAGGGAGTCATATTTGGATCCCTATTCCACCTTTATGAGATACTAATGGTGGAGTTTTTATGACTCAACGGATAAGCTCTCAATGTCATTGGATGTGGCAATGAAAGTGACAAGATTACCTGCAAGTTTATTTGGTTTATTTGAACTCATCTATTTACATACGTGGAGACTCTCACAGATATATTTCATGGGTTAAGATTGTACCACGTTGATGATATTTTCACACCATTATGTTCTCCACATGATGCTAATGTTTTTGGGAAAGTGAGGGTATTTTTCATCCCAAGGAGGTTGCATCCATTGGTGATTTAAAATAATGATCACTGGATGATGAATACATTATCTCATATCAGGATGTTATTGATGAGATAAGTATCTTCAACCGTCTAGAACAAAAGGAACAAGGTTACCAATTAGTTAAATATCATAGTCATGATGTGTACATAATCAAATATTCATGGTTAACTTCACTTTCATTTTATTCCAAATCTGGGAATTCATCAGGCATGGAATTATCAATGAGAGCATTGAATTATTTCATAAGAAAACTAGTAATAGAGGATCAACTATCATATTCATTCCTAGGTTCTCATTTGTGTTTGATAAACCAAAAAAGTGGCCAGACACATGATTAAACCATCATTAAACTATTTGGGATATTCATGTCGGGTTCACTATTTTTTATGTATAGTGTGAAAAAATGGTTCGATGGATAATCAACCCAATAATTTTTTATTGAGATTTTAAGGTCTGGTTCAACATTTTTGTTTCATTAGATAAAGAGACATATGTATGGTGTGTTTAGTTTGGAACTATAGTAAATTGTGAGTGGATAATTTTGTGTATAATCATTACTGTTGGGTCATCATTTTCGTTCTTAATAGAAACTCCCAACAGTTCCCTCATCCATAACTGGATACTGACCTTCTTTCCAAAGGAATGTAGCTAATTGGGTTTTTAGATCCAATGAATCTAGGGGACTCCCATTAGTCAAAAGGATGGGAGGTTAGGCTCATCACATCCTTTTGGGGGGATCTATTTCATAATACGAGACTCTCATATTGATTCAAAACATGTTCAAGAATATATTTATAATCTTGATACCAAACGAATTACCCTAAAAAGATGATTATTGTTTTTCCCTGTTTTATAAAAAATAATGGGGTCTCATGGTTGTCTTCCCATTTATATATCTAAGTTTTTTAGACATTTTCCCATTAATGGAATGCTAATCGTCTGCTGAATCCAAATAACAAGACACTTCATAATTTTTTTCCACATAAGGAGGTAGTTAATGTTTGGAGGAGAGGATTGAGCCATTATGGGGTATCCTACGTATCCTAGTTATTATATGAATCAAGAACCACATAGTTTGTTAAACCCATGATGTTTAACATCTTATGGAAATAACATATATGTGGGATCATAGGCACATATATTCATGATCGATCCACAAAGAAACTTTCAAGATATTCTAATTATGGAATGAATAAGAGTTTTTATAGTTTTTTTTTCTCTTAGTCCCTTGACGAATGAGGTAGAATGATCATACCTTGAGAATTATTGGGTCCATATGTTTTAAATGTCGGATACATGAGGGGAATTATAATAAATTGGATTTCTATTTGACCACTGGCCTTAGGAAGGCCTCTTACGTATCTCGGTTATTACAGGAATCGTACTTCTCATAGTTCATTCACTCCCTTAGGAATTTTTCTAATGTGGATTCCCTTATATGAGTAATGTTTATATCATTCCACTAACCAAGTATTATATAATTATTTTTATCTAGATTTTGGAGATTTAGTATTGATTTCATTACAGATCCCTAATCACACATAATCGATGCTCAATGTGATAAACAAGGGATTTCATGTGATCTACCTCATTGAATATGGATGTGGATGAAAATATACAAGTAAATACATTATTATTTTTATTATGGAGCGTGGGAATCATGGAGGTATCCTATTTACCCTATTTTTGGTAGGAATTATAGTCATCTTAGTTCATTTTATTTTTATGTCCACTGAGGGATGAGGTAGAGTGATCATCCCAGGGGAATAATTGGGTCCCAATGGTTTAAATGATGGAGACATATGGCTTAAATTGAAATGGATTATTATTTGATCTCGGACCTTGGGAATAAGTCATATGTATCCTGGTAATGGAAGGAATTAGAGTTATCTTAGTTCAATTAATTTGGATTTACATACTGATGTTTCCCTTATATGTAGGACAGATCATGAAATGCCACTATTAGGGGCTTATACAATGATGTTTCCCGAATATGTGGGACCAATCATATTTTTACATTGATCAAAGCTTACAAAATGAGGTTTACCATTCCATTATATAGGATAATGTTGAAAATGACATGATTATTCAAACTCCCTAGTCCCACTTGAGCTATGCTCTGTACGAGAAACAAGGGATGGAAAATGATCGATCTCACTACTTATTGATGTCGGACTTATGTACTTAGGAAAACCTTTGTATGGTTATTATAGAGATAAATAATTGGAGAGGAATTTTATGTATCCTAGTCATGGAAGGAATCTGATTACTTGTAGTTTCAATGATTGGGGAGTACATACTTATGTTTCCCTTGGTTTTAGGATTACTCCCCAAGGGTGGAAAATGTTATCAAGCCCTGGGATGCCCTTTTGATTCATCCAAATTATCAACCTGATAGGCTTGACATCATGCCATACATGTACTGTTTTTTTGTGTGTTGATATTTGGGGGGATTTATAGACATGTTTGGTTATATTTCACACTAGTCCAAAGAAAATATCATATTCCAGTTGAATTTTATCAGGGATGACACGTATCTTGCAAAGAATGTTTTAGGGGCATAACATGATTGAGGCTGACTTGTTCGGAGGACATCACAAGACTTTGAGGGCTCAACGTGAAACACATCATATTCCCACTGATGAGATTCCTAGAGGGTGTCACAAGATTTTTCTGAAATACCCTAACATCATCAAAAGAGTAGGATAAATCTCTTAGAGGGAATCATGGGAGTAAATGTGACATGTATTGGAGGGAATCAAATGACCTAGATGACATGTATGGAGAACATTTCAAGGCCTAAATATCAATCCTGAGGGACATCTATAGGGTCCTAAAAAGTCCTCCATGGGAAGAAAACACCCCACAATCGATTTGTTGAAGGAATCAATTACTTATACAAGTCTAGAAGAGTGCATGGACTCTAATAAAGTTTCAAATTATAGAAGAAGCATGATGGAATTAATATTTTCAAAGCATTTCAAGTGGATCACATACCATCACTGGGAAAGGTACACAGTCCAGCTCGATGACGAACCAATATGTATGTGGGATGATCCATGAACCGCTATGTCGTGGAGTGATGTCCAGTTAAATAAGAAAGACCACAAACTATGTCGCTGAAAGAATTGTGAGCATGAAATCAATCAGCGTACCGTACCTCGAACCAATCAGCCTCTCCAAACCCCAGATTGACCGATTCTTCCATGGGTCAGGAAATTGTTTCACGGGCCACTGAAAATGGTGTCACATTCCCAATAGATACAATTTTCCCAATGCTATATAAAAGGAGGATAGTACAAATGATGAAAAATGGATGAAGAAATATTGAAGGGGAAACCATAGGTTCGAATAAAGAGTTTAGAGAATACTTTTGCTTCTGTCTCGATTCATCATGGAAGCCTGAATCATGAACTGCATTCTCTATAGGTAAAACCGGTCGTGAACCATAAATTTGGTTAACTTAAAAAAAATAATTGAAACACGAAACCTACTGGTGAACCATGAACCTCATACTTCTCACGAATGAATTCCCCATGAACGAAAATCTCACATACCCTTCTTCAAAATGGTGCTCCGCGTAGTGTTCCGCTACGTGGAAGGAACCCGACGCCACATACTGCCTCCATACACAGATGAAACCCAAATTGGTGTGGTGGGACACATACCACTATAGTATACAGTGGTATATACCAATGATCGTGTACCAAATCAGTATGTGGATGACCCCTCTTCTCGCATACCACTATTGTATGTGGAGCCTCTCCCATCCTGCTTAAGAAATCAGTATGCGGAATGGGGTTTTTTTGTATTATTTTCTCTAGTCCCAACCTCACCCTTCCATTAACTTCCATTACTCTATATACCCTCAACTAAATAGTCATCTGATATCAGGACAAAGCCTCCTACAAATCCACCAAACCCAAATGATCAAACCATCGACTACATCATCACGCCCCTTTGAGCCTACATAACCATTGTATGTGGAGTCACGAAGGCTCTCCCTACAACTTTCTCAGTCTTCGGGAATGCATATGGGTCTACATTCACATAGTAACCCAGAGTCCAACCTTAGGATGTCGACATAGACCTATACATTCTAGTGATTCAGGTTGATCACATTCTATTCCATTCAATGAGGAATAGTGATCAGTCGAAGGGGTTATGTTCTCTCCTCCCTTTAACGAGGAGGAAACTCCTCCCCTTCCCATTACATATTCCATGGCCCTCACACTAAGGTAAGTCCCTAATCTTATGAGGTCGGGATTCATGACCTTCAATTTCATTTCACATTGAAAGGTTCATCACTTCGCACCCTCTCCCATAGTCATCATGGCCTCGTTCGCCATAGGCTCTTCCTCTCCCACCAACAGGAGAGGAAGCATGTTATTTTTTGAATATTTCAAATCCTATTCTTTCTCACACTAATCATGACTCATCCAGAAATAGCGTTTTGTGATGATTACAACATCCACATGATTCTAAACTATAAGAACTATTATTCTTGATCAAGCCAGGATACGTAGGATGACTTCAAGAAGGCCTTATCTCAAAAGGGTGACCATCAATTAAGGGTTCACCCAATCATATCCCCTTAAATGGGTAGCTTCCAGACGTACTCCCCACACAATCCAAACTATGTGGGTTCTGGTTCCTCCCTTGAGGATATGTAGGAAACCCATCTTATGGGTCTGATCCAAAAATTCAGTCACCTTCTACCCCCCCAAATGATGATAAACAACAGAGAAACTTATTATATGGCTCAAGTCAGTGTTTCCTCTATTGCATCATATATATACATGCTTAAAATGATCTTGAAAACTGAGGGTATCCCATATACACACTCTTTGGGAATGAACCAAGGATTCATGAACATATAAACACAACTTAAATATATAAGAGAGTCCCGGAACAGGAAACAATCCTCCCCCAGAAGGCTGTAGTGATCTTGACCTCCCATACTCTCGAGAAATGGAGTCCTTAAGTGCTATTGGATGAGTCATCAATCAATGAGAGCCTTCATTTGGAAAGAATGTTCATGAATCATGGATTCCAAGGCCATTGGGAATTCTTGGATCCCTGAATAAACACATTGGAGACCATCTGATGAAGTTATATCTGAGAATGACTGATTACACAAGTACATGACTTCCACGCAATCGCATGCGGGGACCAATAGTTCCTGTAGGGTTAATCCATCCTTCATTAAAGGATGATGATGTTGAATGAGTCAAAATAAAATAAATTGTGAATTTTATGAGAACTCGCCCCTATGGAAAAGGGACAGGTGATCATCCTTGTCATGCCATTTCCGCTCCACCCCGAAATGCACCACCACAGAGGTGAAACAAAAATAGTGAACCTGACGGGAATCCTTAACCAAGGTGGCCATTCTACCCCGATCAGGCCCCTTCACACTATAGAAAAAGAAACGGGGAAGGGGGCTAGGCAGAAGTTCCAAATATGAATATGTTAAAAAATGATACTTTGATGAGGCTTTGTGGTATGTATGTTATATATGTATGTCATAGGTTCCTGTAGTAAAGCCTTTGATCCAAATGACATCCTGATGACCAATGAAGACACACACCTCAGTGATCCCGTAGGTGGCCGAGGCCCCAATAAAGAGTAGGACCCCCTCACCTACCCAGCGTCTTCAACACTGGGTATCCAACATGATGATCAAAGGGTACAACCAAAATGGTACACTCCCCATGCTAGAGGCCATGAGACAATACCTCCAATCTACAAAGGTCCACCCATCGCCTCTTTATCCACTATCGGCTCCCAAACACAAGGCGGTCCTGGTGGTCATCTCTAACCATTTCAGGAGCCTGTCCCCGGAACGTGACAATGAGTACCTCACTTATCTTAGTAAGGTGGAAGAAGTCTATGATAACAACATCATCTCAATGCCATACCGTCCCTACTCATAGGACCCCTCTAGATAATTATATCACTGACACCAGATGACCAAGCCTCCTACCATGGAGGACCTTATGTCGAGGGCACCTACCAATGTCCAGTAGACCTGGGCCCCTCAGGATGCATACCAAGGGCGGCGAATATATTATTAGAAACATGATATCACCCTTCTTCATGAGGAGAAACTCCATCATACTAATGTGGCATCACTCAATGAGAAGACATACAACTCTTCCCTCTCCACTGAAGCCCACCACAGAAATAGGGTGGCACAATACGAGCACATGCATGTTTTAGATAGTTCTCTTCAGTCCATCCATGAAGACAGTGTATAAAACTATAGGCCGATGAAGATATATGTTGAGGGACAACAATCCCTCCATCCAAAGAGGGAGACAACAAGCTACATGCATGAACAAACTCCTACTGATGCATTTCAAGCTTTCCATATAAATATGGAAGCAACAAGATATACATAGGCACAAATATATGCTCATGTATATCAATCCCACCATCCTAATAGGGTGACAGCCAAATATGAGCAGAGTCAAATTCATATGGATGTAGACAAAGAAGATGAGACAAATAAAGCAGTGAGTGAGTAAATGAAAATCCCTGCTCATGAATTTTAAGTCCACCAATCAAATACGGTGGAATTTGGAGAATAAGACCGACAACTGACTCGTTCCACTATCCCGACACATGAGAACTACTAGTATCTAGTGTCAACTCATGGAGGACTCGATTAGACACAAACTCTTGCTTCGATATCAGACTGATACTTTATAATCATTCATCCAAAGATGTATCTCCGCACATCTTGGAAGTGATGAATGATTTGATGTCAATTCTAGACCAAATCCTCCAAACATGTCAAGATAACATTGCATCAGTGATAAAGGAGAGAAATCAGTCCCATGACCCAGTTTCCTCTAAGGGAATGTCTCACTCACAAAATGATTTAGTCACTCTGATGTAGTTATTCATCCCTGCTCATGTCTAGTAGGGTCAATGGAAATATCATGTGATATACGGACAAACAGATTGTGAACAAATACCCGTTTCAATTGGGGTATGTCGGTCCAATGTGGTGGCTACTCCTGGGTAGCCATATATCCCTGACAAAAAGCAGGATGATCGTCAGCATATCTCAATGAAATCATGAGACCCAACAAAATAGGTACTCATATATGAATGCCATTAATAATAATAGATGGCCCGTATTACTTGAAAGGGAGTGAAGAAAAATGAAAGGCTCCAAAGGAAAACAAAAAATGAAGAGTACATACATGATCCTGCTCTACTGGAAGATGGGGTTCTTTACACCCTCAAATATATATCAATATAGGCTCAAGACCCTACCAGTTCATTACCAATTTATGGAAGTTGCGGTAGCAGTGGCGAAGTCCCTCCCTGCAATGTTACTACTAGTAGCTCTAAAGGTCCTCCTTAGAGCACCCACAAGGTCTCACTCCATGGGAAAGGAATGATGCATAACGAGGACCTATCTTAAGACTCATGTCATGCTAGACCTCCGTTATACCTGACGATCAGATAGAAAGTTGTTCCTCCCCTTTCTGTTGTCTACCCTGATGGTCCTCCCAAGGGTATACGCTGTAGATATGCTTCTCCCTGTAGTCAAACATCAAGTCGTGACGGAATTCCCCACCATGATGACAGTAATTGTGATGGTCCTCTCTACAATGATAGTTGTTGTGATGTTCCTCTATATAGTAACATCATGCAATGAGAAGGTCCTCACATCATTGAAGTACATCCTGAAAGCCCTCCCTAGAATGTACACTATAAAAATTCTCCCTACATTTACATATCACGTCATGATGGTAGTCCTCTCCATGATGACAGTCCTTGCGAAGGACCTCCCTTCAATGATAGTTGCTGTGAAGGCCCTCCCCATTGTGAAACCAAGAAACAAGAAGGTCTTCCCCTTACTTTAGACTACCCTGAAAGTCCTCCCCAAGGTAAACGTTGTATGGACAATTTCCTCAGGGAGACACAAAGTTTCAATAGTATCCCTCTCCATTACAACACCAGTTGGGGATGACCTCCTCATAATCAATATTCATTCTGCTAGGAAGGTCATCCCATTGTCGAAACAAATATGAGAAACCTTTCTATTGTGAGGTGCTTGAATAAATGGAGTCAAAAACATCGGACACTCCATCTATAAAGAGTGATATTCTTTCTTAACCGGAGGATGGCCTAGGTCCATGCTCATCCTCTGAATGACCACCACAATGTCCAAAAATCAGTAAGTCTCCCAACAGCCTTATTTCATGGAGATAAGTTATTATGATGCATTTTAGATGGGCTATCAATTAGAGGAGCCTCAGGATGAAAAAAATCAGGATAGCTGTCTTGTGAGAAATAAAATAGATAGGTATAATATACCAGTGTCAAATTATCCTATGAAAACTTTTCACTTAGACATACTAGGAGTGTAGTATATGGAATGCACACATTACATTAACCTTGATATATAGATGACTCTTCAATATCTAAAAGAAAAATTACTACCCTACGAAGGGTACACAGACCATGTGAGCACATTAGAGGAACCTGGTCATCTAATCTACCTGGAATACCTCCAATCCTCAAGGAAACGAAATCAGAAAGGAGAAATAATAACCTTGAACTATCTTGCCTCCATGTGCTGCATAAGTTGCATCACCTCATGGGAAATTCCCTGGAAAGAGTTCACATTTGGGGATGGGGAGAACATGAATATTTACACTTCACCTCGCATCACGTTTAGTAAACCAATTGCAAATGAAATTCTGCAATGTCATCACGCAGATCCAACAAGCAAGAGAATACCCTACTTAGGAAATATGGGATACATAAAAAAACTAGTCTGAATTTTGAGTGCTGAAGGGATCAAGCCATTTAAAATATTTTGAGTCAGGAAACCAAGCCCATCCAGGAGGCTTTCTGCATAAGGTAAGACAACTCGAAAGTAGTTCTCATGACTTAAAAATACCATAAGATCTTTGAAGGACTAATTCCATACATAGATCACACCTTGAAATGAGTACGTGAAATTTAAATGGTGGATATAGCAGTTGCTACCACCAAAATATGGGAACAACCCCATCCCATAGGGATGGGATCATTTTAAAATAAAAATTCACTCATAACACCAAAACATCCTGGGCATAGCACATCAATTGAAGAATGGGAAAATATACATCCAGCAGGGATGGGGCATTTCTACCTCAAATCCCCATACAACGGACGTCTGTCTTCCACCATCTAGGAAGAATGATGGACAGAGGAGTCACCCATTCCACCCCTTCTCATGGTTATCACCCTCCGAGACAAATGAACATTACAAGGTTAGACCACGGTTCCCTTCAAGTTAATGTTCGCTGAGAAACCCAAATATTACTGTAGAATGTAAGGAGAAAGTACAATAAAGGGTGCATAAAGCCTTCTTACCATTCAGCACTGAGTACACCACCCCAATACGGTATTCCTCAATATACATGGTAAATGTAAACCCCAAAAATCTCAGAGGAAATGACCTAGAGATAGAGTACGTGAAGGAAGATGGTTCCCTACTAGACTAATCTCACACCTATCCTAATGGTGTTCACACTCGAAACTAGAGAGAGATCCAAAATATTGGGTCCCCCTCTGTTAATTTGTCGCTACCTCCCCCACGAAACTGTAACAAGGAAAAGAATAAATCCAAGTCCATCTATGACCCACCTCCACCCCTTTATAATGTGTTCCTCACACTTCATGAAAGGTTTTCCAAGCATAACCATGAAATGAAATTGCTCTAATGAATTAATGTTGAGTTGCGTTGAGGGAGCTGCCTGGTTGGATGTGTTCCCACTATAGAACGTCAGTAGGTACTCCAAGAAGAGGTTCCCATATCTCAAGAACTTATCCTATTGAATGAATTAAAGCTCATATGACCATTAAAATAATCCAGAGGAGTACATCAAGACTTCCCCCCATTGGGAAGGTAGCTGGAATATATCCAGGTAAACCCACAATTGATACCCCTGGCTTAGTATCCTCCCCAAATTCCAGCTGTGTCGACAGGCCCAGTCATGGTCACTTCTGCACTAGCACAAGCTCAATCCCTATAGGATATGCATCAAGGGATATTAAACACAGTCCATCAATTAATATCTCTACTAGAAACCATGGAGGGGTAGGGAACTCCAATAAAGACAGAGCACAAACCCTACCTTGATTGGGTGAGAAATGTTCTTCCTTCACCAAACTTCTGAAACCATGTATTCCCAGTATTGAATGGCTCAGGGCACCCTGAACAACATTTAATACAATATTTTTCTTATTATGACCTCATGATTGGAATTGTAGAGTAGCAAGATGACGTAAAACTCAGGTGATTATTACGAACCCTTCAGGACTTGACTTTCGAAAGGTTTACCAACCTGCCAGCCAATTCAATCAAAGGTTGGGAGGACCTTCGGTGATAGTTTATCCTCCAGTTTAGTTCAATTTGACCTAAGAAGAAATTTAGTGACCTGCTGAACTAAAAATAGAGAGAGAATTAAAGAGCCTCACACCTCATTTCCAGATGGAAAGGACTGACATATACCCTGAACCATCCATTACCCCAAGATAAGATTCTCATGACGTGCGTTGATAAAGTTTGGGATTAATTGGAATCACCACTAATCCCATTAAAGTAAACTAGTGGTTTTAGAGACTTGCATGTCATTTCTAAAATGATATAAGACTCCTTGAAACAGACCATTATTACGTCTTGATTGGCCCCATCATCCCCAGGGAAAAGAATGGGAAAAACTGAAGTGGCTTCTATCATGCTTCTGTCACCACCGACACCAGCTCTAGTTGCGAGGCCCCAATTGAACCATGCAAGACCCCCTAGACACCAACACCCACCCCCACCTCGGAAATATGAGCGACACAATTCTAAAAGTAATTAATTCTAAGAACAATGAAATAAAGTTTACTTGTTCTAAGAGGGCCAGGTCAGTGGCTATTTCATAGTCTCTATGAATTGCAATTTCCTCTGGATACGAGAGCCAAAGAGAGAAGATGAATTGGGTATTGACATCCATCCAAATTATTGTCCCTATTAATTGATACTAGGTCATACCATCTAGGAAGGATTCATTTTCATGAATCCCATACAAAATATGGTGGATTCCGGGCAAGTCAATTTGGGCCCGCCGCCTGCACAAATGGCGTATCTTTCCACCTCAAACTCAAGAGAGGATGAGGAATGTAAAATAGTCACTAAGAAGAAGGTTAAAAGGATTAAAAATCAGATGACCTAGAAGAACATCAATCGTTTCCATGGTATCCTCCATGCTTATTTGAAACAACCAACTAGGCACCAAAATTTCCAAATATAGCACAATCGTCCTCCTTAGGCTCGTGGTCCTCTAATGGATATAAGGGAAGAAAGAATGAACAAGAATATGAGATGACACCAATGTCGAAGTCAGTTTTGGTGATTTCAGACTTCATTCTAATAGACTTGGTGCAATGGAAACCGCCCAACCAAATGGTACAACATGCACCACCCCACCAAATGACACAATCAGAAGAATACAGTCAGACAGAAACAATGTCATATTAAGAAATAATATTTGGCCCCATTAATTTCATTCACTTGATGGATCCCTTATCATATGGATACTATGGACATGAACCCAAATTCCCCATCCCCACCAAAAAATCGGATAAATAGACTACAGAGTCTGGAGGTTTTCTGGAAGGTATGATCATGGTAGGAGTTAAAATCCAGACCACGTCGAAAAATCAAGCCCTAAATATCATGGAAACTCATGAAAGGACCATTCAGTAGACAAAAAAAGGACCAGAATGATCCTTCACCCCCTTCAGAAGAAATCCAATCCTAGTTATCTTGTAATATCCTACAGGGGAAGAATAAATACCAAACCATTTATGGCATATAGGTGGACTAGTTCGTCCCAACCTAGAAATGACCACAGCACCACCAACTCCGATAAAAGAGGAAAAACCATTTATGTACAGATCTAGAACCGCTAAATTTTCTTTTACTATTCAACCCCAAGCTTGGAAGCACCGAAAATTATGGAAATAGAATGATATTCTAAAGAATATAGCTTCAGTAACAACAGATATATCAATCTTGGATGTGTTAAGGCTATCCACAGATTATATGGAGGCACTCATCGAAGCCTTACTAAGTCCCCATTATTTTGAGGCTGATGTAGAAGCATCTGATGTCTATTGGACGGAGGCTAGTCCCAATGAATTTCATGTTATCATCTCATTCATTGATAATGAGGAATAAGACATCATGAAAGGGAACATAAAACCATTATATGTTTCTAGAAATTTAAATGTATTTGATGTCTAAAGGATCTTCATCGACAACAAATTTTGAGTTAACCTCATCCCACTATGGATGCTTCACTAGCTAGGCTATGATAAAGACATCTCGGCACCCTACACCATAACTCTACTGGGATATGAAAAAAGCGAGCAGAAATAGTTGGGATGAATCAAGCTTAAAACTTGGCTACGAAATCTCATATCAGATTCCGAGTTCCTGGTAGTGCGGTAAAGCACAACCTTCAACGTCTTGTTATAGAGTACTTGGTTGCATCATCATTCTATAATTTTGTCATCATACCATTAGTGCATCAAATATTGCACAAAGAGAAAAAAATGGGACTTTGTATGCCGATAAATCCCCATTTCAGTCATGTGTGTCACATTATATAGACACAAGGTTCTATGAATCAAGAGAAATGTATATTTTGGCCAATGATATTGATTGTATTGTTGCCTCAAATGGATTACAAATAGTGTCAGACGACCCTCTCCAACAACTTGGTTAAGAGTATGTATTACCCTCCAACCAAGTTGAATGCATAAGTGTATGTTTGGATGAAGGCTCAATGGTTTTCATGGTATCTGTTATGGCCACCAAATCCATGGATATGGAAGAGAAAGATGACTCCAACGATGTAAGTAAATTCCCTAACATAGATCATCATGGCCCATCCATGGGACCTTGAACTACCCCTACCTCAAACACTTTGGAAAAATACGATTTCCCTCCTAGAATTGGATAGTCTGTCTCAAAAGTAATATGTTCATTAGAAGAGGAAGTAGATGATGATGATGATGATGATGACGATGACGATGAGGAAGAAGACCTAAAATATTCCCCTCCTGCATTCAACAGAAGTGTATCCACCATAATTGATGAACATAAGGAGATAAATCTTGTCACTGAAAATGACCCACGACCAACTATGATTAGTGTGGGTATTCTTATTGAGGAACATTAGGCATACATCTCACTCCTAAAGAAGAATCGATAAATTCCAGGCCTTGATTCTGAGGTTTCCACTCATTATCTAGGCTTACCTGTAGATCACCAGGGCTATAAGTAGGAATCTAGAAAGACCCACCAAACACATGCAACCAAAATAGAGGCTGAGGTTGACATTATAATCAAATCCAACAACATAAGTGAGGTCCAATATCTGGACCAGATAGAAAATATAGTCCCTATTAAAAAGAAGAATGGACATATTAGAATCTGTATTCACTTTAGGGACATTAATCGCCATTTCCCAAAAGAATATTTCCCTTCCCCAATCAAAGAATTGTTGATCGGTGCAAGAACTGGATATGAAACCCTATCTTTCATATATTGATATTCCGTAAAAAATAAAAAATAGATAGATCAAGGAGATAAATAATCTAACACTTTTAGGGTCCCTCAAGGATTGTTTTTTTATAAAGTGATGCCCTTTGGTCAAAATAATTTTAGTGCCACATATCATCATGCCATGCATCGAATATTCAGTCCATTATTGGGGAAGTTCATCCAGTGTAATGTTGAAGACCTGGTGGTTAAATTATAACAATGCTTGAAAAACCTAGATGATCAAAAAACTGTCTTCAAAAACTTACGACGGTAATATTTAATGATGAATCCCCTAAAGTGAGCCTTTGGAGATACCTCCAGAAAATCCCTCGACTTCTTCATACACCATCATGGAATCGAAGTTGACCTAGATAAGACAAAATACATTCTTGGCATGTCCCCACTTCGCAACCTCCCTGAGATGATAGGTCTCTATGGAAACCTTTCCTACATTCAGTGCTTAAGAGAAAACCTAGTAGGAAAATGTTTACCTTACACCAGACTCATAGTGAAAAGAGTTTTGTATGAATGGGAAAATGAGTTTGAAGAAGCATTCAACAATATCAAAAGATATCTCTAATTCCCTCTAGTGCTGATGCCACCAGTTGATGGGAGACTACTCATTTTGTACGTAACCACCCAGGAATGGTCATTAGGATATTTCCTCACATTGATTAATGATGCTGATAGTGCGAACAACCTCTATTATCTCATTCGAACAATGATTTATACTGAATCATGGTATTCAAATATTAAAAATAACTACTTAGACCTAATATTTTTTCTTCCAAAACATCGGAATTACCAGAAGCACCATGAGTTCCACCCGGTTTCCTACTGTAACCTAATAAAATACATCTTCAATGAACCCATGCTAAATGGGTGCATATCCTGATGGGTTTTCATCCTACAATAGTTTGACATATTTTATGATCCCTAGAAGGACTTAAAAGACTAGGCATTATTAGAATTCCTGGATGATCACCCCTCAGAAGAAACAACATCATTGGATGCCAAAAATCCAGTTGAAGAAGTGTTTTCTATTCAGGAGGACCCCCAAATATTGGAAATGTACTTCGATGGTGCATCCTGAACCCTAACTGGGAAAATGATGGAGGATCCCAAGCTCAAAAAAGTGGGGCTAGTAATTATACTTGTATCCCCAAAAATGGCCATCTATCCTAACTCTTTAGTGGTTTTAGAAGGATTTATAAACAATTATGAAAAGTATTAGGCCCTCATTGAAGTCATATAATTGGAACTTCATTCACAAACCAAACACCTAAAAATAATGGTTGATTAAAATCTAGACATCAAATAGGTCAATAGTGACTATGTCATCATGAAATAAGTATTGGTCACTTTGATGAACCATGTTCGAGCACTGATGGAAGAATTTCCATCATAACCAACACTGATCTATGTCCCCCAGTCACAAAATGCCCATGCTAATTCTTTATAAAATGCAGCCACAACCTTGTCTGATCGTATCTAGGATGAATCAATCATTAGCATTTCCCACCACTAGATGGTCTTTTCATTCATCCTGAAAAACATGGGGTAAATTGATGAAATTAACCCTATTTTTAGCCATATGGTCACACCACCGGCTAGATGATTCCCTTTATAAATTACCTTTGTAATGGGAAACTCCCACCAAATTGGGTTGGGAGGGAGAATGTCGAATGATGGGTAGTAAACTTTGTCTTGTATAATGGGGTAAACCAAGAAAAGATTCTCTAAAAACAAGGCCTTGATAGAGTATTTCCCTGGTGAATTGATGAATAAGATACTGTTGTCATCATGAAAGAAGTTCACACAAGAGCTTGTGGAGCGCATCAATCAGCAACCATGATATCTCACCAAATCAGAAGGCTTCTTTATTATTTTCCCACTAGGACATATGATTATTCCATATTCACCAAGAAGTTCAATTACTACCAAGTTCATGCTAATTTCATACACCGACCCCTGATGTTACTTCATACAGCTAAGTACTCATGGCCATTCATCGCCTGGGGGTGGATGTTGTGGGAGCATATCCTCCTACCACAGCCAGACAATTCATGTTCATAGTCACAATGATGGACTTTTTTCAAAATGGGATGAATACTTACCCAATAAATAATTCCTGGTGAAAAACATCATTAGCTTTGTGGAGTCCAACATCATTACCAGATTTGGTTTCCCTCATACAATACTGATGGATAATGACACCAAATTCTTCTATGATATGTTAGAAAGGCTATAATAGGAGTATGAAATTTATGCCAACCATTAATCATGTTTCTATGTAGCGACAAATGGGAAAAAGAGGCTTTCTATAAGGCTCTTCCCAATATAGTTCAAAATATGTATGATAAGGATAAAAAATTGTGAACATACATGATCAATCATGTTTTTTGGGCTTACTGGACCAAAACCACACCGCCACCTAGGAAAACCTATACTCACTACTATATGGGGCAGAAGTGGTGTTACCTATCGAAATACAAGTGTTGTCACTTTGTGTGTCCATTTGAAATCAACTCTACATGGATGATAAATCCCAGTGATAGTTTGATGAGTTGGATTAGCTTGATGGAAAAAGGCTTCACACTTTATACCATTTGGAAATCTACCAAAATCAGATTGCATGTGCCTTCAAAAAAAATTTCGATTTTGATCTTCTTTCGATGGAGAAATATTTTTAGTCCTTAGAACCCTGATGATACTTAAGAAGAAGCCCAAAAATCTTGAACCAAAGTGGGAAGGAAAATATTTCCTTTATAGAATCTATTCTAATGGATTATACACCCTGATATTGATGGATGAAAATCACATCTCATCTCCCACAAACACGAATTTCTAGAAGGTGTATTTTGTATAGAAATATGCCAGTTCATGGCCCAAGCTCTAAGAACCTAAAAAAAATTTATAACACTCATAAGACTAGGTACAATATATAAGACCCTAAACTATGAGTTATAACACCCATAAATCATGGTCCACACTCTATGACCCTAAAAACTGAGTTATAACACTCAGAAGACATGGCCTAAACTCTATGACCATAAACCACGAATTATAACACTGGACCCTGAAAGGTTACATTAAACTGTAACTCATGTCCTCGTTGTAAGATGTTAAATTGCATAACACAAACCATCCTAATTTCATAGTAATAAACTACATGATCTTTTAGAGAACTACGTAAGACATGATTCATGCCCTTGCAGTATAAGTAATGACATATCCACCCATGATCGTGGCCCATCCCCTAAAAAAATAATTCATCCATTATGTCCCCAATCAACCAATATTCATAATTGAAACTTTTATTACTCATTTTTTCTTACATCGAGCATAACTCACGTGAGATTAGGATTAGTGGTAGAGATTCTCTTATGAAAGACAACTATGGAGTAATGTGGTAGACCTAGAAACTGGGGTAGATAAAACAAAAAATCCCTTATATATGGATCGATCCAAATCACTACAGTGTACATTATGAACTATTAATGGCTTGATTATTACCCACATAGTATACATAGCTACGTCTCGGCCCTCGATCTTGACCCAGCCCCACCATAAAAAAAATTCCCCCATCATATCCTCTACCTCCCAACACATGCGATGGAAACCCTATGTCCACTCTTTTTTTCTTATAATGAGTATGACTCATGTGTGCTTAGGATCAGGTCTATTGATTATCCTATGAAATAGGTTATGGAAAATTATGGTGGACATGGAACCCATTGTATATGAAACATAAATGTACATTCATATGGATTGAGCCAGATTGACACAATGAAAATTAAGAACTATGTGGGGCTTGATTCGTACCTTTGTAGGATATGTTGTGATGCCTGGAATTGGAATATTGGACTAGCCATCATAAAAAAATATATAAAAATGACCTCAGATGTCCTTACATATCACGTGAATATTTGTAGTGAACATCAAGAACTACATGTGACTTGATTACTACCATTATAAGATATATGGTGATGCACAGATTTGGCATCCTGGCCCAACCACCAGGGAAAAAATGCCCCATTTCCCCCAAGCATAGAACATACTTTTACAGCGAGTCCATGAAAGGTCTTATCGCATAACAATAAAATTCAAAATGCATCACGAGTTATGTGTGGCCTAGTCCTCAGTGTAACAAGATTCTGTACATTCCCCTCAGTCATGAAAAGTCAAAAGATCATGCTTCCCCATGTGCATATGAGTCAGACTTATGTGGAAGCTCTAGTAGTTCATGGTTAATCATGGCATGGGTACTCTTTACATTCCCAACCACATCATTTTCGTTTGTCAAATTCCATACCTTGGGAAAACATGGATCCCCATAATCATTAAAATCCTTTTAAGACAGAAGTCTAGTGTCTTGCAGACACCTTTGAATGACTATGCACATCATTCCATGGTGGATTTGTATATGTTGCCCAAAAAATGGATATCAACTAATGGAAAATGAATTTCCAAGAGAGTCCTCTCCTATCATAGTACACCCAACAGCTTCCAAGACCCATGTCATCCCTCCTTATTCAAGTTTCCCCTAGGCCTATGGTATAAACCTTCTATCATCACTCACATCTATGGAACACCGGAACATCCATATTGTGATTAACCAACAAATAATAAAGATCATTATGATAGTATAATTTTACACACTACATGAATCTAAACTGCCCAGTATCATGTCCTCACCACACGACATCAAAATGCGAAGCCAAAATTGTACTTGTTGTGTGGGGTTAAAATTCATAGAAATGGATTAAGCCTAATGTTCCCTTTGGTATTTATTTTTCCATTCCTATGTGATGACACAAATCCTTCATAATCCCTTTTTTATCACACTGAGCATAGATTACATGATCTTAGGGATCTTATTGAGAGATCCACCCTGACATTAGGAAGAAAATATTCAAAGAATTTATTCCTAGAAGCACTACCCTAAAAGGCATGTCGTGGTTCCATCCCATAAGATGAATCACAGGTCCTGGACATGCAATGTTAAATGACTAGGAATCCTTAATGTGGAACAAATTCCTCACCCTACGTACGAGTCTGATCTACGTAAGGGGAACCAGATTCCATGAGTCAATTGTAGGCCAAATGTCCCCAATATGTCCAGATACTCTGCTATCATACCCCAAAATCCATGATCTGAGCGATCTTAAATCCCATAGTCCTCCAAGCCCATCTAATATAGAAGTCCAGTTTCCTGTAGACACTATTTATTGAATAATCATATCATTCACTAGTGGTTTTGCATTTGTTTCCCATAAAAATGGCCATCAATAAAAGGAAAATTTTTCCCCATAAGTGTCCTCTTCTATCTGAGTACACCCAATGGATTCCAAGAATCATTCCATCCCACCTGTTTTAAGGGATATGAAATTCATGGATTACATTTTTCTCCTTACACAAATCCTGTATATATCAGAACATACGGGCCCGATTCATCTCTGGTTTCTTTGGAGGCTTCTAAAGATAACTCATCTGTATGCATGATGTTGATCTTCATATAAAAGAAGTGTACCCACACTCCTTTATGTTTTTACCTGAAGACATTCATTTAAAATGCTCCTTTCCATGTTTATATTCACCCCTTCTCAAAGGTCACATAATGTATTCAAAAATTTCCCAATATCCACAATTATTTATAGCCACTGGTGAATGGAGGCAAGTGTCCTAAAGATGCCATTAATTGACTAAGCACATCATGATATAGTGTCAATGCATATGTTTCCCATAAAAATGGTTGTTGGTCCAATAAAATTTTCCCTGATGAGAATATTTTCCAAGATTTAGTACACTAAAATGACATTCATGTCCTATCACACCACAGATTTTTAAAATTCATGGATAATTACTTACATACCTTTTTCTTTCCAACTACCCCTGACAAAAAAAGACTCCTAACTAAATTGATCATTCACCAGCTCTCCCTCACGCAAGTAAGAATCTGGATAAAAACATTTTCTAGTAAAAGACGACACTAATTCTCCTAATGCTTTCAGACATCACTACTCAGGGAAGACACCCACTGTGTCTCCCAACATCAAAATAAATTCAAACTGTTGCAAATCCAAACAGTCTATAAGAAATTGAATTCCATTTTCCTCCAAACACCTTTGATTAACTATTAAAATCATTCCATGATGGATCTATATAAGTTTCCCATAGAAATGGATATCGATCAAAGGAAAATTCATCCCCAGGAGATTCCTTTCCTACTTTCATATGCCTAAAGCAGCTCCTAAACCACATGCATTTCCAAAATCGAAAATCCAAGGACAATAAAAATATATAATCTATGTCTAAAGAATATTAGAACATTCTCAGCTAATGGTACCAAGTCAAGTCCATTCCTTATTAAGTTTATTGAAAGATATTTGACCAAAAACACCGGTAATAAATTTGATTGGTAGGACTATGAATTACCAGTGAAAGAGACACCATACATTCCAGAGGGAAAATCCGAAAAGGCACCTCTGGGTAAAATTCAAGTATCAGTTCATAAAAAAACACATCAAGCCATCAAAAAAGACATAAAAATTGTTAGGTCGAAAAGCCGCAAGTGGAGGCGAATGATAAATTCATGAATTTCCCGCTAAGCCCATTTCAAGTAGGATTTGGATAAAATTATGGATATAATGAAAAATACATAAAATTTTGTGGGGTTTTCCATAAAACCCAAGTAATAGTTGAACTATGCTCGTTGAGTCTCACATGTCAGGAAAATATTAGATCCCAATTCCAATATTTCAGTTTACTGGATTCATGTCATGGTTTAAAATTAATGCCTAATTGAAATAATGATGACATAAAAAGAAAAGGAAAATGAAGAGAATGTAGAGGAAAATATGTTCCATAATATCACATAAAAATATATTGCGGGAATCCATATACTGGAGCCTCTCATTTTAAGCATGATAGGAAATTTACAAGAGGCATTCTCTAGAGTCGCAAAGTTGCATCAACAATTGGTGAGACTCCTCAATGGCTTGGCAAATCATTAATAAATTCACAGTCTTGGATTCTACACTCACTGGATGTGCCTATACTTTCCTCATGGCTTAGAGGTCGGTTCATTCTCCTACCAACATTTTCCATCGCCCCTCCTCAACGGCGTCTGTGGCCGAGGCCCGATACTATTTGAGCCACTCCTATTTCTGGATCTATGTTTTCCAATTTTGGATGATTTTTTTCTATAAAATACTTGTTATTTGGAGTTTTTTTTCAACTATCCAACCGTTCTAGCTTGATTTTCAGATTCCTCCAGAAGAATTTGTCATGTGGCATCCAGATAATCCATCAAATCTTCTATGGAAAGTTGGGATTCATGTGTACTAATTGTTTCTCAAGCAGTGACCACCTGCATTACTTTATTATAAATTCCATGATAGATTAATCCATCGAAACCTAGGACCCAAAACTAGTGGGGTAACTTTGGAAACTTCACTGGAATCTCATCTAATGGAGTTTGGGATATTAATCTCCAAATGTTCCTCCATACCTTTTGTCGAGTGAGAGGATGATTGACTAGGACTTCTCAATCAGTCTTGGAATCATGCCCTGAAGATGAAATGTTTTCAGGAATGAATGTCAATAGAGAGAGATACTTGATTTGACATCTACAGAATGGCTTGACCCTACAACAACCTCATCTCAATTAATTGTAATAGATGATGAGGTAGGGGAGACTGATGACATTTCCATGGATTAGGGTTGCAATTCTAAGGATGGAGCGGAGATAGATTCAATGCCTCCCACCTCTATAGTGGTACCGATGTCTAAAAAAAGTGATGTTTCATCCTCAATCATCAGTGGAACTCTTTGGATACCAAGGAATACTGAAGACCCAGGGCCATACACGCCTGAAAAAGTAGCTCTCCAGGAGGCCCTCAATATTTTTTCAGTTAATATAAGGCATGTAGGGATGGTCAGTAAATATAAGGATACTGGTCTTGGGATATCAGGGGTAAAAAACATAACCCCCCTCAGAGCTAAAAAAAGGGAACAAAATCCCGCTCCGATTTTTCAGGGGATGCAACATCAGTCTCCCCAATTATGACTTCACCAAAGACACCATGTATAGATGAAACAATTGTCTCTGAAGTGACTCCCTCTACAAGGGAAAAATATGTTAGATCTAGATAAATTGACTCATCAATATTTGAATCCATTCCAAGATCCAGTATGTCCTAAGTATCACCATTGGACTCCTCCCCTGTCATAAAATCAACCATGTCTCTCTCCATGAGACCCAGATCAGCACAGTCAAGTGAGCACTCAACTTATGAATTTCTATATATTATTGGGATAGAGATTTTTTAATCCGGATCAGGAACACTTGATGGGTCAACAACACCCTGGGTCTCTTTAAATATACCTACATCCCCATTTTGATCAACCGCAGCAGATGGAGACCCTTCCTATACTCTAAAAGGGATAGGAGCTATAGAATCCTGAGTGTTTGTTGGCTGGTCACTGATAGGACCTACGTCAAAATACATATATGTACTAGATAGTTGAAAAGATAAGGTTACTTGGGTCAATCAATAGATAAATAAAAAATTTACTTGTGATTCCCCATTGAATATGCTTAGACAGCTGAGAGGCCTAAATGCTTTGCTTTGAATTCTAGGAGGATGGATCCTGAATAAGCTCACCCAGAGGAGTTGGATGAGTAAATTCCTTGGTATGGTCTGAAATAACTGATTCCATATGTTCATGGGCTCTGAGGGATCATTCTGTGGTACCCCCTACTGTTGATGTGGCGTACTCCCAAGCTGCAGTACCCCTGGGAAAATAAGATAGAGAAAAAGATATTTCTTGAGATCTGGTAGGCCCCTGAAAAAATAAAAAGGAATATATGTAACATGTAGAATCATTGAAATAAATGAATTTTAGTCCAGAGGTTGTGACTCGAACATCCTCTATATTAAAACACGGGAATATTTCCATTAACACCACACATCCCAACCTATAAATCATGTCTACAGGAGTGTGAATACAACTATGAATTTCATTAAAATAAGATACCACCTCATAATGTTCTTCATTGGTTGAAATATAGGTAAAATCAATGGATCTCCCAAAACCCAGAAGAATGAATTTTTTCCTATGAAGAATCCTTTATATATATTCATCTGAAGCACTCACCCTCAATTCATCCCAGACTCTCCAAGAATCTAGAAATGTAGCTGTAATTGATATGTCTAATGCTGGAAGAATGATACAGGGGATTGGATTAGGTTTTGACCACCACAAAAGTTTCCCAAGTGTCCCTAGAAACTCAACACCTCGAGAAGAAGATCATTTATGAGACGATGGAAGAAAGTAATAAACTATTTATATTATAGATGCAGTAGCTAAGCCAATGATGTCATCATCCACATCAATAGTTTGTGGTTGCAACATGGAAAGTACCTAATGCATGTACTTATTCTGACCACTTTGAGAGTGGATGAGGGTCTCGAGGTCCTTAAGATTAAAACTCGCCATATCTGGATCCTCATTAAAATAAATGTTAGTTGGTGATGAAATATAGTCAATGCAAGTAAGGGATACTTCCCTAGACTAGAGGAGCTACCATAAATCATGAGGGGACGGGTAACAGGTAGATAGATGACCTTTAAAAAGGTCTCATTGCCTCCAGGCCACTAGAAAATTGGCCTCCAAAGGAATTGATGATGAACTCCTGTAAACAGCTTCAGCACCTTGTTCGGCCGCCCATGAGGACATAACCCCATCATTCCTAACATTCCTGGGGAGAGAGAACAGACCTTCAGAGAAAATTTCCTAGTCGAGAGAGATCAACCCCCCCCCCCCACCTTTTTATTCCCCTTTCCCTTCTCCCTAGATTCCATGGAAGTCATCACAATAGAACATGGTCAAATAATTGACTATCAGGATAGGACTTAATCTAGGCATCAACATAGTTCTTGGTAATGAAGGGCACATAATCCCCTAAATACAAAAGTTTGGACTATCTCTCGGTGCCCTACCATGAAAACATTAGCCATAATTCATGGTCTATCACAAGATGTTGCTCTTAACGAGCACTGTTGGTAGTAGGAGGGAAAAACTTATAGATACAGTTGACATGTCAACTAAATCTACATGGAGAATAGCCCTCACAAATAAGTTCTCCTCTAATATAGGAAACCAGGACACCTTCTCACAAAGAAAAATAAGTAACCTCAGTTGATGAAGTCTTCATATGCACTATTTGTAATATTATCAGTAGGGGAATCATATGTGTGGTTAGAGAATCGTTCATAAACATTGAGGAAATCTAATAAGTCATGCTCATTATTTATAGTTTTCTCCTCTTGCTTATCTTGTGAATCGCAATCCGCCAACATGGCCCCGCTGGTTCTCAAAAGGTATGGTCTGAGGGTAGAATATTGAATTGGTAGGGAATTAATGAAATAATAACTTCTTATGTGGGCTCCCATCCATCCCCAAAAGGATTTGGAAAGGTCCGGTCATCAAGTAAGGTGACCCCCATCACTGATTCAGCCCACTAGGTAGTATATAGTGGCCAAAAATTGGATAGCCAAATTGATGCTTTTTTCTAGTGACTAACTGCTGATAAATGTTGATGCTCTTACACCACCAGATTCTTACACTGGTATGAGCCACCCGCTTAGAAACATCGCCAAGAAATCAGTCTATTTAAATAACCAATCGCATTAGGGATGATCACCCATCCCCATTTCAGAAAATTCCCATCTTACAAGGTTGGATAGAAAGTAACTACTCACCATCAGGTTGTTTTGTTTGGGAAATCCCTAGGTCTCCGCAGATCAGGCTTGATACTGGTATACTTAACAAAATCCCCAAAATAGTCATCAAATGGAACGTGCTGCTTCGGATAAAGATCACTTTCCTTTAGAAGAACCTTTTCTTTGATGATAAGTTTCCTGGCTCTAGGGGTCATTCCTTATCATCCCAAGAAGAGGAGGGAAGAGGAAATGTTTCACACATGTCCCCGACATTAGGGACTCCTAAAATTAGCCAGATTTCTCAAAGACAGATTCCAACCTCCCAGTGGGCCAAATGAAAATTGTGGGTATCTTGACTCCACCTTTTTAATAGCTGTGAAATAAGGGCAGTAGGATGATGGGTATATGTCTGAGAAACCCTGGAAGCCATGTATAGTCCCATGATCTGTATCTCAGTTAGGATTTCATCACTACTCTGGTGAACCCAAAAAGGCCACCACCAGTCCAAGACGAATGAGCCTCTAGGGGGAAGGTCTAGTAGAGATGACCAACAGTGCTTGTCATTCACTGTAGCCTTACTTGCGATGCTATGATAATAGTGGTCCATATGATTGTTCTTCTACTATACCCCATTTAAAGTATGAGGTGTTTTGTTCAGCAAGGACTCAGAGGTAGTATCTCTATGAAGGTACCTCCCCTTTGAAGAAATCACTGCCTTCAGAATGGATGTATTAATTATCCAGGCAGTAGGCTGATCAGTCGAGTTTAGCACCTGGATCATTGTGTCAGACAATAGACCAACATTATAAAAAGGAAATTCGTTTGATTCTAGGAACTCCCATTGGCTCGTTGTGATCATATTCTCTAGAGATTACTGAAATGAAACAACCAGAATTTTTTCATCAACCGAAGCTGCAATGATCTTCGACCTTTCATCATCAGTGGAGAAAGGGGCAACAATAATAGCCTAAGAAGAAGTGGTGACGTCAGCATAAGCCTATGAATTATCCAATGTAACATATATTGAAAATACATAATTCAAAAAAATCTAGTATAATAATAAGTGTTGGATAAATTCTATGGAATAATGGATGAAGGACTCCAAATATGTTCAAAAAAGTCTCTATGTAATGTTATCAGAAATAGAATGTGTTAGCCACATCCCACGTATTACATAGTGTTTGGAAGGCACAATCCACGTATTTCATGATACACGGAGATAACCCTACCTACAAATATGATATGTGCATGCCTATAACTATGTACAACTATGGTACATGAACCATCCGCAAGGTGTTGACACATAGATCAATGGTCAGCAAACATAAAGGTTCGTAGAAAGAGGATTCTGTGAAACTAGGCATTAATTATGTTCATGTTCTGGAATTTTCGATTAATGTTATGTTTGCTGTATTAATTCATAAAGAATGGTTTGTTGATCCAAGTTCAGTATGCAGACAAGCCACCCACATAGCATCCTCCCACATGGAATCTTGATTTTAGTCTACAAATTCCACAATACCTTCCACAAAATCCAAAATATGGTACATGGATGGACCAATGAAGAGGAAATCAGTTCATGGTACGTATGAAGCGGTTCGCCAAAGCTATTTTCTCAAGGAGCATGGTACATGAGAGAAGAGGAATCTGACGAAATTGAGAGCACTTTTTGGCGTAAGAAATGATAAAAGACAAATGGAAGGGCCTATATATATAGGTATGGTCTCCTCCTAATGTTTCCATCTATTCTACCATGAACTAATTCAGTTCAGGACTGCCTCTACATCATAATAGTCTAATTTTCATTCTGAAGAGACAACATTCTAATGGGGGTACTTATAGGCTCCTGAAAATTCCTCAAGGGGAAGAAAATACCCAACAATCAATTTGCAGAAGGAATGAATTACTTATACAGGTTTAGCAGGGTTAATGGACTCAAATGAAGTTGCATATTCCATAAAAAAACATGATGGAATTCATGTTTTCAAATCATTTCAAGTATCTCACATACTATCACTGGGAAAGTTACATGGGCTAGCTCGATCACGAACTACCAGGTACATGGGATGATCTGCAAACTGCTGACCCACAGAGCGATGGCCAACAAAATAATGCAGACCACGAACCACGTCACCGAAAGAATTTTTTTCATGAAGTTAATCCACAGACCATACCTTGAACACATCATCCTTCTCAAACCTCAGATTGACCAAGTCTTATGTTGGTTAGGACATGGCTTCATGGGCCTTCGCAAATGGTTTTGTGTTCCCAATAGATACAATAGTCTCAATTCCCTATAAAAGTATAATAGTAGAATGGAAAAATGAAGGCTGATGAAATCCTAAAAGGATATGAGATTTTGACGAAAACTCTGGCTTCAGCCTCGATTCATTAACGAAGCCCGAAATGCGCACCGCATTCTACATAGTTATAGATGGCCACAAAAAATAAAATAGTGGAATTGAATTATAATAATAGAACTGTGAACCTAATTAGTGAACCAAAAATTGCATACTTCTCGTCGATGAATTCCCCATGAATGATAATCCCCCAGAACCTCCTTCATCATAGTTCTCCCCATAGTGTACCACTACATGGACTAAACCCGATTCCGCGTACTGCATCAGTATGCGAATGGAACCAAAAGCGGCGTGGTGAGATGGTTACCACTATGGAATGAAATGTTCTATTCCCAAGCCCACATACCGAATCAGTATGTGGATGAACCTTCTACCCATATACCACTACAGTATGCAGAGCCTCCCACATCCTGCATAAAAACTTATCAAGAAGAATGGGGTGTTTTCGGGTATTATTTTCTCAGGTACCAACCTTACCCATCAATTACCTTACAGCCCTCTATAGTCCCTTTACTAAAAAAATTCCTCTTGAATCAGGCTATAGCCTCTTCCAAAGCCACTACACCCATGTGTTCAGACCATCGTGTGCATCAACGTGCCCCTTTGAGTCTACATACCCATAGTAAGTAGAGTCATGAAGGCTCTCCCCACAATGGTTCGGGATTCGGGAATGCCTTTTGGTCTACATTCCCATAGTAACCTGGAGTCCATCCTTTGTATGTCGCTGTGAAACTCCCTATTCTACAGATTAAGGGTGACCACTAACTTTTCCATTCAATGAGGAATAGTGATTAGTCAAAGGGGTTTTGTTTGCTCCCTCCTTTGACGAGGACAAAACTCCTCCCCTTCCTAGAACTTATTTCGGGGACCTCCCACTGAGGCAAGTCCCCATTCTTCTAAGGTCAGGACACGTGACCTTAAATTTCACTTCACTTTGAAATGTTCATCTCTCTACACCCTCACCCACAGTTTCCCTGGCCTCATCTACCATAGGCTCCCCTTCTCCCACCAATAAGAGAGAAATCACATGCTTTGTTGAATATTTCAAATCCTTTTATTTCTCACTCCGATCATGAATCATGTGATAATAGAGGCTTTTGATGATTACAACATCCACATGATTCTGAACTATGAGAACTCGGATTCCTAATCAAACCAGGATATGTAGGATGCTTTCCAGTAGGCCTTAGCTCCAAAGGGTTATCATCCATAAAGGGTTCACAAAATCATGTCCCCTCAAATGGGTAGCTTCCACACGTAAGCCTCATACAATAATAAATATGTGGTTTCTGATTCCACTCTTGAGGATACGTAGTAAATCCATATTATGGGTATGATCCCAACATCCAATCAACTTCTATCTCCCTGGATGATGATAGACTCTAGAGCGCCTTATTATATGGCTCATGTCAGTATCACCTCTGTAGAATCAAATATATTCATGCTTGCGATGATCTTGAAAACCAAAGGTAGCCCGTGGACACACACTTCCAAAATGAACCAAGGATTCACAAACATATGAATACAACTTATATCTATAAGGGATTCCCATAATAGGCAACAATCCTCCCCAGAAGGGTGCAGTGAGCCTGACCTCCCATCCTCTCGACCAATGGAGTCCTTAAGTGTATTTTGTTGAATCATCAATCAACAAGCACCTGCCATTTCAAATTAGGTCCATGAATCATGGATACCAGGGCCATTGGGAATTCATATCTCTATGAATAAACCCATTAGAGACCATCCAAGAAAGTTTTATGAGATAAGTACTGATTTCTCAAGTACTTGACCTCCACACAATCGCCCGTTGGGACCAATAGTTCCCGTAGTGTTAATCTAAATTTTATTAAAGGATAAAGATATTGAATAGGTCAAAAAATGAAATGTTGAATTTGATGAGAAACCATCCCTATAGAAAAGGAACAGGTGATGATACTCATCATTCCATTTATGCACCACCCCAAAACGTGCCACCTCGGGGGTGGAACAATGTCTCAATAGGTAGCTTGCATGCCCATGCTCGATCATGAAATTCTACTAACATGAGTTTATGCTAACATATGGATCCATGGACACGTTGGAAGGACACCAAAAGGATTGAGTGGATAGATTAAAGTATTTTCTAATGCTTGGATAGTATATCTAAAGGGTTCTTTGTGACTTTCATTAACTTGTCTAGGGGACTTCACATGATCAATAAAATATAGCAAAGGAGCATCATGTGATCTGGGTGACATGTCATGGTCTTGTCACCTGACTGAAGTAGTTTATAAAAAGTGCATAGGGATAAGAATATATGTTATTCACATAATTATCCCACATTACACTAGTAGAATACTAACCTATACCAACGGTTTGGAACCGTTGGTATAGGCCTCCAAACCGTTGGTATAGCCTATACCAACGGTTTGGAGAACCGTTGCGAAGTAAGCCGTTGGGATAGGTCTATACCAACGGTTTTCCCAAAACCGTTGGTATAGACCTATCCCAACGGTTTACAAAACCGTAGGTATAAGTAATATGAAAATCTATTCCAACGGATATAAAACCGTTGGTAAATGTATTTCAAAAAAAAAACATGTGCTGGGATTTGATCCCACGACCCCTTGTTTATAATCGAACGACTTAACCACTAAGCTAACATCACTTTTGTAAACATAATTTCATAAATATATATATTTATTATCATAATTATTTAAAATTTAGATTTATATAATGTTCTCGGGTAGCAGACCTGGAAGAAATGAAAGAATCTATCCCAACGGTTCTCAAAACCGTTGGGATAGACCTATCCCAACGGTTCTCAAAACTGTTGGGATAGGTGGAAATTTCCTGGAGGGTGAAGGTTGGTTTTGGGGGTGAGTTTTCCCAACGGTTCTCTCAAACCGTTGGGAAAGGGGGGGTCTTTCCCAACGGTTTGGGAGAACCGTTGGGAAAGGGTCCTCAAAACCCACCTTTCCCAACGGTTCTCTCAAACCGTTGGGAAAGGGGGGGTCTTTCCCAACGGTTTGGGAGAACCGTTAGGAAAGGTGGGTTTTGAGGACCCTTTCCCAACGGTTCTCCCAAACCGTTGGGAAAGACCCCCCCTTTCCCAACGGTTTGAGAGAACCGTTGGGAAAGGTGGGTTTTGAGGACCCTTTCCCAACGGTTCTCCCAAACCGTTGGGAAAGACCCCCCTTTCCCAACGGTTTGGGAGAACCGTTGGGAAAGGGTATATATAAGTGTTGGGAAAGATCCGATTTCCAGTAGTGTTATGTCATTGTTCTATCCTTTATATTTGAAATGCTGTATATTTTTCCAGTATTAGATTGTTTCAAGTCATGCATGATTTAGATGATTTGTAATATGTTATTCACATGTTTTTTTGTAACTCCTTCACGTGATCTATGAGTGATCGTACAAAGTTCTCATGAATACAACATAGTTTCTAAGATTGTTTTATATATCTTACATAATGGGAATCATTCCTAGTTATGATATCAACCACTCAAACAAATCCTCTCTGGTTTTTGGGTGTGTCAGTGCCTCTTAATACAAAAGGGAAAACTTATCATCTGAAGAGTAGTGGTGAATTTTCATTCTAGGGTGGGGGGTTTATGGGACTTTCCAGCCCATTTTTTCCCCAAATTGTGCATAACATATCATGTGAATCTAGGCATGAATTTAGAAATGGGGACTTCATGTCACACATCTTCACGAGGTCCTTCCATGAAGAATTTTGGGGAGCCACATGTCTTTCACCAACCACAAGACCATCCCATCAGTGCTTAAATTATTGGGTTATTTCTAATTAATAGGAACTTGTTGAATCATGTAAACATGTTAAGAGACTTCCATATTTACCTGTTTTTATGTCTAAGGGCCTTCATGAGATTAGGGCGCCATTCAGAAGGCCTTCTTGTGATCTCATTTGACTTGTTAGAAACCTTTTCGTGAGAAAATAATGGCTTGTTAGGGGGGATTTCATGATATCAAGCCAACTCATGAAGGGGTCTTATGAGACAGTGTTTTGAACAAATTTATTGTATCAAAATAGGTTTATTACTATTAGTGGCTACCTATATTCCATTTTTTATTTATTTTGTTTATTTTACAATGGTTGGGGATCTCATGAGTTTTGTAGGATCATTGTCGAGGGAAATAACTTTACCTACTGTGATGTGTAGTGTGATAAAAAAAAGGTTCTTTATAGATGTGTGAGAATTTCATGGAAAATTCCAACTTTTTGACCTGGTGGAGTAATGGGGGGAGCACGATGTCTCTTGGACATACAAGAGGCCCTTAGGGAGATGAGGATGATATTCAAATGATCTTTTATAAGATGATGAAGGCATGTCATTAGGGGCTTGAGGTGTTATGCCTATCACTAGGGGAACTTCGCGTGATATTTATGACTACCACGAGCTCTTACCTCCTCCTCTTTTATTTCATTTGTTTAAATTACAATGGATTGGATGTCTTATAGGTTTTCTTGAATGTTTTCTAGGAAAATATTTTTTCTCATTAGTGATGAATCATTCATGTTTTATGACCACAAGAGGGACTGGACTTTTGTAAATTTTCCTCATATCATTGATGGACATTTGGATGGGTTTCCAGGTGCCCACCAGTTGAAAACCCATATGAATTAGGTGATCTTATTTGGATACATATCCATGATCATAGTTTTTTTTTGAAACCTTCATGAGAGCTGACGAACTTTTCCATGGGACTCCATGAGGCCTTAAATGGGATATATTCTTCTCATGGCTCCTTTACTTGACCTTAATACAGTCATGTGTTCACGTGTATTTTAGAGGCATACGGAATCTATGAGTCTTTGTCCACCCTCTTCTTCCTTTTCTTTGGGGGGAATATTATACCCATATATCCATATTTTCTTTTTTCGGACTTATATTTGATCATTTATTTGGTCTTAATAACTGCAAATTTGATTTTCATACTGTGGTTCACTTTTTCAAAACCCTAAGGATTATCTTATGAAACTTTTCTTCTTCATAGATAGGATTCACACAAACAAACTCTTCTTATTTCTCAATTTCCCTCTTATTCTCAAATATATATGAACGTAATTAGAGATTCTATACTTCACATAAGAATGTTTGTAATCAAATGAAGGATACTATTTATATATCCATCATTTAATTAATTTTCATTTTTAGATATTATGTATATTAAATACCATTTCATAATCAATTAAATTATATATATTTTATATAATCTCATTGGAAGTGATATTTATATAAAATATAATTCTAATTATTATCCTTCTCTCCCAAGGAACCACTATATAAAACCTTCCTAGAAAAACCACATCTCCTGTATACGTGGAAAATCATAAATGTTTATATAAAACCATATAAATCCACAATATAGTTCATGGGGGATATCTTGACTTCCTAAATGTAATAATTTAATAATTTATAAACCACAAAACATGAATAATTTTGTTCTTTCTAGGTTATAAGGAAAGATGGATACTGTTACTAGGGTTTATAAAGGGAGATATTAATACTTATGTCATGAGTCACTATCCATGATCCTTTTTTTCAAAAGAAGATCGAATTCAAATTTATAAGATAATGAAATATTAAATAAATAAATATATATATATTATTTAGTTTTATCTGGTAGTTTCATGTGAGGAAGGAGATAATGATTTATTAGGTTTATGTCTATGTGTACACATAAATTAACATTGATTTAATTTTACATTTACTTAGGTTTAAAACTCACCATATGGCCCTTATGAATGCCCTTTTATGTGTCTTATACTCTTACATATGTTTTTATACCATCATGCAGCCTTTTGGTTCTCAAGATTATGCTTATTATAAATTTTTAATTTTCCATAACCCATATGTAATGTTTTGGATACACTTACATTGGGTCTATATCAAAGATCATACCCTTAAATAATTTTATTATGGCCCTTAGGTTTCCTTGGTAAATTGTGGGCTACCTTTGGGTATCTTGTTTGTCTGTTGGATTACCATTATGTAAGGCTTTGTGTACCTTTACACAACTATGATGTACACTAACAAAACTCTATTTTACCCTTATGAATCTTTGTTAGTATACTTATTCATGATTATTTTAACAATTATGTGTGTATAGCCTGAACCTTTCACAAAAAATTATAAAAATCCATACCCATATAGGTGTTGATGAATACCCTTACATGAGTATTGAAAACTTGATGGTACCATTATGTGATCTTGACCTACCAATTATGTGAGAATTAACCAATACTTATGCATGTTGTCTTAACCCTTAGGAATTATTGTATTAAACTTACAAAATCCAGTGTTAGCCTTTCAAAGATACAAATTCCCCTAATTACCTTAATGAAAAATTATTTTTTATATAGAATATGATTTTAACCTTTAGACATAATATTTTCAATCTTGTCAATAATAATTAAAATTCTATAAATTATAATAATTAATATATTATGTTAATTTATTATTTACTAATTATATTTATTTTAAAATCAATATATTCCATTTAATTACTATTACCATATATTTGTTACCATGTTAATATAATTTATCTACAATTATTTTACACACATATTTATGTAAAAATGTAACATTTTGATTTCAAAAAAATATTTATTTCTATCCTCGTATAAATTTATTACTATCTATCTTACTTAAGAATATATATTACATGTTAGACTACTATTAATGATTTAATATACTTATATTAAATTATTTTCTTAACAATAGTATTTATTTTCTTCAAAAATTATTATTCTACTATTATTAAATAATTTTATTTATCTTAAAGATTTGAATTAAATTTATATCCATACATTATTAGACTTCCTTTTGATTTAAAAAAAATTACTATTATGTATATATTCTTAAAAACAAAATATTAAATGTGATATTAATTATAAGAAAAATATATACATATTAATTCGTAGATAATAATTAATTATAGTTATACCAGTATTTTTAATATCTTATTATTTCATAAATTTATTTTATTTTTAGATAATAATTTAATTTTATAAAATAGAAATCATATTAAAATATATATTTTTAATTAATAAAAAATTTATTTCACAAACATAAAGTTCCAATAAATTTATACCAGAATTCTAGGGATGATACGTATCACCCCCTTAAACAAATTTCATCCTCACAATTTTTATTATAATTTTTCCTTTAATTAACATCAAAATCATATATATCAAATATAAAATAATTCATAAATGTTATTAATACTATTATACATATCACCGTAAAATGAAAATAATTATTCCTCTATTAATAACTTTACTAAAATACATATCAAACTGAGGGTTTTTTGTTACCATAAATGTCTCCCAAAATTTAAAAAATATAGGATCACAAGATTTCTCATTAACCAACAATATATTCAATATATTAAATAATTATATAGAAATTCTACGAATAAAAAAATTTCCTTAAATAATAACATACTACTATCTAAAGTTATAAAACCCTACTTCCTTACCAAAAGAGAAGGACTCATGACTTGTACTCCCAAACCTACTGCTAAAAAGATAATATTTAAAATGCTTCTCTAATAAAAATAAATTTGAATCAATTTTGATGATAAAAATATATCATAAAAAAGAAAATAGTTGATCACTTACATACCTAAGAAACTATTATGTCTATAGATTTATAGGATTAGAACCCTTATAACATTTCATAGGTTATAAGAAATTATATTAACTCTTATTAATCTATAATCGATATAGAATCAAAATCAAGACCATTCACCATTGATCTAGTATTATGGAATAAAACTATGAAAATAATTATTAATTATGGGGTGAGAAAAAAATTTCATAATAAGGGGTTTTAAAACACTCTCTTTTAAAAGTATATACAAATTATTTTGAAAACCATTCATTCTCTATCAAATATATTATGGAAATTAAAAAATTGGATAAAACACATAATTTTTTCTAATAAACAATTTATGGTTTTCCAAACACATAATAAGATATACTTTTCTCAACAATTAATTTCTTTTAAAAAATCCATTGATTTTAAAAATATTAAATCCTTTGAAATAAATCTATATTTCACCTTCGATACATCAAAAGAATACATTTTAAAATAACATCTCTTTATAAAAAATAGTTGTAATTGGAAAATTTTAATATAACTTATTAGACATTATGAATTTTTAAGGATTAAGAATCGCTTTTCAGAATAATTCACCTTGGGTTCATTGGTTCACTCCCCATTCCACATCGTCATAACTAATACTCATGTGCTAAATTTTAAACAACACGTTTTTGTAAAATTTTTCTTCCTCATTATAAATATATTAAAAATAACTATTCCAAAACATCACATATTTGTAATTTATTTTACAAATTGAAAATTTTAAATATATAATAAATATACAATATTTTTCATTAAAGGAAAATTTATCCTTCCCCAGGGATTATAATTAAACAATAAATTCATAGTAAACACTTATAAATAATTGAAGATAAACTTTGTAATATAAATTTAATAACTAATTTGTAATGTAATTCATACAAAAGTATTTCATAGACATATAATAAATGTAATAATAAATGAAATTAATCAAATTAAGAGATTATTTCATACATAAAACAACATTTCTCACACTGAGAAACCATCCTTGATATTAGAAAACAAAATTACTATATTAGTGTTTATTAATTTAAAAATATTAATTTTAAGAAGTAAATATCACATAAAATATATATTTTGAATAAATAAATTTAAATAAAATTAATATAATGGTATCCCCATTAAATTTTATTTTAATAAAAGCAATTTCTATTATAATAATTTGATTTCATAGAATTTATAAAAATATAGGTTTAATATTATATCTCATTCGATGAAATGTGTTGGAAGATATAAATAAAATAATTTTTCTCTATTATAAGAATTATTGGTTTTTTCTTGATATATTAAAATTTATGTTTAATATAATATCCCCTAAATGAATGTGTTTTTAAAAAATATTAAATTAACAAAATATTTTCCACTTACCTTATAGTATACTATTAAATTGAATTTCTTCGAGAAGATCATTTTTTCATAACCCTAAAATTTATCCTATTAAACATCTTGGTTCAAAAATAGTCTTCCGGTGAACAAAATATTCTTATTTATCACTTACCCAATAGTATGAAAAAATATATATACATATTTAGGAATTATATGGGGAACTTAAGATAGTTTTAACTGAAGGATGTATTCACTTGAATTATTTATCCTTTACAGTATTTCCATATATAAATATAATTTATATTAAAGGGTAGTTCATTTCATATTAAATTATAGATATATGTTATAATATAATTTGCAATTATTTCAATTTAGAATAAAATTTCTATCATAATAATTCTTTACCAAGGAATCAGTTTTTAGAAACTCTATCAAAGTTCCATATATCCAACTTATAGGGAAAATCGTGTGTGGTTATTTATAGCCACACAAATAAACTCTTCAGATCGTGACTATATCATGAATTCATAACTTTATCCATATAATAAACAATAATCCTCTAAATATGAAGATTCTAGTTGTTTATGTTTTAAAAAACCTAATAGATACTCTTACGAGGTTATATAAATACTAATATCCATACTTTTGTCATATTTCACTATACTTGATCCTTTTTTCAATAAATATTTATGTATACACATACAATTAAGAAATATTAAATAGATATATATTCATTGTAATTATCTATAGCTCAAAAGTAAAAAGAAGATAAATATTCAGAATTTTATATCTATGTGTTAACATACCATTATTATGGAATCCCACCTTTTAAACATAACATTTCATTACAATTTACAAACAAAGGACCTTTAATGTCTAGTGTCTTAGAAATCATAAACAAAATAAATGAAAACATAAAACATGATTTTAAATCCCCTAGAAAATCTTCTTTAAAAGTTCATTCTATGTAAAATTATTGCATCTCATAACCTAGAGACATACATCAAAGGAAAGGGTGACCTGAAGGCCCAGTAAGGAAAGCAAGGGAATCAAATTACTTGTGATATCAATAAGAACTTGATGAAAAACATATTACATGAGAAATGGAAAAAAGTGGAATTTCATAATAAAATTAACATGAATCATAACTTGAATATTTGGATACAACATTTGATCTATACATTCATGAACATATCATAGAGGTTAATCCCCAAGGTGTCATAAAAATTACCATGTTTATTCACCAAGATATCATGAAACTTGTCATATCTAGAGATTAAATTCATTACCCAATGAATTGGAGGTATATCAAGGGGCACACCTAATATGACTTTATATTCATGTGAGATACATATATCATAATCAAAAATTTCACAAATAACCCATATATAGTATAATTAATGGGTTTCACTTCAAAATCAGGACGTTTTAAAAGTTCTTAGAAACATGATCGTTATGTATTTTATAACCCTTAGAAAAGGAAATAGTGATTCATGTATGTAAATTAAAAAATAAAATAGATTATTTTTATATATTTATGAATAAATTTTGAATTTAAAATACATTTGGTTATTCAGATAAATAAAATAGGATAATTTCTTGAGAAAAAGAGAGATATATTTTGAGACAAAATTTCTAAAGCATAACAGCTATATAAAATGGTTTTAGAAAACAATAAAAATAGAGGGGACAAGGGTATCCCATAAATAAATGAATAATTTACAATATATTTACAGAATAAAAAGAAATAATATCATGGTGTGAAATTAAACAACATATGAAATGGAAACTTAAATGAAAAGAGAAAATGTGATTTCTTTTAGGAAAAATTCGGCAGCATAACAGTGCCGCTTATAATTCAGAAAAATAAGTTGATGAGAGAGAGGAAAGTGTATCTCATAAAGTGGAAATGGAATGGAAAGTAATAATGATATAGAATAAAATACTCCAACAGAATAAAATAGAAACTAGAAAATATAACATAAAGGAAGTCATGACTTAATAGAGGAGGGTAGAAGGTTCCCTTAACATGAAGAGTGACATTGAAAGATGAAAGTTTAGGACCTTGGGGATTGAGGGCACATTATGAGGACTAATTGGGAGGTTAAAATACTATAACACATTTGAGGAGGATTTTGGAATGAAATGAATGAGGTAATGGCTTGGTATTTATAGGAATAGTGGTGGAATATTTAATTAATTTCTAAGTAACACCACATCTGTGGTATTTGCAAAACCATGGGTTTGCCCATGGTATTTGACCATGGTATTGTTCACATGGAACAGATAATAACATATCTTACTATTAAAAAGTCGACCAGATTGATTACATCATGATTACATCATCAAGGATTTCATTAAACACTCGAAACTCAAAACTGTATTTTTACTATTCACTGAAAATTCAACTATTTCAAAAAAATATCAAAAATTTACCCTAACCTAATATAGATGATCTGAATGAAAAAATTAACTCAATTTTATGAAAATAATTTTATAAATAATTTTAATTTAATTTTTAAATAAAATCATTATTTATTAAAAAAACAACTCTACAACTATAACTTATTTTGTTGCACCTTGAAAAAGTAATCAAGGTCCCATTAAATTATTGTATAACCATAAGAATATAAAGTAACAATTTATGATTAAATTTTATGAAAATAAATTTTCATTTTAAATATTTAAATTAATTATAAAATTTCAAATAAAATATTTATGACCTATAAGAATAATAACACTTATACTATGATTGTTTTTTTACATTTAAGATGTCTAAATTTTATTTATACATTCATGGGTGAAGTTTCTATTTGTTTGGCCAATTTAATATTCATTACTATTCATTAATATTCATAAGGTTATGTTACAAATCATAATTTACTATTTACTAAAAATCATGTTAATCTTATTAGACTCTAAACTTATTAATGATCACAACTGTAGAAGACCATTCATTGAAAATCATTTGACATTATTAATTATTTAAAGTATAAAAAAATATTTTAAAATACCATTTTTCCAAAATTCAATAATAATATTCATCCTGTATTTATCAAGACATTTGAAAATCATAAATTTCACCACAATAAGAAATAAAAAATTTATTTATACCAAGGGATTTCAAAAAGTATGTAAAGCCTCGTTACATAGCCCCTGATAACACCTGAATTGGATATAAGTGTAAGATGTTCTATGGTGATAGAATCTTGGGGTGGCTTAGACAATATTGCCTAAGCTGTGATTTCTATCAGCTTGAACTTCTCCCTTAGATGATTTCGTTCAAGATTAACATGTTAAATCTCAGCTTGGGCTAGTTTCAGAGCGAAGCCCATAGATTCTACCTCCTTCCCAAGCTGTGACAGATGGGATTCGTACGACCCGAGTCTACTTGATGACACCATCAACTCTTATTTATGTATTAATTAACCAAGATCAATTATATTTATAAACAATACTTGTAATTTTAAGAGTTTAGTTTCCAATGGTTATATTGACCAATGGTCATATAATAGTCGACACCCAATGGTATCACTTCATTAACTAAAAGATATAGTTATGTGGAGTAAAAAATGAAATAATACACAAATTTAGGAAAGAAATATTATTCAAAATTTCAGTTTGTTACATTATTCCCCCATTAAGAAATTTCATCCAAGAAATTTTAACTCATACCCTAAGAAGAGAAAATGTGAGGGTACTTCTTTTGTATTGACTCATATGGTTCCCATGTGGCTTCTTCGAATTTTTGGATCCTCCACAATACCATAACATGGTGGGTAGTATTAGTGTGTAGAACCTTGTCTCTATGATCCAAGATCTCCACTAGATGCTCCTCAGAAGTGATGTCATGTTCCAATTGTACCACTACTTGATTTAGTACATGTGGAGGGTCAGGTATGTACTTCCTCAAGAGGGATATGTAGAAGACATCATGAACTTGTGCTTGATTTGGAAGAAGTACAAGTCGATAGGCCACTGCTCCTAAGCAATCAAGGATTTCATAGGGGCCAATGTACCTAGGGTTGAGCCTCCCTTTCTTCTCAAACCTCATGAATCTCTTCCAAGGTGAAAGTTGCTGAAATCCCTTTTCAAAAACATCCAAATCCAATTCCCTTATATGGTTTTTAGCATATCTCTTTTGCTGACTCTAAGCATACTTAATGTGTTGCTGGATGGCATGGACCTTTTATATCATCTCTTGCACAAGATCTTTCCCAAGAAGATTTCTCTCACCATCTTCAGGACAACATGTAGGGGTTCTACATTTCATACCATATAGATCTTCATAGGGTTCCATTTGAATGCTTGAGTGGATACTGTTGTTGTAAGAGAACTCTACTAAAGAGAGATTTTGATCCCATCTACCATTAAATTTTATTGATCTTGTTCTCAGCATATCCTCAAGTGTTTGAATAGTCCATTCAAATTGGCCATTATTTTTGGGGTGATAGGCCATACTAAAATTCAATTCAGTGCTTAGATCATGTTGAAGACTTCTCCCAAATTTTGATGTGAACATTGGATCACCATCAGATATGATAGAAAGTGGAACTCCATGCAGCCTTACCACTTCCTTCACATAAATCTTGGAAAGTTGATCAGGAGGGAAATATTTCCAAATGGAGATAAAATGGGAAGTCTTGGTGAGAAGGTCCACAATAACCCATATCGAATTGTTTCCTTTGGAATTTCTTAGGATACTAGTGATAAATTTCATAGTGATATTGTCCCACTTCCATGCTAGTATGGGTAGTGGTTGCAATATCCCTTTAGGAAGTTGTTGCTCTGCCATAACTTACTGACATACCAAGCACCATAATGTGTAGTAAGAAATATCCCATTAATATTATCCCACCAATAATGATCATGAAGGTCTCTATACATTTTTGTGCTTCCGAGATTTATAGATAAAGTGGAGCTATGAGTTTCATCGATCAACTCCATTATTTCTGGAATAGATGGATCACATAGTATTGTACAAAATTTATTTACACCTTCTTGATCAATATTTAACTTAGGAAACATCCCATCCCTCATATCCTGAAACTTATTCTGTAATAAAGGATATTCTTTCTAAACATTCTTGATCTTCTCTTGTAATGACTTTTGAGAAATCATTTGGGTTAGGGTTGATGATGTCCCTTCCCTTATAATTCTCATGTTAAACATTAATAGGTCATTGATCAAAGGATCTATTTGATTCCTCATCATTAAAATAATAACTAATACTTTCTATCTTAATGCATCAATGACTTTGTTTTCTCTTCCGGGATGATAATGAATTGAACAATCATAGTCTTTAAGAAGTTACAACCAAATCCTCTATCTCGTGTCCACTTCCTTTTGTTTGAAAATATACTTCAAACATTAGAGGTCTATGTATATATCACATTTCTCCCTAAAAATATAGTGCCTCCATATCATCAAATCAATAACGACCACAACCAGCTCCAGTTTAAGAGTAGGATAGTTCTAATCATGAGTCTTCAACTATCGAGAGGCATAAGTAATGAATTTTTCATTTTCCATGAAGATGAACCCAAGCCCTTTCAGAGATGAATATCTAAAAATAATGAATCCTTATCCACTTTAGGGAAGAGTTAGCACATGTACAGTAACCAGTCTCTTCTTCAGCTCTTGGAAATGTTCCTCACACTCCTTTGTCCATATGAACTTGACCCCTTTTTTATTTAACTTGGCTAATGGATTAGAAAGTCATGATAATTTTTTCACAAACCTTCTATAATATCCTGTAAATCTAAGGAAACTATGAATCTCAGTTATCATTTTAGGTTGTGGTCACTCCTCTACAAATTTTGTCTTTTTAGGGTCAATTGTGGTTCCTTAATTGGAAAAATGTTCCCCAAGAAAGAAACTTGATGTAACCAGAATTCACATTTGTTGAACTTCCTAAAATGCCTCTCCTTTCATAGATTTTTCAAAATAACCATTAGATGAACCTTTTGTTCCTCGCGATTTTTTTTTTGAATATATCATAAGATCATAAAAAAACTACAAAAAATCTATCAAGGTAGTCCTTAAACACTATATTAATCAAGTCCATAAAAATAGTAGGTGCATTAGACAGTTCGAAGGGAATAACAACAAACTGATAATGCACATATCTTGATTAGAAGGTAGTTTTTGAAATATATTCTTCCTTCACCCTCAGTTAATGATAACTAGATCAAAGATCAATATTGGAGAAAAATTGAGGCCCATGAAGTTGGTAAAATAAGTCATTAATTTTTGGAAGAGGGTATTTGTTCTTCACTGTGATCCCATTCATTTCTCTATAATCAATGAAAATCCACATAGATCCATCCTTCTTCTTCAAAAATAGAACTTCTGCTCCCCAAGGAGACACAATCAGTATGGAAAAACCATTCTCCAAAATATCTTGGAGTTGTTTCATTAAAACCTACAGCTCTACATTTTCCATCCTATATGGGGTCTTTGATATTGAATGGGATCTAGGTACATGTTCAATGGAGAAATCTACCTCTATTTCTAGGGGCGGTCTGGGTAACTCTTCAGAAAATACATCAATGTATTCTTAGATGATGGGGACATTTTATATTGTTAAACTCCCATTTCTTTCTTCTCCTTCACCAATAATCTCTATAAAAAAGGTATAGGAGGTTCTTATATACAATGATCAAGTTGATATATCTCTCCTTGGAAGATAAATGTATGTTTTCCATTCAAGACTACTGATATTTCCTTGATTCTGCATTTGATTTTAGCATTATACATTGATATCCATTCCATCCATAGTATAATTTTAAATTCCATCATAGGAATGACAACTAGATTTTTGATAATATTGTGCTCACTAAAGAAAATGCTAGAGTTTCTAAATACTGATGATGGTTAGATAATCCCACCAGGAGTCTTGAATGATAATAATACATTTATAAAATCAGGGGCTGATTATAAATTCTTTGCAAACATGGAGGTAATAAAGGAATATCTAGAACTAGAATCAAACAAATAACTTTCTAGATTTGAGTGAACAACATGAGTACTTTCCACCACATCATGTTTTTCTTCAACATCATCCTTAGTGATATCAAAATCACGACCTTTCTCTATAGGCTGTTGCTGAGGGTAATGGTGATTCCACTCCATTGCCCCCAGATTTAGACAATGATTGAAAAAGTCCCCAAGTTCTCCACACTTGTGGAATTGGACATCAGGTTGGGCCTATATCATATTCCCTTTATTTTTAGTGTTGTGAAGTTTAGGATTCACCTCACTACGATAGTTCTGCGTGATATGAACATCTCTTCTATTGTTGTATCACTTCCCGCTCCTGAGCAGGCAGTTCCCTGAATGCTTCTTCCCACATTTATTACATATGGGACGTTGTAATTTGTTGCATTCTCTTCCCTTATTGATGATCCTCCCTAATCATGGATCCATTGATCATTTCTTGTCATTGGATTTACGAGACCACTGTATCTCACCAAACTCCAGTTCGACTTTCATCACACTTTTCACGATCTCCTCATAGCTATCATAGTCATGGTTAGATAGATTCTTCTGTAGATGAGTTCTTAGTCAATCGGAGAATCTATCAACCATACCATTTGGATCGATGAAAAATCTATAGGTTTAACGTGAAAGACTTGTGATGTTCATCTCATAGCTTCCCATAGATTCATTCTCCTTCTATTTTAGCTCAAGAAACTCCTTCTCCATTCTTGTTCTCGTTGATCAAGGGAAATACTTATCGAAGAATATCCCTTTGAACTCTTCCCACTCAATAGCTTCAACTTCCAAACTTGGCGTTGTGTTTTAATTAGTTCCCACCACCGATTGGATTCTCCCTCTAAGTGATAAATTGCTAAGGTAACCTTCTCATGTTCCGAACAGCGGAGCAGAGAAAAGATCATCTCGATAGAGCTAATCCACTGTTCAACAATCAATGGGTCTGTAGACCCACTAATGGTTGGTGGTCACTGATGCATAAATGATTCAATTAAAAGTTATTCCCTTCATGTTAAGGCTGGTATCTCAACTAGATTCAAGTTATTTCCCATAACTTTAGTTAGTTAGTTCATCATTCGCATGAATGTTTCCATTCCATCTTCCATTGGAGGGCGGTCTGTGAATGGTCCATTGTGGTCACCATTTTCATGGTTCATCTTATTTCCTTCCATTTTCTAAAATAGTAAAACCTTAGTGAGAAGATTATTTCATTTATGAATCTTTTAACTATATAGGATTTTATGTCTTAAAAAAACATCTTTAAAAATTTACATTTCTTTATAAATCCTTCATAATGATTCATAAAAATCTTATGATTAACCAAACATATCCCCCAATATTTTCATAACCAAGAGTGAAACAAAGCCCATTTTCATGTACTAGGATACCCCAGAACAAGCCTGAAACTCCTTGTCAGAGTTTTCACACCTACATACATTTATGCCATACCCACCTCTACTTTTTTGTATGTAGACATAGATGTATTTTCTTGATAAACCACTTACTCAACACTGAACAAAATAATAGGAAGTATTCCTATATTTAAAATTTTATATAGGGTTATTCCTAAAGTTTTCACAGCCTAATTTCAATAAGTAACTAAACATTACTTTGATACAAACTATGGCATCCCACCTTTTAACATAACTTTTCATTACATTTTACAAACAAAGGATCTTTAAAGTCTAGTGTCATGGAAATCAATAAAAAAATACATGAAAATCTAAAACATGGTTTTAAATAACCATTAAAAGATTCTTGAAAAGTTCATTCTATGTAACATTACTGTATCTCATAACCTGGAGACATACATTAAAGTAAAGGGTGAGCTGAAGGCCCGGTAAGGAAAGCAAGGGAATCAGTTTACTTGTGACATGAATAAGAACTTGATGAAAAACATAAGACATGAGAAATGGAAAAAGAGGAATATCATAATAATAATAACATGAATAATAACTTTAATATGTGGATGAAATATTTAATTTATACATTCATGAACATATCACCAAAGTTCATCTCCATGGTTTCAGAACAATTACCAAGGTTATTCAACTAGGTATCGTGAAACTTGTCATCTCTAGAGATTAAATTATTTACCCAATGTAATGGAGCGCTATCAGAGAACATGCTTAATATGTTTTTATATTCATGTAATAAAAATACATCATAATCAAACAATTAATAAATAATCCATAGTGAGTAAAAGTAATGGGTTTAAATTCAAAATCCTGACATTTTAAAAGTGCATAGAAACATGATAGTTGTGGATTTTATAAACCTTGGAAAAGGAAAGAGGGTTTCATGTATATTGATTCAAGAATAAAATATATCAATTTTATGTATTTATGAATACATCTGGAAATGAAAATATATTTTGGTATTCAGAAAATTAACACAAGATAATTTTTGGGAAAAAAGAGAGATATTTTGAGACAAAATTTCTACAGCATAACGGTTATATTACAAGGTTTTAGAAAAAAAATAAAAAGATAGGGGACAAGGGTATCAGATAAATAAATGAATAATTTATATAAGTGGTATATAATAAAAATAATAATATCATGGTTTGGAATTACACACCACATGAAAAAGAAACTTGAAAAAAATAGAAAATACGATTTCTTTTACAAAAATTCAGCAACCTAACGGCGTCGCTTAAAATTCATAAAACTAAGTTGATGAGAGAGGAACATGTATCTAATCAATTGGAAATGTAATGAAATGTAATAAATATATATAGAAACATACTCCAATGTAATGAAATAGAAACTAGAAGACATAACATTAAGGAAGTTATGAATTAAAAGAGGAGGGTGGGAGGTTCTCTTACCTTGAGGAGTGAATTTGAAAGCTTCAAGGTTGGAACCTTGGCGATTGAGGGTACATTTAGAGGACTCCATGGGAGGTTAAAAGAAGATAACTCTGTTGAGGATAATTTTGGAATGAAATGAATGAGGTGGCTTTGTATTTATAGGAAAAGTGAAAGAATGTTTTATTAATTTCCAAGAGACACCTCATCTGTGGTATTTGCAAAACCATGGGATTTACCATGGTATTTTCACATGGTATTGTCCACTTGGGACACCTCATAACATATCGTACTATTCCCAAGTTTACCAGATTTATTGCATCTTGATTTCATCATCAATGATGTCATTAAACACCAGAAACTCAAAAATGTATTTTTACTATTCAGCAAAAATTCAACTATTTCAGAAAAATCCCAAAAATATACCGTAAACTAATATCGATGCTCTAAATTAAAAAAATGAAATCCATTATATGAAAATAATTTTTTTATTATTTTTAACTTGATTTTTAAAATAAAATCATTATTTATTAAACAAACAGCACTAAAACAATAACTTATTTTTTAACACCTTGAAAAAGTAATCGAGGTCCCATAAAATTATCATATAACAATAAGACAATAAAGTAACAATTTATGATTATGTTTTATGAAAATAAATTTTCATTTTAAATTATAAAAGTTATTATAAAATTCTAAATAAATTATTTATGACCTACAAAAATAACAAAACATATACTATGATAATTTTTTCACTTTTATGATTTCTAAATTGTATTTATACATTCATGGGTGAAGTTTCTATTTTTTGGCTTATTTACTATTCATTACTATTCTTAAGGGAATGTTACGATTCATAATTTACTATTCACTAAAAATCAATTTGATCTTATTTGACTCTAAATTTCTTACTGATCACTACTTTAGAAGATCATTTTTTGGAAATCATTTCACATTATTAATTATTTAAAGTATACAAAAAATATTTTAATATACCCTTTTTCCAAAATTCATCAATAACATTATCTTATATTTATCTGGACATTTAAAAATCACAAATTTTACCATAATTAGAAATAAAAATTTTATTTATACCAAGGGATTAATAAAAAAATATCTACTGCCACGTTACATAGAGCCTTATAACACCTACATAAGACCTATGTGTAAGATGTGTTGTGGTGATAGAATCATGGGGTAGATTAGACGACATTTCCCGAGTGGTGATTTTGATCACCTTGAACTTTTCCCTTAAGAGATTTCATTCAAGATTCACATGTTAAAGCTTAACTTGGCATTAATTCCGAGCAAAGCCCAAATATGATACCTCCTTCCCATACTCTAACAGATTAGATTTGTATGGCCTGAGTCTAATAGATGAGGCCATCAAATCTTCTTTCTATTTTAATTAACCAAGATCACTTTTATTTATAAAAAATAATTGTAATGTTAAGAGTTTAGTTTCCAACGGTCATATTGACCAATGGTCATATAATAGTCGAAACCCAACGGTGTCACATCATTAATTTATGGATATAGTTTTGTGGAGTACAAAATGAAATAACACACAAATTTAAGAAACACATATTATTCAAAATTTCAGGTTGTTACAATTATGTGGCATTAAATTTACTATTAAATAGGTTTTTAAACTCTTCACATGTCCCTTATGTAACCTATTTTAATTTTATTTTACCCTTTTGTGAGTTTTAGCAGACCCTTACATTATATTTTGGTTCTCATTTTTACCCTAAAGTATTCCTTTTTTATTTTCCATGACCCTTATGTGTTGTTTTGGAGACCATTACATAGGGTCTGTATCAAAAAACTTACCCTTATGTAAGTGTATTTATACCCTCCAGTGGCCTTGGTAATGTGTGGGATACTATTACATATCCAATTAATTTTTTTTATTTATTTTTCATGAGGTATTAAGTACCCTTATCCTACACAGGTGTACCCCTACACAACTAAGGTCTACCCTTACAAAAAAATTGTATTACCATTACACAACTAACATATTTCCCTTATGAATGTATAAAAAGTCCCATATGCAGTTCATTTGAACAACCATTACCCTTACAAAAATTAAGGAAAACTATTACACGATTATTTAAAACTCTATAGTTTTCTTACATAATCTCCATATATCATTTAAATGATCATAAAACTACCCATGCAATTACAGGCTTTACATTTACAGATCCTAGTATTACCATTATGGAAGATATCCATACCCAATCATAGATTTTATTTCTCTTTATAGAATTTATGAAAGATTTTTTATGAAAAATATGAATTTAACTATTATATTTTTCAATAAAATATGTTAAACAAAAATTAAAATTCTAAATTAAAATTCTTATATTACATTGATTTATTATTAACTAATAAATTTTATTCTAAAATATAAATATTCTATTTAGTCATTATTAAAATATATTTCATAACATATTAATAATATTTCTCTACAACTATTTTTTACATATTTGTACATATTATGTATTTTTATTTTAAAAAAATATATTTATTGTTATCTTATTATAAATGTTTTCACATAGTATTTTATTTATTATAAGGCCTTATATGGTATACTATTATTAATTATTTTTTAAATATAGCCTTTTTCATCATAAATCTAGTAAAAATAACCTTTGAATTTATTCAAATATATGAAATTTATTTCCAAAATGAAAAATAACTACATCTCTAATAAACATAAAAATGATTCCTTAAATAATTTATTTCCTTTAATATGAATTAGAGTAATCAATAACTTCACATTCAACCCTTATAAATGATTCAAAGAAATTAAATTTATACAATCAAATTTCATTTCATATATCGAATACGATTGAAAAATCTTGCAAATTTTTGTACAGTATGCGTCATCATGAATGACATCTCTTGAATTATAAAGTTATTTCATAAAAAAATTAATAGATTTTATAATTAGAAAAAATACATGAAATTACAAAAAACAATTCCTATAAGACTTTGTAACATTTAAATGATAATTTCACGAAGTAAATATATCATACAAGAGATCTTTTAAAGAAATTATTTTTAATAAAATTATAAAAATAATATCCATTTAAAATATGGTTTAAACAAAGACAAATAACTTATAATAAGGGGATTTCCTTAAAGTCATAAAAATATATGTTTAATGTAATATCCCCATATAAGTAATGGTTTTTGAAAATATAAATAAAATAAATTTTCTCTCTTATAAGTAAAACTATTTTTATCATGAAATCATAAATTGAAGCATTAAAATAAAATCCTTTAAAGGAAAGGTTTTTGGAAATTATATATTTAATAAAATCATTTTTCCTATACCATACTGTATCTTGGTAATTTCATGTGATTCCTAAGGATCAATTTTCAAGAATATGAAAACTTCTCTTATGAAACATTCGTTCTTCAATGATCAGCCTTCCACTAAAATAATCTTCTTCTTCTGAACATTCTATATTGAAATCTAAACATTGAGGAAAACATATGGGATTGTATGCTACAAAAAATATGGTTTGTAATTAATTTAAGGATTCTCCTTAAATATTCATCCATTAATGTATTTTCATATTAAAATATTATGTATATGAATAACTAGTTCTGATTCCTTTATATTTTGGCAATTTTATGTGATGTCAGTTATAGATATTATTATATAAAATATAATTTCTATTATTTTCATTTTCTCCCAAGGAATCATTATTCGAAACCTCAATAAAATAATTATATCTCCAACATATAGGGATAATCATGCTTGGTTATACATATACTTATAAATCCATAATCTCTATCCTGAGGAGTTCTTGACTTTGGAACTCTATCCATTTAACAATCCATTAACCTAAAAACATGATGCTTTAATTCTATCTAGATTACAATGCATGACGTATCAAATTACCAGGTTTCATAAATGTAGATTCTTATAATTGTGTCACATTTCACTAACCATAATCCAAATTTTCAAGAAAAATAGCTTTCTAATTGATACAATAATTAATTATTAAATATTAATAATATTCAGGTTTGTCACGACCCGTCCTCAGGGCCCGTGTCGTGACTACCCCAAGCCCGCCTTCCATAGGCCAGGGGATGGAGACTAGCACCAAGGTGTAAATCCCGATAAAAGAGAAGACATTACCTTTGTAAAGTAAACAAGCACCTCAGAGTAAGCAAGCGGAAAAAGAAAACACTAAGTAAAAACTGGTACAACAGTAAGTGCGGAAAAGTAAATGGGTCAGTATACAAACCCAAACTAAAAGTAAAGTACAACTCGAAAGGGAAAACATCAACTGAAAAGTAAAAGCCGCTACACCGAGCTGTCCACTGGAAATCCCACCTGAAGGGTGGGTACAGATAGCTCCACTGCTCCTCGGGTCCTGCCGTCCGCTCCGAGTACGTCCCGCCCAGTGGTCCACCTCCAGGTATCATCCTGCTCTGCAAGCCTCAACCACGATCAACGTTCTCCGTCGTCTGCAACCAACACAACGTAGTGCGGGCATAGCCCATTCAGGGGTGAGTATAAGCTACTCAGTAGGGACCCCGAGACCCCCGAAGGTCTCCCAAAATCCACAAAGGATAAACCACAAAGGAAAGATACAATCATGAAGAAACAATCGACACTGCTTAGGTATATGCCCATACATATACCTAAGTCATCAATTCCAATACGCTCCAACCTCCGAGCCCAAGTACAACCCAGTCCACACAGGAAAGTATATGTATTCCACACAGGAAAGCAAAACGTAATCCACACAGGATAGCACAACACAAACCACACAGGAAAGAAAACAGGATTCAGCTCACACAGGTATACTTCTTCGAAAGACGATAGAGATGATCACTGATCCATCTAAGTCGTCGGACCCACAAAGGATCGATAGGTACTAACCCCCGCAAAGACCCACACAGGATCGGACCCACAGAGGATCTGTAGGCACTGGCTCACACAGAACCGCTGAGCGCTGACCCACACAGGATTGGACCCACACAGGATCGATAGCATTGATCCACATAGGATCGCTGAGTGTTGTAGTCGTCGTCGTCGAATCCACTGAGGATCTCTGCACAGTCGTCGTCGCAGTCACAGTAGCAGTCGCAGCCAGCACTAGGGTTCCCACACACAGCAAGCTCGTTCGGGAGGGTCCGCTCCACGAGCCGAGAGGCTGATACATCAACTGTCACATAGTCTAGAGTTTATTTATCCAAAAGTTCTGTATCGTCAACTGGAACTCAACGCAACAGACGGCGCGTCAATCGGACACCCGGTCTGAGAGTTATTGGTCTTTTCGTTCCAGGGGCCCGGTTGGTTTTTAAGGCAAAACCAACCCGACTGTACTCCACCTACGTTCAAACCTGGGGCGGAGTAAGCCAAAAGAACCGTATCACTAAGAGGAACTCAACAAAGTTGTCGGCACGTCAATTGGACGTCCGTAGCTCAAGATATGAGTGTTTCCGCTCCGAGGGCCCAGTTGGTTTCGTGTACGAACCAACCCGACCGAATTCAAAGTATTCCGAAACCTTGAGTACGATATACCAAAACGACCAACGTGATCCAAGGATCGCATCTCTGCTGACGGTGCGTCGTTTGGAGGTTCGTAGCCCGAGTTATGGGCATTTGAACCCAAATAGTCCGATAATGGGGGTTTTGGGCCCGGACCGACCCGGCCCGAGACCCCCCGGTCGGCCCGGACCGAGTCGACCCGCCCCGAGTCCGGGTCGGCCCGGCCTAGAGGACCGTCTGGGCACAGCGCGCTGTCGGCTCGGCTCGTGGCCGAGCCGTTTCGGCAAAAGGGGGAGCCTTCCCCCCTATGTAACCCCCCCCCCCCCATTAAGGGGGGCTGTTTTGGCCAGTCGGTCGGGGGTTTGAACCCCTGGTTGCACACCGGTCCGGCCGGCCCGCCCTGGCCAGCCGGTTTCGGCCTCCACGGGACCGGCGACGGGTGGTCCCCTTCTTCGCCGACACTGGTGGCCCGGAACCGGCCGCCAGTCACCCTGCTCCGCCGCAGCCTGGAACTGGCCGCGGCCCTTGTCGTCCGGCACAGTGCGACGGCACCGCGCCCCTCCGCCGCGGCCCCGCTCCGGCCGCCGCGTCTTCGGTTTTCTTCGACACGGCGTGACGGCGTCGTGTCCTTGAATTTCTTTCCACGGCGCAGCGCGACGGCGCCGCGCATATCTTCCGCATGAAACTGCATGGTGCGACGATACCACGCTTTCTCATACCAACCACAAAGAAACCAACACGAAAATAAGGAGGAGGGTTGGCCGTGTTTGTGCGGTCCGACCCCCTCGCGTTATTCGATAACATTTGGTTTTAGTCCACGAAGATCATCAAGTTGGTATTCACGAACAATTAAATAAATAAAACCCCTACCTTGGTTCAAGAACGGTGTTCGTCAATGAGTCGTGGAAGACGAGCGTCGCGGAGGTCGGGCGTCGCGGAAAAAGAACGTCAACGTCGCGAAGTGAGGATTCGAAGTCACTGACGGAGATTTCGTCGTGGAAAACTGTTGCGGAAGAGACGACGCCGAAGAATAACGTCACGTCGCGGATACAGCGTCGCAGAAGAACCGTGTTCTTCGGCAGAGAAGTTCTTCGTTGAAGAACGGTGTTCTTCGCGTTCTTCGTTGAGGTTGAAGAAGAAGAAGACTCCACGCTTCCCAATCCTCTCAAGGTTGCAAAAATTCTAACAATAATAAAATAAGACCAAGTCTTATTTTATTAACACAACCTAACCATTTGAATTTCAAGAGTTTGAAATAAAGTAACTCAATTAATTAATTATAACAAGTTGTAAAAAATTAATGAAAGTGAGTTAATGGGGAGTTAGGAATGTGAGGGGTTACGAGGGGTTAGGGAGTTAGGGAAAAAGAAAAGGTGGGGGGTTCGTGTGGGCCCCACCCTTTTAATTATCCACACATGGGAAGTTGGGTGGATGTGGGCCCCACCACCAACTTCCCATGGGAGAAATTAACCACCTTGAAAAAGAAATAAAATTTGATTCAATAATTTTATTTACTTTTTAATTAAACCCCATTAATTAACTTCTTCTCCCGCACAAACGCAACTACGGTAAAGGTTCCCTTAAGAGATTACCGGCGTTCTGAGTTCATCGGTGCCCTCGGAATTCGATTCCGGGTACCGGTTCAAAAGTTAGAAATTCCCGCTCGTTCGTTCACTGAACGTACCCGAGCCAAACTTCGGAAATTGATTTCGGCCACACCGGGCCTCAGAATCAGGTGCCGTGAGAAACCGCGTTCCTTATAAAATTCCAAAGAAAATTAAGAAAAAAAATTCCTTGAATTTTACGGGTCTTTACATTACTCCCACCTCAGGGTTTTACATTCCCATAAAGATACATCAAAACTAGGGAAACAAATGAGGGTACTGAGCATGCATCTGAGCCTCCCGCTCCCAAGTGCTCTCCTGGAGGTTCCCGTGCTTCCATCTGATGTGCACTAGAGAAATCGACCGTCCACATAGGACCTGCTCCTGTCGATCCTCGATCTCCACCGCAACCACCGTAAAAGTCTCCCCATCATCAACATCAAGCTCCCCATGGTCAATGATGTGTGTCGGGTCGTGCACGTATCTCCTCAGCTGAGATACGTGGAAGACGTCGTGCACCCGATGCAACTGAGGTGGTAGAGCCAGATGATAAGCCACCTCGCCAATCTTGCTGAGGACCTGGAATGGTCCGATAAAGCGCAGAGATAACTTGCCGCCCCAGCCAAATCTCTGTAAACCACATCGAGGTGACACACGCGAGAAGACGTGGTCGCCATCCTCGAAATCTAGTGGCCTCCGCCTCCTGTCAGGGTATGACTTCTTCCGGCTCTGAGATGTCCTCATCCACTCCTGGATGACCTGGACCTTCTCTGTCATGGCTTGGACTATCTCTGGTCCCACAAGTGCTGACTCCCCAGGGTCTGTCCAGCACAAAGGAGAACTAGAAGGTCGGTCGTACAACACCTTATACGGTACCATTCCGATGGTGGAGTGGTAGTTGTTGTTGTACACAAACTCCACCAAGGGTAGGTGGTCCTCCCAACTATGACCAAAGTCGAGGAAACATGCGCGGAGCATGTCCTCGAGAGTCTGAATGGTCCTCTCTGTCTGACCATCCGTCTGAGGGTGAAAGGTTGTGCTCAGACGTAGCTGCGTCCCGAACACCTCCTGCAACCCCATCCAAATCCGGGAAGTAAAGCGAGCATCTCGATCGGAGATGATAGATGATGGAACACTGTGAAGCCGTACAATCTCCTGAACATAAAGACGTCCCAAGCTCTCCACTGAGCCCTGCTCTCTGATGGGTAAGAAGTGAGCTGACTTAGTGATTCAGTCGACAATCACCCAAATGGAGTCGTGACCTCTGGAAGTACGTGGAAGTCCAGTCATGAAGTCCATAGATATGTCGTCCCACTTACACTCCGAAACCTCCAACGGCTGTACCAAGCCTGCTGGTACCTGATGCTCAGCCTTCACCTGCTGGCAGGTGAGGCATCGAGAAACAAACTCTGCCACATCCTTCTTCATGCTCGGCCACTAGTGATGTCGTCTGAGATCCTGGTACATCTTCACCACTCCAAGATGTACCGCCAAAGGAGAAGTGTGAAACTCTTTCAGTACCTCCTCCCGTAAAGCGACTGGTACCATGGTACGTCCTCTAAAAAGGATGTTGTGCTCTGCTCCCAAGGAGAAACCATCAGGTGCCTGTCCTGAGGATATCTAAGCATGCCATGTCTCATAGTCAGCGTCCCCACGCTGTGCCTCTCTGACCTACTTTAGAAGTGGAGGAGTGACTGTGAAAGACTGAAGGAAGGCTGCTCCATCTCTATCTACAAAGGATATCTTCAAAGAGGCTAGCTGCTCTGTCACCTCCTCAAGTAGCTGAATACCCGTCCTCCTACTGAGGGCATCGGCTACTACGTTCCCCTTCCCAGGAGTATAGACTATCTCAAAGTCATAGTCCTGGAGGAACTCGAGCCATCGTCACTGTCTCAGATTCAGATCCTTCTGAGAGAAGATTTATCTGAGACTCTGATGGTCAGAAAAGACTGTAAAACGCTCGCCCATCAGATAGTGTCGCCATGTCTTCAGAGCAAAGACCACTACTACTAACTCCAGGTCATGGGTAGCGTAGTTCTGCTCATGCGGCCTCAACTAATGTGATCCATAGGCGATCACTGCCCGCTCCTGCATCAGGACACATCCTAGTCCGGTCCTTGATGCATCGCAGTAGACTACGTACCCTACTCCCTCCTCAGGCAACCTCAAGATAGGTGTGCTGGTCAATATCTGTCTCAGATCCTGGAATCTATGCTGACATCTATCGGACCAAACGAAAGGTTTCCCCTTCTTTGTCAAAGCTGAGAGTGGTTCTGCAACTCTGGAGAAGTCTGGCGCAAATCTCCTGTAGTATCCATCTAGTCCCAAGAAACTCCGCACCTCCGTCACGCTCCTGGGTGGCTCCCAGGCTAGCACTACCTCGATCTTCGCAGGATCCGCTGCAACTCCTGCCTCAGAGATGACGTGCCCCAAGAAGTGGACCTCACGTATCTAGAACTGGCACTTTGAGAGCTTACCATAAAGCTGGTGCACTCGGAGTGTGTCTAGTACAACCCGTAAGTGGTAGGCGTGCTCCTCATCAGTAGTCGAGTAAATCAAAATGTCGTTGATGAAAACTATGACAAATCGATCGAGGTATGGCTGAAAGATCCTGTTCATGAGGGAAATTAACACTGCTGGAGCATTTGTTACACCGAATGGCATAACCAAGAACTCATAGTGGCTATACCGACATCTAAATTTCGTCTTCTGCACGTCCTCGTCTCGAACTCGAGCTGGAGATAACCTGACCTGAGGTCTATCTTCAAGAACCACCGTGCTCCCTTGAGCTGATCAAAGAGGTCATCAATCCTCGGTAGGGGATACTTGTTCCTCACTGTCACCTGGTTCAGGCGACGATTGTCGACAGAAAGTCACAAGCTCTCGTCCGCCTTCTTGGCGAACAATATCGGGGAAGCCCAGGGTGAAACACTGGGTCGGATGAACCCCTTGCCCTGCAAGTCCTCCAACTGTACCCGTAGCTCTCGAAGCTCGGCGGGGGCCATCCGATATGCTGGAGTCAATATCGGAGTTGTCCCGGGGTACATGTCAATATAAAAGTCTACCTCTCTGCGAGGAGGTAAACCTGGAACGACGTCGGGAAAAACGTCCGCAAACTGATCCACCACTGCAGGAAAACCAGGACTCTGCACGTCAACTGCTCCTAGGATGAGGCTAGCCAACTGATGAGTGATGGGTTATCCTCTCCTCCGTGGAAGTCCATCCGGTGCTGCAAAGGATCCCTTCTCGCCGGTGAAGGTGAACCTGCTCCCGTCGGTGCGTACACATTGCACCTTGCGCCTAAAACAGTCAATCTGTGCATGGACCGTAGATAACCAATCCATGCCCAAGATGACGTCGTAAGGTCTCGACGCTGCTACAAGAAGATCCTAGCCGAAGCTCTCGCCTCCTAGAGTAAGCTCACACTGCCGGCACCAGTGCGTAATCGTCGAGTCTGCTCCCGTAGGAGTCTCTAGCCGTAAGGATCGAGCCAACGGCTCTATCGGAATCTCCGAGCTCCGAACAAGGGCAGCGGCTATGAAAGAGTGACTCGCTCCTGTGTCTATAAGTATTACAGCAAGGGTGGAATAGACACAGATAGTACCTCGATTCATCTCTGGCGCGCCGTAGTCGTAGGCCTCCGCTGCCTGGAGTTGTGCCTGTCTCTGCCCGCCAGCTCCCTGTGGTCGGGGCGGACCTCCTGGTGGTGGTGGTGGTAGAGCCTCAAAGCGTCGCCCACCACCTGCTGCTCGGCCAGCTCCTCTTCCTTGTCCGCCTACTCCATGCGGACCGCCACTGTCGACCCTATGCCTCTGCCTCAGTGGTCCCTCAATCGTCTACTGCTCCTCAGCACGGCGGGTCGGGCAATCACGAGCCATGTGTCCCGGCCCGCCGCACGAGTAACACTGTCTGCCTCTCGAAAGACTGGCTCTGCGCTGTGTGCCCCGCACTGCTGAGCTAGTGTCCTGAGGTCGTCTGCCTGAGGGTCTGGTATGCCTAGACCCATGAGTCATCCATCGACTGCCTGCTGCGGAAAACTCTACTACGTGCCACCCTGCGGTGGGTCTCGGTGCTGGTGTAGACGCAGCAAGAAAACTCTCGATCAAAAGGGCCCGCTCCAGTACTCCTGTCTGAGTCGGAATGCTGAGGGAGATCAGCGATGCCCTGATCTCGTGTCTCAATCACTTCTCAAAGGTCCGGGCCCGGAATAATGGGTCTCGTACCATGTCGGTCGAGTAGCACGAGAGATTAGTAAATCTTGCCGAGTACTGAGCGACTGTCATGTTGCCCTGCCACAACTGAAGAAGCTCCTGAATGCATACCACACGGAGGGTGGCTGGGACGAACTCCGAGCGAAAGAGGCTCTCAAAGTCCGTACAAAGTATAGATGCCTCATCATTCACCTGGAGCATCAAGCTCCACCATCGGCCTGTTGTTGCGTGCAGTAGGCTCACAACGAGGATCACCATGAGGTCTGCTGGTGTCCTCACTAGCCTGAAAACTCGTACGACTGCCTCCAGCTAGTCTTCAGCTGCCTAGGGGTCTGTCTCCCCACGGAACCTGGGTGGTCACTGGCGCTGGAACTCATGCAGTGCGCTGAGACGACGTGCATCGTCAGCGACTGGTGCTGGAAGCATCAGTGGCTCGGCGGGAAGAGCTACCGCCAGTGCCACTGCTGACAAAGGGCCCTGCACCGAGGCCTCATCGCTCGGTGGGCTGTCGTCATGCTCGACTCTCGGAACCCTAGCTGGCTGCCGTCGTGGGGCCATCCTGAAAAGGAAACAGGTGCGCCACAGTCATAACAGTATACCTGATGAGCTGATATAAATTAATGACAAAGAAAACTTTTAAACACACATACAATCAATGTTTTCATGCATTAAGTCGGAAATCAGAAGTCAGGGTCCTGGTGTATGGATACGTCGGCCGCCGCACCAACACTGGACTCCCTGGACTGATAACCACACTCAATACGCTAAACACTATTGCTTCACATAGAAAAGATCAGAGTCCGCGGTAGAACTGAACTCCTCTGATACCAATTTGTCACGACCTGTCCTCAGGGCCCATGTCGTGACTACCCCAAGCCCGCCTTCCATAGGCCAGGGGCTGGCGACTAGCACCAGGGCATAAATCTCGGTAAAAGGGAAGGCATTGCCTTTGTAAAGTAAACAATCACCTCAGAGTAAGAAAGCAGAAAAAGAAAACACTAAGTAAAAACCAGTACAACAGTAAGTGCGGAAAAGTAAATGGGCCAGTATACAAACCCAAACTGAAAGTAAAGTACATCTCGAAAGGGAAAATAGAAACTGAAAAATAAAGTCGCTACACCGAGCTGTCCACAGGAAATCCCACCTGAAGGGTTGGTACAGATAGCTCCACTACTCCTCGGGTCCCGCCGTCCGCTCCGAGTACGTCCCGCCCAGTGGTCCACCTCCACATACCGTCCTGCTCTGCAAGCCTCAACCACGATCAACGTTGTCCGTCGTCTTCAACCAACACAACGTAGTGTGGGCATAGCCCGTGCAGGGGTGAGTATAAGCTACTCAGTAGGGACCCCGAGACCCCTGAAGGTCTCCCAAAATCCACAAAGGATAAACCACAAAGGAAAGATACAATCACGAAGAAACAACCGACACTGCTTAAGTATATGCCCATACATATACCTAAGTCATAAATTTCAATACGCTCTAACCTTCGAGCCCAAGTACAACCCAGTCCACACAGGAAAGTATACGTATTCCACACAGGAAAGAAAAATGTAATCCACACAGGATAGCACAACACAAACCACACAGGAAAGAAAACAGGATTCAGCTCACACAGGTATACTTCTTCGAAAGACGATAGAGATGATCACTGATCCTTCTAAGTCGTCGGACCCACAAAGGATCGATAGGTACTAACCCCCGCAAAGACCCACACAGGATCGGACCCAGACAGGATCTGTAGGCGCTGGCTCACACAGAACCGCTGAGCGCTGACCCACACATGATCGGACCCACATAGGATCGGTAGCACTGATCCACATAGGATCACTGAGTGTTGTAGTCGTCGTTGTCGAATCCATTGAGGATCTCTGCACAGTCGTCGTCGCAGTCACAGTAGCAGTCGCAGCCAGCACTAGGGTTCCTGCACACAGCAAGCTCATTCGGGAGGTTCCGCTCCACGAGCCGAGAGGCTGATACATCAACTGTCACATAGTCCAGAGTTGATGTATCCAAACGTTCCGTATCATCAACAGGAACTCAACGCAACAGACGGCGCGTCAATCGGACGACCGGTCTGAGAGTTATTGGCTTTTTCGTTCCAGGGGCCCGGTTGGTTTTTAAGGCAAAACCAACCCGACCATACTCCACCTGAGTCCAAACCTCGGGAGGAGTAATCCAGAAGATCCATCTCACTAAGAGGAACTCAACAAAGTTGGCGGCACGTCAATCGGACGTCTGTAGCTCAAGATATGATTGTTTCCACTCCGAGGGCCCGGTTGGTTTCGTGTACGAACCAACCCGGCCGAACTCAATGTATTCTGAAACCTTGAGTACGATATACCGAAACAATCGTCTCGATCCAAGGATCGCATTTCCATTGACAGCGCATCGTTTGGAGGTCAGTAGCCCGAGTTATGGGCATTTGAACCCAAACAGTCCGATAACAGGGGTTTCGGGCCCAGACCGACCCGGCCCGAGACCCCCCCGGTCGGCCCGGACTGGGTCGACCCGCCCCGGGACCGGCCCAGCCTGGCGGACCGGCTGGGCACAGTGCGCTGCCGGCTCGGCTCATGGCCGAGCCGTTTCGGCAAAAGGGGGGGCGCCTGCCCCCCTGTGTAACCCCCCCCCCCCATTAAGGGGGGCCGTTTTGGCCAGCCGGCCGGGGGTTTGAACCCCCGGTTGCACACCGGTCCGGCCGGCCTGCCCTGGCCGGCCGGTTCCGGCCTCCATGGGACCGGCGACGGCCGGTCCCCTTCTTCGCCGACACCGGCGGCCCGCAACCGGCCGCCGGTCACCCTGCTCCGCCGCGGCCCAGAACCGGCCGCGGCCCTTGTTGTCCGGCACGGTGTGACGGCACCGCGCCCCTCCGCCGCGGCCCCGCTCCGGCCGCGGCGTCTTCGGTTTTCTTCAACGTGTCCCAACGGCGTCGCGTCCTTGAATTTATTTCCACGGCGTGGCACGACGGCGCCACACATATCTTCCGCATGAAACCGTGTGGTGCGACGGCACCACGCTTTCTCGTACCAACCACAATGAAACCAACACGAAAATAAGGAGGAGGGTCGGCTGTGTTTGTGCGGTCCGTCCCCCTCGCGTTATTCGATAACATTTGGTTTTAATCCATGAAGATCATCAAGTTGGTATTCACGAACAATTAAATAAATAAAACCCCTACCTCGGTTCAGGAATGATGTTCATCAACGAGTCGCGGAAGGCGAGCGTCGTGGAGGTCGGGCGTCGCGGAAAAAGAACGTCGACGTCGCGAAGCGAGGATTCGAAGTCATTGACGGAGATTTCGTCGTGGAAAACCGTCGTGGAAGAGATGATGCGGAAGAAGAACGTTGCGTCGCGGATACGGCGTCGCGGAAGAACCGTGTTCTTCGGTGGAGAAGTTCTTCGTTGAAGAACGGTGTTCTTCGCGTTCTTCATCGAGGTTGAAGAAGAAGAAGACTCCACGCATCCCAATCCTATCAAGGTTGAAAAAATTCTAACAATAATAAAATAAGACCAAGCCTTATTTTATTAACACAACCTAACCATTTGAATTTCAATAGTTTGAAATTAAGTAACTCACTTAATTAATTATAACAAGTTGTCAAAAATTAATGAAAGTGAGTTAATGGGGAGTTAGGAATGTGAGGGGTTAAGAGGGGTTAGGGAGTTAGGGAAAAAGAAAAGGTGGGGGGTTCGTGTGGTCCCCACCCTTTTAATTATCCACACATGGGAAGTTGGGTGGATGTGGGCCCCACCACAAACTTCCCATGGGAGAAATTAACCACCTTGAAAAAGAAATAAAATTTGATTCAACAATTTTATTTACTTTTTAATTAAACCCCATTAATTAAATTCTTCTCCCGCACAAACGCAACTACAGTAAAGGTTCCCTTAAGCGATTACCGGCGTTGCGAGTTCATCGGTGCCCTCGGAATTCGATTCCGGGTACCGGTTCAAAAGTTAGAAATTCATGCTCGTTCGTTCACTGAACGTACCCGAGCCAAACTTCGGAAATTGATTCTGGGCACACCGGGCCTCGGAATCAGGTACCGTCAGAAACCGCGTTCTTGTAAAATTCCAAAGAAAATTAATAAAAAATTCCCCTTTAATTTTACGGGTCTTTACATGTTTTATCAGTAGGATTTATGTGAGGAAGTAGACAACGACTCCACAAGTTTAAATCTGAGTGTGAACTTACATTTATAAAAATTTAATTTTTACTTTTATTTTTGTTTTCAAACTCACCACAAAAACCATATATAACTTCTTTTATTTTTATTTTACCCTTACATGAATTTTTTGATACCCCTTATATTGACTTTTGGTTCTCAATTTTACCCTTATGTAAGCCTTTTCAATTTTCTATAACCCTTAAATTATGTTTTGTAGAACCTTATGTTGGGTCAGTATCAATATATATTACCATTAAGTAATTTTATTGCTACCCATATGTACTCTTTGTAATGTGAGGGCTACCCTTACATATAATTTTTATTTCATATCATACCACCATGTGAAGTGGTGTGTTCCCTTTGGCACCTCAGTTGTACCTTTATGAAACTCGAGTGTACCCATTTGAAAGTTTTTCAATACCCTTATGTGAGATACTTCATACGATTACATTTGTATAGTAGGATTTTTATGCATCACATTGGAATAACCCTTACAGTTAATCACATTTTTCACTATCTGTATACGAGTATTGAAAACTCACTGGTATCCATATGTGATCCCCATATAACATTTATAAGAGGATTAGCCTACCCATAATCTTGTTTTATTTATGTAACACCCCGAGATTTTATGAAAAATATTATTTTTAATTTTATTGATGTCTTGTGTTTTATGCTACACCGAAAGGAGAATTCACTACATGCATCCCTGACTTGGCTTGCATTACACGCAATCGTGACCTTCTATGATAGCGTGTGTTGTACGCAATATCGAGTTTCACTAAACAATGATATGTTATATAAACTAGCTGTTATGAATAGTAATACCCACTTTTTAAAATATTATAAATTTTATCTTTCTAAATGGACTTCATTTTTGGTTTCGGAATATCGAAATTAGCCTAGGGTGAATTTTTTGTATTTTTCTGAAAACTTTCAATTTTTCATGAATAGTGAAAACATTGGGTTACTATTTAAAAACCAAATTTTTATTTAAATATTTATTTATTTTATTTAAATTTATTTTAGGTCAAAATTGATACATAATACATATATAAGTTCAATTTAATTCATTGGAGTCATTTTATAATAATTTTAGATATATAAAAATTTTGTTGAACTTTTCACCGTCATTTACCCACCTCCTAGAAGAATTTAAAAAATCACATAAAGCTTAATTTTACCACTTTTGTGAGTGGAATTTCGAAAATCTGAGAGACACGGTTAATATCAAGGACTAAAATGTGGTCCAATGAGATGAAAATAATTTTTGGTGAATAGTAACTTTTTACTTTTATTTACCATGGTTAAAAGTAAATAAGGTAATTAAGTGTAAAAATGATATTATTATTACCCTAACACATGTACTAATTCTATTGGATAAGTTTAATTCGACCAAAAACAACCTTAGGAATAAATTATGACCATTTAGGTCCACTTGGATTATATGAGAACATTTATTATTAATTTATTCAAAGAAGGGTTAAAATAGTTAAAATCAAAGTTTAATAACTAATTCATTTTTAATATAGGATTATACATAAGATAAATTCGACTATAAATATTCACAAAAAAGATAAAAATATTTCCTACCTAATGGTATTTTATTTATAATTTTTATACATTAAATAATTTATGTTATTTATGACACAATGGTGATGTAGTAATTACCTATAATAAGAAATATTAAAATAATTGATATTATAAATACCCATATAAATTTAATTTGAGACTTTTTATGAATTCCACTAATTTTATAGGTTAATATGATATGTTATTATTGATTTAATGAACTTTTTTTGAACTAATCATGCTGTTATGATTTACACAAAAATCAATTACCAAATAGTGTCCAAATTGAAAAAAAAATAGTTTTTAAAACAAATATTATTTTATTAATTGTCATTTTATTCCATAAAATCTATGGTTTATCCAAATGACTTAAATAAAAATATCTATATTAATAATTAACCACTTTTGGTTCTTTTGGCTTTTAATAGTAAGTTTATTGACCATATAGTTTAAGAAAACAAGAAGACTTGGTAAATGTCAAATTATTTAACTTAGAGTTAAATCTAAATGATGGGGTTAAAATTGTAATCTAAACTTGTTTAAAATCTATTGGCTGAGATTATTTCGAACCATACTCACTTTAGCTTCCAATTAATTCAATTTTGAGCTATTATAATCCTAATATGACTTTATTATAAAATAATATTTTTAGTTTTTCCAAAGGTGCCCCTCTCCTCCCTTATAAAAAGGGCACCCCTTCCTTCTTCTCTTCACACCCTTTTGATCCTTGAATCTCGGTAAAACCCAGCCCATTTATGTTCTCCACTTCCCTAGAAACATTCTTGAGGTTCTGATCTTCTCAAGAGACCAACTCTACTTCCATAAGAGGAATCTTAAAGGAGGTGTGTCGAAGAAGAGGTAATCTCTTCTTCCGATTCTCTCAAGTTTCATTCTTCTTATACTTCTTCTTCTTTAGTTGTCTCATTATAAATTTATAATATCAGTATTAATTATATACTAATATGTTATTATAAATATAAAACAACCCTATTTCACCTTCTATCCATCCTATGGAAAATGAAATCACCGCGCTTGCGTACAGAATACCATCTCCACGCTGTGGTGTAATCTGTTTTACACCACCACCTTACTTGGATGGGTATAATGGTGTGAATAAATAACTATATATAATTCTTTTAAAGTGATATTGATTCTGAAATATTATACAGACACTTAAATACAATTCCACGATCATGGTAATGATATCATCGCTCATGCATACGTACGGACTACCGTCTCCACGACGTGATGAGATTCATTCTCCATGTTAACAATTCATGAATGATTATAAAGTATATATAATGAATAATAATGAAATATATGACATAATAATGATACTATAAATATTTATATATATATATATATTTATTTCATCTACTTAATTCTATTCAATTCAATAAGGAAATGAAATCAGTGTTCATGCGTACATACGGCCTACCGTCTCTATGAACAGTGTATTTCATTCCATTTATTGATCTATCATACATATATGTATATTCTGAATATATTTTATATATAAATCATGTTTTACATTTTGGAACTAAGTAAATCAGGATATAAGTAATAATATCAAGAACAACAAGTCAAAACACGTACAATAAATGAAACGATTTTACCCAAATCGTTGCTTTTACATCGAATTTACAAATGAATGGGTAATATAAAGTCATAATTAAATCATATATGATATCATAAAAATGAATATGATTCTATAATAAGTAAATGTCATTATATAAACCATTATACAAGAGGTTCGGATTCATACGAAGCATATCAGACATAAGGTAAGGGAAAACTATTCCAATCTCATTCTTATCCGAGATTGTTTATTCGTAAGTATTTACAGGGGTTATGTTTATTATCCATGTACACATGTTATCAAAATGTTTTCATAAAATTTTTAATTTTCTTCCATGTATGTTTAAAGTCATTATTACCCTTTTTTAAACTTTTACCACATCGTATAGATGGAATCTTTCTTTTTTTTTTACCATACGAGGTACTTTTTGGCTTTTCTGAAAAAAGTACGAGAAGAATGTTATTTTTAACTTATACGGAGGGAACAAATTTTTACGGTTTCATAACAAATTATTTCAATGGTGTTTCCTATACAAAATTTTATAACTATTTTCAACAAAATATTTTTCTTTTAAAATTTCATGGCATTTTGTGAGAAGAAAATGATTTTGAAGAAGAAAGGATATTTTCCTCAAGAATTCATTTCAAGTGTTTTATCAAAACTATCTTCCATATAATATAACATTATTTAGTATGTTTATGTTTTAAGTAGAATGTCTCCATTATTTAAATGGATTTATTCTTATTATGATCAATCATATTCATATGTTTTGTATGGATTATGGCATGATGGGATGATGTTTATGAAACTCATTTTATTCTTTGGGTTATGATGAATGTTTTATGTTTATGTTGTGGAACAAGTATTAATGATTTAATTATGAGATGGGTAGGACCTATATCTCCCTCCAATACATTGAGTAAAGATTTATATCTCATGAGATAGAAATGGATGGAATGGTAAGTTAATCTGTTTCAGTATTACAGGACTGGAACGAGGAGTGAACTCGATTCAGAATGGGACTTTATACACTTAGATGGTCATGGCTGCAATGCCTTGGATACTATGGAAATCATAACATGTTCTCGATGGATGCCACTATTACATGTTTTATTACCATGCTAGTTTATTATGATTAATGTTCCTTTATGATCTATGCCTTGTGTACTTCAAAGATTTATGTCATTGCTCATGATTTTGATGTTTATATTTTATGTTCAAGTTTTTTCATTCAAATGTTGATGGATTGTTTTATGTTCTCTATGCTTACACTTTCTGAGAATTTGAGCTCTCTTTTTATATGTTTTCTTTCCCCAGGATTTAAAGAAAGGTTTTAGGTTAGAAAACAAAAGGGGAAGATCTTTATGGGAGATGTTGAATATCTTTCACCACGATTAGAAGATTATTTTCTGAGTTTCCAAAGACACTAAATTATTACGGTCCTTGTGGGTCTTTTTTCGTTATGTATTACATATTCCGAAAAAGTAATGTAATGCCCATGTCCATCAGGCTTCGTGTCTCTATAATTTACCCATACACATCTACTTATCACCCATACATGGGCTATAATTACCTTTACATAGATTCCATTTCTCTTCATTACCTTTACAAAAAATCCATTTTTTATAAAAAATATTTTGTAAATAATTAAATTTTAAAACATAATCTTACAAATTAGAAATGAGATTATAAAAAAATGTTATAACTCTTATATTCCAATAATTGATTCCCTATAAATCACATTAAAATTTAAAATTAATATAATATATTTACTCATTATTATGAAATATTTCTAAACATATTATGATAATTTTTCTTTAATTATATCATCCATATATTTACAAATTAAAATTATTTTATTAAAAAAAGAATATTTATTTCAATTTTCATATAATTATATTCAGTAACTATTTTATTCATGATAATATAATATATGTTATACCTCTATTAATTTTTTAATATAATTGCCGCAAATTAATATTATATAAATAATAGTATTTTTATTCCCTAAATATTATTATTAACTATTCTTATAATCTTATATTCTTCTTATGGAAATCAATTAACATTATATCCATAAGTTAATAATCCTAATTTTGACTAAAAAAATAATATGGTTCAGTATATTATTGAAATTATAGTATTTTAAATGTTTCATTGTCTTCAATAAAAAAATAATTTTAAATTATTTCTTGTAAAATAATAAATAATTGGTTAGATAAATATTTTTTATAAAGTTAAATATCCAAAATTTATGTATTTTTTAGATAATAATTTATTTTTATCAATGATTATATATATATATATTTTTTAATCTATCATAGTATGTTTTAATTGTGAAAAACCCATTTAATAAGAACTCTTCTAGAGTAAATCTACACAACAAAAATATTATGTTGTTACATATTGAGTTTATCTATTACTAAAACATTTCTCCATCAACTCCTTCTCAATATTCCCATATATAGGATATTTATCCTTCACCTTTATTTATCCCTTGAGATAATTCACACTATTCTTCTCCATCTCTCCTACCAAATTTATTTTAGAATTTCTAAAACCAATAACTAATTTAATAAATGGGTTTTTAAATTTATATTTGATATGAGAACTTTATTCTTTGAGTTTTAATTGTGGTAACTAATTTTATTTCATCTAAAAGTGTCTAAAATAACAATTCATTTTATAATGGAACACTATTTATGTTCTAGGGTATTATTATCATCATTTTATTTTATGTTTTGTATTTCATAAACATCTCTAATAGAATTATGGAACACAAGTTTATTTATCCTCATAGAATCTTTAGCTTATTCTAATAATATGTCTTAAGCTTTTACTAATTCATTGATTAAAATGGAATTTTATATAGTTATCTCAAGCTCTTAATAACATGATTCCAAAATTCTAATGATATCTCTTATGTTTTTTCTACATCACTTTCATCTTAATAATATTATATTACATTAATTCAATAAGAAATTTCTTCAATGAATTAATCTCATATTTCAATGATTTCTTTTCTTACTCATTTTTTCTATTCTCATTAACATAAGAATAGTGATATAATTATTTGTAACTCCTTTGGTATTATTGAAACACTAAACAATTACTAATTACTACTAACTTCATTTTCTTCACTTGAATAATATGTTGGCTGATTTGATTACAATGTGAAAGTACTCATTACTTTTTCATTTATATATTCTATATTTTTTTCACTACCCACTTCACAATATATGCCAACCTATTTTTATAAATATTATTCTTATATAATTATTTATAATTTCATTTTCCTTTGAGAATATTTTCCCACTATAACCACTTGAACCCTTGTTTAGTTATGATTCGATTTGGTATTCGTAATAAACATCATTTTCTTTTTTTTTAGGGAAATTTTCATAATAGTGTCCAACACTTCAATAATTAAATCACTTAAATGTATATTTACAATTTCAATTACCTTTTCTTTACTACATTCCTTTAGAAAATAAATATATTTCATCATTTAAATCCATTACATTAACTTTGACATCAATATTCCCATAATGAGGCTTCCTTAGATTGTATTTTTAACCATTTCTATTTTTTAAATCAATATTATTCTCTAGTTTTATTTTTATCCTTATGTATATCCATATTATCCTCTAATAAGAAATAAAAAAATAGTATAAATTTTTGATGAATGACATATCAATGTCATGATACACTATTTTCATAATTATTAAGATGAATTTTTGTAGAGGTATTCTCATAAACTTTTAAAACGTGTCATAATTTATAATAACATTTATATAAGATCAAATCATTATCAAAATTTTGTTTACCTAAATGAAAAAATCATATACTATTAATCTTTTCACATTCAAATATCATAACAATTAACTTATCATGATTATTGCCGTGAATCCTAATTTTTTCTCCCTCATGGATATAAAATAGTTTCCACTATTTCAACATTTCATGATTTTCCCCATTACACATGTCAACATCTTCTCTGAGAGGGTTCAGAGTAACAAAATATAAACACTCTCACTAGATTAAATATTGCATATATAAAATTATATATTAGTTTTACTTATTTTTTTAATATTTAAACCCTTCTTAGTGATGTCATGAATGTCCCATCCAACAATGTGAAGACATAAAATCATCCTCTAAAATATCATCATGATAAAACAATATCCTTTTCTAATACCACAGGATAGTCTGATGTGTCTGTATAAAACAACTATTATGGGGGATAAATCATTGGTTATTAAAAAAATATCTATCAACTCTCTCAATAAATGTGTGTTATTACAAAATGGTTCCCAATAACTTAGGAATTATTATGAGTGAAACAGTGAGAAATAACACACATGACACTATGGTTTTATAAAATTCACTAAACCTTTTACTTAGGTGGATAATACATTATCAAAAGTAGTTGTGATAACAATATTAGTGTTCTCAATTTTTGATAAATATATTCCAATAGTGGATTTGGAGATATCCATAATCTCTAACTACGTGAATGAATGATAAGATCTAATTTGTTGATAAATATCTACTTCTTATAATTCATGTAACTCTAAAAAATCATTCAGGTGTGCGCTCATTTTCTTCTCCTAAATTTATAACCATGATCTCTTGGAATATACACTTGAATGTGTGGACATATCTTATTAAAATCACTGTATTCTATATCTAGGAGAGCATATATTATTTAAATATATAACACTAAAGAATGGAACCCCCTATAATTCCATTTTTTGTAGTTACTAAGATCCAATCTATATGATGATATATGTTACTATCATTATCTCAAGGAATTTTAAAAACAATTATTATAATTTTAACATGAAATTACATAAAAATTATCATTTTTCATATTTTTTCCACTTCTAGTATTCTTTGACATTAATCATCATGTTATCTAGCATTGTTAATTAATCCTTTAACTAAAATGAGTAGACACTATGACAAATTTATTCTAATCCATTTTATAGTTATTTCTCTATTCTAAAATGTGATCCAACATGACCATTCTTACCATGGTTTACCATTGTGAAATATTATATATATCATTATGTTCATTAAAAATAATATAGTATTAATAATATGGTGGCCGGACTATTTAAATCGATATTATTATAATGTTAGTTTCCCATTTTGTTCTCCCATTGTCCAACTTTCAATGAATCATGAGTAAATTCCTTATATACATAATTTATTCCCAATTTATCAATTGTTACAACGAACTAAAATAAAAAATAATATATCCACAAGAAGTATAAATACTAATTTAATTACTTGAAATTGTAGTTTTATATTTCATAACAAAATGGTCAATTACTTCTCTCAATTCCCCAATTCCTTCTTGACCAACAACAAGTATACTTGATTATAAATCATATATGGTATTGTCCTTCATAAATTATTTATAAAAATACATTGAAATCGTTAATTAACATGCTCAATAAAAAAGCCATAACATGACTTTATTATGAAGTCTATCTAAAAACCACACCATAGGATTGAATGGTGTTTTTTCGGCTCTACATACAGTCAGTGTAAAAATTAATATTGTATTGAACTTGTCTCAGTTAAGAAAAACTATTATGACCCCTTTTAAATTAAATTCCTAAGATTACTACAATTCTCAATACTTCATAAATTAACCAATCTCTAAGGGTTTTTTCCATTTTCCCAAGAAATTACTTTTCTATACTAAACTTCTTCACCTAAAAATTCAATTTTTCAAATTACTACTAATAGTGAATTATAAAAACTTTTAATATAATTTACTTAGTTTTGGAAGATCTACTATAAGAAATTGTAAAATAATTAGTTAATAATCATAATAATATTGATTGTTTAATTCTCAATAGAATATTCCACCCAATATTAAATTATTCTAATAAAATATTGGTCAACACATATTCTAAAATATTATCAATAGTGAAAGATTAATGTGATTAAACTAAAAGTATCCAAAAAATGTTGAAAGGTGAAGCATTACAACATCTATATGAAAATATAATAAATGATTTTCATTTTAGTGGAATGTATTAATCATGAATCTAGAATAAAAATATATATCAATATTTGATAAGAATAATTTATTTATATTCTATATCAAACCATAGAGAATGAAATTATACATGGCATGGTAAAACTCTCTATATTTATAACTAATATTCCCTCTAACATATCCCTTGGAATACATGAAATTATATACTCTTTTAAATTCTAATTGATTTTATAATAGGGTATATTATGAATTTTTTTATTGATTTTTCACCATATATCATTAAATCATATAAAAAATATATGGTTGAATAAAAATAATATATCATATCATTATATCTCCATGTATCACTAAGCAATGAGGTTTAAAAAATATTCTGATCAGCAGAAACCAGAATATGATTGATTATATTTGTTCTTGTAATGGTTTCTTCCATACATAGTAATATAAAAAATTTGGTTATTTATCTCTTTTTATAATGATGTATAATGTAATTAACATCCTTAAAAATTTTGGGTTTTTTTATTTCATATCTATCTTTTATAAATTTCTATAAAGAAACCATCTAGATTAAAATACCTTAAAAAATTCAAAATCATTGACTTTTACGTAGCATGAAACTCTTCTTACCTTAAAATTCCACAAAAAAAATTTATAAAAACTATTGATATCGCTTCTGTCACCATTTTCATTAGAAATTTTGATTTATATATACACCCTAAAATCCTATAGGATTTTTTATTGAAAAAAATAGATATTTTATAAATAATTATCTTACAAGGTAATTCATGTACTCAATATCATTAAAAAATTTGATCTATATTTAATTTTGAGAAGAAAAATTATCACATTTATTATAATTTTATTTGGTTTCACCATAAATTTCTTTTTAGATAAATTTATTCGTCCAAATGATGTTATTAAGGTTTGGATAATTTATTTTGATACCAAATACAGTGTTAAATATTTTAGTAACTGAGTTTTGGTTTTATTTTATTTCTTATTTTATAATTATATAATATTTATCCGTGAGGTGTTGTGTTTAATATTATTTTGTCACAATATAAATTCTTAAATATTACATGAAAAAATATATATGATTATCAAAAAATAATATATTTATTTTTTTTATAATTATTTTAAAACAAGTCATGCATTAAAAAAATAATTATTCTTGTTTTAAATATTTATCATTGAATCCTAGGGTGAATTTTTAAAAATAGTGTCTACATAATTTATTTAAATTGTGATAATATATCAGTAAATATTCAACATGTATTTGTAATATAATCATGTAATAACTAAAATTTAATAAACTTATCTTAATAATGATATAATGTCTATTAAAATAGATCATATCCTGATAAAAGATATATGTATTATATATTTTATAATATGAATGTTAATTGGTGTAATGTAATCTATATATAATACTTTATAATGATACAATTAATACAGAGTTGATACTATTTCATTAAATAATTCTTAAAATAATGAATATAATTGTGGTATAATTTTATACAACAAATTGTATCTTATATAGTCTATATAAAATGAATAAATGTAAATATATATTATATTTTCAAAAACAATTTCTACTTCAATGGTTTACTCACTATTTGGTATTATTCTATTATAAAATTCAATATTCTTTTAGATAGATTTATCATATATTATACTCACTATAATTAACATTAATTTAAAAATTATATATAATCAACATTATAAGGGAACCGTTATTCTGAAATTTAATACATCTAAATAAATAATTGCCTAAAATTGATCCATATAGTACAATCACAATATGATGGATTGATATAATATATTTTATGTATACATTTTTATTAATAAATACTCACTAATATATTCCCTTTAATTTATCAACATCAATTTTAATACATTTTATTTTGATAATAAAAATCATGGTAGTTTTATGAACTTGATTTTATCCGTAGTAAAAAATTGTCACAAATGAGAAGATCATAATATATACACAATATAAAAAAATATTGTATGTTGTTAACATTATAGATTGGTTTCATGGGTTTTGTGTTGGTATCGTTAGACCATATGTGAACTAATATCATTAAAACCATATTGATTTTCTATTAATATTTATAATATTTCACTTATGGAATTATAAAAAAAAATATTTAAACCTATAATGTTTTTGTATTCCTTAAATTAAAATAATAATTATAAATAATCCATCCTACATATTCATATAATTTAACCATAATATATTATGTCTAGGTATGTCATCGATAATGGTTTAAAAATCCCTCATAGTTATTTTAGGAATTGTATTCTCTTGGTCTTTTGTGAAAAAATAAATATTTATTGGTTTATTCTGTAAAAATTCATGATTATGCCTTATACATTTTTGGGTTCAAATTATTCAAATTACGTCGTTTCCCAAAAAATATTTGAGTTGAGAAATATATAGTTGAATTGATCTACATAACATGTTCATAATCTATTTTTGAAGAAAAAGAGATATAATATGAATACATACATGCTATTATACCATTCTAATAAAAAAATTTGATATTGGAAAAAATATTACTTAGATTTTTATTTTATAGTAACTAAATAATTGTTTTAATGGTTCTTGTAATGAATTTTTTATGCATGTTCATGTTTATCCATAAAATTTGGCATGATATTATTTAAATATTTTTTTAAATAATCAGATGTATAATTCTACAAATAATAAAATTTTAATATATATTTAATTTTTTAATTTTAACATTTTCAATAATTGAATTATTAATTCAATATTTCTTGGTTATATTAAATATACATATTCGTGTAATTTTTTCTATGATAAATTACGAATGTTATCATTCTTAATGACAAAAGATACTTGTTTTAACAACCTCTTATTTATTTCACATTCATCATAAATGATGGTATTCCACTCATAAGAGTATATATTAGATATAAGGTGTCTATATATTGGATTTATATAGTGTTTTGAGGATTTTATAAGCCTATAGACTAGATCATTGATAGGGTCATTAAGAAACATTTTTCACAATGTCTCATTCTTTATGATCTCCCCAATAGCTTCTTATGAAACCTCCCCTTAGTTATTTTTAAGCAATAATGTGTAAAATAAGATATTAATATGGTCCTTTTTTTAAATTTAATGTGATAAATTTATCATATTATGTACTATAATATTTCATGTTATTGATTCATTAATCATTTTGTTCCTCTCTGAATGTCACATAATAGAATCAGTATGTAGTTTAGTTCCACATGGAGATGATTTAATCATTACCTAATTTATTTAACGGTATCATATTATAGTTGAGAACTATTTTTGGTGAGTTAATAATTATATTAAGGAAATTTATAGGTTTAATATAATATTTAATCAATCATTTTTTATTTCAATGAATAATTTTACCAAATGTGGCCTATCTAGAGACGTTTTTGGAAAGTTATGACTATTTGTACATAATTATGATTAATAATCCAAACACAAACCATAATTATATATGGAATGAAATAATAGAAGTGGTGACATATGGATATTAAATTATGAAATCACTAATGATTCATTAATAACTATTTGATAACTCATTTGACAACCCTTTAATTACAAATTGATGACCATCCCGATGTCGTAATATCTTATCTAAAAATTAAATATATATGTTTTATATGAACCTATCCCAAAAGTAATTTTTTTCTATGAATTACTTATTTTATAAGTTATATTTAATTAAATGTTAGTGTTGATAGATTTATAGGTTATATATATTTTCATCAAAATATTTGAGAAAAATCAAATTATAAAACATTTAGACTATTTATAGTTTTATTTCTAAAAATAAATAAAAATATAATTTATATGATTATTAATATGACCCTTTAAATCATTTTTTGATAATATTTTTATTATACATAATATAGAATATTTATTAATTGAAAATTATTATATAGAGAGAAAAGGAAGAATCCTTGAAAATAGTATTATATTTTACAATTCAAAATCATCAGGCCCACTAAAACATACCATTACTATATATAGATGTTTATAAGAATAAATATTCATTACAATATTTATGAAAGGTTCTTGTAATATTTTATAATAAAATATTATCATATTTAATCATGGATGTTATCATTGAGGTTATTGATGGATCTTAATGGTGTTTTAGTTTTCGATAAAATATATATCAGAGTTCAAATTCAATAAAATTAAAAACCATGAAATCATTGAGTAACGTTTTGTTTTGTAGTATATATAATAAATACTTGTTATATATTCTACAAGATTATCAATATATTTTCAGGACATAGGTACTTGGATTTGTTTGTCACTAATTTTAAAAGAATAGTTTTGAGATAAATACATGAATCTGCACCAATGGACATTTATTTTTTCATAAATTTTTTAGATAAAGGAAAATTTACATTCATTATTATGTATGCACCATAATGAAATTATAGAGGAATAGTGAATCTTTTGATAATTTATAGTTTTAAATTAATTTTATTTATTACTACAATATTACTTGTACATTGAAGATGATGTAAAATTATTACACATATATTTAGATAGTGAAATTGATTAAATATTCATAATGTTGTTTTATATTATTATTATATTATAGGTGGTGGTAAAATGCAACATTTTTCTATATGAGTTAACTCCAATGTATATACAACATTTTTCAATAATAACTTACAGAATAGAAAATTTTCTTGATAGATAAATAATCCCCCTAAGAGGAAGAAGATGTAAAACTGTGTTCTAGTTAATGTGATGGTAATATCTTATTTCAGACGTGAATTTTTAATTTATACCATTATTTCAAAGATTTTTTGATTCATAATTATTATTTATTGTTTTTTATTACACAGATAACACCACTCCCATGATCACTTATAATTTCACGAATTTAGTAATATATATCTAAATTATTTTATATGGAATTTTATGATACAAAAAAATCAACAAAATTTAGGGGATTTTAATTGAGGTTTTATTAGTGAAGTTGAAAAATATTTGAACATATGTATTTATGGTCACATTCTGTTAATTATTGTCAATCCATAACATAATAGATATTTATTTTGAATATATATTTTTAATATTTCATTTAGATGAATAAAGCGTTATTTTAAAAGAAATAATCAAAGTGATTATAATTGAGTCTCAAGAGAGGTTTAGTATGGAAATTTAAAAAATGATTAATGATTAATTGATAGAATAAATATATGGTGTGAATGATACATTAATATTAAAATGGTAAAATTTATTCAATGTTATATTATATATTTGTTCCGAAATTTTTCAATATATCACAATAGAAATCATATATTAGGAAATGCATTATGCATTTTTCAAAAATAACTCCATCTAAATATTTAAACATATAAAATAATATTGATTAGATTTAAAAGGAGGTGATTTATTCTTAAACCATTATAGTGAATCATTCAAACACTATGGGTTATCCAAAAATCTTTTAGTTGAGCCAAATAAATAATATATATACTCAAAGTTCACATTTAATTGTACTTAAACATTTTAGTTTTGGAATAAAACTTATAGAAAACATAATTAATCTTCTACTAAATGAAAATAAGTTGATAAATTTTTTAATTGACCGTACACCAATTCAAATCCCTAGGGAATCATATTATCCTTAAGGGCCTAATAAATAGAATAATGGATTTTATATAATATGTATTATTCTCTAAAATATTTTTATAATTTTTATGATAGTAATTCCCTTTTGAGTGTATATATCATATAAATATCAATATCATGTGAAGTTGAATCATGTGATAGAATAATTTTTTTAAAACAAGTCTGAGTTGTTTTGTTCCTATTATGTATAATATTTCACTTGATAATTTTTTATATTATTTCTATTGAATAAATATTATTGTTATCACTAAAAATAAATGTCTATTTTATTGAGAAATTCCACCAAGAATTAGTGGGGGAGAAAATATCCATGATATGTAGTTATAGTAAAAGAGAAAATGTCAGACAATAATGAATTCCACATAAAAAATTTATAAAAAATTAGGTGTCATAATCATCAATATTTTTAGTTTATATTATCTTTACAAGTAAAATAAAAAATTAAAATGGCTCTTTTGTGTTGAGAAAATTTTTATTATTATAAATATTTTACTAAAAATCTCTTTAACAAACTCAATGCGTAAAACTTTTTGTTCTATATTTAATTATAAAAACAAAAATATAATTTTCATTAAAATTTATGATATTTTATGCATAATATTAATATTCTAAATGAAATTAATAATGTTTTAATATATTTATTTTTAAAAAAAAAATGAAATTCCTACTATTTTTGTTATTATGATTTTGGTGGTATTTTATTTCTTATGATAGATTTTTATTAGATTTAACCAAGGGATATAAAGTTTTATATCATTATATAATTTCATGAATTCATAAATATTACAAAAAACATATATGTACATATGAAATAATTATATATTTATTTCATTTAAAATTATTTTGTTACAATATATTTTCTAAAGCTATAAATAGTAAAAATTCAAACATTTTTCATGGAATCCATAATTGAAAATTAAAAAATGGATTCTATTCAATTTATTTAGACAATGGTAATATATCTTAGAAGATTCCATATTTACCATTATAATAATAAAGTTAAAAATAACATGGATAAAAAATATAATAATAATAGTGAATAATCTATAAAATTGATATCATTACATGATAAAATAATAAAATATTCAATACATCATATCATGAATGTATGTTTCATGTAACATATATTTTTTAGAATACATAGTTTTTAGTATCTCATGAAATCATTCATCAATTAATGAATTTTATGGTTGTATAATTTTAAACCTATCTTTAGTTATATTAGATATTCTATATAAAATTCATATTATTAAAGTAACATGGATTATGAATGATTTTATTTTTATTAAAATTTTATAGACTAATGAAATATTCTTGTAAACTCATTCAAATTTCAAGAACATTTTATTTGGGTTTACTATTAAAAAAAATTATATCAATGAGTGATTTATAAAGACTATTATTTTTCATGTATAAATTTGTAATATTATAATAAACATTTTAAATGTTTCATATAGTGTCAGTGTGGGACTCTGGAGTAGTGGATCCTCAGTGTTGAAATATAAAAAATATTAAATCTATTACATTATCTTTGTGTAGTTTATTTAGTATTAGTGGTCTGTCTTCTGATTAGTGTATTAGATGGAAAATTGATAACTCTATTAAATCTAGAATTTTGGTTTTATCAAAAGTGTGACATTTAATTTATGAATGTGAGAAGTTTTTTTTAAGCATAGTGAAAATTTAAATAATATATGAATAAATTAATTGAATAAGTTATGGTTTATTATATTTCTACAACCTTAATATCTTCTATTAGTCATGAATATATCCAAATACCATGGTTAATAATATAAACCAAGACTCTATTATATAGAACCACGGTAGAGATAATTTTCTAATGATGATGGAATCAAGGATCCATGATTTGAAAACCATGCATATTATCATCATCAATTGAGTCCTTGGATATGTCCAATGAAAATGATGTAAGATCATTCTTCATTAGTGATAAATCCAATATATATTTATGATGTTTTATTTTTTTCCTTATTCCCCATTATTTATTTCTTAATTGATAATAAAAACTAATTATTTAGAAAATTATTCTATCGATCATTTTTTGATTTGTGGTTGAATATTCTTAATTATTGATCAATGAATTTCTTCCACATTCATATGATTCACCTCCAAGAGAAAAGGCCAAATTAAAAAATTAAAAATTCTCACATCCCACTTTTATATTTCGTTTGAGTGTCCCTTGGTTGATTAATAATTCATCATTGGTATTTCATTTTACTGATGATCTGAACAAAATCAGAAGCATAGCATTGTTCAATCGATCAATTTCATAATGGATAGTTTCCATTCATTCAGTTTATTTGGATTGAAGGTGTAATAAAAGCATGATTTAGATGACGATGATTTGATGATAGTGGAGATAGGGAAGTATTCACATCCATGGTGGTGCTTCAATAAGGTGACTAAGTGTGATTCAGGATCACAAGGTGGATCGAATATTACCATCTATGACAATTCGGGATCATTCAATTAAAATTTGATCTTTACAGCTATTTCCATTGAAAATTCCTTGGATTTGATGGCATTAGTGAATACATATGAAGATAATGGATTTCTCGAAAATTCTAACTTACACGGTCTTTAGTGAATTAAAACAAAAAAAATTGGTTCCATTATTAAACATTATCAAGTGTTAATGTGTGAGCATAAATATCACACGATTATGTGAATGTTTTACATGCATGTGTTTAATTTTCTAGTAACATAGTGTGTACCCTAGAGAACATGGGCTTGGAAATGACCATTGTACATGGGAATGAATAGAGTGCATAGGTATGGGATGCAGGACATGGGAAGACAGAAAAAAATAACTTGACATAGAGGCACATGTTGGGTTTCCCTTGTACACATCATGTACCCCATCCATGGAAGGATAGATCCCACGATCCCCTCAATCTAGTTCAGTATATTTATGGGTGTGTTCCCTTATTACATCCATTTATGGTACAATGTGGTATAATTTCCTATGAATATGATGAGAAATTTCTTTTATTGTTTTTTTCTAGCTAAATTTAGGTATCCATCCATGTGTCCCATGGTGTGATCCTTTATCATTCTTCTCTTTTTATGTCTAGTTTCTTTTTTCCCACAATTAGTGTGTATGATACCATTCTCCGTGGGTTATTCCAAATAGGGTTAGGTGTCCGGCATATTACATATGTGGTATATGCTACTTTTGTATAAATATCGTATTAGTTGAACTATTTACATAATAATATTGATTATTGATGAGTTTGAACTCTTAGATGAGTTCTATTAGTGTCAGTGATGCATAAAAATCGAGTTCCCTCAAACTAATGTTACAATTTTTCATCAAGAACGAATCACATGATTGTAGATAGGTTGCGAACTTACATTGACACTCGACCTATATATTTGAGGATATAAGTTATTTAATCATTCATTAGGTTTATATTGCCTCATTTTTTTGAGATGACTCGCTTTAAAACATTGTTTTTGGGCTTTCGAGGTGTCTTGGTGGGTATGTTTATAATCACACTGTTATGGTAGCTTCTCGCATGTTTGATGCCTTACGACAACATTAGGCCTTTTGTTGGAGTCCTAGAAGGATGAGGTGCTACTGTACAGTATTTGACCATGGTGGAAAATAGATAATTCTATAAGTCTAATATTAATAGTAATCCTTATTTTATTAGCATGTTAGACTCATTTTTTTTGAAGGTCATGTTATTTAATGGATTCTTTCAGAGTTAATTGATTTATAACATGATGTAATTTACCTTCTATAAATTTACTTTTGTTTCCATATCCTTGTGGCCCAATTATTTAATTTATTTATTTATTTTCTATTGATGATAAATATTCTCCATTCATTAGTTTCAACAAAAATTATCTTCATCATTGATTCTTGAAAAATTGTTATCCTAAAATTAATGGTCATTTCCATTCATTGATTAAGACCATGTTTAATTAATTATAAAAGAGGGATATGTGAATAATTTGAAGATGATTATAGATATACACTAAGAATTACATATTTATAGGAATCTTTCAAAGTGCCAGTTTTAGATTTGAATTGTCCTCTTGGAGGGACATGTTATCTTAGAAGAGGTAGTAGTATTGGAAACCCACCATGATCAGGGAAGTAATATCTTGGGATCCACCTAGACTATAACTATGTTATGGATATTCCTTGGGATGTAATGATAGTTTCATTGATTGGTGAATGATTTATCTTTAATCATGACACATCTGAATGATTTTAACTGTTGGGGGTATATTTTTTGTGGTGGGAGAAGTTTTAGTAGGATTTTTAGGATAGATGATATAGGATGAAAAATAATGCATCTTGAGACTAATAGAGGAGGGTTTTTAGTACATGGTTTTATAGGATTCCTCTAGATATATGCATGGATTAGTACTAATATAGAGGTAGGTAGTGACTTATTATGGGTCTCAGAAACTATTCCACATGAGTAGAACTACCCAACCCATGTTATGGATCTAGTAGTAGTCATTTTTGGACATAAATTTAAATTTACAATATCTTATGGGAGAGAGACTCATTATCTATTATAACCCTAAGATTATGAAATATATCATTTCCCAAAAAGAACATAACCTGAGGAAAAGGTAATGGTTGGATTTCCTATTGGATTATAACTTTGAGATAGTATATGATATAAGGAAGTGTACCATGTTGAAAAATTATATCAGAAATAAATATCATTCATGGTTATTGACTAAGGCATCAGATAACTTTTACTCATTGTAATTATTAATGGGGGAAAAGATGATGCATCTTATATTCAATGGATTGTTATTACACCTCTTATTCATTAGTGTTTCTAGGAGGCACAACTTAGGGATATCTATTGTGAGTTTATTCCTAACAAGATATCCACTAGTAATTCTCCTAATGGATTTTCAATTATGGTGAATGATGTCATCATTTTATTGAGGATAAATTATGGTACCATTCATGATATGATAGGAGGTGATAAAGAAGTTTCATAAATACCCATTAGTGGTACATCTTAGAGAGGTGAATATGTAACTGAAATTTGGAATCCATATTTCAACCTAGGTATGAAGTGGAGTGTTGATGAGTTTATCTCTCAATGCATCATTTGTTAGCAGGTGAAGGCGAAGCACAATGTTCCTATGAGTTTGGACTAAACCATTGAGGTTTCGGAGTAGAAGTTGGATGGTATCATAGTTGATTTTGTGATGGTAATCCCATGATCAGATTGAGGCCACGATGTTATCTGGGAGATCATAAACTGACTCACCCAGTTGTTATTATTTCTAAATATTTGAGATTCTTCTTTCATTGTATATTTTTGGTCACCGTTACATGAAACATATATTTTGGCCTTATAGAGTTCCCTTAATAGTTGTTTTAAACAGTGCTGATCACTTCACATAATCATTATGGAAAAGATTATCGAAGGCCTTTGGGACTCAGTTGTGGTAGTTAATATTTCATCACCCTCATAAAGATGAGAAAATAGAGCGAACCATTCAGGTTCTATAGATAATGATTTGGGATTTTCTGTTCAATGTTAGTCATGTTTGGGAGGGTCATCAACCATTATTGGATTTTTCATATGACTACACTTAACATTACACCATCAATATCACACTATTCAATCCCTTTAATGGGATAAAATGAAGAAAATAAATATTTCATATGTATACAAGGGTGATATCTCTTAGGGGCCTAAATTTTGTATGAGTCAAGATAGAGAAGGTGCAGATCTTCACACAATGGATGAGGATTAACTAAATCAATTATAATTCATCAGAAGATTGGTGATAAGGGACTTTGGAGTTCAAATAGGGAAACCATGTATTCCTAAAGACCCCCCCTGATGAGAATTATAGATATTGGGAAAATATAATATGTTATCACCTTCATTATTTTCCCCTTTTCAAATATATCATAGGGTTGGTGAGGGGATATATAGCTTCTCCTTATAACTGTAGTTAGATATGATTCAGTCTATTTTTAACATATCATAGATGATGAGATATGTGAATAATCATTCCAACATTATCATCTAGGAGATATGGATATTTAAAATGTAGTAATCTTCAAAGAGTACCCAATTACCGTAATGTGTTGATGGAGAAGATCCATTGAGGGAGATCGATTCCTTTGGTACATGTTCATTTGTAGTATGGGAATCATTAAGAGAGAAACTGAAGTAGGAGATCAAAATGAAGTCTAAGAACACTCATCTTTTTTAGAATGAGTTTTTTATTTTTCTAATGAAAATAGAGGAAAGTGGAACGAATGTAACAACTTTATTTTTTTCATGTAATACTTTGAAATATTTTAGTGAATATTTTTGAATTTAGTCACAGAGTTGGTGTTGTATTCTAAGGCCTGAATAAAATCAGTAAGGATATATTAAAAATATATAATTTATAATTTCACATGAACATAGTTTTTTATTATTAGTGTTTTATCTCAAAAATGGTTTATTATATGTGAACACTAAAAATATCAATAAATTAAAAATGTGGTTTTTTACACTACATGTTATATAACGTCTTGTGTGCTGCTCATATTTAATTAAATCATAGTTTCTTGATAAATAGTAGATAAATAAATTATTTAAATTATTTAAATTAAATTAAATTATTTTAACCCAAATATCCTCTATATAATCATTTCTATAGAAGATTCCTAGGGTTATCTGAATAACCCAAGATATTTGGGGAGACGTTCGTGGTGGTGATGATTGGTAAGAAATGATGAAATTGTGTATTTTAAATTGATAAACCAAGGATATTTTTCTCATCAATAGATTCCATGGATTCCTTAAATGGAAGTTCCAAAAAACCATTCCTCGTCACTGATATGTATGATATTAATGTAAGAAATTTTATTTTGTTGTTTTAATCATGTTTCTTGATTTGTTTATGGTGAACATGAATCAACTCTTTCATAAAATCATATCATAGATAACTTATTTATTTAAAAATTAATATTATTAATTTTTTGTTCTTCAACGTCTATTAATCGTTCATCAATCATTGGTATTTTGACTAAATGGTGATTCAATAAAACAGAAAATGAAATCATTAGGAAATCAATCATTGGAACATTGTATTATATGGATGGAAAAATTCTAGGATTCATGGAATTAGGTAATAAATAATGTGATTCCGATTATCTAATGATGTTGTAGATGGTGTAGTTTTTAGATGTAAGATAATGTGGGTTCTTTAAGAAGTTGATGGATGGAAATTTTGGTTCAATGGGGTGCTCAAATCTATCTATCAGTTACAATGCAGCATTAGTTAATGAAGATTTGATATTTTTTAAGGAATCTGTGGAATAATAAAAGGAAATAGTAGTGTGAGTAAATAAGCATAATAGATCTAGTATTTTAGAAACCTATCAACACATGTTGAGTGTTGTTTAGAGGAACCCATTTAATATAAAACCCCATTCTATGGTATCTAGGATCTACATGTGAACTTAAATAACACACATACATGTGAAATATTCATAAAATATATGGTCTTTAAGAATAGAACCCAGTGTGTACCCTTGGAAATTGATCATAGACATGGACAATGAACATTTTTAATCCAAATTACATGGGTATAGGCTAGAATACGTGGGCCAAACCACGTGCAGAATTAGACAGAGATGGACAGACAATGTGTCTCTTGTACATGTGTTGTACCACTTCTAGGGTAGTATTGTTTTTTTTTGATCCCCTTAGTCCACTATCAATATATTTATGTGTTTTCCTTGTCCTATACCTATGACGGTGTAATTTCATATCCTATCCTAAGAATAGGATTACTGATATCATATATGAGTTAGTTTCAGATAGATTTGGGTTTCCCTCTATGTGGTTTGGTGTGTGATCCTCTATAATTATTTCCTATGTCGGGATAGGTATCATGTTTCCAATATCCAAGGGATTTTATCCCATTGTATGTGGGATAATTTATGCAGGGTTATGTATCTAACATAGGACCTAGGTGTGATCCAAAACATTCGTATTCAAATCCTATGGGTTAAGGTTCATAATTCCACATGGAATTTCATAATGTGTGTGATACATCAGATGATTTCAATCAATTTTACTGATAATTGAGAAGTTATTTCAATCATAAAAATTTTACTATTTAAATTTGAGTAGGAATCCTAAGTTGTAAATGATGTCGTGGCCTTACTTGGAGACTTAGGGTCTGTCTATGAGCTTATATGTATTTTTTTCATTCTGTCTGGTTGACTCGCCTTATTTTTTTATGTTGAATTCATTTGATGATTTATGTTTTCTGAATTCTTGGTGTCCAAAAATATATTTTTATAGTCACCCTTTAATGTGTTATTCTTGCATGTGTAGTCTCTTTTGTAGATGAAGAGCCTTTCAACGAACTCTTGGGACGACAAAGTGAAAGGATATATTAATTGTTCTAGGTGGATGAAATATGATTCTAGAAAGTGACACCTGATAATACTGCCATATTAGTTAGAAGACTATAATTTTGTATAGATATATACGGATTTTCTTATTGATTATTTCACATTTAATTAAATATTGGGATGAAATAATTGATATACTATGAATTTTTCTGTGTATCAGGTATCCATATAGACCAATGAGTTTATTTCTTAAATTTGGTTGGTTAATGATTATTGTTCTCCATTATTCGGTTTCCACATTTGAAATCATTTTCCATGATGATTTATATAATGATGATCCTATAATTGATGGTTGATTGATATTCACCCACCATTCTTCACTTTTTCACTAACAACCCTGTTTAGGGTTGCAGTTCAACTATTTTCTATTTGATTCGAATCATTATCAAATCACCAGATTTATATTTTTTATATGGGGATGAACATGATGATCATTGTAAATTGTGATTCATGATTATTAAGTGGGAATAAGGTTGATGGATGACTTATGTGGGATTCTTCTGGAGTTTTATGAATTTAGGGACAATGGAGGTAGAGGTAGATCAATTAACTGATAAAGAATAGATGGAATAATGATTCTGTCAAGCCATTGATGATAGTATATCTAGGTGAGGCCATTTCTAGTTGAGATTTATAGACATAATAAAGGATATAAGAACACCTGATATTCTAGATACTATATTTTACATTATGGGGAAAACTCGACTACACAACATATATTTCTTAATAACACATATTGTGTAGTCCATTATCATAAGGAATATTGGTATTTAGAGTTGAGTAAAATATCATACACCAAATGGATAAGACCAAAAACTAAGTGATACTACTCGGGTGGTTGATCCATGTGCTTGGAAAATATGACAACGACTTTGGGTGATTAGACATGTCGTGTTCTACTAGGAACATTACATGTAGAGGAAAATATCTTGTTGATCTGCATCCAGTGTAGTATATTCATAGTTTATCTAGTGGTTATACACTCTATGTAACATGATGTACATAATGTCTACATTCCAAAGAATCTTCTACTTTGCATATTTTCCACTTCAAGTCATGGATTTGTCCCAAAATTATCCCATTATGAGTCTAATTCCACATTAGACGCAATAGATACCATATTTTGGAAACAAATATAAGAAATAAGGTGATAATAATGGGATTATTACTTCTTCAATGCTTCACAATGGTAGTAATCAGGATAAATAATTGAATTTTGGTCAGATTTCGTACTCCCATAAATTTGTATATCACGGGTCCCCTATATATTATATACAAGTAGATTTAGTACTTCTTATTGATATAGACGGTGTGGGTTCTCTATCTATGGAGTAGTACTACAATATCATCAATATTTTGTTGGGAGTGGGTTATCTACTAAATTTAGTGATCCCTTGTCTATATTATTCCATAATTAGGTGTAAGACCTCTATTTATTATATTAGGATTTTGTGTTGGGTGCATGGAATTATATATGTACCATTTTTATCTGGAGGAATACTGAACATACTTACATGGATGTGGAGTATGATATTATTATTCTTTATGGAATGGTATTAAAGTATTGTAATATCTAATATTGGATTTTCCTTCCCTCATTAACTTATAGATTGAGTTGATTTTTTATACTACTTCCACCCTTATGGATTTTGTGGAATGCAACTATCTATGTTGTTACACACCCTTACATAGGATTTTACCAAACATTTAATTTCACACACACACACACATATGTATATAACAAAAAGATCAGTGGTGAACTTTTTGGACTTGGTATTGAAATATAATTGTAGTACATGGAGGCATTGAACATGTTCTATGGTTATACATATGTATGTTGACTTAGGATCTCTTATAACTTTTCCCGGTTTATGTGTTTCTATGTTGGAATATAAATTCATTCATTATGGATCTGCATGTATTTTTTTCATTTAAATTATTTTATATTTATTTACTATAATCAAATTTATTTCATAGAGGTATTTTATTTTATTATTTTCACTCACAGTGATTCATTTTATTGTATCTTTTCACTGTTTCATAGAGTTGTATGTGTGTGATCACATGAACATTAGGATAAGGCCTATCATTTCTGTGATATGCATAATTAGCTCTCTTATCCAACACCTAGACTATTGGACACAAGATTGGTGTGTCACACATGGCTTATATTCGACCATGGTGGGCCCATGTGGGTTGGCTCATGACAAGAATCAAAATTTATTTTACATTAATCATAAAAATGACTACATAAATGATTTAATTTAATATATTTGTAATAGTAAATGTTCAAGGAAAAAATGATCATTGTATTTAATGTTCAAATAAAAACCCCAAAATGGTTATCTCCCATGTTATTATGATTTTGAAGTAAGTTTAACTCTTTACCATAACCATAGAACAGTTTATTATTATAAAATTATCAATACATATTTATGCTAGTAAGTAGTTTTACTCCTTTTTTGGAATGAGGTATGGTGAAATTTTACATTTTAAGATATAGTTATCATATATTATACTTATTATCAGTACCATTAATTTCAAAATGAAAAATAATCGCTGTTATAAGTGAAATTTTATAATGAAAATAAACAAATTTAATGAATTAATTGTTAGAAAATAATCCATATAGAATGATTCTAGGATGATTTCATGAGATAAAATTTATTTCCTGTGTAAATAACTTTTTATAAATATACATTATTCTTTAATAATTAATTTATCAACATATATTTTAAATTATTATATTATGATAAAAATATTAATGGTAGTTTAATGAACCTAGTTTTTTTCATAGTCATGAATTATCACAACATTACAAAATCTAATATATTCTAAACATATAAAAGGAATTTAAACAATTAAAAATATTATTAGTAACAAAGGTTTTAAGTGGGAATAGTTAATTATAATGAAACCTAATATGATAAAAATATCACCGATTGTTCAATTAATACATTTTATTTATCTTTTACGGGATATTTGTGTAATATAATTTAACTAATATGTTTATAGTATAGATTTTTTAAATAATTAATGTTTACACATCCATCCTTATTATTCATTTAATTTTTGGAAACTATAGAGTTTTTTGTTGTATTATCGACAATGGATGGAGAATAACTCTTTGTTATATTAGAATTTGTTTTCACATAGGATTTTTGTAACAACATCATCATTAATTAGTTTAAATTTAAAATTTTCATGTTCACTCATAATATATATTTTTTGTTAATGTCTTCTATTTTCTTATTGTTCCATGTCATATATGATTTTATAAATATGGATTGGAAATACTTTATACAACATGCTCATACTCTATTTTTGAACCAAAAGATATGGAATGTGAATATTCCCATTTATTGGTCCATTCCAAATAATATATTGGAAATAATAAAACTATGTATTATATTTTAATATCATAATAAAAAATAAATGTTTTAATGGTTCACATATTTAATTTTTTTTGTTCATTTTATTATTTTCCCTATTTTTTCTCATTATATAGATAAAATAATTTAATAAAATACTAAAAATTGTAATAATTTAATTAAAAAATATATACTATAATATTCATAATCATTTTTATCCTAATTAAAAATAATATAATAAATTAAAATTTAAATGTTTAGATTAAATATATTTATCCAATTATTTTATCTATAAGAAAATATGTCTGTGTGCTCTCTATAAATCATAAAATACATGTTTTTTCATATCTTATTTAACGCACATTCATCTTAATGATCATTTTCTAGAAAATAAATGCATATATGTGGGAGAGGGTCCTGAGTAAGTGATTTAATAATGTATTTTATGGTTTTCCATACAAATAAAAGGTATTATTGAGAATCTGTTTATGAAAAAAAAATAAAATTTTAACTCTCCATATGATCTCTCCACTAGTATCACAAATCACCCATGATAATTTTTTTGCTATCATGTTCAAATGATTTTTTAAATTGTTCTATGTTTTGTTTTTAATTTGTTAAATTTATCATTTTCTTACTAGAAGATTTATATTTTTAGATCCAATTATTATTTTATTCATTTATGGGTAACACACTATAGAATCAATATATAGTATAGAGTCACATTGACCTGGTATAAGAATTCCCAAATTCATATAGTGTAATATTATTAGAGTTGAAATATTGTTATTGTGTCTATATAAAAAGTAGAATTGATACAGTTTTGTAAAAGAAGATTTAGACAAATTATGAAAAATATGAGGACCATTTGTAACAAATTTTGAAAAACTAGACACTTTTTAAACATGTTTTTACTATTTTGGTTGCTGTTTTGATTAATAGTGTAAACGTGAACTAAAATTAAAGATGACATCTAGTTATATATGTGGTGACATATTGAAAATTAATGGGGAACCCAATAATATTTTATTATTGAGAAATTTATGTCTCCATATATAACCATTTAATGACCAACTACTAGCCCTCTAATAGTAATAATATGTTATAAAATAATAAAATATATGTGTTTTATAGGAACATAACCCAATACCTAATTTCTACTACAAATTTATTATCAACTAATATATATTTAAATATATGTTTTTGTAGTTATATTTCTCGTTTATATATATTTTTTTCATAATAATTATAAAAATTCAAAAGAATAAAAAATTTATGCATTTTATAATTATATGGATCAAATAGAAACAAAATGTAAATTATGTGATGAATAATATTCTTATAAGAACCAAGTTCCAATAATATATCTATATCACATAATATTGATCATTCATTACCAATAAATTTCTATATCAATATAGAAACAACATTCATTGAAAATAGTTGTAAATATTATCATTCAAAATAATATGGGCCAATAAAAATAAAATTACTCAACGTATATTGTTTTTGGATTAATTATTGAGAGCATATTTGGTGAGTGTTTTTTTGGAATATTTTTAACCATTCAATTTATTTATTTAACCATTAATGTTTTTTCATAATTAAAGATGTATCATTAAGGTTTTATATATTTGGATGAAATTTTACTATATGAGTTACTAAGGAAATCAAAAACTAGTCCTTGATAACATTAAATAATGTTAAGTTTAGTCCAGATAATAAATAGTTTGAATATAGTCTATGATTATCTAATCATAATTTCGTGATTTGAGTGAAGGTGTTTTGGGAAAGCTATTTTAAAATAGCCATTTTTGAGATAAATATTTGAATATGCTTCTATAGACCTTCATTTTTTAATAAATTTTTACTATAAAGATTATTGTCAAAGAAGAATAATGTTAACGATAAAATGATTCTATTGTGTAGTAATCCTAAATAAATAGAATCCTGGTTTTCAAATAAATGTTTAGATAGTAGCTAATTATATATTAGTAAATGGATGATGAAAAATTATTTCCCACAAAATTAGATCATAAATATGATAATAGTATCTTAATATTTTACATCTCTTATTATTTTATTATAGATTTTGGGAAAATCCTAATTTTACAGTTTATGATTTAATGACAATGTATATAGACCTTTTTAACAAAAACATCATATAGAATAATACATTTTCAATATAGATAAAAGAATCAACTTTTTATATGGAAATGTAAAACAATGTTCTCATTTGTGTGGAATCGATATTGAATTGAATATAAGAATATGTAATATATACCATTATTAAAATTATGTTTTGATTCATATTGTAGATTTTATAGGCTTTACATTATATGGGAAAAACATATCCCATGATTATAGATAATATTATTGTGGTAATTATATCTAGCTACTTTTATTAATACCCACTAAGATATAATATATATCAATAACACTTCGGTATTTTCAATTGAGGTTTCACAAATGGGCCTAGGATATATTTAAAATAATTTTTTACAATTCATATATAAGTTATAATGGAGGATACAAAATATAATATAAAGATATATGGAATATATTTTCATTTAATAGTGGATTATTAGAAATCTAAAATTGTATGTCAAAAAATCATGTTTCGTATAATTGTTCGTCATGAGAGAATACGGATGATAAATTTAAAAAATTAATTAAAGATGAATTAATGAAGAATTTTTTAGTGATAATGATACTTTAATATTAAAATTAACAAAATTATTAAAAGTTATATCACCTCATTTTTCATGTATTTTAATTTATCTTATGACTTTGAAAAAAAATTAAAAAATCTATTATGAATATTTGTAGAGTGATTCCTTATAAATATTGTAATTAGTTAAATTATGGTCATTAGAGATATAAGTAATATATTCATTCTGACTCCACTAGTTATCCTTCATAATATATATTGATCGGATAAATATAATCTATAATATATCTTTGTAATATTTTTCTATTAATATTATATGTTTGATTGAAAGAGTTATCAAAATGATGGAATAATATTTACTAAAGTTGAATAAGTATATTAATTTATTTTTATTGAAAATAGTGTAATTCAAATACCCATTGTATCTTACTAACCAAATAAGACCAATAAATAGAATAAGATAAAGTACTTTAATGTCCCACCATCTTGGGCCACCAATCAGTACTTGAATCGACAGACTCTACTGTACCTTAGGCATCACACCCCTTATGCTAGAGGATTCATATTAGTTACATGGGTCTCAGGTAGTGTAGTTTAGGGAAAATAATCATATATCAAAGTGAAAAATAATGGAAATAATGATAAAACAATTAAGCACATCTTAATTAATAAAATAGAGAAATAACATCAAAGAATATGATGAAAAATGGACATAAAATATTCTCTATCAATGTAAAATAGAATACTCCTTGTTAAGATATAATACAATAATATAATATCATAAGTACAATCGAACAAAGAGAAAAAAAACAAAACTAGGAAAAACCCAAAAAATTGTCATGAGTGATGACCCAACCCCAAACTCCCATGCTCCGTCCTTGTGATATAATCACCTAAAATCAAATTTCCAGATACCAGACATTTAATCAAGTATCATATTTATGGGTAACCATGTTTAATAGTGGCTCAATAGTGGTACGAGTATAACTCCTTTATACATAACCAACAACATCCCTAAATATAATAAGAAATATAAATAAATACATGAAAAAGATTGATAAATAAAAAATATATCATTTTAAAACAATTGAACAGGAGAAATAAATTATCAGTAATTCTTGGGTTCATAAAGGAACCAAAGGTTTGTTATACCACTCCTGATACTTAGGTCTATGGCCATGATCACTCGTAACCACTTTAGTGAGTGTGAGTGTGTCCTTGAGAACATTATTTAGACCAAACTAACCATAATATAACAACAAATGTTTCACCAGTATATATAATAATTTAAAATAGAATTCACCAATATGCGTTTTCTAAGCCATGAAATAGGAAAATTAGTAACACGGACCTCCCCTATTTGAGTTTTCTCAAACATTCTACAATCAATTTGGCAGAATAGAACTCCCAACATGAATTTTATCTGCCATTTAATAAACTAGATAGTAACACATAACACTCTTATGAGAGTTTTCTAAAAAAACATTCGTCTAATTAGAATCAGTCATTATAATATCAAAACCTGACCCCAAGTGTGTTTCCCACACAATAATAAGGACATCCACCAAAAAAAATTTATTTCCTTTCAAGACAAATAAAAATTCAACTCACACATCATCATGTCACTCACCAATCCTTTAACCTATTTAAATTCACTAACCAAACTAATTACTAAAACAAATTATCAAGGTACTTTCACAATATCTATATCAATTTATCATTTCATTTAATATTTACCAACTCAATATTATTTACCACTAATATTTCCATCTCATTTCTAATTTCATGAAACAGTTTTAGCAACTTTTCTTCACATACCATTTATATACATGATATCAAATTAAATTTCTATTTAACCTTTAAAAACATAAACCATTCAATTCATATTACACATGAAATTTACATAACCTTTTTTTAATACTAAAAAAAATCATTAAATATTCATTTTCGATCAATAATGGTTTTGAAATTCCATTTCACAATAATTCATCGAAAAATGATTTTCCTTTCATGTAATTAAAACAAAAGTACATATTTCTAAACCTGTGAAAGATGATGCTTCCATGTGAGTACCATTATTTTATATTTGAAATTAAATTTTTAAATTATAAAAACATGTGGCATTTTTAAAATGGATATGTGTTTTGTGAATCTCATTCATTGCGTGAATTAGTATATTTTGTTCCAAAGAATATTTTCATTGTTATAATTCTCTCCAAAACCCATATGGACATGTTATGTACAGAACAATTTCCAAACATGCATGAAACATTTCAATTTTCTTCTATAAAAATCTCTTGTAATTATCATGGTTGGTTTGTGGACATGCAAAAAACATTGTGCCAGGTCCCAAGTCCAATCCTCCTTGAATGGTTTACTCTGATGTTCACCCGAATTCCCTTAAACTATTCACTAAACATGCTTGGAAATTGTAAAATATAAAAACTAAACTAAAAATAACTCCATAATCATCTTTTTACACAATTTCTCGTATACCATACACACCAAACTTTTCACCTTGGATTGAAACCTCTAAAAACATCTAAAAACTCCACAAAAAATATATTGAGATATACTTGGTCTCCCAAGGTATATCTCAAGCCTAAAACCACATCAATTATTATCCATTATTTTCCAATCCATGTATTGTAGACCAAAAGCTTGATTCTCAAAATGTACCATCCACCAAGAAAAAAATTTCCTAAATAAATGGAATCTCCTAACTCGATAAGGGATGGTATTATAAAAAAAGAAAACTTTAATACGTATATTTATTTAGATGTATCTTCAACCAACCACCACAAACCCCACCCAAAATGGTTTCCATACCATAACCAGATAATTTCATTCATCTCTAGAACACTAAAATAGTTTCCCATGTATAATCAAAACATAGGGAGTTCATCTCATATAAAATGAATCCAATGCTCATAACCATCCCTATTATGTTGAGATGAAAAATTCCCATTCCCTTATATCTTAAGTTATCACTCATATACCAGATTATCCACTACATATCCTATGGTGCTCCCCACCAAATATATTTGGTAAACATTATGATTGTGATCTATGGTGTTACTATTATTAAAATTGACTAAGAAAACACTACTCCAACATAAAATTATTTTACTGGACTAGTTTCTGTTAAAATACCACAAACCAAATTAAACCCAACTGATGAAAAGTCCTTTGTCCAACACTCCTTAGAGCACATAACTCAACCTATCAAACTATTTATACATCACCTGATCATGAAACCATAACGTACATGGAAACCCATAACCATTAAAGAGTGCACATCATATTCTAATCCTAAAGACTAGTTTCATCCTATTACTGGGTCTTAAAACAACCAAAACAACCTTAGGGATTCACTTTGAGCATTGACGAACCACCAAAAACATATTTATACCTTAATTAAAATATCATAAATAATACCATACCTAACCCTAATTATGATTTCTAAAATAGATATTCTCTATAAAGCTATGTAAAACTAGATTCTTTTGTATACAATTACCCAAAATTAATTTCAACAATCTGTGGATATGCCCCATTGAAGTGATGAACCCACCCACATTGAACTATTTTCTCAAGATTAATTTGATAATCCCAACCAAAGAAGTACCCCGAAAACTCTCCATTGAACCAAAAATTATGATCCATGTTTTATGTTTTATTTACTACCACATAGAGTGATTATATCTGGCCACCTCTCTCATAACTATGTGAAGTGATAAATCACACACCACCACCTATTCCCAACATCCTAGAGATAATATCCTCAATATATACTAAAATCAATTCAAAATTATGGTCATACCCTTAATCAGACATAGTTGTGCTCCCCACCTTAAAACATAACTTATATTGCTTCTCAATCATGAAATGAACTAGTTCCTTCATCATAATGTGCATGTCTCTCCTCCCAATCCATGTTGATTCATTGTGGTATCCCATTACAATTATTAATCATGGATCGACTATTCCACCACACGTCGACCCATCCACATTCTCTCTTCTACCATTGGAATATCATAATTATCATTTGAAACCTAGGGTGACTATTCACAAAATCCTCTCATTAATTACACATGAGTCCCAAACCCACACACATGAATTCATTCTCATTTAAGAATAATTTATGTACGCTCCCATACCATCCAAACAATTATCCAAATAGTCGGTTACATATCTAACACCTAATTTCTACCAAGATTCCTTCAAATATCAATAGTTTTTTGGTTACATGAAACACAATCATGAAATAATGATTCAAATTTTTGTGAGTTTTATCTCTTAAAAATTCAAATCATTCACCTAAAATTCATTCCATGACTCAACCACATGTAATTAACCCTAATTGAATAGAAACCTCTTCACTTCTCATATACATGGAACCCCACTAATACAAATAGCATTTTCACTTCCAATCAAGACCTAAGAGTAATTCTTGATTTCGAGCAACAAACCACTCTATGATCACCCCATATTCAACTATATGGTACCAATCTTGACCATTCATTATATCCTTATAATATATTAATATGGATAAGAACACTAATGATACTGAACAAAAAAATAGGTCCTAAACAAAAAATATCCCTAGGCATCTATATTCCCTATCTCAAACCCACCCAAGGACACCAATATATACAGTGAAACACATTCCCATAAATTCCTGAGGAGTCTCACTAGACTCTACTTCAAAGTAACTACACATATCCTAAATAAAACTCATTATCAATCATTCATGCACTCTACACATATTTAAAGTCACCCAAAACCTCCTAAAACCCCCCTCGTTTGAGCTACACTTGATCATAATAACCCAATGACTGGATGCTATCTTGATTTTCACATTTAAGTCCACTTTTCTATCACAACTAGTCTTATAATACAAGAATTAAATAACACAAAAAAATAATATGTTTCCATTCTATTATAATTATCCACATGGTATCTAACATTCTATAACCAACCAAACACTCTTCTAGGTCAAGAACAACCCATGATGTTTAGAGATAGTCATTTCACACCAAACACTCAAGGTCACAACTAAAATGGAACAAAAATAAGCAATTATTTTGGATAACTTATACAAACCCATAACATAGTTCTCAATAACATGGCCTCTATATATCCCCCTTTTCTTATTCACAATATCAGGTCACGCACACTACGACCTATATAAAATAAAAAAATTTATTTAATTTTAAAAATGTTAGGAATATCCCTTAACTCAGGAGCTCTCAATACCCCTAACTACCCATTCATTGAGTTGACATGGAAAAATAACTTCTCCCACACCATAACTGTATTGGTTTCAAAATTTTACAATTTTATTTCACATTACCCTGAATTTCTATAACAAGGGCTATGTCAAATGAAATTTCATGAAAATTTTTTAGAGGGAATCAATTTATAAGATGTACATGGATTTTTTTATCTGAAGACACACAAAATCCGGACATGTGATCATGTTATATACCTTTAACTATTTACATTAATTAAATTCTTTCCATTTTGAGGCTCTGTTAAATGAAATTTTGATTCCATGTTATAGTAGAAGACACTCAATATGTTGTACATGGAATTTTATTTAGTTGATACCTCATAATATTAAATGAAATAAATCCTATAAAATGATTCTTTACATTTAAAAGTTCATTCATATAAGATTTAAAAATACTCATATTTTAGAACATCATATAAATAGTTTTATACACATTAATTAAATGAACAATGTCATATTCTATGTAAATAGGTCATCAATAAATGTCAGTCATGAAAATTACATGTGAATCCTATGTCCCTGATATGATGGATGAGAACATTACCTCTTAAAATATCAATAAAAATATAAAATCTCATTAATCATCAACTAAGTGATCATGTGTACCACTAGAGAAAAAATTAGATCAATAATAAAAGTAAATTTCGTAAAAAAATACAATAACTATGTAATTGGAAATTCTTAATATGTGCGGCAGTTTTTCCTGAGAACATGTTTCCTATCATTTCCTAATGAAATAATATCTCAAATATGTCATTTGAAACTGGTAAAACCTAATAAAATGATCCTTCGATTCATCTTTTTAAGATCCTATCACTATGAACCACCAGTCGGTGCCCAGATTGATGGTAGATACAATAAATTATCCACAACATTCCACACTCTCCAATTTACAAACAAGCATCATATGTCTGAGGTGGTACATTGGGGAGACCATACCGACATATCAGAGTGAAACAACAATATAAATAATCAAAAATATATTAGGTATATCAAGATATATAAAATATGGACAAGATATCCAGGAAAGAACAAAAAAAGGATAAAAATGAAACATTCTATGGAACACCAAAAGATTTTAAAAGAAGATGAAAATTCAATAGTTTATGTGACTTGAAACACCGAACACAAAAAAAACCCCCGAAATACATTTCATCAAATTTATCATCTTCGATAGCTTAAAGAACACGCAACCCTGAGTCAAAATGAATTGTAATATAGTATGCCATTATAAACTAAACATTACATTTTCAGGTACTAATAGTACAAAATAAATTATGAAAACTATTTTTATATATTAATTATAAAAAAATAATTATAATAATAAAAAAATGTGTTATTTAAAAAACACTACTTTTAGGAAAAAGGAATTAGTCGCGCTTTGCACAGAAAATTTCAAAAAAATTCGAAAAGTTATATGATAAAATGAACTCATTTTTTTGAAATTAGTATATACGAATTATCTTTATGTGTATTTTTATAATTTTTATGAAATATTACATTTTATTAGGAAAAATGAAAAAAATTGAATTTCAATTAGAAACATCCTTTTTGTTTAAATTATTTATAATGTTATATTACAAATTGAATAAGTTTAAAATTTAAAATATATAAATTACAAATATATTAATCTAATTGTGTTCATTATAATCATTTCATTTTGAATTTTAATATAAAATATTTTTAAAATTTTGAACATGTTCTCTTTGAAAAACCACTTTCTCATCACATCTGCTGGATTAATGTTACAGTAAAATTTGTAACTTATTTTAGTTAATTTGAAAAAAAATGTATTAAATATTTTTAACAAGAATAAAAAATATTTTTTATTAATTCAATTTCAATTTTTGAAAAAAATAAGTAGTGAAAATAGTAAAAAAATAATTAATGCGAGTAATGTAAAAATTAACTTACTAGGGGTTAAACTAAAAATATTAGGGTAAAAATGACCTAAAAACATTTATAAAGTATATTTTATGGATATATTTAGACCATAAAATAAATTTGGATCATTATTTCTCAATTTATTAGCATTTTTCATGGGAACATTTTGCGTACATATTTTTATTTTCAAAAATTACTAATGTGCCACTCACCTCACTTATAAAAGGGAAACCAATCTCCTCTATTCTTCACACCTTAAAACCCATTTTTATTAGAAAAGAACTTCCCAAACAAATTTTAAAATTCCTTCCTCTCATACTAGAAGAATTATTTTGTGCCTAAATCCCACCTAGTAAGGATTTTGGTGCAAACCTAAGGAAGATATTTGAAGAAGAGGTAACATTTTGTAATGAGAGTTTTTATTTTATTTATTTTTTTGAATCTGTCACTTCTAATTAAAGAGTGATGATATTATAAATATAGTATATTCCATATATTGATATTTTTTGTTGATTTTATTGCTGAAAAGTTTCCACACATATATTAAAAGGGTTATGAAATCAATCATTCATGTGTATGGCGCGCTATCGCCTTACGAACCGATGCTTTCATTTTTTTATTATCGCCTTTCATAGTAAGATGTGATTATGTATATAATGTATAAATATGATATTTGTAAAATAATTATACCACTGAATTCATTTTATCATATATATATATATATATATATATACCATTTTACATTACATTCTATTGGGGATATGATAACGTCGCTTATGTGTATAGCGGACTACCACCTTGCGAAACGATGTGATTATTCTTTAAAAAACACTTTACATGGAAGGTAATATAGGAAAATATATGTGATATACATGAAATAATTTTCATAGTCATGAAATTTATATCATTATAATAACATAGTAAATATTTTTCATTCTATCCTTTTTACTAACATAATCATTATAACAACATTCATGTACGTGTAGACTACCGCCTTTATGAAGCTATGTGACTCTCTATTCATAACCACACAACATAAATGATATATATATATATATATATATATATATATTAAAAAATAATATTTACTTAATTATATTATGTTAATTATGTAAATGTAAAATATTACTTACCACATTTCCATAATGATCATTGAAAAATGGAAATGCACCCATGTGTATATATGACCAACTATCTCAATGATTTTTCCTACACCAATATTGAAATACATATCTCAATATTGGTCTTAAAATAATAATGGATGTGTAAAAAATGATAGTTGTTTCTTTATTATTTCCTTTTATATTATGGAATTATATATTATACACAAGAATTGAGACTTCCATAATGAAATAATCATGATAAAATAAGTCAATTAACACCTAAAACAATAAAAATAATGAAAAATAATTAATGAATGACTGATAAGATGTTAAAAAGGATTATATTTTTTATTATAAATATAAATATGGTTCTTTTATAAAATTATAACATGAGTAAAACCATTATTCAATAGGTTAAACCATGTTCAATAAAAATAATGTGTGACGTAGGGACTTTGACTCAATTTCCATTAATTCAGGCATATTATAATTTGATACACCTAATTTAATAAATATGGATTATATATAATGGACCAGATATCTATGGTACATTCCTTTGTGAAAATATTTTGAAAGAGGTGTTCTAGGAGGAAAAAGTAGCTCAGTGTCGGTAGGTCGGGCGTCAGTAGGTCAAGCGTGGTGGGTCAGGCATTGGTAGGTCAAGCATTGGTTGGTTGGGTGTTGGTGAGGGACGTTGGTGGGTCACATCAGTGAATTTTTCAATGGTGATTTTCCCGATGGTGACTCATCCATTTATGAGCCATTACCCATTTTTGCCACTTTTTCTTGTTTCACCCCTATTATGTTTTATTTGATGTAAATAAATTTTAAAACCTTTTTTGACAATTTATAAATTAATTTCAAAGGATATTAATTATATATTTAAATAATAATGAAAAAAGACTTTGAAACAGCCATGCCACGTGATCATGGCTATTACCTGACTTTCATGTACTTTGAAATCATCTCCCTTCCGTTGATATAGTATAGAACCTTTTCAAAAGACGATATCCTTTATTCCTTAAACACTTTTGTTTTTTCTTGGTGTACCCAAATAATTTATTTCTCATGTAGTTGTGTTTTTTGGTCTTCATATCAATTTTACCATTGGAATCTTACTGCTACTCGCACACCCCCTGTTTTTGTGTGAGGATGAGTTTTTGATCATCTATTCTCCAAAGTAGGTATTCCATCATCCCCCTATTAATTGTGTATCATGAGGTGTTGGTGTACTCATATCTCCTTGTAAATACATTTGTATCCATTTTTAACTAAGATAATAATAAGTTATAAATGAGGGGATGGGAAAATGATAATGATGATCGTATTTTTTTATATGTCATCCTTTATCCATGGTGTGATATGTATTGGTTGTATACCTTCAAAAAATCATGTTTGTTTGTGGTATCCATTTTCACAACTATATGTATTATAAATACATGATGTTTATTTTTATGTTGAATAGTTGTATATATGAAATTCATTAACCATGCATACATGATTAAATAAATGGATTCCCTAGGATTGAACTTGTTCAGTGACCACCCACAAATAATTAAAGTGGAATTAAATAATGATTGTTTACTAAATTTAAATACAATTTGAATTGTTTGGTGTGGTTGTGTTCTGTATGTGTTCTAATTCTAATTTTTACCTTATAAGACTATGCGGTGTGACTATTGGGGGTACAGTTGTAGTTGGGGCCAATCTAGATGGTGTCGTGGCATCTTAGGCTGATAGATCGATTGATTGTGGAACATATGAACTTGTTTTGTAGTGGGACTGTATCTAGGCTATGTTATGGTTGTTGTGGCATGTTATTTGTTTGCAGTAGGGCAGCTAATGGTTGTGTTTTAGGGAGATTCACATTTATGGTTGGGATGGTTATGGTTATGTTATGCATTAGGGATACTGAGTATGGTTATAAAGAGGTGAGTTGTGGGGATTGACTATAAGTTGGGTGTTTCTCTATTGATATAAATGACAGGGAGGTATTCAATTAAAGAGTTATCATGGATGTTTTTTATGGGTTCTAGGAAGTGTGATGTGGGTTATTTTATTATAGTTTTTTTATCTATTTATCTTGGCTGTGATGATGGTTATATGCTAGGTTTGTTCATTACCTAGGTAGGGATGGAATAACTAGTAAATTATTAATAACATCAAAACAGTAGGGTTTTATGTTCCATTAATTGGTCAAATTCAGAAGTGATTGTTCTTCTTCTTGAGACATTCATTAAATATTAGAAACAGAGGTATTTTTTGGGTTGGTTATTTGTTTTAGGAATCCATTGGTTGGGCTGAGTGTTTGAATCCTATATATATACATGTACTTCATTTTTATTTCAATACAGATCCCACCCTAGTTGAGGACTACACACCAAATTCCCCCGCTTTTATGGGGGATGATGTCTTTCTGAAATAACCTGGTGGGAGGATGGATAGATGGCCACATTCTCTTCCTTACTATCTCTTCCAGATGGTGATATCCCCAGACTCTTTGGGAAGGTTTTGTATTGTGAGGCTAATATGTGTGCATGAAAGTTGTTCTTCCCAGTTGTCTTTAGGATGAGATGTTTTTTGGTTCCCATGTGTTTTCAGAATGTGGTTTAGTTTGTGGACCAGGTGTTTGTGGGAAGGATATAACGTGGTTGTGAGGCCCAGGTGTCTCTGGGTGGGGTGAGATGTAGTTGTAGGGCCAAGGTTTCTGTGGGTGGGATGTGGTGTGGTATGATTGGAAGAGGTGGGAGAACCATGATGTATTTCTTTAGGGTGTGAGGGAAGCTAATCAATGGTAATGTGGTGCAGGGTACCATATCATCGATGTGATTTATATTACTTGTGTTTTTTTTTGTGATCGTGCCTTTGGTCAGGTTGGTGTGGCTAGTGTACCTTGTTAGGGGATTTTGGATTTTGCTATTTTCTCATGGGTGCATTGGTATGATTCTTTGCTTGTGCATGAGATACATTGTATTTTTTTAATTATTATACTTGTATGCTCACTCTATGTATATAAAACTAATATCAAGTTTCCAGGGGGACTACATAGACCGTATGGGGTAGTACTATCTCAGGCATTGGGGACAGTTGTTGTGTCACTACTTAGTTTTTTGTTTGGTATTTACTTTGGAGACTCTTGATTTTGAATAAGTTTCATTTTGAACATGCATCAATAATGGTTATATTATATTTATTTATATATATTTTCATTGGAGTTTTTTGTGGTTGGAACATCTTATATTCAAATCATGGTTACTATAAAAATATTAATGTCTCCCATTTTTATGATATTTATAAACCCTTGGTGATAGTTTCCACTCCGGGGCCTACTGGAGGCGGGAATCAGGGGTCATTATCTCTATTCCTTCATTTCAATATTAGAAGGGGTATCTTTGGATGGAGGGGGTAATGAAATAATAGTATTAGAGCTGATGGTTGAAGGATAGGATGAAGTTTGGAGTTATCCATAGATAAGATTTCATGGGTTGGTAGGGCATCATTGTTAGGTGATATTGGTACATGACATAGGCTAGGGAAGAATGGATAGGACATGGGGTTTTCCATTGTAATCTTGTATAAGGAATCTTATCCTACTAAAAAACAAAGTGAGGCTATACCATTTGTTTTTTAGTGACCATTGGAAAGGTACATGCATCATAATGTCTTACATTCTTACTTTAATTGGGTTGTTTTGGAAATTTGAAATGGAAAATGAAATGAGAAAAAATATTTATAATGAATCTTAAATAAAAGTCCATACTGCTCAGGATTAGGAATTCCTTGTTTACCTTTCAGCTATGAAAACCGATCATCATCAGCAAGTGTCTCAAGAAGTGGAGGCTCAACAGGACAATCTGGATGATCAGCGGAGGGTTAATTTAAAAGGACAGGACAACTAGTTGGAGAAAAAGTTACATTATTTATAGTGGAAGACCATGGGAATGTACGAGGGTAGTGTCTCAGACGTGGATATTGAGAGCTATCTCAAGGAGCTTGGGATCCCCTTCATCCTAATCTAGGATACGATGGAGTACTGGCTTCCGTTGGATGTTAGCCATATTAGGGGAGTTGTGAATCAGTGGTGGAAGCTATACCTGGGGGGATAAAAGAGGGTAATGTTATATGGGTTGATTTTGAGAGGAGTTCAGGGGAGAATACCTTTCTTCGACCATGAAGTATAAGGAGGAACAAGAGATACTCTCCCTCCACCAAGGGAGTATGTTGGTATATGAGTTGGGGATCAAGTTGATGTATCTCCTTAACTTCACTTTGGATCTCGTTTAGGATGAGTAGTCCTTGGTGAGATTATTAAAGGATGCACTTAATCCTTCTCTTCATTATGTAGTTACTCCCTCCACATTGTTGACATACATAGTGGTCCAAAAGAGGTGGAGGTATTTAAAATAATTAAATATATAAGAGGTAAACTATTAGTGGGGATACTGAATGGTTCTTATAAGGGAAAGGTTACTAGTGGAAGGTCTCAGGAACCAGGGCCATTGAGGTTTTAGCTATCTGGGAGTCAACCTCAGCAGTTTCTGTTTTGACCTTCTAGTCCTCATTATTATATTCTAGTATTTTGGATGGTTTGTTTTATCTATAGAGTTCATATAAACCTTCTAAGTTATTTATTTATGTCTATTCAATCACAGAATGGTGTAGGGGTAGGATTATTTCTTGCCTCAGAAGTAGTTGTCAGCCATGTTATTTCAGTAGTAGGGATAGCAGGCTCCTACTCCACTGAGGTGAGACAGAGCAGGTGGAATCCAACCTAAGGACGTTCCTCAGGTACCTCGACACGAGAATGGTTGAGGAGCCTATCATCAGCATAGGTATAGAGGATATGGGTTTGATCAGTTACACAACATAGAGGCGGTAGTCCTAGTAAAACCAAAGATCGTTTGAGTTAAAATTTTATTGTTCAATATGATTTCTTATGATTTGATTGATTTGATAGCTTCACATGCCTTTTTTACACTGACTATATCACATGATCTGGGATGATACATAATGAGGATTTTCGTGTCCCTTGAATTGAGTACCCTAATCTGAGTTTACAAAAACTTGTTGGATGTTTTCGGTGATGTAGACTGATGATGGGGCTGAAACATCCCCATGGGGATATTTTCTTGCTATAGATGTAGCCATATGATTTCATTACCAACAATAATTGGTTTTATTCCATACATTCTATAATTAACTACTTTCATAGGAAATTCTTCTTTTCCTATGTAGATGGTTGGTGGGTGGATTTCATTGGAGAGGGGTGATGTTCGGTGGTAAGTTGGTGTGTGGAGCCTCTTCATTCCTTGTTGGATGAGCTTTTAGTGGAATCAATGGATGCTGAGATAGAGGAGGATCCCATATTTTCTAGGGATTTCTTTATTTTATTCACCAAGGAGGTTTTGACTCTACCCCCTTGACGTGTTTTTGAGTTCAGGATGGACATGAAAGCCAATGACTCTTCAATTTTGATGGATTTTTATTCAATGTCACACTATGAGTTGTGTGAGTTGTTGATTTAAATTGAAGACTTCATGAAGAAGGGGTTTATCCATTACAATGTTCCACTATGGGGTTCTTTGGTCATATTCTCAAAGAAGGAAGATGGTGGTTTGGGGATTTTCATACTCTACCAGAGGTTGAATCAAGTGATGGTCAAGAACCGTTACCCTCTCCCAAGGATATATGACATGTTCAACCAACTAAGGGGAGCTAGTTGGTTTTATAAGATAAATTTATAGTATGTGTATCTCCATTTGAGGTTGAATGAGGGTGACATCGTGGATAAATATTTCTTATGTAGGTATAGGAACTTTGAGTTTGTGTTTATGGGTTTTGGTGTTATGAATTCACTGGTCTTGGTCATGGGACTTATGAACACTATCATTAATGAGTTCCTAGACCAGTTCGACGTCATATTCATCAATTACATTCTAATCTAGTCAAAGTCTGAAGAGGAGTATATCGAGCATCTACAAACTATCTTGGAAGTTCTTAAATGGCACCAGCTCTATGTAAATTTATCTAAGTGCAATATTTGGACACGGGAGGTCCACTTCCATGGATATGTCGTGTCTCAGCAAGGAATATAAGTGGACCTATTGAAGTATGAGATGGTTTTTTCTTGGTCAGCACCCAATAACATGGCGAATGTTCGTAGTATCCTTGGTCTAGAAGGATGTTACCATATAATTGTTCCCAATTTCTCTCTAGGATAATCTCTATTGAGGGCTCTAACAATAATGAACTAGGACTTTGAATGGAGTGAGCAGTGTCGTGCATCTTTCAGCTACATGAAGGGGAAGGTGTTTAGTGATCTATTTCTCCAGTTTCTAGATATAGGGGTAATGTTCGAGGTGTTTTTTGAGGATTCCCATATTGGTTTGGGATGTGTGTTGATGCATCAATGGGGAGTGAAATATTATGGTTCTAGGTAGTTTCATCTTTGTGAATGTTACTATTCCAACAATGATCTAGAGCAAGTAGTGGTTGGGTTTGCACTAAATTTTTGGTGCCATTATCTCATTGGGGAGTGCTTTGTGGTCTTCGAGAATCAGAAGATCTTGAGGTATATCTTTTCTCAGCAGGATCCAAACTTGCAACAGGGGGGGTGGATTGAGATTCTTTAGGACTATGATTTTTACATATCTCACACCTTAAAAAATGGAAATGTTTTGGCTGATGCTTTGAGTCTGGAGTCGAAGAGAGAGGTATTTATGGAATCTGCAGATGCTTGGGAGGTGATGAAAGAGCTGGATTCCTTGCACATAGATGCATTAATGGATAGTAGAATAGGTTTCCTACTTCATATGACAATGCAACCATATATGATGCAAGTAGTGGAGGAGTCTATGTGGGGTGACTCAGAGGTAGTGGTGATGCGTGATCTCGTTTACCAGGGTGACACTCTAGAATGATGGAAGGAGGTTGGAAAGAATCAAATGGTGTTCAAAGAGAAGATATTTTTTCACGTTTCAATGAGTTAAGAAATCCTCAATGAGTTTAATACCTCAAACATAGTTGTACAACAGGGTTTTTCCAAGATGTTATGTGTCATGAGGAGCAGTTTTGGGGGTTTGGGATGAAAGAGGCAGTGGAGGAGTTTGTTGAAAAATGATTGGTGTAACATCAAGTGAAGGTTTAGAACCATGTTCCTGGTGGTTTGTTTTAGTCCTTAGATGTCTCCATATAGATGTGTGATGACATCTCAATGGATTTCAGCATAGGGTGACCCAGGAGTCAGGGTGGTTTTGATACAATCTAGGTAGTGGTGGATTGACTCATGAAATCAGCTCACATCTTAGCGATTACGGAGTTGGGTACAGTAGACGCCTTGACTAGGATGTATTGGGATGATATTTTCTAGATACATGGAGTTATGAGGTCCATTGTCATTGACCTGGATATATTATTTACCAAAAAATTATGGAGGTTATTTCATCATTCTTTTGGAACTTAGTTTTTACAGAGAACTTCCTTCCACCGTCAGACATATGGGAAGATAGAGCAGACCATCCAGACATTAGAGTTCATGCTACAAGAATGCATCCTAGATGTTTGTGGGTCTTGGTTGAAATTTCATCCCTCTATAGAGTTCACTAAAAATAATGTCTATCACTCTTCCATTGGCATGGATCCATTTAAAGTGTTGTATGTAATGTTGTGTCATTCACCTTTGTGCTAGAAAAAGTTTGGGGAGACAACTGTTCTTGGCTTTGTGTTAGTGCAGAGTATGATAGAGAAGGATTAGCTTGTTCATGAGATGATGAAGGAATCACATGACTGGTTAAATTTGTGTGCTGATCCCAGGAGGAGGCCCCCGGTGTTCAAGGTTGTAGACCATGAGTTCTTGAGGGTTTCCCCTCAACATGAGTAGTATAGGTTTTCCTTGGGGAGTAATATTTCTCTAATGTTCGTCGGACCCTTTGAGGTTCTGTGCAGATTTAGTAGGGTGGCATACCAATTGGTGATACCACCGCTATTGAATAATGTCCACAATGTATTTCACGTCTCTTAGCTTTATCAGTATCCTCACAATGATTACCATATAATTGATTGGAGAGAGTTGGATATCGAGGATGACACAATGTTTGTGGAGTAGCTAGTGGTGATCTAGGATCATCAGGAGAAGTTGCTCCATAGATAAATCATTCCTTTGGTTTTTGTGTTGTGGAGACATGGTATCATGGATGAGAGTACTTGGGACTAAGAAGCATAGATGCATTCCTCGTACCCAATTTGGTTTTGAGTTCTTCGTTGTCATGTTTTTCATTGTAATGCTTGAAACATGTTTATTATAATATGGGTTGCTTCTTTATTATGTGATGATTGATAATGTTTTGACAAGTAAAAATAGGATGACTAGATTCTTAATCAATAATAATTAATTGATATGTGATTAAACCCATCTGGGTGTGGGAGTGCTTCTTATAGAGGATAATATCTTGACCTAGAGGGAGGAAGTCCCTAACATATGGGTCTGGAAATTTGGTTCTTATGTGGGGTATCTTGTGGTTGTTTGGGTTATTATATGTAGGTGTAGGTGTTCATGGAGGTTGAGGTTCCACTTGATCTTTGGAATCAATAGGGTGGCTTATCCTTGAGAGGTATCTTATGGGGTGGTTTTCCGGACCCCTCTTTCATTCGAGTATGGTTTTGAATTCTCAAGGGAGAGAATAGTTTGATATGTATCTAATGTAATGGATCAAAACTCTCCAATGCATTCAATTATGAAAATTCAATGTTTGATGTGTTTTGGCAGGAAATGTTATCTTAGTGTCGGTAGCTCAGAATCGATAGGTCAGGTGTCGGTAAGTCGTGTGTCGATATGTCAGATGTCAGTAGGTTCTGCATCAGTGAGGGACAATGGTTGGTCAAATTTGTGGGTAGTTTTAGTGACTTGTTCAATGGTTATTCAATTGATGGTGACTCAACAATCAGTGAATCGCATCGGTGACTCACCCATCGGCAATTCATTTCCAGTTTTTTCTTATTCAGTTTTTCCAGTTTCACCCCTTACATTTTATTTGATGTAAATAAAGTTTAAAACCTTATTTGACCATTTCGGAAGTAGTTTCACTAGATATTAATTATATATTTAATATCTTAATTCACTGAGACTTTGAAACATCCATGTCTCTTGGTCATCGCTATGACCTGACTTATGTGTATTTTGAAATCGTCTCCCTTCTATTGATATAGTATTTGGACTTATCTGAAGTCGAGATCCTCTCTTCCTCAAGCTATTTTATTTTCACTTGGTGTTCCCAGAGCCTTTCCTTCATATAGATTAATGGGTTGTGTTTTGTACTTTGGATTCAGTTTTACCTTGAATTCTTCCTTCTACTCATGCACACCATGTTTTGACACATGAAGGAGTAGCAGATCATCTATTCTCCAATGTACAGATTTCCCCATCCCTCTTTTAAATGTTTATCGTGTGGGGTTAGGGTAATCATGCCTTCTTGTAAATATAGTTGGATCCAAGTTTATCGAATACAATAAGAATTAATAAATGAGGGGATGGAAAGATAAAAATGATGATTGTATTGTTTTATATGATATCTTTTATCCATGTTGTGATTTGTATTGGTTGTATGCCATTTGAAAATCATGATCATTGGAAGTATCATTTTTACACCTATATAGATTATGAATACTTACTATTGATTTCATGTTGAATTAATATATATATTTAATTGATTATCCATGTATACCCAATTAAATAAAGGATTCCCCATGATTGTACATGTTTTGTGACCACCCTTGAATAATGAAAGTGGAATAAAATAATGAGTGTTTGTTAAATTTTAATACAATTTTCCTAATTTGGTGTGGTTGTATCCTATGTGTGGTTTCAATATAATGTTTAAATTGTAAGGATTTTTGGTGTTGTTTTAGAGTGTATAGATGTATTTGGAGGCAGTTTGGATGGTGTAGTGTAATATCTGGTTCAAATATTGATATATTGTTTAATGGATGAACTTTTCATATAGTGGGACTACATCTGTGATATATTATGGTTGTTAGGGAATGGTATGTTTATATAGTGGGAATGTTAATGGTTATTTTGTGGGGATAAGTACATTTATGGCTAGTATATGAGCGGTGATGTTATGAAGAGGGGCGACTTAGTATGGTTTCAATGAGGTGAGTTGTGGGGTTTGGTTGTGATAAGGGGGTTTCTTATTGAGATAAAGTACTTGGAAGTATGAATATAATGAATGATGATTGTAGTGGTTCTCTGGGGTGCTAAGTGGGTTGTTTTGTCATAGTTTTCTTCCTCTGTTTTCTTTAGATTCAATTGTTGTTGTGTTCTGTGGTGGTTAGATTCCTGGGTAGGGATATAATAACTGGTAAATGGTTAATAAATTCTATACTATTGGGGGTTAATAGGATTTTTTTTTCAAATATGGATGTGATCATCATTCTTTTTAATATACAAATTTATAGATATCCACAATGACTGTTTTTTGGGCTAATTGTTTGATTTGGGAACACATAGTTTTCACTCAATGTTTGGTATCTATATATAAACATTTATTTCCTTTTGATTTCTATAAACAACCCACCCTAGTTGAGTGAAATTCATGAACACCCCCATTGTTCTAGGAGAGGGTGTCTTTCCCAAAAATCCTAGTGGGATTAAGGATGGATTTCCACCCGCTATTACCTTCTCCCTCTTCCAGGAAGTGATATCCCAAGACTCTTTAGGAAGGTTGTGGTTTGTGAGGCATGGGTGTGTGTAAGTGAGTTGGTCATCATAGGTGTCTTCGGGATGAGATGTGTTGTGGTTCCTAGGTGTCTTCTGGATGTTCTGTGGTAGTGAGGCCCATGTGTTTGCAGGTGGGATGAGATGTGGTTGTGAGGTCTAGGTGTCAACATGAGGGATGTGGTGTGGTTTGTTTAGAAGATGAGGGAGTTCCATGACATATGTTGATTGGGTTTGAGAGAAGTTAATCAGTGGGAAATTGGTGTGAGGTAACCTATCAGATATGTGCTCTATATTACCTTACATTACATGTGTTTTTTGGGTGAGTATGCCTTTAGTGAGGTTGGGGTGGTCAGTATAGCTAGTTATGGGCTTTTGGTTTATGTTTTTTTCTCATGGGGGAATTAGTATGCTTATCCACTTAGTCATGAGAGACTTTGGATTTTACTACTAAGTATACTTGTATTATTACCCTATATATATAGTACTTCATTCAGGTTTCAAAGGGAACTACACGGACCATGCTGGGAAGTACTTGCTCAAACATTATGGATAGTTGTTGTGTCACTACATAAATTTTCGTTTGGTATTTACATTTGGGATTGTTTCTTTTGTATTAGATACATTAATAAGTCCATGTGGGATGGTTTGAATTTTATTTTTTCGATATACATCTATCTTGTCATTTTTTGAGGTTGGTACATCTTATCTTCATATCATTGTTACTATAAAAATGGTAATGGCTCCCATTTTCTGTGAGATTTATATACCATTGGTGATGGAAACCACCTAGGGGCCTACTAGAGGAGTGACTCAAGGTTCATTATCTCCCTTCATTCATTTTCATCTTAGGAGGGGAATTATTAGAGGCATGGGGTTTTGAAAATATACTACCCCATTTACATGTAATATCATGAATAATTTATACTTCACGGCTCTTGGTATTTTAAAATTTAATCATTTCATATATTGGGGTTTGACTAGAAAATTAAAATATGGTAAAGTATATCATAAATAAATTTATTTTCATTTTGTTATATTACTTCTTTGTCATATTTGATATTATAATATTATGTGTGAAATGACATAATATATTTTGTTTTATTTCCACTTTTTACGTGTTTTTATATTTGATACACATTATCAATTCATTGATCAATTAACACTTCAACATTATGATTGGGGTAAGGGTTTATTTCAAAATCTCATTGTAATATATTTTGTTTATTCTTGTATTTTAGTTGAAAAAATTATATAAAAATTTAATAATAAATCCATTTCATTTTTTATTCTCTTTTTATACCTGATATTTCATGTAATTTTACCATTTTCCAAATAAATGGTAAATAAAATTATTGAGAATGTTTTTCAAGAAAATATGACATCGTTCTTATCATCAATCACAAAACCATTTTATTCCAAAATCATGCTTTCTATGGGAAAAATTGTTTTTTATATTTTTTCAAATGTATTATTAATTAAATTTATACCCATTTTTACTTTTAAATAATTATTTAGAAAGGAATATTAAATTTATTCTAAAAAAAATGCATGTTTTTATTTAACAAAAAAACTAGAAGGAATATTTTCTATAATATGTACAACATGAATAAAATTTCCAACCGTAATGAACAATAAAATGTTTTAAATATTAGTTTATATTTTTTGAAGGTTATTTTCAAATAAAATTTTCTTCAATATGTTTTATGAATTTTTATTTAAATATTATTTTAAAAATGGAAAGTATATTTTCTTTAAGAATGTTTTTAAAGATATATTAATTGTATTTATATTCATAAATGACAAAAACAATTCCTTATTATTCCAAAGAGTATATATATTATTAATACCATTTTAATTAATTATAAGGATGGTTTCTGATCATTTTCACTAACGATAGTGCTGATATTTACTTTCTTGATTTATTTTAGTGGTCATTAACTTTCCATACACATATTCACTTTCTTGTGATCATTATAATTTAAATTATCCTTAATTTTTTTTATCATGGATATTCTTATTGATTAAAATGTATCTCATTTTTATATATGGTGTTTCACTTTGAAACATATTATTTTGACTGGGAAAATATTGATAATATGTTTTCCTTCTATAAAAAGTATATATAATGTATGGAATGTATTTTGTGAATTAAATCAATTATTAGTTATATGAGGAATGAATCAGACATGTAGAAATTGGTGGGTACCACTTATAGATAGCCCTTTGATTCATCAATAGTTTTTATGAGATTAAAAAGTTACTAACCTTAGTTAAATTCTTTTCTACCCATTGTTTTTTAACTGTATTGATTATTAATATTAATAGTAGGGGTATCATGTTCTTGATACATTAAATACAATAATTAAAAATTCCCATAATTAAAAATTTAGTAATTATTATCCATGATATTTTCAAAAATATATCATCTTTTGATGTATTTAATTCAAACTTGATTGATTAAATGATGAATGTTTTTAGTTATATACATTTTAATATTGATTATGCCCTATACAATTATTTAAATGTTATAAGTTTCCATTTATTTACCTTTCAATATAAAGTATGCCTTATTCCATTTTTTAAATGGAATAGTTTTTAGTTATTTACCTTTTAATATTGATTTTTCAATATCTGGTTATTTAAATGCCATGTGTATTAAATTATTTACCTTACAATGTTGATTATGCTTATTGATTCATGATAGCTTCCATTATACTTAACCCCTAATTATCATTTCATATAACCATTATTTTTTCCTTAAATAAGAATCCATTAATTATAACATTATTGATGTAAAATTATATGCTATTGGAAATAACGTTATTTTCAAAAAAATATTTTGTTATAAATTTTATTTTTAAGTGTAATATGAGAATCGTGTCTGTATCATGTTTACCAAGAATACTAAATAACTCAATCCTTCAGTATGATATAAATTTTTTCTTATGAAAATGTAATAAAGCAAAAAATTGGATCTGGCCTACTAGGGGTGGGATCACTTCATTTTTTCATAGGATGTTTAATATAATCCATATGAAAAAGATTTAGGAAAACATGGATTATGGATCATTACTATATGATTGACATTGAGGATAAGTATATCATAAATAGTTGGTAAGGTATAGATCATGTTCTTTTTCTGACGATACATTGCTATTTATATAAAAGAGATAGTCATTATTATAGAATAGATTCCCCTATGGTTAATAATGTTTAAGAGGGCACATTGGGCATCACCTGGTCATCACCTGGTGCATGAAAACAGACCCAAATGTTTACCTAGATTGACACTCTCGAGGTATATTATTAAGGTAATTCATATTTTCATTAAAATTAATTATAATGGATTTTAATAGGTGATGAAAATTAATTTCTTAGTTTAAACATAAGGTTTAATAGAATAAAAATATGGTTTTATGTTTTAAAAATACCAAAAATGATAATATGGTTTTACCAATATGAATATTGTTACTCAAAATATGATTTAGTTAATGGATGGAACATGAAGGAATAATGTTAATATTAAACATGATGGAAAATTTGGTGACTACAAGTAACAAAATGGGGTGATGAGTGGAGAGAATGCTATTTCGAATATTCAAAATCAGTTATCCCAAAATATGATTAACAACTGATGAGTTGAACAACTCTAGAACTTAAAAAATAAGATAATAATGGAATTCACAAAGAGATCAAGGGATGGAGATCACAGAATAAAGAATGACTGATTTCCATTATGTCATAAATGGGGAATTAGACACATAAGAAAGTGTCTCAATGGAATGTTAAAATTATTTTTTTAACGAAAATAAGGACATAAAGAAAAGAATAGTTTAGAAATAATGTAGAGTGTGATGTAAGGAAATAAATTTCATCATACATATTTATTTATAGATTGGTGTATTAAATTTATTGAACCTCTTAATTATTGTAATTAATGATTTTTTCTAAATAATTATCCCTTGGTTAAGGAAGGATATATGGTTAAATGAAATAGTTGATGTATTTATTAGGAATCCATAAATTTATTTTATAAGTATTTTTACTAATAGTATTTTGGACATAAGAATCATGAACTTCTATGTATTTTTTAAAATTTCAAAATCATATTGGTCTCCATTAACATAAGAGTTATGGATACCATCATGGGTTTTGAGTTTAATATTGATCATTATTTCAATATCTTCAACACCCATTTTTCAGATTTTATGTGATGGAAGTATACAAATATTAATGAAATTTTGGGAGAAATTTATAGGAATACAACACATTGGTTTAGTATATATTTTAGTGAAAAGTTATCTAAGGAATAGTTCACTTACTTTTTTTATAAGTTTAATGATATTGGTAACAATTATGTGTTATCTTATCATTAATCTTGTAGTGACTGTTGGTCATCATAATTTATAGAACACAATAAAAATTTTCTTAATATAGTTTTTTAAAAAGGAAAACCCATATCTAGTATGACTACACTACACGTTCAACAAGGTTATGGGGGATGAACCCATGACAGAAGAATGATGTGGGTTTAGAACTTACCACTGGCCTAGGAGATTCCCTAGTTAATATGTCATTTCTAGTAGATAAATTTTTTTAATAATAAATATTAATGGTGAACTAGTACTATTACATTTAAGGATTACATATTTATATAATATTTGGGATAACTTCTGTTAACCATATTGTTTTTGGAAAATAGTAAGAGACAGATGTAAATAATTGTAAATCATTTATAGATATCATGAATCATTAAAAGTTAATTATTAGGCTTCATGAATAAAAATTAATTTTTGGATATTCATTTCATAGAGTAAGATATGAATTGTAAATTGATCTAAGAATAAAGAAAAAATTAAAATTATTAATTTGAAATAGGAACATATCATGTAAGTATATTTCCTTAAATTATTGGAGAGTAAAATAGATAATCATCACTAAGAAAATGATATTGAAATAAAAACAAATTCCTCTTATCACTATTTTTTATAATATCAATGAAATTTTCACTCCTCTTTTGATTATGTTTTTGTGTCCACTAACCTTCTCAGGATCAACCACTTTATTATGATCAATAACCAATATCACTCTACATTAATCCTTTTGTGTTACTATTCAATTCATTTGATGATTTCACTTCCAACAATTTTGTACTAAATGGAAAAAAATTATTTGATTATCTCATAAGACCTTTTTACTTCCTTTTCACTCTTATTAAAAGTATGTTTTAGTAAAACCTTTTATAATGTGGGGTTTCGACAAAATACTTTTCAATTGTAAAACCCTTGATTATGGAGTTCAAGATTAAATTTTTAGAATAAAATTTATTTAAGGTGGGGAGAATGTAACACCCAAATATTTGAATAGAACAATTATATTTAATAGAATATGTGACATTGAGAACTAAAATTAAACAACCCACAAAAAATATTTCCATAAATTTAACCTCTAGTATAGCCTAAAAAACATGAAACCCCGATTCGAAAAGAACAATAATATTTCAAAAAAGATAAATCATTTGCATTAAATTATTTTTTATTATTTTTACTAATTAAATTATGAAAATTATCGTAATATATTTATTAGAAAAATAATAATTATCATTTAAATAAAAAAAAATTCTGTAAAACTATATTTTTCTAAAAAACAGATTAGTCATTCTATTCCCACATATTTTAAAATTGTTTTATTCCAAAATTATAATATTTATTTAATATAATTAACTTAATTTTTCATATAATAATATAAAAATTATATTAGGGTGAATTTTCTATGTTTTTCTAAAATATTTCTATCATTTATAGTTAGAGAGAAATTCTAAATATTAATTGAAAAATGCATTTTCATCTATTTATATATATATATTCCAAATTGAAATTATTATAAATTAAAAATTGTTAAATTATATATATTTTAATTCAATTTAAGTCATTTAAATAGTTTTAATATTAATTTTTTAAATAATTTTTGTAAAACTATTGAACATTTTCTCTTAGAAAACCCACTTTTTTCACATCTATATGATTAATTTTAAATTAAAAACCTCCGATTTTAGGAATGTAATTTATAAAAATGGATTCAATATATATTATCATGATACTTTACATTTTTTAATAATTTTAAATTAATTTTTGGCTGAAATTAATAGTGAAAATATATAAAAATTAATCACGACGATTAAGGTAAAAATGGATTTTTCAATTGTTAAACAAAACATATAAGAGTTAAAATAACCTAAAAACATGTATAAAATATATTTTTGGGAAATATATATACCATTTGATGACTAATAATACATAATAATACTTTTTGACCATTTTGGAAATTTAAGAGCATGGTTACACCTTTTTCTTTTAAAACTTTGTATGTTTTCCACTCACCACACATAGAAAATGCCACCACATATTCTCACTTATTCACACCATAATCAATTTTTTCTCTCCCAATACATGACCAAATAATATCTTAAGTGCACTAAAATTATTCTATACATTTTATTTTTGGGAAAAAATACATCCTAAGTGGATTTTTGTGAAAACAAATAAATCATATCTGAAAAAGTGGAAACATTCTTTAATGACCATTTTTATTTCATTTCTTCCTACACATTAGTAAATTATTATTAAAACATGATTATAAAATAAAATCAGTATCTTTCATATACATAAATTTTTTTATATTAATATCTTGACATCAAACCATCCCACTTTCTATTAAATGGGTTACAAAATCATCATTCATTTGTAAGTAGAACTACCACCACTTGAACTAATGTCATTAATTTCTTACATTTCCACTATTAATGGTTGAATATGTTGAGGAATATAAAGTATATATATTATATTTATAATATAATTATACCGATGGAGTCCTTATATGATATATACCTTTTTTACATTAGATTTTTAATGGATATGATAACGTTGATTGTGTTTATGGTGGATTACCACCTCACAAAGCAATGTGATTTATATTTCACTAATGATTTTCATGAAATGTAATATGGGTAAATATATGTGATACAGATAAAATAATTATTATATTCATGAAATATTTCTCATTTTAATAAATGTAATAAATTATATTTTTCTATCATTTTAACTCACATGAAGATGACAACATCATTCATGTATGTATAGTCTACTACCTTCGATATGTTATGTGATTATATTGTCTTCACCACACCACGTGGATGATATATATATATATATATATATTAATATATTAATATATAATTCAATAAAATTTTATTTATTATATATTATAATTATTTAATGAAAAAATATTTCAAAACGTATTTCCATAATGATCGTTGAAAAATTGAATCCTTAATCATGTGTGTGTATGGCCTATAAGGTTCATTATTGTAACATACATCATTTCCAAAAACAATATTTATTATTGGTCTTAAAATTATACTTGATGTATAAAATATGGTAATTATATCATTATTATTATGGGGATTATGTTACTATATAATATTCACAACAACTGGAACTTTAATAACAAAATGCATTTGAGATAACAAATAAATTGACACCATAAAGACTAAATTAAATAAAATATAATTAATAAATGGGTGGGAAGAAGTTATAAAATTATCATTTATGAAGATATATATGTGTGTAATATATTTTTATAAAATAATAATGCTCTCAAAAATAATATATAGTAGGTTAAATCATGTACAAAAAAATAAGTGTGATGTATGGTACTTAATCCAAACTTACCTTAATTAAGGCATATTGTATCAATTAAACCTTATTTTTATTATAATGTATATAATTATCCTTTTAAATGTAATATCATGAATCCATTATAATTCATGTTATTTTGAGTTTCAATTTGAATAATTTCATCTAATGGTATATCACTATAAAATTATTAAGTGGTAAAGTATTTCATAACTCAATTTCTTTTCATCAGTTTATATTACTTATTTTTCATCCTTAGTATTCAAATATTATATTTTAAGTGAATATTGGTTTCCTTATGTGGCATTTAAAATTTTTTATTTTTATTTTTATTTTATACACAAAATATTTTCATTGATCAATTGTCCCATCAATGATAAGATCATTATAATGGTTTATTTTTTAATCTCATAATAATTGTGATTGTCTATTCTTGAATTTCAAATTGAATGAAATTATATAAAAATTTTCTAAAAATATCATTTCATTTTCCAATCCTCATATTATTCATTGTATATTAATGTAATAATACAATTTTCCAATCATTGGTACTTAAAATGATTGGGAATTTTTTTGAATGAAATACAACTACATTTACCTCTTTGATCAGAAAACTATTTTCTTTCAAAAACCGGATTTATAAATGTTGATTAAAAAAAATATTTTTTATTAATTCATTTATATTTCTCGCACATGTTTACTTTTTAAAAAAAAAATTAATATTTATTTTGTTATCAAAAAAATTCACATTTGGATTTTACTAAAAAAGTGATAGGATTATTTTCCCTATCATGTATAGCATGAAAAGAATTTCCAACCATACTGACCACTAAAATGTTTTAAAGATTCTTTTATAATTTTAAATAATTATTTTAAAAGAAAAATACTTTCAAATGGGTTCGTGAAATTTTATTTTTAAAAGATCATTTTAAAAATGAAAATTATATTTTCCTCTAAAATATTTCTATTTTTTGGTATTTTTGTTAATAAATTACAAAAACCCATTATTCATACTCTAATAAGTATATATTGTATTAATATCATCTCTATTGCTTCTATAGATGTTTTATAAGTATATTATTTTTTTGGTATTTCTATTCATCAAATAAAAAAACCATTTATTCTTACTCTAATAAGTATATATTGCATTGATATCATATGTATTAATTCTATTCATAAATTACAAAAAACAATTTATTATTACTCTAATATGTATATGTTTTTAATTCATTGTTCATTTTTATAGTCATTAATTTTCCACTTAAATATTCCATTTTCATTGATCAATAGATATTAAATTTACCGTAAATATCTATATTATTTATCATGATATATTTATTTATTAATCCACGTCTCATTTAAATATATAGTGTTTTACATTATAAGTTATTTTATCGACTGTCGAAATATTGATAATCTATATTATTTCATCAATATAGAAATTTAATGGTAAAGAATGTTATCCATGAATTAAATTGATTATTTAAGATATGCAGAATGTGTTGGACATGAAGAAACATGAAGGGAATGGGTATAAATAGCACCTTTATGTATAAATAGGTCTCATGAGATAAACTTTTCGAATAGAATTAATTAAATGGTTTTCTACCCGTCAGTTTTAGACAGTATCGAGGATAGATCTTGTTGATAGAGGTATCATGTTCCTATGAAATGACTTTAAATTATTAAAAATTTCAATCCTTAAAAATTATGATATTATTATCCATGTTATTTTAACAACGATATTTTATTTTTATTCATTTCATAGTTAGTTTATTGATTAAATGGAATGGGTTTTTTGTTTTACACTTTTTCATATTGATTATTAATTATCCAATTATTTAAATGGAATGCGTGTTTAGTTATTTACATTACCATATTGATTATTCCTTATACTGTTATTTAAATGGAAGGTGTGTTCAGTTAATTACCTTTCCATAATTATTATTCCTTATCCACTTATTTAAAATGAATGTTTTTAAAGATATTTAGCTTTCCATATAGATTATTCTTAATGATTCATGATAGTTTCCATAATACTTAACCCTTACTGATAATTTGATCTCACTCATTTTTTTTTCTCTGTGAGGAATCCAATAAGTATACTTTGATGGATATGAAAGAAAATTATATAGGTAGTAATGTTATTCTCATAAAAATATTGTCGTAAATTTTGTTTTCAATTTTAATTTTGGAAAAATGTATATATCTAGTTTGACAAGACTACTAAACTATTATGTCCTCATGCTATGATTCCTTATATCAAAATTTTATTAAACACAATATTCTATGAATTCATACGAAAACAATATATCATAATTACATTAAAAACCAAAGTCCAAGATATAAACATGGAAAAAATCATCAATGGTCTTACGTCCTTGCCCTATCCAAAATCCACATGCTCCATTATAGTAGAAATATCATTAAGAATCATACATTCCAAAAGACCTACCTATAATCAATTATAATATTCTTGGGTAACTAAGTAAAATGGGGTACCAAAAAGGTTGTGAGTACCATTCAGTTTGAAACCACTAATGACGTCCCAAAATATAACCATTCTAATAAATAATATTCATGTGACTATTAATTAAGTGAAAAATGAATCATATATAAAGAATCATATTAATTAAATAAATAACTATTGATTCCCCCCTTTTACAAAGATATATATGTTCGTACATATCATTTTTGATTCTTACAAATGTGACCCTGATCAACCATACCTATTTCAGATAGTGTTGGGGTGTCTTTAATCATGTCACATGGAACACAAAAATAATATACCAACCAATAGATTTCGTTGTAATTATAAAAATTTTACATAGACCTTCCTAATGATACTATTCTCGGCCATAGCCTAAGATAATCAGTAATAGGGACCCCACTATGATATTTTTCTCAACTATAGAATAAGAAAATTACTATGATGGACCTCTTTTATGAATCTTTTCTCAACCGACAAAATAAACTAACACATAGGGTATTCTCCTTATATTATTAATCCCCCCAATAATATGGTTTCCACACAACTATCTTGATCAGTCATAAGATAACTTTAATTTCATTGAAAAATAAATAAAATTTCAATTCACACATTATCATTTTACCCACAAGTCAATTAAATAATAACAATACCTTTACCAATCCGCATTAAAAATAAGGCTTTTAATGTCATTTTATAAGATTAGTATCAATTTATAATTTTATTTATTGTTTACTAAATAAACATCATTTTTAAAATATATATCGATATCATTTCACATATCATTAAAAAAATTAAGTTATAGTGATCATTACCTATTTAAAAACATAATATCAATTTACAATTTCCCATAAATGTTTTAAAACTATAAAAAATTAATTTAAATTATTGTGAAAATTTATTTTCATGTTATAATAAGTTTTAAAAATACTTGAATCCAAATTTTTTATAATTGATGATTATGAATTGTAATTCACAATCACCCATCAAAAAATCATTTTCTTTTTAACCTATTAATATATAATTTACTAATTCCTACAACCCATAATATTCTCAACCCTCATTTCCCATATGACGAAAACATAATAATTTTCAATTTCTATATTTATGTTCAATTTTAATATAAGGTAATTCAATTGGAATCTCTTTATTTCTTAAGTTTGACACAATTTAATTAGGGAAAAAATATTTGTCCTTAAATAATTAAATCCTTAATTTTTATCATTATAAATAAATTAAAATTATATCATGACACAATAGAAAAATAATTGTAAAATATGACGATACTATGGTTTAATTCTATGTATTACCTACCTTATAGTTATAGGATCCCAGTCACATAGTATAGACCTTTGTTCAAACCAAAATAAAAAAAATTATGAAGTAGGAAAATTCATGAAAATGTGGAATATTATAAATAATCAATGATATTTTTCTATACAACAAGATAATTGTTTATGGAGAGGAGATAGAGTCATAGACTTACATATATATCTATAACACTTTTAATGGAAGGTGAAATAGCCAATAAATAAATGTGATCTTCGATGGGATGTTAGGGGGTGGGAGGGAATGATTGAGGATACTGAGTTGAAATGGAAGAAATGTAGGTGCATCATCTTAAAAATTCATATGATGAATATGATAAATCCCTACTATTTAATGGTAAAAATTATTTAAAAATACACATTTCATTTAGTCATTAATTTATCCAACACCACTCTATTCAAAATTGGTTCACATTGTTTACCAATAATGTGCTAAACATTCTAATTGGATCAAAAACTCTCTAAAACTTTTCAAATTGTTTTTATAAAACCATGAAGAAACTATGTTCTATGTCCTTGGTCTATGAAACCTAAATTTGTTTAATTAAGTACATCCATGGATTCTCCTAAAAAATGAATAACCATGATAAAAAATAATTACAAATATAAAGTTAACTAAAAATAACTATATTTATAGGGTGTTTCAGGGCTTCTTGTAAACTTTCAACACTAAACTATGAACCCTAGACATAATCCTCATGAAACAACCAAAACCGAACATAAATATCTTTAAAATTATCAAGGAGACTAAGGCACCTACCCATCCTTAAACCATAGAAAAAATATTCTCGTATGAATTTACAAACCTATATTCTCAATCCAAAACATGGTTCTAAAATTAAAATTTCCCACAAATCTCAAAATATAAAATAGATAGTGATTCTTTTAACTCTATAGAAGTAAGGTTTTTATAATTATATTAGATTCATTATTATTTATAATAATTTATAATGGTAATTATAGGAATTCTCTAATGAGTTCCTATTTTATGTGAACATATTTTTTAACTATCAAAGAATCCAATAATATAATACTATTTTGTAATGGATTTATTTGTGTTTATATGATTTTTTATACTCCTATTACTTATATTTTTTAGCATACAAATATAGAAGATATTTTCTTATTCAAATAAAAAATATGAATATGTGGTATTGAGAAATGAATTAGAAAAGGAATGGGGAAGAATATGACCATCAAAATAAGATTGAAAGAATATGGAAAATTGATATGCATCATGAAGTTATAATAACCCATAACTCAATAAAATGTATAATTCCATAGTTTCATTCCCAATCAATTACTCATAAAATAGAAATTAGTAGATTTTCATTTAACACTAAGATAAATGAATTTTATATTTTGGTGTCACACAAGACCATAAGGGTTTGATTACACAATACTTTCACCATTATCCTTTTTTTGTGATCAATAATTCCAATAAATACCACCTCATAAACCATTTTTTCAAATAATCATCTCAAGGTTGAACATTTTCACTCTCAGCTTATATAACTCAGTATTTCATTATTTTACCTAACCAATGATTCTCATGGATCCCCATAGGTGAGTTACTTGTGGGAATTACATGGAATATACCCTTTATTTAATTACCATAAGTTATAGCATGCAACTCCCACTAATGAGGAACACAAGTTAACAATATAAGTTTATAACCCACAAAACCCCATCATTCATGAAACTCCAAACATGTAAAAAACCTATGAAATAGACTCTTTGAATACCATTTATGTTGGAATACTATGATTTATATAAAATTGTGTTTTGTGTGATTCATTTATTGAGAAACAAGGTATCTTTGTAGACCCATTTGTGCCTCTTTCATTACACATACTTCAATTGGGTTAAAAAAAATACATTCTCCATATTATGTTAATTTATATATACTCATGAAAAATCAATTTATGTGACTAGTGTTGTTTATTTTCATTCCCAATCCCTATGCATCATACATGGTTTGGGAAATATCATTATCTGTTTCTCTTCAAGATTTTATGGGAAGTGTCTATGGTTGTTACCCTTCAGGTATTACTTTTATACGCTCCATTTATTCTCTCATGGATTCTAATTAGCTCCTTAGGTATCATATTTGGTGTAATCCACAATAATATCTTAATAATGTGATACTAATTTTGTCCACCCACTGTGGCATGATTACATTAAGAAATCCAAGGTGTGATCCCCCAACACCATTACTAATTATAAATCATTTTTAACACAGCCATCTTTCACGAGACCATTATGCTATATGGTATGGTCTATTCACATGAACTATAATATTAATCCTTAATCAACATTGGTTTTGGTTTCTTTTTTTATAATGGAAACATATGATTCCTCTTTTCAGTTCAATCCTAAAATTACCATAATTACATATCCCTCGGGAATGGAGGTATATTTATTTCATTATCATCTTCTTAGAGTGTACCAAACCTTCTCCAAAAAACTTTATATGTATTACAAGGTAATTAATCCATTTAGAGTACCACATCTGATATAAAATTTATATCTTCCCAAATATAAAAAGTTTATATGGAATTGTCTCCACTAAACATTGATATGTGACCAAATTATATGTGATAATCATATGTGGAATCATCCCCACCATTCCATAAATTGTTTCCTTATAAATTTTGATGAGCCTAATAGGTATCATGTGATGAGACAACAATAATTCCCAAATGATGCATCAGAAACCCATATCTATGTAATAATCCTAGAAAGACTTATGTGGAAAGCATAGAAATCATATTTAGACAACATGGAATAATTGTTCCTATTTGTAAAGTAATTGAACAAATATTATTTTCCTGGTTTGATGAGAACCAGATGCCTCAGGTGATGACCACCTGACTCCATTTGTGATGATCATAAAAAACCATTATTACTAAAATGAGATCTCTATGTACTCATTATAGGCCAAGATCTCAAGATTTATCATGCCCTGGGATATTAACATAATATTCCTTATGAAATGATGAAATAATTCCTATAAGAACAAGATTGGTTTTCCTTATGTGAAACACCTATGTTTCCTAGAGTTATGAGTACCAAATCCCTAATAAAATAAAAATTAATTTTCCCATGTGATGAGCATGGGATTCCAATAGAAACAAATCCTAGCATATATTTTGTGATGATCATATTATTCCTTGTTTGAGGATAATAGGATTACCCTTTTATTGAACCCATGATTCCCTACATTAAAAAAATGTGATACCCTCACAAAAAATCAAACGGAGTATATTTAATGATTCCCAATGTATCAAGAAAATTAATACAATGCCTGAAGAGGCGTCCACTATATCAGAAGATATTTAATCTACTATGTTTGAAAATTATGTAATTAGTGGATTTACACATGGAAATGGAATCTACAATAGGATTAAATAATAAATAATAAATATATGAGGGAAACATAGACTTTGAAACAAGATCTATGTGGGGATAATCGATTGACATGGACAAATGAAATCATCTTGTTATAATAATGGAGAAAACGCCATAGAACTAGGTCGTGATCGGACACACGCCTTTGGAATATAGAAATGTACAAATGAAGGATCAAAATAATAAAAAATTCATTCTAGCATGGCTATCATGTAAAAATGAATTACAAAAAAGAATGGTGAACAATATGTGAATTCTGTTTCCTTCGACAGTGATTATATGACTAGTGATGGGATTCACAATCTTCATCCTAAAATAATGGAATACCTAGAGTGAATTAATTATTCTTTGAAAAACTGTAAATGAGTATCATTATTATTTATAATAATTATTTTATGATAATGGATATCCTAGAATTAATTACATCTAATATTATAGTGACTATATTAGGAATGTTCTATTCATGCCTAACTAGACACATCATTCATTACAAAGTCTCAAAGAATGGATTCCACCCCAAAACATAACAAATAGAATTGGGAATCAACAATATATAATGAATATAATAATCCAATCCCATCTTATTTTTCCTTGATCCACACCATGGGAACCTAGGATATGGTAGGCTATTAACACTACCCGATGGAGAATAACTAATATTGAACATGTTTCCCCACACATCATTGTGTCACCCCTTACTATCTTCACCAGTACATAGGGAGATGATTCTACAAAACTAGAATAGATTACCTTCCATGTTTTTAGGTGATTTCAGTATAGTCTCCCATTCTCTTTCCTCAACACCAACATTCATGGAGGTCCTCTCTATGATGAGAAGATATATTATGGTGTTTTTTCACATGTTACCACCAAGAGTCAAAGTGGTACTCCCCATACAGACGAGGTATACTACCCTTAAGGTCATATTCATGGTATAGGGATTATAAACCAATACAAAGGTCTTTCCCAAGATACTAAAAATATGTCCCACAATATAGCTCTCTACGAATCTCACATGCTCAAGATTAGGGAGCTCATTTATTTAAAATAGATAAGGGACAGGGGTACTAACTCTAGTTCAACCCTAATGCTATAGAATCAATTATTTTTTGGATTGGAGACAGGTGTTTCCATAATTTACAACACTAAAATGTGTATGAAATCATTGGTTGATGATGTACTTTCTAAAATCTAAGTGTTTTATAGTCCAAAGGAATCGTTAATAATATCAATATATAGAGGATGTATCATATTAAATTCATATACTCTATAATTATCCATTAGAACAAACATTGATATCTCTTTTCTCTGACTCTATAGTGGAATTTTTAGAGATGTGTATGTGTATTATGGATCCCAATATTGAGAAAAAACATTCAATTTTTTTGTGGTAGATTTACGACCATTCTGACTAAAAAGTGTTTATGTAATATATTTCATACATGGATAAAGTTATGACATTTATATCTCCTCCACAATTCATGTCCTCATCCAATTTAAATATACCTCAAATGACCTATATTCAAGCCAAAAACTAGTAGAAGAAAATATATATGTTGCTTCATACGGATTCCCCATTATATCATATAGAATAACTGGGAGATCATGGGAAGGAACACCCTTAACATCAAGTGTAGTATTATCATAGATAATGGGAAATCAATGTTAATAACCAGTTACTAGTTATTTTTTTCTACAAATAACCATTCATGTATGTATCCAAGATGTTATTATTAAAAATCCCGAAGAATATCTCCAATAGAATATACATATTATCCCCAATCGCCTATAATGTTTTCAACTAAATATCCTAAGTATAACAAATCACTTTCTTGATCTTAAACAATATTTCTTAATAGTTAACCTTACCATTCTTCCACAAGATTAGTATTCTAATTCATTTAGTTACTACCAAATCCTCCACTGATACAATACTAAATTACAATTAATGATGTTCTTGATTATTGATGAGGCATTGAACCATGTGATAATATGGGATTTTATTTTACTATTTCCCTATGTAGTTTATTCTCCTCTTATGAAAATGACATGTTCCACCATTCTTCCCTCCAGATGATTCTAATGAATCGTTACAACTGACTAATACTATGGTGAAATTTATCACTTATAAATCACCCCCGAACTACATTCATGGGCTTGAAACTAAAATAATATTCATTACACATAGGATTTAATACTATGTGATATGACCAAAGCTAATAATATTTATATTTTAAATCATTACAATTTGAAAAAAAATTATTTCACATAATTCACACACAATCCCATGAACCAAATGTTTTTTGTGTTTGAGAAACATCTACATAAGAATCATATTTCATAATAGTTTTAAACATTTCCCCATAAATGACTCACAATAGACTATAAAATCCTCAAATTTTCAATGATCCAAAACCCCCTTTTGGTTATAAGTCATAATTCCTTTAAGAAGAAATTTAGTAATTTTCAACTTTATTTATACACATTCACAAAGAATATGTTCATCATAAGGGTAAATTACTCTACCAATATACAGTTTGTTTTTTGGGTATTGTATAAAGTGGCTAAAATTTTTTTGTGGTTATTTAAGGTTAAAACCCTATTGCATATATGTTATCTAAGACTCCCTGTATTTTTTTAAAGGAAACTCTGAGTTTCATAAGGGTAGCCTAGCCTTCAATTAGGTGTAACTCTCAGCTTTTAAAGTACGTGTAAGGGTAGGGATGACATGTATAAGGTAAACTCCTTAATTTCAAAGGTTATATAATGGTAACCTAGTACCCTCACTAAATAGTTATAATCTTTTTAATAGTAGAACAAGGTTACCATTACGCATCACCCATTTTGACATAACTATGAATTTAGACATGATTTTTATTTTTTTCTTCCCATACCAAATATATAATGTGTCTTTATTATTTTTCAGTATTAAAATCATGGGATTTTAATTCCTATGAGTCATTATATCTTATAAAATTGGTTTTAAAATATATTATTCTTTTTACGAAAAATAATCACACCAATGAAAAATTAAATTGTTTTTTTATTTTTGGATTTTAAATTCTCCAAATAATAATTCTATATTTATATTTATTAAAATAAAAGAAACATTGATGGCTCCTATTTTTGGATATCCGCTTGAGTATGGGTAGTCCAAAATTCCTTTTTCAATGTTCTGTAAGGTCTTCCTCAACTAATCCATGTTTTTACTCAGGTTTTTGAGTATGAAATAACCCTATTTATCCCTCTATTCATTAATGAAATGTTTTTACTACAAAAATTCCATATAGGATATTGTATTTTATCTTATCATAATTTATTATACAATTAGTTAGATAAATGTTTGGATTAAACTGAAAAATATAATGGCATAGAATTATCAAAGAATAATAATAAAATTCCACATGATTCTCTTAGATTATTATACGTAGAGTAATTACTATTGTGTGATGATTCTTTAATATTGATCAATTTTAGGAATCATTGTAATGAAAATTGAGGAAATTTATAAATAGATTTAACGTGGGTGGTGATTCATTGATTAATAATGACATTGATATTGAAAAAATAAGGTAGGGAGTTCCTTACCATGTAGATGTTGTGAAATTTATTTTTATCATTATATAATGTGATGTACTTATATGGTTAGAACATTCTTAAGTTTGATATCATGTGTGTATGTGAAACCCATGATATCATGCTTAAGTAGATCATATGTGTGTGAATTTCTAGTTCTGAGACGTGTACGGACTTTTATATGATATTTATATGATTTAATCATATATTCTTGAAACACCAGACCAAAATATGTTGCATGTGGGTTTGTGAATGGCCATTGACACCAGTCTTGGATATGTGTTATTATTATTTTTGTGTTTCATGTCTAACCCATGATTTATTTTGTTTTTATATGGGTGTTTACGTATTTCCTTTAGAGGAATATTCATGATATTCCTTAATATTAATTGTTATGATATTTATTTCTTGTGATATTTCATAGCCTGTGGATCCTTTTTTCATGTATTAGGGTCTAAAACTGGCTCAAATAGACCCTTGAAGGGGGATTGTAATGAAGTAACAACTCTAAATACTATGCATTGATTTATGGTATGAGTTAGATCATAGAAATGTTAGCCAATGAGGGAGTAAAACATGTACTTAAGATGAGTGACCATCATTTATTGGACCATATTGGTGATTTCTTTGTAGGGGTGATGATTATACCCAAATACATCTAACATGTTAGCTGAGACTAACCATTATATGAGTATTACTAGCATCATTATTGTACACCCTATGAAATTCCTATTATTAACCATCATCATGGTGGGGTATGCAGTTTTTGGGATAAAGACCACTATCATGGTGAGGGACACGGTTTTCCAAAATATGGACCATATAAATATTAGATATATTCTTCTAATTACAACATACTCTAGGAATTATAGCATGCCTCTAGAAATACAGTAATAGATAATGAAATCCTTATTGGAATTATGTTTAAGAAGTAATGGTTATGTTTGTGGAACCTTGGTTAGTTCTATATCGATCAGTGCTTGTGCGGTTGTATGATTACTTTTAAATTTGATTTTATCATGGTATACACTCTCATGCATGTGAAATTGTGTTAAAGATTAATTGGTGGTGTTTTACAAAGATTATACTCACACAATTATTGTGAATGTATATAAACATATATACGTAATGATCAAATACAATGGAAAAGAAAAGTCCCCATTGATAAGGATGAAATAGACATATCATGGAATGCAAGGAGATTCTGAGATGGATAGAAGAGTGATGTCATTGAATTTTATTTATATATTTTTCTTACTTAAACACATTTTGACCGTATACTATAGGGGATATTGGTTATTATTTTGTATGAATTAACATACTTACCATAATATATGTTATATTTTTTATTATTAATTCTACTATTTTGATATGTTTTATTAATTTTACTTGTATTTATTGATATTATGTTTATAGTATCCCCACGAACAATAATAATACCCTTACTACTAGTTGAAAAATGATTGTATAAGGGGATGAGAACATGAGGATATGTTGAACTCCAGATCAAACCCATTAATTCAGATCAAGGTGTTACAAAATTGTATCAAATGCATAGGTTCCATTCTTTCCTTTCTATTGGTGTTATGGTAGAAATAAAATAGGATGTGTGGAACATGGGTAGGGATGTTTCCATGTGCCTCGACAACTCATGAGTGACATACCTCTAAGTTACTAGTGATGGGATTATTGTTACATTTTAGTGAAATTTTAGTATGTTAATGAATTATTATTTGGCATGAAAGATCACATGTTATTTATATATATATACATATTTTTTGTGTTATAGTAGTTATTTAATTAAATTCATTGTTTAGTGATATTATTTCTAGATAGAGATATATTAACCATTGTTGTGATACATTTATTTGTTTGTAATTATTTTAACTTGGTCATTTTGTGATTATTAATTGTATATAATTATGAAAATCATGTAGGTATAGAGGACCATACATGATCCTTGAGGATTAATATGAAGGTTCTATTTCATTATTACTTATAGATTCTTAGGATATGTTTTTAGTAATCCCGTCCATCTTTTAATGAACATATTATGATTTTATCTATGTAAGATGAAACAATTGTTTTAAGTATACATTGGTTTTTTTGAAAATGTTTCCTTATAGAAATTTTACTAGACAACCTGTTGGAGCATGCTAGAACACTCATCTAATAGTGGATGTTATAGTCCCACCACTAAATATGTAGGTGAATTCTCCTGCATCTTCTCTCGTGGTTGAAGTAGAATATCCTCATTATCATGGAGTGTTTTACAAAGTTTATATTCATGGATAACGGGGTTACAAGAAAATGGTTTACTATTTTCAATATTTTCATCTCCAACACCCTCCATACTTATAGGGAAATTAATTCCATCATGATTCTATAGACCAGATTTTACAATCTTCAAATTCCATTTCACAGTGGGCTTCATTCCAAGTAGGTTGAAGCTAGACCACACTTAGGAGTTCATAGAGATTTTTTATGTTTCAATGATGTTTTTTGTTTTTTCATTACATTTCATATAGTTTCTTTCACTTGACACAGACATTAAAATATATGTTTTATTATCTCTAGATATTTCCATTTTTTCTAGTAGTTGTCTTCATTTATAAACATCTATGGAACTTCATGATAATAGAAATAGTTATCTTTGGTGTGATTTATTTTATAGATTGGAATAATATCTATCATTCACACATCAACTACTAACTAAGTCATGTATGATTTTTCTATCAAATGGGGGGAAATTGTGTAGTGATATGTGTATTAGAGTTTGAAACTAGTTGAGTGATCATGGATTAAAGTCGGATTATATTTATTAGAGTGAATTATTTTGGATTATATAGTTTAAAAGATCAATTTTATCCTCATTGTATTTCCCTCCAATTATAGATCATTATTAGGATGTGTTTCCCAAATACTTTATTGTTCTACCTATCGATAAAGGGTTTGAGTTCATATTATAACTCATGTTAGGGATATATTCTATGTCAATTCATTCTTGTCACATGGATACTACCAAGTTAAAGGAAATCAATTTTTATCTTGATTACATAAATCATAAGGGATTTATCAAACTAATTATGTCACCCTAGGGTGATCTAGTATTGTTCTCCCAAAATGAAGAAATTATTCTTTGGATATGCATGGATTAAAAAATTTAATGTAGTTAATGGTGAAGCATAGGAACCCTTTATCTAGGATTGATAATTAATTTTATTAGTTAAGAGGATCTTTTTGGATCTCTAAGATTTATCATCATTTAGGACTCTATCAGATACAAGTCATAGAGGAAGATTCTCCAAAGGCAACATTTTGGAGTAGATATGGACTGTATGGGTATATTTTCAATGTTTTTGTGTTGTATGATGCTCCAATAGTATTCATGGATCTCATGAACATGATTTTTCCATCCATATATTTACTATTTGGTTATTGTGTTCTTGTGCGACATCTTGATATACATTAAGACTTCAAATATTCATTATAGGATCCATGAGATGCTTTTGAGTATAATTCCAGTGTAGAAAATATATTCCATTATGTCAAAGCTCCACATCTGGATTCTAGAGGTTAATTTCCTAGGGAATGATAATTCCTACGTATATATTTTAGTTCAGGCAAAGATGGTAGAGGATTTGATATCTTAGACATGTCCCATGAATGTGTTTAATATCAAGAGTGCCCTTTTAATTATGGAATACTATCAATTCTTAATCTATGAATTATAACATTTGGACTTATTAATAATAGTAATGTAAAAAGGTTAAGTATTTAGAGTGGTACGATCATTGTGATGTGGTATTTAATGATCTTAAGAGAATATTAAGTATAACATAGATTATAGCAATTCTAGATCCTGTTTTTTGATATATAGTTTACTATGATGTGTTAGGTGTTTTTTTGGAATTGTCATGATATATAGAGATCATGAAGTTTTATATGGTTCATGTAATTTTTAACTCTATTATAGGAACTACCTAACTCGTGACTTAGATTTACCAGTTTTGGTCCTTTCATTAATGTGTTTTAAACACTATCTCTATTGTAATTTTTTTACCCAAACCACAAGAAATTTTTATGTATATTATCTCAATATGTTGTCAATCCAGGATAGAGTTAATGGGTAGATTATTTTAAAAAATCAACTTTTATATGACATACGGTCTGATAAAGGTAATGTATTTGTAATTTTTCATAGAAGTAAAATTCCAGAGACTCTGGATCTTTGAGAGAAGCCTTCACAAAATGAATATAATAAGATGAGGTTGATGTCTAAGTGGATAGAAGATTCATTAGGGGTCATGGTGGGATGATATTTTCACCATTATTAATCATGTATTCTTTTGTAGACTATGTGATAATGATCCAAGAATCAGATTCTAAGTGTGAGGTGATGTGAGAATTCTGGGTGGGAATAGATTCAAGGGATCTTCATGATTCTAACCATGTAATAGGTAAAACCCCTTCGATAGAATCTTATATCATTAGAATATAGGGGAAGATCATCTATAATCATATCCATGTCTTGAATAATTTGCATTAGGGAAACAAGGTTGTAGATTATTTGGCATCCATGGTGGTCCCTGATGACACCATTACTTATTTATCTAGTATGACCTCATTTCCTACTGAGGGAGTGAACCTGGTTAGTGGGGATGCACTAGGCATCAACTATTATTGGCATTCTTGATTCATTTTTTCAGTTGTATCTTGTTTTTTGTTAGTATTCTGTACCCTATATCAATTTAAATATATTATGATAATGATTATATACATCCATTGGAGAGAATATGTACCTAATCCCATGAGGGATAATTTGATATGAAACATTAATGAGTAAAATAGTTCTGTGCATCTAGTATCATTGATGATATACCATTCAATTAGACATCAGTTTTAGTAGTTATATATGAAGTGAGACATCCTCATATTTTTTCATGCCTTTCCAACAAGAGGACAATGTTTTAGAATCAACATCTTCATGGTTTAATTTATCGAAATTTGGTACCTATGTGGTTGTTGGATGATGTGAATATACACTTCATGATGGGGTGAACGAAACTACAAAGGATTTTTGATGTTGTTTGGGTGATGGTTGATTAGTTGATGAAGGTTTCTCATTTCCTTCCAATTAGAGTAACCCTTCAAGTTCATAGGTATGAGAACTTTTATGTATGAAATTTTGTATGACTACATGGAGTGATTTTTATTATTCTAGAATATAGGGAAGCATGTTTCATGTTATAGTTTAATTAAATACTATACATGGGTTTAGGGATTAAAATGAAGTTTATTGTGGAGTATTATCTATAGAATTATGGATAGTCCGATAGGAAGATATAAATATGAGGGGTCATGTTATGAGAAATCATTCGGGACTTTGGTTGGACTTGGGATGATCACCTAGCCTTGGTTCATTTTGTTTACTGTAACAACTACTTTGAATTGTTTTATATGTAACATTATGAAGATATTTATGGACAATCATATTTCTAACCTCTATATTGGAATTAGTTCTGTGAGGTGGATATTAGTGGTAAAAACATTTTATAGGAGGCCTTTAAAATAATATTGATGACATGGAAGCAGTTAGTCACCGCTTAGAGGAAAAATAATCACATGAAGACGAGATCATGCAACCCTTTAATTTCACATTGGGAGACTGTGTTTTCATGTGAGTGGCACATGGACTAGTACTTGTGTTGTTTTAGAAGAAAGGGAAGTTATTACCAAGGGTTATTTGTTCATTTTAGATTATCATGAATATTAGGAAAATTCCTTAAATTTTGTATATTTCGCATTCTTAATAATTATTGCTAAAGAATACAAAGGCATTAAATTGGATCTAGATCAATCATATGAGGGAAATCAGATCTATATAGTCATCTAAGGTGTGAATGTTTTAGGTGGAATGTAGAAAAATTTCCAAAATACTATGGCATAATGGAAAGATATAAGAATAAACCTATGACTGGGAATATAATCTGTTATCCCAATGAAGTGAGCTATTTTAGTTAGAACTATAGAGACACTTCTAGTTGATGATAAGTTATTTTACATGTAGAATGGTAACATACTAAGTTTTAAAAGTTCTTTAGAACCCATATTTGTTATAATTTAAAATTTATTCATGTGAAAATACAATAATTTTTAACATTATTTTTACCCTTATGTAGAGGATAGGTTCTGTGTAAGGGGAAATGCCTTCATCCTATATGAAATTTTTTTATGTGTTTCATAAATTTAAATCTGATTTTTCATGGGTCAGATAACGGTAAAACCTCACCGTGTATGGTTCATATAAGAAACTCTCTTCTCACATAATTTATGTATGAATTTTATAAGGGTATGTTTTTTCTTAAATTGATATACATGGTTAGTGTAGTCTATTCCAAGAGGTCACACTATGTTTCCAAAGTATGTCTGAGGGTAGGATTGTGTTGTCTAGGGGTAACTCTTCATTTTTAATTGTTTTGTAAGGGTAACCTAATAACTCCACATGACATTTATGATTTTTTTAAGGGTAAAACTATGATACCATTACACAGTGACCATTGTGGAATAAAGATAAATTTTAATCTTATTTACCTTTTTCATCATCCCAACTCTAGCATGTATAATTTATTTATGATTCTAGAATCCTAAAATCATGGGAAATTCATTCCAATAACTTTTAAAATTTTATAACCCGTATTTTAAATGATTTTAAAACTAATTCATTAAAAATATATTTAGTGGAAAAATAAATAGTGATTCTAATTTTGGGTTTTCAATGAATGAAATAAGAATCCTATATTTATTTTTATGTAACCAAACCAATTGTTGCATCAATTTTTGGATATCAATTTGACTTTAATCCTAAAAAAATAAAATTTCCATGATTTTTAGGACTTCTTCCGTTAATATATGTTATTTTTCAAGTTTATGAATAAGAAAAACAATATCCATATCACCTAAATTCATGAATGATGTTTTTAAGAGATAAATTATATATAAGAATATTTATTTTTGCTTCTCTATATTTCATGTGGGATTTCTAAGATACATTTTCAGATTCAACCTTATAATATAATGATAAATAATTATTGATCATTAATAAATAATTTCCACCTGATTTTCTAAAATTATTGTGGGGATAAAAATTATAATCACATGGATACATTTTAACGTAGTTTTATTCAAGGAATCCTTAATGACATACTTGAACTAATTAGTACAAAAATTTAATTCATCTAATGATTCTTTGAAAAACATAAACATTGATATAATAAACCATGATGTAAAAGTTATTTAATAGGTATAGGTTGTTTATATATGATATTTATCAAGATATGAAATTGTGTTCTTATATTCATAGACCACTCTTGAGTTTTATGGAATGTGTAACTGTTGTGACCGTGCTTTAGTTGATCACATGTGTGTGCATGTGTAGCCTATGAGAACAAATGGGCCCTATATATGATGTTACTATTACTTCAAGATAAATTATTCAAGTAGATTCTGGAAATTATTTTCATTTATATGCATGAGTGTCCATTTCGGTCCATCCATAATATGTGTTCTTATGATTTTTTGTATAGAATATGTAAAACCATACATGGTTTTTTTTTAATATTTGCGTGCTTATGTAGAATCCATATGATTATTCATGATATTACATATATTTCGTTTCTAATACATATATTTATTATGGTACTTAATAACCTATATATTCTTTCTTCAAGTGTTAGGATGAACATGTTCCTCTTTATTTCTTAGATGTTCCCCTTGGAGGATTAGAAAGATAATGTGACAATGATATAGAATATAGTTCGTTTGATGATATGATTCAAATCACAAACATGTAATAAATCATGGAATTATTCCATAAATGGAATTTTCGTACGATTTGGTTATATACCGATATATGATATTTCCCTAACGGGGTGACGATCATATCCAAATACAAAAAACTAGTCTGGTGGGACATACCATCAATAGATGATAATGACCTCTATCATAGTGGGGTGTGCATTGTTCCAATTAATATCCACCATCAGGGTGGGAAATGTAGTTTTCCTAGTAAAAATAATCATCATGGTGTGGGGATGTATTATTATATAAGGTGAAATGTTGAAATATGACTAACATATGTAGGATTTAATATAGTTTCAAGCTATATTCCAAATATTTTAACCAATACTGACAGACATTTAAATCCTTTTCAACATTAAACAAAATTAGGTATGACTAGGGTTCGTGCAATCTTGGTTACGACATGATGTCTCGACCCTTTTTTGTGTTTGTATATTTACTTCATAATTTCATTTTATTATATCATACACTATTACGAATGTCCACGGTGGAGAGGCTCTATGGGAGGATCTTGGTAACTTTGATCAGGGTGACCTCCCTTGTATTTTAAGTGGTGACGTCAATGTGGTAGTGGACTACAATGAAAAAAAAGGGTGTGAAGAGTTTTCATGCATGGTGATCCAAGACATCATATAGTTTATGGACTAATCTATTCTGGAAGAGATGATATTTATAGATGACTTCTTCACCTGGTGCATCAATCAGAAAGGGAGGAACAAAAAATGGTATTTCATGGATAGGTGACTTGAGAACCTATAATTTGTTGGCTCTTATCCTGATTCCATGGTAACCCAACTTCCAAGAGTATTTTCGGATCAATCACTAGATGTTTTTATTTATCCTTCATTTCTATAAGTGGTGAATACTTATTCTTATCTAGTATTTTGATTTCCTATCCAGGCTATAATCATGTTATGGAATCATTATGGAACAAGCTGGTGAAATGTTGTAGTTGGACTAGTCTGCACAAGAAACTTAAATGAGTCAAAGGAGATATTTTTTCCAAGGTCTTAGAAAACCCTCTCATTTTCATGAAGTGTGTTCCCTTAGCTCAGAGATCAATTACTTGGAATTATATTTATTTAAAAAGTGGGATGAAACCATCTTGAAATAATTTTCTATTAATAACATATCATCGCCTGATTCTATCCAAGAAAAAAAAGAGAGCATCATGGGAATAATCCAAAATCCACTCGCTTAGGGGAGGAAACAAAATGATAATTTTTTAAATTATTTATTTAAAGAAATGTGAAGATTTTGAAATCTGAATATTCTCTTAATAAATGGTTCACACACACATGATCTTGAGGTGGTAGGAAAATTTGATGAAGAACACTTTAAATCCCGCCTCATTGGCATGAATCAATTCAAGAAAGATGGTTACCCAGGGGGAGAAAAAGGTTTTTTCATGTTGTATCAAACATGGTTTCTATGAGTGGAAAGTCCATAGTTGAGTATGTTCTCAATGAACATGAGATATTTTCTATTTTGAAATCTCTCAATCATGAATGTTCACCTAGTTTATATGGATTACCTTGATCATTCTAGATTACCTCATAGGACCTAGAAAAAAATATTTAGTTCTTGTGGTGAGGGATTATTTTTGAGATGGAAACCTCCCCCATGTGGCATATGCCACCAAATTGGGTTTGATTCCCAAAATCATAGATCTAACTTTGTTGAACCATTACCAGCCTATAAGTATGAATAAATTCCAATATAAGGTCTTATATAGTATTAAAGACATGTGTCTTAACACGTTTTTAACTGAATGGGTTATTGAATAACAACATGGGATTATCCAAGGGAGGTCGATCCAGGGAGCCAATGGAATAAGACATGATATTTTTATGGATGTTAAAATCAAGTCCATTGGTTAAAATGATATTATCAATATCAATATAGATAAAGTATATTATCATCTCTAATGGAGAATTATTCTAAAGATCTTAACTCAAATGGGTTTCACTCCCATGTTCCTGGAACTTTTTTAAAAATGTCTCGGTACCCCCTAGTTGGCTCTGTCTTTCATGGGGATAATTTGTGGTTTCTTTAAACCATTTTAGAGAAAATGAAAAGGATACCTAATCTTCTCCAACCTGTTTATTTTCATGAAAAACACTCTTAGTAGGTATATTATATTTTTTAGGATGGTAGCACTATTCCATTTTGGTTTAGGCATTAGTTCCATGGTTTTTTCTCATCTCATGTATGCATCTGATACAATAATTATTCTTAGTGTAAAAATAAGATCCATTTGTGGAATTAACTATATCTTAGAAGAATATTGAAAATAGAGTGGGTAGGTTTCCAATATTGATAATAGAAGAATTTACCTCTCCTCTTGGTGCTCAGAGAGGCATATCAATACCATAGAAATCATCCTAGGAATATCCTAGAGTAATTCCATGGTGGAGTACCTTAGGGCTCCAATATCAGATGGGAAAATTTGAATTATCTTCATTGAAAGGGTGGTTAAAGGAATCACTATTAATATCAACAAACTTGAAAACCTATTTATATCCTTTGAGGGTCTCATCACATTGTTTAATAGCATCCTCATGTCCATCCACATGAATATACTATCTACCCTCAAGGTGTTGAAAAGGGTCATATCTAGAATAAAAAACACCATGGTTGCCTTTATATCGGACTCTCACATGGAAGGAAAACACCAATGGGAAATGTGGTATCTCATGGAAAAGTCATTCAATAAGGGAGGTATAAATATCAAGATTTTCACTAAATAGATTCTAATGTTGTACACCAAACATGCATGGGAGGTGATCAGAGGTCACAAAATATAGGGAAAAGTCTTGTTAAAAGAATATGGGAGTAACTCAGACACCCCAAAAAAATTATTCTATGTTTTGGTTTGTGATTCACCACCACCTTCAGCACCTTCATCATATTTCCCACTGGCTCATTAGAAGAGGTGACCTATCCTTCTATAATCACAACTTCCTAGGAACCGAACTAGGTTTTCCAAGCATTCCAACTCTATACATGTCTTTCAAGAAAGAAAAATATCACAGGGGATTCACTCAAGTGGTCTTGGACAATAATAAATGTACCTTGTTTGATATATTTGAGATATCATCCAACTCATACAACTGTATTTTCATTGGGACATCGTCAGACACATTCATATGGAGGGAATGCAGGCATATTTTGTATCATCACACCATTCATGATATCTTATGTGACATATTTGGGTGAATTGAAATACTAAAAGATAGGCTTTTTTGGTGTATATAGAATGATGCATTAGCAACCCATGATAGATTGAAACACTAGGTAATTCATCTAACTTTTAAATGTTCTTATTATTCTAACCCTCAGTACGATACATCAAATCTCTTTTTCATAGAGGGATACTGGGATCATGAGGTTTGGTTAACGTTAAGATATCTCACAATGATTTCCCATCATGCATATCTAAATTAATCATTTTTTACAAGTTGATTTCATCATTCGATGAACAATAATATTGAAAGAAATTCTAGATCCTTCACCCTTGTGGTAGGATGCTGATATATATGGGAGGCCTGAAATATGGATTGGTATGAAGATGTAGCATGTTCCAAACTGGTTATGGATTTCAGAACCATATGTCTAATACTAGATGAGTATCGTTCCGTATCAAATTTGGTATTGGCCTTATCATTCATAATTTTGTTGCATTCTCAGCCATATATGTCCCTTTTAACACCCCTCATGGTTAGTTGATCCTTTGAAAACCCCTTTTATAGGAAAAACACATAAAACATGTGGATATTCTTCTATGGGCATGATGCGAGCTGGTGGAGTGATCCATGACATGATGGGATCAATTTTTCTTTCCTTTACTGCTTGCATTGGACATGATAATACTATAAATTCTGAATCTTGGGAGATTATGATGGTTATTGAGATTTTAACCTTGAGAAATATCAACTTAGAAGATGTGTAAAGTGACTCTAAAATCCTTTAGTATTCTCTGCTCAAAAAATTTAGCATCCCATGCAATGTCACATACTACATCTGTAAGTTCAAAATGATAATTTAATATTATGTGTACATTATTCACACTTGGAAATAATGTAATTATGTTACATATGTTCTTGATTCATGGGACCTCAAAGAAAACAATTATTATAAAACATGTTTCCCCCTTGTTATAATATGGTAATATTACAAATCACTTTCAAAAATAATTTTCAATAAGTAACATGAAACCCATTTTAAAAACACCACTTCAAATAGAATCCTAATAATGGAGCCTTGAAAAATAAAATAATTGTTTATTATGAAATATAGAGTAGAAAATAATTATAAAATCATGAAAGGAAATTTATTTCAATTTTTTAAAATATATTTATTGAAACCCACTTCATTAAAATAGTGACAAATAATTCATTATAAAATATGTAATGTGATATTTTTAGATTAGTTGACTAAAAAATATATTTATTTAAATCAAATAAAGCGAAAAATTATCAGGAAGAGTGGATTTGGATATATAAGAGAGAGATCACATTTGGAGGGTATAATAATTAATATTTACATCATCAAATTTTATGAAAAAAATAAAAAATTCAACTTTATTCATTTTAAATTTAAGAAATTAAATATAAATTCATTAACTAGTATAATAAATAAATCTTGTAAAACCATAGTCATAGCGGAATAATTATGACTTAACATAGAATTTGAGCCAAGAAAAACCATTACGACCTAAGAATGATTTTAATAGAAACCCATTGAAAGGTTGAACATGAAATTGAACTTAGAATACCATGAATGAAAGATAATTCTTGATATAACATATCCAATAGGTATTATACACACCATTAAAATGAAATTATGTTCATATAATAAAATTAATCCCAAAGAAATTAAACAATGATAAAACACCCTTACCATAATTTTGTACATCAATGATCATGATTTTTCCTTCAGTATAATAAACAATTTCATATTACTAATTTATTTTGAAAAATAAATCAGATATATTATCATTTAAACTATTTATCTACAATAATTAATTATAAAATTAAATGATACTTATTATTTATTTTCATTATTGGATGTTTCTAATTTTAAACTGTTTTCTAATGCATTGTAATTTTGATGTCGAACCCCATTATATGATAAAAGTTTTATAAGTAATTAAATTTTAAGGTTATTGAAATAGATATTTTATAATGGATTATAATTTCAAAATGTATATCCATTAATTTTTTTATTTTTGATTCTTGGAGATGAAATTTATGGGGCCCTTTTTTCATTAATTTTTAACAAAATAGTGTGATATATTAAAAATAAAATAGATATTAAAATAACCTTTATAAAATATTAAAGCAAAAATTATATTCATATTAATGTATAAAAAATCAATTTTTTATTTATTTTCATATTCATCCATGATTGAAATTTTTAGCTTTGTTCTTGGATGTTGTATAAATTCTCAAAAAATAACATATAATATTAGATTTTGACTATGTTTATGAAAGCAATTCCTATGGAATAATATAATTATGAAAATTAATTGATGATATTTTTTGATGAATATTATATTATGATGTTTGTATAATGAATAAAAATAGACACGAAAAATGAAATATGTTTCTTTGTGGAGGTAGCAGTCTTCACCTACACATGAGTGCCATTATCGTTTTCTATATACCATAATGGATTTAGGAATTGGATTATATTTTATGAATCATAAAAAATTTAAATTTGATATTTATTTATTAAATTTACCTTTTAGCCGAAAAATTAGGGTTGTTATGAAAAAATGTCACTTCATGTATGGGGAAAATATTCCACAACTAACAAAATCAACATTTTTATTTTTTGAATGGTTTGGTGGGAGGTGAAAAATGGTGATCCCAAAAAAACAATAACATTTAAATATGATATTTATAATGATATAATTATGTTAGTATATTTTAATATATTTATAAGTGGTAAAAGAATAATGAAAGTGAAAAATAATGGAAAGGTTGAAATTTAGAATGTTACCTTAGTCCTTGGAAGAGCTCCAATGCATATTTAATTATGGATTTCAGAAATTTTCTTTTGAGAAAAAAAATCAAGGAATTTTATTATTGAGGAGTTATTTAAGAATATTTTGGTCTAATATAAGTGTATTGGGGTTTGAACATAAGTGGGGTGGTGATGGCTCCATTTATAGGGGAGATGAGTCTCATTTTTGTAAAAATATCAAAGATAAAGTCACAATTCAAGTGTCCAATGGATCCCATAAAGAAAATAATATAGTGGGGGATGGGGTAAAGTTGACACATCCATAAAAAAGAATTTTCAAAAATGTTTTTTTAAAGTTTTGTTTTAAATATTTCACTATTATATTTTTCACTTTTATAATTTTTCTTTTAAATGGTAAATAAATTTTACTGAATAAATTTACATTTAATGATTAAAGATAATATTTGAGTTATTATATATTTTTTACCTAATTATTGAAAATAATAAATATATTATTTGAACTATAATTTATACCTATGTGAAAAGTTATCTTCAATATTAGGACATATAATGAATGAAAACTATTTTTATGAAAAGTATATTTTCAAGTGGTAAAATATTTTAGGATATAATTATCATTTTTGAACATTTATATAAAATTAATTGACATATTATTAATTAATAATATTTATAAGGAATAAAAACGCATTCAAAATAGAATTCCATCATTTGTATACATAATTTAAAATATTAAACCGAAAAATTGTTTGGTTTTAATATAAATATTACTTTGGATTCAAAATTCTTAACATATGATTTAAAAATTAAACATAGATTTATGGAAATAGTTATAAATGTTAAATAATTTTATTATAATAATTATTTATAAAATTTTAATTCATACCTAACTCATCATATATTCATAAATGCTTTTGTATTGGAAAAATGTATATTTCAAAATTATGTAATATATCAATTATTTTTGGAAAAAACAAGAAAACATTATCCTATAAAAATAATTTAATTATATATAAAAAAAGTAATTGTTTTTGAAAATTTTAATTTTATTGTTTTATAATTTATCTTTATATAAAAAACCTAAATATATAATTAAAACGGTTTCATTAGAGAATTTCTTTTTAAAAATATAAAAAATTATTATTCTTATTTATTGTAAATGAATATTTATATTATTGTTAATATATTATTCATAAAAAATGATATATAATATACTTAATTCCTAAATATTAACTGTAGAAAAATAAAATATTATAAAAATAATATATTTTAATCATAAAATTGTATTATAGCAACATTACATTAATTTTATCGATGTATTAGAATAAAAACAATTTTATTTTTCACTAAAACTCAAAATGTGAAATAATTTATTAGTTTGATAATTAAAATATTGTACAATATTAATTTCTAAACACATAACATATCATGGTCTCCCCTTATAAACTGTGTATATCACAAACTCTAGTGGTTATTGTGGGTGACAGTTCAACTAGAAAGAATCTTATTGTAATTTCTACAATATTTAACTTCACACAAATATGATTTCACTAAAAAAGTAATTGTTTTAGTAATAATAGGGATTCTTATTGATAAATACCTATTGATACAACATCATTTTCATGTTCATACTGATGAAAATCATAAGGAAGACTTTCATTTCTCCTTGATATCACTTCTCCTTTATATATAATTTTTTATTATTGTTACTGTCATTTATAAATGATAATTTGATGACAATATTCAAATTTTTGGAATTAATACATTTACCAATGCTTTAATTTTACATTGTTGTTGTTTGTAATCAAATTTATTAATCATAGTTTTTATTTTATGTGATAGAAAAAATATAGTACCAAAATCTTGGGGAATTAAATTATCCCTCATAAATAAATTATATATGTGAAATTTTAAATATATAATTCTAAGGAAAAAAGATGAGGGACTATAAGTTATATACATGACTCAATGTATAATTTTATATGACATTTTTAAATACAACTATATTAGGTATGAGTAGGTAATCGTATGTCCAAACATGTATTAATTAATAATTGATTAAGACATTCCCATTGTAGATTCCATTTCTAGGTCATATTTCTAAATAATTATTAAATAAAAAAATAATGGGATTATATCATATTAAATGATTACATGAATTTGAGAACTCAACATAAATATTTATTTTATATTGACACCTTCATTTCAACCTATGATATATTCAGTTCAAATAGGATATAATTAGATCAACCTATAACACCATCTATTTAACCAAGGTTGTCCATGGTCATTTTCTTTTCTAGTTCTGTTACCATAAAATAATAAAATACATTTATACTTTATATATAGGAATTAAAAAACTTCTTAATCACCTATGAATATCCCTATATTGTGTCACAAAATTTGTAGAATTTGGCCTTTTCCATTTATCGAAGGATGATTTTGTTAATACATGGTATGAACCATTGTGGATTAAAACTCCAAGGTATGTCTATGCCAGATCTTGAATCTATATATAGGATCCATTAAAATAATATCATTGGTATAAAAACCTTAAATTCTAGACATTATTGAAATTTTTGGACGGATTCATACACTTACTATTATACCTAAGGTTATAACTCTAGTTCTATTATACTAATCCCAAAAAATAAATGAAATAATCTAAAAAAACTAAACTCTACTATAATACCATCAATGGTGCCTCAACCCATCACTTCATGGTCTGATGCTAACATTATATACATAACACATATAATATAAAATAATGTGAGAGGAAGAAATAAAAATATATCTTAATTTTACATGACATATATAAGTTAAAATTTACATCAATTAATAAACACACAATCCCATGAATTAATTGTTTAGTGTCATCGAGAACTAGCAATGTAAGCATGTTATTTTACAGCACCTGTAAAGATTCTTAATATTTTATCCCCACTAGAGTCTCTTATATACTTCTCAAAATATATACTCGACTATATATCTAAGGCTATTAAAGTAGAATAAATGACTCTGCTCAAATTATAAGTAATAAAAAACAAATCAAGATTTAATCTTGTGTTACATCATAAGAATATAAGAAAACTTAATCAAGATAAAAATATATTTTAAAAAGAATTCTAATTTGTAAATGTTCGCTATAAGTTATAATAGAAGGACATGTAATCTAAAATGAGCTAACATATACCATGTATAAAACAAGTGGAATCCATATAAAAGAAACAAAATACATGGAACATAATAATAATATTTAATGGAAATTTAAAATTCCCTTAATATATTATATAAAAAAATTCAAAAACAAAATAACATGCTTTGATTATATTGTCAGAATATCTTAAAAGTCACACCCTTTAGTTTTTGAGCATATCTAAGAAATCTCACAATTTATCTTATTAATATATCCAAGAAGGCCCATGTCACATTATTTCATGAAATATAAAACCTGGAATAATGTATTTTACGGAACTATAGAAACCCACCTATAAAAATACATAAATATTCATGAAATTTCAAATCTATTTCTCATCATATCATAATCAATCCATTGATAAAAATTGATTTCATAAAACTTCCAATTTGTATTGTATATACTAAAATTTGGGATCATATCAAATAATACCAACATTCAATAATATGGATAGAGCCTTTCACATAGGTATTTATACATGATGTATAAAACATTAATCCAAATATGTTATATCCATTATGAAAAAATAGAAATGAAACCAGGAAAAGTAACTCTATGAAAATAATTAATAGCATTGCCATAAAGCGTCATAATAATTAATAACATTAAAATTTCATATTCAAGAATTTTTCATAAATAAAATTCATAAATACATTAAAATAAATCCAAATAAAGGATATTTGAAAAATAAATAATGGATTTCCATAGGAAATACGGAGTGTAAAATAAAAATATAAACATGAATGGGAAATAATATTTAATTTTTTGAAAATACATTTATTAAAACCCACATCATAATGAGATTGATTCATATTTCATTTTAATATTAGTAAATATAAATTCTAACATTTTTAAAATAAAACAAATGTATTTCTAAAATAAAAATGGAGACTACTATTAGAATGATTGAATGTATATTTCTAAGTGAAATTGATTATTTAGAGAGGACATGAAATTCATTTACATTATAAATCTTTATTATTTATAAAATAAATCAATTTAATTACTAAAATATTAATTAAAAGTTTTATAAAATCATTAATTAATTGAATAAATAATTTTTTTAACCATATTTATAGAATATCATTATGACACATACAGAATTGTTTAGTCAAGAAAACCATACGGATTAAGAAACACTTTAATAGAAACTATTTAAAAGGAATTGAGGGAAATTGAAATTAAAATTAAAAAATAAATTATAATTCTTCATATAATATTTCCACTAATAGGTTTTAAAATTATTTAAATGAAAATAGTCACATAAAAAATGTGTATCTAAGAAATGAAATTGAGATAAATGACTCTAACCTTAAATATCAACAATGAAATTCAAGATTTACCCAATTGTATAATTAGAATAAATACCATAAAAACAAATTTTAGAACTATATACCTATATATTATATTTGAGACTTTTTAATTATATTATTTCATCATACATTTACTTTTCAAGTATAGTTTGTATTCATTGTTACATGTTTTTAATTTTTAATTATTTAATACAAACATTGTAATGTTGATATAGATCCCCATTCTCACACACTGGGTCCATAATTATTTTTTAACTAATAAAATTGAATATACTTTTGATGATGAATTTATAAATTCCCAATTATATTCTATTAGTGTTTCAAATATGGTTCTCGGAGTTGAAACTTATGGCATTCAAGTTTCATTATTCTTTTAGGAATAATGGGTTGTATATTAATAATAAGATAAATATTAATATAACTATTTCTAAAAAATTATTAGAAAATTATTTTCCTGTACATTTGTAATAAAAGCACAAATTAAATTTCCATAGTCCTCCATGATTAATAATTATATCAGTTTTAAGAAGATGAATAAATTGACCCAAACAAGACCTTGTTATAATCGAATTTTGAGTATGGAAAATTAAGTGATTCAATTGAAATAATTATATATATATATATAAGTATAAATATAAAATATATATTTTTTAAGGTTATTAATCATGTTTTAAGAGTTTCATATAATAAATAAAATCCTTGTTATAAAAAATAAATACATTGATTCATGGTGTCGTTAGTCCATGAGTACACATGAACAAAATTCTTGTTTTCTATAGATTTTATAGAATAATGGAATTGGTTTATATTTTTTAAATAACTATAATTTTATAATATTATATTTATTCATTTAATATCCCCTTTTAAATGTTTTTTTAAATAGAATTGGTCACTAAACATAAGAGATGTATTAATTTCATGAATGGTTGAGATGAATGTGGAAAATTGTTATCTAGTAATCATTATAACATTTACATACACTTATGATACTTATGTAAATATTTCAACAAGATTAGATTATATTTGGATGATGTAGTCACCGAATGAAAATAAATTTAGAATGTTACCTTATTCTTTGGAAGAGCTCAATTTCTAAAAAGATAAATTCATTGAGATAATGAATTTTGATAAGAAAAGAACCTCTATTAAGTGTCTTGGTGTATAGTGAAATTATTTTTGTGATGTTTTTTTGAATCTGTCTGACATTTAGTGAAAAGGGATTTGGGGTGATGATGACCCCTTTTATATGGGGGAGGAGTGTAATTTTTTTATTAATAAAAATGGTAGAGTCACTATTCAAGTGTTAGGTGTATCTAATAATGAAATATAATGGAAAAATGGAATGGTAATGGTCCACCAACACTTAAAATTTAATTTTTATACATTTTTTGACATTTTTAATGTATTTTATGCATATTTTACACTTATACTATTTTTTCTTTTTAACGTGGTAACTAATTTTTAACTAACTGATTTTACTTCAACACATATAAATAAAACAATACATTCTATAAATTTTATACCAATGGATTAAAAATATTAAATATATTTTATTCATATAAAATTTCTATGTTTTATAAAAATTAGTGTTATTATTAGGGCACAAAAAATTAAAAAACCATTTTTTTAGGAAATAAAATTTTATGCATAAAATAACTTTTTTGGGAAAAAAGAATCTCTATTATATATTTCCCAAAAAAAATAATATTTATTAAAAATAATTATGTCGATTTAAAATATATCCAAACTTAAATTCTTCCAAGGGAAACGTAATAAATTTTAAAAGAAAAAAATAATTTTCTTAAATAAAATTACTTATTTTTCCAAATTATAAACATTTGATTTCAAAATTCAACATAGTATAATTTTATCCATTTTAATCCTAAAAAAGTTTTTGGGAATTGTTTTTTTTTTAATTCTTTCATATATATTTATATATTCATAATTTCTACAATATTAATAAATATTTTATTTTTTACTATTCAAATAAAAATCATGTATTTTATAAAAATACTAAAAATTTATCTTCAAGTAAAATTATTATTCTATGGTTAGATGTTATGTTATTATATTGAGGTTTTAGTATTTAAAATAAAAATAAAAAAATTATGACATCCTAGAAAACTATTTTTTTATTCAAAAGTTTTTATTTACATATGTCTTATAGCTTAATAGTCATATTATTGTTAATATATTATTAATATAATAAATTAAAATAATATATTTTTTGTCATAAAATATAATAAAAAATATATAATTACCATATATATATAGTATAAAATGGTCTTATTAGCAATATTAACTGTATTTTATCAATGCATTCATTTTAAAAATGGACATTCTTTTTCATAAATAGTAAAAATATGAAATAATTTATTATATTGATAATTAAATGATTATAAAATATTAATTTATAATAATAAAACCTCTCATGATCTATGTGTATTACTTATGCATATGATAAGCTCTGGTGGTTGTTGTGGTTGGTGGATCAATTTGCATATATCTCTTAAATATATTCATAAACATGAACTTATCTTGCATATGATTTCACCCACACCATAATTGTTGGAGTTTAGGCTGGGAATGGACTAGAGAATACCCTATTGAAATCACTTATCTTCTATGTTTAGATAGGTGATCCTCATAAGGAAGAATCATACTTCTTGAAAACATCACATCTCCATTCTATATAGTTTTCATTGTGTGGTTGAAGACATATTTAGAAGGTAATTTGATAATTATATTTTAATGATCAATGTAAACAATGTTTTTCATGATTTTATTTTATTTTAGTTTTATGTGTGAGTATTGTTATTAATAATATAATTCATTTTAAAGGAACAAATAAATTAATGCACCAAACTCGAGGTGTTACAACCATACATCCACCTGATGGTCTGATTCATGTTACTAGTGATGAGGTTTATGTACAGGATCTTCCCTGATATTATTAATGATTATAAAAAACCATTCTTTAGGTGTTCATACACATCCATAGAGTCTTAATATGGTTTTCAAAAATCCTTTTAAGATACCACTTCTTATAATTTTTTCCATATTTTTGATAAAGGAAAAAATATCATAATATTCTATATCTCATGAAACCATAGAGGTAATAGAGGAATATGGTATAATTTTTTCTTTTATTCTATGGATATTGATATATATGGAATATAATGTTTATCTAATCTATGGATATCATCATTAGTGAGTGGATAATCAAGAAGACCCAATCACACTCCATCTAAAATCACAAAAAAATTGAAATACTCATATAATCATCAAGGAATATAGATGGATGTTATTCCAAATAAACATAGAATGAATCTCATGGATCCACACATCAGATTAATTATCTATAATTTCTAGTGTCTCCCTCTCACGTGGATCAATTGTTTCCCACTATTTTCCCACTAATGTTAAACTTTAAGAGACAATTAGACAATTAGTGTGTAGAGGCATACTGATTCTCATATAATGTTGTGGTTAGTTCTCTAACTACTCACTTAGAGGTTGTAGAGACATATAGAAACACATTACATGTAGAAAATAATCCCCAAATGACATTATAGGATCATTCTATTCCACCAAAAGGTTTTAAAAACATGATAATTACCTCATTCAATTATGTTGGGGACCTTGAGAGACACTTTTCCCATGACCCCTATCGGTGTGTCCTGATGCTAGTGACCATGGTGAAATAAGATGAATTCTTTCTCTATGGTTTTTTTAAATCATTATATGTCACTTTATCTATAATATCTATATGGGGCCAAAATCCATTATGGCCAAGAAGATCTCCACTGATAATTCATCTACTAGTTGAAATATCTACTATATAGGACGAGTGTCACTATCATCTCTATGTAAATGTTGGGAGATATTGAATGTGTTAATTATTTCATTTTCTTTGAAAAGAACAAAAATATTTATTCAGGGAGAAACTTCCCCATTATAATTTTTTTCTGACATCTATTGAGAATTTCTAAGGTGAGTAACACCCAAGATTCTTCTCTCAAATGTATCTAGAAGGATTTAGGAAATAAATAAATAGTTCTCATCTCTAAAAGGAATCCATTTTTTAGGCCTAGAGATGTTTTTTATCTTTACATAAAACTGATAATGGTAATATTTTTTGTGTTTAAATATATTCTATCTCGAAAAACCTGGCCCCTCATCCAATCCTTCTCTAAGGAATCTTGTAGAATATGACTCATCAGGTATAATATCACAGAGAGAATGTTTCTTATGGACAGCTTTAGTGGAAAAAACTAAGGATTCCTTTATTTTAGTGGAATAATATGGTCAAATCCATAAATTATGAGCAAGTATCATGTTTCTTCAAATGTGGTGTTGAAAGTATGTTTTTCAAGATAATGGGAATCAAAATGCCACAAAATTTTGACTTGAATAACTATCCCAACTATTTACACTATAGAAGGTTCTTCAAAAAAAACAATCAATGAGTTATTTTTCATTATGTACTAGCTCCAATAAATCACAAACCATGTAATAGGTAAATTATGAAACACTTTATGTTTTGTCATTTTCTTCTCTACTACACCTATCAATGATGAATATATCAATAAATAATACAATATCCCTAACATTGAATCCTAAAATTTCGTTGACTAGTTGGTATTAAATTAGATCACTCGAGACGATGGGACAATTCATTTCTATATGAATATATGGGAACCATCCATGTTAAACCTAATCACTATATTGAAAACATTATCATCATATAATTATAGGGATTTAAAGAATAAAAAACACATTCTCAATGAAAATAACTATTTCTAGTGACTAATCCATCGTGATCCCTTATATACTTCATGCCACTATTATTGGGAGGATATTTTAAAATGTAAATTACATTGGAGAAACATTCTAATAAATAATATTTGTGAAACTCCCTCAATTCATTCAATTTTTTTTGTTTCCAAGACCTTTAAGAAAAATTGTTTTATTCAGTTTCTCCAACCTCTTAGTGGTGATCTCATGTCTTGGGAAAACATTTATAAAATATGTATAATTCCAATGGGCTATCATATAATGTGTTTTATATGCTTCTAAAACTAGATGATAAGAATTGAATATGGGGGAATACAAAAAAACTCTTTAAGAATCATCCTCTAGTATAACTGCACAACCAATATGGCTGTTTTATTATCTAGCTCTATCCTAGACCTTCAAGACACAACCATATCCATTCGACTATTAGATGATATTATAAGATTCCAATAAATAACCTTCAAATCATTTATATTAATCATATTCACTTGTTATCAAGGAGAGACCGTATGGGGTATTAAACATACCTCACTATTTGAAGTATAATATTCTCAAGGACCTCAACATTATTCTTTCCTAGATATCAGTCCTTGTTGGGTTCTTCATATCGAAGGAGCTTTAACAGTCCCCTATTTAGGTCCAGAAAATTCCTCCACATATTGAGATTGAATTTGTTAATTCTAAAGATTATTGTCTATAATAAGTTGGAAATGAAGATTTCTAATACATCATCTCTTTATCTTGAGAGGATAAAGGAAACCCATATATTGGAACATATTACCCTATATGAATTAGGGAAAATAAATTGCATATAATTCCACAATTTTTAAAAGGAAACAATATCTATGATCAATCTTATCCTAACTAAGATTCTCTGCATGATATGTTACATAGAGTCTAATGTATCCTCATCCACCTTTAAATGTTATAGATATGACAAGGGAAAAGAGAATTTTCTTAATATGATGACACAATTTTTCAATTCAGAGTCAATTATTTGCTTTGTGGTAGCCAAATAAGATTATACATTAAACACCATACTTAAAAGGCATAGGGTCCACCACTAATAATATGTCCCTTTCTCAAATCACTAATCCATAAAATACCCCCCAATAGTCGAGTATGTTTGATCTATAGTCATTTTAGTAAAACTGAATCATGCGAAGATGATTACCTTGATGCCGACTATTAAAAATTCAAAATAATGAAACATTAGGGTAAAGAAATTGGACATGTAAATGATCCCAATTACATGAAACATACCTCAATTGATACATTTGATGACATGAAGAACAATTTTATCCTTCCTATTAACTAATTGGAAGATATAACTCTAGATATTGGTAAACACATAATTGTTACCATTAAAGTAAAGTGCTCTCAAATCATGTCTTTTTTTCTATATAGTACCTTTGCCTTTAAATCTAGGAAATACCACCCTTGTAATATATCAAATACTTAGACCCATGATAAAAAATTAGCCTCTCTATCATGTATACTGGAGTGCTGGATTGACCCATTTTCATTTGAACTTTACATATGGTTTTTATATTAATAGCAGTCTGCACTAAGGGATTTAAAATTAGAGAGGATCCTTATACTTCATCTCTATGTTGATAGTGAATCTAGAAGGGAATGAAATAATTTTTGAAGAATCCAGCCCCAAAAGGGAAGATGATACCATCCCATATTCTCTCATACCTATGTATCTATATCATTTATTGAGTCATTGTTTATTATAAAGGGTAATTGGGTGTATCAACTCATTCATTAGAATATGGGTCCTCCAAAAATATTTTAGTATCTAAAAATGATGAACCTCAACACCAAGGAATATATGAGGTTGAAGTTGATCATATTAGTCCCATCTCCCAATGTAAAAAAGAAATAAAACTCATTTTTGACCTAGAACTATGATTTATTCATGTAGAACGATAAAGAAATTAATAATATCATTCTCCAAATTTCCTTTAGCTGGTATGGAGTTCCCATTAGAAACTATAAATTTAAACTAGAACATAGAAACAAACATCCCTCCCAGGGTTCCATGGTCAATGCATTGTTTGATAAGATTACCAAAACCAACTTCACCCAAAAGATTCTATTTCACAACTTCCCTGAAAAAACAACTCATTGAGGAATAATAATGGGAAAATCAATGTTTGTGTTGATATTAAAGACCACAACTATCATTTTCCCAAAGATAGATTTTCTATCTCCATAATAGAGTTGATGAATATCTTACCCACTATCTATCAAGACCTTAACATTATATAAGAATATTCTAGGTATAATAAAATATAGATGTCTCTCAAAGATGAATAATTCACTATATTTAGGGAACCATGGGTCACCTATTTCTAATGAGTGATTCCATTTGGCTTAAAAACACAATATATACCAACTAGTGGGTCTTGAATCGTATCGTCAACCCCCTCCATAAAACAATTGTATATAGTTGTGTGGATGTATCGGTGGTCAAATTATGTGAATTTTGGTTTGCCCAATAGGATCGTGATAATTTTTTCAACATTATATATAGAAACCTCATGAGGATGAACACCTTGTAGTGGTAATTCTATGTTATCTATTATAAATTAATCTACCATATAATTTGATATAGTGGAATTGATATGAACTCAAATTTGATCATGGAAAACACTTGAATTCTTACTCAATGAAATATCAAGGAGTGATAAGGGCCCGAATGACATCTATCCTAAATATAATTTTAAAAAAAAAATATAATGGGAAAATATAACCCCTAATCAATGATGATGAAAAAATGATCCACCTATTAATGGAAAAAACCACAAGATCACATTTCACAACACCAATATGTATAAGTTCTATCCACTTGTTCTGATGTGTCTTCCCAAAATGAACCCTTTGGTTTTCTAAGTGATTATAATATATTACGCCTTTAGTTAGATGAGAGGTGTAATATAGAAAAATATATCATTCAATAATACTACTATTGTATGTTTTTAAACAGTGATACTAGGTAATATCTGGTCATGAATAACTACATTTCCTTACTTTTCCTGGTACTTAATATTTTTTATTATCTTCCAAATTAAATGGTATAACTGATCTCTAATATTAAACAAAATATGACATATTAAACTATTGAATATTTACCGTATAATTTCTGTGTTGTGTAATGATCCTTCAATAATTTTACATTAGGTATTCCCTCAAAATTGTCTATAGTAAAAATTTCTTGAATATTTCCTACCCATATATATGATAATTGTGGATAATGTTGACCTCCATGATAAGTCAATTTTCAACACCAATCTTGTATCTACATGATGGTGTATTCACTACAACATTTATTCTCGATGCCTAACTATAAAAAGTCTCATTAATCCTAATGTCAATAGGGTTTTTGTTGGTTAAATTTTATTTACTTCCTCTAAGTAAATTCTATTATACTCATTACTCATCTCAAAAAGATACACCAAAAATTATTTTCAGTATCAATACCTCATAAATATTCTAAATCTAGACCTTAATATTAATATTACATTGTTACTAATGAATGGTGAATCATAGTTGATCATCAATAAAATTAATAGCGACAACACTATTTGGAATCTATATCTCATTTTATTTCATAAGATCACCTGAAATTTTAATATATTAATTTCCCTCTAAAATGAATTATAATCATGTCTCATGATCTAAAAATTATTTATTTTATGCACTTAATGTGTTGGTGTTATCCAAGTCTAAAATTAATCAAGTCCACTTGGTCATACATGAGGTACATTAGAAATATATCACCAAAAACTCTTTGGATAAAGAAGACTGATAGGTGAATTGGTTCACTTATATACACTATAAAACATAGAAATAAAATACAACCATGGTAGAAGAATAATTTTTCCTGATTTATACTATTATAAAATACACCCAACATAGATCTCTATCATATTACATTTAAGAACAAGGTAAAATTCACCAGTCTGTGGATAACATCGAACTATATGATTGTCCCAAGCTAGATCAGGTTAAATGTTGATACATCATTAATAGAATCAGTTTTCATTAAATAAATTTAATAAATCCCTCATTATTTATAGGTAGTTCATTCTAGATCCAGTAGGGCTCACTAGATAGGATTAATTATCTCCCTTTAGATCCATATGTTGGGATTCTTCTAAATGATTATGTTTCTTGAATTCCTGGAATTAACTAAGAAGCTTCATTCCTGTTATGTTCCCAATAACATCAACCATCATCTTCAAAATATTATACACACTACCATATACTCTTGGGCCATTTCTACATAAAAAATTGATGTATTTGGTTCATACCAGCCAATGGCTGTTTGACTATGTAATTTTATCTTTAATAATTTTAATTTCTTTTCAATTTTTAATAAATATATTCCACTAATGGTGATCAAGACTATATTCATGATTAAGTTCATAAAATCACACATTATTCTTCCATTTAGTACCCATTATGCTATTCTCAAAGAAAATAGAAGAAAAAATTATGCTATCGATGTGAATAATATATATAATGACTACAACATATAGTATAACCATACTTCCCACTATCACCAGCTCAAAAAAGAATATTCTTGGAGTTCAAAAAACCCATATATAAAATATTTCCAACAATGTTGGACTAAAACAGGAATATCTATATTATTAATAACTTTAATCCCCATTTTCTGATACCAAATATGGAATTAGGCTTCCACCTTCTTTACTCTAGACTCCCAAGTATATAAAAGAGAAGTAGTGTATCCCATTGGGGTCCATATGATGTCTCTCTAGATAGCCACCAATAATAAGTTTATACTAGATAGAGGATCGTAATTCCATAAAGTTGAGCAGGAATCCCTTGATGAGAAAATTCTCCATTTCTTGCACTACCCTGAGGTCCATCAAAATTTTGTATCCCAAACCCTAAAGAATAAAGTATGGCATCTCTTCTTCTTCAAAGGGTATAGAATTTTGTAATTACAAGTGATAATGATACCCAAATGAATGATACCAAAGATAGAACCCAAATACTCGGGCCTCACACTATTTAAAAAATATTGTCTGAGGTTCCATACTCATTGATAACCATGTATATGGAGAATTTTAAACCCCCCAATAATATAATGATTCCAGAATAATATTTTTCATAACATTCCTGGGTATCTCATATCCTAGAACCATAAAAATAAACTACATAACACCTCATCCATATATTAGAACATTAAACTATATTATTAATGACTTTTGTAGAATAAATTAAACTATAAATGTATTATTTATTTTAGATAGAATTTAAATTCATAATAAAATATCCCACTATGAATGCCTTTAAACTGTTCAGAATCGATCATTTCCACATGTACTGAAAAATCATGGAATATGATACATAATATATAACCTTAAACTATGTAGCAAATGTCTTTTTGTAATGTTCATAAAAAATAAAATCATTTCATCATCCTAAAATGAGAGGATAATCAATTTTATTTATTAAATAACCAACCTTCATTAGTCTCGTTATGTATTTATATCCTGATTTCCATGTTATGGGATTTTTCATAATAACCATCCATTTTATTGAACCCATCTAACATTTTTATGTCATTTCTCTCACATTATCTTAGTGATTGTATCCCATTTACTATGATTCCACCTCTTTTCTAGTATTCATATTATTATCTTATCTGGTGACAAGTTTTACCCTCACTTTTACTAATATTCTCAATGATGTGTTCAACTCGTGGCAGTGAAAGACCCATAGTTTTTAACTATAACAAACAGATCATATACATGGTTTAATTTGAGCATGAGTTTTCTTTGAATTCATTATAGAGTTTTTTGGTGAAACCGGGGATAAAAAATGATAAATTTTAGAGAATATAGGATTATCGCTTGATTAAAACTAACCATTTAGTATCCATGAAGAATGGATGTGTGGGGTGATAAAGTATTTTTCACTATTTGAGTATGGTTAAACTAACCATTTAGCTCTCCAAGGACACTATACAAGGTCTAAGAGATTTTATATAGGTTCCATAATTTTTTCCAAAACAATTTTTTTGTCCTAGGAGACACTATTGAATTCCATTCATAGAGATAGTGGCCACACATGATGGGAGCATTATTAGAATAAATTTTCTTTCTAACAATTTACAACCCACTAAACCATTAAATTTTTTAATTTCACCCATTTTACCTTGGTTATTTGTATGCCTAATATCATACTAATATTTATTTGGAATGAACTAAACCATCTCCATAACTCCATATATTTCTTCCTTTGGATTCATGAATGAATTCTTTTATTATCAATGGATTTGTTTGAGTAACTTTGTGTTTTTATCCTGTTTACCATTTACCTTATAGATCCTAACTATATCATTTATCCCTTTGTCTATTCGGAGCCCAATTGGAATGTTTATTCATTATATAAGACTTTTTACAAGGTATTTATGTTTTTATTATATACAAAGGATCGTGAGGACCTAATCTATGCTACCCCAAACTCTGTTTTCAATGGAAATTAGTTTTCCCTCTATTTTGGGGTATTTTTCCTTACATAATATTTATAATTGAATATTTTATTTATTTTATTTTAAATTATTTTGGGATATTCCATGTAATCTATAGATTTATATTTATTGTGTTTTTATTGGAAAAGAGTAATTTTAAAGGAAGTTTTATTTAATAAAAGATTATAGAACACCATGTTTTTGATGAAATGAATAAATGGAGTTTTAATTATAAAATAGGTCATAATGAATGGATATGGATATTATTTTCAATGAAATTTTCTTATAATTTTTTATAATGGGTTTTAAAATGATTTTGTAATACCCAACACATTGGTAAATTGTGTGTTTTTTGTGAAATAAGCTTGCCTTTATTTGTGTGTGCTATGCTAGAACAAGTTTTATGTCACATTAGTGTATATAGTTCCATTATTGGTTATATTGGTTGGATCCACCATAGGCCTATATTGGGTCTTTTCCTTCATTTCTAGTATGTATTACAATATGTTAGATACCAAATAATGTTCTTTATAGTTTATTATTGGTTTATCACATGACTTTATTTTTATATTTTTTTTCTCACATGATTATCTTATAGTGTATCCATGTTTGGTTTTTACATATACTCAAATATTTTCTTCAATACTAAAAATATTCCAAGATTTGGTGAATATGGTATTATTTTATGAAAAAAAAAGGATAGTTTATAAAAGGGATCTCATTTACAAAAGTACTTTGTATATTGGATTTGGTTTAGTGATGGATCTAAGGAATTATGGATATTATAACTTTTATAGATTCCATAAATAAATCCTAATGGGATTTGTGCTCACACCCAATTTTTTTCCATTTGATAGATTTATATTTTTTTCCATACTCATGTAAATGGAGATGTATTATGTTGTATTTTTGTTTCTCTTATTTTCATCATCTTCATTGTAGGATTGTTTGGTGGTGATGGATTGTCATGCCATGTTTTTTCTACACTTTTCAGGTTTTATATTTCTAGTTTGGCATTTTTCAATAGGCTTTATGTATCTAATAGATATTTATTCTTTTATTATATTTTTTACTCCATTTTATATTCAATTTTATATGATAATTTTCTTTCATTGTTTCACCTCACCATATGGTAGATCCTCTCTGGGGATTTTTCAAGTTTACCATGGTTGGTTCAATAAAAGAGGGTATTATAGTGAATAAAAAACATAAAGTGTTGTGACATTACTAGAGTTCCATTCAGAATCATTGGTGAAATATATTTAGAATCATCCAAATTTAGATATAAAGTGCATGAGGGGCATGGATAGATCACTTTTGTGACAGAAACTAAGTTACCATGGGTGGTTATTGATTTTTTGCAACATCATGACTTGGTGTTTGAGTTTTTTTAATAAATATTATTTGGGGTTTATTTATATAAACTTATTCATTTTAAATTTTATTCCTTTAATTATTATAATTGATGCAATCTTTAATTATTAATTTTTAATGGAATTTATATATATATTGTTGATGAATTTTCTTACGATATGGGAATTTACTTTAAAGATATTTTTTTATTTCCTTTTTATTAACAGAAATTTCATCCTCTGTGAGAACTCCCAAATCATAGAGAGGGACCAGTGAGTCCAATTATGAATGATAATCCTCCCATGTACCCTTATTTGGTGGAATTTGAAATCCTCACCATTTAGACACTAGGTCAAGTAGGTTTCAAGAACTTGGGATGAGTCATGGAACATGGGTCAAAATTTATTATGTAGAATCCACTCATACTATATGGTGACAAAGAAACCTAGCAATTTGAGGAATGGATTGAGTGGATTGGAAGGATCTTAATTCTTTTTAAGACATATAATTACTCTTGGGAAGGTCTTTCTATGTTCATGTTTGAGGGAATAAGAAGGATATGGTTAGACTCTATTGTGATAGAAATGTTACACTAGGATCTCATCAAGGATTCCATCAAGAAATATTCAAATAGTAGTGTTATCTTGAATATTTATGTGTTGAAAATTCCATGGATATTCAAACATTAGATAAAGGGGAGTGTACTATTATAGAGAATTCAACCCACTTTTCAATGTTGATTAACATGGAACTATAAATTTTCACTAATGATTACCCTAAATATTATATGTTTCAGACGGGACGGATGGAATGTATTATTTAATTAATAATTCTCATGTTCCTTTATACTTTTGTATAGGTGTTTGTTAAGGATTCTATGGATGATGTAGTAATGGATGGAAAACAGTTTTTTATGGCGCTTCGGTTGATGTGGTAGTTGGTCAGGGTGTGTCTGCTGGTAAGAAACTGAAGGGAAATGGTAGAAAATTTTCATATGGTCTAGTTCTAGGGACTCAATTAGGACACTATAAGGTTGTTTTATATTAGTGTGGAAGGAATTTTCATAACAATCCTAATTTTACATAGCCTCTAAATACCTGTCATAATTTTGGAAAATCAGGCCATAAGAGTCAATATTTTTGACGGATGTCTCATGTTAGTAAGGATATATCCTCTCTCACCAAGGGTTCACATGTTCATTTTAATGCATATATGAGTGGTGGTTATTATCCTTATAAAAAGTGATATGTTAATTTGGCTAAAAAATATAAGGAAGGTGCAGAGACCATCTATCATTATATGGAATAATATACATTATAGGATTCTAAAGAAGGTCCAACTATTGTTGTGGTTATGGGGTTTATTTCATACTATATGTTACAATATTATTTATATGGAGGTGATACTTATTATTATATATCATAGATTTTTGTTGAATATTTGGGATAATTTTTGGAAATTATTCTGGTCTTGATGGATCTTTCTACACCATTGCGAGATGTCTAAACAATGTTTTAAATGTAATCCATATCAGGTGATTCTAGAAAATTTAGAAGTGGCATGGGATGTCTTGGATCTTGATCTCTATATCATGGACCAGAATATGTGCATGGATTGGATGATTAGTGTTAAGTCTCAGGTCTATTGTTATCATCGTCAATATCTGTTTTATCTCCTAATGGAGCCAGTAATGTCTTTCAGGGTGAGTGGGATTCTAGTTCATGGATATTATGGCATGTTGTTCCATATTATGGTGTGATATAATTTCAATTATTAGGGATGAACCAGGATGGGGTTGACATTTGTTTGAGTAGTCCACTTCTAGTGGTGGTGTGTGCGTACCTAGAAGTCTTCCAAGATGAATTTTCTAGTTTACCACCAGAAAGATCATTTGAGTTTACAATTGTTTTTAACCTATTTATGATTCAAATTTCTATGTCATATGGTCCTATAGCTCCTACTGAGTTGGTGGACCCTAATGTCTAACAAGAAATCCTTAAGGTTTTTTTATTTATTCATACTATCATTTATAAATTCTCCTATCATCTTTCCTATGATGGTAGATTGAATCCTCATCATTTTCCTGGATTATGAAATGTTGGATCATGTGACTGTGAAGAACAAGTACACATGGATAACATTAGTGATATATTTTATCATCTCACTGAGGATCATTTATTTTAAAATATGAATCTTCATTCATTGTACAACCAGTAGATATTTGGAGAAGAGTATATACTTATGGAATTATATAGGAGAAGATATGTGTATTTTGAGTCTCTAGATATTCCATTTTCTCTCACAAACACTCATATTGTATTTATAGAATTGATGTACTGTATATTTAATTGGTTCCTGGAATTTTTTGTTGTCGTGTTCTTGGATATTATTTTGGTTTACTCAAATTAGATCAAGAAAACATGGCTTATTTGGATATCATTCATATAAACATTTAGGATCAACTTATTTATAGTAATATTTCAATCCATGAATTAAAGTTTATATGGTGCATTATATCTGATATGGTAATCTTAGTGGATGCAAAAAAGATAATGGATGTTATTTCATTAGAGTATCAAGAAATGTTTTTGAAATCAAAAGACTCTGGGGTTAGCTGGGTACTGCATGTAGTTTGTTTAGAAACTTCTCTAAGATTTATACTCCAATGATAGCTTTGAACTATACTTGTATAATTTTTGACTGTGATTAGATATGAAAAATATTAATTTAGGAACTAAATGTGAGGTTATCTTCATCCCTCATTTTTATTTTTATTGAACTAGGTTTGGGATTTAATGTTTCCTATGATTCTTCTGGTATGGGTTTAGGGTGTGTCATAATGCATTGGAAATAGGTGGTATAATATGGATATCACCTGTTATTATCTCATTGGAATAACTACCCAACCCATGATATTGTGTTAGTGGTGGTTATGCATGCAATCAAAATGTGGAATCACTATCATATTTGGGAGAGTTTTGCAATATAGTCTTATCATAACAACCTAAAATATTTTTTCAATCATAGGGATATAAAATTGTGAAAAATAATATAGGTTGAGTATTAGAATAATTTTGATTTTCATATTTCATTTTATCTCATGAAATAGTATGTACTCACTGATGTATCGATCAGGAAGTCAAAGACTCAATCATTCGAAGAATTAGTGGAGAAATGTTCTCAAATGAGTTTGTTTAATGAGATGAGATTGGGAGTGGAAGAGTTAGGTCGACATGTGTTCATAGATTTGTTATAGTTTGATTCTTCACTTGATGAGTTTATTCACCTCAAGAAGATACCTGACATTGTGTTATAGTTCTATAGTGATGTAATTATTGGTGGGGAGATCTCGGGTGAGTGGTATCAGTCTCTCATTTTTTATTTGTGATTTTGATGTAGGTTGGTCATTCAAATTTCTCTGAGTTAGGAGTTGATGGATAGTGGACACTGATCCTATTATTCTATGTAGTTGTGGAATACTAATTCATATAATTATTTGTGAGTTTGATAATTATGGGAAGTTATGAGAATTTTTATTGCATATTTTGTATAATGGTCCCTTAAGTTCTAGAGGATAAATATGGATCAATAAATACCTACAGGCTTGTTACAACCCTTACCAATTATAGTATATAAATGGGGTTATATTTCCATAGACATCATCATGGGTTTTCCATGGAATCATAGTGGGAGTGATGTGAGTTTTGATATCATTTATCAAATCCAAAAATAAGCGCAATTACTCTAAAACAAGGAGAATACTAAGGTAAAAAATATCAATAATATGTATGTCTGGTTGTTGGTGATAATTCATGGTTTTCCCATCATAATTTTTTCTATCAAGGACGTAAAGTTCACATCTAGGTTCTAGAAGGGTTTTAAAGAGGAAATGGGTTATGAGATGAAATTGATCATGACCTAAATCTACATAATGATGGACATATATAAAGGGATTTCAAGGTCCTAATGATAAGCTTTAAGTGTGTGTGCATGATTTTGCTGGTTCTTGGGAAATAATTCTCCTCTAATTAAGATTTCCAATAAAAAAGGCTATTTGGATTTGATTAATATATATACCTATAATGTTTTATATTGTAGACCATGTAGAACTCCATTATGCTAGGTTTTGTTGGGAGAATGGTACTTGGGTGGATTGAGCCTCATTCAAGATATAACAGAAAGTTTCAGTTAACCTAGAAGAGATTGTTTATGGAATAGAGTCATCATAATTCTTATTTGGATCATCCTCTTCATCGCTAGAGTATTATGTGGGTGATCTATTATTTAGTCTAGTTTCACCACTCCTAGGAAATCATAAGTTTTATATGTATAGTAAGATTTAACTAAGGATTATAGTCGCCTTTTATATTATTTAAAGGCTTGTAAATGCAGGGTATTGGTTGAAATTTCTATCCTATTTTTCCTTGATTCATGATATGTTTCGTGATTCTTAGATGATGAGGTATCAACCAGATCCATTCAATGAGATTGAATGAGTGGGTGTTGATATTCTTCTCGACACCATTATGGTTGAGAAACCAGTTCTGATAATTAATCCCCAATAAATGGTACATCATGATAAAAAATCTATTTTTTCTATGTAAAGTGGAATTTTGGATAGGATATAAATGATATGTAGTATTCGGAGAATTTAATGAGGAAACATTTGAACTTTTTTCCGATTCTAGTATCTTGAGCACCTTCTAAAGACATAAATATTTCATGGTGGAGAGTATTGTAACGTACCCCAAATCACATGTATGATTTTAATTTTATCTTGATTTATAATAAATGTTTTTTATAGGATTTAGGGATATTGGTGTTGAAAATGATGGATTTTAGAGTAGGTAGGTCACATTCATGGTTCATTCACATTTAGTACAAACCACGTGGTAACTGTTCTTTATTGATCTCTAAGGCGATATAAGATTTTTACACAGGTTGATCATGGTTAAACAAACTATGTGTCTCACAAAGTAAACAATTTTTGGTTGGGGTGATTTTATTTTTGTGTCACATGGATTGAGGATTGTTTTACAAAATCGTGTTTCTTTTCCATTTAGATCGGGTGACATTTACCTCAAAGAGATAGTATCCATGCAATTCATATCCCTTCAAACCATTAAAAAGTTATATTCAACCCCTTTTTCCATTGGTCATTTTTATGAATAATTTCCACCTAATTATAATTTCGATTAAACTAAACCTTCTCAGTGCTCTATAATATTCTCATATTGGATTCCTGGTATAATTCCACAATTCATTTCAAATTTCTTTGAGTTACATTGTGTTTTGGATCATGTTTCCCCTCTCTTTGTAGATCCACACATGATGTCTTCTCCTCTTATCTCATTCAAACAAATTTGGGAATTAGATATCTGATTTAATTGGTTTTAAATGCTATTGATGTTCATTATTATGTGTCTAGGGTCACGAGGCCCCCATCTACTCTTCCCTAATCTCTATTTTTTAAGGTGATTAGTTTTCCCAACTATTTTAGTTAGCCATATCTTAAAAAATTATTTTACACATGAATTAATTTATATTCATGTATGATCCTTTTGAGTTTTTCATGAAATTTATTTATTTATGATTTTGGATGTCTATTATGAAATATTCATGTTTTAAAGGGGGTTTTATTTAAAAATACATTGTTTCACACTATGTGTTTACTAAAATGCATAAATAGTGATTTTGATTCTAAAATGGGTTTTCATGCATGTATGGGGGTGTTATTTTCAATAAATATGTTTTATAAATTGTAATAATTATTTTTAAATGATTTTTTAAAAACATATCACATTGGGTGACCTTGGGAGAATCAGGAAATAGATTTTTCACTCCATGTGTTTGTAATTCCATAAGATGTTTTATGTTGCGTTATTACTTTAAATCCAATAGAGGTTATATTGGTTGGATCTAATATATCTATAGATTGGGTATTTTATTTGATGTATAGTATGTATTCCTATAAGTTATACACAAATTTTTTTCATTGTAATTAATTATTCGTTTATCACATGATAGTATTTTCATATGTATTTTCCTACATCCGTATTTTAAGGTGTATGCATGGATTGTTTTTAATGGTGAATATCAATTTTATTTCATACTTGAAATATTCATAGATTTGGTGAATTTGGTTTGTTTTTATGAAAACAAAAGGATGTTTTACAAAATGGTTTAATTATAAAAATGTTCTTCGTAAACTATATTTGTTTTAATGATATAGAAATTTCATTCTAGAAATTCTAACTTTTATATATTCCTTGGTGAAATCCTAATGGTATTTGATCTCACATCCTATTTTTTCTTTTGGGTGGTTGTAGATGTTTTTTATAGGACTCGTGTAATTGGAAGAGAACTATTTATCATTCATATTTATCTTTTTTTCATCATCATCATAGTTGGATAGTTTGGTTGTGATGGATGGTCACACACGGTTTCCTTTAGACATATCATGTTTTATCGTTCTAGTTTATCATGTTCGGTACTTTTTTAAGTATCATGAATACTTATTAATTTATTTAATGGAGTACTATGTATTATATTAAATTATACATTAGATTTTTCTTTCTTTGTTTCACCTCACCATGTGTCAAACTGTCTTGGGTGACTTATCTAGTAAATATAGGTTGGTTCATTACATGAACACATCTATAACATTATCTAAAATAAACTATCACATTTTTCCTTAATTTCTATCTCCATAAATATTTGATGTCTGAACAGACTCCCCTATAGTCATTTCATAATTATATAAATCCCCAAATCATATCCAGGGTATATATCCATGTAATATTTTTTATTAAAATGATGATCCCCTTCATATATGACATTCCCAGTGATGTTACCATAAATGTTTTACATATACGTGTCCACATTATGGAGTAATACATGTATCAAAAATGGTTAGTATCTATTCGTAACTAATATTTCACACCCCTCTTATCTAGACCAAGGGAGTTGAGATTAACATTGCATCCACCCTTGTTTGTTCAGGTGGAATTTTAGCACCCTTGTAATTACCCATTTTATGTATTTACAAAGAATAGTTATGAAATTTTATATCATAGTTTCTTTCCTTTCAACACATCCCTTTATTCAAGATTCATGAAATGATTTATGGTTCATCCTGAACCTAGTCTATTTTTTCATGTTCTGTGCTCTCAAGTGACAAATATTTTCCTCTTATATTACTTCCATCCCAAATCGAGAATTTCTCAAATGAAGTTAGAGTTTCTATTTTATTTTCTTCTAACATTTTTGAGTAATTTCATGTTTATGATTCCAAATACCTTTTAGTCCCATCAACAAGAATTCAAACAGAACATCCCATTTTCACTATTGTTATATTTCATAGTATAAAACTGGGTTTTTAGTTCAAATAGACCATCATTTAACCCTTTTAAATTTATAAACAATATCCCCAATCTATATTATTAAAACATATATGAATTGAACATTATAACATCATTTACATTCCCCATGATGATGAAATTCAATGAATTGTCTTGTAAGACTATTGACTTGTATCCTGGATTTTGTGACATAGTTTATTAAATTCTCATAACAACATCCCTCGGGACCAAATATTTTAGTATCATTGGAAAATAGGATACAAAATAATTGTTCCATTAAAACTAGAAATGAAATGAAACTTAGCAAATCCACAGGGAACACCCATAAACGCCGAGATTATCCTTACAAATATTTCATAGTATACATCTTCACATCCTTGGGAAAAATAAAACATAATAAAGTGGTTATCTCAGATGCTCAGTGAAACGCGCGGCCAATTGTCGCCTATCGACCGGTCATGGTTCCGGTGATCTGCTAATGTGTATAGCAGCACTCAGATCGAATCCTCAGCGACGGTACTTCATAATAGTCGATTGTTTTTAGTTGATTGTATTTTGATTGGGGGGGTTGCAAAGATTAATTGAAATGTTTAATGGATGATGTTTAATTTAACAATTTGATCAATATTGGGGTGAGTTCATCATTAGGTATTTAATCATGTGATATCCTTGAGCTTTTCTTTATATTGCATTATATTAACACCCACATCAAAAGTTGATGTTGATTGGAATTCCCAAGTGTTAAGCCTTTAATACAAGCCTTAACATTACATAGGGTTATAACCTTAATCAGTGCTTGATTGTGGAAGTGTATTTATGGTTCCAATAATCCATGGAAACCACATGTTGAACATAATATGTCAATAATCCCTGACATGTTAAGTCCAACATACACAATGTAAAATTAAAGAATACTCATCGAGAAAAACCACTCAATCACTTAACATCCCTAAATTATACCTCAACCTAATAAGATATTTACTCAATCCTTTAAATTATTAGTAATTTGATCTATTATGTTTAAGGTGATTAATTATAAATAGAAGAAAAAGAAAGGGATAAGAAAAGAGTTGTGCGCCGAACACACACACGAACGATGATGAGAGTAAAAGAAACCGGACTTTTTATTGAATAATAAGGTATAAGAAGATGATGGATTTCAGATTTATTTAAACTAAAATAAGAACATTAATATTGAACTACATAAGGTGGATGAGAATAAGAAATTAAGAAGAAGAAAATTGCATTAAACCAGAATTACAAAGACAAACACTTGCAAAATTACAACGAAGAAAAATGAAAAAGTAAATGAAAACAAAGAGATGAGGAAGGGATTATAAAGTGAAAACTTGAGTTTATAAGATCCTACCAAGCCTTTGGCAGGGACTTGGTACTTTCAATAAATCCTCCTTTGCTCTGAAATGCCAACCCTTTTGAAAGGAGAGGAGGGGATGTATTTATAGCTCATGGTGGTGGACTGTTTACATTCCAGAAATACCCCTCCACTTGGCTCGTAGATATACACATCAAGACAGCCGAATCTCGAGAAATATTTTTCTTAGAATTTGTAGATAATAAAGTTGGCCAACTAATGTCAAAGTTTGGATTCATTTGTACTTAAGGATCAAAGGTTATGGCCAGTTGATTAAACAAAGTAAAACTATCCATTTCAATCCAGTATTTTTGAAGTCCAGAATGTGAAAGGGTTTTTGAATATGAAGATGCCTTATAATCTGAATGGGTTCTTCAAAAAAGTCGGCCACCTATATCTACTCTTTTAAACTGAAAAATCTATGCTTGATTTGATGCATACATCATGAGATATGTCATGCATACTGTACTGATTTTAATTCTCGGCTAGAATGGTGGGCTGGACTTCAAAGATTCATTTGGGCTCCTTTTACTTTGAGTTGGGCCTTGAAAGTTTTATCCAAGATTACATGTAGTGTCCCCCAAAATATTGTGGAGAGTTAATGTTTTTGGACGTCTGGATTGATCCCAGTAAATTAATCTTCAATGCTGGTCCAGTTTGTTCACAGATTCTTTGGTCTTGTTTGTGAGGACCATATGCCCCTTCAAATGGCAGAATTGGATCATGGTACCTTCTAATGAAATATTTTATATTGAAATTATAATCTTAAAAAATAAGAACCACACAATTTGGATCAGTATAGGGATATTTATTATTAAAACATTAAACTGACTCAATTGGACTACTTCTAAAAATGCTCAAAAATTATACTTAATATTAAAACATTAATATTTCACACAAATTATGCAGATTTCATATAAAATCAGTAATGAATGAATATAATGAGTCATATAAATATTAATAACATCAACTCCCCCACACTTAGCTTAGTTTATGTCCTCATGTGCAACAAATATAAAAACATGACAAAATCATTTTTACTCACCAACAGATTTTAAATTTTTGTTTTCTCCAATCAGGGGAGGTTTAGACTATTTCACTCATCCATTTTGAAATCCACCACAAGTTTTTACAGAAAAAATGTTTAAAAACTAATTCATTTTTTCTTGCTCAAATTTATAAATGGAAAATGTGGACACTCAAAACTCACACCTCTCAAGATGATAAAATTCATTTATGGAGGTTCACTCTTTCACCAACCAAAAGTAAAAATATTAGAGTTTGAAAGAGCTCTCATCTTCCAATCCCTATCCAAAGTGAACAAGAATCAAGAGGTATTTTTAAGTGGTTTTTTTTTGTGGCTATGGTATGGTAGGAATATAATGTCCAAGAGTGAGAAGAAAATGTTAAAATACCAACATAGAAAAAGCAATGCACATTTTTATTGAAATAAAACATGGAAGGAATTGAAAACACATATTTACAAGGGAATGATTGTGTGAAGAAAGACACAATAGAGGAAGAAAATATGTAGGTAATAAGAAGATGAAAAATTTACAAAACACAAAACTTCTCCCAAAGAGAATATAATGCAAGTGTTCCTTTTTTTCTTTTTTTTCTTTTTTTTCGAATGTTGAACTTGGAAAAGATCTCACACTCATAACCCAACCTATGATTGATCTCATCATGACACTAATTGTAATAGTTATAACAAGATCAAAGTTTGAGTAAGAGTGATTTTTGACTTACCCCAGACACAACCCATTTTTTCATTTTTTTTTGATTGATTTTTTTTTATTTTGATTTTTTTTTTTGAATTTTTTTTGAACACTTTTCAGTATAATTTGTACAATAAATTCCCAAATAACACTGAATTACAACCTCCCCCCCACACTAAAATGGATTGTTTCTCTCAATCATATGATAACACACTAGAAAGTAAGGAAATGATATCCAAAAATGAAATCCATTCCCCCCCACACTTAAATTTCAAAAATATATGCAATGAAAATTCATGATGATATTGGGTGGGATAAGGTATTGGGCTTGTAATGTGGCTATCAAAGAAAAGGTTTTCATCAGATTGAAGGGGCTTTCAAAAGGAGGATTAATGTAAGGGAAATGGGAGGCTATTTGGATATTGTGATTCTCATGTGGTTCAGAAAATGCCTCTATCATATTAATACACACTAAGGTAGGAAATTCAGCTCGAAGGTCCACAAACTCAAGACTCACAAATGGGGGTGAAAACACACATTTTGAAAAGATATCCATAGGTGGCCTTGGCATTAAAGAAAATGTTTGTTCTCACGGTTGGGGAAAATCATTTTCCAAATCAAAAATTGAGCATTCAAAATGTGTTGGTTTTGACACAAAATTCTTTATCCAAAGTCATAATAAAAATACAAAATTTTAGAGATGAAAACATGTCTGTTAAATTTCCAAAATGGTTGGAAAAAATTTCAAAACATGATGGTGAGTAAGCATGACTCTATTTTTTGAATTTTTTTTAAGTGATTGTGTTTTTTGGTTTTTTTTGGTTTTTAAGGTTTTTTTAAAATATACACCCACACAATAAAGAAAAAAAGGGTTTGATTAAGAAAGTGGTAAAAATGAAATAGAGATGAAGAAGAAGAAAGAGGTAGAGAGAGGAATAGATAGAGAGATAGTTAAATGGAAAGAGGTGCCCCCTGGTTTAGATTTGGTGGGCCATCGTCTCTATTCGGTGGTGGGTTGATTGGAGAAGTTGGGTATCCAATGGAAGTAGATGATGATCCAGGATTGTGTGACCTCTCATGGTGAGGCTTTAACCGATGTCCGTTAACCGTGAATGTCCTTTTGGAAGAGGGGTCTTGGACTTGCACTTTACCAAATGGGTAAACATTAGTAATAACAAAAGGACATTCCCAACAATAATTAAGCTTACCTGGGTGAAGTTGGAATCGAGAATTGAAGAGCATTACCTTTTCACATTCATGAAATACCTTTCTAAAGATGTGTCTGTCATGGAGTACCTTAGCCTTCTCTTTGTACAAATTGGAATTCTCATAGGATTCAAGTCGAAGCTCCTCCAGTTCATCCAATTTCAACAATCTTTCTTCACCGTATTTTTCACAATCAAAATTACAGGTTTTCACAGCCCAAAAAGACTTATGTTGGATTTTAACTGGTAAGTGACACGCTTAACCAAAAACTAGCCTAAAAGGAGACATCTCAATGTGTGTTTTATAGGCAGTTCGATAAGCCCAAAGTGCTTCACCAAGTCTCTCAGGCCAGTCTTTTTGGGTGGGCTTAACAATTCTCTCAAGTACTCTCTTAACTTCTCTATTAGAAAGTTCATACATGCCATTTGTTTGGGGGTGATATGCAGTTGAAGTTTTATGTACAACCCCATTCTTTTTCAGAAGAGTTTCCATGGTTCTATTATAGAAATGGGTTTCTAAGTCACTGATCAAGGCACGAGGAGTGCCAAATCATTGGAAGATGTGGGTTTTGAGGAATTCACTAGCAGTATGCGAATCATCCTATCTTGTGGGTTTGGCCTCGACCCACCTAGAAACATAATCAACTGCAAGAAGAATGTATGAAAATCCATTGGAAAGGGGAAATGGTCCCATGAAATCGATGCCCCAAACATCAAAGATTTCACAAAAGATTAAAGGATTTTGGGGCATTTCATTTTTTTGGAGATTGTGCTGAACTTTTGGAAAGTGGGACATGATTGACAGAACTCATGTGAGTCCTTGAAGAGTGAAGTCCAGAAGAATCCAGAGTCTAGGACCTTTCGAGAGGTCCTTTGTGGTCCAAAGTGGCCACCTCCAGGAAGTGAGTGACAGAATTATAAGATGGAAAAATGTTCATTTTCATCGACACATCTCCTTATTACCATGTCATCCCCAGTTTTCCAAAGTTTATTATCTTCCCAAAAATAGTATTTTGAATCACTTTTCAACTTCATATTTTGTTCTTTTGAAAACTTTTCAGGAAAAACACCGAAAACCAAGTAATTTACAATTAGGGCATACCATGGTATTTTTTGAGTGAGATATGAAAGGTTCTCAGTGGGAAATTCAGGATCGATGATTTCAGATTGAGAAGAATTATAAATTCTACTCAAGTGATCAGCCACAGGGTTTTATTTTCCTGGTCTATCTTTTATTTCATGGTCAAATTATTGGAGCATTAGGATCCATCTTATTAGCCTCGGTTTGGAATCACTTTTCTTGAGTAAGAACTTTATAGAATAATGGTCTGTGAAGATGATGATTTTGGCACCTAAGAGATAGGACCGGAATTTATCTAAGGCAAAAACCACTTCTAGAAGTTCCTTTTCAGTGACAGTGTAGTGATATTGAGTTTCATCAAAAATTTTTGAGGCATGATAGATGAAATGAGGAATTCTTTCTCTTCTTTGACCAATAATATCCCCAACAGCTCTATCAGAAGCATCACACATCAATTCAAAGGGTAATGACCAATCAGGGGGTTAGATTATCGGGGTAGATGTGAGAGAAGTTTTGAGTTTAATGAAGGCTCTCTTACAAACCTCATCAAAATTTAAAGAGACATCATTTTAGAGGAAACGAGTGAGTGGGAGGGAAATTTTACTGAAGTTATGGATGAATCTCCGATAGAATCCAACATGACTGAGAAATGAATGGATGTCCCGAACAGAAGTGGGTTCAGGAAGTGATTGGATGACTTTAATTTTGGCAGGATCAACTTCAATACCATGTTTTGAAACTATGTTCCCTATAACAATCCCATTTTCAACCATGAAGTGACATTTTTCAAAATTTAACACAAGGTTACACTGGACACACTTTTTAAGGACTAGAGAGAGTGAATGAAAGCACGAATCAAATGACTCACCATAAATGGTGAAGTCATCCATGAAGACTTCCATGTAGTTTTCAATGAATTCTGAAAAGATACTCATCATACACCTTTGGAATGTTGCAGGAGCATTGCAAAGTCCAAAAGGCATTATTCTTATATGCATATGTTCCAAAGGGGCATGTGAAAGTAGTCTTTTCTTGATCTCGAGGTACGATTGGGATTTGAAAATAGCTTGTGTATCCATCAAGAAAGAAATAGTGTGACTTTCTAGCCAATCTTTCTAGCATTTGATCAATGAATGGAAGAGGGTAGTGATATTTTCGGGTTTCAACATTCAATTTACTATAGTAAATGTACACACACCATTTGTTCTTCACTCGAGTTGTGACTACCTCTCCATGTTCATTTGTAAAAATAGTTATCCCACCCTTATTTGGTACAACCTGAATTGGACTAACCCATTCACTATCAAAAATTGGGTAGATAATACCATCTTGAAGAAGCTTGGTGATCTCTTCCCTAACTACCTCAAGGATGAGTGGATCGAGTCTTCTTTGTGGTTGTCTAATTGGTTTGGATGACTCTTCAAGATGGATGTAATGCATGCAAATGGAAGGGTTCATTCCTGGTATGTCATCTATGGTCCAACCTAAGGCCTTTTTTTCCTCTAACACTTGAACATGTTTGGACTCCTCAGTTTCAGTAAGTTTGGCAGAGATAATGACAGGATATGAGTGATCATGGAAGAGGAATGCATATTTCATGTGTGCAGGAAGAGGTTTTAGATCAGTCTCATATTTCACATTTGGGATCGACATCTCAGGAATGGAAGAAGGGATTTCAGTTGCTTCAGGTTCATTTTCCTTAATATTGTCCAAGGTGGAGCAGTAGATATTAGAGTTGAGATGGGATTCAAGAGAGTTTTCAAGTTCCTCTATATTGATGGAGTATATGAATGAAAGGTCCACATCAACTTCACCATTTATGACTTAGTTAATCCTAGTGCATATTTCACAAGATCCTATCTCTTCAAAACAGGATGAACATGATAGAATGGGGTTCAATTGAATCTTACAAGTGTTCTCAGAAGCATGGATTAAGAATGCAGAGTAATCCTCAGATGGGTATCGCATGGCTTGTAAAATGTTGAACTTGACCAGTTTCTCACCAAATTCCATGGATAGGATGCCTGAATGGACATAAATCTTGGTCCTCATAGTCATGAGGAATGGTCTTCCTAGAATTAGGGGAGATCGAGAAGAGTTCGTCTCACCTTCTATGTCAAGGACGTAGAAATCAGCAGGGAAGATAATATCATTGTCTCGGACAAGGACATCCTCAATTATTCCCTTAGGACTAGTTATGCTTCGATTGGCTAACTGAATGACAACACCTATTGGGTGCAAGGTACCTAGACCAAGGTTGGAGAAGATGGATTTGGGCATGACATTAATTGAGGCTCCTAGGTCTATCAGTGCATCATCAAAGATGGAACTTCCAATTTGGCATGGAACTGTAAAGGTACCTGGATCTTTGCACTTAATGTGTATAGACTACTGGGTGGAAACATTTTCAAAGGTCCTAAGTTGCATATTGTGGGTAAACAACTCCTTGAGAAACATGGAATACTTAGGAATTTGTTTTATGGCATCTAAGAGGGGAATGTTGACCTCAACACGTCTAAACATGTCAAGAATTTCAAAATCAGGTTCAAAGGACGTCCTTGGTTTATAGATAGCTTGAGGAAAAGGAATTGGATTCCTAAGTGGAATGGAAGGAGGTGAGGGAATGGATTCAGGTTCCTTTTCAAGATTATTTTTCTTTTCATTTTCTAGGTCAACATTCAAAGGAGGGTTTGAGGATTTATCTTGAGGTAGAACAATTTTCTTTCCTGATCTAAGTGCAATTTCACTTACATTACCCTTGGGGTTGGGTAATGGTTGAGCTGGGAGTTGGGATGAATTTGATTGTTGTTGCTAGCTCAGGTGGGATGCAAGTTGAGCTATTTGAGTTTCAATGTTTTTAAGGCTAGAACGGGTGAAGGAGGCAAGATCATTCACTGCACTTTCCCATGGTTTCTTGGAAGAAGAGGCTTGTCCCGGATTGGGATTGCCTTGATTTTGGTTCTTGGGAAATCGATTGTATTGGTTTTGGAATTGGGAAGGCTCACTAGGATGATGGAATCCAGGAGGAGGATTGTTCTTTTGAGGTTGAGGAACAAAAGGATAAGGTTGGTGGAAGTTACCATTACCTTGAACATATTGGAATTAGTTTGGGTTTTGAGGAGGGAATTGAGGGGGATGAGATATGGGATTACCATACCTCAAGCCTGGGTTAAAGGTAGAAGAGAAAGGCTCATAGTGAGGTTGGTTGAAGTTTCTAACAAACTGACCTGATTGTTGATGGTTGGGGTTCCGCTGAGCATATACTGCATTGAGCACCATTGGTCCAGATGAATCGGATTGATCCTCTTGAAGTTGTGGACATGTGTCTGTTGGATGAGCTGGGGAGCTACAGATTCCACAATTCTTGATAGGCCCAGGGAATTGTGATTGTGGAGAAGATGAGGTTGGGGATTTGGTAGCCACCGCTAGTTGACGCACAATACCTGTATGTTCACTCATCCACTCAGTCATCTTGTTAGGCTCTATGGATATATTATCTTGGGCTTGTTTTACTTGAGCATGTGCTCGAGTATGGAATTTTTGTGTGTTTTCAGCCATGTTACTTATGAGATCTCTTGCAGATGCATGAGTTTTATCAACAAGAGCACTGCCACTTGCGACATCAATGAGGGTTCTCTCCATAGCCAATAACCCCTCATAGAAGTATTGGATCAAGATTTGGTCAGGAATTTGGTGATGTGGGCAGGTTGCAACAAGATTGTTCAACCTCTCACAGTACTCATGGAGTGATTCACTTGGGTGTTGATGTATACCACTTATTTCCTTTCGGATATAAGAAGTACGAGAAGCAGGAAAGAATTTTTCTAAGAAAAGTCGCTTCATGTCATTCAATGTGGTTATGGAACCAAAAGGAAGGTAGTAGAACCATGACTTAGCAGTGTAATCTAAGGAGAAAGGGAATGCTCGAAGTTTGATTTCTTCTTCAGAAACCCCTTGAGGCTTCATGGTAGAGCACACTACTTGGATCTCTTTAAGGTGGAGATGTGGATCCTCACCGGCTAGCCCGTGGAAATGAGGAAGAAGATGAATCATACCCGATTTTAGTTCGATGTCAGCCTCTATGTTTGGATATTGAATACCAAGGGGTTGGTAATTCATATCAGGGGAAGAGATTTCTTTAAGGTTTTGTTCCCTAAGATTGGCCATTTTAATTTCAACTGGTTGGATGAGGACTGGTTCTTGAATTATTTGAGTATCTCTGATGTTCCTCTTAATTTGGTGAAGTGTTCACTCAATTTCAGGGTCAAAAAAATCTGAGAGATTGTTTGGAAGGCTACGGGGCATTTAGAGATATTTTTGAAGAAAGAGGAAGACGGGTTTTTCTTTTTATTTTTTTCATTTTATGATTTTTAAGAGGAAGATGGGTTTTTCTTTGTGTTTTTTTCAATTTTTTTTTTTAAATTTTTTTTTGGTTTTTTAACAATAACCAGAAACTAATGACTAATTAAAGCACCATCCCAGAAAACAGAGACATTTGAAATGCGCGGCCGATTGTCGCCTATCGACCAGTCAAGGTTCCAGTGCTCAGCTAATGTGTATAGCAGCACTCAGGTCGAATCCTCGGTGATGGTACTTCGTAATAGTCGATTGTTTTTAGTGGATTGTATTTTGATTGGGGGGGGGGGGTTGTTTCCAGAGCTTAATTGAAATGTTTAATGGATGATGTTTAATTTAACAAGTTGATAAAGATTGGGGTGAGTTCATAATTAGGGAGTTAAGCATGTGATATCCTTAAGCTTTTCTTTATATTGCATTAAATTAACACCCACATCAAAAGTTGATGTTGATTGGAATTCCCAAGTGTTAAGCCTTTAATCCAAGCCTTAACATTAAATAGGGTTATAATATCAATCAGTGATTTATTTTGGAAGTGTATTTATGGTTCCAATAATCAATGGAAACCACACGTTGAACATAATATGTAAATAATCCCTAGCATGTTAAGTCCAACATACACAATGTTAAATTAAAGAATACTCATCGAGAAAAACCTCTCAATCACTTAACATCCCTAAAATATACCTCAACCCAATAATATATTTACTCAATCATTTAAATTATTAGTAATCTGTTATATTATGTTTAATTTGATGAAATACAAAGAGAAGAAAAATAAAGGTATAAGAAAAGAGTTGTGCGCCGAACACACACACGAACGATGATGAGAGTAAAACAAACTGGACCTTTTATTGAATAATAAAGTAAAAGAAGATGATGGATTTTAGATTTATTTAAACTAAAATAAGAAAATTAATATTTAACTACATAAGGTGGATGAGAATAATAAATTAAGAAGAAGAAAATTGCATTAAAACAGAATTACAAAGACAAACACTTGCAAAATTACAACGAAGAAAAATGCAAAAGTAAATGAAAACAAAGAGAGGAGGAAGGGATTATCAAGTTAAAACTTGAGTTTGTCAGATCCTCCCAAGCCTTTTCCAGGGCCTTGGTACTTCCAATCAATCCTCTTTTGCTCTGAAATGCCAACCCTTTTGAAAGGAGAGGAGGGGATGTATTTATAGCCCAAGGTGGTGGACTGTTTACATTCCAGAAATACCTTTCCACTTGTCTCCCAGATATGGACATCAAGACAGCCGAATCTAGATAAATATCCTTCTTTGAAGTTTTATATAATAAAGTTTTTCGACTACTCTAAAAATTTGGAGTCATGTGGACTTAAGTATCAAAATTTATGGTCGGTTTATTAAACAAAGTAAAACTGACCATTTCAATCCAGTATTTTTGAAGTCCAGAATGTGAAAGGGTTTTTGAATATTAAGATGCCTTCTAATCCGAATGGGTTATTCAAAAAAGTCTTCCACCTATATCCCATCTTTCAAACTGAAAAATATAAGCTCTATTTAATGCTTACATCATGAGATATGACATGCATACTATACTGATTTTAATTCTCGGCCAGAATGGTGGGCTAGATTTCAAAGATTAATTTGGGCCCCTTGTACTTATATTTGGGCCTTGAAATATTTATCCAAGATTAAATGTAGTGTACCCAGAATTATTGTGGAGATTTAATGTTTTTTTACGTCTAGATGGATCCCATTAAATCATTCTTCAATGCTGGTCTAGGTTGTTCACAGATTCTTTAGTCTTGTTTGTGAGGACCATATGACCCTTCAAATGGCAGAATTGGCTCATGGTACCTTCTAATGAAATGTTTTATATGGAATGTAGAATACTAAAAAACAAGAAACACACAATTTGGATCTGTATAGTGATAGTTATTATTAAAACATTAAAATTACTCAATTGGACTACTTCTAAAAATGATCAAAAATTATACTTATTATTAAAACATTAATATTTCACACAAATTATACACATTTCATATAAAATTAGTAAAGAGGGGATATAATAAGTCATGAAAATATTAATAACATCACTCAGTAAAGGTAATAAATATATCATAACCTATAAAAAAAGAAGTCAAGGTGAATATCTAACGAATCATATCAATAAAACATAAACATGAACATAAAATGGAAGAAAAGAATACGATCAATATAAATCCATAAAAATAATCACATGAGAATAAAATTTAACCATGGATACTCTAATAATCCAATAATAACATGTATTATCGATTAATAATATCATAATGATAGAATTCATAATATTGGACATCATAAACATACCATCAAGGCTTCAACAATTATATTATACATAAATGTGTGCAAACCCAGTCTAGTTTGTCTCATTAGACCTATTGATACATCAAGGGGATATAGTGGGTGACACACGTCACTTATTAATTCCAATTTTTCCCTCATATAAAAAGGTTGAAACATAATAAACATCTAAATTCATATTAAAACTATCATATTAAATGTTTATAGATTTCTCCAAATAATAAACATAGTCATAAACGATCCATAATAATATGGTGAGTGATATAAATATAATACATCCCAAATCAAAATTATGGAAAACCATTCAATAAAATTTGGTAGATTGAAACATAATAGATCAATTTAAATAAATAATACGTTTTAATCGAGTGGTTTTAAATAGATAAATAACTATAATAAAATCATTAAGTAATTCATGAGAAAATACACTTTTAATTTTGAAAAGTAGATTTCTTTTGTTAAATCATTTTTTATTTGTAATATAGTCATATTATAAACACGTATATCTAAGAAATGAATAGTGAAGGATAATGAAATTATGTTATAATAATAAATAATGTACAACTAAAGTTAAATCATTTAAAAATAATGTTTAAGGCACATTATAAATGGTCAACTTCAGTGCATTTTAAGAGAAAATTTAAAAGATCCTTTTAATCATACAAGGGATTAATTTTTTACATAAAAATAGAAAATAGATAAGTTAGTTTTTCAGGATAAAAATAATTATTTTTAATTCATATTGCTTTCTTAAAATATATTATGGAGTTTACTTGAATATTTTTAGGAAATTGGGAAGTACCCATTAATATGGTTTGCTTATCGGGATAAATTGAAAAGGGAACCTTGAAAAACATGTGTTCCACCATAAAAGTAAGTTAAATTGATATGGATACAAGATTTTAGAAAATATAACCATAATTTTGAATAATTATATAAAATTAATGAAAAATTACATTGGGTTAATGAGTGAGAAACACTATCCCAAATTAAAAATTGAGGTTTGGGTATAATCCATTAACTTTTGTATAAATGTTTTATTCACTTGTACTTAATGTCTTGGATAATGAAAATAGATTCATTAATAAATTATTTAAGACACTATTAAAAAAAATTTTATTTATTATAATTTTACTATGTTCATTTATGACATTTTTAATGAGTTATAATATTCAATTTTTTCCTTCTTAAGTGTTCATTTCCTTGGTTTTCATTATTGGTTCACTTGTATACATGTACAAAAAATCATGTAAAATGGAAACAGTTATACCAAAATTAAATTATATGTTATTAATGAACTTCCAGCATATCTAATGGTATTAAATATCATTTTTTAAGATATTAATAGGATTAATTAGATACAAAAATAATTATAACCATTTATAATATTTTGTCTTTTTTCGATCATCACAAACTATTTTTTCTTATGAATTAATATTATGAATATATACTGGTTCCAAAAATACTAAATAAGTTGTAATACATGTATTATCATCTGTATTAATCATAAAAATGTTTTCATTACTAGAATTTAATGTGTAATTGAAAAATTAAAACTCATCATCCACGAAGGTAGTAAATCCACACCTCACAGATGATGTTTTAATTTTAAAAATAAAAGGGGAAGATAATAGAATTTATGGTTGATATACCATTTTGATTATAATGTTACAGTATATAAAAGATACTATATTTATCATTACACTTTGATATTGAGGAATTATGGAATGGATAATAAATTAAAATAAATTAAAAGGACAATAAAAACCCAAAGTAGATTTTATCCCATGAATTGAACTCCTTGAGAACCTCTTAAAAGACCTATGAAATGGTCTTATGGGTGAGAACAGAAAGGACATAAATTCATTGAGGGGTTTTGGAGGGATATTTGGTAGAAATTGGACAGGATTAAATGATTATTTGGTGTGAGGAGAAGAGGTGGTAAAGGGTGGTATTTATAGTAGAGGAGAGGGGTGTTTTTTTTTGTTATTTCAGTTACATATTATGAATAGTGTTTCTTTTTAGGACTAAGTATAGTTATCGGTGCATGTGAGTTCGAACTATTTGTTTCTTAAATTCGACATGATTTTTAAAATCAGGCATCTATATAAAAATGTAAATATCATAAATAATTGTATTTCACTTTTCACAGAAAATAATATATTTTAGAAAAATCCCAAAAAAAACACTATGTATATTTTTTGAAATGTATAATTCAAAAAATAACACCATTTTATCAAAATATTGTTTTAAATGTGCATAATATAATTTTTAAATATTATTTTGATTTACTCAGAAAATATCAATATTAATATTATAACTGATTTTATAAAACTTTCAAAAATTAATTATGGTCTAATTGTGTTATCTTATAACTTTAATATTACAAAATATTAATTTATGACTCTATTTCATGCAAATAAATTTTAGTTTAAATGATTATTTTATTTATAAAATTTGGGATTAAAATTTATGCTTCACAAAAATAAAAATGCATAATATTTTCATTTATAAACCATTTATTTACTTCTTCCATGATATAAATATATTTTATTTTCATTAGTAAGATACATAAATTGTTTGTTTACATTCATAGGAAAGTAAACTATTCTATTGGTCATATTACTATTTTTAATGGTAACATTACTATTCTAGTGATCATATTTAATAGTATATTACAATTTTAAACTCGATGTTGCATGAAGCATAAACTATAGAGGATATTAAATTTTAAAATAGGAAAACCATAAAATCATGGGTTGTTATATTCTCCCTTCCTTCAAGAAGCACTACCCTCTAAATTCCCATAATGTCAACACATTAAAATATTTGCGTAGTAATTAATCATAAATTCCCCTGGCTCCCATGTAGCCTCTTCAATTTTATGAATTTTTCAAATTAATGTTACCATCAGAGTCATATAATTCCTCAAAACAAGTTCTCTTTTTTCTAGAATCTATATAGACTCTTTAAAATAAGATAAATTAGGATCCAATTCTATTCCCTTAACACAAGTGATGTAGAAACAATTGTGTACTTTAGAAGGGATATGTGATATTTCAAAATGATAAGCCACAACTCCAATTCTCTCAATAATCTAATGATGGTTAATGTACTTGGGTATTAGTTTCTTTTTCTTATTGAACCTTATGACACAATTGTATGAAGATAATTTTAGGAAAAAATGATCTCATATATGAAACTAAAAATCCTTTAATCAATTATCAACATAAATTTTTCCCCTACCTTGTTCTACTTTGATATTGGGTTTAATAGTATGTATATATTTCATTGTATCCTTCACATTATCTAGGCCTATGAGCTTACTCTCACCATGTAACTCCCAGATGGTTATATGAAATATTTTTTTAAATAATTTTTATTCTTTAGTGGATTTATTTTCATGCAAGAATGTGTTTAGACGAACATAGTGACTCCTTTATTATATCCTAGTTGTTTGTATATTGTTAATAATTATAACTAACTTATGAAAATACATTCTTAATTCATTGTATATCAATTATTTATGGAGAATATAAATCAATTAGATATTTTTATTTGTGACTGAATTACATTTTATAATGAAATTAATGAGAAATGTAAGTGTTATATAATTAATAAAATATTTATTATATTCTTAATAAAATATTTATTATATTCATCCAATGGATATTTTAGCCATACGGTATGAATAAAACCTGATTTGATGTAGAAAAATATATTTTTTAAAATAGGATAATTTTACACCATGAATAGGAAACCCATTTTAAATTAATATTTTTACACATTAATAATTTTTGTATAAAAAAAATAAAAAATTTAGTTTGATTTGGGTTATAAAAATTTTGTTTGGATGAATTTCTATTATTTTTTTGATAACTTTCATGTTTTGATAAATAGTGAAAATACGCTAAATTTTAATTGAAAATAAATTTTTTCATTGAAATTGTTTATTTGGTTAAATTATAGTATTTAATGATTTAAAATGATAAATAGAATATATATTTTACATTTAATATAATTATAGGTCATTGGAGTTAATTTTACTATAAATTTAGATGTAATAACATTTCAATCTTTTGAAATATGTTAACTTTTTAAAACTTGTTTTCATATTTCAACAATAGGATTAATTTTAAATTAATTAATGAAACTTCTATGATTTTAATTTTTAAAAATTGATTCCATATTTTGAATCGTTAGTTATAAAATATTTAAATAGATTTATTTTATTTTTGATCCAAATGAATAGTAATGTCAGTAAATTTTATTAAGATGTTAAAAGAGTAATTCGTGCAATTAAGGGTAAAAATATTACTATACAATTACCCTAAAACTTGTCTTAATATAATTGTATGATTATAATTTGTCCTAAAATATACTTTGGTAGAAATGGTATCCATTGGAACCCACTTGGATGAGATTAGGACATTTTATTTATTTTATTTAAAGAAAAGTGAAATATGACTCACTCAAACATTAAAAATTATATTATTTTTAATATAATGTTATTTAGAAGATATATTCGATTATAAACACTCAATTTAAATATAAAACTATTTTATTTTTCATGTCAATTTATTTGTAATTCTTAGGAAATAAATAATTACCTTACAGACTTTTACATGGATGGAGAAAAAAGTAATTAATTTATGAGAAATAAATAAAACAATTATTATTAAAATATTAATAACAATAGAAAGGCCCAAAAAAATTTCCAAAACTTAATTTTTGAGTATATATTGACCATAAGTATCAAGGGTAGACTTATTGGAAATTTTTAGTCTTATAGAAGAGTTTTGGACACTTAAATTATTTTATTTAAAGTGAATATAAATTTGTCACATTCATGTTTTAAAAGAGTAGAGAATATTTAATGTTTGGTTTTTCATAATATAAATTGAACTAAAAGTATGATTCAGTTATCTAATCGATTTATATTCATCATATTAATTTTTTGTTTAATTTTTATGCAACATATAATTGTACTAAATAATTACGCAATGTTAAAGTAGTAATTATTATATTAATGAAAAAATCAAATAAATGTAATTAATAATATTTTAGTAAATATAATTTGGGATAATTATTATGTCAAATTAATTTTTTATATTAAAATTACCCCTTAGGGATATAATAAAATATTTTTATCAAGGTTCAGTTCTTATTTTTTTAATTTTAAAAATCCATGAAATAAATAGTGTCAAGATTGACACTATCGATATTTTGTCAAAATATGTTTTTCATAAATTATTTAAAAATCATAAAATATTTTTAAAAATTTATATTAATTATTTTATGATCTAAATGTAATTAATTATTAATTTATTTTCTAATTTACTTCAATTAAGTAAATATTTCACCCTTTTAATATTGAAATATTTATTACCCTAGTTAAAAATTAAATACAATAACTATGTGTTAATTAAAATGAAAATTATTAAATTTAAAACAAAAACTTGTATAAAATTTAATGGTTGATTATACTGCAAGACAATATAATCTAAACTTCTAAATTGGGACATTTTTTATGTTCTTATTTGGGTTTTTAGTTTATTATAAAATAATATTTTAGAGGATTCCAAAAGTGCCCCTCAACTCAATTATAAAAGGGCACTTCCTCCCTCAACTATTTACTTAATTTAGAGACTTCATTTTTTACCATAACCTACCCGTTTTTCTTATAAACTTCCATAGGAAAATTATAGAGGTCTTTTACTTTATAAAAGTCCATCTCTAATGCTCTAATAGGATATTTAGAAGAGACACCTCGAAGAAGGATGTAATATCATTTTCTGATTCTTCTAACCTTCTTTCTTCTTCTACTTCCTCCTCATGAGTTGTTTCACTATAAAGTAATAAATCCATTAGTAATTGTATAATTATATGATAATACGATTATTAAACAACCATATTTCACCTTCTACTAATCCAATGAAAAAAGAAATCACCACGCGTGCGTATGTACGGCTTACTCTCTACACGTCGTGGTGAAATCCATTTTTCACCACCACCATACATAGATGGGTATAATGATAGAATTAATATATATATATATATATATATATATATATATATATATATTCTTAAAATAAAATTATATTTTTTGAGTTACTATACACCACCCACTTCAACACCATTCCACAATTATGGGAACTATATCATTGCTCGTGCGTACGTATGGCTTACCGTCCCCACGGTGCGATGTGATTCGTTATGCATAATATTAATTAAATCATGATTATATAAATGAATTGAATGAATAAATATTATATATATTATTATAATAATATTCTTTAAATTATTTAACTATAACATAAAAAATATGAATAATAACTTATCCAACAAAACATGCATAAGAACATAAAGCAGTTAATATCTAAATAACGAGTAACAGTGAAATGTTACAAACAAACATATGAAAATATGATCATAGATGATATCATAAAAATGATTATGATTCTTGAATGAATCAGAAAATTTATTTAAATCATTATATATTATGTTTGGATACATACAAAGCATATCAAATCTAAGGTATAGGATAACATTGTGTATCTCATTTCTGTACGAAATTGTATATTCGTAAGTATTTACTAGGGTATATTTATCATACATATTCATGTTTCATATATATGTATTAAAACAATATTCTTGATAACCTTATATAAAATTTTAAATAAAATTTTACACATTTATTTATTTTAACTAAACGGTATTTATGGAATATTTTTTCATTTTCGGTACAAGGTCCTTTTTGAATTTTCCGACAAATATACGAGAAGAATGTTTTTTACATGTATGACATGATTGAATTTTTAAACTTTCCTAATTTCTTATTTAAATGAATCTTCCCTACAATCTTATATTTTTATTTTCACATAAAATTATTTCTAATATAATTTTGTGACATTTTGAGGAAGGAAAATATTTTTTTAAGAAGAGTGGATATTTTCCTCAAGAATTAAGCTCAAGTATTTTACAAAAATTATTTTCCATCTAATATTAAATAGGTTTTTGTTTATATTCCTATTCTTAATTTTATTATATATTTTTTATGATGGAATTATTTTTTTGGAAAAAATTTATTTTATATGGATTATTATGAAATGATGTTTAAGAAACACATTTTTTGGTCCTTAGGTTATGCTATGATGAATGGTTTATTTTTTTGTGTCTCTTATAAGAATGGTTTTATTATAAGATGGGTGGGACCGATATCTCCACAAATTCATTGGGTAAATATTTATATGTCATGATATATACATGACTGGGATAGAAAGTAAATTTGGTTCAGTAATACTAGACTGGAACGAGGATGGAACTCGGTTCAGTAAGGGAATTTTTTCACTATGACGGTCTTGGAAATGAGCCTTGACTAATATAAAATGATTTTATATTATTGTGTGTTAACGCCAAAAACATTTATGCCTTATGTTATGACTATTGGGATTACATTTAACTTTTATGATTTATCCCATGACATGATATTATGAGCATTTATATGTGAGATCAAATTTTCAATTGTTATGTTCTTATGATTAAGATATGATTGATATTTCCCTTGTTTACCCTTACAGAGCATTTGAGCTCACCCTTTCATATGTTTATTTTCCTTTGGTAATTAATAATATTATTATGTAAGATATTTCATAAAAGAGTCTAGTTATGAAGAAATAAGCGGGAGATAATGTATAGGCTTTATGAATAAGTTGTTTATGTTTCCTAGTTTCTAAGGACACAAAAAATATACGGTCCTGGGGTGGTTTTTGTTATTTTATGTTATAAATATTCTTCAATGTTGAATTAAAATCTATATGTAATGTATGGTCCATTATAGTTGGTATCATAGAAAAGTTTTAGTTATCCTTTGGAAACTATGATGAGAGAACTATAATAAAAACCATAAAGATATGTCTATGTATATGTTACAATCCTATCCTAGTTTTTTATTTATGTTCATGAAAAACGTAGGATAAAACATAAAGTGTCCTAAATTGAAATATTATCCTTTTATTATGTTTTTTTCCCATTATGATTAGTGTTTCTCACACAATGATTCTTGGTTTTATTCAATGGTTGGAACCTGAAGGAACTACGTTAATACTGAATGTGATGGGAAATGAAATGATTGTACCCCTAGAAACCAAGTGTTATTGGAGATGGAATGAAAAATCTTGTATCCATGCTCACAAGACCTTCTCAATCTAAGAATCATGGCAGACGTCGAAGCGATAAAAAGAGGGAACAAAATTTTGTTGAATCCTTCATGAGGGAGTGGGACTTCTAATTCATTAGTGGATGTAGAATGGTTCAATACCATAGAACTATATTTTAAATTATAAAATGTTCTGAACATAATAAATTCATGTTATCAGTATATCGTTGGAAGGTGAATCTGATCAATGGTGGAATCTTATCAAGAATACAAGGTAAATATATCAAATTGAGTCCATATAATTGGACGATTTTAATAACTTATTTTTCAATAAGTAATTTCCTTGTATTATTCGAAAAAATTTGGCTATGTCGTTCCTTTAACATAACCAAAATTATGATGAATCCATTGGTACCAAAAAAGGAAAATTTACAATACTTTCAAGGTACTCTTGTTGAATTGTAACACCCAGAGATTTTATAAGATATATTATTTTAAATATATTTCATATCTTCTATTGAACGCTACACCAAGATTATCTTGTGCAATACGCAACATAGTATTAGCTTGCAGTATATGCAACACTAATCTTGGATCGTGTTACACACAATTCCAAGTTTGTTTTATAGTAGTTATTCTACGCAACATTGAGTATATATATATATATTCAATGTATAAATGAAATATGGTTGGATTTTTTTATACGCAACAACAAAGAAGTCTTTCAGTACACGCAACCCTGACTTGGTATGCATTACACACAATCATGACCTTCCTCGATAGCGTGTGTTGTACGCAATACCGGGTTTAAATAAACAACGATATATTATTATAATATTATTATGAACTAGCTGTTATGAATAGTATTAACTAAAGTTTGCATTTTATAACATTATTATTCATCTTACACATTTTCTAGAATATGGTATTGGATAAAAATAAATTTTTTGTGTAAAATAATTATTTTTTAAAAAATGTATTTTTGCCACCTTTTGATGGCGCACCCACTTTAAATATAGTTTTTGACATGTTTATAAGCTAAATTTGTAAAAATAAAATGATTCTTTTGAATCAGGATATAAAAATTTACTTTGGATAAATTTTTCATATTATTCTGATAACTTTCATATTTTAATGAATAGTCAAAACACGCTATATTTTTAATAAAATCAACTTTTTTCATCATAATAATTTATATGGTTAGATTATAATATTGAGTGGTTTTAAAGTATAAATAAAATATATTTTTACCATTTAATATAATTTATGTCATTAGAATTGATTTTATATTGAATTCATAGGTTAAATCATTTCAATATTTTGCAATGTTTTAACTTTTAAAACTCATTTTCTTAACAACGAGATTAATTTTAAATTAATTTCTGCAACTTCTTTGTATTGAATTTAGAAACATCGATTCCATATTTAGAATAATTGGGTCCAAATTATGTTAATAGGCTACTTTTTATTTTTGGGCATTATGAATAGTAACTACGGTAAATTTTATTTACCATAGTAAAAGTAAAATTGGGTAATTAAGGGTAAATATAATATTATAAAATTACCCTAACACTTGTCTTAATATAATTGGATGCTTATATTTCGTCCTAAGGAATATTTGGTTCGTAATGGAATCCATTGGAACCCACTTGGAGGTGATTAAGACATTTAGTTTATTTTATTTAAAGGAAAGTGAAATATGTCTCACTCAACTTTAATAATTAAACTATTTTTAATATAAGTTTATACAGAATATAAATTCTGTTATAAATTATCATTATCAAGATAATTTTTTTTTATTTATCATGGTAATTTATTTATAATTTTTAAGAGATATTTAATTACCTTAATAGCTTATACATTAATGATGCAGAAATTATTTATTTAGTGAAAAATAAGTAATATAGTTTTTATTGAAATAATAATACCCATTAAAAGGCTCACAAACTGGACTAAAACTTATTGGTAGTGTATATATACACCATAATCATCCAATTACCGAATATTTGACCGTTTGCAGTCTTATAAACTTGATTATGAAACTTATATTATTTTATTTTAAATGATGTCAAAGATGTTACCTTCATAATTTAATAAATATAACATTTTATAAGTTGGGTGTTTAAGAATACAAATCCATTTAAAAGTATTCTTATGAAATATCTAAGATTTATCTTAATACTAGTGTTTTAGTTCTAATTTTTATGCAACAAATAAGTATAATTAATACTTATACTAAATTGATGTAGAAATTATTTTATTAAGAGAAGTATCAAATAAATGATTTTACAAATAGTAAAATAAATATTATATGAACTATTTAATGTTCTATACTAATTTTATAGATTAATATGATATGTTAGGAACCTATTAAATATTTTATTTTGAATATATACTCTGTGTGGATTTTATTTAAATTCAAATAAATGAATAGTGTCAAAATTGACACTATTGTTATTTTATAAAAATAACATATTATTAAATTGTTTAAAAATCACAAAAAATATTTATAAATTATAAATTGAAATTTATATAGTCGAAAAATTCATAATTTATCTAATTATGGATAATTAACAACACATAAGTGATTATTTATAACCATTTAAAATTTATAATTTTATTACCACGAATAAAATTAAATAGATTAATTTAGGATAAATCAAAATGATAAGGTTTAAAAAAAGATAAAAACATGTATAAATTCGATTGGTTGATGATATTAAAACCCTATCTCATCTAATCTTCGAATAGAGTCATTTTTGGAGGTTTTTTTGTCAGTATTGAATTTATATTAAACTATTATGTTTGAGGATTCCAAAGGTGCCCCTCTCCTCCCTTATAAAAGGTCACCTCCTCCCTCTCCTCCTCCCACATTTTTGAGCCTTAAATCTTGGCCAAACCCTACCCATTTACCTTATCAAACTCATTAGAAACATACTAGAGGTTCTGGTCTTATTCAAAGACCAATTTTATTTCCCTAAGAGGAGGTTTCAAATAGGCGTGTCGAAGAAGAGATAATATATGTTACCGATTCTTTCAAATTTATTTCTTCTTCTACTTCTTCTTCATTAGTTGTTTCATTATGAATTAATAACTTCAGTATCACTAATATAATAATATGTTTTTATAAATATGAAACAACCCCATTTCACCTTCTATCCATACTAAGTAAAACAAAATCACCACGTGTGCGTACGTACGGAATACCATCTTCACGCCGTGGTGTAATCTGTTTTTTCACCACCACCTTACTTGGATGGGTATAATGATGTAAATAATAACTAAATATGATTATTATAACATAATACTGATTCTAAGATATTATATAATTCACTCCAATTCCATTCAATAAATATTGGAATGATATCATCGCTTGTGCGTACGTACGGATTACCGTCTCCCCGACGCGATGAGATTCATTTTCCATGTTAACAATTCAAGAATAATTATAAAGTATATATAGTAAGTAATAATGAAATATATAACATAATAATTCTATTTAATTTATGTATATTTATATGTATGTCATATATTTAATTCCATTCAATTCAATAAGGAAATGAAAACAGCGTTCATGCGTACGTACGGCCTACCATCTCCATGAACGGTGTATTTCATTCCATTTATCGATCTATTATATATATGTATATTCTGAATATATATTATATATAAATAATGTTTTATATTATGTAATTAAGTAAGCATGATCTAAGTTATCATATTAATAATTACAAGTCAAAACATGGACACAAAATGAAACGATTTTACCCAAAACGCTGCTTTAACATGGCATTTACAAAAGAACGGGTAATATAAACTCATAAGTGAACCATATATGATATCATAACAATTAATATGATTATATAATAAGTAAATGTCTTTATTTAAATCATTATAAAGTAGTTTAGGATATGTACGAAGCATATCGGACCTAAAGTAAGGGATAATTTTGCAATCTCATTTTTATCCGAGATTGCTTATACGTAAGTATTTACTGGGGTTATATTTTTCATCAATTTCCATAAAAATGTTTCTATATAGTGTTTAATATTCTCACATGTATGTTTAAAGTCATTTTTACCCCTATTGAATTTTACTTTGTGTTATGGAAGGAATCTTGCTTTCGTTTACCATACATGGTACTTTTTGACTTTTCCTGTAAAAGTACGAGAAAAATGTTTTTTTAACTTATAAGGCATGAATGGATTTTTTACAGTTTCATGAAGCCTCATTTTCATGAAGCTTCCTCTACAAGATTTCATGATTATTTTCCACAAAATACTTTTCTTTTAAAATTTCATGGTATTTTGGGAAAAGAAAATGATTTTGAAGAAGAAAGGATATTTTCCTCAAGAATTCATTTCAAGTGTTTTATGAAAACTATTTTACATCTAAGATGAATTTATTTCATAGGTGTATGTTTCAAGTATAATTTATCTATTATTTACATGGTTTTACTTTTCTTATTATGAAATATCCATTTTTTTATATGGATTATGTGATGATGGGATGATGCTTATGAAACCCATTTTATTCTTTGGGTTATGATGAATGATTTAAGTTTATTTTGTGGAAAAAGTAAGACTAATTTCATTATGATATAGGTGGGAACTATATCTCCCTCCAATTCATTGGGTAAATATTTATATCTCATGAGATATACATGGATGTAATTTCAAGTAAATCTGGTTCAGTAATACAGGGCTGGAACGAAAAGTAAACCCGATTCAGTAAGGGACTTTGTCCACTAAGATGGTCTTGGTAGCAATGCCTTGGCTACTATGGAAATAATAACATGTGATTAATTGTTTCCATGATTACATGTTTTATTCCCATTCCATTTTATCATGATTTATTTTCCATTATGATCTATGCCATATGTACTTCCATGTTTTATGTCATTGCTCAAGATTTTGATGTTTAAATATTATGTTCATGTTTTAAAGTTCAAATGTTTATGGTTTGTTTTATTTTCTCCATTATTACCCTTACTAAGCATTTAAGCTCACCCTTTATATGTTTTATTTTCCCCAGGATATAAATAAAGGTTTTAGGTAAGAAAAAAAGGGAAGATCTTTATGGGAGATGTTGAAGATATTTCACCAAGATTAGAAGATTATGTTCCAAGTTTCTAAAGACACTAAACTATTACGGTCCTTGTGTGTATATTTTTGTTATAAATTAATTATTCCACAAAAATAATGTAATTTCCATGTATGTCAACCTTTGGGTCTCTACAGTTGGTATCATAGGAAAGGTTTAGTTAACCTTTGGAAACTAGGATGTGAAAACTTTAGTGAGATCCCTAGAGATATTTTTAAGGTATGTCTAGGGATGTCCCTAAGGTTAAGTATAAGTATAGGTTATAGTCCTAGAATTATGGTAACGATATTAGAATTAATCCTAAGATTTTAGATATTGAAGGTACTCCCCCTTTATTATGTTGTTTTCCTAGAAGGATTTTGGCCTCTCACACTGTTCTTTTTGGGTTTTAGACGATGGCTGGAACCTGAAGGAACCCTGTTGATCAATGTAATGGACAATGCTATGATTGTCCTCCCGAGAAACAAAATGTGATTGCAGATGGAGTGCAAAATCTTATTTCTATACTTACACAAGCTATAAGTCATTCTGGATTTCCAAATGATCAGAGAAGGGAAGAATATTCTATTGAGTCATTCATGAGGAAACGTCCACCGTCTTTCAATGGGTCTTCTAATCCACATGTTTCTGAATAATGGATCAGTACCATTGAAAAGATATTTTCCATACTTCGCTGTTCAGAACATGAAAAATTAATTTTAGCTATTTACCATTTAGAAGGTGAATTAGACCAGTAGTGGACTCTAATTAAGAATACAAGTCCCTAAGATGAAATTGAATCCATGGAATGGGACGAGTTCAAGAACTTGTTATTCAGTAATTAATTCCCTCACATTCTTCGAACAAAGATGGAAATTGAGTTCCTTGAGCTTAAGCAGAAGGATGATGAATCTGATGGTATATACAAAGTGAATTTTACAAGATTTTAAAGGTATGCATCTGGATTTATCATCGAACCTGAAAGTAAAGTTGATCGATTCTTCAGTGGCTTAAAAAACGTATTCGAAGGGAATTAGCTATAAGAGACTTTAGTAGCTATGAATAAATTATGCATTGTGCTATCAAGGTATAACTGGAAGTTGGTGTAACATATCCATCTTATGGTTTTGACAAGAAACGAAAGATGGAGTTCAAGGAAAAACCTCAGAAAAATGGAGAAAACAATGTGAATGTTTCATTATGCCCAAAGTGTGGAAAGAAGCGTGGTGTAGATTGTCTAAAATGTACTATAAAATGTTTCAATTGTGGAAAAGAAGGCCATCGAGTAGTTGAGTGTCGAAGTAATGGAAAAAGGGTTGCTAATTATGTGAATAAAGAAAATACTGGAGAGAACACTCCACCAACACTTCAATGCTTCAAGTTCCAGGAAATGGGTAAATATACTAATCAATTCCCTAATTCAAGGGTTAATTATGATCGATGTGAGCATCCTCTTAAGGCAAAGGAAAAAAGGGAAGTCACATGCAATCACTATTGGCGATGTTGAGTATGAAAATGATGTAGTGGAATGATTATGTGTTTATGTAACGGGATTTCAAAATAATGTTGTGGAATCTAATTTATGGTACTGTGGAATGTTGGAATATCTATGTATTGGTTTATTATGGTTTTCAATAATTATATGGTATCGGTAACCATGAAAAGTAAATCATATATTTTGGAAAGCAGATGATATGCGCATAATGAAGGGATAAGGAGAAAGTAACATGTTTTATGGTATTCATGAGCTCATGATTGATATAAGGACAAAGTGATATCATGGTTTGAGTATATAGATTTTTTGGAATTTTAGTATGTGGAAAGAATTAACTTTTTACAGTATTCATGTTTTCACTAAAGTTCAATGGGTATTTTTTTTCCAAGAGAATACATGATTAAGGTATTCACATGTTTAGAATGTGACCAACAAGATATATCTTATGATATATAATGGATAAATGATGGTATTCACGTTCTTGTTATATGACCATTCTAGTAATCGTTTTATTTAACCTTTGAGATTGGATATAAGTATTTTGGATAAACCTAAATATTAGAATCGATTAATTTAGACATCAGTTAGTATTTTTTAAGGCTAGAAATTTTTGTTATGTTATAATAGTATAGTTTTAGAAAAAGGATAACCCGTAGGACGGGAGACAACCCGTCACTTCGAACAAGGCTATGGGAATCGAACCCACAAGCGAAGTGCGACATGCCTTTATCGCCTACCACTGGCCTACAGGAAGTCCCTGGTTAGTAGAAACAAGTTTTATTTTATTAAGCGGTATGATAGATGAAGTATAAGTCCATTTTTGGAATCATAAACGATTTATATCCCCATATATAGACTTATGTATTTCTAATAAATTTTTCTAACATTTTTTTGAGATAGATGGAATGACCCATCATTCTATCACATGATTTTCTAACACTTCAAGAATGACAAATTCAACTTCATTTCTTTAAGAGATGATGTGGAAATTGTTCAAGGCACAAACAACAGTGAGATTGTACCAAAATCAAGTAATTATTTATTATAATTCAAAATTTTCAATATTAGGGAAATGATTTTTAAAACCAAAAATGTTGTCCTAGTACTCTTATATCTGATGAATCAGATGGTCCCTTAGATCATCACAAATTTAGGGCTTTGGCATTGTTGGATTTATCATAGCCATGTCCTCTACCACTCTCCATCATAACTTGATGGTTAGATTTTTCTTCCATATCCATATTTTCACCTATGTAATCCTTTGTGGAAACCCAATGATTAGTTAATTTGGGTAACCGTTACATTTCATACATTAGTTTTTAACTAAAAGTTTTGGTATTCCTTTTTATGATGTGGGTTTCTATGAAAGAAACTCTCATGTAATAAACCATTTATAACCCTGATGAATTTCGAGGGCGAAATTAATTTTAAGGGGGGTAGAATGTAACACCCTGAGATTTTATAAGATATATTCTTTTTAATATATTTTTTATCTTCTATTGAACACTACACCAAGATTATCTTGCGCTATACGCAACATATTATTAGCTTGCAGTATACGCAACACTAATCTTGGATCATGTTACACACAATTTCAAGTATGTTTGATAGTAGTTATTCTACGTAACATTGAGTGTATATATATATATATATATATTCAATGTATAAATGAAATATGGTTGGATTTTTTTATACACAATAACAAAGGAGTCTTGGACTAAACGCAACCCTAACTTGGCTTGCATTACATGCAATCGCGACCTTCCTCGATACGTGTGTTGTACGCAATACCGTGTTTCACTAAACAACGTTACATTATTATAAAATTATTATGAACTAGCCATTATGGATAGTATTAAGTAAATTTTTAATTTTATAACATTATTATTCTTCTTACACATTTTCTATAACATGGTATAAGATAAAAATAAATTTTTCGGGTAAAATAAGTATTTTTTTCAAAAATGCAGTTTTTCCACATTTTGATGGCACACCCACTTTAAATATAGTTTTAGACATGTTTATAAGTTCAATTTGACAAAATAAAATGCTTATTTGGAATCAGGATATAAAAATTTACTTTGGATAAATTTTTCATATTATTCTGATAACTTTTATATTTTAATGAATAGTAAAAAAACACAATATTTTAAATAAAAACAAATTTTTTCATCGCAATAATATATATGGTTAGATTATAATATTGAGTGGTTTTAAAGTATAAATAGAATATATTTTTACCATTTACTATAATGTATGTCATTAGCATTGATTTTACATTGAATTCATAGGTAGAATCATTTCAATCTTTTGCAATGTTTTAACTTTTAAAACTCGCTTTCTTTACAATGGGATTAATTTTAAATTAATTTCTGAAAATTTTCTGTATTGAATTTTAAAAAATGGATTTTATATTTGGAATAATTGGGTCTAAATTATGTTAATAGGCTACTTTTTATTTTTGGGCATTATGAATAGTAACTACGATAAATTTTATTTACCATAGTAAAAGGCAAATCAGGTAATTAAGGGTAAATATATGATTATAAAATTACACTAACACTTGTCTTAATATAATTTGATTCTTATATTTCGTGCTAAGGAATATTTGGGTCGAAATGGAATCCATTGGAACCCACTTGGAGGTGATTAAGGACTTTATTTTATTTAAACGAAAGTGAAATATGTCTCACTCAACTTTAATAATTAATGTATTTTTAATATAAGTTTATACAGAATATAAATTAGTTTATAAAAACTCATTTTAAAGATAAAATGTTTTTCTTTATCATGGTAATTTATTTATAATTTTTAAGAGATATTTAATAACCTTAATAGATTATACATTAATGATGCAGAAATTATTTATTTAGTGAAAAATAAGTAATATATTTTTTATTGAAATAATAATAACCATTAAAAGGCTCACAAACCAGACCAAAACTTATTGGTAGTGTATATATACACCATAACCATACAATGACCTAATATATTACCATTTTGAGTCTTATAAAATTGATTATGACACTTATATTAGTTTATTTTAAATGATGTCAAAGTTGTAACCTTCATAATTTAATAAATATAACATTTTATAAGTTGGGTGTTTTTTAATATAAATCCTAATAAAAGTAATATTATGAAATCTATAAGATTTATATTCATCCTAGTATTTTAGTTCTAATTTTTATGCAATAAATAAGTATATTTAATAATTATACTAAAATGTTGTAGAAATTATTTTATTAAGAGAAGTATCAAATAAATGGTTTTTCAAATAGTAAAATAAATATTATATGAACTATTTAATGTTCTATACTAATTTTATAGATTAATATGATATTTTAGTAACCTATTAAATATTTTATTTCTAATATATCCTCTGTGTGGATTTTTTTAATTCAAATAAATGAATAGTGTCAAAATTGACACTATTGTAATTTTATAAAAATAACATATTATGAAATTGTGTAAAAATCACAAAAATTATTTAAAAATTATAAATTTAAAATTATATAGTTTAAAATTTCATAAAGAATCCAATTATGGAAATTTAACAACACATAAGTTTTTATTTATAACCATTTAAAATTTAGAATTTTTTTACCACAAATAAAATTAAAAAGAATAAATAAGGATAAATTAAAATGATAAGGTTTAAAATAAGATCAAAACATGTCTAAATTTGATTGGTTGATGATATTACAACCTTGTCTCATCTAATCTTCTAATTGAGTTATTTTTGGAGGTTTTTATGTGGGATTTGAATTTATATTAAACTATTATTTTTGAGGATTCCAAAGGGGCCCCTCTCCTCCCTTATAAAAGGGCACCTCCTCACTCTCCTCCTCGCATATTTTTGAGCCTTCAAGATCGGCCAAACCCTGCCCATTTCCCTTATCAACATCCTTAGAAACATACTATAGGTTTATGTCCTCTTCAAATAACAATTTCGGTGCCCTAAGAGAAGGTTTCAAAGAGGCGTGTCGAAGAAGAGGTAATATCCGTTACCGATTCATTCAGATTTATTTATTCTTCTACTTATTCTTCTTTAGTTATTTCATTATGAATTAATAAAATCAGTATCACTCATAAACTAATATGTTATTATAAATACTAAATAACCCCATTTCACCTTCAATCTATCCTAAGGAAAATGAAATCATCGTGTGTGTGTACGTACGGAATACCGTCTCCATGTCGTGATGTAATCTGTTTTTCCACCACCACCTTACTTGGATGGGTATAATGCTGTAAAGAAAAACTAGATACGATTATTATAACATCATACTAGTTCTAAGATATTATATCATTCACTCCAATTCCATTCAATAAATATGGGAACCATATCATCGCTCGTGCGTACGTACGGATTACCGTCTCCCCGACGCGATGAGATTCATTTTCCATGTAAACAATTCAAGAATAATTATAAAGTATATATAATAAATAATAATGAAATATATGAAATAATAATACCACTTTATTTATGTATATTTATATGTATTTCATCTACTTAATTCCATTCAATTCAATAAGGAAATGAAAACATCGTTCATGCGTACGTACGGCCTACCGTCTCCCTAAACGGTGTATTTCTATCCATTTATCGATCTATTATATATATGTATATTCTGAATATATATTATAAATAAATCATGTTTTATATTCTATAATTATTTAATAATGATCTAAGTAATCATATTAATAATTACAAGTCAAAACACGGATGATAAATGAAATGATTTTACCCAAAACGCTTCTTTAACATGGAATTTACAAAAGAACGGGTAATATAAAGTCATAAGTTAACCATAAATGATATCATAACAATAGATATGATTCTGTAATAAGTCAATGACATTATTTAAATCATTATACAGGAGTTTCGGATACGTATTTAGCATATCATACCTAAGGTGACGGATAATTTTTTTAATCTCATTTTTATCCGAGATTTCTTATACGTAAGTATTTGCTAGGGTTATATTTTTCATCCATGTCCATAATAATGTTTTCATATAGTGTATAATATTCTTCCATGTATGTTTAAAGTCATTTTTACCCCTCTTGACTTTTACTTTTTGTTATGGAAGGAATCTTTCTTTTATTTACCATACGAGGTACTTTTTTGACTTTTCCAGAAAAAGTACGAGAAAAATGTTTTTCTTAACTTATACGGCATGAATAGATTTTTTACAGTTTCATAAAGCGTCATTTTCATGAAGCTTCCTCCACAATATTTCATTATTATTTTCAACAAAATATATTTCTTTTAAAATTTCATGGCATTTTGTAAAGAGAAAATGATTTTGAATAAGAAAGGATATTTTCCTTAAGAATTCATTTCAAGTGTTTTATCAAAACTATTTTCCATCTAAGATTAATTTATTTCATATGTGTATGTTTCAAGTATAATTTCTCTATGATTTACATGTTTTAACTTTTCTTATTATGAAATATCCATTTGTTTTATATGGATTATGTGTTGATGGGATGATGCTTATGAAACCCATTTTATTCTTTGGGTTACGATTAATGTTTTAAGTTTATTTTGTGGCACAAGTAAGAATGATTTCATTATGAGATGGGTGGGACCTATATCTCCCTCAAATACATTAGTTAAAGATTTATATATCATGATATAGACATAGATGGAATGGAAAGTAACTCCGGTTCAGTAATATAGGGCTGGAACGGCAAGTAAACCCGGTTCAGTAAGGGACTTTGTCCACTAAGATGGTCTTGGCAGCAAAGCCTTGGCTATTATGGAAATCATAACATCTGCTTAATGGTTGCCACGATTACATGTTTTATTCCCATTCTATTTTATCATGATTGATGTTCCATAATGATCTATGCCTTATGTAATGCCATGTTTTATGTCATTGCTCAAGATTTTGATGTTTAAATATTAGGTTCATGTTTTAAAGTTAAAATGTGTATGGTTTGTTTTATTTTCTCCATGCTTACCCTTACTGAGAATTTGAGCTCACCCTTTATATGTTTTTTTTTCAGGATATAAAGAAAGGTATTATGTAAGAAAAGAAGGCAAGATCTTTATGGGAGATGTTGAAGATCTTTCACCAAGATTAGAAGATTATGTTCCATGTTTCGAAAGTCTCTAAACTATTACGGTCCTTGTGTGTATATTTTTGTTATGTATTAAGTATTCTTCAAAAGTAATTTAATGTCCATGTACATTATTGTTTGGGTCTCTAAATGAATAATTATCCAACATGAGAGTAAAATTTATTGATTAGGTGTGGCTTAAAACTAAGTCTCTAATATGCATTATACATAGGGGAAATCAATAGCTACGGGGAAACTTTTCAATGTTCTTTCAAGGATGAGATGGATATTGGAGTAACTCAACAGTCAAATGGGTTTCATAATAAGAAGAAAATTTAATTAAAGACAAAATATAAAGACCACACTAAAAAGAAGATGAGTTTTCCTTTATGCTTGAAGTGTGGATAGAATCATTGATGGAATTTTATTAAAGGGACTAATAGATTATTTATGTGTGGAAGAGAAGGTCGTCAAATAGTTAAATTCTAAAGCTATGTGAAAAAGAAATCTAATGATGCAAACAACGAAAAGGCTTCATAGAATGCACCTCCTACACTTTAATGCTACATATGAAAGGGAATGGGGAATTATTCCAATCAATGCCCTAATATAAGGGTTATTTATGACGATTAATGTCAAAAAACTCAAAATAGAAAAGTGAAAATAATGTCACATGAAATCACTATCAGCAATGTGGAGTACGATAATGAAGTGGTGGCAGGTACACTTATCATCCACTATAAAGTAGAAAATTTATTATTTGATTTAGGATCCACCCAATATTTTATTTATGAAGAATTATCTATGGGTGTCATAGAATTACCTCAAAAATTATATTTTGAGATATCTATGACAACTCCTAATGGCAGAATAGTTACATAAAAAGTTTATAATTCTTCTCGGGTTGAAGTTTCTAGGAAACTGTTTCCAAAAAATCTTATGGCCCTTCCTATCATGGAATTTGATGTGATTATTGTTATGGATTGGATTTCTCTATATGGAGCTCATATAAATTTCCAAGGAAGGGAAGTCACAATTAATATTCTAGATCAATCTATGATCATCTATCAATGCACAGATGAATATAACCTTTCAGTATAAATGTATTCCATATTATGAATCTTGATTAATATAAATGAATGTTATTTATCTCAAATGGTTGGGGAGACACTCACGATTAAGAATACAAAAATTATACAGGAGTTTGATGATGTATTTCTAGAGGAATTTCTAGGTCTTCCACCAAATCATGATATTGTGTTTTATGTAGAAATCATATTGGGTGTTATTATTATTTCTAAGAGACCATAAAGAATGGCCCCAATTTAGTTGCATGAATTGAAGGAGAAACTCCAAGAGAATATTTATTAGGGATTCATATTCCATATAGTGTCAACTTGGGGAGAACCTATTCAGTTTTTTAAGAATAAATATGGATCAATGATACTATTAATTGATTATTGAGTACATAAAAATGTCACTATCAAGAACACATATCCTCTTTCCTGCATTGATGCCTTATTTTACCAACTACGTGGAGCTCCAAAATATTCCAAAATTGATCTTTATTCGGGATATCATCAATCAAGGGTAAAAAATGAGGATATAACAAAGATGATATTATACACAAGGTATAAACAAAAAAAATTATAGTGAGTATTTTTTGTCTTAATAATTCCCCTTCTATCATCATGGATCTAATGAATAGAGTATTTAAAAACTATATTGATCATTTTTTCAGGTCATTATAGATAATATTCTTGTCTATTCTAAGATTAAGGGAGAACATGAAGACCACATGGGAATTATACTGAAGACCATGAGAAAGAATAATCTTTATGAAAAATATACGATGTGTGAATTTAGTCTTCAGAAAGTTTCATTTTTGGGCCACATAATCTCAATATAAGGGATATCTGTGTATCTATCAAAAATAGAATTTATTGAAAGATGTCTGAGACCATAAATAGTAACTAAGATCCTATGTTTTCTTGGTTCGGCTAAGTATTATCGATGTTTTGTGAAATATTTTTTAGGATTATCTATTCTGTTCACCAAGCTGACTCGAAAATGAGATATGTTCATTTGAATAGAGAAATTTTTAAAATAACTTAAAAGAGTCAAAGAGAAGGTTATCCAGTGCACCTATTCTCATACTGTCATGTAGTGAAGAAATGTTTGTGATCAAAAGTAATGCATCCAGTAAGGGGCTTGGATATGTTCTCATGAAAAATGATATGGTGAAATCTTATGGCTCATGGCAGTTAAAAATCCATGAGTAGAAATACGCAGCTCATGATTTTGAGTTAGATTCAATAATAATTTAATTAAAGATATTGAGGAATTATATTTATGGTGAAAGGTATGATATTTATACTGATCATAAAAGTTTAAAATATATTTTCACCCAGAAGAAGAGGAATATACGCCTAAGAATATGGTTAGAGTGGATTAAGGATTATGACTACTAAATTAATTACCACTCTAAGAATGAAAACAAGGTGGGAGATGCATTGAGTCGACAAGAACAGCAAATCCGAACCATGATGAGGATCACAAAAGATCTAATATTTATGGATTTGGAAAAGGAAGGATATTAAAATTTAAAAGGAAATGAGAAATATTATCTATCTCAAATTAATTTTCAACCATCTATATATGTGATGATTAAGGATAGGTAGAATAATTATGTAGATCTAAAAAACAAGAGGATTTGAGTTCATAACTTCAACCTTGATTATGATGAAATAATAAGGTTTAAATACATGGTTTGTATTCCTCCCATTCCAAAATAAAAAAATATATCTTTTGATGAGGATCTTAGTTCTTCATTATCTATTCACCCTAAAACCACAATGATGTATAGGGATTAGAAAGATTTTTTCTTGTGGGATGGCATGAAAAGAGGTGTCTCCGAATATGTCTCTCGATGCTTGGTTTGTTAGAAAGTGAATTCTGAGAGATATAAGTCTATCAGGATGTTACAACTATTACCCATACCAGAATGAAAAAGGAAAAACGTCACTATGGGCTTTATTGTTGGAATTACCGAAACATATAAAGGTCATAATGGTATATGGGTTTTAATTGATGGCCTAATGAAGTTGGCACACTTCATTACTATTAGATAATATTTCTCTCTTGATTTGATTTCTGGGATATATTTAAAGAAAGTGTTATGATTACATGGAGTTCCACTTTCCAATATATCTAATCAGGATCTGAGGTTTTCCTTGATGTTTTGGTAAAGTTATTATCATGATTTGAATATAGAGTTACGTTTTAGCAATGCTTATCATCCTCATACAAATAGTCAGTCTAAGAGGACAATTCATACTCTGGAAGATATGTTGAGAGCTTGCTCTTTAGATTTAGAAAGTTGTTGGTATCAGCACCTACATTGGGTGGATATTTCATAAAACAATATATTTCACACCAGTATTTAAATGCCTGTAATGATTACCTTTATAAAATAAGTTCATAACACCAACTTGATGGGATGAAGTTGGGGAAATAAAGCTATTAGGACTTGATCTTATAGATGAAATGAAAGAAATTTTCATATCTATTCAACAACTCATAAGTGCAGCTCAGAGTCGACAACAAATTTATGTTGACAATCAAAGAAAATACCTAGAGATTGAAGTGGGTGATAAGGTGTGTCTATGAATATCTCCCTAGAAGAGAGTAATGACATTTGGAAATAAGGTTTAGCTGATCCCTAGGTATATAGTTCCTTTTGAAATTATGGATCGTGTAGGGAAGGTATCTTAATGATTGTAAATTCCACCAAATATTTCTCAAGTTTTTGATGTGTTACATATCTATGACTTGAGAATGTACATGCCTGATCCTTCACATTTACTATTCTTAGAAGTCATACAACTAGATCAGTAGAAAGATCAACCGATTGAGATTCTGGATCATAAAAAAAATGTTATACGATAATTGACCACTTTCTTAGTTAACGTTTTATGTAGGAACCACCAATTTGAAGAATATATAATGGAACTTGAGTATATTTTGAGGGAGATTTATCAGCATCTGTTTATTTTCATGTGATGAATTTGGAGGGAGAAATTCAGTTTAAGGGGGTTAGAATGTAACACCCCAATGTTTTTATGAAATATTTTCTATAAATATTTTTTATTCCCGGTTATCTTGCTTTGAATGCAACCATAAGTTGAAATGAATATTGAGATGACCTCATTATATCCTAGTCATTATCTTAGCAAGAATAATTATATCTAACTCATGAAAATTCATTGTGAATTAATTGAATATAAATTATTTATGAAAAATATAAATCAATTGGATATTTTTATTTTTGAGTGAATTACTTTTGGTAATGAAATTAAATACACATATATGTGTTATATAATTAATACAATATTTTTTATATTTATAAAATGTTTATTTTAGTCATAGGGTATGAGTAAAACCCTAATTGATGAATAAAAACCTATTTTTTAAAAAGGTTAATTTTACACCTTTGAATAGAGAACCCCATTTAACTTATGATTTTATCACAGTAATAATTTTTATATCACAAAATAAAAAGGTTATTTTAAATTGGGATATAAAATTTTAATTTTTATGAATTTCTAATATTTTTATATTAAATTTCATGTTTTGATTAATATTAAAAATACCATCAATTTTAATTGAAAATAACTTCTTTTTCATTGAAATACTTTATATAGTTAAATTATATGATGAAATTGTATAAAAGTATAAGTAGAATATATTTTTACCATTTAATATAATTTATGTCATTGGAATCAATTTTACATTAAATTTATATGTAAAAACATTTCAATCTTTTTCAATATTTTATCTTTTTAATCTTGTTTTCTCAATTCAACAATTGGATTAATTTTAAATTAATTATTGAAAATTATATGTTTTGAATTTTGAAAAATGGATTCCATATTTTGTATCAGTTGGTACAAATTATGTAAATATCTTTATTTTATTTTTGGGTAATATGAATAGTAACTTTGATAAATTTTGTTAACACGGTAAAAGGGTAAATCATGTTATTAAGGGTGAAAAAAAAATATTATAAAATTATCTAACACTTTTCATAATAAAATTTTATTATTATAATTTTCCCTAAAATTCATTTTTATTTAAATGGAGTCCAGTAGAACTCATATGGATGAGATTGGGAAATTTAATTTATTCTATTTAAAGGAAAGTGAAATACGCCTCACTCAAACTTTAATAATTAATTTATTTTTAATATAAGGATATATAGAAGATAAATTTGATTAAAAATACTAATTTTAAAGTTAATTTTTTTATCATGAAAATTTATTTTTAATTTTTAGGAAAAACATTATTTAAAGTCTTATACTTGGATGGTGAAAAAATTAATTAATTGATCAGAAATCAATAAAACAATATTTATTAAAATATTAATGACAATAAATAATATTTAAAAATAATTTTATAGATTACCTTGACCCCTTATAGATGTAATAAAATATTTTTTTTGAGTATTAATTCTTATTTTTATATTTTTGAAAATCCATGAATGAAATAGTATCAAAATTGACACTATTGATATTTTTTAAAAATAAGGTATTATTAAATTGATTAAAAATCATAAAACATTTTTAAAAGTATATAATAATTATTATATGGTCTATAATATTCTAAAATATTCATTTATGGTCTAATTTACATCATATAAGAGAATATTTTCCCCTTTTAATATTGAAACATTTGTTACCCCAGTTAAAAATTAAATTGAATGATGAAGTGTTAATTAAAATAATAATGCTTAAATTGACATAAAAAATTGTCAAAATTTATTGGCTGATATTTTTAAAAACATATCTCATATAATATTCTAAATTGTGAAATTTATGGGGTGTTTATGTGCAGTTTTATTTTATTATAAATTAATATATTTGAGGATTCCAAAAGTGCACCTCACCTCAATTATAAAAAGGAACTTCCTCCCTCAAATATTCACATCATTTTGATCCTTAATGTTCAACAATAACCTACCGATTTCCCTAATAAACATCCATAGAAACTTTCTACAGGACCTTTTTTTCATTAAAGTTCAACTCTAGTGCTCTAAGAGGATATTTAGAGGAAGCACGTCGAAGAGGAGGTAATATCATTTACTGATTCCTTCAAACATCATTATTATTCTAATTACACATCATGAGTTTATTCATTATAAATTAATAACTACAATAGTACTTATATAATGAGTGGTTATTATTATTATGAAACAACCCTATTCCACCTTCTACCCATCTTATGATAAATTAAATCACCAAGGGTGTGTACGTACAGATTAGCGTCTCCACACTATGGTGTAATCCGTTATTCACTACCACCATACATGGTTGGGTATAATGATGGAATAAATAAATATATATATGATTAATAAAAAAAATATTTTTAGATACTATACACCATCAACTACAATACCATTCAATAATTATGGGAACGATAGTGTTGCTTCTAAGTATGTACTGCTTACTGTCTCCACGGTGCGATGTTATTTGTTCTACATAATCTTTATTAAATCATGATTATATAAATGAATTGAATTAATAAATATGATATATATTATAACAATAAAATGATTTAAATGATAAAACTATAATATAAAGAGAATAATTATAACTTTTCCGACAAAACATTCATAAGAACATAAAGTAGTTAATACCTAAATAACAAGTAATAATGAAATGTTACTAACAAGAAAATGAAACTATGATCATAGAAGTTATAATAAAAATGATTTTGATTATAGAATAAATTAGTAACAATATATTTATCATTATTTATGTGGTATGGATACATATTAAGAATATCAGACCTAATGTAAGGGATAAATTTGTTAATCTCATTTTTTTCTGAGATTCTTTATTTATAAGTATTTACTGAGGTATATTTATCATCCACGCCCATGTTTTCTAATTATTTATTTCAATATATTCATCATATAATTTTATAATTGTGTAAAAGTCTATTTTACCCATTGGTGATTTTTTATAAAAATGGTATGAATGGAATCTTTGGTCTTTTTCGATATGAGGTACTTTTTGAATTTTCAGCAAAAGTATAAGAAAAATGTTTTTTTAAATTGTACGGAATGAACAGATATTTACACTTTCATAATTACTTTTTTATTTGATTATTCCCCTACAATCTTATGAGGTCATTTTCACATAAAATTATATCAACTATAATTTTGTGTCATTTTGATGAAGGAAATTTTTTTTGATTAAGAAAGAATATTTTCCTCAAGAATTACACTCAAGTGTTTTATTAATATTATTTTCCTTCTAAGATGAAATAAGTTTATGTTTCTATAAATATTATTATAAATATTTTATTATGTTTATGATGGAATTATTTTTGTGAAATCCATTTATTTTAAATGGATAATGATTGAATGATGTTTAAGAAACCCATTTTCTATTCATTGGGCTATGCTATGATGAATGGTTTATGTTTTTGTTCACACATAAAAATGGATTCATTATTAGATGGGTGGGACCTATATCTCCCTACAATGAATTCGGCAGTGATTTATATCTCATGAGATATACAGGACTTGAATTTCAAGTACATTTGGCTTAGTAATATAGGACTAGAACGAGAAGTGAACTCAATTTAGTGATGGACTTTGTTTGCTATGATGGTCTTGAAAATGAACATTGACTAATATGAAATGATTTTATATTATTATGTGTGTATTCTATGAAATTTAATGTCTTATTTTATAAAAATTGGGAATGTATTGAACTTTTATGCTTTGTCCCATAACATGATATCATGATCTATTATATTCAAGGAAATATTTTCAAATGTTATGTTTGTGTTATTATGATATGATTGATATTTACCTTGTTTAAAATTAATAAGAATTTGAGCTCACCCTTTCATATTTTTCTTTTCCCCAGGTCATGAAGAAGGGTATTATGTAAGATATTTCCAAAAGGAGTCTAGCTATGAAGAAATAAGCTGGAGACAATGTAGATGTTTTATTAACTAGTTGTTTATGTTTCCCAGTTTCTAAATACACTACGCCTATATAGTCCCAGTGTGTTTTTTGTTATGTTATGTAATAAATATTCTTTAATGTGGAACTAAAATATATATATAAATTATGGTTCGTTATACACCCGCTTCATCAGAAAAAGTTGGAGAATGAATTCTCTTTCCATATAATTATTTATATGGTGCCATTTGAATTCTTTAATGAAAACTATTGTTGTTGGAAAAATCTAAATAAAAGTAAATAACAATCCAATATACATTGAATGTCAAGTGATCATGATCCAAAAATTTCTACTAATGTTTTAATAGTCATTTCAGACTACCCATCAGTTTGAGGGTGACAAGAAGTTCTCAAATGAATCTCAGTACCCAATGATTTATGAGTAATTTCCCAGAATTTTGATGTAAATCACGAATCATAATCAGAAATAATTGAATGAGGTTCTCCATGAAGTCTTACAACATGATTAATATATATTCAATCAAGTAACTCTAATAGAAAATGATTCCCTGTAGTGAGGCAGTGTGAAAATTTAATAATTCTATCATTAATTACCCATATTACTTCATTCTTCCTTAGAGTCATTGGTAAAACAGTGAAAAAATACATAATAGTGTCATCTCATTTCCATGTATAAGTTGGAATATGTTTCATGAACACAATAGGATGTTGTCTTTTAGCATTCACCAACTGAAAAACTAAAGACCTTGATACATAACAAACAATTTACCACATCATATTATCCCACCAAAAATGTTTCTTCAAATTTATATAAATCTTAGTACTAATAGGGTTTATAAGGAAATTAGATCTTTATGACTTGTCCAATAATTTCCTGTTTATCTCGGGTATATAGGGAACACAAATCCTCTACTCAAATTTCAAGATTCCATATTCATATACAAAGTCTACCAATTTCCCATCATTCACATATTTAATTTTCTTTTGAAAATTATCATCATTATACTGAGGACTTTTAATTCTTTCTAATATATATAATTTCAAAAACATTTGAAAAATTAGTGATTTTTCACCTTCCTGGATAATTCCCATATCCATATTTACTAGATCCATGTACATAGGATACTTTTTAATCCTTATTTTGTTTATAACTTCTTGATCCTTCTAGATCAATGCATCTGCAAACTAATTTTACTTCCCTAAGTGATATTGTATTGAACAATCATAATCCTTGAGTAGATCAAGCCATTTCCCCTTCCTCATGTTGAGTTACTTCTATGTGAAGATATATTTTAAACTCTTTTGATCTGTATATATCTCAAATCTATCACTATAGGGATAGTGTCACTATATCTTTAGAGAAAAGATTATAGTTGTTAACTCATGATTATGAGTTGGATAGTTCTATTCATGAGTTTATGGAAGACTTGATGTATAGTTAATAAATCTATCATTACACATATGGAAATGACCAAGGCCTTTTATTGATACATCACTATAATTCCCAAATCCCCCATTTCCTGATGGTAGAGTCAAGATCAGATCATTCACTAGTCTCATATTAAATTATTAAATGAATTCATCACGTTACTTTTTAAAAATAATCTTAACCCATTTACAAGTAAACTTGGATAATGGGTTAGGCAATTGGGAAATATTATAAATGAAACTTCGATAGTAACCTGCTAAACTAATGAAAATATGTACCTTAGTTATGTTCATTGGTTTAGTCCATTTTTGAAATGCCTTTGACTTCATAATAACATTGAAGACTCCGTCCTTAGATAAAATATTTCCTAGAAAAGAAAAAATTTTAATCTAGAATTAACACTTATTAAAATTCACATATAACTCTTTTCTTTTTATAGTCTCTAGAATAATATTTAAGTGATTTACATGATCCTCATATATTTTGGAATATATCAAGATATAATCAATAAATTTCAATAAAATCGTAAAGATGTTTGTTGAACATTTTCTTCATTATATACATAATACAAGAGTGAATTACTTAGCCCAAATGGAATTACTGTAAACTCATAATGTCCATACCTGTTCTGAGATGCTGTCATTGGAATATTTTCCTTATCCACATGAAATTGATAAATTCTAGACCGATGATCAATATTTTAAAAATATGTATCTCCTTGAAGATGATTGTATAATATATCATTATTAGGAAGTAGATACTTTTTCATCATAAAAATAGAAATGATCTCCCTATAGTCGATGTGAAACCTCATAAATCAATCATTATTTTTAATTTAAGAATAGGATCTCCCCAAGGTGAAACACTAGGGTGTATAAATCCTTTATCACTAAATCCATAGAGTTATTTATTAACTATATTAACTCCACCAAGATCATTATATAGGGAGTCTTTGATAAAGATCTTGCGCCAGGTATTATATCAATAAAAAACCCAACTTCCCAATCTAGAGGATGTACATGTAAATCCTCTAGAACTACATCAACATATTCCTATAAAATAGGTACAACCTCAATTTAAAAGAAAATTCCTCAACCACAAATGATTATTTCTATTCCTCCCTAGTAACATCATTTAGAAGAGCTACTATAAGTGGATCTACATACAATTAAGATGATGATGTATCCCCTCTATTGATAATAAATTCAATACCTTCATCATGAATCTTAATTTCCTTCTATTTGAAATTAATTTTTAGAATATATTATGAATTTCAGTCCATATCAAGTATTATATTCAAATAAACTACTGGTATTAGGATAGAATCATCAATTCTAGTATGTTTATGTTTCATGGTAGGAACTTCTAGAAACATATTTTTTTAAATGGTTTCTACTTTATGTCTTTATAGTTCCCTCCATTATTAAGGTGAATTGAAAATATCTAAATTTTATAGTAAATATTGAAGATAAAAAGGAATTTTGTAATCCAGAATCAAATAATGATTTAGCTAAATTTGAGGAGATTATTAAAGAACATGCCACCACATTATTAGAAACTTAAACCATAGAAATTGTTATTGCATAATCTTGTCCTTACTCCCTTTAACTTTTACTGGTTAAGTTTCCTTGACGTATATGAAAATAATTTCCATAATGTCCCATATCATTAAAATTATAGCATTGAACATTGGTATCTTCTCTCTTTCCCTTACAATCATAGTATTCGAGGCCTTTTATACACAATTATAACATACTCTCATCCCCAATCGGCATGTTCAATGATGTTTCTATCCAAATTTATTATAAGATGTAAAGTCAACTCTTCCCTTCTTCCCCATTTCATTATTTTCTTTTTCTAGAGTGTTCAATATCCCTCTTCTTCTATTGATTTCCTTTAAAATCATAAGGTGTAGAGAATTATTTTACTAACTTAATAGTAAACAATAATATATCTTTGTAATTAAAATTTTTGGGAGACTAGTTTCATTTAGAAGAATGGTTTTAATCCATAAAGGAACGAATAAATATTACTCTCTAGATTTCATAAGTAATAAAAATAATCCTTTTATAACTTTTAAAGTTATCTTAATACTTGGAAACATTATCTTCTTCATTTTGCCTCCGATTAAAGAATTGTATCTCCATATCTGCTCATTGTTCATGAGTGAAATATTTTTCCAATAAAAAAACATTAAAATCCATCCATTCTATTTTAAATATTTATTCAGCCTATTTTTTTTAATTAATGAAAAACAGTAATATTCATCTCCTGATATATGATAAACTACCATGATATCCTGCCCCCTTTCGTTACATCTCAATTTTAGAAATATTCTTTCTATGGAACATATTCTTTGGTCATGTATGAATGCAATTATAGTCCCATTGAATGGTTAAGGTTGTTATAACATGAAATGATACAATATTTTTCCTCTATGATATGGATCAGGAAATTCCTTAAGGGTAAGGATATTGTTTATAACCTGAGTTAGTTGTCAAAAATTAGTTATAAATTCTCAAAATTCAGTTGTATCACCAGTTCCTGTAAGATCCTAACCAATTCTTCAAATTAATTGGGTTTGATTTCAGGTGATCTATATCCTTTTATTGAGTAATATTTGTTCAGGTTTTTCCTTGTGATTTATTTCAGTGAAAATATTAGAAAAATGGAAGAAAGAGGGTAGCCCACAGTTAGTACATGGTTATGGAAACCCATGCACCCCATCCTAGAAAATTGTGCTACACTAGATAGTGGGGATTTTCATGATTAGAAGAATATTTTTCAATTTTTTTACACATTTATGAGTTTTTTTCTACCCCAATAGAATAGGAACGGGTTTGGGAACACAGTTAGGGAAAACTATGTTCCCCTACCCAGCAAATTCTGTGTGACAATTTAATTCACCTAAAAATTATATTATAAATCACAAAAATCACAAAAACTCACCCTATTCAAACATAGATTGGACCAAATCACCTCCCCATGATTTTGGAGCCTCCTGAATGGATTCCAATAATTTCCAAAATCTATTATTTGTGATTTGAATGCTGGATCAAAGATATTCACCCCTCCCCGTAAGTGAATCTTATCCATACTGGTTTCTCATTCCTATTACTTTCATATCTCATTCAAGAAGGGTGGTTTATCAAATTTTGATTAGATCATGAACTATTTTTTTAATATAGATCTAGGATAGTAAGCCTTGAACATGAATTGAAGGATATTGATTTTTTTACCTTGATTTTGGATTTTATATCCAAATCTCAATCTAAATCATTATGCAACTTAATTTTTGGGATTTCCATTTGGAAATAATTCAAAAACTGTGAGGTAGATGGTATATAATTTAAATCCCAATTTCTTTATTATAATTATGTGTATGTAATTTTAGAAATTTTATTAGAGATAGAAAATGAGTTCCTGATTGAATTAATTAAATTGAGAGATTAATTATGGAATTATTTATGGGTTATTGGAATTGTTGAATTGAGTAATTAATTGTGGAATTAATTAGGGTATATTGGGATTGTTCAATTTAGTATATAATTGTAAAATTCATAAGGGGATATTGTGCTTTTGTAATTGTGTAATTAATTATTCTATTAATGAGGGGATATAGAAATTTTTGAATGGAGTAATTAATTGTGGAATTAATTAAGGGGTATTTAGATTGTTTAATTGAGTAATTAATTTTTGAGTTAATTAATATGATTGATATGATTAATTAATTATTGATATAATTAACAAGATTGAGATAATTAATTAAATTTTGAGTTAATTAATAGGGTCCAATTGAATAAATAAAAGTTGATTTAATTAATATGGCTAAGGGGATTAATTAATTTCTAAGTTAATAAATATAATTAAGTTGGCTAATTAATTTTTAGTTAATTAATATGATCAATATGGTTAATTAATTATTTCATCAATTAATAAGATTGAGGTGATTGATTAATTATTGAGTCAGTTAATAAGATTGAGATTATTAATGAATTGCTGAGTTAATTAATGATTTATAAAAGATTAATTAACTGTTGAGTTATTTAATGAGATTGAGAAGACTAATTAATTATTGAGTTAATTAATATGATTGAGAATAGTAATTAATTGTTGTGTAAATTAATGAGAAAAATATGATTAATTAATTATTGAAATAATTCATTAAATGATTAATTGTAATAATTAAATTCATGTGATAATTGAGATATAGAATGATTATAATGGAATTTTGATATATAAGATGATATATTGAATGGTAAAAATGGAATTCTAGAATATGATATCCCTTTTGGATTGTATCTTTGGGATAAAGTATGTATTGAGGTTCAAATGCCCTCAAAACATATAAAGTTTATATTCTTAAATAATGAATAATTCGATAATGTCATAATTATTTATTTATGTATTGAGATTATTTCCTTGTACAACTATATATTGTATTATTGATTGGACATTGTTTTAAGCATCATTGGTTGTAGCCTAATAAGTTTTACCCACACCATACTCGGGTTTCCTGATTTTTACCCAACAAGATATCATGATTAAATGAGTGGATAAGGGAACAGGCCTTGTGTAATGTGACTGAGCTAGGATGGAGCATGTTTGAGGTAACTATATGTGGTTTGGTTCCCACAAGGGAGTTATTTGTGTCCATATTTTTTATTTTTCATTTTGACACTGAATACGTATTTTCCACAATGAATATCTACTATTTTATTTTTGATATTTTATTATGATTTTTTCATCTTTTATATTAGTATTGTTATGGTTATGATATTATTTTTATTATTGATTTCTTATTATTTAATTATTTATATTGTGTATTACTCAAATAAAAGATGGTATAGTCTCCCAATGATCAATATTAGACCCTCGCTGCTAGTTGGTGGCCTTTTCCATATGGGGAGGTGCGCCTAAGGTCACATAATGGACCAGCTCAGGGAACCAGTGAGTGGAACCCATTTCAGTATTATATAAGGAGGTATCATATGGTTTTTCTTTTCTTTTTCTTTTGTATTACTTTTTGGGATTGGTATAAAAGAGACTAAGAAGTGTCAGAACTTGGTTATGAACTCATTAATTGGAGAAGTTGTCCCATGTATGGGGAAACCCAAGTACCCGGGATGGGAATGTTGTTATGGTTGTTTCCTATTGCAATTGAATATTATTTCAACATAGGTGAAGCAGTAGTTTTTTTGTTGTGACTATTGATGTAGAGATATTCTGATATTTGACTGATAGACTGGTATGAAATTTGATTTCAGGTACATGTATCATATTGGGCACATATGATTAATTTTTTACATCCATTATTTTAGGCACACAAAAGAAAATGAGTTTTTGGTAAGTAGAAGAACTTCATTTTTTTAATTTCTTTTGAAATGGATTCCAAAATGGTGCCTAATATGAAATTAAAAGTTGTAAAATTATAAAAACAATAATAATAGGGTGTTTAAATGAAAAACATGAATAATTAAAATCATTTTACCATTATTAACCTTAAACTAGATATAGTTTGTTTAACGGTGGTGTTAGCACATTATTTTTTACCATGTGGAGGGGTTTGTGGAATACTACTTGTAGTACTATCTTATATTTCCCCATATATAGGTAAATATTGAGAAAATTATCATATGATGTTTGTTTGGATTGTATATTAATATGACCATGAAGATGTCTGTTGAAATAATGACAGGAGGACACTGTCATAGATGATCTTCTAGTGGTAGAACCTGAGGCACCGATAGTTCTGGGTGAGGATGTAAGAGAGTAGTTACAAGATAACACCGAATGGTTCATGAAATTCATAGAAATAGACAAGGATTTGGTTGTGATGATAATGTATAACTTGATGAGGGTGTTTCAGTTACAACACCCTTTGACTTTTGCTGGAGAGAGTGAACCTAAGGGAGATGATTTCATGGATTGATCTTATCCAGAATATAATTGAACCATTGTAGACTCCCACTGATAATAGAGTTGATCTAGCTATATATATATGATATGAGGATCAATGATGCACTGGTTGGATGTTCATTCTCTAAGTGGACATATTTATTGTATGTTATGGAAAGATTTCATGGAGTTATTTTTAGAGAACTTATATAAAAGAAAGTTGTGGAAGGGGAGATTAGCTAATTCCATTAGGTTGAATCTTGGGATGATGCATATCATTAAGTATGTTGGACAATTTATAGACATACAAAAGTTTTCCCAGCATTATAAGTATATGAGAAAACTTCATAAAAATTATTTTAGGAAGAAATTATGTTTGAAATAAATCTCCACGTGAATATCTTAGGGCTGAAAATGTTTTGGGTGGAGGTGAATCATTCTTGCATAGCTTAGGGGAACCATAATGAGGCTTATTGTGCAAGACAGATGGTTGTTGTTGGAATATTAGGAGGAATGAATTCCAAGAGTAGGAAAATTCATTATGAGAAATTTAGCCAAAGAAGTGTAAAAGGGAGTGGATTGGGAGAAAATTCAGTTATATAGTACCTTTATCACGTGAATTTCTACCACTGTGGTAGGCCAATCCAGTAGCATAGACATGGTCATGGGCCACTAGTAGAGTTCCAATATTATGGTAAGATGGGATATTTTCTAAATTTTTTTAGGAAAACAAGACAGACAGATGTTGATTGGGATGTTAGAGAGATTAAAAGTGTAGGAAGTGGATCTTCTAAAACTTTTCAGGCCAGTAGTTTCAGTTCTAATAGCCATGGTAGTCAAAGAAGTGAACATGGTAATTTTGTGAAATAAATCATGTATTATTAGAGTGGAATAGCTCAGGGGATCATAATTCTTCATGGGGAAGTGGGATTGTATAGTTTCATTCAATTCAGCATAAATTGGTGTATAGTGAGGATGGACCATAAATAGTGAGAGATATTATTCTTGTCGCTTATAAATAAGTGAATTCCTTGTTTAATAGTGGTGCCTCTCAATCATTTATTTCTATACAACATGTAAATGTCCTGATCTTGGTGATGGAGTTTGTGAGTGGGGTTTTGATGATAGATACACAGTTGGTAGTACAATCTAGGGACAATATTTCATGCAGGGGATGTTCTCTGGAAGTTAAGGAGTATCATTTTTTCTGGGATCAATACATCCAAGACATGTCATGCTTTGAAGTAATTCTAGGTATGGCCTAGTTAGTAGAATACCAATCCCATATTTATTATTACCACAGGAGAGTAGATTTTGTGTCTCTAAAGGGTGAATATTATATTCATTGGGGATTTTATGATATCTACACAGAATGAGAAGGGATAATTACATAGAAACTGAGAGATGTCATAGCCCAGGTTTCTAGTCTAATGCTACAAGAAGATGATGTGAAACATGATGTCTTTCCACTAGTAGTGGAATATTTTTATGATGTGTTTCTTGAATGCTTATCGAGGATTCCACCTCATCGATACATGTATTTTTCTATTTAACTCATTCTAGGAGATGAACCTGTTTCCATTCCACCAAAATAAATTTCACCAAATAGATTCAAGATCTCAAGACTCAGTTGGAGGATTTGATGGATAAGGGGTTTATCTATCCTAATAGATCACCATGGGGATCACCTATGTTTTTTTCAAAGAATGATTATGGGAGTTTGTTCTTGTGTATTGATTACCTATAGTTTAACCAAATGAAATTGAATAAATGTTATCATCATTTGTGAGTCACCAATATTTTTTTCTACTTGAGAAGAGATTGTGTCTTTTCCAAGAATCATTGGAGATCCAGGTATCACCAATTGAGAGTTTGAAATTCTTATATACTGGGTAATTCTATCATAAGAAGTTATGTCCTATATGAGTTATTTTTAATGCTTGTTGGGTTGATAGATGCACTAGTAGTGTTTATGGTATCAATGTATGGAATATTTCATCCGTACCTGGATCAGTTTGTGGTACTGTTTGTTGATGAAATCATGGTGTACTCCAAGACATGTAATGACCATGACCTACATCTAAACATCATCAACAATACACTAAGGGAAATTTGATATACACCAATCTATCTAAGTGTTTTTTTCCATGGATTAGGTACACTTTTGAGGTCATATCATCTCAGTAGAATGAATTTCTATAGTCCAAGAGAAAGTGAATACAATGGTTTCTTGGGAGAATCCCAAGAATTTTTTTGATGTCTGTAACTTTCTGGGTTAGCCGGATATTATGGAGATTCAACCGGGAAATTTCCCATTTGTAATCACCACTTCTAGGCTTGACCAATAATGGGATATAGTTTGAATGTTCAGAATCTTGTGAGGTTTCTTTCTAATATTTTAATAATACATTGAAATAAGTACCAATGTTGATCATACCTAAGCTAGGTGATGAATAAAAAATGTTTTGTGAAGATTTTTTCATAGGGAATGGATTATTTTTTATGTTGGTAGATTGATTTTTGGTGTATTAGTCTCTCCATTTGAGGCCTAATGAATGAATCTATCCTAAAAATGACCTTGTGTTTCATGTAGTGGTTTGTTCTTAAATGTGTTGGTGGAATTATATTTTGGAGAGAGATGTTTACATTGTTTACTGATCATAAGAAATTTAGTTATATCTTCTCACATCAACATTTGAATCTTTAGCAGTGAACATGGTATCAATATATGTAGTGATTTTATTTTAAAATATAATATGTACATGTGAAATAGAATATTTTTTCTAATTATTTATGTAGAAAAACTCAAACGCCGGCTATTCATGTGTCTTTTTCTGAGCATAATATGATGACTCTATTAGATGAGATGCATGTTGTGATTTTAGAGAATCGGGATCAGGTGAATCTGGTATTAGTTCCAATGGAGTATACTATTTTGAGATGGATCATAGACAGAAAATATAAGTATTTATAATGATTATCTTTGAGGTAAACCATTAAATTTTGGGATACACCTTCATACTGGTTGATAGATTTCGGACGAGATCATATATTTCAAGAAATGAGTTGTAGTTCCTTAGAGTAAGTGAGATTAGTTGATGAGAGAATTTCTTATCTTGATGTGGTTGGTACATCCATATGTGACCTAAATGTATCACAATATACAGTAATAGTTTTGGATGGAATGAATGAAAAATGAGATATTAGGGTTTCTGACATGATGCTACACATGTTAGTAGGTTAATGCATAGAATCAATGACCTGGAGGATTTCTATATCTATTTCTCAATATATAGTGGAAGTGGGATGTTGTTATGATTAACCTTTTGGTGGGACTCCAATGTATTCCTTGGAATAATGATTCTATTTGGTTTAATGTGGATATACTCATGAAAGGAGTGCATTTCATTCCTATATAGGACACTTTCTTAGTGGATCAGTTGAGATACATGTTTGTTCAAGAGATATTCCATTTTCATGATGGTTCAAAAAATATTGATTCAGATCATGGAAGGAGTTTTACATCATTCTTTGGGTAGGGATTATAGAAGGATCTTAGTATGAAGGTTTTGTTAAGTAGATATTTTAACCCATAGACAAATCGGAAGTAAGAGTGTACTACATATGTGCTTGAGGATATGTTGGGAGCATGTATTATTGACTTCTACAGGTCTTGGGATAAGTACCTTGAACCAGTGGAGTTCACCTATAACAATAGTTATCAAAAAAATATTTATATGGAACCATATAAGGCTCTTTATTATAGGCCATGAAGATCACCTCAATGCTGGATAGAGGTAGGTGAGTCTGAGTTATTGGGACCGAGTCTCGTGTATGTGACGTCAGAGAAGGTTCAGTTGATTTGGATCCATATGACTACAGCTCAGATTATATAGAAGTTTTATTATAATAAACCTCAATGACCCCTAGATTTTATAAAGTGTGATAGAGTTTTCCTTTAGGTTTCCCCTATTAGATTGGTTTGGAGTGTGATACTCTCCAATGATACCAACTGAAGGATCGAAATGTTACTGATTGTATTATTAGTAATGGCGTAGATACTCCATATACAAGAGGGTGGTAAATTGTATACTTTAATTCATTTGGAACTTTTAAAGAAGATTATGTTTAACTAGGATAAAAGAGGTAATTCACAAAACCTCTAAGTCTACTAACTTGATTGATTCCTGAAAAGTGATTCCGAGAAAGTGGTTCTGGAAAAGATTGTTCCGGAAAATGAAAATTAATGAATGTTTACAAAGATAATGATTCTACCTTAAAGAATATATAATCTTACCAAATCAGAGAATACAAGTATAAGAAAGTACAAGATAGTTATACATTCCTTAAAAATCAAAAACAGCAGAAAACTTGTAACAAAACAAGTAACAAGTAATAAATCCTTTAACCCAAATAGTAGGGTTTCCAACAACCTTGGATAAAGGTCCCTTGATTTATACTTTCAAGAATCTTTGTCTTACCCACACCAGGGTAAGCCTTAGATACGAAGATCAAAGTCTTTCTTTCTATCCTTGCAAGCCCTCAACTTCAAGGTAGTTGGCACCTTTGTCTTCCTCAGCAAGGAAGTCCTCAAACTTTAAGGTAGGCGGCGCCTCTATCTTCCTATCCTTGGAAGGCCTCTAATGTACTCAACAACATTCTAAGATTCATGAAGCCATTATGAACAAGATGTTCAGTACGCACTAAGAATGAGAGTCTCTCTCTAGAAAACACTTCAAAATCATGTGATCTCTAGAGTCATAGACCAATTCATCAAAGTTCCGATCTCTTTCAAATGAGCTCCTATTTATAGGCACAACACCAACGGTCGGCTCCCTCCTCCTACGGTCATATTTTTCCTTGAATTTCGGAGGGACCTGTACATGTGTCATCCAAACAATGGTTAGTTAGTAACTTAGTGCACAACATCATTTTATAATGAAAACATGTGTAAGAAAAAATGTGGTCACATTACAAAAATCAATTATTCAGAATGTATGCAAATAAAAGTTCAGATTCTAACCAAAAACACATTCAGTGTGTATAATATAAGGATATTCATATTCTGTTTTCTTGGGAATATGGAACATGAACTCTATAGAATTCCCGATTCTAAATATCATGGAAATTCGGAATCTGGATTCACAAGAATTCTGAACCAGAACTTACAAAGTTTGGAGTTAGAGTTCATGAGAATTCGGAGTCAGAACTAACAAATTTTGGAGTCTGAATTCATTAGAATTCAGAGTTAGAACTCACAATGTTTGGAGTCTAAATTCATTATAATTTTGAGTCAAAACTTAGAAGAGTTCATAGTATGAATTTAGATAACTTGGAGTCAGTACTCAGAAGAGTTTGGTGTCTGAATTTAGAGAACTCAGAGTCAGTACACAGAAGAGTTTAGAGTCTGAATTCAGAGAACTCAGAGTCAGTACTCAGAAGAGTTTGGATTCTAAATTCAGATAACTTGAAGTCCGTACTCAGAATAGTTCGAGGTATAAAAATAGAATTCTCTTTATCTAAGTATTAAATGATTCTGAGGTTTTATATATGAAACTGATTTTTACATTTAGATAAGATATTGAACAATGAAAAACATGGTAAGGATAAATTTCCATGGGGAAGAAAAATTTTACTTAAAGAAGTAAAACACATGGTAAAATGATATTTTCCTTGAGATAAGGTGTTTGTGATTTTCAAAATAAGAATGAATGGTAATGTCATAAGGAGACCTTATTTAGTCAACAATCTCCCCCAAACATGAAGGAATGGAAATTTCATAAGGAAAAACTTATTGACTCAACAATATCCCCCTTTTTGGAAAGCACAAACATTCTTATGAAAAAGAATAAAACGTGTTAGACAATATTTTTCTAGAAATTGAAATTAAAACTTATCTTCCGTATCATATGGGAAATGATGAATATGACTAACTCCACCTTAGGCTTTGAAACTCTAAGGATCGTATTCTAGATTTCTGAAATGAAGTTTTTCATAATCGTGAATATGGAAATATTCATAATGAAAACTCCCCCTTAGATAAACTCCACCTTACTTAGTGATATTTCTTATTTTCTTAGTATTCTTTTTTCTCCACCTTTGTGATTTTCAGAAAGAATTTGAGAAAATTGAAAAAAAAATATTGTACCTAAAATCTTAGTAAAAATCATATAAAAAAATATGAACAACCAAAAATTTCATTAAGATAAGAAGAATTTGTACAAGGAAATGATACAAAAAAATATTGGATAGGATCTATTTTCCTTCTTTTTCCTTTGGTATCAATTTCATTATTATTGTTTTCAGCTTTTTGAGTTCCTTGTGGTCTTCCTATACTTGCTTTAGGATTTGATCCTAATCCTCTGCTTTCTTCTCTAAAGCTTTGATCTTTTCTTCCTAAGTCTTCAGAGCCTCTGCCTAAGCCTTCAACAACTCTTCTTGCTTTACTAGCTTTTCATCGATCTCGATCCAAAGATCCCTTACCCTCTTCCGAAATTGGGCAATAGAATACAACTTTCCATTCAAATCATTTACCTCTTGAGTCAAAGTATTCTTCTCAAGAGTTATCTTTTCCTCAAAGCTAGTCGTGAGATCCTTGGTTTTACTATCTTCATTATCAAAACCTTCCTTAACTTTATGTTGAAACTCATCAAGCTCTCTCAAGTCTTCAACTACTTTCTTTGACCAGCTAATCACTTTATTACAAGATTTTTTGGGGGAATCATAGTTAATGAAGAAGATCTTTAAATTAACCTCATGTTTTACACACTTATCCATCACCAATGATACTGAATCTGATTTTTGATTTATTCAATGTTGGATCATCTTGTGTCTCGAGTTAACTCTTGGAAAGATCAAAGAATGATGAAATCGTGTCCTAAGGATGATGATTCTGAATCTTAGACTTTTCATTGTGAAGGCTCATTATCTAGCTCGATAAGTTTCTTCTTCGAAGATCCACCAGCTTCTTTTTTCTTAAAAAAACATGAATAGGTGTATCCATAATCATCTTTTTCCCTTTATCAGTTCTCAGAACAACTTTCTCATCTGAAGACTCTTGTTCAATATCAAAAAGATGAACAATTCTATCTTCATCTATTTTCTCCTTCTCAGCTCCTGTCTTAGCATCTTTTGAGTGAATGAAATTATGATTATAACTTTCTTCCTCAAAGGGCTTATTAACTTCATCTTCACCTTTTTCATCTGACCTAGGAGTATCAAGCTTTGAAGATCCTTCTTGAGAGGTCCGGATTAAAAATGTCTCAGATGCACTTTCCTTTTCATGAACGTCTTCAAATTGCTTTATGAGGTCTTATGTGTCACCACTGGTTTCATATTTTTGTACTTATTCCATAACTTCCTTTTCTTCAACAATCTTTTCTTCTAATTTTTCTATAGTGATAAATTTCTTCCCTGGTGTCTCAGGGAAGGCCTATACCAAGAAGGATTTCGGAAAATGGATATTATAAAATTATTTCTCAGTATCCCTTATAAGTGATTGAACAATTTTAGCCTCCGAAATATTCTCATTTTGCCTATTTTCCTTAGATTGCTTCTCAAGCTCATTAGTTGCCTTTTATTTTAAATCCTTAGCTTCTACAGGATCCAAGAAAAAATGTGGCTCTCCTTCCTTCTGATTTTTCTTGTCTTCCCTCCACTTGGATAAAACCTCATCTAGATAGGCTTTTTGTTTCTAGGGCTTTGGAGGTGCGGATTTGGTTACTTTAGCCTCTGGATTTTTACCTTCAACTATTAATTCATTCAAAATCCTCTCATTTCCTCATTTTTTTGATAGTTTAGGATCTTTTTGTTCCTTCAGAACAACTTCAACCTCTTCCTCGTGTAAGTCATAGAATCATATTGAATCTTTAGTGAAACCAATATTCATTATGTTCAATTTATCATCACTTACTAACATGACTTTTCAATTTCTCATCTTGGAACTGCAAGGAATATTGAAAGACTCACGGCACCGAACAATTATCATAGATGGGATGGTTGGATACATGATTATCTAAGATTTCATGTTCCCATTCTTAATATTCTAAATCATAATGGTAATATGCTTCATCAAGTTGACCTTCCTCAGATTGACTAGAAAATCTAAGATGTACATGTCACTCTTCTTCAAGGTGTCCTCGTCACCTTTTCTCGGAATGATGAATTCCTGAACCCATCATTCAAGGATCCGATTATTTGTTGAAAAATGAGAAATCTTTAGAGTCTTCACATATGAAAGTCCAAGACACTCCATATATTTTACCTTGAAAAAACATCCATGTACATCCGTCAATTTATGGGAATAGAATTAAGATTCCCCTTCATAGGACAACCCCACCAAGATAGCAGCCTTGGTGTATGAAATGTCATATGTTTTTTCATAGATTTTTAAAAAAAATATATACTCATCTCTTCTTCTTCGAAGAAACTCACAAATTCATAAAATTCCACAAGTAGATCCAGATTTACTATGTCTTGACTCCTTGATTTGATATGAAAATTATTTCTCATATATTCAACCTGATGTTCTTGGATATAATGGAATTGTACTTGGAAATAAAAATTGGATGCACCATCCTCTCTCTATAAATATGCCACTCGAAAATCAACTTGATAGATGACATCTCTTGAGAAGGAACATCACCACACATTCAGATTTGTACAATATTTGAGAGGTTCAGAATGGGATTTTGAAATGGGGGCATGGCTTTAGCAAGAAATGGCTTGAAATCCAATGTGGGGTCACCTTTGGGGGTCCTTTATATAGGTTTTTGATGTGATGATTCATCTTCCAAACTCGACCAATGGCTGAAAAACCATCTGATTAGATCTGACTATTGAAATGATAGTCGTAAGAAAAATTTGGTTGGATCCTATCTTTTGAAGTTTTTAAAGGAAAAAAACATTAAAGAAACATCAATCTGAAAAATTTAAAATACAAAAGAAAATTCCAGCATGTAAATTATAATAATGAAAAATTAAGAAAGAAAACATACCTTTAGGATTTCCTGGAAGATTATTCATAGTGAGTAAAAATTCTTCTTGAATAAATTTATATTTCAAAAATTTTGATTATGAAAAATGAAAACGAGAAAAAAAAATCCATTACAAAAATCTACATTATGAGTATTTTCATTATGAAAATTTTGAGTATGAAAATTTTAGACTATGAAAAATTTCATCACGAAAGATTTCAAAAATCTAACTACTAAAATTTTTAAAAACTTTATTATCAAAATCTTGAAAAAAATTATTATGAAAAACATGAAAAACTTCATTACTAAAAACATGAAATACTTCTTTATGAAAAACAAAAAAAAACATCATTACGAAAAAATAGAAAAACATCATTACAAAAAATATAAAAAACTTCATTACGAAAAACTTGAAAAACTAACAAGAAAATGTACTCCCCTTATGAAAAAGAGTTTATTACTGTAATGAGATTTATTTGAACAATAAGTTAATAAAGATGATTTACTTATGGTTATTATTCCTATATTCTATTTAATGTATTAAAATCGATTGAAGGATAAAGATTTTGTGAAAATATTAGCAAGTTGATCTTTCATTCTGATAAATTAAAGAATTATATCCCCCTTTTGTGTGTGATCCCTAAGAAAGTGATGCCTAATATCTATGTGTTTTACACGAGAGTGGAGTGCATGGTTTTTACTAAGGGTAATGACACTTGTATTATCACACAAAATTTGTGTTTTGGTAAAACTTATTCCATGGTCTATTAGTGTGTGTTACATCCACAACACTAGAGCACAACAACTTCCAGCTGCTATATTTTCAGCTTCAGAAGTGGAAAGGGCTAATGAGTGTTGCTTCTTACAATACCAAGAATATAATGAATCCCCTTAGAAATGACTAGTTCCAGATGTACTCTTTATATCAATTATACATCCACCAAATTCAGCATCCGAAAAACTTTTTAGAATGAAGTCATTTCCAGATGTATAAACGAGTCTCAAATCCATGGTTCCCTTTAAGTAGCGAAAAATTCTTTTCCCTGACTTTAAATGAGATTCCATAGGATAGGATTGATATCTTGCACATAAGCATACCGAAAACATTAAGTATGGATGACAAGATGTCAAGTAAAGTAAACATCCTATCATACCTCTAAAAGATGTTTGATCTACTAGTTTTCCAACTTCATCAAGATCAAGAGTGTTTGAGGTAACAATTGGAGTACTTATACTCTCAGTGTTGTCAAATCCATACTTTTTAAGAGGATATTTGGAGGGATCACTACAAGGAGGATGGCTTTTTCAAATGCCCTCCCGCCCAATGCTCCACCATTCCACGAAGTCGCATCCTCCTCGGTGCCTGGCTCTCCGGCGACCGGCACGGGCTCACCCCGCCTGCCTGGTAACTCTTTCAAGGATGTCCTCCTCCATCATCTTCCTCCGGGTGGCGATCTTCCTCAGAGCGCTGCGCCGGCAGGCCCGGAGGTCGGATCTTCTTTCTTGAAAAAGGGTTCGGAGCCAGGCTCTTCGGCGTCTGGCGATAGTTTTCCTCTCCCCCCTGGTCTCTCTTTCAAGGAATCTCTTTTTCATCAGCATGTTTTGGGTGTGGATCTGCCTTAGAGTGATGTTTCGGCAGGCCTGGATGTTGCTTCATCTTTCTTGAAAAATGGTTCACCGGTGCTTGAGGTTTCAGTGGCGTTGTTTGAAGAGGCAGATTTGAATCTCCAGTGGATATTTGTCGCGAGGTTTGGGGCGGACAAGCCTTCTCTGTAATTTTTCCAAGATTGTGTGAGGCGTTGGAATCTTGATCGTCTGGCCTCGGTGTCGATTCTGGATCGCAAATCGTTTTGCATAGTGCTGGCATCGAGGGAAGATTTTTTCTCTGCCTGGTGTAAGAGGCCTTGGTCTGTGGGGCGCTGGAGGTTCTCCCTTTCACGGTGGTCGATGGATGCTCATCATGGCAGAGAAATATCTCATACGGTGGTCTGGATCTCTATGCTGGGGTTACCTCTACCTCTCATGATTGAACCCTTTCCGAAGGTCATCAGGGATTCTTTGGGCTGCTTCCTGTGTGCAGATGATCGCACTCTCCATTTGGCGGAGGCATCAGTAGCCCAGATTTGCGTTGAGATGGATGTCTCCCACCCAGTGCAGGATTATATGGTGTTGCGGGTTGAAGGGAAGCCAGATAGGCTTGAACCTATGGTTTATCCTATTTATCCTAGATTATTCTCCTTTTGTCATCTCTATGGCCACTCTTTGCAGGTCTGCCGCAAAGCGCGCTCGAAGGGTGTTGAAGTCTAGGTGTATTCTAGGTCTTCTGATCAGGGATTTTCTATAGGCTCTGAGGGAAGTAGGAGAGAAAGAGGTAAGGTTTTGGGTCTCCCTAATTTTCCATCAACGGCTTCATCTTCCAAGCAGGGAGGGGAGGGGAGGGTCTCCTCGAGTCACGCTCTGGTTCCTATTAGGAGTTATCTGGGCAAAGGTTATAAGATGCCCCCGTCAGTGGTAGAGCTCTTTTCCTCCGAGATGGACATCAGATGATTCCTTAGGCCTCAGGATCCAATGGTGGACTTCAGTTATCCCACAAGTAGTTTTATTTCTTCTATCTCTGAGTTTGATTTAGGCCTGTGTGATCAGCGGGATTTTCAGCATTCTGAGGGGATTCCCCTCCTCTTATGGCCTCCTCCTCGCAGGTGCACATGGCTGTTCAAACTAGGTCAAAAGAAAGAATTGATTAGGGTGTTAGTGTTATCTTTTATATTAATAGAAAGGTCCAGGAATCTGGGGCCAAAACCATATGGGCGCATGTCAATGTTTAATTTCATAATATGGAATGGTCGTTCCTTTGGGACCAGGGTCAAGTCATATTTTCTTCTCTGTGAGTTAAGCAATAATCTAGTTTCTCTAGTGGCCTTCTTAGAACCAAAACATGCATCCTACAGCATCTCTGAGTTTTCTCAGAGGATAAAAGTTCATGGATTTTTATATGGGGACCCTCCTAACTCTCACATTTGGCTATTCTGGAAAGACCATATCAATGTTGATCTCTTGAGTACAACGGATCAGTCTCTTAACACCAAGATAAATGTGGGGATCCAGGAGTTTTTATTCCCATTTATATATGCCAAGTTCAATGCTCAGGACAGGGAGTCATTATGGAGTGATCAAGGGGGCTTTAATCCTGTTGCAGCTCCCTGTATTGTTGGGCGAGATTTCAACATTGTGGCTAGTATAGAGGAGAAAAATGGGGGTGGAGCTTTCCCCAAGAATTCCAGTCATTCTTTCGTTTCTTTCATTGCTCGGAGTGGACTATTATATGCGGGTTTTGAGGTCAATATCTTTACCTAGTGAAACAACCAACATGGGGGGAGGCTCTCATATTGCTGTCTTGACCGTTGCTTGATGAATAATGCTGCTATATCCATGTTCCCAGATTCCCAAGTTTCTCACTTGACTCGGAGTCTGTCTGATCATTCCCCGCTACACATTTCCCTTGGTGAGGGGGTGTCACGGGAAGAACATGATATGTTTTCCTCATCTTGGGTATAGGAACCAGGTTTCTTAGAAGCGGTCATAGATTATTGGGACTCACACTACTGGGGGAATCCGTGGAAACATTTTCACAACAAGCTTAGGCGGGTTAAAAATTTTCTACAGAGATGGAGGAGATCCATCCCGGCCCGCGACCATGATGTCACTAAGATTAGTCTGGAGGTGGATTGTTTGTAGAAGAGTTTGGAACAAGTGTGGGATTAATCCATTTTTTCTGAACTGGGAAGGAAGAAAGACTCTTTATCTGATAGCCTGCTTAAACAAGAAAGGGTGGATAGAGATAAAGCACGGGTGAGATGGATTCAAGAGGGGGATCAGAATATAGGGTATTTTCATGCATGTATCAAGGAACATCGGCGAGTCCAGAGGCCCAATATCTGTAGGGAGTATGGATCTTTCTCCACATATCCGGAGAAAGTTGGGGTTATGATCAATGAAGCCATTCAATCTCTAATGGCAGAGCCTAATCCTACCATGGTAGGGGGTACCCGAGTGGTGATGCTGAGATATTTTAGGGTATTTCAAGTAGGGTTTAAGAGGTCATTGATGTTGAATTAAAAAGACTTCCTGATGAGGATGAAGTGCATGAAGCGGTCTGAACCTTGAACCCAGATAGTTCTCCAGGGCCCGATGGGTTTCCTGGGTCTTTTTACAGGGCTTCGTGGGAGATTATTAAAGTGGATCTAGTTCGGGATGTGCAGGATTTCTTCCAGGGAGGCGATTTGTCATGTATATCCTGTGATACTAAAATTATTCTTCTCCCGAAGGAGAATAATCCTTAGTCCATTGATAAATTTAGACCCATCAGTATGTGTAACTTACCATACAAGATCCTAGCCATTATTCTTAATAAAAGATTGTCCATTCACCTGGACGAATGGATGAATCTAGAATAGCACAGTTTCATTAAAGGGCATTCAATTCAGGGTGCGATTGGGCTGGTCCAAGAAATGATTAGTGGCATCAACAACAGGTCTTTCGGGGACAATTTGGTGGTGAAATTGTACATGAGCAAGGCGTATGATAGGATGGAATGGGGTTTTGTTCTTAGAGTCCTGGCATGTATGTGGTTCTCCAACTAGAATATTGACCTTATTTTCCGCTGCTTTAGCTCATCTTGGTTTTCCATCTCTTTCATGGGCAAGCACTTTGGTTTTTTCAAGGCATTCTAGGGTCTCAGGCAAGGGGATCCTTTATCCCCTACCCTCTTCATTCTTGCTCAAAATTCATTCAGTAGCTACATAAACAAGGGTCTCATCTCAGGTAAAATCCTTCCTTATCACAATAGGTATTCCATAAGGGTAATTTCCCACTTGATGCTCGCATATGACAACATTATTTTTATCAATGGGTGCAGAAGATCAGTGAGGGGCCTCAATGTGATTTTGAAGGAATATTGCAAGTGGAGTGGGCAACTGGTGAACAAGGAGAAAAGTCTTTTATTTACATCAAGGGGGATTCCTTTGATGAGGGAGAGGATATTAAGACCTATATTGATCTTGAAAAGGGGATCTTTTCCCTTGTAATACCTCGGAGCTCCGATTCGTCCTTCTTCTCTGAAGGTGCATCACTTCGAAAATCCTATAAGCAAAATTATAGGGAGAATTCATAACTGGAAGAATAGATTTCTCTCTTTTGGAGGACGCATCACTCTGGTCAACAGTGTTATTGTTTCCATCACCATGCATATTCTTTCCACTTTAAAGGTCCCAAAAAGTGTTATTTCCAAGTTGGAAAGGATTATGGTGTCATTCATTTGGGATGGTCAGCTGGAAGGCAGGCATCATGGGCTATGGGGAAACGGTTAGCAATACCTATATCTGAAGGGGGTATAAACTTGAGAAGCGTATCTAGTACCATGCAGGGGCTCCACACTAAGTTAGTCTGGGAGGCAATGGAAGGTCGATCTTTATGGGGCAGAATCATGAAGGATGTTTATGGTCTAAATGTGAATATTCAAAGACGATAATCTTTGAGGATATGGAACCTGACCCTCCCATATCTGGAAATTCTTCAGAACAACTCCCGGTGGATTGTGGGTAGGGGGAATATCAATTTTTGGTAGTAGGACTAGGGGGTGGGCAGGTTGTGGTTCCCGGGGTGTCCTACTCTGGACTTAACTTTTAAAGATGTGAGTACTCACCCTCTTTTCTTACAGACCACTCTTGATGCTAGTCAACATGCATTTTTCATATCTATTGTTACTAAAGATGAGGATGACCGGCTGGTTTTTATGGGCTCTTTTTCGGGTGCCTTCTCCATCAAGGATTTTGATCGTGTGATGAGGAGTGTTGGGAATTTTAATCCATGGGGGGGGGAGTACTTTTGGTGAAAATATATCCCCTCAAAATTCATTTTTCTGGTGTGGCATGTTCGGAACAAGACCCTACCTACTGATGATAACCTGTATAAAATGGGGGTGAACATGGCCTCAAGGTGATGGTGTTGCAGGGCTTTCGGTTAAGAATCAATAGGGAATCATTTCTATGATAGTGAATGGGCCATAGGTATTTGGAAAACCTATGGGGCTTTGTTTAGTTGTAATGGATATGAACGATCTCTTGTTAACTTTCTCCAGGCGTGGTTTAGTGGAGCTGGAAACCAAGGGGTGGAGAGAAAAACCAGATCGATCATCCTTAGTGATGGGTGTTGGACAATTTGGAAGGCCCGGAATGATGGTAGACACAAAAACTCTTCTGGATCCTTGGCCTACATTCTATTCAAAATGAAGAACAATGTCAGCGATTTTCTTCGGATATCTCCGAATTGTCACTCGATGCCTGCGGTTCATGCTCTGGTACTTCCTGTACCTACTGAACCTCGGTCGATTGGTGTTGGGCAGGGCCATTGGATTCGGTGGATTCCTCCGAAGGAATGGTTTAAACTAAATTCGGATGGTTCGTTGCGTGGGGGGGAGATGCATGGGGGAGGTGTCGTGAGACACAAATCTGGGTCTGTATTTGCGGCTTTCACTGCATCGTTCGGGGAGGGAGACTCTCTGCAGGCGAAGGCCCTGGCTTTGGCCAAGGGCTTGGACATGTGCTACAGCAGGAAGATTCGTGTGACCTCGGTGGAGACGGATTCCCTTCTCCTATATCAGGTGTTGCTGGATATGGGGAGAATTCCTTGGAGTATTTCCTATGTTGTCAGGAGATGAAAAGCGCTAATGGGTTCTCACACAGAGATATCACATACATGTCAGGAGGGGAATTCAGTAGAGGATTTTCTTGCGTCAAGGGTTCACCTAACCGCGGTATGTTTTTTTTCAAATTGGGATCATTTCATAGTGAAGGGATGAAGTTTGTGGTCAATGACTCTTTGTGGTTGCATTACTTTAGACCTTCATGATGCTTCTTTATCTATGAATTGTGAATATTTTAAAATAAAATTGTTATCTTTAGGTCAGACAAGAAGATATTTAATATACGTTAGTTGGGATATATAAATTCATTCTGATTTTTGAGAAATTTGAAAACCAAGGAAAAATGTTAACTCACCCATCATACTCATTCCAAACTCATATTTCATTAGATCTACAAATGAATCAGTTAAATATTGATGAGTTGAACCAACTATAATGTCATCAGGATATATTTGAACAATCAAAAGATTTTTCTTATCTTTCTTTATAAAAAAGGTTGGATCTGCATTTCCTTTAAAGTAATTATTTTGAAGAAAAAATCATGTATGTCTATCATACCAGGCTCAAGGGGATTTCTTAAGTCCATACAAAGCTTTGGTAAGTCTAAAAACATGTTCAAAATGTTTTTTATCTTCAAAACCAGGAGGTTTTTCATCAAAAACTTCCTCTTTAACATAAAAATTAAGGAAAAGGCATTTCACATCCATTTGAAAAATATTTAAATTGAAGAATGCTGCAAAGGAAAGTAGAATATTATTATATTCAAGTCTACCTAATGGATCATAGGTTTCTTCATAGTCTATTCCTTCTTAGTGATTGTAGCCTTTAGCAACCAATGTAGCTTTATTTCCTACTATGATTCCATTTTTATCACACTTATTTCTGAAAACCCATTTTACTCCAATAATAGATGTTTCCATAGGTAATTCAACCAAATTCCATACTTTATTCCTTTCGAATTAATTTAGTTCATCTTGCATGGCTTTAATCCATTCTTCATCTCCTAAAGAATCGTCTTTGCATTTTGGTTCTAATTGGGAAAGTAATGTTAGATGTTCAACATTATTCCTTAAGGAACTTCTAGACCTTAAAGGTTGATTCACATCACCAATGATACTATCACTAGGATGATTCTTAAGAAACACCTGATTTGGATTTTGTAAATCATGTTCATCAACATACGGTAGGAAATATTTGAGGGTAAATGTTTCAGAATTACATTCCTGGAAATTTTCCTTGTCGGAAGGATCTTCTATCATGTGTTGATAATCAATTTTTTAAAAAACATCTGATGATATAGGTTGGGGTTGATTAAAAACAAATGGATCAGTTTCATAAAATTTGACAAGTACTGTTTCATCTATAGTACAAGTGTTTTTATTGAAAACTCTATAAGCCTTAGAAGTTGTGGAGAAGCCTAAGAAAATTCCCTCATCAGATTTAGGTGTGAATTTATGTAGATTATTTTAGTATTCAGGATGAATATTTTGTGACCAAAAACCTTGAAGTAATAAATTCTAGGTTTTCTACCATTCCATAGCTCATAAGGAGTATTATTAAGAAAATGTCTAATTAAAACTCAATTTATAGTATAACAAGTAGTACTTACAGCCTTAGCCCAAAAATTTCTTCCTATAGAATATTCACACAACATGGTTCTTATTATTTACTGAATAACTCTATTTCTTCTTTCAATAACACCATTCTGTTGAGGAGTTCTTGGTGTTGTGATATTGTTTGTGCGTAATGCCTTTTCTACTACAAAAAGTTTCAAAATAAGAATTTTGAAATTCTCTACCATGATCCCTATGAATAGTTTTCAATGGATGCTTTTTCTAATTTTTAACTTGACCTCTAAAACTTTTAAAATAAGAGAAGGCTTCAGACTTTTTTCCTAGAAAATAGACCCATGTAAATCTTGTGTAGTCATAAACTAAGACAAATACATAATATTGGACACTAATGCTTCTAGTTTGTGTTGGTCCAAAAAGATCTATATGTAATAACTATAATGAATCATTAGTTGAGACTTCACCAATTGATTTAAAACTAGATTTATCTTTCTTTCTATATTTATAATGATCACAATATTTTGAATAAACAAATCTAAGCTCTTGTAGATCCTTAACTAATCTTTTATTAGAAATTTTGAAGAGGTTCTTAAGGTTACATTGTCCTCACCATCTACGACACAACAAAGAAATGATCTTCCATTGCATTAAGGCAAGGTAAGTCTATGATCCTAAGGTCTTCTATGATTAGTGAGTATACATTCTCTTGCCTATGGGCAGAAATAATAAACACTTCCTTGGAATTGTGTACTAATAACTTATAATTACTAAAATTCACAAGGTAACCTTCATCACATAATTTTATTATGCTAATGAGATTGTTCTTAATACCCTTAAAAAATAAAACATTTGAAGTCAATGTTTTTTCAAGAAGAATGATGTTACCTATACCAACAATTTCTGTCTGAGCATTATCTCCTAAAGTTACATTTCCTCCATTCATTTTGATAATATTTTCAATGTATTTTTTGTTACCAGTCATATGTTGGGAACATACACTATCCATATACCATGTATTGATGTTGGTACTTTCTTTACTTTCCTGAAAACAAAAGAGTTAGACTTTCAGAACCCAAAATTTCTTGGATCCAGAAATTTCAGAAAGAAAAATTTTAGGTACACACATTTTCGTTGAAAAATAGGATTTATGAAATCCAAAAGACTAAGTTTTGTTTAAGGAACAAATTTTTTCCCAATGCCCACCATACTGACACTTAGTACAGAATGGAGCACTTTGAGGATCAAAATAATTGTTACTGAAAACTAGTTTAGAACTAGTATAACCAAAAACAAAACTATTCCTTTGAGGTTAGATTTGAGAATACATTTTATCAAAATTTTCTTTACCTAAGGAAATGTTCGATAAACACCTCCTCAAGGAAAAAATTACGGATTTCAATTTGATAAATAAGTTGTTTTATTCCAAAAAAAACTTATTTTGAACTAGATTTAGGCTCAAAAAAATTTTCTTAGAAATTACGTTTTCTAGATCACTAAAAAGTTTATCCTTGACCGAATTTACTTCATCATGATTTTTTGAAATATTTTCAAAATCATGGTTTTACTTATCAAGATATTTAGAAAGATATGATATTTATTTAGTAAGAATAGTATTCATAGAATTTTACTTATCATTCATTGTCATGAGTTTTGAATTCTCAGTCGCAAAATGTTCAGCAAACCTAGAAACTTCTTCATAGGTAGGTAAAGTATTATATTATTCAAAAAGAAGATTATTCATCATAATATTCATAATATTTATCATTACTAAAATTTCCATTTAAAAAAACATTGGTCAATGATTTATCATTGTGTACATTAGCCATTAAGCAATGGTTTTCAATAAGTAGCATGGCTATTAGACCAAGATTCTTTTGTCCAGAAGATTCATAATATGATGATTCATCTAAAGGGTCTCCACCACTGGCACTCCAAGTGTCATTAGCTTTCAAGACATTATTAACTGTAGTTTTTTAGTACTTATTTCTATTTCTCTCAGAATGCTTTTCCTTTCCTTTCATTCCTTTCTCTTAAGCATAGGACAATCAGGTCTTATATGTCCAGCTCTCTTTAATTCATAACTTGTAACTTCTAAACCTTTCTTGCCTTTCCTTTCCTTTTTCTTATATCTATATTGAAAGTTCTTCTATCCATCAATCGTGTTCATCCTTCGAGTAAGATTTGCTAACTCGTTTTTAAAGATTCACTTCCACTAGATTCGGATTGAAAAACAATCTTCTTGTATTTGGATCTAGTAACTCTATCAGGAGTCTTGGATTTCATATGATTTGAAGATGTAGTAAAAGCAACACTTCTATTCCCATTCTCCTTTTTTTACATTATCAGCATCTCCCTTCATTCTAGTCTCGTGTTGAAGAAGAGTTCCAAAAGGTTAATCAAGAGTAATCTGAGGAAGCTTTCTATTTTCATCAATAGTTGTTCTCTTAGATACCCACTCATTAGGCATTATGTCTATGATCTTATCAATAAGGGATTCATTATCTAATCCTTTCTCTCCCATAGATTGTAAACTATTAACAACAGTCATAAATCTCCGTTGAACATTACATATGGTTTCTTTATAAGGAAAGCAAAAAACCATGATATTCATCTCTGAGCATTGCTCTTCTTGTTTCAATAACTTTGGATGTTCCAATGGGAGTGAAATCAAGTTTCTTCCATATAAAAGTTGCTGCTTCATGAGATGAAATTTGGTTATAACTAGACATAGAACAAAGAAAAGTATTGTGTAACTTATAATTCAGATGATATTAACACTTTTCTTGATTGGTGAAGGTACTTACTTTCTTGTTAGGTATTTTAAATCCTCCAATAAGCAGAACAAAATTATCTACTTCAGTAGTGGTAATAAATGTCTTCATGAGATCTCTCCAATACTCATAGTCATTCCCATAAAAAATAGGTGGTCTTGTTTGATTGATATTGTCTATGGAACCATCATCGATACCTGCCATCTTAAAAAGAAAACTTTCCACAAAAACTTGTAAGTAATAGTTTGTAAACAAGGAAAATATTCCTCAGCAAGAAAAAATATAGAACAAGAGTATCTCTAAGAAAAAAATTTTAATCCGTACTTTATGAGTCCGAAAATATGAATCTGAAAATAAGAAGAAGATGAATTCTCTTCTGAATCTAATCGTGAGATTAATTCGGATTGAACAAATCCCTTAATACCAATTGTAAGGTTGGTATGGAGTGTGAAATTCTCCAATGATACCAACTGAAGGATCGAAATGTTACTGATTTTAGTATCAGTAATGATGTAGATACTCAATATACAAGAGGGGGGTGAATTTAATAATTTAAAAAATTATTTTGGAACATTTAAAGATGATTATGTTTAACAAGGTTAAACAAGGTAATTCACAAATCCTCTAAGTCTACTAACTTGCTTGAATCCAGAAAATTGATTCTGAGAAAGTGGTTCCGGAAAACATGGTTACGTAAAATGAAACTTAATAAATGTTTACAAAGATAAATCTTCTACGTTAAAGAAAATATAATCTTACTAAATAAGAGTATACAAGTAATATAATGTACATGATAGTTACAATTTCCTTAAAAATAAAAAAAACATGTAAAACATGAAACAAAACATGTAACAAGTAATAAATTTTTTACCCAAAGAGTAGGGTATCCAACATCCATGGATAAAGGTCCCTTGATTTATACTTTCAAGAATGTCTATCTTACCCACACCAGGGTAAGCCTTTGATACGAAGATCAGAGTCTGTATTTCTATCCCCACAAGACCTCAACCTCAAGGTAGTTGGCACCTCTGTCTTCCTCTACAAGGAAATCCTTGAACTTTAAGGTAGTCGGCACCTCTGTCTTTCTATCCCCGGAAGCCATCAAATTTACTCAAAAACATTCGGAGTCACACGAAGAAATTCTAAACAAGATGTTCATTATGCACTAAGCATGATAGTCTCGCTCTAGAAAACAATTCAAGAACATGTGATCTCTAGTGTCATAGAACAGTTCATCAAAGTTCAGAGCTCTTTCAAATGAGCTCTTATTTATAGGCACATCACCAATGGTAGGCTCTCTCCTTGAATGGTCATATTTTTCCTTGAATTTATGAGGGACTTATACACGTTTCACTCAAACAATGGTTAGTTAGTAACTGAATTCACTCCATCATTTTATAACCAAAACATGTGTATGAAAAAATGTGGTTACATAACCAAAATCAAATATTTTGAATGTATGAAAATAAAAGTTCAGAATCTAACCAATAGCACATTCTGTGTCTATAATAAAAGGATATTCGAATTCTGTTTTCAAATGAATTTGAAACCTGAACTCTATAGAATTCTGAATTCTAAATTTCAAGGAAATTTAGAATTTGGATTCACAAGAATTTGTAACCAGATCTTACAATGTTCAGTGTCAGAGTTCGTGAGAATTCGGAGTCAGAACATAAAAATTTGGAGTAAAAATTCATTAGAATTCGGAGTCAGAACTCAGAAGAGTTCGGAGTCTGAATTCAGAGAACTCAGATTCAATACTCAGAATATTTCAGAGTTTGAATTTAGAGAACCCAGAGTCAGTACTCAGAAGAGTTCAGAGTCTGAATTCAGAAAACTCGGAGTCAGTACTTTGAAGAGTTCGGAGTCTTAAAATAGAATTCTCTTTATCTAAGTATTATATGATTCTGTGGTTTTAAATATGAAAACTATTTTTAAATTAAGATAAGATAATGAACAATGAAAAAAATTGTAAGGATAAATTTCCATGGGGAAGGAAAATTTTCCTTATAGAAGTAAAACATAAGGTAAAATGAGATTTTCCTTGAGATAAATTTTTTGTGATTTTCAAAACAAGAATGAATGGTAAAGTCATAAGGAAACCTTATTAACTCAACAATCTCTCTCAAACATGAAGGAATGGAAAAGTCATAAAAAACCTTATTAACTCAACAACCCCTAGATTGGGTCATTGTTGGATACGAAGTTAGGGCAAGCTTGCGCTATGGTTCATTGGACCATTTGGGGATTTGGATAGAATTTTTCCAGTGGCATAACAATTGGATCTTCTACCAAAATAAAGTGGTATGAATGATTTTCTTCATGTTTTACAACTTCAAAGATATATCCCTAACCCTTATCATGTGATTTGTTTGGATGATATTGATATTAAGATAAATTCAACCTTATAGAAGCATTTGATATGTGTGTTGGATCACAATGAGAATTTGTTTCAAAAAAGGGTCATGTTGATAGATCATGTATTGTGGAAACATAGACATGTTCTGGATCACACATGGGATATAGAATTAGATATCTTGGATTATTGGACTGATCAATTTAGCTCATAATCTTAGAGATTTTTGATTGTACAGCTTGAGGATAATCTTTTATGAGGTGTGGAGATTGTAAGAACCCGACCTTTTCAGAAGATGTCTCGAGATTTATTTTTTGTACTCTTATACATTTTTTGAATATTTTTTATTGGGTTTTACCTTGGGGTGTTTTGGGTTACAATTTTAGTAAAATTGAATAAAGTTGGTAGTTCATGGTTTGTGAATTGTTTGGGAAAACACTATACCCTAGCCCAACAAACCTTGTAACCCTTGATAGTGGCAATTTTCATGGTTGGAATGTGGTTTTCCAAACAATGAGCCCTTTTTGAGTAATTGTGCACCCCAATAGAATAGGTGATTGATTTGTGTGCATGGTTATGGAAAATCCTTATGCCCCATCCCAGCAAACCATGAGCGACAATTTAATTTACCCAAAAAATGATTTTAAAACACTTGAACCCTCGAAACTCACCCCATTTGACACTAACATGGACTAACTCGTCTTCTCATGGTTTCGATGAATATTAGATGGATTTCAAGCCTTTCTAACCACTATTATTCATGATTTTATGAATGTACATATGATCTTCTCCCCTCTCGATAATTAAATTTTATCATGCTATGTTTCTCATTCATCTTCCTTTCCTCTCCCATTCATGAATGATTTTTCTTCATATTCTGATTAGATATAGAGTTTTTTTATGAATCTATAGATATGATTTTTTTTCTTGATTAATAATTGAAGTATATTTATTTATTTTTATCATCTATTAGGGGTTTTGATCTGGATCTTTTTCTATGTTGGTGTGCAGCACAATTTTGGATATTTATGTTGGGAGATAATTCATCAACAAATTGATGTAGGTGGTATTTAATTAATATCCCATTGTCTTGGTAATAATTATATGTATGTAATTTTATAATTTCTATTATATTTTACATATTGATTTCATGATATAAATTTTTAAATTGAGAAATTAATTGTGGAATTAATTAGGGGATATTAGGATTTTTGAGTTGAGAGAATAATTCTGAACATAATTATGGGATAATGGGATATTTAAATTATGTAATTAATTGTGGAAATAATTTGTGTATATTGATACTATTGAATTGACTAATTAATTGTGGAATTACTTAGGGGATATTTTTATTTTTTAATTGAGTGGTTAATTGCGGAATTAATTAGGGGATATCATATTTTTGAATTAAGTAGTTAATTATTCAGTTAATTAATATGTGTTAGATGATTGATTAGTTATTGAGTTAATTAAAAGGATTCATATGATTAATTAATTATTGATTTAATTAATAATATTTAGATGATTAATTAATTTTTGATTTAATTAATAAGATTGATATGATTAATTAATTTTTGAGTTAATTAATCAGTTTGAGATAAATAAATAACTTATGATTAAATTATTAAGATCTAGATGATTAATTAATTTTTGAGTTAATTAATAAGACTAAGGTGATTAATTAATTGTTGTGTTTATTAATAGTATTGAGATGGTTAATTAATTTTTGAGTTAATTAATAATATTTGGAATATTAATTAAATTTTGATTTATGTAATGAGATTGATAATATTAATTAATTTTTGAGTTGATTAATGAGATTGAGAAGACTAATTAATTTTTTAATTAATTAATCAGAGTGATATGACTAATTAGTTTTTTAATTAATTAATGAAATGATGAGTGGTAATAATGGAATTCATATGATAATTGAGATCTAGAATGGTAGAAATGGCATTATGAGATGATGGTAATTTGGGAATTTTAGAACATCATATCCATTGGGGATAGTTTATAATATGGTGTGGGCTAAAGAAGGTATTGAGTTTAGGATGTCCTTGAAACTCGGTGAGTTTTTGTGGTTAAATAAAGAATAATTTGAGAGTATGATAATTGTTTATTTCTGAATTTTGGTAATTATTTATAAAATTTCATTAATTTTTATTGACTTTATATTGTTTATAATCCTTTAGTGGTGGCCTACTAAGTTGTACTCACACCCTACTTGGGCTACCTAATCAGTACCCAAATATATTTCATGATTGCAGGATAGTATAAGTGTAATGTCCCACTGTTATGTGGATGGGCCAGGATTGAGCAAGGTTTCAAGAACTTGACATGGATCGGGGCCTACATGGTTGTAGTTTGTGTCATTTTTGATTTTTTATTTTGACATGAGATACATATTTTATCACGGCATATCTAATTTTTAGTTTTGATATTATTTTCCACTTTGGTTATCTTGTTAAACTAGTATAGTTCTAGTTGTGATATACTTTTTGTTTTTTAGTTATTATTGATTATATTTTTATTTTGAATTACTCTGATAAAAGAGGGTATATTCTTCACTTGTTTGATAACAGACCCTCACTACTCATTGGTAGCCTCTAGCGTATGGGGAGGCGTGCCTGAGGTCATGTAGTGGACTGACCAAGGGCACGAGTGTGTGGCACCCAGATCAAGATGTTTCCAGCTCCAATGTCCTTATCTTACATAGGATGAAAATACCTACATGGGATACACCCATTTATATATATTTCATTCCTTCCACTAGGTTCCATTTCGAAATAATGGAATAAACTAAATTATGTTATTACTCATAATTCATAACTTCTAACTAGAAACACACATAACATAAACGTAAAATTGATGCATATCTGATATCATTATCATAAACATGGTTTATTTGGGGATATATTTACTTTTAATTAATTAATAACTATTTTTAAATATAATTTCAGTTATCATAAGTGTATCCCATGGTAGTGTGAAACCATGTGCATAGTAAGGCCTATTATCGTGTACCAGGATACAGTGATTCAGGCCTAACATGCCTTTTCAGAGTTGTTACCCCTTTGAACATATATTCTATAACCACATCCACCTGTAATATCCATATAGAGATTTATTTATATAAATACCTATATAATGGATACAATACAAAAATTATAGGATGTTCCTCTATGCTTATCCTCAAAGTATCTCTTACTGTTATGTTCCATAATCTATTTTTTCTAAATATATTTTCCATGGTTTTTACTAAATTTTCTCTGATACCAACTGTAAATACCCCAACCCCACTATTCCGGAGATGGTTCCTTACTATACTTCATTAGCATAATCACATCCCGAAAAACTTAATTGTTTATCATATTTGACAAACCATATAAAAATATAATTGTTACATTATAACTTGAAATTAATTAAAATAAATGAACTTCCTTGTAAAATCCCACAATCACCAAGATTATCTTCATAAAACATTCATAATATTAGTCTTCACATAGTGGGGAAAATAAAACATAGGAAATGGGGTAGATCAGATTATTTGTAAGGGTAATAAATATAATTGAAGCTATATACATAATCAGTAAGTCATAGTGAATATCTGACAACACATTTCATTAAAACATAAACATGAACATAATATAGAAGGAATAAAACAAATCAATATTATGCCTTATAGATAATCAAATGAATATAAAAAATAACCATGGATATTATAATAGTCAAATGATCACATGGATTATCAATTACTAATATAATAATTAGGGAATTCATAATTTAGGACATCATAAGCATACCATCAATTTTTTTGCCAAGACACTATACATAATCTGGTATAAACCCGGTATAGTTTGTCTCATAAGACCAACTGATACATCGATGGTATATAATAGGTCCCACCCATTACTTACCAATTATAATGTGTTCTTCATATGATATGGGTGAAACATAATCAACATATACATTCATATTGAGACTATCATATGAAATTTTAATTACTTTCCCAAAAAAACATAATCATAAGCTATCAAAAATAGTATGGCGAATGATATCAAGATAGTACATCCACTATAAAAATAATCATAAACCATTCAATAAAATATGGTAGATGGTAAAATAAGAGATCAATTTAATTATATCACAAGATTCAATATACGATGTTGAAATAGATGAAGTTACTATAATAAAATCGTTGAGTAATTCTATAGTGAAATACCCTATTACATTTGGAAAGAATAGTTCTTTGGAAAAATAATGTTGTATTCATCATAAAATATGATTATAAACATGTGTAGACTAGAAAAAAATTGGTAAGGATAATGAAATTCCTTTTAAGGAATAAATTATGTTTTATTTAAGTGAAATCATGTAAAATGAGTTTTTAAGAAACTCTATAAATGGGACACTTCGGTTCATTTTAAGGGAAAATGTAAAAGATTCTTTAAATCATATAATGCTTTAATTTATTTTTTAAATAAAACTAAAAAATAGGTAAGTTAATTTTAATGGTAAAATGATTGATTTTATAAAAATATCGGCATCTTAAAACATATTTTAGGGTGGAATTTAAAATTGAGAAGAAATTGGTATGTACCATTCAATCGAGTTTTCTTATCGAGAATAATTGAAAAAGGAACATTGAAAAACATGTATTTCTTTATAAAATAAATCTTAATTTATCTAGATACATGATTTTGGAAAATATAAAAATAATTTATAATAATTATATAAAAATAATAACAAATCATATTGGGTTAAATAGTGATAAAGAGTAACCCAAATGAAAAAATGGAGGTTTGGGGAGAATCTCTTTCTTTATGTTCAAAAGTGTTCTCCACTAGTAATTAACATCATAGATAATGGAATTATATTTATTAATAAATTAATCAATAAAGTCTTAAATATTTATTTTATTTATTAAAATTTTATTATGTTCATTTATATCCTTTTTGATGAGTTATATGATTATATTTCTTCATTTGGAAGTGTTTGTTTCCTTGGTTTTCATGATTGGTTCACCTGTATACATGTACAAAAGATCATGTAAAATTTAAATAGTTATCCATATTTGATATTATATGTTATTAATTAACATAAAAGATATTTAATTTTGTTACATATCATTTTTTTTTATTTATTAGGATGACTCATTAGATAAAATGTTAATGATTATTGTTTAGATTAGTTTTCTGTTTTTTCAGATCATCAGTTACATGTTTTTTCTTATGATTTAATATTTAGAATATATACACCTTTCTGATCACTAAAAAAGGTTTTAATAAACATATTATAATATTTTATAACCATATAAATGGTTTCATGACCAGCCTTTAATGGGTAATAGAAAAAAATAGAAACTTTTCCTCCATGAAGGTGGTAAATCATCACATCATGAATGGTGTTTTCATATTTAATTTAAAAAGGGAAGAAAAGATAATTGATTGTCGATATACCAATATCATAATATAATTAAATTATATGAAATATATTTCAGTTATCATTACCCTTCGTTATAGGTGAGGTATGGAAAGGATAAGAAAATAAATTAAATTAAAATAAAATTAAAAGAATGAAATGGGATTTTTCCTCATGAATTGCACAACTTGAGAAACTCATTAAGGAACATTGAAATTGTCTTTTGGGTGATACCATGAGACCATAACATGAGGGAGAGTTTTGGGAGATTTTTTCGTCATAAATTTGATAAGCTTCAGGGTTGTGGAGGTTTGAGGGGAAAATGGTGTGAGTGGTGGAATTTATTGTAGTTGAGAGGCATTTTTTTTGTTATTTTATTCATTAGTTTATTATTTGGGATCAAAACTATCACTAGAGTTGTTTATTTTGAACAAATACAGTAATTCGTTAATGTGAGTTAGAACTAATGGTTTCTTACATCATGCATGATGTTTTAAATCATGTTTTTTTAAATCCTAAATACCGAAAACTACCATTTTTCACTATTCATAAAAAATTCATCTATTTTATAAAAATCCCAAAAATTCACCATAACCATTTCTCAATATGTAGAATTAAAAAATTAACTCCATTTTATAAAATTAATTATCTAAAAATGTAAGATTTAATTTTTAAATCAAATTACCATTTACTCGAAAAATACAAATTTAAATATTATAATCGATTTTATGGAACTTTTAAAAATTAATTAAGGTCACATAAAAATAAATTATGTTAATAATACAAAAAATATTTATTTACTAATCAATTTCATGAAAATAAATTTTATTTTTAATAATTATTTTATTTATAAAATTTTGAATCAAAATTTTTGTTTCAAGAAAATACCAATACATAATTTATCAATTTCAAAAAAAATATTAACTTATTACATGGTATAAATATATTTTATTTTTATTCATATGAAACATAATTTTTTTCTCTACTTTCATTGGACAAGTTACTATTCTATTATTCATATTAGTATTCCTAATTGTAACATTAATATTCCAATAGTTATATTTAATAGTATATTACACTTTTAAACTCAGTGTTTCTTGAAGCATAAACGATCAATTATATTAAATTTTAAAATAAGCATACCATAAAATATTTGGGTGTTAAAATTATCCATCACATGAATTAAAATTTTTTGATTCTTTAGGTCGTATCCAAAGGGGTGCACCCTTATGGTGTCGGTCCCCCATGACTCCACCTTCAAGAACTAAGTATGGATCGATTCAAAGTAAGAAGGTAATTCAGTGATACATAGATAACCTTATTATACCCAAACATAGGTTCCCCATTTCATACATATTTTCAATGTTCTCAAACATTTTTTATAGGGTTCATTTCCCCTCTTTCAATCGAAGAAATCCCACCCATTGACAAAGATGGTCAAAGATGTATAACTAAGAACTCCATATTTTAATGTAATCCATACACCAAGACCGTAAACTATTTTCTATAGCCACCAAGACTATTTATACCAGAATTGGTCCCTACAATTTGAGTTTAGATTTTCCCCCAATCAGTAATTTATAGAATATATCACCTTCAATCATAGTTTAAAAATCTTAAATTATGAACCACCCCTCCATTGAGTTCACCTATACAACCATTGGTTCTCAAAACCCCTTTTTAGGTCTCCAAATTCCCATTTATTATATGGTAAACCTCTCCCTATGGTCAATGTTATATGAACATAATATTTATCATACCCTTCTTTATCATTACTGTGTGCTACTAAACTTCTTTTCTAATGTGATTATGCAATGATTTTATATATAATTTATTTGCTATGATGCTATATTCAACTATGAGATACTCTACATCCTTTCCTAAAAAAAGGGACCATTAGTATTGATTTAATAATATATTGCCTATTATAATTATACATTGTATGAATTCTATTCCATTTGATACATATTGACACTTTAATATCCCATATCATGCACAAATATAAGTATCCTTGTACAGAAAACCCATGTTATTGCTCGAAGACCCTTCTATCAAGCTCCCTTCACCTTCAAAAAATTATGGAATTATCACATTGAAATATAAATAGCCCACAAAACACAATTCTTAATAATGAACCCAATTTTTATTGAATATATCTATAACACATGGATTCCCAATTCACGACGAGTCTTTCCCCAATCCAAATTTATACATAGTCCACATTTTCCCTCAGCCCATGTTTTTCATCCTTAAAATAGAAATTTCTCTAGTTGAAGCAATATGAGGTGAAATCTAAACAAACCACTAGTTTAATTTTAATTAACATAAGCAATATATTTCCATTATTTAAGCTGTTTGACCTAAAATCCATGAAACATTTAATTCATAACAATGTGACCTTAGATAGTATCCCTTATTAGTCTAAATGTTATGACTCTAATCATCCCATGGAAAGTGTCAAAAAGGCTCATCAAGATGAAATATAGTAAATGGAATCCCATGAAAAAGTTAAGCCACTTCTCTAAAAATATTTGAAATTCATAATAAGGGAAAAAGTTTATATCACCAATTATAATTCCATAAATCCTTTTCGTTATACATCCTTTACCTAGTAGAATCTTAATTATGCGCATTGGACACACTAGTCTATGAAAAATTTAGAGGGACCCATTTAAACCACCACCCCTTTGTCATAGATGTATGATGTTAAAACACTTATCCTAGTGTGTTGAACATTTAACATTATAATATATGGTCTTGTCCTTTGTTTCATGACCTTAAAATCCACATCCATGTGTTCCAAGAATTTTGATTTTAATATATGTGCACACCATTTGTAGCTAGTTTGTATTGACATTGGTATTTCAAATTCATGTTGGTTTTCTTCTACCCAGTCATATTTGAAACCCCAACATCAGGCTACTCATCATGATAACAACCATTTTTTACTCCTTATAAATTATTCATGCTAGTATTGGGCTTTCCTAATTACCTTGGGTTTTTTTCACCCAATACATGTTAACATTCTTACCATTTGGGTTTATACATCATTACATTAAAATTCATTCATTTTTAATTTTTTTGGTAATCTATATTAACAATGGGACATTAAATTTAGGGTTGTGTTTATCCCTTATTCAGGCTATATAAATGACATAAATTTTATTCTAACCACTAAGCCCATAAATTAGATAAACCCCATAGTCTAATATGGATGAAAAAAATATGTATAATGAAAGACCAATATGGTCCTCCCTATATTGTAGGAAATAATTATATTTCATATAATTTTTGTATTAAAATCCCTAAAAATTTGTTAACCCTATCAATATTCCTAATGAAAGATAATATATACCCATTGAGCTAATACCTCTCCTTGATGATTTTTACTTCTCCTCCACACTATGTGTCCAGAGAGTATGAATTTCCCAAATTAACCTTTGATTTATAAATAGACATACCTATGGCTAAGGAACAACACTACAAAAGGTACACATTCCACCTGGTTTACATGTTCAAGAATATTCATGAATGCCACATGATGGGCCCCATGTTTCGATGACATTGCCAATAGTCAACTCGTGTTTTTTCACATGTTCTGATGTTGTGATCATGAAACCCATTATTTGAATGTGCCAAATCCTCATCCCCATGTATTAAATCACCCTCCAATAATTTTGATTGTAGAATTCACAATTCACCATCAACCACACTGGCCCTTTCAAGAGGAGTCTTAACACCCTTGATGTTACCCTATTGTACATGGTTGTATGTTGGCATGGTAGAATATACATATTGAATTTTTCCAATATATTAACAGAATTTATCTATGTTTCCAATTTTTCAATGAATTATTTTGACCCTGAACCCTATTTTATATATAGAACACCCTTGTAGCATGAGAATCAACCCCCTAACAATATTCCTTGATTCTCTCCATAAGCATTTCTCAAGTGGGCTTAGGGGTTTTTTGTACATTATCACTTCCTCTTAATTGAGATTAATTTACTTCTAACCTAACTATATGGTGTTAAACATAATTTTGAAAGTCCTTTTTGTAAAATGATAAACTTTATGGTCTCCTCCATTTCACATAAATTCAAACTGAGTGATATTTCTATTCTCACCTGATAATGGGCCATGTTCATTGTTAGACTCCAAAAATGACTCTCATTCAGTGTTGTTCACCTAAAAAACCCTTATAAGAGTTACATGTTTCATGGTTGTGACATATAAGTATTTTTAGTGGCATTTGAGTACCTTTCTTTTGAGGAATTCATGAACTCAATCTCATTCTATCATGAAACTTGTTCTTTACAATCGATTTAAGTTAACCCCTACCTCACCAAACTCTTTGATGGTGGTCCTCCTTCGACTATAAGATAGATATATAAAGAAAGAGTTTTCACTTTTTGTATCATTTAAGTGGTCTTTCCACAATTTATATCTAGTTTTTCTCCCCTATAAATCATATAACCCACATATTTCAACATGATACTATTATGTATAATTAGTATATTTAAAAATAGAGTTTATACACTATAACTATGTGTGGATTGATTCCAACTTTATGATATATATATTGAAACCTTAATCTTCTGTATCTGACCCAATCTCAAACAACATATTCCTAAAATAGTTGTGAGATGGAGTTATCTTCTAGTTCCACCTGAGAGATGGAATAGTTTGAAATGGTTTTCTGCAGGTGCGATGATTCAAAAAAAATTGGTTCTTTTTCTAGCTCTATCAGTTGTTTCTAAGCATGGGGAAGAATCTAATAAACTTTAAATTGCCTCATAACATTCTCTTCCCCACACCATTTCAGTCAATAATCTTCTTAATACAATTTGGACTTTCCCACATCAATTTTAGCTTTAATATACTTAATGGGGTATAATTTGGGAAAGAATGTGACTCTTTATTAGAATGAATCCTTATTTAGCTTGGAAATACCCTATATAGCTACTATAATCTATTACATTCAACCAGATATGGACTCATATGTGATTTTATCAAACCATTTCAACATATGGTACTCCCTCTCTAATTTAATTCCCCAAACCAATTAATGATGTTCGCGATATTCCACCCATTACGTCCCAAGGTTCAGTAGCTATTGTCATAGAGATTTCATCAGATCCCACACCTGTCCTGATTGTATGAGAGTGAGGATGTTCTATATATTACTCAGGTAATTAAATTGGAATTCCCATTAATCCTTAACGATTTCCAATATTGATCCAAGAATCTCATCAACACTAGAATCATTCTATGGAAATGTCTTAAGTAGCTCAGTAGTTGGGTCAACCATGCTAATCCACTCATAAGAGTTTTATATAAATAAAAAAGGTTCCTTGAATAATTAACTACCTATAATTAATATGATAGATTTTTACCCGCACAATTCATATAATGAAGCTATATTAGACACTTAGGAACCTCTTTAGCAACACTCATATTCTCTTTTGGGACTAAAGTCGCTTACTCCCGAGCTGCTAGAACCAATGGTCATGGAATTATTAGTGATGAAGGGGTAGGTTTTCCAAAAACAATAAAATGTTCTTTATGTATTGAATATGTATTTTCGACCAATGAGGTGGTAGCTCAGGCCTCTGGAAACATTAAAATTCCTAGTGCCTACTACTATAGAGATATCACCTTTTAATGCATTGTCATATGGGATCAAAAATTGGTCTATCCTATAGATGTTACAAAACTATTTAAATATTATGAAAGTGAATAATTTCATTATATGAAGGTTCAAATGATATATATTTGTTGTGTAGTCATTATCCCTCCACATACCTCACCCACTACAATCCCCACACCTACCACGGGACATTCACTGGGGTTAGAGAAGAAAGATCCACCACTAGAGGACTCTTTATGATTTTTTTTCACCCTTGAAACCATTACGAGGTCCCCCTGGGTTGAATTTCATGCCTATTAAATTAAAAATAAGAGTGTTTTATAGAATTTTTAAAAAAGTTTTTAGATATAAAGATAACTTATAGAATGGAATATTGAAATTTACCCAGAGTACATAGGGGGTTAAAAATGATCAACTACACTTGGAAATGCATCTCAATCGTAGACAATATAAACATTCTCATGCCATGGAATGGAACCCAATACATGACTAATGGGATAGATAAATAGAATATTTTGTCTCTATTTTCTCCGTCTCATCCCACATAAGGTGTTCTAAAAGATATTTACTGACATTTTCCTCTACAATATACCATTCTTGCATGGATTATAAAATTAATGTCAACATTTATTATAGTTTTATTATGAAGGTTTATATTCCATGAAGAGACTAACCTCACTAAATTTGAGTTTGCTCAAGTTTTGCACAGGAAATAAATATCCAAATTATGTTGGAGAACATCTAAGATCTATAACACTATCATATGATACATCATTGATTGATTTCCCTAAATCCGCCTAGTAAAATCATAGTTCATTTATTTGAATCTCTTTATTTGAAACCATTCTTAGTATCCCATAGAATATTATTAACACATTATTGTTGTATAAATAACCATATCCATTCGAGTGTGAAATCTTCTCATGTTAAGGATGTAGTCCATCAACTACTCCAAGTCAAAACTGATGCAGATTTTTTCATGGACAAAATTTGATTGATTTATCCCAACCCCCCAAAATATTGACTATAGTCCCCCCCCCCCCCCCCCCCCCCCCTGAATATCAGCCATAATTGATACTACTTTCCCTCGGCGGCAGTTTGTGTCTCCTTACAGGGTCTCCCGTTGCCTTTCCCAAACCCGATGTTTTTTAAGGCGATAGGTGACACCATGGCTCCTTTCTCTGCTCGGATGTTCCAACAGCATGCCTCTTAGCTGCTGCAAATCCTTGTATCTGTTTGGAACTCGAACTTTTGGTGGGTTTTCCTTCTCGCGTGTTTCTTCGATCCGGGGACGGTCCTTCGTGGTGGCAGAGGCTCTTCTTCAAAGGCTCTCCCAGGTTATGTGTGTTATGTGGTCTTCACAGTCATTCAGAGGCGGTTTGTCACCGGTGGAAGGCGAGGTACCTGGCTTCCGGTTCTAGAGGTCGGGTCCCTCCTCTGACTGGTCCGGCCATCCCGGACTCCGAGCCGGTGAAGGCATCTGTTGGGGGTTCTTTTTCAATTTCAAATTACTGGAGGGGACCTCATGCGCCGCCTAACACCTCTGACATCACTGGCACGTCTGAGGTGGGGTATTTCTCCCTGGGGTCTGTGATTCTTGCCTCGGACCTGATCCCTCTATCGCCTGTCCCCCATGGAGAGATCATGGGACCGTCTCTCGTCGACTCTGCTATGATGGCTTCGTCGGATCCATGGGAGATTTGCGGGCTCTCGTTCATGGCTTCGTCAGTGCCTCCTAGGTCTCTCTCTCTCTGCACTCCCCGGTGCGGTGGATTTTGGCCTAGCTTGTTTCGGACATTCTTCATCATTATCTGAGTAGCAGTTTGGGAGCTACATTCAAGGCTCCCTCTTGGGCAGTTGCAGATCCTGTTGGCATGTTCAAGGAGATTGAGGTATCCCATAGTTCTCCGCAGCGTTTGGTGCTGGTTTCCCTCTTACAAGGGGAGTCGACCCATTGCGTCTCGCGACATCGTTCAGCGATAAGGTTATCCCTGTCTGAGGATGCAGACGGCCCTTTGGCAAAGAATCTTTTTCCAGTTAATCCATCTCTGCAGGGTATTGTCGCCGGTCTGGTCACTCGTTCGATGTCCAAGAAGGGTTTGTTGCTTTCCCCTGCTCCCAATAGCTTGATCGGCCAAAAGGCCAAGAGGACTCACGCCTGATGGTGTATGCGATGAGTTGTAATGTCCGGGGCTTGGGGGCCCATGAAAAATGCACCTTCATGCCCACAGAGTCTAGGAAACATCTCGCCTCTATTGTGGTTATCCTGGAACCCAAACGAACCCCTTGTAAGCTTCAGGTTCTTGCTAGGAAAATCAGATGTTGTAGTTCCTGGTATAGTGACCCTGACAAATCTCAGATTTTGATATGTTGGAAGAAGAACGTGAATGTTGAAGTGATCAATGTCATGAATTAGTGCGTAAATGCGAAGATTTCGGGTGGGGGAGTGTTCTACTCTTCTCTTTTCTTTATTCCAGTACCGTGGTAGAGAAGAGGAAGGATATCTGGAGTTTCTTAACTTCCTTCCAATAGGGAGGCCTTCCCTGGTTTGTGGGGAGTGACTTCAACTCCATTATTGATAGCACCGAGAAGAGGGGAGGTCATTAACACATTTCCAATGGCATGCAGGACCTACATGCCTTCCTTACCACAGCGGGTCTGCTGGACTTGGGATTCAGCGGAAAATAATTCAGCGGAAAAAAATTTACTTGGTTCTACAATTGTAGGGGCCCTAACCACATTTGGAGCGGGCTGGACAGGTGTCTCTCCAACCTACAAGGCCTGGATTCTGTCCCGTAGGCCTCGGTTACCCACTTGTCCCACTCGCTCTCCGATCACTCCCCACTCTTTGTAGTCCTTCTAAGGGAGCCTGCTACAAGTACGCATTTTTATTATTCCAATAATTAGCATGGGGTGGAGGGTTTCATGCAGATGGTGAAGAATTCATGGGATCAGGAGGAAATCGGGAGGTCTTGGTGTGGTCTTGCTAACCGTTTTAGTCATTTAAAGAAGGATATTTAAACATGGTTGGCCTAGAGATCCCAGGACAGCATGGGGGTGGACAGGATTCAGCTTGACATCGAGTTTTCTGGAGGAAGAGCTGCATGCCAACTGGGATGAGAACATGTTTACTGTGCTATGTGACAAACATATCTTTCTTGCTGAGATGCTGATCGAAATCAAAAGATCCTACAGGAAAAGATCTCTGGTTCATTGTCTTAAAGAGGGGGACAGGAATAGTGCGTTTTCCACGCTTGTCTGAAGTAAAAGAGTAACATGAGACTTAACCTCAACCAGGGTAACGGGGTGTTCACTTCAGATGTGGTGATTTCTAGTTGTTTGGATCTTGAACACTTTGAAAAGGTTTTGGGAGGTGGGAGGTCTTTTGGGTAGATGCAACGTGCTGAGGACGGGGATGATACCTTTGTTGGATGCATTCCTCAGCTGGTGGAAGGACCTGACAATTCGTGATTGATGGCTATACCGTCTGCAGTGGAGATCAACGATGCAGTCCTGGGGATGTTGCTGGACAGTTCCCCAAGACCGGATGGGTTTCCAGGGTCATTCAATATGGGTGTGTGGGAGATCGTGGGACCTCAGGTGGTGGAGTCCATCCAGGATTTCTTCTGTGGTGACCCCCTTAATAGAAGCATATGTGCCTTCAGGGCTGTCCTTATTCCTAAAGTCAATGATCATTCTAGCCTCACTCACTATAGGACAATTTGTCTGTGTAATATGTCCTATAAAATTCTGGCTGGCCTTATACCATGTAGACTCAATAGTGTGATTCCAATGCTTGTCTCAAGGGAGAAAGATGGTTTTATCCATGGTCGAAGTATCCAGGGGGGTGGGCATTGCAAGTGTACTGGCTAGCTATATCAACAAGAAGGTTGTCAGGTCGAATGTCATTTTTCAGGTGGATATGGATAAGGCTTATAATACTATGGAATGGGGTTTAGTGATCCGGGTTATGAGGAAGATGGACTTTGAGGAATGGTTTTGTGATCTTTGTTTCTAGTGCTAATCTTGCCCTTGGTTGTCCATATACATCATGGGGAAGGTTTTTGGTTTCTTCAAGACGGTGAGGGGGGTTTGGCAAGGCGATCTCTTGTCTCCGAGCCTCTTCGTCCTTGCTAAGGATGCACTATCCCGAAACCTTCATAGAGGGCTAGCAGAGGACATGGTGTCTCCTTTTGTCTCCCGCAGTGGCATAGAGGGCGCTTCATACCTCATGTTTTCCGACGACATCCTGGTTTTCCTAAATGCGTGGAGACGATCATTGCATGGCTTTATGAAGTTCATTCACACTTATGAATTCTTGAGCGGCCAAGGTATTGACTATTCAAAGAGCCATGATTTCATTTCTAATAATTGTTTAGGGAATCGTTGTAGATACAAACAAGAAATTTTTAATTGCCAAAGGCGGCAGTTCTGGATGATCTACCGCGGTATCCCCCTAACCTATGGGCATATCAAGAATCATTTCTTGGATGGAATTATCAGTAGAATCTTGGGAAGAGTCATCAATTAGAAAAGAAAGTTCCTTTTGTTTGGGGGGAGAGTCGCACTGATAAATAGCGTTCTTACGTCCATTCCAATGCACATCTTATCTATCGTCACAGCGTCGAAGGGTGTTATTTCAAGGATGGAGAAGATTTTCTCTGCTTTTCTTTGGGATGCCAATCAGGAGTGGTAGTTCCATTGGGCCTCCTGAAGACGGTTGGTGAGGCCTATCGATGAGGGTAGGGTGGGGCTTCGGGACATCTCTAGTACCATGCAAGGGTTTCAAGCACGGTTGGCATGTGAGGTTATCAAGGGGGAATCTTTATGGTATTCTTTCATCCAAGGAAGGTACGGGTGGGATGGTGGGTCCCTGGTGCGTTACGGGACTGACATGTCTATAATTTCTAAGCGTATTCATTCATATTTGGAGGTTCTTCAGGGGGCGTCCCTTTGGATTATTGGCCACGACGACATTAGCTTTTGGAGATCTAATTGGGTAGGCGTTCTGATCTTCTTTCCTGGATGTCCCATCCCTGCAGTCTGCTTCAAGGAGCCGTATGGATTTCCATCATTTATCCAGACCATTATCAGTCTGGACCAGAGGGAGCACTTTGAGAGAATCACTCTGAATAATGAGGTGGATAGGTGTTATTTTACATGGTCGACCTTGGGCCAGTTCTCTGTCCATGATTTCAATCAGCTCCATATTACTGATGTGACCTTGGACGATTGGTCCTAAAAGCTTTGGTGAAAAGAGTTCCCCACTAAAATGTATTTCCTTTTTGAAGGATTAGGAACGCTGCTCTGCCGACGGATGAAAATATTCAAGGGGAGGGAATTACCTTCGAATCTCGTTGTATCTACTGCCAGCACCCATGTATGGAATCAACGCTACACCTATTCCTTCAGAGGGACTGGGCTGACCATCTTTATTCCATTCTCACCCCACAATCAAGCGGTAGTTGGCCACATGCTTCCTTAAATGAGTTCTTGACCTCCTGGTTTAACGGGGTGGGGCGACAGCGTAATAGAGACCAAAATTTGGGCCTGTGTTCTCTCTTCTATCTACTAGTCTCTGTGGGAGGCAAGGAACCAGGCGAGGTGGGGCGCTCACCCCTCGGTGCAGTATCTTCATATGTGCGCGAAGGCACTCTACTTTATGCTGGGTTCGGTCATCAAGGGTGGAAAATCATCTCCCACCTTTTTCTGATTCTTCAACCAGTCATACTCGGCTGGTGCGTTGGGTGGGATGGGTGGCAGATGGGTTCGTTAGAGACCCCTCATGCACGGGTTGAAAATGAATGTGGATGGCTCCCGTAGGAGTGGTATTAGGTGAGGTTGGGGCCTTATTTGCGATTCAAGTGGCTCTGTTTTGGTGGGTTTCAGCGCCTTCTTCGAGACGGGAAACTCTCTGGAGGCTGAAATGAGGGCTCTTCTCATAGGGTACACAGTGTGCAGGAGGTTGGGGTTGCAGGCAGAAGTGATATAGTCTGATTCAAAGGCCTTGGTCAACATGGTCCAGGGGAGCTCTGAGGTGTCGTGGTACCTTTTCTACTTATCCGAGAGGTTTTCTTTAGAAACGAGTCAGGGTCAACAAGTCCATCACTTTTAGAGGGAAGCTAACTTTGCTGCTGATGCACTCAGTGGCTTGGGAAGGGCGGAGGAGCCGCTTGCTGTTTACAATAGTATCGGGTCGCTTCCCAGGGTCTGTATGTCGTTTTCCCAAGGAAATTCTCTTGGTTTACACCACTTCCGGACCCCTTAGGTGATTTTGATGCATCTTTCATGGGCCGGTGGCCACTCCCTTACTTTAATAATAAAAATAATGATTTTGCATGAGTATAATAAATGATAAGTATGATTGGAACAATAAATTTTGGAAACATGGCCCTTCTCTAGATATGTTTCATGCTTATACACTCCAATATTTCCATATGATTTCATGATTTCATTCATAATAAACTAGAGTGCACAACTTTGAAATTAATAAATGGATGTAATAAAAATGTTATGTGAACCTATATGGGTTGAAATGATTATAATGACTTTTTTTATAATAAGTACCATCATCACCCTTCTCTAAAAGGACAACATAGGAGAATTCATCAAAATTTTTCTACTATGGTTATTAAATTTTTCTCCATATGGCATGGGGGTATGATTAAATATTTTTTTATTGGTGTATTGATCTATGAAAATATCCCCCACATCATCAACCGATATCGGTGGAACCATGATGACGTTGAGAGTGATGTTTATAAGGTATTTATTAAGAGATAAATGATGTTTGATAACTCATGAAAGACCCATCCATATAATAATTCTAAGGTATTTTATAAATTCTTATTAATTTAACACTGACTAACGTTCTCTAACAAGTCATAGAGATTTGATAGTGTGATAACATTGAGGTCAATGTGGCTTCCAGCTGCTAATTCCACTATCATAGTGAAGGTTCACATCTATACACCCTTGTTTGTATTCATACAAGAAGTATACATCAACAAAGTTAAAATAATAGAATCAATTTGAATCTAAAATCTAGATATAATTCATTTATATTGAATCCCCACTACAAGTAATGGCTCAAATCTAGTAGCATCCAATTTAACCACTACCTCTCACACTACAAGACACCTAGAAACTAATACAAAATTATTTGAATATGATCCTTAGTAAGGATAAGATTTTTTTAATAAACTTATTGAAGGTAATAATTTTATTAAAATATTAATTAAAACAAAAAATTTAGCATCAACCTCACAGGTATTGATTTTTTTTCGATATTCCCATAGAAACTGACCGCTAAGAGAAATGAGACATATATTAATTTGATTATGGGGACCATTTCATTCGAATAAAAAATCACCTAAAAAGATAAACACATACTTTTGATGGAATAGAAATGAATATTTTTCTAGTGATGAACTACTTAGAATCTATGACATCATGCTCAGAAGATGGTGCATGTGGATTTGGGAATCCCACACAACCTTCAATAGACCAATGTCTTGAATCTCCTCCCAAAATTAGTTATATTTTTTAAAAACCTAGTATTCCAAGGGTTAATACTCAATGAGGTTACCTCCTAATAGTAGGTCCTATCCCTCAAACCGACCATGATTCTTATCCATAAAACCTCCTTGTAATATATAGGAGTAATGTGTAAGAAACACTTCATAAGTATTTATTACATTGATCATCCAAGTTTAATTACTATGTGAAAATAGTAATTGGATTGGATTATGATAAATCATGACTATTGGTTAAAACACAAAACTAGTTAATATTTTCCAAGAGACTAATTGTAAAAACCCGTAAAATTCAAGGGAAATCTTTTTCCTTAATTTTCTTTGGGACTTTACAAGAACGCAGTTTCAGACGACACTTGATTCTGAGGCCCGGTGTGCCCGGAATTTCTATCTGAAGTTTAGCTCGGGTACGTTCAGTGAACGAACGAGAAGGAATTTCTAACTTTTGAACCGGTGCCCAGAATCGAATTCTGAGGGCACCGATGGAACTGCAGCGCTGGTAATTGCTTAGGAACTCCTGTTCCGGAGTTGCATTATCACGAGTGTGGATGATAAAAATTGTGGAAGTTGATTTATTATTATTCTACAATTTTTATTTTCCTTTTGTGTTCTAAGGCTATGGGTGGAAGTTGGGTAACTACCCAACCTCCCTTGGGAGGTTATGAGGGTGGTGGGGCCAACACGAACCCCACCCCTTCATATTCTTCAACTCTCCAACTCCCCATTAACTCCTCTTCTTTTAATTTGACAACTTGTGTAATTTTAATGAGGTGAGTTAAGTGTGGTTAATTGAATTTCAAACTCTTGAAATTCAAAAGGGTAAGTTGAGTTAATAAATTTAGACTTGGGCTTATTTTATTAATGTTAGAGTTTATGCCACGTTGAGAGGTTTTGGGAAGCGTGAAGATCTTCTTCATCTCCAACGAAGAACATCTTCGATGAAGAACGTGAAGAACACCTCAGACTCCGACGAAGAACATCTCCGCCGAAGAACGCGGAGAACTTCTCCAACGACGTTTCCTCTTCGGACGCACCTTGACGACAACGGAATCGACGTTCGTTTTCCGCGACACCCGACCTCCACGACGTTCGTCTTCCACGGTTCGTTGACGTGCACCGTTCTTGAAACCGAGGTAGGGGATTGTATTTAATTAATTTGATCGTGACTACTTCCCTGAATTTCTTAGTGAAATTTAACCAACTACTATCGATTAACGTGAGGGGGGGGACCGCACAAACATGGCTGAACCACCACCTTATTTTTCTTGTTGAATTCTTTTGGATTGAAATGGAAGTGGCGCGGTGCCGTCGCACCGCGCGGAATTTTTGCGGCAGGAAATATGCGGCGCCAACGCGTCGCGCCGCGAATTAATACAAGGACGCGACGCCATTGCGCCGCGTCGGAGACATCCGAAAATACCGCGCCCAGAACTGGGGCCGCGGCGGAGGGGAGAGGCGCCGTTGCGCCACCCCAGACGACAAGGGCCACAGCCGGTTCCGGGCCGCGGCGGAGCAGGGTGACCGACGGCCGGTACCGGGCCGTCGGCGTCGGAGCTGGAAGGGGACCGGCCATCGCCGGTCTCGTTAAGTAGGAACCGACCGGCTAGGTCGGGTCGGCCGGACAAGGAGAAGCCGGGGGAATTAATTCCCCCGGCTGGCCATCAATGCGGCCCCCAATTAAGGGGATGCGGTTACAAGAAAATGGGAGGGGCAGCCCCCCCCCCCCCCCCCCCCCCCCGTGCGCGTGAGCCAAAAACGGCTCGGCCGTTTTGGTCGAGCAACCAACCAGCGCGCCCAGCGCGCGGGTCGCCTGTCCGGGCCGGGCCGCGCCCAGGCCGGGCCGGGACGGGTCGACCCGGAACTAGGTCGGGTCGACCCAGTTCGGGCCGACACAGGGGGTCTCGGGTCGGGTCGGTCCGGGCCCGAAACCCCCGTTTTCGGACCATTTTGGTTCAATTGCCCATAACTCGGGCTACGGACCTCTGATCGACGCACCGTCAGCGGTGACACGATCCTTGGAACGAGTCGGTCGTTTCGGTATATTGTACTCAAGGTGTCAGAATACGTTCAGTACGTCCGGGTTGGTTCGTACACGAAACCAACCGGGCCATCGGAGCGGAAACGCTCATATCTTGAGCTTCAGACGTCCGATTGACGTGCCGTCGACTTTGTTTTTTTCCCTCTAAGTGAGATGGATCTTTTGGATTACTCCACCCGAGGTTTGGACGTAGGTGGAGTACGGTCGGGTTAGTTTTTCCTTAAAAACCAACCGGTCCCCTGGGACAAAAAAACCAATAACTCTCAGACCGGGCGTCTGATTGACGCGCCGTCTGCGACGTTGAGTTCCTGCTGACGATACGGAACTTTTGGATGCATCAACTCTGGACTATGTGTCAGTTGATGTATCAGCTTCTCGGCTCGTGGAGCGGACCCTCCCGAACGAGCTTGCTGTGTGTGGGAACCCTAGAGCTGGCTGCGACTACTACTGTGACTGCGACGACGATTGTGCAGAGATCCTCAGTGGATTCGACGACGACGACTTCAGCACTCAGCGATCCTGTGTGGATCAGTGCTACTGATATTGTGTGGGTCAGCGCTCAGCGGTTCTGTGTGAGCCAGTGCCTACAGATCCTGTGTGGGTCCGATCCTGTGTGGGTCATTGCGGGGGTTAGTACCTATCGATCCTTTGTGGGTCCGACGACTAAGATGGATCAGTGATCATCTCTATCGTCTTTAGAAGAAGTATACCTGTGTGAGATTAATCCTGTTTACTTTCCTATGTGGATTGTGTTGTGCTATCCTGTGTGGATTACGTTTTTCTTTCGTGTGTGGACTGGGTTGTACTTGGGCTCGGATGTTGGAGCGTTTTGGAATTGATAACTTAGGTATATGTATGGGCATATACCTAAGCAGTGTCGGATGTTACTTCATGATTGTATCTTTCCTTTTTGGATTATCCTTTGTGGATTTTGGGAGACCTTCGGGGGTCTCTGTGTCTCTACTGAGTAGCTTATACTCACCCATGCACGGGCTATGCCCGCACTACATTGTGTTGGTTGCAGACGACAGACAGTGCTGATCGTAGTGGAGGATTGCGGAGCAGGACGATACCTAGAGGTGGACCACTGGACGGGACATACTCAGAGCGGTAGGCTGGACTCGAGGAGCAGTAGAGGCTTTCTGTACCCACCCTTCAGCTGGGATTCCCAGTGGACAGCTCGTCGTTGCGGCTTTACCTTTCAGTTGTTGTTTTCCCTTTCGAGTTGTACTTTACTTTCAGTTTGGGTTTGTATATTGGCCCACTTACTTTCTGCACTTACTCTTGAACCAGCTTTTACTTAGTGTTTACTTCTGCTGCTTGTTTACTCTGTGGTGTTTGTTTACTTTACAAAGGCAATGCCTTCCCTTTTTACCGGGATATACGCCTTGGTGCTAGTCGCCAACCCCTGGCCTATGGAAGGCGGGCTTGGGGTAGTCACAGCATGGGCCCCGAGAATGGGTCGTGACATATATGGTATCAGAGGAGTTCGGTTCTACTGCGAAATCTGATATTTTCTATATGATGAAATAGTGTTTAGCATATTGGGTGTGGTTATCAGTCCAGGGAGTCCGGTGTTGGTGCGGCGGCCGACGTATCCGTACACTAGGACCTTGACTTCTGATTTCCGACTTAATACACGAAAACATTGATTGCATGTGTGTTTCAAGTTTTCTTTGTGATTACTTTGTATCAGATCACCAGGTATACTGTTCTGACCGTGGCGCACCTGTTTCCTTTTCAGGATGACCCCACGACGGTAGCCAGCTAGGGTTCTGAGAGTCGAGCATGACGATAGCCCACCGAGCGACGATGCCTCGGTGTAGGGCCCTTTGTCAGCAGTGGCACCGACGATAGCTCTACCCGCCGAGCCACTGATGCTTCCAGCACCAGCCGCTGACAATGCACGTCGCCTCAGTGCACTGCATGAGTTCCAGCGCCAGCGACCGCCCAGGTTCTGCGGGGAGACGGACCCCCAGGCAGCCGAGGAATGGCTGGAGGCTATGGTGAGAGTTTTCAGGTTAGTGAGGACACCAGCAGACCTCATGGTGATCCTCGCAGTGAGCCTACTGCACGCAGCAGTAGGCAGATGGTGGATTTTGATGCTCCAGGTGCACGATGAGGCATCACTCCTCTGGAAAGACTTTGAGGGCCTCTTCCACTCAGAGTTCGTCTCGGCCACCCTCCGTGCGGTGCGCATCTAGGATCTTCTTCAGCTGCGGCAGAGCAGCTTGACGGTTGCCCAGTACTCGACGAGATTTACCGATCTCTCGCGCTACTCGACCGACATGGTACGAGACCCATTCTTCCGGGCCTGGACCTTTGAGCAGGGATTGAGAGACGAGATCAGGGCATCTCTGATCTCCCTCAGCATTCCGACTCAGGAAGGAGTACTGGAGCGAGCTCTTTTGATTGAGAGCTTCCTTGCTGAGACTTTATCAGCAGCAAGACCTACCGTAGGGCGGAAGGTAGCAGAGTCTTCCGCAGCAAGCAGCCGACGGATGACTCAGGGGTCTAGGAAAACCAGACCCTCAGGCAGACGACCTCAGGACACTGGCTCAGCAGTGCGGGGCACATAGCGCGGAGCCAGTCTTTCGAGAGGCAGGCAGTGCTACTCATGCGGCGGGCAGGGCCACATGGCTCGTGATTGCCCGAACCGCTGTGCCGAGGAGCAGCACACGGTTGAGGGACCACCGAGGCAGAGGCAGAGGGTCGACTATGGCGGTCCGCAGGGAGTAGGCGGACGAGGCAGAGGAGCTGGCCGAGCGGCAGGTGGTGGGCAACGCTTTGAGGCTCTACCACCACCACCACCAGGAGGTCCACCCCGACCACATGGAGTTGGTGGGCAGAGACAGGAACAGCTCCAGGCAGCGGAGGCCTACGACCATGGCACGCCTGAGATGATTCGAGGTACTATCTGTGTCTATTCCACCCTTGCTGCAGTTCTTATAGACACAGGAGCGAGTCACTCTTTCATAGCCACTGCCTTTGTTCGGAGCTCGGAGATTCCGACAGAGCTGTTGGCGAGATCCTTACGGCTAGAGACTCCTACGGGAGAAGACTCGACGATTACGCACTGGTGCCGGAAGTGTGAGCTTACTCTAGGAGGCGAGAGCTTCGGATGGGATCTTCTTGTAGCAGCGTCGAGTCCTTACGACGTCATCTTGGGCATTGATTGGTTGTCTACATTCCATGCACAGATTGACTGTATTAGGCGCAAGGTGCGATGTGTACGCACCGACGAGAGCAGGTTCACCTTCACCGGAGATAAGGGAGCCTTCGCAGCACAGGATGGACTTCTGCAGAGGAGAGGACAACCCATCACTCATCAGTTGGCTAGCCTCATCCTAGGAGCAGAGGACGTACAAAGTCCTAGTTTTCCTGCAGTGGTGGATCAGTATGCGGACGTTTTTCCCGACGACGTTCCAGGGCTACATCCTCGTAGAGAGGTAGACTTTTATATTGACCTGTACCCCGGGACAACCCCGATATCGACTCCAGCATATCGGATGGCCCCCACCGAGCTTCGAGAGCTGCGGGTACAGTTGGAGGACTTGCAGGGAAAGGGATTCATCCGACCTAGTGTTTTACCCTGGGCTTCCCCGATATTGTTCGCCAAGAAGGCGGACGGGTGCTTACAAATTTGTGTCGACTATCGTCTCCTGAACCCGGTGACAGTGAGGAACAAGTATCCGCTACCAAGGATTGACTACCTCTTCGATCAGCTCAAGGGAGCACGGTGGTTCTCGAAGATAGACCTTAGATCAGGCTATCATCAGCTCAGAGTTCAGGATGAGGATGTGCAGAAGACGACCTTCAGATGTCGGTATGGCCACTATGAGTTCTTGGTTATGCATTTCGGTGTAACCAATGATCTAGAAGTGTTCATGGCCCTCATGAACAGGATCATTTAGACATACCTCGATCGATTTGTCGTGGTCTTCATTGATGACATTTTGATTTACTCGATGATTGAGGAGGAGCATGGCTACCACTTGCGGGTAGTACTAAACACACTCCGAGAGCTCCAGCTTTATGGTAAGCTCTCAAAGTGTCAGTTATGGATACACGAGGTCCACATCTTGGGACACGTCATCTCTGAGGCGGGAGTTGCAGTGGATCCTGCGAAGATCGAGGCAGTGCTAGCTTGGGAGCCACCCAGGAGCGTGACGGAGGTGTGGAGTTTCTTGGGTCTAGCTGGATACTATCAGAGATTTGTGCCAGATTTCTCCAGAGTTGCGGCGCCACTCTAAGCTTTGACGAAGAAGGGTAAACCCTTCGTGTGGTCAGACAGATGTCAGCAGAGCTTCCAGGAGCTGAGACTGAGATTGACTAGCGCACCTATCTTGAGGTTTCCTGAGGAGGGAGTAGGGTACGTAGTCTACTGCGATGCATCAGGGACCGGACTCTGATGTTTCCTGATGCAGGAGCGGGCAGTGATCGCCTATGGATCACTTTATTTGAGGCCGAATGAGCAGAACTACGCTACCCATGACCTGGAGTTAGCAGCAGTGGTCTTCGATCTGAAGACATGGCGACACTATCTGATGGGCGAGCGCTTTATAGTATTTTCTGACCATCAGAGTCTCAGATAGATCTTCTCTCAGAAGGATCTGAATCTGAGACAGTGGCGATGGATTGAGTTCCTCTAGGACTATGACTTTGAGATAGTCTATACTCCTGGAAAGGGGAACGTGGTAGCCAATGCCCTCAGCAGGAGTACGGGCATTCAACTACTTGAGGAGGCGATAGAGTAGCTAGCCTCTTTGCAGATATCCTTCGTGGATAGAGATGGAGTAGTCTTCCTTCAGTCTCTCACAGTCACTCCTCCACTACTGCAGCGGGTCAGAGAGGCACAACATGGGGACGCTGACTGTGAGACGCGGCGTGCAGAGATATCCTTAGGACAGGCACCTGGTGGTTTCTTATTTGGAGAAGAACAAGACATCCTTTTCAGAGGACGTACCTTAGTACCAGTCGCTTTACGAGAGGAGGTGCTGAGAGAGTTTCACACTTCTCCTTTGGCGGTTCATCCTAGAGTGGCGAAGATGTACCAGGATCTTAGATGACAACACTGGTGGCCAGACATGAATAAGGCTGTGGCAGAGTTCGTTTCATGATGCCTCACCTGCCAGCGGGTGAAGGATGAGGACCAGGTACCAGCAGGCTTGGTACAACCCTTGGAGGTCCCGGAGTGGAAGTGGGACGGAATATCTATGGACTTCATGACTGGACTTCCACACACTTCTAGAGGTCACGACTCCATCTGGGTGATTGTCGACCGACTCACCAAGTCGGATCACTTCTTACCCATCAGAGAGCAGGGCTTAGTGGAGAGTTTGGGACAACTTTACGTTCAATAGATTGTATGGCTTCACGGTGTGCCATCATCTATCGTCTCTGATCGAGATGCTCGCTTTACTTCCCTACTTTGGAAGGGGTTGCAGGAGGCGTTCGGGACACAGCTACGTCTGAGCACGGCCTTTCACCCTCAGACGGATGGTCAGACGAAGAGGACCATTCAGACTCTCGAGGACATGCTCCGTGCATGTGTCCTCGAATTTGGTCGCAGCTGGGAGGACCACCTACCCTTGGTGGATTTCACGTACAACAACAGATACCACTCCATCATTGGGATGGAACCATACGAGGCGTTGTACGACAGACCTTGCATATCTCCTTTGTGCTGGACAGACACTGAAGAGTCATCACTTGTGGGACCGGAGATGGTCCAGGCCACGACAGAGAAGGTCCAGGTCATCCAGGAGCGGATGAGGACAGCTCAGAGCCTACAGAAGTCTTATGATGATAGGAGGTGGAGGCCACTAGAGTTCGAGGATGGCGACCACGTCTTCTTGAGTGTCTCACCTCGACGTGGATTACGGAGATTTGGCCGAGGCGGCAAGTTGTCTCCATGCTTCATCGAAACCTTCCAGGTCCTCAGCAGGATTGGTGAGGTGGCTTATCGTCTGGCTCTACCACCTCAGTTGCATCGGGTGCACGACGTCTTCCACGTATCTCAGCTGAGGAGATACGTGCATGACCCGACACATATCATTGACCATGGGGAGCTTGACGTCGATGATGGGGTGACTTTTGCGGAGGTCCCAGTGGTGATCGAGGATCGACAGGAGCGGGTCCTACGTGGACGGTCGATTCCTCTAGTGTGCATCAGATGGAAGCACGGGAATCTCCAGGAGAGCACTTGGGAGCGGGAGGCTCAGATGCATGCTCAGTACCATCATTTGTTTCCCTAGTTATGATGTATCTTTACGGGGACGTAAAGCCCTGAGGTGGGAGTAATGTAAAGACCCGTAAAATTCAAGGGAAATTTTTTTCCTTAATTTTCTTTGGGATTTTACAAGAACGCAGTTTCAGATGGCACTTGATTCCGAGGCCCGGTGTGCCCAGAATTTCTATCTGAAGTTTAGCTCGGGTATGTTCAGTGAACGAACGATCGAGAATTTCTAACTTTTGAACCGGTGCCCGGAATCGAATTATGAGGGCACCGATGGAACCGCAGAGCCGGTAATTGCTTAGAAACTCCTGTTCCGGAGTTGCGTTATCATGGGTGTGGATGATAAAAATTGTGGAAGTTAATTTATTATTATTCTACAATTTTTATTTTCCTTTTGTGTTTTAAGGCTATGGGTGGAAGTTGGGTAACTACCCAACCTCCCTTGGGAGGTTATGAGGGTGGTGGGGCCCCCATGAACCCCACCCCTTCATATTCTTCAACTCTTCAACTCCCCATTAACTCCCCTTCTTTTAATTTGACAACTTGTGTAATTTTAATGAGGTGAGTTAAGTGTGGTTAATTGAATTTCAAACTCTTGAAATTCAAAAGGGTAAGTTGCTTTAATAAATTAAGACTTGGGCTTATTTTATTAATGTTAGAGTTTATGCCACGTTGAGAGGTTTTGGGAAGCGTGAAGATCTTCTTCATCTCTAACGAAGAACATCTTCGACGAAGAACATGAAGAACACCTCAGACTCCGATGAAGAACATCTCCACCGATGAACGCGGAGAACTTCTCCAACGACGTTTCCTCTTCAGATGCACCTCGGCGACAATGGAATCGACGTTCGTTTTCAGCGACGCCCGACCTCCGCGACGCTCGTCTTCTGCGGCTCGTTGACGTGCACCGTTCTTGAAACCGAGGTAGGGGATTGTATTTAATTAATTTGATCGTGACTACTTCCCTGAATTTCTTCGTGAAATTTAACCAACTGCTATCGATTAACATGAGGGGGGGGGGGGGGGGGGGGGACTGCACAAACATGGCCGACCCACCACCTTATTTTTCTTGTTGAATTCTTTTGGATTGAAATGGAAGTGGCGCGGTGCCGTCGCACTGCGCTGAATTTTTGCGGCAAGAAATACGCGGCGCCAAGCGTCGCGCCGCGAATTAATACAAGGACGCGACGCCATTACGCTGCATCAGAGACATCCTAAAATACCGCGCCCAGTACCGGGGCCGCGGCGAAGGGGCGCGGCGGAGCAGGGTGACCGGCGGCCGGTACCGGGCCGCCGGCGTCGGAGTTGGAAGGGGACCGGCCATCGCCGGTATCGTTAAGCAGGAACCGGCCGGACAAGGAGAAGCCGGGGGAATTCAATGCGGCCCCCAATTAAGGGGACGCAGTTACAAGAAAATGGGAGGGGCAGCCCCCCCCCCCCCCCCCCCCGCACGAGCCAAAAACAGCTCGGCCGTTTTGGCCGAGCAACCGACCAGCGCGCCCAGCATGCGGGTCGCCGGGCCGGGCCGTGTCGACCCGGTTTGGGCCGACCCAGGGGGTCTCGGGCTGGGTCGGTCCGGGCCCGAAACCCCTATTTTCGGACCATTTAGGTTCAATTGACCATAACATGGGATAAGGACCTCCGACTGATGCACCGTCAGCGGCGACACAATCCTTGGAACGAGACGGTCGTTTTGGTATATCGCACTCAAGGTTTTGGAATACTTTGGGTATGGCCGGGTTGGTTCGTACACGAAACCAACCGGGCCCTCGGAGCGGAAACGCTCATATCTTGAGCTTCAGACGTCCGATTGACGTGCCGTCGACTTTGTTGTTTTCCTCTAAGTGAGACAAATTTTTTGGCTTACTCCGCCCGAGGTTTGGACGCAGGTGGAGTACGGTCGGGTTGGTTTTGCCTTAAAAACCAACCGGGCCCCTGGGATGAAAAAGCCAATAACTCTCAGACCGGGCATCTGATTGACGCGCCGTCTGCGACGTTGAGTTCCTGCTGACGATATAGAACTTTTGGATACATCAACTCTGGACTATGTGTCAGTTGATGTATCAGCCTCTCGGCTCGTGGAGCGGACCCTCCCGAACGAGTTTGCTGTGTGCGGGAACCCTAGAGCTGGCTGCGACTGCTACTGTGACTGCGACAACGACTATGCAGAGATCCTCAGTGGATTTGACGACGATGACTTCAGCACTCAGCGATCCTGTGTGGATCAGTGCTACCGATCCTGTGTGGGTCCGATCTTGTGTGGGTCAGCGCTCAGCGGTTCTGTGTGAGCCAGAGCCTACAGATCCTATGTGGGTCCGATCCTGTGTGGGTCATTGCGGGTGTTAGTACCTATTGATCCTTTGTGGGTCCGACGACTAAAATGGATCAGTGATCATCTCTATCGTCTTTCGAAGAAGTATACCTGTGTGAGCTGAATCCTGTTTACTTTCCTATGTGGATTGTGTTATGCTATCCTGTGTGGATTACGTTTTTCTTTCCTATGTGGAATACATATGCTTTCCTCTGTGGACTAGGTTGTACTTGGGCTCGGAGGTTGAGCGTTTTGGAATTGATAACTTAGGTATATGTATGGGCATATACCTAAGCAGTGTCGGATGTTACTTCGTGATTGTATCTTTCCTTTGTGGTTTATCCTTTTTGGATTTTGGGAGACCTTAGGGGGTCTCGGGGTCCCTACTGAGTAGCTTATACTCACCCCTGCATGGTCTATGCCCGCACTACGTTGTGTTGGTTGCAGACGACGGACATCGCTGATCGTAGTGGAGGCTTGCGGAGCAGGACAGTACCTGGAGGTGGACCACTGGACGGGACGTACTCGGAGCGGTAGGCTGGACCTGAGGAGCAGTGGAGGCTTTCTGTACCCACCTTTCAGGTGGGATTCCCAGTGGACAGCTCGTCGTTGCGGCTTTACCTTTCAGTTGTTGTTTTCCCTTTCGAGTTGTACTTGACTTTCAGTTTGGGTTTGTATACTGTCCCACTTACTTTCTGCACTTACTCTTGTACCAGCTTTTACTTAGTGTTTACTTCTTCTGCTTGTTTACTCTATGGTGTTTGTTTATTTTACAAAGGCAATGCCTTCCCTTTTTACCGGGATATACGCCTTGGTGCTAGTCGCCAACCCCTGGCCTATGGAAGGCGGGCTTGGGGTAGTCACGACATGGGCCCTGAGGACGGGTCGTGACACTAATCCACTCACATGAGGCTTTTAATTTCACAACTAGAATGTTGAGATAATCATGATTGATGATGGCATAGAGTTCCATTCATTTACCTATAAGATAATAATTATTCCCTTTAATCTATATATAAATAATCAATTGATCATAAGGGAATTTTGTCTATCTCATTGGGATCTAAATTTTATTTATTATATTTTTCTTATATTCCACTATAGTGCCAATAGCCTAGTTTTTTATACTTCAAGTTGTTAATATATTTGCAATATATATATTTTTTAAAATACAACCCACACAACATTCCCACCTCACCATAAATTTCATTGTATATGTTTAAGAGGATGATTTAGCAAATAAATATTTCATGGATGTCTACTTCATGGATTTGGTTTTATGTAAAATTTTATATCTAGAAAACTAAGGACTCTGATCATAAGATAAAAAGAAAATATAAAATTCTTAAAATAGAGGATCTCCCCAATTTTCATAAAGGGAACATGGTCCCCTAAGTAGACCCCTATTTAAGATAAAAATGGATTCCAATGTTATTAAAACTATGTCCTAAGTTTCCTAAAAAAGGATATAAGTCTCACAATATTATTCATTTTTCATATATTTCAATCCTCTTCTTATAGTATGGATTTTATTGTAAGGGTGGATAATTAGTCCATCACATTACATCTTTTGACTTCTATGGAATCCATAAATCCATCCAAGAATATTCATGAATGAAAAGGGAAATTGGATGAATTTATTGAGGAAAAAGAAATAGTACATGCAACTCATAGTTTTGAGATCTCATTAAATTTATTCACAAAAGACATTCAAAATAAACCCTTCTCCATGAGAATATATTTCTATAAATTTGATCCCACATCTCCTCTCATTTTTTGGGAGAGACCAATGGATGTTAGAGGGTCATGATTTTTATTATCTTTAATCATAAATTTAGGAATTTTGGTAACTTAAATGCCACATGGATCCCCATTGGTGAGAAAAATAACGAAATTACACACATAATTATTTTTAATAATGGTCTTGTATTTGAGGTCATTTGACATAATTTTCACCCATGACAAACTCAGCTTCACACTAGAGGTTTGGAACTATCATAAATATATATTTCATATAACTCCCCATTTGTGTGTTAATTATTCTATGGTTTTTATAATTTCAATTTTTAATAGAGGGAAAAGTATCATGCAAATTCATGTATCATGAAATCCCTATGTTAGATAAACCATTCATGTGGATGACCCATTTTTAGGATCCTTCATGGTTTATTCTTCCACTAAAGATAATGATTTATAGGTATCATATTCACATGATTTGTGTTTATTGATGAAAATATAATATATTCAGTTTGTATTTTTTAAATTAAATCCATATACCTTTATAAAAGACATGGGTTTGTCAATATTGATGGCAATATGTCCTCATCTATGGATTGATAGTATTATAGACCATTAACATTCATGTAGTATGTGGGTAATCCCTACTCATTCACTCATAGAACCTAAGTAACACTTAAGAAATCCAATTAGGTGTAATCTATAATCATGGAATTATTAATGTAAACATCTATTTTCAACCCAGTGATCCATGCTTCAATCGGGAAGTAAAAAAGAATAATCCCAACATAATACATTTTTTTCTTCCTTTAAGAAATGAGTATTATCAAATTGAGGATAATAAAAACCTAGAATTGTCCTAAAACATGACCATGAACTATAAAACCAAAGTTATTTCATTTTTTACTCCTTTATTCAATAGGATAATATTGTGAATTTTTGCAGTTATATCATCATATTACCATCATTACATCACTACCTTGAGAGGTCATATCATTAAATACTAATCATCTTCCTAGAGTATACCACACCAATCAACAAATCATACACAAGTATCTGTAAAACATTAAACTATTTGAATTCCTCCATTGGTAATAAAATATTTTCCAACCAATACATTATGAATGTGGTTGTATTCTTACAAAATGTACATTAACTTGTGACATCCCTATATAAGATGAGTTTATGTAGAAGCATCCCCACTATACATTAAGCAATAGTATTCGCTTTTGTGATGAGTAAAAGATATCCAATATAAATATACATGAAAAACATGTATATGATGTATAAAAAAATAGAAATATGTGAGAATCATAGGGTTCTTTATGTGATGATCATAAGAAACCTATGTGATGAGAATGAGAATAATTAATTATTTAAAAATTAGAAGTTCCTATGTTCGTCACCAAGTGTGGAATGCACTAGATGCCTCATTTTATGAGAGTGGTATGACTTATATATTGAGTATAAAAAAGATATAGGATGAGAAAGGTATCTCTTCATCCTACTATTTATTGAAGAGTAAATGATTTTTCATTCCATATATAACGAGCATATGACAACTTGTAATAGAATCCCAATATTACTTTAGTGAAGCGACTAGGGTTATTTAAGTGATAAAAATATATTTCATAGTGTGATTTGTACCAAATGATTCATTTAATGAGTATGAGTTTCTACATTTGATGAAAACTATGTTCCATAAGCAATGATCATATAGTTCCTTATGCGAGGAGAATACGTTTCCATGTGAGATGAGGATCGAAAATGTTTAGTATTATACCTAAGAATAACTTTGTTTAAAACATATTATTCCCTCATGGCCCATTATATAGAATATATTTAAATATATCTAGGTATCCCAAACATGTATGATGGGACATGAAGACTCATCCCCTCCAACAAAAGGTGGTCACCGTATTAAGAAAAATTGTGAAGTTATTATTTGGTGTCCAAGTGAAGATGTAATCATGAGAGTGACTTAAATATTTGAGTGATACCTAGAATAGTTAGAAAAATAAATGATGGAATCCATAGAAGGATATTTGGATATCACATAATTTCGAACTTTCGAAAAAGATGACATCATTTCCCAAAGTGGTGATGGGGAAACCACCTTTGGAACGTGAGAATGTGGGATCAAATGATAATAAATATCAAATATGTTGTCTAAAACTACAATATATGCATAAATATTTGTATAAGAAATTTAGTGGATAAATTTAAAGGCTAATGGAATGAAATACTTATTTCTATAAATTTTAAATGTCATCTACTTGAATATAAAAGGATATAAATAATAAAAAATATATAAGGTAAACTTAATAAAAAATATTAAATAGAACTATTATAGAAGAAATAAATAATGTAAACAACATAGTAAATTTTAAATTCTATTAAAATATCAAAACCATTCATAAGAAATGGATTAGAATATTATATATTTTGTTAATTAGAGTGTAAAATACTTTTTCATAGAATAGTTGGGTGCTTATTGGGTATTTGGGAGAATATTTAGAAAAAAATGTAAATCAAACAATTTCATGGTACATTCTATAGTATTTGTTGAATGTATTTATCCTAAAATTATTTGGAAATATGGAAAAATAATTAATGGGATTTTATTAAAAAGGATGCTTCACTACTATATGATATATATAAAAGTATATATAATTTATAAATTTCATAGTAGATATTTATAGATTTTTTAATGATCCATTTTAATATAATTTTAACATTACCAATTCTATTATTTTATTTAAAAAAATTAAATCATAATATATTAAAATACTAGAAGTGTAAATCACATCATAGTTCTAGTATTTTTAATTATATTAAGGAAGATATAACTATATGAAATATGTTGAAAAAAAATTAAATATCATGGTGATTTTTTTCAAAATAATGAATAACATTTATATATTGTCTAAAGGGTGAATATATTATAAAGCATTTTTCTGTGCAATTGTAAAAATAGAAATAAATAAATAATATAAGTTTATTTTTTTATGAAGATTTATTATGTTCATAAATTAATAAATTTTAGGATATAAATAATCCTTTGGTAAATTTTAAAATCTCGTTTTCTTATACATCATAACTAAAACAAATTAATAATATTCACGTATATGAGATTATTTGAATTATATTTTTTATATATTTTTTTATAAAATGACAATATTTTGTGGAACCGTCAATGAATCCTCCAATGTATACCAAAAATAAAAAATAAATTCATGACCCTTTGTTTTTGAAAATTATTCGGAATTATTTCTTGTGAATAATTTTCCATAATGGTGTTGTTTGATCATGGACTAATAATGATAACACATAGAATGATCATTTATAATAAAAATATACGATGAAACCTTGTCCATTCAATATAAGATAATAGATGGACAAACAATATGTATTTCAATTATTGTGCACAATAGGTTTAAGGGATGAAATATAATAACTCTATATTAATTTAATAATATTTATAGAATTAGTTTGAGTTCAATTATTTTGGAAAATATATTTAATTTTATCAGTTTTTTTAATATGGACATTATAATTATTGGTACTTAGAGTTGAATAAACTCAGTATCCTAGTTTAGTGTAATGATATTGATTTTTTATTGTCATGTATGAAATAATATATTACAATTATTAAATTACAAAACATTGTTAGTGGAGATATTTAGGACTAATAGATCATAATAACATATAATGGATTTCTCAAATTTATGATATTAAAAACATTATGTTTTTATATTAAGGTATTATTGTAACTTACCATGACTTATCCATGGAAAAAAGCACCCATGTTGCTGGGTAAAAGAAGAATAAATCACGTTCTTTTACAAAATTATTTTTTATATTTTTTATGGTTTATGTTAGATTTTTTATACATATAATATTAGACAAATAAATTTTTAAAACTAATTCCATTGAAGGGATTTTGGACATTCCAATCTATAAGAGTCATTCTATATCTTAGGGAGATTCTACAATATTTTGGACCTTTTTCGTTCAAATTTCTATCAATGATTATTTATTTATATTAGTGTAGAAATTGATAATTTATTTAGAGACTTTAATTTATTATGAATTTCTAAAATCCAAATTAACAAAAAAATGAAAAATGGGTACTTATTTCCGATGGTAAGAATTTAAAATATGAAAAATAAAATTATGTAATTTTTATGTTCTCTTATAATATATGGATGCATTGTTGTGATTAATGGACTTAATTAATGTCAAAAAACATTGGACATATTTTTTGAAGCATGTGTAAAGATACTCAATATTAAAAAAAGACACTAACATTATTAGATAGAGATTAAAGAAATAATTACTACATGAATGTGATAATTTTTGTATCATTGAAGGATATTTGCGGTTTTTGTAAAAAAATATACTATGGTAACATGAATGTAAGAAAGGGAAATATTATATTCTATATAAGTAGTTTTATGATTGAATATTTTACCTAAATAATGAAACAATTAATTATTTTTTTCAAATCCACATTTTAATTTTCTCAAACAATGGGAAAATTAAAAAAGTTTAAGTTATTGATATTATACTAAAACTTATATCCTTGATTTCACTATTTTTTAATAAAAAAAATTTAAATATAAAATATGATCATTGTTTGGTGATATTCAATGATTTAAATGAAACATTATCCATGTGTTAAATGGGTGAGTCAAAAAATATTCTATGTTAATAAATTATTAATATATATTGGATTAAAGGAAATGGAGAAGTTTGATTCATATGAATATGGAGATGATTTATATAATGATTTTATATTGGTTTCTATTAATAAGTATTATTTAATAAATTGAAGTTTCCATTAAAAATATAATTTGTAATGAAAAGAATATTTTATATTTGGACACATATCCATGAGTAATCCAAGAGAAATTGAAATATATAAATTCTTATTTATTTCTCATTAATAATATCCAAAAAATATCAACTGAAATAAGTCCATAAGCTTAGTTTTAATAAATAGATCAATATGAATTTTTTTTAATATATGATGATAAATAATTTTTTTTATTATTTTCAAATTATGTTTTTTTATTAATTGATGATGTATTGAAAACTAATGAAATTAGGGAAACTGAAGAATTATTTTTTTAAAATAAATGTTCAAGTTATAAGTGCAATGAGAGAGTTTAATATTTTATGTGAGAAAAATTAATAGAGAAATGGAATTATGAAATAATATAGTAAACATATATTATTTCATGATGACAATATTAGTATGATAAAATGAGCATTTGGTGTAAACTATATTGTAACATCCTGAGATTTTAAAAGGAAATGCTATGTGCTTAAATTAACAAGTAAATACTATGTGGCCTTTATAATATAACCATTAATCATAATTTTTCTACTACTCTGTTTTTCATTTCGAAAAATAGACATACATGGTTGTGATCGGTATGTTTTTTGGAGTCTGATAGAACCAAATTTTTTTGGGTGAATTGTAACATACCATTATGAATATAAATATAAATAGTAATATGACCCTTTTTAGTAGTAATGTACCCTTATGAATAGTAGCCTGACCCAATGAGTAGTAGTATACCTTTATAAATAGTAGCATATACTTTATAAATAGTAAAGTACCTTATAAATAGTAATTGGACCAATGAAATTATAAATAAAATTTATCCATATTGTATCCGTCAATATGATATAATTATGTCATAATATAATTAATTAAATATTTTAAAAATTATTGATTAAGTGTTGGTATTTTGTAATTCATATATATTTAATTAAAAATTTATTATTAATTTAATAATTTAAATGAAAATTATTTTTAAAAAATATATTCATAAATAATTATTTTTATGATTTATTATTATAATATAATTTTAAGAGACCTTGTGTAATTTTTCAAAGTGTCGGGAAATGAGTTTTATTTTAAAATTGAATTTTTAACGTAAAATATGATTTTATTTAAAAATTAAATTAAACATGTTTAGAAATATATTTTTAAAAAATGGAGTTTTTTTTTTGAGTTCTACACATCAAAAAATTGTTTGGTTTATTTTTTGTAATTCTTCTGAAATCCATGAATTTTTAATGAATAGTAAAATATGATAAATTACGATAAATGCTAAATATTTGTTTCACTGCATCATAGGTGATTCAAGGATGATTTAAGCCAACTAGTTTCTAAATCACATAAAATTTTTACTATTTTGGGTTAAATGAGTCAACACAATTCATAGTCTTGATCAAAAATGTTAAACTATTGATTAAAATAATGTGAAATCTCTCCTCTCCTCCACTATAAATACCACCCTCATTCCCTTGTTCCTCACACACCTCTCTAGCCTTGAGAATTATTTAAGTTCTTCCAAATACCCTCCTCAACGCACTTACCCATTTCTTAGACATAATGGTCTCATATAAAGGCCAAAAACAAAGTCTTTAAGGTGGATCTCAAGGAGAAGAGATCAAGAGAAAAGATTCCTCTTCCATTTTCTTGTGTTTTCATTTTAATTCTTTTTCTTTTCCTCTTCTCTATTATATTCCCCTAAACCAAGAGGTATGAAATATCTTTTATTACTTTTATTCTATATCTTTATAATTTTTATGTAAAATTCCTCATGTTACTTTATCTACTCCCCCTCTTATAAAAACACTGTTCGTGATGTGTCATTTTTTCATAATCGTGGGTGATGTCTTTGAAATTTCATTTACTTTCTAAAAATTTATTGAAAACACCATTTAATGGTATAAATAGAATTGAAATTTTATTATATAACCTATTTTATGTTCATTAATACACTTCTATTCATTACATTAATTTATATAATGAAACAAGTTAATGATTACCAGGGAACCACCGAAATGATCTAAACAGATATAACTAAAGTCTTATTTAATGATTCATGCTCATACAAAATAAACAAAAATGATTTACAAGATCATTTAATATTATGGAAAAATATTAATTCCATTTCATTCCATTTCTACAATTTCATTTCAATATGACACGAAAATCAAATACAAACCATCTATGGAAAACATGTAAAGAAACCACCAGAAACAATGGAAGAAACAAAATACTAATAAATAAAGGGTGAAATGATGTTATAAAATGGTTCTATAAGGTGTTATAAACATTATCATGTTTTCTATAATATATTAATAACACTATTTTAACCATTATACATGAGATTTAAATGTGTTTTAAGTAAGGAAAACCCGAGGTAAGGGAATTCATGACCCAATTTACATTCCTTGGGATAACCTTCTACTTTAATATTTACATGGTATTAAAATTATTTGTGTTGTGAATTTTTTTAATATTATTATTAATTTTGTTTATTTACAGTTTTAATACATATTCCATCCACTCTATTGAGTATCACTTTTATTATATGATATTTGTAAGGGGATTTTCTTTTAAAATCCTCTTTTAAAAATTATATTTTACAAAATTAAAAAAAATGTATTAATGAAATTATTCAGGTTGTATGATTTTTTTTCTGGTTCTTGGTTATTATTTATGATTAAGGGTGGGGCCTATATTTCACTTCAATCTATTGGGTATGATTATGTTGGAGGTCGGCCGTATGGTTGCTCTATTTATAGCTATCATGGTTACTCTATAAGGAAGCCTAGAGGGATACATTTTAAGGTAGACATGATAGTTTCATTGTAAGGTATCCATGAGGGTTACATAAAAAATTTTAGCCATTATGGTTATAATTTTATGTAATTAATGCCCCAAGTTACCAACATGTTTTATTTATGTTCATTATGTTTTTAAAATGTATGTATATGACACTTTAAGGGTAAGAAGTATGTTCTCTGAAAATTCATTCATAGGTTTAAATGTTTTTATGGACTAACGATTCCCTTACTTATTTTTATATCCCTTACTATGATATTTTTATGATCCCACGTTTTGAAAATGTTTTCCAAAAAAATCCTTAGAAGTTTAAAGGATAGTTAAGGTGAAAAAGCATATGAATCTAGTTATTTATATTAGCTAATAATTTTTGTAAACTCTATTTCAATATATGTAAGTTGTTGTCTAATTCTACAAATCCTAGACTATTAAAGGTACCCATTTGTATAATGTATTGTGTATTTTTTAGTTATATATTATACAAAAAAATACATAACATGTTTTTTCTACTGAACCCAGATGTGTCGGTTCAGGGCTTTTACAGTTGGTATCATAGATACGATATAGAAAACATTAGAGATTATATGTTGTCATTTTTTTAAAAAAAATTAAGTGATAGTTTTTACTTTTAAACTTATAGTTAATTAAGTTCTTATATGTATATAGTTTTTCATAATTTTTAATATGAAAATTTATAAATATAATTACAATGAACAAATTGTGAGGGCACAATTAATTTAAGGGGGGGATAACGTAACATCCTGATATTTTAAAAAGAAACACTATGTTCTTAATTGAACTATTAAATAATATTATACCTTTATAAAAAACCATTAATCATAATTTTTCTAGTTCTGTGTTTTGAATTTCGAAAAATGGACATACACAGTTGTGATTGGTAAGTTTATTTGTAGTCTGATAGAACTAAATTATTTTTTGATCAATAATAACAATCCCATATTAATAGTAATATGACCCTTATGAATAGTAACTTGACCCAAATTAATAGTAATATAACCTTATTAATAGTAACATTATCCTCATGAATAATAATGTACCCTTATGAATAGTAACTTGACCCTAATGAATAGTAGTGTACCTTTATGAATAGTAACATGGACCTTATAAATATCAATGTACCCTTATGAATAGAAATTTCAACAATTAATTTATAAATAAAATTTATCCTTCTTATATGGTTCAATATTATATAATTATGTCATAGTATAAGTGAATAAATATTTTAAAAATTATTGATTAAGTGTTGGTATGTTTGTAATTAATTTATATTTAATTAAAAACTTATGATAAATTTAATAATTTAAATGAAAATTAATTTTCATAACATTTATTCAAAAATAAGTATTTTTTTACATATGATTATAATATAATTTTAAGAGACCATATGTTATTTTTCAAAGTGTTAGGAAAACAGTTTAAATTTTAAAATTGTCTTTTTCAAGTAAATCGTGATTTTATTTGAAAATAAAATTAATCATGTTTAGAAAAATATTTTTAAAAAATGGATTTAATTTTTGAGTCCTATATGTTAAAAAATTGTTTGGGTGATTTTTTTTGTATTTTTCTGAAATCCTGGAATTTTTTATTAATAGTAAAATATGAAAAATTACGATAAATGCTAAATACTTGTTTTACTACATCATAGGTGATTCAAGGCTGATGTAAGTGATATTTTTTAAAACTCCCGTGAAATTATTAATATTTTGGGTCACATTAATCAAGACTATTCATAGTATAAGGAAAAAAATACTAAACTAATGATTAAAATAAGGTAAAATCTCTCCTCACCTCCACTATAAATACCACCCTCATTCCCCTATTCCTCACACACCAATCAAGCCTTGATGATTTTATATGTTCTTCCAAATCCCATACTCAAGGATCTTTACCACTTCCAAGGCCTGATGGTAACAGAAAATATACAAAACCATAGGCCTTAAGGTGGATCTCACGAAGAGAAGATCACGAGTTATGAATCCTCTTCATTTTTCTTGTGTTTTCTTTTCAATTATTTTTCTTTTCTTATAATATATTCTCTTCCCCTAATAAAAGAGGCATTAAATCTCCATTATTACATATACTATTTATTATTATCATGTTTATGTAATATTCCTCAACTTACTTTATCTCCTCCCGTTCTTATAAAAACATCATTCGTGATATTTTGTTTTACCAAAATCATGGGCGATGTGTTTGCAATTTCATTTACTTACTTATTTTTTTGTAAACCACTTTTAATAGTTCAAAGAAAATTTAAATTTTATTATGTAACCTATTTTAAGTTCTTGAATGATATTTTATGCCTTACACTAATTTACATAATAAAACAAGTTTATGATTATCAAGGAACCACCAAATTGATATAAACCGATATCACTAAAGATTTATATAATGATTCTTTCTCTTGCTATATAACCAAAAAGATTTATGGGGTAATTTAATATAATGAAAACATATGAATACAATTTTATTCCACTTTTAGAATTTAATTTCTATTTGACAAGAAAATCAAATGCTAACCGGCCATGGAAATATTGAAAACAATGCACCTCAAACAATGGAAGGAACAAAAAGCTAATAACTAAAGGTTTACGTGATGTAATAAAATGATATTATATGGTGTTATAGACATAAAAAAATTTCTATAAGATATTATTAACAAACTTTTAACCATTATAGTGGAGTTTTAAAGATTTTTGAAGTAAGAAAAACCTGAGGTAAGGGAATTCGTAACCCAATTTCCATTCCATGGGATAACCTTCTTCTTCATTATTTAGGTGGTATTAAAATTATTTTTGTGATGTAATATTTTTATACTATGATGAATTATGTGTATATATATTTTATATAAATATTCCATCCACTATATTAAGTATCATATTAATTATATTATATTTTTAAGGGGGTTTTCTTTTAAATTCCACTTTTAAAAAATTGTGTTTTACAAAATTAAAATGCAATATTTTTATGCAATTATTCATGTGTATGATTTTGTTATTGTTATTTAGAATTCTTTAAGAAGATAGGTGGGACCTATATTTCCCTCTAATGAATTTGTTATGATTATGTTGGAGCTCATCCATATAGTTACTCAATGTGTAACTGATATGGTTATACTATAAGGTAGTTGTGAGGGTTATATTATAAGGTAGAAGTGAAGTTTACATTGTAAGGTGGTCATGAGGGCTACAATTAATATGATATCCATGATGGTTACAATTTTAACTAATTAAGTTTCCAAGTTACCGACATGTTTTATTTAGGTTCTCAGTGTTTTCCCAATGTATATATATGATACTTTAAGGGTAAGAAGTATGTTTTCTAAAAATGCTTTCATATGTTTAAAAGTATTTTTAGACTAATGGTTCCATTACATATTTTATATCCCATACAAAGATATTATTCTCATACCAAGTTTTTAAAATGTTTTTCACAAAAATCATTATAAGTTCAAAGGAATGTTAAGGTGCCAATGCAGTTAAATGCGGTTATTTATATTCGTTAAGAATATTTGTAAACTCTGATTCAATATATGTAAGTTTTTTTCTAATTCTCCAAAACCTAAACCAGAAAAGGTCTTTATTTGTATAATTTACTATGAATTTTTTTGTTATCTATTATGCAAAAAACTACATAGCTTGTTTTAGTACTGAATCCAGAAGATCTGGTTCAAGGATTTTACAATTGGTATAAGAGGAACGGTATAGAAAAGATTGGAGATTAGATGTTTTCATTTTTAAAAAAAATTAATTAGTAATGTTTACTTTTAAACATCTAGTTAATTATTTTTATATATGTATATAATTTTTTTCTAATTATCAATATGAAAATTTAAAAATATATGTAGAATGAATTACGAGGGTGAAATTCATTTTATAGGGGATAATGTAACATCTCGATATTTCAAAAGGAAACACTATGAGCTTAAATGAACAAATACTACGTGATCTTTATATTCTAATCATTAAATATAATTTTTCTTATTCTATGTTTTGAATTTCAAAAAACAGACATACACAGTTGTGATCAGTAAGTTTTTTGGAGTCTAATAGAACCTACTTGTATTTGGAGAATAGTAACATACCCTTAATAATAATAATTTGAATACTAATAGTCCCTTTATGAGTAGTTACATAACCAAAATGAATAGTGTTTTACCCTTATGAATATTAACTTGACCCTTATGAATAGTAATGTACAAATATGAATAGTAACTCCACCCAAATGAATATTATTGTACCTTATGACAAGTAACTTGGCCCTTATGAATAGTAATGTACCCTGATGAATAGTAATTGCATCCATAAAATTCTAAATAAAATTTATCCATCTTATATTTGTCAATATGATATAATTATTTTGTAATACATGTAAATAAATATTTTAAAAATTATTGATTAAGTGTTGGTATTTTTGTAATTCATATATATTTAATTTTAAAGTTATGATTAATTTAATAATTTTAAAGAAAATTTATCATCATAAAATGTATTCATAAATAATTATTTTTTTGACTTATGATTATAATATAATTTTAAGAGACTAAATTTTTTTCTAAGTGTTAGGAAAGAAGTTTTAGTGTTAAAATTGTATTTTTTATTTGAATTATGATTTTATTTAAAAATTAAATTAATCTTGTTTAGAAATATATTTTCAAATTTAAGTTAATATTTGAGTTATACAAGTTGAAAAATTGTTTGGGAGAATTTTTTGGATTTTTCTTAAATACTTGAATTTTTTATGAATAGTAAAATATGTTAATTTACGATAAATGCTAAATACATGATTCACTACATCATAGGTGATGCAAGGCTGAGGTAAGAAATTTTTTTTCGATTTCACATTAAATTATTATTATTTTGGGTCGCATGAATCAATATTATTCATAGTATTGAGCAAAACTATTAATGTAATGATTAAATTAATTTAAAATCCCTCTTCTCCTCCACTATAAATACCACCTTCATTTCCCTATTCCTCACACGCTTCTCAAGCCATGATCATTGTCCAAGTTCTTCTAAATAACCTCTTCAAGGCTATTCCTCACATCCAAGACTTGATGGTCTCACCAAAAGGCTGAAACCAAAAGGTGATAAGATGGATCTCAAGGAGAAGAGATCAAGAGGTAAGAATCCTTTTCCCTTTTCTTGTGTTTTATTTTCCATTATTTGTCTTTTCTTGTACTCTATACTCTTCATCTAATCCAATATGAATGAAAAATATATTATTAAATGTATTCTAGATTTTTATCATGTTTATGGAAATGTATTTAACTTACATTATCTCCTCCCCTCTTATAAAAACATCGTTCATGATGTGTTGTTTTTTCAAAATTGTGGGCGATGCGTTTGTAATTTCATTTACTTCCTTAATAACTACTTGTAAAACCAATTTAAGTGTTTAAAGGGAATATAAATTTTATTATTTAACCTATTTTATGTTCTGTAATAATGTTTTATTCATGAAAATAATTTAAATAATGAAACAAGTTGATGATTATCAAAGAACCACCAAAATGATCTAAAGAGATGTCACTAAAGATTTATCTAATGATTCATGATCATACAACATAACCAAAATTATTTTTGGGGTCATTTAATATTATATAAACATATTAATACAATTTTATTTACTTTTGGAAATTAATTTCCATATGATAAGAAAATCAAATACAAGCTGGCCATGGAAATCTTGTAAAGAACGCACCCGAAACAATGGATGGAACAAAATACATTTAACTAAAGTGTGAAATGATGTTATAAAATGATCATATAATGCATAATAAACATGAAAATGTTTTTTAAGATAATAATAACACACTTTTAACCATTAAATAAGAGTATTAAACATTTTTTAAGTAAGGAAACCTCGATGTATGGGAATTCATAACTGAATTTCCATTCCTTGGGTTAACCTTCTACTTCATTATTTAGGTGGTACTAAAAATATTTGTGTGAGAAATTTTTTTATATTATGATTAATGTTTTTTATTTATAGTCTATATACATATTCCATCAAATATATTATGCATCACTTTAATTATATGATATTTTTAAGGTAATTTACATTTAAGGTCCTCTTAAAAATTTTATTTTACGAAATTCAAAAGAAATGTTTTTCTGCAATTATTCATGATGTATAATTATGTTCTAGTTCTTGTTAATTATTTATGATCATGTTTGGGACCAATATTTACCTTCGATTCTTTTGGTATGATTATGTAGGATGTTAGATGTATGGTTATTCGATTTGAACTATAATGGTTACAATATAATGTAGCCCTGGAGGATACATTGTAAGATAGTCATGAGAGTTACATTGTTATTTTTCCATTAGGGTTACAAATAATATGGTATCCAAGATGGATAAAATTGAAAGAAATTAATGCACCAAGTTAATGACATGTTTTATTTATGTTCACTATGTTTTCACAAAGTATGTATTTGATACATTATGGGTATGATGTATGTTTTGTGAAAATGATTTCATATGTTTAAAAGTATTTATGGACTTATAATACCATTACATCTTCTTATATACCTTAATGACCTATTTTTATCATCCCAAGATTTTAAAATGTTTTTAACATGAATCCTTAGAATTTCAATGGATAGTTAAGGAGATAATTCAGATTAATCCAGTTATTTATATTATCTATTAATTTTTGTAAACTCTTATGGAGTATATGTAAGTTGTTGCCCAATTCTCCAAAACCTAAACTTCAAAAGGTTATCATTTGTATAACTTAATTGTAATTTTTTAGTTATATATAGTACATAAAAAATACACAACTTGTTTTTGTACTGAATCCAGAAATGTGGGTTCTGGGATTTCATATATATTCTAAATTGATGTTCATAAAATATTTCTAGATTCAAGTTTACAATCATTACCAATTTAAACAAATTCTTGACCTTTTCATTATTGTTGAATATAGAAGAGGTAAAATTTACTATTTTATACTCAATGTACTAATAATGATCAAGTCAATTTATAATTAATTAAATCAATAATATTTTTAAATATAAAAAAATTTGGAAAATAGTTTACTTAGGATGATGTTGTAATTTTGTGGGAACATGGTTTACAATATGATTAACTATAAGAAGAAAACATATTTTAATAACTAATTCACTTATCTATATGAAAATTGGTCTATATAGTTGGAAATCTATCATGGGTAATATATCTCACATTTTAATAATGGTTATAAATATTTTAGTTTTCAGTAAAAATGGATGAAAAAATATTATTTTCAATATATGTTAAAAATAATAATTCTAATTATATTATAATGGTTTATTATTTATTTAAAAATATGACTATGTTGTTGATAGAGTTGTTTTAAAAATAAATTAATACTCAATGATATATCAAATAAACATATTTAATCATGGTGATATAAAAATAAAAATAAAATGGACACAAAATTTAATTATAACTCTAATAAGGAGTGATAATACTTATATTATTAATGGTGGGTTTATATATCAAATGTTGTGAAATGTTGCATTTTAATTGAATGACTTGATTTTATTATATGGAACTGTTTTTTCAAATGATTTTATTTTAATAATTATATATAATAAATTTTGATTATAATTGTTAATGAGTTGAAGAGATCTAGAGTCATTTATTTCAATAGAATGAAAAAAAATTCCATTAAAAAATTTCATTTATATATTTCATTTTATTTAATAAGAATACATATTCAATAAATGTAAAAGAGAATATTGATTTGATTCACAAAAATACAACTAATAAAAACCATTATTATCATAATGGCATAGAAAATTCATTGTTGTTTCATTTTGTATAAAGATAAAAACATATATAATGGATAAATGGTTTATATAAATAAATAATTAAGAGGGAATTTAATTATGTAAAATGATATTAATTTTGTTCTAGAATTTTGGAAATAACCAAATATGATTTTTGAGAAATCAATGGATAGAAATATGATAATAAATGTTCTTAAATGAAAGAAGAATATAGTTTAACATTTTTAAAAAATAAAGTCAATAGTTATTATAAGTATCATGAATCAAAAGGGGATAAAAAGAGATAAATAAATTATAATAAATATTTAATATTAAAAAAATAAGTTAATTTCAATTGATTGTTTCTCAAATATATATGTGAAGGGATGTCTCAAGAGGTTTTAATTATGTAAGAAAAATGGATGTGAAAGAAAAATAATACATTTTTATACAGATAACACATTAAATTTAACTACATTTTCATTAATTAATATTTATAATATCATTGAAATAATATGATGTTACATAAGTGTGAACTCTATAAAAACATGCATTTTCAAAGGATAATAAAATATAACTAAATATAGAAAAAATATTAATTTAAATAAGTGGATTAATATGATATTATTAGGTGAATCATTATAGGTGTATATTTTATCTTAAAAATGTAGTCTTACTTAGTCATCATGAAATGGAAACTCCCAATTAGTTTTAATATGATAAGAACCGAACTCTAAAACAAAATAATATTTTTAACATAAATGTAAAATTAACAAAAATGAAGGATATTAGGGAAAGTATTGAAATGGATAGGATATAGATATATTTCATGTGTACCTCATTATAAGTAGTGTAAAAAAGAATTTTGTGAAATATATTAATAAAATTATTTAATATTCTGAATTAAGTGTCGTATGGGTATGTAAAAAATCATGTAGTTTATAACATCGGGTTGTGAGTACTAATTTTTATGAGCATGATTAAAATTGTTTAAAACCTCTTAACATATTAATGATAATGATTGTGATTTTACATTTTTTGGTATTAAAAAAGTTTATAATCTATTAACATAGTCATAAAAAAAATGATGGATTTATTGAACTAAATATACCTAGTGATAAATTATTACATATTTAAATTCAAGAGATGAATAATACTTAGAGGATAAATTTTCTATGAAATGTGAAAAAATTTGAATAATCACATCATGATAATTCATATGACACATTTATGATTGAATAAAATTGAAAAAAATAGATAAAAATCAGAGCTTATTGAAAGGATAAATGGATAGAATGTGGTTAGAAAAATGGGTGCTTAGAATTAAAATTAAATAAAATGTAAAAAATTAATAAAATGGAAAAATGGGTTCATAATAGGAATCAAATAGTTTAAAATAATATTTTCAAATTAATGGCGTTGATACCAAGGAAATATTGACTATAGTTTCATTAAATGAATACATATGATTATTCATGTTAGTGTAAACGTAAAAAATGTTGTACTATTTCAATTTAATATAAGAAGAGTTTTTCAAATTTAATAGTTAACATGAATATGTTAATCCAAAAGATATTATTTTTAATTGTGAATATATTAAAAATAATTTCTTATTCAAATAAGGTAATCTATGTTATAAAAAAATCTTCTTCGGAATAATATTTTAGATTTTAGTCATACAAGAGGAAGATCAAATTAAATGGTTTTGATTTTGAACAAAATATATATATTTATATAATTATGTAAGAAAATTTTATAATTTAAGTATACGTTTATGATAAATTATTTTTTAAATCAATAATAGATACATTTTCTATGTTTTTACATCTAAAAAAATATGAGAATTTGATTTCATTAATTAGTGAGATCATATATGTTCTTAATTTATATTTAAATGAAACTATGGTAAAAAGTGTAGTTTAAAGATAAATATGCTAATTTTTTTTAAAAATATATAGAATAAATGATAAAAATATAGTTTTAGTAACTATTTTTTTAATAAAATCAGTGAAGAATTAAAATAAATTACCTAAAAACTCATTATTTAATAATGATAAGAATATTGTATTACAGAAAAATAACTCTTATTGATATATATTATGAAATATTTTTTTATAGAAAATTATATTTATCCAATAGAATAATTATATATATAATTGAATCAAATAATGTTTTATATGAATATAGCTATAAATTTAAAAATGATTTATATAACATTGTTGAATCAAGATATAAAGTATTTTAGTAATGTATCTTTCTAACAGTATGTGGTGGATAGATATTATAGAAGTGATGCTTCAATATATAATATAGATATCCGTGATAGTTGAAAAATATAGAAATCAAAAATATTTCTATTTTTATAGTGGTAGTTGAGTATATAATGATGAAAAAGTCATACAGCCATTTAATTTAAATTAATAAGGAAATGTAATATCTTGAAGAAGAATTGAAGAATAACATGAATATTATCTATTGAAAATGTGGGTCATTTTTCTCATAAAATATACAGTTCATCACTTATTTTAAAATAATATTGGATTTATGTAATGTATTATATAAGAAATATTAAGAATGATTTTTTCAAAATTGAGTTAATAGTAATTAATGGTCTAGTGGTTGGAATTTTTATTGATAAATCATTAAGAAGTACATTTGTAAATAAACCATTTAAAATTATATTTTTTCTATCTTAATTATCTTATGGGGGAGTAAAATTTTATCACATTTTATTGTTCTAATTAGTAAAACTAGATGGTAGTTCATATAGATACTTCCTTCATTTGGGGTTGTTAGAAAAGGGTAATAAATTAAATATAAAGAATGTTAGAGAAAATTTGGAACATTTGAAGAATGGGGAATGATATTGGGGGAGATACAATCCTGAGGATGTTTAATGAGCTTACATGTGTTTAAAAAGTAACCTTATAATATTTATTATATTCATGTAGTTTGATAGTATAGAAATATTAACTGCTAATATTATTATGAGAAATTTTAGTAAAATTTGTTTCCTTCATCGAAGTAGACTCAGAAAGTCATAGATATAATGATCGATCCATTAAAATCTATTTGGATATTTGGATATATTTTTTATTGAATTGGTTTATAAAATATATCCAAAAAAATATTACAGGTCAAAATATAGGATACACTCTTCATTATTAAACATTATTGTAAAATTTATTAGAAACTAAATTATAGAATATATATTAATATATGAATTTGAATCTGTTTATAGATGCTCATGGTTTTTATATAACATGAACTAAGAGGTGGAAAAGAGACCAAGCTAAAGTAAATCCCACAGTTTCAGTAGAAGCTTTTTTTCCTCGCGTAATCTAAATATAAAATAATTTTATTAAAGTAATTTTACTACCAGTTATAAATCCATATTGAAAAATAATAGTTCCATAATTTTTAATATAAAAATTTCATGGTGAATATCTAGATTATTATTATGGATCTGTTTTTATATAATCCTCCCACCTTTTGTTCAATGTTAAGGAAGAAAAAAAATCTATTTTGGTAGAATTAAAAAGTTTTAGACAATAAAATTTTGATTCGTGGTAGTATAATTTATATTGAGTAATTCATACCTATATGAAATTATATTAAATAAGTTAGTGTATCTTAATTACACATTATGATATCAGTTTTGTGTAATATTTTATTTAATTATCCATTTTATTATAATGAGTGATATCCGAGTTTGAATTTAATTACAAATTTTAAAACATTTTCTTAGTCATGGAGTCATTTCATGATTGGAGAATGGTTAGTGGTGACTATGTGACCATTTCACATGTAATATTAACCCTTCAGAGTTGATGCAGAGATAGGGAAACAATATTTATTAATCATGCAAAGCATAAAAATGTTTTAGATATCTTATTTATTTTTAGAATAATATTTTCAAAAATCTATGGCCTAACAATGTGTAACTTCCTATGTTATATAGATTTCCCGCATGTTTTAAATATCATTTTATAAATAATTCAAAAAAATATTGATTTTTTTAAAAAGGAAATCCATATATTAACTTTGTTCAATTTCAAAACTGTCAAGTGTTCCCTCTTCTTCCATTTTTTATAATTGAAAAATACTAATCCATGAAAAAACTCCCACATCCATCATTTAATGATATTATCCATATAAGTTCCCCATGTATTTATTTGGTACATCTATTCACAATTAACTATTATTTTTCTCCTCATTTTATTCTTCTTATCCTCAAATTTTCATATTTTTTCTCATAACCTAATATCCAATGTATACCCCACATGTATATGCATAATATAACAATGATTTGATTGTCTAGGGTTGATGGACGCTTTATATTGATTTGATTGTCTAGGGTTGATGGATGCTTTATATTGACCATATATCATGATATTGGCGGTTGGATTGTTATGAAATTATATTCCAACGGAATGTAAGGGTACTTGAGTTTTTCTAAATAATATTTACAATAATTATTTATATTTATGTGGTGGTATATTAAATATTAAGGAATTTATATTTTTATATAAAGGTATTTTCATTAATTTTTTGTTTTATTAATATTAAACCACATTTCAAAAAAAGGTGTTTAAAAAATTTTCCTTGATGGTTTTCAAAATATAATTGATTAACAAAGTGGAGTTTTGGATTTAAAATAATTTCTATATTATATTATATGAGACAATTTATAGAATTTATGAATGATAAATGTTTTAATGGTTGGTTTAGTTCATGTTAAATTGTTATGGAATTTTAATTTATTTATTTAATATAACATAAGATTTTCAATGTTTACATCGAGTTTATTTTATTATTTATGTTGTTTTATTGATGATAGATTTTCATATTTGATACTTTGGATTTGTTTGTTCAATTCATGAGTTTCAAAATTATTTTTTTAATATTTTGAATGAATAAAATATTGAAAAATTATTTTCCATTAATTATGGAAGTACAAAATTTTAAATCAATGTTAAAGGACCATTTTGTATCCTGTTTAAAATAATTATATTATTAGATTCACCTATTATTTAAGAAATATTTCATCTTCCCATATGTGAGAACATGTACACTGTGAGTGTAATTTTTTTAATTATTTACTTCCTATGTCAATGTAAATAGAAGGTTCTTTAATGGTATTAGAGGGTATTTGAGAGACTTCTATTATAAATAATTGTCCTGTGTTATGATATTGATATGTGATTGATGTGATGATAACAATTTTTCTTCCAATCCATTTGATACATTTTTATTAACCTACATATCTTGTTGGGAGATCAAAATATAGTTGTTATACTTTTTAATATTATTCTTTAAATATTATCCTGTATTATTTGATAAGTTGAATTTTTGGGGAGTACCAAATGGGGTGGTTAAGAAGCGTATACTATGGGTTATATTATAGGGATTCTATTGATAGGCTGGAAGATGGTTCCACACATGCATTTATTAGATCAATTAAATGGAATATAATATTTTTCACATGATGTGAATGATTATAATTTTTTTCTTTTTCATTGTTTTATGATAAGTTATTGTTTTCATTTTTATACTGAAAATATTATTCTTTAACAATGCTTATTATAATATTCTCACATCCTGAAAAGCATTGATTTTTTTCATGATTATTTTTTTCACCATTAAGTTATTTAATATTTATAAAATTCATGTTTTATGCCTTTTTAATAGGTAATTTTAATTATGGCCACATTTTAATTTTTATTTTTTAAGGGTTTTTTACATCACAACTAGTATTTAAATTTAATTTTGATTGAATTTTTTTAATACGGTTAAAACTAACATTATATGGTGTTCAAATTTTTTTACCATCTTCATTGAATAGCTATAATTATTTCATTCCCAAATTCTTTTTCAATTTTTGGATATTAAATTAGAAGAGGTATTGTTCCATATTTAAATGAAAAAAGGACATTTTTCAGTTCTTTTACATGATAGTACACTGTAAAAAATAATTTTATTTTTAATATTTTTTAAACTATAAATTATTTATTATTCATATAAATGGAATTGTGTAAAATAATTTGTAAAATACTACTAGGTATTTTTTATCACACCCTAAAAACATAACATAGTATTTAAGAACCATCAATGTCTCTATTTAGGTATAAATGTTATGATTTAGTATTGATTGAATTTTTTTAAATAATTTTTGAAGTATAATTTAGGTTATTGAGGTAACAATGGGTCATGTTGTGATGATGCACTAGTGGTTCGGGTTTTTCAAACCAAAATATATAGTGGGGAGATAGTTGAACCTTGTATGAATTTGTTGAATATATATGTTTTTGTCTCTATGAGAATTTTGTTGAAGTTTATATGTTTTTTATTATGATTTAGAGTTGAAAAGGTATCATTTTGCATGAGTTATTTTTCTAGAGAATATTATATTGAAAAATAAAGAAGTAGGTATGTTTTTTTGGTTTCTATTTTCAATACATTAATCAGGTTTAAAATAAATTATTATAAGGTTTTTAATATGAGATGATGTATTTATAAAATTTTAATGGAGTTCAATAATGTATTGGATTTTTTCTAAGCATTCTAAAATGTTTTTAAGTAGAGAATAGTAGATAAAACCACCTAAGGCCCAAGCCTTAATCAATATATATGGTTTTTATATCTGAAAAATCTAGAGTTTAAAAATTGGAATTATTGTTCTTCATACCGTAGTTTTTATGATTTTGTTTCAATTATGTTGAATAATTTGGAAGGTTTTCAAGGCATAATATTTGTATAAGAAATATGTAATAAATATTTTTAAGGATAAAAAATGAATCAAAGTGAGTATAATTAATGATATATTGTAGAGACCCCAAAAATTATGTACATAGAAATTACATTACTTTTGTGGAATAATTAATACATAACAAAAACCAACACTCAAGGACCATAATAGTTTAGTGTCTTTGGAAAACTCAGAACATAATCTTCTAATCATAGTGAATGATCTTCAACATCTCCCACAAATATCTTCTCATTTTGTTTTCTTAAATAAAACCTTTCATTATATCCTTGGGAAAAGAAAACATATAATGGGTGTGCTCAAATCCTCAGAAAGTGTAAGCATGGATAAAATAAAACAAACCATATACATTTGAACATGAAAACATGAACATAAGGTTTAAACATCAAAATCATGAGAAATGAAATAAAACATGGAAGTAAGTAAGGCATAGATTATAATAGAACATCAATCATAATAAAATATAATGGGAATAAAACATGTAATTTTATAAAACCATTAAGCACATGATATGATTTCCATAGTAGCCAAGACATTGCTTCCAAGACCATCTTAGTGGACAAAGTCCTTTTCTAAATCGAGTTCACTCCTCGTTCCAGTCCTGTGTCACTAAACCAGATTAACTTACCATTCTACCCATGAGAAATAAAACTTTACCCAATGAATTGGAGGGAGATATAGGTCCCACCCATCTCATAATTAAATCATTCTTACATGTGCCACAACATAAACATAAATCAATCATCATAACCCAAAGAATAAAATGGGGTTCATAAAAATCATCCCATCATAACATAATGAATATAAAACAAATGGATATCATTTCATCATAATAAAATTGAGACCATGTAAATCATAGAGACATTATACTTGAAACATACACATAAGAAATAATGTCATCTTATATGGAAAATGGTTTTGATAAAACACTTGAAATGAATTCTTGAGGATAATATCCTTTCTTCTTCTAAATCATCTTATTTTCAAAAAATGCCATGAAATTTTAAAAGAAAATGATTTTATTGAAAATAATCATGAAAACTTATAGAGTAGTCTTCCTGAAAATAAGGCTTTTTAAAACTGTAAATTTTTTTTTCATGCCGTATAAGTTAAGAAAAACATTCTCCTTGTCCTTTTGTCAGAAAAGCCAAAAAATACCAAGTATGGTAAACAAAAGAAAGATTCCTTCCATAACACAAGGTAAAAATCAAATAGGTGTAAAAATGACTTTAAACATACATGGAAGAATATTAAACTCTTTATGAAAAACATTTTTATGGACATGGTTGAAAAATATAACCCTAGTAAATACTTACGTATAAGAAATCTCAGATAAAAATGAGATTTGAAAAATTATCCCTTACCTTAGATCCAATATGCTTCGTACGTATCTGAACCTCCTGTATAATGATTTAAATAAATTCATTTACTTATTACAGAATCATATTCATTGTTAGGATATCATATATGGTTCACTCATGACATTATATTACCCATTCTTTTGTAAATTCTATGTTAAAGCAACGTTTTGGGTAGAATCGTTTAATTTATCATACCTGTTTGGAATTGTTGTTATTGATATTATTATTACTTATATCATGTTTCAATTACTTAAAGAATTTATATAATGATTTATATATCCTATATTTTTAATATATATATATATATATAATAGATAGATAAATGAAATGAAATACACCATTCATGGAGACGGTAGGTCATACGTTAGCATGAACGCTGTTTTCCTTTCTTTATTGAATTTAATTGAAGTAAGTATATGACATATATATATATATATACATAAATACAGTAGCTTTATCATGTAATATATTTCGTTATTATTCATTATATATACTTTATATTAACTCTTGAATGGTTAACATGGAAATGAATCTCATCGCGTCGTGGAGATGGTAATCCGTACGTACGCACGAGCGATGATATCATTCCCATAATTATTGAATTGAATGGGAGTGGATGATATAATATCTTATAATAAGTATGATTTTATAATAACTCTATATAGTTATTATTTACACCATTATACCCATCCATGTAAGGTGGTGGTGGAAAAACAGATTACACCACGGCGTGGAGACGGTATTCTGTACGTATGCACGCACAGTGATTTCATTTTCCGTAGGATGGATTGAAGGTGAAATGGGGTTGTTTAATATTTATAATATCATATCATTATATTAGTGATACTTATTGTATTAATTTACAATGAAACAACTAAATAAGAGGAAGTTGAATAAGAAATAAATTTGAAAGAATCGGTAGAAGAGATTACCTCTTCTTCGACGCACCTCCTTTAAGCTTCCTCTTAAGGGACTCGAGATGGTCTTTTGAGATGACCAGAACCTCAATAATGTTTCTATGAAAGTGGAGAAGATAAATGGTCAGGTTTTTTCTGAGCTTGAAGGCTCAAGGTATTGTGAAGTGAAGATGGAGGAGGTTCCCTTTTATAAGGGAGGAGAGGGGCACCTTTGGAATCCTCAAAAATATTAATTTATAATAAATAAAGCACCACTTAAAAACCTCCATAAATGAATAATATTAGAATATTAGATGGGATATGGTTCTAATCTCATAAACCAATAAAATTTATACATGTTGGAAATTTATTTTAAACCTTATCCACTTGATTTCTCTTTATTAAATTTATTTAATCTTATTTGTGGTAATAAGATTATAAATTTAAATTGTTATAAATAATTATTATGTGTTTTGAATTGTCCATAATTGGATAATTTATTACATTTTAGACCATAAAAGTTTTATTTTATAATTTTAAAATATTAATGTTATTTTTAAACAATTTTATATTATGTTATTTTTATAAAATAACAATTGTGTCAATTATGACACTGTTTATTTTTTTGAATTTAAATAAAATCCAAATAGAAGATATGTTTTAAATAAAATATTTAATAGATTATTAACATGTCATATTTATCTAGAAAATTCATGGAGAATATTAAATTGTTTATAAAATATCTATTTTAATATTTTTAAAACCATTTATTTGATATTTCAATCAATAAAATAATTTCAATATCACTATTGTGTCACCTTTAATGATAATTATTTAATCCCTAAAAATTATAAATAAATTTTCATGATGTAGATACTTTTATTATCATTCTGGAGACTTTTCATGTTTGATGTTTCATGATGTTTATTAATAAATTAAAATTATTATACTTATAATATTTAAAAGAGTTACATGTTGTCACTTTCTTTTGTTTTAATAATAATTAAATTATTTTCATGGTAAAAAGTTCATAAAATAAATCTATTCCGACCCTTAGGTGATATGGGTTGACATTGTGTCTCCCAATATAATTTCGGCAGGTGTTTGGGTAATTTTATAAACTTATTTTTGCCCTTAATTATCCGATTTACCTTTTACTGCAGTAAATAAAAATTACCGTAGTTTCTATTAATAATATCAAAAAAATAAAAGTAACATATTAACATAATTTTTGCCCACTGAATTAAAATATGGAATCCATTTTTCAAAATTTAAAACATGGTAGTTGAAATAATTAATTTAAAATTAATCTAGTTGTTAAGAAAACATGTTTTAAGAGTTAAAACATTACCAAAGATAGAAATGTTTTTACCTATGAATTCAATGTAAAATTAATGGTAATGATATAAATTATATTAAATGGTAAAAATATATTATATTTATACTTTAAAACCATTCAATATTATAATTTAACCATATAAATTATTGCGATGAAAAAATTTGTTTTTAATTAAAATATAGCGTGTTTTTACAATTCATTAAAATATAAAAGTTATCAGAATAATATGAAAATTTTATCCAAAGTAAATTTTTATATCCTGATTCCAAAAAAGTATTTTAATTTTTCAAATTGAACTTATAAACATGTCAAAAAATATATTTAAACTGGGTGTTCCATCAAAAGGTGACAAAACATTATTTTTAAAAAAATACTTATTTTACCTAAAAAATTTATTTTGTTCTCATACCATGTTCTAGAAAATGTGTATGATGAATAATAATGGTATAAAATTCAAAATTAAGTTAATACTATTCATAATGGCTAGTCTATAATAATATTATAACATTATATCATTGTTTAGTGAAACCCAGTATAGCGTACTACACACGCTATCGAGGAAGGTTGTGATTGTGTGTAATGAAAGCCATGTCAGGGATGCATGTAGTGAAAGATACCTTTGGTGTGCTGTACAACAAAAGACATCAATGAAATTAAAAAGAAAAATTATCATAAAATCTTGGGTTGTTACATTCTAACCCCCTTAAAATGAATTTCGTCCTCAAAATTCTTCGGGGTTATAGATAGTTTACTACTTGAATGTTTATTTCATAGAAACCCACATCATAAAAAGGAATACTAAAACATAATTTTAAAAAGTGAAGTATGAAACATAACGGTTACCCAAAATAAATGATCACTGGGTTTCCAAATAGGAGAACTTAGGTGAAAATATGGATTTGGAAGAGAAATCTAACCGTCAAGTTCTGATGGAGAGTGGTAGAGAACATGTTTATGAAAAATCCAATAGTCACAAAGCCATAAACTTGTGATGATCTAAGGTACCATATGATTCATCAGATACAAGGGCACTAGGACAACATTTTTGGTTTTGAAGATCATTTCCCTAAAGTTTAAGAATTTGAATTAGAAGAAATACTTACTTTATTTCAGTACAATATCACCATTGTTCGTGAAATGAAAAATTTACACTTCATCTCTTAAAGAAATGAAGTTTAATTTGTTATTCATGAAGTCTTAGTAGATCATGTGATAGAATGATGGGTCATTCCATCTAATCATAATGTTACCAAAAGTTATCAAATATACATAATTCCGTCTATGGTGAGGTTAATTGTATATGATTCCAAAAATAAACTTATACTTCATCTATCATAAATCTTAATAAAATAAATCTAGTTTCTACTAACTAGGGACTTCTTGTAGGCCAGTGGTAGGTGATAAATGCCTGTCGCACTTTGGATGTGGGTTTCATTCCAACAACCTTCTCCGATGCGACGAGTTGTCGCATGTTCTGGTGGTTGTTCCTTTTCTTAAACTATACTATTATAACATTCCAAAAATAATATCAAAATGTTTTAGCCTTAAGAAATACTATCTGATGTCTATATTAATCTATTCCAATCTTTAAGCATACCCAAACTCACAGTATAAGGAAAAAGAGTGATAGTGAGGTCATCTACCAAGCATGTATATACCGTCATTTGTCCCCACATATCATAAGATATGTCTTGTTGGTCACAATCCAAACATTCGAATTCCTTAATCATATATTCTATTGAAAAATGAATACCTATTGAACCTTAGTGAAAACATGAATGCTGTCAAAAGTTAACTCTTTCCACGTACCAAAATCCCAAAATTTCTATATACTCAAACCATGATATCAGTCATGAGCTCATTTAATTTTCTCTTTATCCCTTTATTATGTGCATATCATCTTCTTTCCAAAAATATTTCTATCACTTTTCATGGTTATAGGTACCATATAATTATTGAAAACTAATAAATAGATATTCCAATATTCCACGATATCATAAATGAGATTCCATGATACTATTTTGAAATCCCATTACATAAACACTTAATCATTCCACAAAATCATTTTTATACTCAACCTCACAAATAGTGATCACATGTGACTTCCCTTTATCATTTTCCTTAAGATGTTTTTCACGTCGATCATCATTAACCCTTAGATTAGGGCAGTGATTAGCATAATTCTCCATTTCCTGGCACTTGATGCATTGAAGTGTTGGTGGAGCATTCTCTGTAGCCTTTTCTCTATTCACATCATTAACTACCTTTTTCCCATTACATTGACACTCAACTGCTCGATGACCTTCTTTTCCACACTTAAAACATTTTCTAGTACCTTTTAAGAAAATCTCCACCATGCTTCTTTCCACACTATGAGCATAAAGAAACATTCATCTTCTTTTCACCATTATTATGAGATTTCTCCTTGAACTCCATATTTCATTTCTTGTCCAAACCATGAGATGGATATGTAAAAAAATCTTCCAGTTCTACCTTGATAGAACAATGCACAATTTCTTCATAGTTGCTGAAGTATCTTATCTCTAATGCCCTTCGAAGACTTGGTTTTAAGCCATTGAATAATCGATCAACCTTACTTTTAGGATGGATGATAAATCCAGATTCATACCTAGAAATCCTTGTAAAATTCGCTTCATATATAACAACAGATTCATCATCATTTTTCTTTAGCTCAAGGAACTCCTTCTCCATCTTTGTTTAAAGAATACAAGTTAAGTACTTCTTGAAAAACAAGTTCTTGAACTCATTCCATTCCATGGATTCAGTTTCATCATGGGTCCTTGTATTCTTAATTAGAGTACACAACTGGTCTGCTTCACCTTCTAAAAGTTAAACAGCTAAAATGAATTTTTCATATTCTAAACAGCGAAGTATGGAAAATATCTTTTCATTGGTATTGATCCATTGTTCAGAAACAAGTGGATCAGAAGACCCACTGAATGAAGGTGGATGTTTCCTCATGAAGGACTCAATAGAATATTATTCCTTTCTCTACTCATTTGGATGTCCAGAATGATTCATAGCTTGTGTAAGTATAACAATAATATTTTGCACTCCATATCCCACAACATTGGTTTGTTCAGGAGGAAAATCATTGCATTCTCTATTACATTGATCAACATGGTTCTTTTAGGTTCCAACCATCTTCTAAAACCCAAAAAGAATAGTGTGAGAGGCAAAAATCATTCTAGGGAAAACAACATAATAAAGGAGGAGTACCTTCAATATCTAACATCTTAGGTTTAATTATAATATCGTTTCCATAATTCTAGGACTATACCCTATGCTTATACTTAACAATAGGGACATCCCTAGACATACCTTAGAAATATCTCTAAGGATCTCACTATAGTTTTTACATCCTAGTTTCCAATGGTTGACTAAACCTTTCCTCTGATACCAACTATAGAGACCCCAAACTTGACGTACATGGACATTACATTACTTTTTTGGAATAATTAACACATAAAAAAACTAACACTCAAGGACCATAATAGTTTAGTGTCTTTGGAAACTCGGAACATAATCTTCAAATCATGGAGAATGATATTCAACATCTCCCATAAAGATATTCCCCTTTTGTTTTCTTTCCTAAAACCGTTCTTTATATCTTGGGGAAAAGAAAACATATAAAGGGTGAGCTCAAATGCTCAGTAAGGGTATGCATGGAGAAAATAAAACAAACCATATACATTTGGAGTTAAAAACATGAACATAATGTTTAAACATCAAAATCTTGAGCAATGAAATAAACATGGAAGTACGTAACGCATAGATCATAATGGAACATAAATCATGATAAAATAGCATGGGAATAAAACATGTAATTGTATAAAACCATTAATCACATGATATGATTTCCATAGTATCCAAGGAATTGCTGCTAAGACCATCTTAGTGGACAAAGTCCCTTTCTAAATTGAGTTCACTCCTTGTTCCAGTCCTGTGTCACTGAACCAGATTAACTTAACATTACAGCCATGTCTATATCATGGTATATAAATATTTAACAAATGCATTGGAGGGAGATATAGGTCCCACCCATCTCATAATAAAATCATTATTATGTGTTCCACAACATAAACATAAATCATTCATCATAACCCAAAGAATAAAATGGGTTTCATAAACATCATCCCATCATAACATAATCCATATAAAACAAATGGATATCATTTCATCATAAGAAAATTGAAACCATTTAACTCATAGATACATTATACTTCAAGCATACACATATGAAAGAATTTCATCTTAGATTGAAAATGGTTTTGATAAAACACATGAAATGATTTCTTGAGAAAAATATCGTTTCTTCTACAAAATAATTTTCTTTTCACAAAATTTAATGAAATTTTAAAAGAAAAATATTTTATTGAAAATAATTATGAAACATTTTAGAGTAATCTTCCTGAAAATAAGGCTTATAAAACCATAAAAATCCGTTAATGCCGTATAAGTTAAAAAAACATTCTCCTCGCACTTTTGTCGGAAAAGTAAAAAAGTACCATGTATGGTAAAAAAAAGAATGATTCCTTCCATAACACAAGGTAAGATTTAAAGAGGGGTAAACATGACTTTAAACATAAGTGGAATAATGTTAAACTATTTATGAAAAACATTTTTACGTACATGGATGAAAAATATAACCCTAGTAATTACTTACGTATAAGAAATCTCGGATAAAAATGAGATTTGCAAAATTATCCCTTACCTTAGGTATGATATGCTTCGTACGTATCCAAACCTCCTTTATAATGATTTAAATAATGTAATTTACTTATTAAATAATCATATTAATTTTTATGATATCATATATGGTTCACTTATGACTTTATATTACCCGTTCTTTTGTAAATTCTATGTTAAGCTGGATTTTGGTTAAAATCGTTTTATTTATCGTATGTGTTTAGACTTGTTGTTCTTGATATTATTATTACTTATATCATGTTTTACCTACTTCCAGAATTTAAATCATTATTTATATATCATATATTTTCAGTATATATATATATATAATAGTTAAATAAATGAAATTAAATACATCATTCATGGAGACGGTAGGACGTACGTACGCTTGAACTCTGTTTTCCTTTCTTCATTTTCTTGAATTGAAGTAAGTAGATAGTATATATATATATACATAAATATAGTAGCTTTATCATGTAATATATTTCATTATTATTCATTATATATACTTTATAATTACTCTTGAATGGTTAACATGGATAATGAATCTCATCGCATCGTGGAGACGGTAATCCGTACGTACGCATGAGCGTTGATATCATTCCAATAATTTTTAAATTGAATTGGAGTGGATGATATAATATATTAGAATCATTATGATGTTATAATAACTATATATAGTTATTATTTACACCATTATACCCATCCAAGTAAGTTGGAGGTGGAAAAAACAGATTACACCACGGTGTGGAGACAGAATTCCGTACGTACGCACGTGGAGTGATTTTATTTTCTGTAGGATGGATAGAAGGTGAAATAGGGTTGTTTCATATTTATAATATCATATCAGTATATTAGTGATACTGATTGTATTACTTTACAAAGAAACAACTAAATAAGATGAATTTGAAGAAGAAAGAAACATGAAAGAATCGGTAGAAGAGATTAGCTCTTCTTCGACGCACCTCCTTTAAGCTTCCACTTAACGGACATTAGTTGGTATTTTGAGGAGACCATAACCTCTAGAATGTTTCTAGGTAATTGGATAAGAGAAATTGGCAGGTGTTGTCCAATATTGAAGGCTCAAGGTGTTGTGAAGTGGAGAGGGAGGAGGTTCCCTTTTATAAGGGAGGAGAGGGGCACCTTTGGAAACCTCAAAAATATTAATTTATAATAAATAAAACCCCACTTAAAACCCCCCCAAAAATGACTCTTATTCAAATATTAAATGAGAAAGGGTTGTAATCTTATAAACCAATAAAATTTATACATGTTGGAAATTTATTTTAAACCTTATCAACTTGATTCATCCTTATTTAATTTATTTAATCTTATTTGTGGTAATAAGATTCTAAATTTTAAATTGTTATAAATAATTAATTATATGTTTTTAATTGTCCATAATTGCATGATTTATGACATTTTATACAATAAAATTTTTATTTTATAATTTTTAAATAATTTTGAGATTTAAAAAAAATTATATTGTGTTATTTTTATAAAATAACGAGTGTCAATTTTGACCCTATTCATTTATTTGAATTAAAATAAAATCCAAACAAAAGATATGTTTGAAATAAATTATTCAATATATTTTTAACATTTCATATTTATCTAAAAAATTCGTGGATCATATTAAATAGTTCATACATTTTTTATTTTAATATTTTTAAAACTATTTATTTGATATTTCAATCAATAAAATAATTTCAACATCACTATTGTGTCACCTTTAATGATAATTATATAATCCCTATAAATTTAAATAAATTCACATGATGTATATAATTTTATTATATTTATGTAGACTATTCATGTTCGATGCTTCATGAAGTTTATCACTAAATTAAAATTATTATACTTATAATATTTAAGAGAGTGACATGTGGTCACTTTCTTTTGTTTTAATAATAATTAAATTATTTTCACGGTCAAAAGTCCATATAATAATTATATTCCAACTATTAGGTTATATGGTTCGACTTTTAGTCATCCAATATAATTTTTTAGGTTTTAGGGTAATTTTATAATCTTTTTTTTACCCTTAATTACATGATTTACCTTTAACTACAGTAAATAAAAATTTCCTTAGTTACTATTCATAATTTCAAAAAAATAAAAGTAACCTATTAACATAATTTTTACCAACTGAATTCAAATATGGATTCCATTTTTCAAAATTCAAAACACAGATTTTGCAGTAATTAATTTTAAATTAATCCTGTTGTTATGAAAAAGGGTTTTAAGAGTTAAAACATTACCAATGATAGAAATGTTTTTACCTATGAAATCAAGGTAAAATTAATGGTAATGAAATACATTATATTAAATGGTAAAAATATATTATATTTATACTTTTAAACCATTCATTATTATAATTTAACCATATAAATTATTGCGATGAAAAAAGTTGTTTTTAATTAAAATATAGCGTGTTTTTACTATTCACTAAAATATGAAAGTTATCAGAATAATTTGAAAAAAATTTCCAATGTAAATTTTTATATATTTATTCCAAATAATAATTTTACTTTGTCAAATTGAACTTATAAACATTTCAAAAACTATATTTAATGTTGGTGCACTATTAAAAGGGAAAAAAACTATATTTTTTAAAAAATACTTATTTTACCCAAAATATTTATTTTGTTCTCATACCATGTTCTAGAAAATGTGTAAGATGAATAATAATGTTATAAAATTCAAAATTTAGTAAATACTATTCATAACAGCTAGTCCATAATAATATTATAATAATATATTGTTGTTTAGTGAATCCCAGTATTGTGTACTACACACGCTATTGAGGAAGGTCGTGATTGCGTGTAATGCAATCCAAGTAAGGGATGTGTGTAGTGAAAACTCCCTTTGGTGTAGCGTAAAACACAAGACATCAATGAAATTAAAAATAATAATTCTCATATAACCTCAGGTTGTTACATATATGTAATATATTTTGGGATAAGTAATTCTTTTTATGGTATTTAAGATATTTAAAGTTTGAACATATGCCTTTTTTTATGTGAAAAATATATAAATTCTTTTATACATGTTTAATATTTAATATTTTAAAGTTATTTCACGAGGAATACTATAATTTTGAGATGTGTAAGTTATCATATTATATATGTACGATTTTCATATGATGTGTTCGATATTTTTTGTGGAAAAATTATAAAGTCACCAGAAGACAACAAGGTGTTGCGGAAATTGCTAGGGAATTTCTAAAAAACGATTTTCATATGTTATAGATATTTTAAATAAATTTAATAATATGAAAATGATATTGGTATTCTTTTAATACATATCTTTTAGGTATTTCATGAAGTAATTTTTTGGAAAATATTTTTTTGTGCTAAAAATAATTTTATTATTTTATCATCCATACATATAGGGAATTGGAGTACCATTGTGTCATGATGATAAAATATAAAATTTATTTTCCAAATTATTTCAAGGGAGAAAAATTGTATGAACTGGGGAGATATATATATGACCAATGTTAAATGTAATTTAGTAAAACTAATTGACCATATTAATATTTTTAACTAGAGAATTCATGTTTCTTTTGGTAATGATATGTTATTTAATGTTTCTAAAATATATTTTTATGATTCACCCCATTACTTATTTAATTATCACTAATATTTAGATTATTTTACACATTATGTTAGAAAAAATTTTCTTCCTTTGAAGATATTCAATTTATTAATGACTGTAGAAAAATATTTCCTCTATCTATTGAGATTTTTTCATTGAATTTTTACTACCATCATGGGTAATATTAATTCATTGAATTTTATATTGATTCGTAATTTCAATTGGGAAACCTATTTTATAATGAAATACCAAATGTTTTCATGTATATTATCTTTCATTTTTTATGTATTAGGGGATGTATAAAATGGTTTTACTCCCCACACTAAAGGTTCTTCTATGATAAAAGGTTTAATAATAATCATATATAATAATGGATATGATTCAAATACAATTTGGACAACTTATTCAAAAAAATTATTAAAAGGAATAATAACAAAAAAATTATCATTGGTAATATTGAAAATAATTTTGATGTAAATAATAATATGAAAAAATCTGAATAACAGGTTTAGAGTTTGAACTATGAATACCATAAAATAAAGGAGGATAAAACAAGAGTGGAGTTCTCCACTAAATATTATTAAATTGTTTTCACGATTTTTTTTATGTTGAGAAGTTATAATATAAAATAGTTATATAAAATAATTCAATCTATTTAGTAATACTTATTTTATGAAAATGTCATAACACTCTATACTCATGATCATGGTATACTCCCATTGGATGATTTATATAGTATTATAATTTATAATGATATATATAATGAATATTTATGGTAACACCCCCAATATTTTCTAAATAAAATTAAAATTCATGAAACATTGTTTTAAGTAGATATTTATAACTAGCCATTAAACAAAATCTTTTCTTCATCTATGTTTTGAATTTCAGAAAAATCTTCATCTACAATTATGTTCAGTTGGTTATTTGGAGTCCAATAGAACCAACATGATTTTTAGAGAATAGAAACATAACCTTATGAATTGTAATATGAATAGTGATATGACCCTATTTAATAGTAAGTTGTATTATTATTTTATATTATTATGACTTTAAGATAATGACAATTTGTTAATTTTTTAATGTGATATAAAAACTATTATTGTTTTAAAATTGTTAATATTTTAATAAAGTATGATTTTATTTTAAAATGAAATTTATAATATTATGAAAATTATTTTAAAAACATGGAGTTCATTTTTGAATTATTCATGTTTAAAAATGGTAAGGGTGATTTTTTGGTATTTTACTAAAATTTTATAATTTTTTATGAATATTAAAATAAAATAAAACACGATAAATGATAAATACTTGATTCAATACATCATAGGTGACGCTAGGATAATGTAAGACCACTTAGTTAGAACTCACATACCATTATTACTATTTGGGTTCATTTTAATTAAAACTATTCATATTCTTGAGAAAAATATTATAATAATGATTAAAATAATGAAAAATACCTATCCTCTACTATAAATACCACCCTCATTCCCCTCTTCCTCCCACACCTCTCAGGCCTTCATCATTGCCTAATTTATACAAAATTCCTTTCCAAATATTCTTCCCCACATCCAAGACCTTCTGGTCTCACCCAATGTCCAAAATCAAAGGCCTTAATGAAGGTCTCTAGGTAAAGAGATCAAGCGGTAAGAAATCCTCTTCATTTTCATGAGTTTTACTTTCCTTTATTTTTCTTTTATTATAGTCTCTTTCCCTCCTCTTATTGAAAAAGAATGAATTCTCTAGAAAATTATATATTATGGATGTTCTCACATTCATATAAAATTCATAATCATTCTTCTTCTTCTCTCCCACTTATTCAAGGAATATAAACATTGTCTTTGATGTATCGAATTACCGACATCGTGGAAGATGCGATTTCAATTTTCATTAATTAATTTATGTTTGGTCATGAAACAATTTTTATGGTTGAACCAAGTTAAAATATATATATTTTGTCTCATCCATGGTTCTGTAATCCTTTTTTACAAATGGTTTTAATTTATAAAACAATTGAGTTATTTACGATCGAAGAATCACCAAAACGACCTAAACAAATATCAATAATGTTTCAACCTATGAATCATCCTCATGTCAGGATTCAAAATGATAAATGGTATAATTTATGGTTATAGAAATATGTAAATACCATTCAATTCTAATTATGGTTTTTCAATTCCAATCAATAAGAATATCCATAATGAACCAATTAGAGAAACCATGTATAGAACGTACCCAACACAATGTAAATAACAAAATATAAAAAATAAATGTGTCAAATGATGTTGTAAATGATATTTTAAGGTGTTATAAACATTAATATTTTTCATTAAGATATTAGTAACACTCTTTTAACCGTTATACAAGAGATTAAAACACTTTTTATGTAATAAGAACCTAATGTAAGTGAATTCTTAACCCAATTTCCATTCTTCAGGTTAAACTTCTTGTTTATTCATAATTTGATATTAATATTTTTGGTGTGATAATTCTTTTGTTTATATTATGTTTCCCTATGTGTATTTATAGTGTATACACATATCCATTCTATTCTATTATTTCTCACTCCAATTATATTTGAATGGACATTCTTTTTTGAATACTTTTAAAACTATATTTAGTACATTTCAAAAGGATTGTTTTCTATATATGAATATGGCATGAGTAATTCCTTCTTATTTTCAAGATACTTTATTACCATGATATGTTCCTTAGACATTATTTATGTTGGTTTGATCCCATTATTGCTCAAGATATGATGGGTTGATCCCATTATAGCTCAAGGTATTTGTTTCAAGCCCATTATAGCTCAATATATAAAAGTTGAGCCCCATTATAGATCACCAATGCATTAGGTACTCCAGAGATAGAATTTGAAAAAAAAAAATTATTCCATGTATAAGGGTGAATGTAAGATATATATGTTAAATATGTCCCAAGGAAACTGCATGACGTTTCAATGCATATTAGTTTTTATGATTATGGGTTTTATTGGTTTTTATGTTATCACTTGACTAACTCTTTCTTTATTTATATCACTTACAATGTTTTATACTCATCACATGTATTTAAAAAAAATCATAGTATATAAGGATGGGTAAGAAGAATAAAGGAGTCGTGATGTTAGATATGGAGTGTTCTTAAATAAATCATGTTTTATGTTTTAATGTTTTATAGTTTTAAAAAAATGGATATTGTTTTAGTAGTATCCTCTTATTTGAATGTGATATGTAATGTATGTAATACATCCTACTTATTTAAAACAATAATACTGAAAAGATAATCACTATGTAATAATGTATGTTCATGTGTAAAATTCATGATTAAGAAACTTCCTAAGACTGGATCCTTATAGTTGGTATCAGATGATGTTTTAGATAACATTACGGGTTAGGATGATGTTAATATAATTCCATAAATGATTTTTACTCTATGATTATTTTGAAATGTTATATAATTTAAGGATAAAAATGTTTCTTCATCTATGTTATGTTTGTATAGAATGGTTTTTCATTAATGAAACATGGATGATTAAGTAGGAAGGAACTAAGAGGCTAATGTTTGTCCGAATCTGCATCCTAAAATGGTGGGAATTAGAAACAACCAGTTTGTGATGGAAATGGCCCAGTTGACTCAAGAAATAAAAGGGGGTGGTATCCATGATATAGATAAAGATAATCTACCACAAAAACATGTCTTTGTGGATCATTTTATGAGGCAACATCCTCCAACATTCAGCGGAGTCGCAGATCTAGTGATAACCGAAGGATGGATCAATTCTCTAGAAATGATATTTGATGTCATTGGATGTTTGGAATTTCAAAAGGGAATATGAGACATTTATCATTTTAAAGTTGAAGCCGATAAATGGTATTATCTGGTTAACAATACGAGAGAAATAGATGATCTTGACAGTCTGGAATGGGATGATCTTAAGAGTCTTTTATTGCAAAAATATTCTCACAAAACTATTCAACTCAGAATGGAGAAAAAATTTATGAAACTGAAGTAGAAAAATAATGATTCTATGGAAGCATATGAAGTTAATTTTCAAGACTTTCTATGTATGTACCATATTTCACTCAGTATTTCGATAGTAAAATTAAATGATTTTACTCTTGTTTGAAATTGTTTTTGTGAAGAGATTTGGCTTCACGAGAGTAAATAAGATATGAGAGGATTTTTTTGTTGAGATGAAAAAGATGAGATTGAATTTTTTGACACATATCTTCCTAATGATGAAAAGAATAAGAAGTAGTTGAGTTTTCAAGAATTGGGGAAGAATTCTTCAAAAAATTCTGGAGGTTAGAAAATGAATATCCCTTCTAGTGAAAAGTGTTGTAAAATGAATCCTGGTTAATATCTTGTAAATTATAATAAATGAAACTGATGTGAAAAGTTTGGACACATGTCTCGTGAGTGTAAGAAAAATGATCCAAAAATTAATGAGAAGTCGATGGTGAGATGCTTTAACTGTAAGGAATTGGGTAATTTTGCTAATGTTTGCTTGAAGATAGTTACACAAGTAGGAAATCAACAAGATTAGAAGAAGAAAGGTTTTGTAAAATCATTTTCAACCACTTAAAAATATATTTATCCATCCAATGAGGTGGTATTTGGTACATTTATTGTTTTTACAGATTTTACAAATGTGTTTTTTGAGTCAGGGTCTACACATTCCCTCATTTCTGAGAAATTTTTGGAAAAATTTTGAATTCAACCTCCAAAAATTAAACCATATCTCTTGGTAAAAACACCTTGAGGAAATATTGTGGAATTATTTTTTAGAATCTACCTATCCATATATGTTTATTGATTTTATGTGAAAACCATGTTTTTTTCATCTAGTAGAGTTTATGTTATTCTGGGTATGGACTAGATTTATTTTTATCACGCTATGATAGATTGTAGAGAAAAAATTTTGTTTTTTAGAAATAATTCCACATTTGGTAAAATAATGTACCCATACCATTAATAACATATTAGGATACCAAGAAATAGATAAATGGTTGAAATAAATGTTATCTTGCCCGCATTTTTTAATATAAGGGAACTCTCTATAAAAATGATGTGCCCATGATAAATGAATAATTGAAAGTTTTTCCTGGTGATTTTTCTTATGTTATTTCTAATAGAGAGTTTGATTTTACTATTGACTTTATTTTTGATGCTAATAAAATATCTAAACCCCCTTATCTAATAGCCCAAATGGATCTTCTGCAATTAAAAAAATTTGTTATAAGAATTATTAGATAAAGTCTTCATCCGAACTAGAACTTCACCATGTGAAACTCTTTCCTTGATTGTTAAGAAAAAATATGGTTCAATGATACTTTGCATTGATTATAGAAACATGAATAACAATACTGTTAAAAACAAATATCCTTATCCTAATATTGATGATTTATTTAATCCGATCTAGGGAGTGCAATATTTTTCGAAGGATGGCATGAGGTCTGGGTACCATCATTTGAATTTAAAGGATAAAATCATCCCAAAGATAGCGTTCCATATTATATATGGTCATTATGAATTTGTAGTTATAACTTTTGGGTTAACTAATGCACATGTTGTATTTATATAACTTATTAATAGAATATTTTGTGCGTTATTGGATATGTTTGTGGTTGTGTTTTTGGATGACATTCTGGTATATTATTAAAGTAAAGTGGAGCAATAAAATCATCTAAGGCTGGTGTTGGAAAATGTAAAAGGAAAGAAATTGTATGAAAAATTCGGCATGTGTGATTTTTGGTTGCAAAATATTTTTTTCTTAGGAACATTGTAAATAAGGATGGAATAACAGTAGATAATTCCCAAAAAAGTGGTTGATTAATTGACAATACCTACAAATTTTACATATATTTTTAGTTTTCATGGATTATCAAGTTATTACGGACGATTTGTGAAAAACATTTCATGGTTATCAAGATTTCCAACTAAGTTAACATGAAAAAGGGTTTAGTTTGTTTTGACAGAACAATGTGATGTTTTTTTTCAGGAACTAACGAAAATATTGGTGGATGCTCCAGTTTTTTTCTTTCCTTCCTGAAATGGAAAGTTTCCCATCTACAGAGATGCGTCAATGAAGGGAATTGGTTCTATTCTGATACACAATTATTAGGTGATTTCTTATGCTTCAAGTCAACTAAAACCTCATGAATGAAATTATCCAACACATGATTTAGAATTAGAAGGTGTGGTTTTTTCTTTGAAAATTTTGAGGCATCATTTATACAGAACATAATGTCAAATATATACTAACCATAAAACTATTAAGTATATATTCACTCAGAATGAATTAAACATGGAGAAAATAAGATGGATTGAACTGATAAAGGATTATGATTGCATGATTAATTACCATCCAGAAAAAGAAAAATAAATTGGAGATGCCTTGAGTTTAAAACATCATGCATCATTAATCATGTTACGTTTAGAACATGATCCCTTGATAATTGATTTGATGAATTTTGGTTTAGATGTTATTGGTTTAGGGAGTACAAATCTATTGTTTCAAGTTTCAGTGTATTCATCCTTATGAGACAGAATTATAAAATCACAGAAGGAAGACCGTGAGCTGTAAAAAATTGTAGAATTGGTTAAATTTGTTATGTTTTAAGAATTTAAACTTGATATAGATTATGTTTTAAGATTTGGAAAAAGGTTGTGTGTGCCTTGTGATTCCCAGTGAAAGAAATATTATTTTGTGAAGATTATAGTTCTCCATTTTTAGTTCATCCTAGAAGTAATAAGATGTATATAGAACTTCAAGAGTAATACAGGTGGGGTGGGATTAAAAGGGATATTTCTGATTTTAATATGAAATGTTTGACATGTCAATAGGTTAAAGAAGAGAGGATGTTAATGAAGGGGGTGCTTCAACCTTTTCCAATGCCAGAGTAGAAATGGGATAATATATCAATAGACTTCATGGTGGGACTACCTAAGAATTATCAAGGTAACAATGCGATTTGGGTTATTGTTGATCAAATGAAAAAATCTGCACTTTTCCTTTCTATTCAAGATATAATGTCGTTGGATCAACTTTATCGATTGTACCTCAAAGATATTTTCAGTTTACATGGTGCTCCTCTTTCCATTGTATCTAATTGGGATCTGAGGTTCACGTTTAACTTTTTGAATGGGCTTCAAAAGTTGTTGGGCACAAAATTAAATTTCTTCATAGATTTTCATCCTCAATCATATGGGCAGTCAGAAAAAATGATTCTGAAATTGGAGGTTATGTTTTGAGCATGTTCAATTGAATACCAAGGAAGTTGGGAAGAGCATCTTTCTTTAGTTGTGTTTTCTTAAAATAACAGTTTTCATTCCAGTATACATATGGAACCATCTGAGGCACTGTATGGGAAGAGGTGTCAGACACCATCATTTTGGAATGAGGTCAGTGAAACAATGTTGATGGCACTAGAATTAGAAGAGGTAGTGGCTGAAAAAGTGAAGATGATCCAGAAACACATGAGGACATATTAGAGCAGACAGATAAGTTATGTGGATAACAGAAGTAAAGACTTCACTTTTGACGTAGGTGATAATATTTTCCATAAAATATATCCTTGGAAAAGTGTGATGCGTTTTGGTAGGAAAGGAATGCTAACTCATCGATTCAACAGTCCTTTTGAAATATGAAATAAAGATGGATCACTTGCATATATATTAGCTTTGACTCCATGTTTATCTCAGGTAAATAATGTTTTTCATGTTTTGATGTTGAGAAAGTATGTTCCAGATTCATCACATGTATTAATCCCAGATGCAGTTCAGCTGGAAGAGAACCATTCTTATCAAGGGAAACCAGTTCAGATTCTTGATCCAAGGGAATAGGTATTGCAGAATAAGGTAATCCACAAGGTAATGGTTTTGTAAAGAAATCACATGGTTGAAGAGGCAACATGGGAATCTGAAAATGAAATGAGGTAAAGGTGCCCACACTTGTTTAATTAGTATACAAAATTACAAGAAAACAATTTCTAGAAGGTGGGGATAATGTTACACCCCAAGATTTTATAAAAATAAATTTAAATGCATGAATTTTTTTAAGTATATATTTATAAGTAGCCTTTAAACATATTTTTTCTATATCTATGTTTTGAATTTCAAAAAATAGTCATCTACAATTGTGTTCAATATGTTATTTAGAGTCTCAAAGAACCAAATTGTTTTGTGGGGAATTGTAACATACCCTTATGAATAGTAATATGAATAGTTATATAACCCTAATGAATAGTAATTATTATTATCATTTTATTTTCTTTAGGCTTTATGATAATGACATTTTGTTTAATTTTTTAATGTGATATAAAAATAGTTTTAGTTTTAAAATTTTAATTTATTAATAAGGTGTTATTTTTTTAAAAATTAAATTAATAATATTTATAAAATTATTTTCAAAACATTTTGTGAATTTTTTAATTCTACACGTCGAGAAAGGGTAAGGGTTATTTTTTGGAATTTTTCTAAAATTTTATAATTTTGGATGAATAGTAAAATACAATTCAATACGATAAATGCTAAATAATTAATTTACTGCATCATAGGTGACGTTGGGCTGATACAAGACCACTTTTTTCGAACTCACATTCCATTATTACTATATTGGGTCACATGAATTAATTCTATTAATATTATTGATAAAAAATATTATAAAAATGATTAAAATAATGAAAAAGACCTCCTCTCTTCCACTATAAATACCACCCTCATTCCCCTCTTCCTCCCACAGATCTCAAGCCTTGATCATTCTAATTTCTACAAAATTCCCTCCTTAATAAATTTCCCCACGTCTAAGACCAGCTGGTCTCACCCAAAGGAATAAATCAAAGTCCTTAAGGATGATCTCAAGGAGAAGAGATCAAGATGTAAGAAATACTCTTCCTTTTTTGGTGTTTTTCATTCCTTTCCTTTCCTTTTAATACAATATCTTTCCCTCCTCTTATCCAAGAGGAATGAAAGATCCATAATCTAGTATATTCTATATATTATCACATTCATGAACAATTAATCATCATTATTTTTCTTCCATCCCACTAAATCAAAGATTAAAAACATTGTTCACGATGTGTCAAATTACCGACATCGTGAACGATGTGATTTTAATTTTCCTTAATTCATTCTAGTCTGGTCATGAAACCATTTTAATGGTTGAACCAGGTTATAATATCCATATTATGTCTCATCCATGGTTCTATAATTATTTTTTACACATGGTTTTAATTTATAAAACAAATGAGTTCTTTACGATCAAAGATTCATCAAAATAACCTAAACAAATATCAATAATGTTTTAAATAATGAATCATCCTCATGTCAAGGTTCAATATAAAAAATTGTATAATTTATGATTATAGAAATATATAAATACCATTCCAATCTAATTATATATTTTCATTTCCTATTGAAAAGAATATCCATCATGAAACGATCATATAAAGCATGTAAAGAACGCACCAGACACAATGTAAATAACAAAATATTACAAATAAATGTGTCAAATTATGTTCTAAAAGTATCATATAAGGTGTTATAAACATTAATATGTTTCATTAATATATTAAATTTTTTTTAACTAGTATAAAGGAGGTTTAAACACTTTTTAAGAAAGAAGAACCCAAGGTAAAAGAATTATTAACCCGATTTACATTCTTTGGGTTAACCTTGTTCTTTATTAATTACGTGGTATTAAGATTATTAGTGTGATGATTTTTTTGATTATATTATGTTTTAATATGTTTATTTAGAGTGTATACACATATAAATTCTATACTATTAATTCTCACTCCAATTATATTTTAAGTGACTTTTTTTAAATCCTTTTAATCCTCTATTTAATAAATTTCAAAAGGATTGTTTATTTATATATGTATATGGAATGAGTGGTTTCTTCTAATTTTCATGATAATTTATTACCATTATATGTTCCTTGGAAATTATTTATGTTGTATTGAGACTATTATATATCAATATATGTTTGGTTGAGCCCATTACAGCTCAAGGTTTGTTGGGTTGAGCCCATTATAGGCCAAAATATAACAACTGAGCCCCATTATATCTCTCCAATTCATTTGATACTATGGAGATTGAAGTTCACCAAAAGGTTCTTCCATGTTTAAGTGTGAATGTAATACTGATATGGTAAATATTTTCTGAGGCAACTACATGACGTTTCTATGAATTTGAGTTTTTATGATTGTGGGTTTTATTGGTTTTTAGGTTATCACATGACTAATGCTTTATTTCTTTATATAATTTTCTAAGTTTCATACTAATAACATGTTTTAAAAAAATTACAGGATATAAGGATGGGTAAGAAGAAGAATGGAGTCATGATGTTTTATTTGGGGGGTTGTCAAACAAATCATGTATTATGTTTTAATGTATTATATTTTGAAAAAAATGGATATTGTTTTACTATTATCCTCTTGTATGAATGTGGTATGTCATGTATGTAAGATACCATAATTATTTAAAAATATAATCCTAAAAATATCATCATTTTGTAATAATGTATGATTTTGTGTAAAATTCAAGATTAAGTAACGTCTTAAGGCTAGGTATTTATATTTATTCACAATGACAAAAAAATCTAAAAAATATATTTCCTATGAAGACTCAAAAAATTAATATTTTATAAGTTTTATAAGAATATTATATTAGTAAAGAGGATTCTGATTTTTTTTTGAAAAAGTAATTTCACAACATTTTTTATGTGTGAATAATGGTAAGGGATATTTAATGGAAATCAATATTATGAGTTATTTAATGGTTGAACTATTGAAATGTATGTATCCAATTAACTGAAGTAAAATGAATAAGATGATGATGATAATGATGTTCAAAACCCTCAATATTTCTCTTGGTATTAAACTATAATATTTTGAGTTGAAATCCATTATTCAAATTTTATTGATAATAAAATCTGTAAATTATAAGAAATAATTTTTCTACCAATTTTTCATAATGGTGATAGTAGGGAAGACGATAAAAAATTTGAATATTCTAATATAGTGGATTACTATCATTCACTAAACTGAATTAATAAGTGTTAAATAGTGATGCTTTTCATGGTTTTAGAGGTAATAAATAAATGGAGATATAGTTTTTTTGAATTGATAACTCAATTATTTCCCATTGAAGATCTCATAAATATTTAAGGAGATTAAAAATTAAAAGGTAGTAAATTTATCTTTAATAATAGTTTTTTTATTTGTATACATAAATATTAATGGTTGATAATAAAAATTGATGAGGTGATTAAATTTAATTCTAATAATAGATAATTAAATGTTAAATTAGAATACATACTGTTAATGTCAAGGATAAAAAATATTGATATTTTTCTATTTGATGATGGTCAATGTGGGAAATAAACTATATTATATAAATATAATATTAAAATATCCATAAAGGATGTTTGGAAAAGATAAAATGTTAATAAAACTAAAAGTGTTAAATTTTAAAAGATTTACAATAATAAGGTGGACAAGAAAAGTCAAAATTAAATAGAAAATAATGATATTATAATAATTAATAGAAAGAATCATTCAATTTTTTTGGGGTAGAAGGTAATATTTTTAGGAAAAAACATGATAATTCTTAGAAATATAGATATTATAGTAATATAGAAATAAATTATTAAATACCTAAAAATTGAATTTTAATTACGTATATAATGTAGTATTGAATATATAATAATGTGGTGAGAGTTGAAAAAATATTCTTTCCTAAAACAAATCCAAAATTGATTATCAAAAATAGAAATAATAGAAGGTGTTAATGTTGAGAAATGATAAAAAAATATGGAATATACTAGTTTTATATATAATATCGATGGTTTGGGAACATGGAATGTGTAGTTTAGTTTAATTACCAACATTCCCATTATTCTAGTGGTTTTGGTATATAGATATAAAACTGGATTATGACTATTGAAGAAGAGAAATGAATAATATAAATGAAATTTCATTACTAAATAATGATAAAAAATATCAAAAATTGGAGTGCATTAGAATATAGTACTAACCTAGTTACTCAAAACAAGAATGTAATATATTTTTTCTAACAAAAATTTGTATGAATGACAATTATAAAAAATATAACAATAATGATAGTGGTTACGAAAAATATTTCTTTTTTACTTAAATCACGAAAAAGATAATGTACATAAATTTTGGATAGTAGATTTTTTTCATATGTGAAATGAGTTATAAATAAATTAATTGATATTGAAAAGTGAAAATAAGGAATATTGTCCTTTTGAAATTATGGTTCAGAAAGAATTCAAGGAGTTTGATGTTATTGATTGAAATTGATATCTTGATGTCTGACAACTTATTTTCTGTTTATGGGATGAATCAAATTTTATTATGTGTATATCATCACAATTGTTAAGTTGGTGATATTGTTCTCTGAAAATATATGTTTATGATGATGATTATAACATGTCAATAATATTGTAAAGAGTACATTGACTAATGGTAAACATGTTTCACGTTTGTGGTGATACAAATGTATTCAAGCTTTATTTAAAAGAGGATTATTAGTTTTGGAATTGAAGGATTCACTTTCATAACATAAGAATATTGACATTTATTACTCGATTAAAGAATTTTCCTTATGTTCCTATACTAAATTGATAATTAAACTAGATTTCATCATCATTTTTTTTAAAAAAACTATAATTTTTATTCTATATATTTTAGATTATAGATTCAAACATACCATCATTTAGATCTCATTTACTTATACTATTATGGGTTTATGAAGAATAAATTTGGATGTGGAAAGAAGTAATTTCTTTTGTTTATTTATTATTTTACTCACAAAATATGAATTATATTCATTAATTATATATTATAGGCTCTGAAATTGTTGATGTATTTTAGAATTTGTATTGAGAAGGATTCTGGTTAATTTTTAATGAAAATATAGTGAGTAAATATTTCTTAATTTAATATCTAGTCATTTTATGACTATATTAGAATGAATTTTGTTCAAAATTAACTCATTAAACCCAACACTCCAATATAAAATTTATTCCATAAATATAATAATAAATGGATGTTGGAGATGGATCACACAATATTGATATGTCATGACACATCTCAATATTTATAGAGTCATGTAATTGGAATGATGTTTAATATTAAAAAACATTTTTTTTGACTAATGATATATGTTTAGCCATAAGATAATAATTATAATAATTCCCCATTTTTGAATTATTTCTAGGTTGTTTTCTATGCTTCTATAATCGATGTGAATGGTAGAAATTATTGGATGTTTGAGAAGATATTAATTGATGGTATCATCTTAAATTTTTCTCTAATGTTAAAAGGAACATGATATTAAAATAATGTGAAATGAAATATTATGGATACTATTGATATAATTGTTATTTAATTCCTTAATAATTTAAATAATTATCAATAAGCATGTTCGGAAAGTGATGATGATAAAGCTGCTTTTTTAGATGTACAGAAACAGTTTTGAAAAAAAATTGAGTCAAGAGTATGGGATTAATGTGGATGAAAATTCAAACATTTAATGTGATGAAAACAGTATTTTTTTCTCATATAATGCTGAGAAATTTTTTTAATCCCTAAATTTCATTTAAGAATAATGATAAGTGGTTCATATTTGAAGAACATTCACGACCACAATACATACATCACTATTTGTTCATCATGAACCATGAAATTTGAAAGATGATTTAGGGGACCAAGATTAGATTTATTATTATAGTAAATAATTAAACCATATAGAAAACAATAAAACATTATAATTTGTACCCATTCTAATATAATTTTTTTAAAAAAATGAATCTCTCATAACTAGATAAATGAAATTTGAGTATATATTAAGAACATGGAAATGAAACTATAAAAAGGGTACCCACAATTTCATGTAATTGATTTTAATGAGGCATTAAATATGATGGTTAAGATTATGTAAAATTTATTATTTATTATAACTTCAGTATAATAGGAAAATTATTTTCCAAAATAATGCCAATTCTTCCTTGCATAATGTAGATTTGGAAGAGTGAGGATATATTAAGAAAATATATGGTTTCATGCTTACAAAAGCTAAAATAAAGGTTTATAGATTGTATAAGGCCTTATATGGGTTCAAAAATCCATAAAATAATGCTATTTCATGTTATATACAAGCATAAAGACTCTAATATTCATGAATAGTAAAGTAGAAAACAATATCTGCATCGAGGTAGCAGAAGAGGTATCTTGAATAGTAAAAACTTATGTGGATGATATGATTCATGTGAGAAATAAACATGGATCTTATAAAAATATAAGTATTAATGAATATTTTTTTTATGATTCCCATTATTAGAAATTCAAGTTACTTTTTGGAATAAAAATTTCACAAAGAGGATGATCATATCCTTCTCAAGAGAATAATTTTAATGTATTTCTATATAAAGTTGTCATGGAATATTCAAATCCATTTTCTAATATTAATTTGTTGGGATTCCAAATTTTTAATGGTGAAAAATAAATAAAGTGGATTCAAGATAATTTTCATATAAAATTGGGTGTTTTATTTTAAGAGTTTCAAAGATAGAATGTTGTGTATTTGATTACATTATTTTCTATATATCAGAGTTTAATAATGGAATATCATTATATTACTGGAACAGTATATATAGATTATATCCACTTATAACAGGCTTTGGAACAACATATAATAATAGTTTTAATAATGATTAAATTGGATATATATATATAATAATATTGGGATTTATATATAGATGATCAATGTTAAACATATAGAATATATTTATTTTCGATTCAATGGTGGTTATGTTGGAACACAAAGAAACAATTTATATTCACCATGAGAACTATTGAAGTAGAATATGTGGATTCAAAGAAATATATAACCCAAATGTATTTAATGAAGATAATATTTGAATATTATAAGGAATTGATGTTGCTGTAACTTTTTGGTTGTGATAATAAAAGTCCCATTAAAAAATAAATAACATTGTTTTTTATCTCTATTATAGAAAATTTATATAAAATATTTCTTTATCATATAATATATAAATAAAAATGTGCTAAAAAATGAAATTATCCCAAAAAGTGGAAAATATATGATTTACTTCCTAAATTTTAGCTAAAGTGTTCATTTAAATGATTAAGGTTGGTTATGGAAGTTTAAACATATAACTCTTAAGGATAAGGTAGATTGATTTTATCCCCTATCTCACATTCTCATTAGATACTTTTTCAGATGTGGTGAAATAAAATATATATATTTACTTCTTTTTAACTATTAATGTGTTAAAAAAATAAGAAAAAATAATAATATTTATTATAATCCAAATATATCAATTTTTCCTAATATATTATATGCCTATTAATTATAGCAAGCATATAGTTAGAGAGTGTTTTCAAAATTATCATCCCATGATTTCAATTTGTGTGTGTGTAAGTTTTTATATATTTGGGAGCCATTCTAATAGTGTTTGGTGAGAAGAAATAATAGAACTTCTTAGTCATGGTTTCAATAAATAGTTTTAAGGATTTGAAGAATAATTTTATTGTATTATCAATTGGAATAAATTAATTTCAATGTTTGTAATGAAAATGGCATTTGTGACTGATATTTATAGTTTGATATTTTTGTTTAGGGTTATGGATTCATAAACTGAATTCAATCAATATTTTATGTAATTATATAAAAATGATTCATTACTATGATTAATTAGTTTAAAATTCAATAATGTTACTTGGATAAAAAAAATCCTTATGGGAAGATTGTTTATCTCAGTGATTTTTTAGGAGATTTTTTATACAATGAAGAAGTAGGTGAAATATAATCTTATTATGTCCTTGGGAATGATTCTGAAATCTAGGCAATATTTTTTTTATATACTTATATTTGAAAATATATCCTCTAACATATCGTACTTATCGTAAGAATATGATCTGGAAAGATGATGTGGTAGGTATGTTCATTGTGTTGGAATTAGTTTTAAATGAGTAAATAATATTCAAGATCCCATATTATATTGTATTTTACGTCATTTTAATAAAAAATATAACTGTATAGTTTTATGAAAGTGTTTTTGATTTTTTTAAAATTATTATAATTTTTTTGAGTTTATCAAACATGTAAATAATCAAAAAAGGAACATACTTTACTCAATATATAATGTTTTTATATATTATTAGTCTTCAGTTTGAAAATTAGAAATAGAGTTCTCCTTAATATAATATTCTAGGTTTTTGTATGAAGAGGAGTTGAAAAATTAATTAAAAATAATGTTACTTGTTCGATTTTTATTTTTAATAAATATCATATATTTCTCAAGATAACAAATGATTAAATTAGAGAATACTTCTTTAAATATGTACTATTTTTTAAAGATAGACATGTCTTCTTAATAGATAAATATGAAATTTTGTGGAAATATGTAAGATATTGTGGTTGAATGAATCATTGGGAAGACCTCGATATAAGGTCAATATGTATGTTTTTTTTAAATAAAATGATATTTAATCTTTTCAAAGATGTGAATGATTTAATATTTGATATTTTATATTATAATCTAATGCATAAGATATTTTTAAAATAAAAAATATTAAATTTAAAATATTTAATAGGGAGATCCAAAAATTAATCTGAGAATTCCTATAAAGAATTTAATAATGTTATATTCATATAAATGTTTTTACATAAGATGATATTGATGTTGGTACATAATGGAACAAATACCATGAGTGGAATTAATGGTTCATGAATTTGGAAATTAAATGTTCACCATGTGAAAATAATTATTCCCTTATATCATTTTGATTTAAAGAGAAGTAGATAATCATTTAATCATGATTTTAATTATTAAAAGTTACTTTTCATTTTTTCATATTAGTAAATATGGAATGTTCCAAGGATAAATATATTTTTCTCAGAATGATGAAGGAGTTAAGGATAACTAAACAACCACACAATAAAAGATAATGTTATAGTATGATTCTTTTTGTTTATACTATGACATATTAAATGAATTTTGATGAAGAATATATTTTCATTAAAATTTAAATTTAAAATTTTTATTTCTATGTAGTGAATTGTGAAACTACTATAATTAAATATGTTATCCAAATATATGAAAATATTTTAATGGGAATTGAAATAAAAATTATTCATTGAGGGGTAGTTTGATTGGTAAAGAGCATAATACATATTACTATTTCACTATAAGTGATGTTTAAGAATATGATGAAGAATAATAAGCACAATAACAAATAGATGTATGTATATTCATATCATAGACTCTTATTATTAAAACATATATGATATCATTGATTTGTGAAGAATAAAATTATAAAATTTGGACACATATTGAGTAACATAAGTATAGGATAAACCAAACTCATTTAAAATACAATAGGATGATACATGAGTCTATATATTCTAAAAAGATTAGAAAATCTTATCATGTATGAGCTAATCATTTATATTTGTGAACATTATAATAATATTTTCTACTTAATTTGTTTTTTCAATAGTACGTGTGATAAGAACATAATTATTATAATTAATAGGTAAATAATTTTGAATAAAAAATAATCAAAAAATGAATTAAATTCACTGATTCCCCTCCCCAACATAGTAAATTATCCCTTATCACGATGGCCATTTTTAGGGGTTTTGTGGTTTCTCTAGATTTTATGTAAAACCATCTAATAAAAATTTATTTTTATGGTACATTTTTCTTATTTTTTTATTCCCTTATATAGAATTATTTAAATAGTGGTTTAGTTTTTTATGTATTTTAGCTATTGTTAGTTTGGTCGACATTATATTTGGAAGTTCTTATCTTATTTTTTATGTAATTATAATAAATTAATTCACCCTAAAAATTTATCTATAATATTTTACTACTCTTTATTTATATTTATCATTAAAAATCATTCTAATATGGTTATATTTTATACCCTCATCACTTGTCAATATCCTATGAAAATCAAGAATGGACATTAGGCCTTGTGATGTGTCAACCCAGGGGATGTGGATGGTCGGCCCATGTTGGTTCAAGAAAAAATTGTAATAGACATGTACTATTATTTTTAATTTTTTTATAAATAGAATATGGGTTCATTGGAACTCAATATGAGGGTCATGATATGGTTATTGGTCACCATATTTCATGATTAAACATGAGTTTACAGGGGATGTTGGTAAGTAGGTCTTGCATTTGGGTTTCTGTTTTTAAATATATCTATAATATATTTTTTTCATTTGATTATATTTTGAAATAATTTGATGTAATATATGTTATTTATATTTATTATATTTATGAATGAAATGTAATAATAATTATAGAGGATTAGTTAGTATAAGTTCTAAAAACTGTTGTAGAAATCATGAAACTACATGAGAGGACAATCTAGTGACTATCACATGTTTTCCCCATGATCTTTTGAACTATTCAAAGACATGAAAAAAATTTATATGTTCATCTCAATCCTTTTCATTTATAAAATATTTAAAAAAATTTCTAATCACTTCATATTGATTTATGAGAGTTTATCGTGGTATTTGTGTAATTTTTCATTTTAAATTAATATTGTAATTCTTGTTAAATTGTACTGTATCATGTTATAAAGGTTATGATTCATGTGTGAAATAGAGTTTATAACTTTTAAAAAAAATTATTCATATAAATGTTTACAAAGGTTATATTAAAATTATTTTCTAAACTATATGTAATATCTTATAGTCTGATATTGTGTGATTTGGAATTAACAGGTCATATTATTTTGTATATTATTTTAAAAAGTTTGTCCTCTTTATTTGATGTGTGTACTATCAATTGACGTAATTTTGATTTTCATTTAATATTTGGTTTTGTTTATTGATATGTGGTTTCAATCATGAAATGTTTGTTTTTTAATTTTTTAATCTCTTTATAGTGTGTATCTAAGAAATGAGTGAAAGTATTATTGAATATTCTTATCGAGAGGTTCCTTTTAGATTGTCCCATATTATAGTCTTCTTATAATTACTTTTATTTATGACTCTATTCAGAATCATAGTGGAATATTAGAGCCTATTAATTATCGACACGATAACTGAATATATGAATATTTATATCAACATCGTCCCATCATTCATGTTTACCATAGTACATATAATGTAATCCAGTGGATAATCTGAGTTTAGAAAATATTTGATTCTTTGGAAACACTTGAATCATTGTTTGGAATGGTTGATATATGAATTTTATAATGAAATAATTAAAAATTGTGTGAGAATATATTTCCAATTCAAATGAAATAAAACTTTTATTATGCATCCTTAAAGGAAGTGATCATTCAATGGAATAATCTAGAACATTCAAAATTTTAGAATTTAATAGAGTTATTGTTCCTCATGTAGGTTATTGAAATGACTACGTATAATGGTAAATATTTTTTTATGTTTTTATTTTTTAGACCTAAATTATTCTCTATGATATTTTAAAATATCAATTATTCGAGAGGGGATTTGATTCAAACCTATATTACATGGTATTATTGTCCATTATAAACACATTCAATTAAGTGATTGATAATTCAATATATATATATGGATGAATGTTGTAAGAAAATATATAGTTATTTGTTCCACTTCTCCATCTATCCTAAGAAATAGTAATCTACTTTTAATGGGTTGTATAAAAATAAACTTGAGATGGGTTACTACAGTGATGTAAATTAGATACATTGATCCCTTATCTCTTCTCATCTCTCTTAAGTTTCTTCTATAGTGATATTATTTATTTTAGTCCCTCCTAACATTTATCACCAAAGATCAATCTTCAATGTGGTCATTTGGGTAATCAACAAATGATATATAAATTTAATTATTTTTTATGGAAAAAAGTATTTCAAATATTAATGTGAATCTGGGTAGTATTTTATCATATTATAACTTTAGTATAAATTCATGTTTTTTATATAATATTACATATTTGTATTTATTAATTCATTTTCTTCATTTATCTCCCATTATATGATGACTATTATTTCATTATAGACTTATACTCTACATAGTTGTGTGTCTTTTCGGAAATAGTTTTCATCCTCTTCATTGTATTCTCTTATGGTGGTATTAATTTTTTTTGGATTATCCATTATAAGGGGAATATTTTCATTGTAGCTATACCCAAAACATGTCATATATAATTAAAAAACCACTAATGTTACATATCACCAAAATCATTTGTTTCAATGTTTTATGTTACTTTAAAGGTCATGGGTCAAATTTAGAGATGTTATATATAATTCTTGAAAAACAATTTGATGACCATGACCTAAAAAAATAAATCTGGTGTTAAATAGAAAGTATTTTCAATCTATTTTTAGACCAATTGAAGTGACACAAACATAACCATATATAATTATAATATTAGAAAAAAAGTATTTACTGACCGTCATATATATTCCATTTTTTATGAGTTTATAGAGAAATAAAAATACATTATCATAAAAAACTCATTATATTCACATCAAATGTGATTTTTCCCAATAAACCTATGAATCATTATTTAAAAATTATTAATAAAAAGAAAACAAATATTTTTACACAAAATACACACGTCTCTACATTTCATATATAATGCACATATTTACGACCTTGAGAAATATAAACCTAAGAATGGTGATATCAATTGATAAATGAGGAGTATTGTACAATAAACTCTATCAAGGAATAAATAGCACATGTATATTATGGATGTAATAACTACTAATTAAAAAATTTAATATAACTGAACTGATGAGCATGTAATATATTCATATATAACATAATATTGTAATTAATCATAGGATAAACAACAACTACTTTCATTTTAATCTAATACATTACACAAAATTTCACAAACATAATTTTATTTGGCCTTATTCAAAGGCAATATACACAAATAGGTCAGAATTACAATGAAGACCCAACTTCAATGTCTATTTAGACTTATTTATACACCAAGGGGATTTATATATTCTGTCCCCACCCTTCAAAAAATAAATATAATTCATTCATCATACAATGGAACGAATAAATAATAATATAAATTAATCATGCATTAATATTCAATAAATATAGGTATTGATAAAACCAGTATATATATTATTAATATATACCAAATAAATAAATGGAATAACATTCTTGGTAAATACTATTCAAACAAAAAATATATAAAATAATATGTATATGGTAAATTAATTACTATAACATAAAATATAAAAATAGTTGGAATGATATAGAATATGTTATAGAAATTAAAGAATATATACATGATTCAAATAGAAAATTCATGAGAGAGATGGAGAGAGAATGATGAGAGAAACCTTACGAAGAGGGTGGGGAATAAATTTTAAATTCAATGGTGAATTTGTGGGGTAATACATGAAACATAACTAAAATATGTATAGACCATTTAGAGATTGAAAGGAATGTTAAATATGGATTATAAAAATAAATTTGAAAAATATTTTTTAACATTCTTGTGAAAACGATCATCAATGTCAAATTCAAAAATCCATTTCATGTGGTAAAAATAGTACATTAGAAAATTTGACTTAAAAATAATTTGAAACAATAGAACTATGATAATAAATTATTATTACAATTTTAAATGTAGTTGGGAAGATAAAAATATAAATATGTGGAATATAATGACTTCATTTATTCTTCAAAAATATCTAAACATTTTTGTTAAAGTGACATGATCATAGAATAGTGGGAATGATATATTCATTAAAACCCTATAGAGTCTTTGATGGGATAATTTTCTAAAACAAATTAAATATTTTGTAAAGATATAGAATCTATATACATTAAAAATAAGATTCACTTCACATATTTTTAGGGAAAGTAAAAATTGTCACGTGTAGAGAATTGTAAAATTATTTTTTAAAAGTTATTTTTTAATAAAATTTAATATATTATTAAATTAAATTAGTAAATAATTTTTTATATATAAGAACATTATTTATTCTATATAATGAATATCTTAATATAGTAAAAATATTATGGACTTTAAAAAATTGAGATAAGGTCGAGTAAACATTCAATAATTTGTTTACCTAATTTATAAATCAATGTGAGGTGAAATGTAAAGAATACTATAAACCCAAAAATTTAATAGGGAATATAATAAAATAAAAAGATTGGGTGGAATAAACAATTAAACCCTGATGTTATAGAATAATGGTTGTTACATATTGAAACTAAATTAATGTAAAAAAACACTTACAAATTTGGTAATGAATTAAACAAAGGAAAATTAAAAGGGAGACTTAATTTAGAGGAAAAAACCAACAATAAAAAATTATTTTAGTTATAGTAAATTAATAAGACAGAATTTATACCATAAAAATGTAAATTGGTTTATAATAAGAAACATGTCTCAAGGAATTGAAAAAGAGACAAATAACTGTTACCCAATGTCTGAACTCACACGGTGTGAGTGTGTGTGTAACCTCTTAAATAAATAAATTTAGTTTATTAAATACTTCTTTCAAAACCATTTTTCTATAATTTTTTTACATTAATTATAATATTCCATTAGTTATTTGTACAAGATTTTTCTCTCAACAATAAAATGGTGTTGGTCGATCAATTTATCTTAAATTTAATAGATATATTTACCATAGTTAAAGGAGTTATAATATAGTTGTATCATGTAAAAAAGTTTAGTGATTTATTTTATTTATAATTCTTGTACAACTATACAATATAATTGGATTCCAAAAACAGATTCAAATTAATTAAATTGTTTTCTTTATGATATATTTAGGTAGATAAATTTACAGTAACCATTTATTGATAAAATTATAATTAGGGTTCCTCAATTACCTTTACATTAAATTTTCATATGGTTAATTTTGTATGTATTTTTTCAATACATTTTTAGAACCATGCATGTATATTGGGGATGAAAAATAAATTATACCCTTCATATAGGCATTAGTCTAACCATAACACGAGAAACATTTTAATTCACATTGTAATGAGAGGAAGATAGAAAATATTTGTTTAATTATATTATTAAATTTTGGTATACTAATGATATTGACATTACTCTATTGCGATTAGTATAATAGTTTTGTAGGAGGTTGAAAAAGATTGAATCATGAAAGTGCTTGATTAAAATAATTAAATCTTTTATTGATATTACCCTTTATAAAACTCTCTAAGACATGATATATTAATCTTTTGGTTAGATCGTCACCTATTTGATTTTGGAAATAGGTCTTCATAGTGGTTTTTACAGATTTTCTCCATGCTAGGTGTGAAAACCTCAGATTTTAGATATATTTATCCTTAAATAAGCATTGTGTTGATATATTATTTCACACACAATACCAAAATAAAATAAGTCAAGATATATTAGAAGAATATTACAAAGAAAAATTAATAATATTATAACATCTATTAAATAAAAATATTATATTAAATTATAAATTTATATAAAGAAGGATTAAAAACACTTTTTTGATAAAATGGAATGCTTCAATAAAAGAAGTATTTCATTATATACTGTATCTAATTTAAAAAATAAATTTTATAATTTTATAATTTCAAATTTATAAAATAAATACCATTAGTTTTGAATTCAGTGTGTCAAAAACTTCTAAAGGTGAATTTATGATATGTTTTTTAAAATAAATAATTTTAGTCGAATTGTGAAAAAATAAAAATTATTCCAATACTTTCACTTTTATGAGTTAATTTTTTTTGAAAACAATTAGTTATATGTAAATAAATATATATATAAGTTAAAATTAATAAATTAAAAATACTATGTTGAATTAATAAAAATTTCCTAACATTTTAAAAACATAAGCTATATTTTACTATGAAAATTGTTATTATTCGCTTATATTAAAAATTATGTTTCATCACTTGCAGAAATAAAATATAAAAAAATAAATTTATTTTTTTATATCAACATTTTAATATTATATAATATTTATAATATAATAATTATTTTATAAAATTTATCTTACTATAATTAATATTTATGACCATTATAATATTTAAAGTGTTAATTTCATTGAATTGTTTTATTAGTGTCATGTAATTTTTCTCAAATAAATAAATTTTCCCATTTTATATAATGAATTTGATAGTAATTTTACACATATATTTAAATATATTATATTAAACTTAACTCAAATAACCTAGAGTTGGTTGTCACTTTATTATATTGACCTGGATATAATGGATCACTTCACCAAGGATATATCAGTTTAGTAGTCTTGGAAAACCAGAAAGATACATGATACCCATTTTACATTAGGACTAGAATAAAAATATAGTTATAGAAAAAATTTGAATCCTTAAACTTGTTCTAAGAATTTTCATTCATATATTGGGGAAAGGAAAAAAATAAGGGCAATCTCAAATATTTCCTAAGAGTTACATAATTCAAAATCTATCATGAGTAAATATCGGTTAATCAATATCACAAGGTAAATAACTAAAAATACACGAAATATAATAAATAACTTGACCATGAAATGAATCCATGGATAATATCCATAAAGTAATCTTTGTGATAATAATAACTAAATTCTAAATGAAGGAAATTCATAATATCAGATGTCATAATCTCAGACATCATGACATCAGTACTATTAAGACCATGTGCCAAGAGAGTTTAAAACTATTGGTAAAAATTTATTTAATATTTTCAAATGATTTGTCTCATGAGAGTTATTTATTCATTTAATGGATTAATAATTCAGTTCTAAACCCTTGAATTAATGTCTAAATGATTACTCATATATCAAATGATTTATTTAATTCATGAAAAATATCCCTTATTAATAAATATCTATATTGAGTAAAAAATATGAATTTAAAAAGATATTAAAAATAAATAAAATAAATGTTAATGTAAAAAAACATATATAGAGATTATATCATCTTTAATAAATAATAATATTCATGATAAATAACATAAATATTTAATGTATGTATAATTTCTAACAATTACATAAAAGTTAATGTTTCAAGCTAATGTTTACAACCAGAAAATCAATGAGAGGTAATATAGGTTTTGAGATAAATTCATGTCCTTCATAAGAAGAAATTGATTTAATGTGAAATATTAAAATAATATTTCATACTTTTTTTTATTTTTAAAACAATTTAAAAATTATAGAATAATGTAAATTTCATAAAATTATTATAGTGGTATGGACTTCCACGATCACATTATATATTAAAAAACATTCTTGTGACTTTTTGTTAAGAAATTTGAAAATGTAACATTTGAAAAAATATAGAATGATTACTTTAAAACCATTTTAATAATACAAGGATAAATTAAGATTTAGTTAATAAATCATTTATGTATATAAATGCACATTTTTTAAATAATTTTGGAAAACATGTGAATGGAAAAAATATATGATTATTAGAGAAATAAAATTGTTTTTTCTTTTAAAAAAATATTTTCGTGAAAAAAATTACAATTGATAATTATTTTTAAGAAAATATTAAAACTACATAAATATCAAAGTGATAAGAAGATTTTTGGATCTTGTGAAAGATAAAAGATAATTTTCCTTTAATGTGAAGATGAGTAACCCCAAAAGGAAGTGATAATATTAAATAAATAATTTCCTTTTTTTAACATTTAAATTGTAACCCCTTGAAAAAATGGACCTTTATGGAAGCATTAATCATAATTAATTGATATTCAATCCTATAAAATACATAAAAGGGCTGGTATATACACCCACATGAAAGTGAATAGGTTTATAATAAGTAATATGTCCCAATGGAATGTAAATTGAGACAAAATGTCAAACTCACACTTCCTTTTAGTTTAACATACTTTAAAATAATTTATAATAGTTTTAAAATATGATAAATTTATACTAGAATCATGTTAATAATTAAAATATCATATATTTTCATTTTATATAATCTTATCATCTTTTGTTTAACAATATTTCATATTACCCTTGTATTTTTGAATTAATTTTCTTATTTACGATTCATGTTTATCATGAATGTCTTGGATACACTGAATGGGATATATTTAAAAAATATCCATAATTATATTAATTTTATAATATTTTCCCATTATATACATTTTAATAATAATTCTTAAATGTTTCACATGGAAAACAAGTCACATTGCTTCGTGGAGAAGGTATGTCATATGCATGCACAAGAAATGATATCATTCCATTAATAGGTTAAATTGTAAGAAATAAGATGATATATTAATTTCATATAATTAATATCAGGACATATATATCATATATATTCATTATTTAAATTGTTTTCACTAACCATGTGATCCAGTTATGGAAAACAAATTGCATCAGTTCATGTGGTGGTAGTCTACTATACACACGGGCAATGAATTTTTATCTCATTTGTTGGATGAAAAGATGGATAGATATTTTTCTCTCCAAAAAATAATACCTCAATATATGGTAGTTACTAGTTTTATTATATTTTAATTATTACTTCGTAATTGAATATGATAAAAGAATAAGTAAAAAAATAAAGAGCTTGCTGAAGACAGTCACATTCTCATTGGGAAACATACTTTAAAAATATTTTTAATGGAATTAGGATTGCTACTTTTGGAAGACCATAAGATCTATAATGTTTATAAGGTTATTAGGTACATATTTAGAATGTGTTGGTTGGGAAAAATGTCTTTATAGGAATAAAGAAGTGAGGGGAGGGAGTTCCCTTTTATAATTGAGGAGTGTCTTTTTTGTAAGTAACCAAAAAAATTCATTAATGATATGTCACTCTCAACCCAAGAACATAAAAGATTTAAAAATAATGGGGTGGATGAATGATAAGTTTTATAAACACCTCCAATATTAATAAAAATGTTTTAAACCTGTTATTTTCATTATATTTATGGTTACTCACTTTTTCTATTTTAGTTTTCACCACAATAACTATTTTTTAATCCAAGGTAATTTTCCCTTAAGAATAAAATAAAATTATACATATTATAAAATTTGGTCCCAATTATTCTAAATATGAAATCAAAATTTTCATTTAAAAATTCCATGTATGTGAAAATTTTGTTTTAATACAAGCGCATGCACCTCAAAAAACCATGATTTAACCTTAACTGCAAAAATTAATTTTTACTGTCTTTACTAATCATTATAAAAAATATAAGCTGAAATTATTACAAAATATTATTTTTTTTTGTTCAAAATATGGAATCTATTTTATCAAATTTATTTCATATAATTGGAAGAATTTAATTTTAAAATAAACCTACAAATCTTATCAAAAAATGATTTTTATGAAATGTATTCTTCAAGTATAACATGACATTATATTAAATTTATGACATGTAAATATAATTAGATAGATTTGAATTGATATTTTTACATATATAATAATTATAAATTTAATTTAATTCATTCAACATTAAATTTTATTTTAATTAATTAAAAGTGGAGGACATTATTTCATTTAACACAGTTTTCTAAAGAAAAAAGACAGTTTTCTAAAAAAATACCACTTTTTACCTAGAAATGATCTAAAACTTATTTCAATAAAATTCATAGTTAATAAATTTTAAATCAAAAATATTATAATAAATTATAATAAATATATATATGAATAGTTAAATTACACCTTTTTAAATTATTAATAAAAGCTCATTTTTGATGAAATATTACAAAGATTTATTCCAGGCTTACGTTGACCAAGTATGTTCAAAATCAATATTCATCATATCAAATAAAAAATTGTGTGACATGAAATATTAAAATTTACATTTTATTATAGTTATTATTAAAATTTATTGTTCACTAACAATAGTTGAGTCTTGAGTGTTACATTGTTCCCATCAATAAAAATATTTTTTCAATATTTTCATGGATATTACCTTCTAAACATTTGAGGGTCGTTATTCAACATAACATCCTCTATCTCCAACATTTTTTTCCTATTTTCATGATTTATCCAAATTACCTTTACTATTAAATTCATATTTTCCCCCAATAAATTCTCTCTAGTATTTAAAATATAGATAAGATATTCATAGTAAGATAGATCATGTTCAAGTTATATTTCCTCAATGGTGTGAACATGCATTAGTACAGACATATACTTCCTTAACAATTATATATAGAACAACTCATGTAGTCTAGAGAGTCTCAATGAAATTGATAAATTGTATGCCATAGATCATATTCTTCCATTAATTTAAAAAGTTCTGATGTACCTAGGGGTAGGTTTTCCATTCATTATTAACTTTATAACACCCTTCCATTGAGATATTTTCAAGGAAACATGATCTCCCACTTGAAATTCCAAATCATTCATTTATTTGTTAGCATAACTTTTGTGCCAACTTTGACCTTCTTTAGTATGATTTTGAATATTATTTATCTTTTCCATTGTCTCATCAAGAATATATGGCCCTATAATTTTCAATTAACCTACTTTATCCCAACAAGATAGAGTATGAAATATCTTACAAAATAATATTTCATATAGTTTCATTTAAATACACTAATAGAAACTATTATCTTAAGAAAACTATTTCAAATATAAATAATGATCTCAACATCTTTGAAATTCAAGTGACCATGGTCTCATAATGTCTTAAAATTTTTTAATATTGAATTTATATTATCCATTATTTTATTTATTGTAGGAATCACAAATGAACCTCAATGTTAAGAACATTTTAAAGATTCTCCCAGAATATATACATAAATATAAGATCAATATTAGACACATTTTAAATAGATTATCCAATATTCATTATTAAATAATTAATAAAGAGTTATAAAATGAACTCAAGAGGTAAATCATCTCTTATTGTTAAGAATTGTGCATATTTGGTTAGGTGACCAGTAATAACCATAATATTTTATCATTACATTTATGAGTATTTGGTAGTATTGTGATAATGTCCATAGTAATGACATCTAATTTCCATATATGAATTGGAATATATTGCCTAACTCCTCTAGGATGTTGTCTCTCAGCCTTCACCTATTGAAAAACCATGCATATTGATACATAATCATCAATTTCCTACATAATGTTATCCAACTAAAAATGTTCCCTAAAATCATTATACATCATTGAGTTACTAGGGTTTATAGAGAATTTTAATCTATTAGAATCATAAAAAAATACATTTTTAGATTTGGAATAGAAGTTACACATATTATCTTTCCAAATTTCATAATTCCATATTCACAAATAATGTATGAAAATTTCCCATCATTCATAGATTTAATTTTTTCTAGAAATTCTTATCATCAGATTGGGAACTTTTTATATTTTATAAGAAATATAGATTGAAAATAATTTGAAAAGGAACTTATTTCTCCCCTTATTTAATAATTCCCATATCCATAATTCTATATCCATGAACATGGGATCCTTGTAAATCATTATTTGTGTAAAAAATCAATGATATTTCATTATTAGTGCATCAATATCCATATTTTTCATGTGTTTTGAGAATTATAATCCTTGAGTAGCATGGGGAACTGTATTTGCCTAATATTTTGATCATTTTATGAAAAAAATTATTTTAGGCTCTTATAGTCTATGTATATCTCACATCTTAACCATAGATAAAATTTATTCACATATTTAAGGAAAGATTACAACTTCTAACTAAAAGAGATGGGTTGGATAATTTTTTTCATGAATTATTGACTACACAGATTTATATCAAATAATATTATCATTGAGAATATGGACACAACCAACACAATTTCTGATGCATCATTATATCTAAAAAACCCAACCATTAAGGATATTAAATTGAAAAGAGGATCATTGAACAATATCCTCTTCAATACATCAAAAAATTCACCACAATTATTTTTCCATATTGTCATATCCCATTTATTTGTATTCTTTGTTAAGGATTTAGAAAATCAGAGTAAGTTATGAACTAATCACTAATAGTAACCATCCAAATCAATGAAACCAAATACCTCAGTTATATTCATTGGCGAATGAAATTATTTGGATTGTTTTTTCTTTATAGGATCAACATATATTTTATCCATGGAGGCAATATATCTAAGAAAAGAAACTTCCTGAAGCTATATTTCACACCTTAAAAATTTATCATATAACTATTTTCATCGAAGACACTTAATATTGATCTTTAGATGATTCTCGTGGTTATGAAGCCACATAGAATAAATTAATATATCATCAAATAATATCACATATAAATTATCATTATATTCTTTTAGTACTTTGTTCCTTAGATCCCTAAAATCTACTGGTTCATTAGTTAAATCAAATGGAATTACTATAACCTCATAATGTGCATACCTAATTAGGAATTCTATCTTCATAATATCATTCTTCTTTACTCTCTTTTTATAATACCAATAAAAAATATAAATATTTGGAAATAAATAGCTCTTCAAAGTTAATAAAATAAGTCATTAATTTGAGGAATATGATACTTTTTCTTTAAAATTATATAATTTTTTCCAATATAATAAATTCATTGTGTAATATATCAATATTACTTATTTATGAATATAATCGGGGATTCACATGGTAAAACAATATGGTGAATAAAACCTTTATCACACTACCCTCTAATTTGATTCTTCAAATCCACTAATTCAATATTGAACATTCTATAGGGATTCATGCATATTGGTCATGCATAATTAAACAAATCAATGGATTACTCAACATCATTCTCTCCAAGATATCATGAATGTATATAAGGAAATACATCAATGTTTTCTTTTAAAATTGGTATATACTCAATTTGGAGATTACCTTTACCATCTATTGATTTTTTTACTTCATCCCCAAAAATATAATTCTGTTGTGCTAAAGGGTGCATCTCAACCTGACTTAGATGATAACCTCTATACTCTATAGATAATTAATTCCACAACTTCATCACAAATATTAATTCTCTTCTCATTTCAATCAATATTTTCATCATATTTTGAAAGGTAGTACATACTAATGATTATATCAATGTAAACCAAGGATTTAATAAAACATACAGTAGATATAGATTGTTTATGTTTGATAGTAGGAAATTCATTTCACAAACTTATCATAGTGAGAATTCCAAAAAGAATTTTGACTCAAAAATCCCTTCTTTAGGTGAGAGGGAAATTATAATTTTATAGGAAAATATAGAAGATATAATATAGTTAAAGGAAACATAATCAAATAAATAAATAGTGATATTTTAGTATATTTTTGATGTACCTTCCACCACATCATTCGGAACTTCAGCCTCTTTTGTTGTGATCACATTAGCTTTACCTTCTACCCTAAGCCTCATCTATTGTATGTTTTAATGATTATTGGGGTATTTGGGTGAATAATTACAGGTTTATCAATACTTGAATTATTATGAATCATTTATTTGTTATTTAACATTTCATTGATTAACTAGATGACACTTATTGCGTCAATTGTAATAAAATATTATGCCCTTAAAACATTTTTCCATATTATTATTCCCATAATTTTTACATGATTCAAATTGACTCATTTTATTATTCTTCTTCAACAAAATCTATTTTTACTTGTTTTCATATGGCCTCTTCTTGTCTTTATTCCACATTAGTATATATGTTCCTAAAGATTCATTCTATTTTTTGATGGAACTTAAATTTTTTATCATATAATTATAAAGTTGGAGAAATTATATCCCTTAAAATTCATGGCCTAATCTCTTTAAATAAATAGTAAATCTCATATTCCATAATGTGTATGTAATCAGTAGAATAACCATATAGTCTTATAATGGTATCTTCATACACCATAACAATTTATTTTTCTATTTTCATTAAGCTAAGTAACTTACTCTTCATTATAGTTCTTTACTCATGAGGGAAATATATATTGAATAATGTTTCTTTAAAAGATCCCAATTCCATTTTTCTTATTTCTTCTTACTCCCTTGTATTCTAGATCAAGTACCACTATTGATTAACATCTACATTAGGAAAACATACTTACAGTATAACCTTTTAATTTTAATCACTTATAGTGGCCATAAATATATTATCAAGGGACTTAATTCAATTATAATATACCACTACATTAGTAGTAACACTAAATGATGATAGGTTTTTTTTAACGACACAATAAAAAATAGGAGAATAAAATTTAGAAATAATAGGTTTCTACATTTTATTAAAGTTATTCATCATAACCTGAGTTAGATACTGTAATATAACCATGATCTTATCAGGACCAATACCTTCTGTATTATCTTTCTCAGTAGGGAAATTACTACATTTACTACGAGTTTTGATACTATTTTTTCTTCAATTATCTCTATATATGTAATGTAATACACTTAATTACCTCATGATATTATGAATTTTATATCATAGAATATAATTTTGAATCTAGTGTAACATTTAATATAAATCAAAAATTTATGAATTGTTATTATAATTGTCATAAACATGGTTAATTTTTGGATATAAAAATTTGTTCAAATACATCATAATTATTTGAAAATCATCCTAAGAATACCCCCATAAAGTTTCAAACTAGGTATGTCATAAGGATCATTATCATTCAACAGGTGATGATTGAGTAGAATCCAAATGCACCCTTTTCAGTGTTATAACCTCTATGTACAACTGCAACAGAACAATGTCTATATATTGTATCTAGAAAGGGATTTATTTCTAGAAAAAACAACATAATTTCTACCTTACCAAAATTTTAGCATATTATTCCAAAATATTTAATATCCTCAAATTCTATCATCATTTTATATTACCTAATATATGTTTTCTTAAATCTAGTTCATATGGATTCTAGTAAAAAACCTATACTTCCATCTATAGAAACCCTGACACTAGTAACATAGAGATAGTGGTCACATTTTCACATTATAAAAGACACGAGAGATCACATCATGAAGGATCAACCAGTTTAGTAGTTTTGGAGAACCATATACATATGTGATACAAATTTCACATTTCAAATAGAATACAAACAATAATAATGGAAAACATTCAGAATCCTTAAACTCATTAAAAGAAATCATATTCTGATCTTGGGGAAAGTGAAAATATAATGGAGAGCTCAAATTCTCAGTAACAGTTATATATAGTAAGTTACATTATGGGTAAATAAGTCATAATAGACCTAGAAAGGTAAATAATTTAAAACAAGTTTCAATAAATCAATAACATGAGAAATAAAAACATCTATGGATAAAATAAATGTAACAATATCTTTGATAATGATAACTAAATTTTCCATGAATTAAATTCGTAATATTAGATTTCATGATCTCAAACATCAAGATATTTATACAATTCAAACCATTCACCAAGACAGTATAATGTTATGGGTAAATAATAGTTTAATTTGGTCAACTAATTTGTTTCATGGGACATCTCAATGAAGCAAGGGGCTATATAATTCTAAACCCCACCCATCATTACATTTCCAAATAATTACTTAAAAATGGAATTATAAATTTATTTCATTAAAAATATTCCTTATCAATAAATATCATTATTGATTAAAGAATATTATTTAAAAAAAATATATAGTCAATCAAATAACTATAAAAGTAAAAATCCATATGTATAAATGAAATTTTTTTAATAAATAATTATATATATATAATTGAATATGGATATATAAGGTAATTTTAATGTCCAATGATCATATGAAAGTGAATTTTTCAAGAGATAGTTAACAACTCCAAAGTGTATGATAAATAATATAGATTTTGATATAAATTCATGTATTTTGGAATATTCAAGGGAATTCAAGTGAAATATTAGAATAATATTTCATAAATGTTTTCATAAACCATTGAAAAATGTTGATGAATTTTAATTTCATAAAATGGTTATAGTGATAGAGACGTCTATGATCGTTGTATATGTTGAAAAAAATTCTTTATGGATTTTTGTAAACAATGTCATAAAAGTCCATTTCGGAGAGTAATAGAATTATTCCTTTCAATTTTTTTTAAATTCTTGGATAAATTAAAATGTACATAATGAATAATTTTATTGAGAAAAAATAATCTTGTTAAAAAATTATAAATACATGGACAACGATGAAAAATATATTCAATTAAAAGTGATATAGAATTTTTGGTTTTAAATATTTCATTGCATTAAGCAAATGAAAAAGTGAGTATAATTTAGAATAAAAAATTTCAGGTCCTTAAATAAATATTGAATAAGAAAATATTAGATCTTTTAATGGTAAATTATAAGATTCCATAAATGAAAATAAAATAAATCACAAAGAAAGTGACATTGTGAAATAAATAATTACCTTTTTTATAAATTTTAAATGGTTAACCCTTCAAAAAATAGGTTTGTATTGAATCATTATTAATAATTAATAAAAAGGTATTTATTTTAAAAACACCAAACTAGTATAATATAAACAACATAAAATTTAATATGTGTATACTAAAAAAAATATTTGTCAATGGAATGTAAATTGATACAAAATCTATTACCTCATGCTTACTTTTAAATGAACATGATTTTTCGTCATATATAATGATTTAAAACATGATATTATTTTATTAAAGTACCATAATAATATTTATAATTTCATACATTATCCATATATAACATTATGTTACACGTTAATTAATAATATTTCATTTTTACCCTTGTTTCGTGTGTTAATTTCCTTGTTTTCTCATCCATATTTTTCACAAAAGTTCCAGATCCTATGTTTGGAAATTCATACCTCGTCATCATAATGATATTAATTTTATAAATATAATATTTACTATTAATAAACAATTTAATAATAATTTGTGAATTTTTTATGTGGAAGATGAATTGTATTAATTTGTGGACAAAGTAGGCCATACATATGCACGAGAAAAAATATCATTTCTTTAATAGGTTAATGTGAAAATAAGTGCATGATATATTAAATTTTCAGAATTAAAATCATGTCATATTTATAATATATATTCAATATATACCATCCATTTGAGTCAATGATGGAAAACAAATTGCATGGGTTTGTAAGGTGGCAGTCTTTTGTACAAATGATTGATGGATTTGTTTCCCATTTTATAGTTGTGGTTATGGATAAATGTTATTTCATAAAAAAAACATATATTTATATGTTTTGTAAATATATTATTATATATTAATTCTTCATACATTATTTATGGTGATTAAAGAACAAGTAAAAAATGAAAGATCTCGGTGAACACTATTACCTTCTCTTATAGAAACCACCTTTGGGCCTCTTGTTAAAGACCATATGATTGGTATTTTTGAAGGAACATTAGTATTATAAAATGGTAATTTATTCTTGGGAGATATTGTTTAGGTATTTTTTGAGTCGAATGGATCTATCGGTGTGTCTACCTTAGGGGAGGGAGTTTCCTTTTATAATTGAGGTGTGGCATTATTTTAAATACTGAAAACTATTCAATAATGGGAAGTAACCCACAAAAAAGGTCCTTATAAATTTATAAATTATTAATTTTTGAGATTATTTAATCAATAAATCCCTCCATCAGTAATAATTATCATTTTTATACATGTTATTTCATTTACGTAGAATATTTCATGCCTTTACAATTATAGTTTTCAACCTTGTGACTAGTTTTTTAACCTAGTAATTTTATCCATTAACCAAAAAATTAAATGTGACTTATTAGATAATTTGAAACCACTAATTATAAATTTTAAATCATAATTATTAAATAAAAATTGTGTTTGTGGTTGAAATTAACCTAAAATCAAGTGCATGTAACATGGAAAACCCCATTTTAGACTTAACTCTGGTAATTATTTTTTGTCATCTTTACAAATATTAATAATAAAAACTAAGTGAAACATATTAAATAACATTATTATAAAAATTTAAAAAAAATCTCAAATTTAATTCATAGAAAATTGGTTTTATTTAATTTAACAATTAACTCACAAATCCTGTCAAAGAGTTGTTTTTTAAGAATTGTATTTTTTAAGCATAAGATGATATTATCTTAAGTTTATTAATTTTAATCCACATTAAATGGATTAAAATTAATATATATATATATATATTCTATTCATACAATTTAAATCATTAATCATTAAGGATAGTTTTATTTAATAAAAATTGGTGGATATTATTCCTTTTAAATTTTTTTCTAAAAAATAGTTTTCCAAAATATACACAGTTTTATCTCAAAATGATCTTATCTTTGTATAAATAAATTTGATAAATGAAAATTATTTATTTAAAAAATATCATAATATATTATTATAAATAAAATTTGCAATAGTAAAATATTTCCTTTTCATGTATTAATAAAATCTTATTTCTAAGGGAAATTTTTAAAATTCCATTTTAGGCTTATTTTGACCAAATAATTTCAAAATCAATATTTATCTTATGAGAATAGAATTATTGTGACATATAATATCAAATTTTTTTGTTGGGTTATAGTTTTATTAAAATACAATGTTTCCTTAACAAAATTTATAGACTAAGCCCTTTATATCAAAAGAGACTTTCGTGTGAAAGTTCAATATCCCAAAATGAGTATTACATAATCCTTTTATATTTTATCTGATTAATTATCTACCAAAACAAGTCTATAAATAGAAATATAATAACCTCGTTATCATTAATATACTAAATTATCAATATATTGATTTAATAATAATTATTTATTCATTCTATTTGACTTATAAAAACAAAAGAACACTAATCATTTGTTTGTGAGAAATATGGACTACATGAGGCGACATCAATCACTTTTAAAAACTACATATATTCAATTTTTATAATTTTGTAATGGATTAATAATTTTTAAAAATATGTAACATAAATATGATAATTATTTTGAAAAATGTAGTTCACCTTCATTCACTCTCTTTTGTTGGGATATGAAAATTTTAATTGTTCATTGTGGGGACTGTCACCTCAGTAAAGTAATATATATTTTTTCATTGTGATTTTAATTATTTATCCTAAACTCATAAAATAGTAATAAGAAACATAAAAAATATAAAAAATATCTCTAATTTTTTATTATAGTGATATTATACTACACTTGTACCCTACTCATCCATTGAGAGATAGTTTGTTATTGTTAGAGTCTGTTTAACCACCAATATGAATGATGCTATAAATATCTATCATGGAGAAATACGAGGAAATAAGTACTAATATTTTTATATTTTTATAATTAAATAATTATTTTTTATCATTTTTCAATTTTTATATTATGTATTTAGACTAATTTTAAAATATATTCTTTGAGTGCTAATGTTACAGAAATAAGCCCACAACTATTAAATTTTCATGAAACATAACTAAAAATTGAGTGTAATGAAATAATATAATTATATATAAATTTATGTTATCTATTATAGTATCTTAGATTATTTTATAAGGATGAACTTAGTATCAAATAATGGGTATTGAAATTGGCTTCATAAAACTTGTGTGAAACAACTAAAATTTGAGACACCTAGTTTTATAAATTAGTTATAAAAAATATTATATTCAAAAAAATTATTATAATTGAATTCTAGGAAATATAATTTACATTAATACCATTATAAAAATATAATATTAATATAGTTATGTCTTTTTTAAAGAAGGTTATATCCCAATATACTTAGCATGGAATCAAGGTAAGAGTTTATTCTTTCAAATTAAATTTATTTTTACACATTTATTATTATACACTATATTTTATATGGAATAGTTTATCATATTTCCCTTTAATATTTATATATATATTATATCATTATTCATTTGATTTAATGTTTTATTTAAAATAAAATCCTATAGGGGGATTTGATTTGAATTTTTCTAAAGCCATAACAAATTTCGTGACTTAAATTCTTTCTCCTTGAGTAATAATCTCTCTACATGATTATGATCTCCAAGACCATTTTTATCTATTCATTTCATTTTTATAATTCTATTTTCTCTTCTTCATAGGGGAATTTACATAATTTTATTAGAATCAACTTTGTTAATGAGATTCCTCCTCAAATAAAATTCTGATGTTAGTATGAATAAATCTCATTAATTCAAATGGAACCCTCTCCACCATGTCCCTAGTTTTCCTCTCTCAATGTTTTCATCTATTTTTTTAACTTAAATATGGATTATTTTATGTAATACCCTTACATATTATAACAAATTTTTAAATGGATATTTTTTTTCTATATATCATGTTGGTTTAAAAAAATTAAAAGTATTTAAGATGTTTAGGAAACAAAGATATATTTCTTTATCACATAGACCTTACATATAAAAGTAATATATGAATATTAATTATAAATAATTTTCTCATGAATGAGAATACCATTATTTTGAAACTATTATGACCCCTACCAATGGGCCTTATGTTGGAACTCCCCGACACCCTCCTCCGTTAGTCCATGGGATGGAAACTGGTTTCGAGTAAGCATATCACTCACCTGGGAGGCCTTTACCCTAAGTACCTACACACACACACACATCTAATCTTATAAAATGATGAAATGAAAAAAACAACTGAATAATCATTCTTTCATGCATCTAAATCCCACAACCTGAGTACAGTTGTAAGTAAAGGAAAGTAAATATAGATAAATACCATCCCACCATAAAGTGTATAAAACACATAACCAATATGAAATTAAGTGTTGGGGATATTGTAAAAAATCCAAAGGTACACGCATCAGTATATATGGTATCAATAATTATTTTCATGTCCTGGTCTATCTAGGTCTCTGTTAAAATTTAGATCATATCCATAAGACAAGACAGACGATGGAAAATATTGTGTGGGGGTGAGTTTGAAAATAATTAGAAGGACACATTGAAACCACAAAAAATTCAACAAATGAAATACAATCATATATAAAAATATATATTTCTACAAAACATATAATAATAATGTACTTTTATAATCAATACAAAAAAATAGTGTAAAAGTAAGTCACAACTGTATTATACCAACATAGTACCCCAGATCGAAGATTCCAGAAAGCACTCATCGAGGAGAACACACTCCTGAGTTTGATAGCACTAATGATGCTCGACCAAGAGGTAGTGATCATCAGTTATCATCATGAGAAACTACATGTTTAAGGTCTAAAGATAATATGATATGTATATGAGTATCACTTCCAGTTCCATGGGGTAATACCAACAACTCAATCTAGATTAACCCACAATGTAGATGATCGACACCTACGTACTGGTGGTAATGACGATACCGAGAACCCCGCCTTGGGAATTATGATCAATAGTGGATCTCAATATGGTCATTATGGAGTGATTTTAATGACTCCAATAATGATGTCATGTGGCAGGTATTATTGTTTTATGTGTAGGAAACAATTCCATATTAACCTCTAGGAAAGGATAAGGGGAACGCACTATGACGAAACATGTTCATGATATAGAGAAAAAGGTGTTTATGCCATGTATAAAATAATACATTCCATGTAATAGGGGTCACACAACATGTACATAGACCCCGGTTTATTCTTGTTTAAATAGCTCGTGTTATCAAGTAGCTTCCATGAATAATTACATGGCCTGACGTATTCTCGTGTACTCTGCATGTGTAACAGTACATGGAATCATCCCATGTACCAGTGTTTCTATACCAATACATGACTTAATCTGTGCACTTTGTCCAACCCTTGTCTGTGTAGGGGAGTACATGGCCTGCTCCATCCCATGTACTATGCCTCATGTTTTTGTACCTCTAAGGTATACGCTAGGTATTCATAAGGGACCACACATAGTGTGATAGTTTTCACACATTGTGCGATACTTAAGTTCCTCTAAAATCATATCTGCTGGGAAGGGGCCCCAAAAGTTATATTGATCTATTTCATATGATGTGTAATGTAGGATTTTCTAGAATCCTAGATTCTTACTCCGCATGAATCACCCAGTTCTCTAACCACCAATTCATTGACCACCTTACCGTTAAATCAAATAACATGTCTCTTCCAAGCTATTTCATCATTGAACAACACATTTCTCTATCAAGTCATCTGAAAAAAACGATTTAAGTGTCACTATTCATTTTGCATCGATGAATATGAAATATGGTATCCACCATCGTCTGAATTGATGTCACTTCTGTCATTACACCACTATCATTTCATACCAAAACTAGATCTATGATATTATATTGTTTCTCTAAGTAATGGTTTTTAAACTATCAATTTATCAGGATATGTCAAACTATAGTCCAAATATGGAATGCCCATGATAAATGAAGAATTGAGGGAGGAAAGTAAAAGATCATATGAGTGAAATGAACCTAAATCGATATAATTGTGTATATCAATTCAATTCCATGATAATTATAATGAATAAATCATTAACCACATAGTAATTTTATAAAATAAATCCCTGTATATAAAACCATTCCACATTACGTAGGATCTGTGTTTCAGTCCGTTCGTCAATTGATTCATTATATAAATTAAGAACAGTGAAATAATCAATTCATACCAACATCCTAACTCAATTTGGATCAATTGAATATGAATAATTATGTGGCATTAATATTTTTTTCAAGATCCCTCGATTATGTTTTGTAGCGACTATCCGTCTATGATCTGGTCATCGTTCACCAATGGGATTTTATTAAACATCTCTAATGGATCTCCAATAATTTGTAGGTTTAGGTCCCTAACCCTGAATATTTTCTTTAAGTTTCTATTTGAAGAATAAAAATTAGGTCACATTATCACTCCGTTAAAAAAATAATTTAATTGACTATTTTATTCATTTTACACCAACGATGGATTTTCCACATTTGAACCCCACTGACTAAGGTTATGTCCAGACTTGGGAAAAACCCACATTCTGAACTCAATTCTTCCCTTAGATTTCTGATCTAGGAACCCATTTAGAATTTATTCTGCTTTTTTAGGAAAACTATGCAGGAGTTAAATTTAATATATTGAATAAATTTCAAACATTTATTCTGGGAACATTGGGCCTCAGAATCACTGGTTTTTTCAATTCCTGGTCTCAAAATTAATCCAAAAAATATCCAAAAAAAATACATGGAAAATATGAGTCATTAAATTCTCCAGATTTTTGGATTTACATCCCTAATAAGTCGAAATAAGAGCTACTCAAAGTGATGTGGGTACGAAGTAGGAATTTGAGCCTCATGCGCCCATGTGCTCTTCTGACTGTTCTTATGATACCACCAGACATATACTGGAGGAATTTATCACCAACAAAGGACCCTCTACTACAGATCCCAAATCTCTCTCAATTACTCATCAAATGTTATTCCATCATTGATGTCCATCTCTCCCCAATAGATATTGTGTGATGGGTCATGCATGTAACTCCTTATCTATGATAGGTGGATGACATCATTCACCTAGTCTAACATTAGAGGTAGAGATAAGTAGTACGACTGGTCTCCAACTCTACATAGTATTGGAAAAGGGAAAATAAACCTCAGATATTACTTTTCACCCCAACCAATCTCTATAATCCATGTCGAGGTGGAACCTGTATGAACATAGTATCCTTCGTTGAACTCCAAAGGCCTCTGCCAATTTTTAGTATAATTTTTATAATGATTCTTGGTAGTACTCATCCACTTCTGAATGTTCTAAACCTTCTATTAAGTTTCTCATACCAACTCTAAGGTGATGAGTGCTGACTCTCCTAGGTCAGTCCAGAAAAGAGGTGACCTGTATGGTGGCCCATAAAAAGTCTCAAATAGTTCTACAACAATGCTGTAATAGTGACTATTGTTATGTGAAAATTACACTAGTGGTAGGTGATCCTCCTTTCAATGGAAAATGTCCATCATTGAAGCTCACAAAATTTCATCCATAACATGAATGACCTGTTCAGTTTGGATATCAGTTTGAGGGTGAAATGTTTTGAATAACCATAACTACGTCCCAAATGCCTCCTACAATACCTTAAACCAATAGGATGTGACGCGAGAATCACAGTCATAAATGATCATCCATGGAATCAGATTATATCCAGAACATAGAGGCATCCCATGATCACTACTAAACTCTAATACCACATATCTAGGAAGTGAGCCGACTAAGTGATTCGGTCTATGATTACCCAGATAGTACCATGCCCCCTAGACATATGTGACAATCATGTCACAAATTCCATGGATGTCTCATCCCACCTCCACTCTCTCTCCTAAATGGGTTGAGCTAAACCCACTTGAACATGGGGCTTGCCTTTAACTTTCTTACATGTTAGGCCCTGAGAGAAAATCTTTGTAACTCATTTCATTATCCCTAGCCACCAAAACTAATGTTGGATGTCTTGTTACATATTTCCCACTCCTAGATGTACCTCTGTACAGTAAAAATGAAACTCTCTTAGAACCTCATCCCACTATGTCAGTGGTACCATAATGCATCCACTAAAATGGATGACATGCTTTACAGCTTTAGAAAATCCATCAGGAGCATGTCTAGTGGATATCTGAGTATGTGGGGTCTCACTGTCGGTATCTCTTAGTTGTTCCTCCCAAACTCACTGAAACATCATAGGGGTGACAACCATCGACTGGAGGTAAGCATCTCCATATCCATCCACAACAGATAACTACAACGAGGCAACTGATCTGATTCATCGTTTATCAACTATAAAAAAGATCTCCTACTGAGAGAATTAGCTACCAGTTCCCCTTCTCTGGAGTATAGAAAATTTATAAGTAGTAATCATGGAGGAACTCTTGCCATCAAATTTTACTCAAGCTAAGATCCTTCAAAAAGAATATTTACATGAGACTCTTATGATCATAATAGATGATAAATTTCTCTGCCATCAGGTATTTTCGCAACATCTTTAGTAAAAAGACTACCACTAGTATCTAAGATTGTGGGTCCTATGGTTTTTCTCATGTGGTATCAATAGACGTGAACCATATATAATAAATACCTTCCATTGTATCAGAACAAAACAAATCTTGATTCCTTATGAATTATATAACACTATGTAATTGACACCATCCACTACAAATATCAAGATGGGAGTTCTCTTCAAACCATACCACAACAACTGAAAATCCTACTGGCATCTCTCTATCCAAATGAAAGGTTTACCCATTCAAGTTAATGATTTCATGGGTGCTATAATCCGAGAGAAATATATAATGAATATTTAGTAATAGCCTATCAACTCGAGAAATATCCACATCTCTGTCACAATCTTGGGTGGTTCCCAAGAACTCACTTCCTCAACCTTGGTCAGGTCCCATTCAACTCCATATAATGAGATAATATATCCCCATAATTGGAACACATGAATCTATAATTGACACTTCAAGAGCATTCCATAAATTAGGTTCTCTTAGAGTTTGTACAAAACAATCCACAAGTGTCTCATGGGATTTTCCTTAAATGTTGAGTACACAAGGATGTAATCGGTGAAGACTACCCTAAAAAAGTATATGAAGGGCTAGAATATTTGGTTCATGAGTCCCATGAGAATTTATAGGGAATTCGTTAGGCCCAAGGTCAACACTATGTACTCATAGAGAATTTAGTGGCATATGAATGTCATCTTCAGTATATCCTCATCCCATACTCACAATTGGTGATAGAATGACATGAGTTCAACCTTCAAGAACCATTGAGCCCCCTCTCTGTTGATCCAATAGGTCATATATCATTGTTAGTGGATAATTGTCATTATGGTCACCAGATTCAGGCTCTAGTATTCCACAAATCACATCAATCTCCCTTCTGTCTAAATAGAAAAATTATTGGGGCTGCCTATGATGAAACATTGGGTCTAATAAATCCCTTCCCCTACAAGTCCACAAACTACACTCTCATCTCGCGAAGCTCTGTAAGAGCTATATGATATTCTAGTTTAGATATCAGTGTCGTATCAGGGTGTATATCAATGAATAAGTCTATCTCAGAGTATCAAGGTAAACCTAGAACATCATCATGAAAGACAACCATGCACTCCACCACCACTACAAGAAATTGGTATCTCATAACATCCAATGAACCATGGTTTATGCTAGAAAAAAGATCATTGGACAAATAAACCCTCATATTCATGAGTCTATCCTGCACTTTCTATGTTTCCTTTTCTCCTAAAAAGGAAAATATAGTTCCATCATGACGGACACACCACACCATTTTCCTAAAATATTCAATCTGGTAGTGAACTTTAGATAACCAGACCATACCAAGAATGACATCATAAGGCCATAATAGTACTAAAAATATATTCTAATTGAAACTATCACCTCCATGAGTCAAGTCACACTATCATCACAAGTGTGTGATCACTAAATATTCTCCATTAGATGTCTCAAAATTGAAGGTTTTGGTAAGGGATCAACTGGAATATCTATGTCCCATACAGGGTATGTATAAAGAAAGAAATTACTATCAAATGTGTCTATCAGTGAGATATCTGAGTTTGAAACCCCAAATATCGTACCTCTAATCATTATGAAAGCCTCTAGGTCGTATGTATCAATTGTGTACGACTGTGCATACCCCTATCCTCCATATCCATCAGGATCACATAGACCATCTAGTGGTGGTGGTGTTAAAATTTTAAAATGTATACCACTGCCTAATAATCTCTCAACTTCTCTACCATTTTCTCTAAATTGTGAACATTCATGCTCCAACTGCTTCCCCATTCTATGTGCCCTATCTACGATCTCTCTATCAGTTGTATAGTGGGTCATAAAATCTCATGATAGATGTCACATGTTGTCACATGATTAGAACTGTCTCTCTCTAGGATGAATGGAATAATCCTATTATCCTAGTACCATAGACCCTTTATCCTAGGACCTCCTTTAGAAATTTCTATCACATCCAAGACCCTAAGACTGATGTCATCTCCCCTCTACCAAGGACTCTTCTCTTTATTTCCCATTTCTGATAACCACCAGTTGTATCTGCTGTGCCAAAAAACTCTCCACCACCAAATATCTCTCTATAACCCCAACATAGTTATGAATGCATATATGTATATCATTTGATCATATTTATCTATGCATACCTCACTCAAAATTCATATCCCTAAAAAACTGGTCATGAATCTTATCCATCACGTGCCCAGAGATGTTGGTAAAATTCGATGAGGACTCAGCTACTACAATGCTTCCCAACTGAAGTTGGATAATCTCATAGATATATACATCCATCTTCATAGCTGGTGATAACTCCTCATTGAAAATAAACTTGAACTATGTCAATTAAATAGTTGTACCATTGATAGAATAGGTCCCCAAACCCCACCGTTATCTTGTAGATCCATAAATAATCATTGCTTCTAGGACCACCATCTGATCTAATGGTGTCTTGACTATATAGAAAACTAGGTTCACCGCCTCAAACTATTCCATGGGAACTTATGTTTTGGGGTCATCTCAAAAACTGAGGGGCCTCTTCCAGTAAATCTTGTGAAGTGAACTCAGAATTTTCACCTCATCCACTTGTAATGTGGGTACCACGTGCTTCCATATGGGGTGTGGTATATCTGGATCACCACATGGAGTTATCACCTTGGGAATAGGTCCTTATATCAGTGCCTCATTGTTCAGTGGATCATTCCCATGATCATGGTAAATCCTAGCTAGCATAAGTCATGGAGGTATCATGAAATAAACAAGATGTCCCATGGTTAATGAGTATATCTAGATTGTTGACTCAAGAAGGAAATGGAAACCAAAACACATTATTATATGATTAATGTATCATTATTTGTCTTCTAACTTTTTTTCTCATGTAAAAATATAAAAAAAAGTTGATCAATGTCATGGCGTGGAGATATATAGGCCGCCACACCAACACTAAATCCTAGGCCTAAAATATGAACTTTAAAAACATAACAATGTCACCATAAACCAATCTCAAAAACATTCATTCCATATATAGAACTAACTGATTTGATACCACTCTGTCATGACCTATCTTTGAGGGGCCGATGTCCCAAAATTCCCAGGTCTGCCTCTAAATTTCAATGGTATGGAGACTAGATCAGAGTCAGTATATCACAGACATGGTAGGACAGAGCCCAAATAATTATTAACACAAACACATACCTAAGCCTATAAAATGATATAATGTAAACATGAATAAACAAAAATGAATTCGTATATCTAAATCCCACAACTAGAGTACGATAAGAATTAATGGAAAATAAATAGGTCCAAATACAATCGCACAACAAAGATTTTGAAACATAAGTCTGATAAGAAAGTAAGTACTAGGAAATGCTATGAAAAAACATTAATAACAAACCTTGGTCTATCCGGTCTCACTAAGAACTATCTGTTCCAAGTATTTCGAGTACTCTTTCAATATGTCTTTCATCTTTACATGATAGGACACATGCAGGCAAATCCTGTTCATGGGTCAGTATAAAAATACATAGTATGACACCTCAAAACCAAAAATCATACAATAATGTAAATAAAATAATAACTAGAAAGGTATATTTCTATGTCACATATATCAAGGATATCCAAATATACTCAACAGATACACAGTCTAATAGTATGTCACAATCGCATTATACCATCATAGGATTCCTTTGTGGAGATTCCCCAAAGCACTCATATTGGAGAACACACTTTTGAATATGATATCATTCATGAAGTCCATCCAAGTGGTAGTGGTCATCGGGTCTCATCATGAAAAATTACGCTCTAAAGGTCTAAATAGAATTTGATACATAGATGAGGGTAATTATCATAAACATGGGTAGATACCAACAACTGAATCTTGATTAATCCACTCAGTATAATATTGGTTCCCACATACGATTGGTCATGATGATACCAAGAACTCTACCTAGGGAAAAATGATGAATTGAGTATCTCACTCTAAGACTTATAAAGGGATTCTAATGACATTATCCAGGAATACATGTTGAAGAGATTGTTGCCCTATCTGTGGGAGACAATTCCATATTAACCCATAGTGAAAAAATAAGGGGAACACGCCCTAACAAAATATGTCCAAGATACAGGGGGAAATTGATCTAAGCCAAGTATAAAAGAGTACATTGTGTGTAGTAGGGGTGAAACTTCATATCCCTTGACCATAGGTCCTACTTGAGTAAATAGTATATTTCCCAAGTTGTGTCTGTATATAAGAAAATGGCATGCTATTGACCATATACTTTTCCTATGTTCTAGCACATGTCTTCACCCAGTATACCCAAGTCTGTGTACCAGTACATAGCTTAGCCTTTTTACCTTTTCCAATATGTGTATGTGTATGGGAGTACATAGTGTGCTCCATCCTGTGTACTCCCCCCCATGTTCATGTACCTATGAGGTAGGCATAGATTATTTGGTGAGGTAACATACACTGGGTGATAAGGGTCACATTCTATGTGATAATTATGTTCCTCTTAAACCATATCCGCCACTTAGGTGTTCCCACATAGCATGTGAATCTATTTTTCATACTGTAAAATGTGGGATTTTCCAAAAATCCAAGATTCTTCCTCCACTCACCTCGACCAATTATCCAGCCTCTGATTCATTAACCACCTTGTCGGTAAACCAAATATCACATATCATCCAAGTCTTTCTATCATCAAAAAATTTGTTTTCATATAAAATATTATCAAAAATGGATCTAAAAATCATTCTTCACTTTGTGTTGAGCAATATGAAATCGGGTACCCACCGTCGTTTGATTCATTGTCCCTTATTTTCTCACACCACCTTCATGTCGTACTAATCATAGATAATTGATATTTAATAATTGTGAAAATAAATGAGTCTTTAATGATCTATTGATTGGGATATGATGAATTTTGGGTCAAACAAAGCATTCCCACAATGAACAATTAACCGAGGGAGAAAATCACAAGAATCGATGAATGGAATGAACCTCTATCAATATTCATGTTGATCTCGATTCATTGTCAGGATAATGAAAAAGGTGAAATAAATAATCCCAAATTAATTCTACAGAATAAATCCACTCATATAAACCCATCCCACTTTACTCAAGATTCTTGAATCAATCTTCTCATCGATCGATTCACATTCATCATAGAAATTAATAATGGGGAAAGAATCGATTCAAATAAAAATTTAACCTCAATTTGGAACAATTGATGATGAAAAAATATGTGGAATCATGGTTTCTAGTGATATAACTTGATTTTGTTGCACGTTTATCATCTATATATGATCTAGCCATCATTTACCAATGTGATATCCTCAAATGGCTCTAATTTCTCTCCAATGATTTGAAGGTTTATGCAGTTAACCCTACAAATTTTCCATAAGAGTGTATTTAAAATAAGAATAATTTGGTCATTTCATCACATATTCAAAAAATAATAATTTAATTATTTATTTCATTTAATTAATGTATGTGGTATCTTTTCCAAAAATGACTTAAGTAGAATTGATTTAAGTCGCACCTATGGTGGAACTCGCTTTCTAAACACAATTGAACCCTCCGATTTCTGATTTGGGAACCCATTTAGATGTTATTCAACTTTTTTTTATATAAACTATGCCTAAGTTATATTTTATATATTTAATATATTTCCATCATTTATTTGGGGAACCCCGAGACATATAATCACACACCATCTCAACAAATGATCTAAAAAATAACTAATAAAATATCCAAAAAATAATATATGAAAATTCAAAGTCATTATAGAAACTTATTTCACATGATTCGTGGTTTAAAAAAGTAAATTATAAATTTTATTATCCTATTTGTTTTACATAAAAGGGTTTTAATGAAAAATTTTCATTTTCAACATGTTTTTCATTGTAATATTATATTAGTATTCAAAAATTATTCTTAAACATGCAATATATTCATTAAAAAATTATTTAGGATAATGAAATGTTAAAAATTTATATAAAAAAATGAGAAATCACTACATTTTCCTTTCATAATCATCTTTTTTGTATAACTATAGTTTTTTTCTGTTTCATTTCATCTATGAAAACCCAATTTTTTATTACATTGATTAAAGGGTGTTCACCCAGTTTCCCATAAATCAATTGATTGGGGAAGTATTGACTAAACCATATACAATTTTCTTATGTAGTTTAAATACTATATGTTTTTAATTTGAATGGTATTTTCCTATAAAGTAACTTAACATCACTAGATACTCATTTATGTTTCATGGTTTTATCATGTTAAGACTATTGTTGGAATATTGGTATCAATCGATCTAAATGTTGAAGCCATTTTATCAAATACCATTTAGAATGATTTATGATACAATTTTTTTTATCGGTTATTTATGATGAATAATTGATTTTATATCACCCCTGACCACAATTACATGTATCTAGTGTATAATTTATAACATTGGTATAAGATAAAAGGAATCATATCCCGATGAACTGAATAGTTTATTGGCCATGGTAAAATAGGTACATACGTGAAATTATTCTTAAAATTAAAAACAGAAAATACAAAAGTAATTTTTTTTAAGAATACCATTATTCTCTTTATATTATTCCTACATGTCAATCACAAAAAAATTCTTGGTATCCCGTGGAAAATAAATCAAAATAAAGGGGTGAGCTGAGATGCTCAGTAAGGGTAAGTGTATAGTGGAATATTAAATAAAGAATAATCTATATGGAAAGATACGTAACTGAATCACATTCCATTTAATTAGTAAGTTGTTTATAATATGGAAGGAATAAATTTTGATCAAATAATTTCATAAAATTAATCACATGTTCATGAAACATAACCATGTATATTTTATCTAATAGAATTTTTATATAGAATATGAATAATTTATTTGATAATGGTGGAATGCATAATTATTGAAATCTAAATCATACATATGAGGCCTTGATAAAAAGAAATATAAACAGGTAAATCCTCCACCAAACCCCAATCTAGTTTGCCTCATAAGACCTATCGATGCATCAAGTGGCTGTAATATGGTTTTTTCCATCACATAGAAATTTCAATTTATTCCATGACTGAATGGGGTGAAATGAAACCAATATATAAATTCTAATTCAAATATAATATACTAAATTATAATACATCCCCTTAATTAATCAACATAATCATAAACCATCCAATGTAATATGATGAATGGAAATAAAAGTGTATATCCTCTTTCAAACTGATCATAAAAAATAAAAATAATGAATAAGGATGATATAAATACAATATATCCATGGTGGATCAAATGTTCAATAAAGGTTTGATTCCATTGATTAGTATAAATACCATAAATATATCTTCAAAAACTTTTTTTTTGAAAATAACCTTTGGATTGTAAAATTTACTTAAAAAAACAGAAAACATATTGAAAATAATTATATTGTAAAATAGCCTTTAAATATTGTAAAATAAGTTTTAAAACGTAGATTTTTTAGGATGTCATAAAATTTCATTCATTCTATATAAATAAAATAATATTTCATTCACATTTTCAGTATAATCCAAATGGGCATTGTTTAAAAAATTAACCGAAGACTACATTCTGAATATTTTATAAAATGTTAAAATTGGAAAAAATTTCTTTGATAAATAATTTTGATCAAAACTGTTTTATAATATATTTGTTTTTATGAAAAATGAATTCGGAATGAAGAGATAAATAAGGACGTATTTTTCTAGAAATATTTTGTCAATAATTTTAAATAGCAATGATGGGGAAATGGTACTATTACTTGAAAGTCTTCATGTATAAATATATTTTAAGAAAATAGATTTATATTTAGATATATATTTCAAATATTTCTCTCAAAGGAGATGCAAACTTAAACAAAACTAAATAATGTTGAAATTGTGAAATAAAACCTTACCACTTGGAAATTCTACAACGTAAGCACCATAAAATAAATGACATCAAATGAAATAGTAATATACATGAACATAAATAGATTAATTATATAACATATCATAGGGTTAATATATACAATACATAAATGAAAAAGGTGTTGAATATGGAATATGTCTCATGGAAGTAAAAGTGAGATTAGAAACCCATACCTCATATCTAATTTCCTTAATAGGTGTCCCTATCTCATCTAAAATGATTTTATTAAAGTTATTAACTTATTCAATTTATATAATCATATTTTTAATATCATATATGATCTTATTAAAACATTTTACCAACTATTTTTAATAATATTTCATTATTTTCATTGTTTTGATTGTTTATTGGCTTGTTTTCTAATATGTGTTTCCTCCTGAAAGTTATAGTTATTATATAGATGTTATATATATCATATCCATATTTATAATAATTCTATATGTATCAAATTTACTTAGAATATAAATTTTTATATCCATTTATGATTTTTTACATGGAAAATGAATCACATATTTTCATGGAGATGGTAGATCATACATATATAGGAGTGACAATATCATTACCATAATGAGTTAAAGGGTATAAAAGTGGGTGAAATATTAATATTAAGGAATCAATATCATCTAATATATATCATATATATTAGTTAATTTTATCCTTATTACCTTTATTGTAAATCTTATGTGAAAAATGAATCACATCGATTCGTGAGGCGGTAGTTCATCATACACATGAGCGAGGTAATCATATTTGAAACTGCATTGAACAGAAAAAGTTATAAATGAAATTAAACATTATGAATTATAATAATATCCTAAATATCATATAAATTTTTTTAATACATAACTATATCCATCATTGAAATTATTTGATGAAAAAAACTACATTTTTTTCCCGAGGTGGTAGTCTGTTATACATAGTAATAATGATATCGTAGCCCATTTGATAGTGGAGGAGGAAAATAAATATTATTCGATAAATATAATAACATATAATTATATAATATATAATTTATTTATATTTTATGTGTTAATACATAATTATATGTGTAAAAAGAAAAAATAAAATAGAATACCTTTCTTAATCAAATTACCTTCCCTAAGAGAAACCTCATTTATAACTTAACTTCAGGACCCAAGGGTTGGTTTTTTTCTAAGAAAAGAGACACTAAAATTTTAATAAGGATGATTAGAAGAGAATTTGAAGCTATTTTTTATCTAAATGGATTTAAAGGTGTGAATAAGTGAAGTTTGAGAGTTCCCTTTTATAAGTGGTGAAATGGATACCTTAGAGAAATTACATGGAAATTCTAAAATAGAATAAAAATGATAAAGTCATTCACTTGAAAAAAAGTATTAAAAATAACCTTTTGTTATAGTTTTTGATACTATAAGTTGAAAATATGGCAAAAAATAAGATTTTTATAAGTTGGAAGGTCATTATTAACCCTTATCTTCTTAGTTTAAACCCTATAAACCCATTTTTACAATAAATTTGGTAATTGATATTTTTATTTTCACTATTAATTTTCGTGAAAAATTATTTGGGACATATTAAATAATAAAAATTATTATTATTAAAAATATTAAAAATATTTTTCTTCATAACATTCATATAAATGTAAAATTTTAATTTAAAATTTCTCTCACAAAAGCAATGAGAATGCATGTTTTTACAGAAAAAATAATCAAAAGTTTACAAAATTTTTATATAAAAATTAAATAATAAATTATTATAGTGAAAGAAATTATATTAATATATATATATATATATATATATATATTTGTACATATTTTAAATTAAAAAAAATAAAATTAATTAAACATTATAAATAATGTAAACAAAATGGACGCTTTAATTTAAAATTCGGTATTTTTCACTATTAATCAAAAAACAAAACTATTCAAAAAATCGTTAAAACATAAACATGAGATAATATTTATGAGTATATTTAAAAAAAATAATTTTTTAAAATAAATTTTCTAACAGTGTTAAAAAATTAATTATAAATTATGTATGCAAAGCGTGACCAAACAACCTTTCAGAATAAAATAGTTTTTCAGAATACATTTATTTTTCATTTAAATGGATATAATTTTATATATAGTAAATAGATATCCATTTTATTTATTTTATACTTATGTAAAAAATAATTTTGATTATTTTTAATATTATACAACCCTCTAATTTAATGGTCGTTATAATGGTAATGTTTATATAATAATATCTTAATAATGTATCGTATTTCATACAAACTTGATGTTGTTTGAATTGAAAGATATCTAAGTCATTGAATTTATTTAAAAATAAATATATCTAAAATTATTGGTATTTTATATTCCCTTTTGTCCTTGGTAATTTTTTTCATTCACACTATCAAATATGATGTTCATATATTAAAATCTATAGTAGTTATATACTACCCCCTCAAATTAATTGTTTCCTTGAAATTTAATCTTGATCATGGTAATATAGGGGTTTTCATTTGAAAATACCTTTATTGAAAAATTACATCATAAAAATAGATCACAATACATCCTCTAGATATGAGAGAAGATGAAGTATGAAGTTCATCCAGAAAAACACATTACGAGGTTTCCATGTGTGAGAACATTTTTGGGAAATAAAAACATCGACATGGAAGAGATTAATATTGATAAAGGGATAATAATGAGTGATAGAGAACATTTATCACAATATATTCAGTGATCTAGAGAAGGTTTGTGACCAAAAAACCGTAAATAAGTGATGAGTTACATGACGATTTGATTCATAGAAAATGAATTTACTAGGATATAATTTTTATTTCAATATATTTTCATAAGAATTGACAAATTCATTACCATCTAGACTAATAACCTAAAAAATTATAGTGAATTGATATCTTTTTATATACATAATTTCATCCTTTTGATATGGTTCTATAAACTCAATCTTCATCCATTACTCCATGAAATGATTATCAAATAATTATTTTTATGTCGAAATCACTAAAATTAACAATTAGTGGATCATTAGATAAATAAAGTATTGATATGTCATTCATCTATTCTATAGATATTTTCCAATATCACTACTACAAATCTAATTTTATACAACTCTACGTATTTAATAGGGCTAACTAAAAAACATTACTAAAAAACTCATTTGTAAGTGCTTGAAAAAGCTCTGTTAAAGGAGGACCTTAATCGGCACTTTTTTACAGGTGCTGATAAAAGTATACTTTAAGAAAAACTTTATTTCAATAAAAATAATATGTTAATAAATGAATATATTTATATTGATATAAATATAATTTTTTTTTCAAATTTGTTTTATATAATGTTAATATGAATTCAAACATAATATGTAATACATATAATAAAAATGTATTATAAAATAACTTAAAAATATTTTTAGTAAATAATTTAGTTATTATTACGAAGTAATAGTAATTTAATATCAATTTTAAGATAATAAATTTCAAGAAAATAAAAACAAGTTCTAAAATATGTCGAAAATGGATGAAAATGTAACTCAAACATCAAACGGACCTAACATTTGATTCGACAATCCGTTTGGGTTCTAACACATATAAAATCAATGCATGTGAGGAGTAATATGCCCTAGTGACTCAAGGTAAACCCTATGTCACATTTTTCAAGGACAAAAAGGGCCATAGGCCTCATTAATTGATTTTTTAATTGGGGTACCCCATTTTTTTTAACATTCGATGGATTTTAATCCTAGTTTATGGGGGTATTTTTTTTTTGTGGGGAATGAATTTATTCCCAAGTATTACCATCATATTTATATTGTGGATTTTAAAATTTTTTGTTATTCATAATGTGATTTTATTTATAATAAAATATATAACAACATATATATAATTTTTTTTATATTGAAACATAAACATTTAATTTTATAAATAAATAATTAAACATATTTACATAAAATTATATTTATTAATTTATAAACATAAATATATACTTTTATATAAACTTATATGAAAGCATATATATAAATATTTGGATAAAAATGTAATGAAATATATATAAATGTTGATATATATCCTATCGTATAAAACAAAATAGTATAACGGAGTAGTAAAGTCAATGATATATAACATGGAGGTCTATGGTTGAAAACTAGGTGGATTAAAGGGCAGATGCAGGAGGTCGTGTGGGGGAAGTACTGATAAAGGGGTGGTTGAAGCACTGATAAAAGTGTTAGGGATGGGAAGCGCTGATAAAGCAGGGTTAGAGGGGCCTGGATCAAAAATTATATAGCTTTTATCAACAGGAGCTTTATCAACACAAAAAATCAGTAATAAATATCACCTTTAATGGTCCTTTTTAGAGATTTTAAATAGAGCCTTTAACAGTGATTTTTTAGTAATGCTAAATTTTTCAGTCTTTTAACTGTGCATTGATTATCAGTGCTTTTTTAGCACTGATAATGGCCTTTTCTAGAATGGTTAAAGGCCAATTTTGTATCAGTGGGTCAAAATGGTTAGCACAAGTTATAAAATAAGAAAAAAAGTTCAACATAATCAATTATATAAACACTTAACCAGATTACATGTCCATAATATGTCTGTCTAAATTCAAAATCTAAAAATATTATGAAGTATGGTCATTAATAGAACATTAATTTCCCTAGAAAGTATAATGTGGATCTTAATGTCACATTCTATATATGTGAATAACTTTTTCACTATAAGACCTTAATGAAAAAATTCATTCTTCTAAACATAATATCCCTGCTTCTCATATATAATCCATAAATCATTTACTGTAATAATATCCAAACAAATGAAATTAAACATAAAACCTCTATCCAATTTCATATTCACCAACTCTATCCCATAAATATCTCATTATTATATCAATATTAGGAACATATGTAGGGTTATCCTCCATAAATCATTTGTTTTCCAAAAGGTTCAACTTGTCTTTTAATCACATTTCTTTGTCATTAGTACCATTCCACATATTCTCTCAAATCCTTTAATAAATAGTAATATAGTTGAATCCTTATACATTTAATTATTCTTATAACTAGATTTTCATTGATAAAATAATGCAATAAAATAATTATTAAATAAAAAAAACTCATTAATCATTCCAATTTTTATGTATCCAAAGAAAATGTTTTACCTTGATATATTAGCTTATTATAAGTTATATTCCCTTGATTTACAGGGAATTCATTTTATTAGTGTCCCATATTCCTATAGTGGAAGCATTAATTATAGAAAAATTATTTCTTTCCCATTAAATCACTGGATTAGTTTAATTCTTTACACACTAGAAGAAAAATCATTTTCCTTTTAAGCATGTACAATTGTTTTCCATCCGTGACTATCACATGTTGGAAAATACTTCATTCCCTTATTCCATTTATCCATAATTTTATATATCCTCTTCTACTTCAGGTCCACGTAATGGGTCTCCTCTATCAAAAAATAGGTTCCCTCATTCATTTTAATAATAAAGAGGCATCAACCCCAACCTTAAAAAAATCATTCATTACCTATATAGTCTTCATCATATATTTCTGGGATTTAAATGTTTGATTCATACATAGAAAAATTTTCCTCTTCTATCTATCATAGGCTTGGAAACCATCCATGGGGTTTTAGCCGAGTGGTACCAGCTGGTTGTAGCCCTCGCTCTCCGTGGGAACTGACCCTGGCTCGAGTCACGCCAGACTCAGACACTATAAATATTATGCACAGGGTGATTCAAATCCATTTGCCTTTTCGGGGAACGTGTGGCATGCTCTGGGCATGGTGGGCCCCCCAGTGGGAGGCGTGTGATACCCTTACACACGTTTTTCCCATGGGGTGTTAGCTGAGTGGTACCCACTGGTTGTACCCCTCTCTCTCCAGGGGAACTAACCCAGGCTCGACTCCTTCCAGACTCGGACACTGTGCATATTATGCACTGGGCGATTCAAATCCATTTTCTTAGTCAGGGAATGTGCGGTACGCTCTGGGAATGGTGGGACCCAATAGTGGGAGGTGAGTGTTACCCTTACACACGTTTGCCGACCGGGGTTAGCTTAGTGGTGCGGTGTAAGGCAGCCACTCCCTAGAAACAGAACTAGGGTAGGTTAGAGTGTCACCACGCTCGAATTTAGTTGGGGACGAGCGGCGTGCATGTGCAGAATGGGGCCCAGAATAAGCATGGTGTAGCAATAACCTATACCTCGTTACCCACAACTCGTTTTTCAACGAGCATGTACCCTAGTGGTATAGGCTTCTGCTTGGCATCCAAAAGACCCATGATCAAATCTGGGAAGGGATTAATATCTGGGATACTGTAGCAGCACTGTACTAGGGTACTCTAGTAGTACTGTAGCGGCGGTGACACTGTAGCGGCAGAGGCACTATAGCAGGAACTGTAGCAGCGGCGGTACTATAGTAGGTACTGTAACAACCCAGACACTATAGCAGTACTATTCACTGAGGGGCTCTTTGGCCCAAAAAATGGGCTTTCAAGCCTTGTATTTAGGCCACTTGGCCTTGGGTCTTTGAGCTATGTAATGGGTCTCCCTCTACCCAGTCTAAAGAGGTATTTTCTTTAAATAATAAAATGAGGCTTCGACCACAACCTTTAAAAAAAATAACTTATTATCCCATAACTATTGAAACACATAATAGAAATAAAAAAAATATGCAAAGATAATATCATTATCATAAACATGGATTCTATGGGGATATCTTTATTGTCAACTCCTAAATAATGATTCTTAAAGAAAATTTGATTTATCACAATCATATCCACTAGAAGTTTCAATCTAGAAACGTATTAAGACTCATTGTTGTGAAGAAAGTAATGGTTGGGTCAATACCTATGTTCTCTTTTCAGAGTTATCACTCCAAGTTAGACCAATTATAGAAACAAATCCACATATTAAATCCTAAAATATATTTATTTTATAAGAAAACCACATAATATCTTCATTATAAAAAATATTACGATGTTCTTCTATAAAAATCCAAAAATGTTATCGTAGCTTTATGTTCCATAATCTATGTTTTCCTAAATCTTATTTCATAGAACTATATTAAACATAAACTGATACCAACTATAGTTCCCCTAACCCATGTGTATCGAATCTGATGTCTACTTTGTTAAATTAGCATAAGATACAAGGAATCACATCCTAAAAAACTAAATAGTGTATTATAATTGGTAAACTAAATAAATACATTAAATTTATATTACAATTGAAAACATAAAATACACAATGTATTTTCTTTGATAACACAATTATTCCCTATTGTGTAACACTTCATATCAATCACAAAATAATTATTGGCATCCTAGGGAAAATAAAATAAAAGAAATGGGTGAACTCAACTGATCAGTAAGGGTAATAATATAACATATGGTTCAAATAAATAAGGCACAATTAATAAGGAATGTTAAATAACTGAAAAACATTCCATTTAATAAATATCATGAGAATAATATAACATGAATAAATGATGGTTAAATAATTTCGTATAAATAACCACATAGCATGAAACATAACCTTGGGTAATCTTACAAATCAAATAATCACATGGAATATAAATAACTGAATTCATAATGATGGAATGAATATTAACATACATCAAAAAATACTTTCAAGTCCTTGTTCTAATACATCTAATACCATCGAGGCCTTATGTCAAGACATCTATATAAATGTGTAACACCTCATCCAAAACCCAATCTAGTTTGTCTCATAAGACCAACCAATTCATCAATGGGATATAGTGGGTTCCTCCAATTACATAAAATTCCCAATGAAAACCACATTTTTAATTGGTGAAACAAAGTCAATATAAAAATTAATATTAAAAAATGAGCATGTTAAATGTTAATAAATTCCCTATTCAATAAATATAATCATAAACCATTCTATGTAATACAAAAATATGGTTACAGTATTGTACATCATAAATAAAACTAATCACAACCCATCTAAATAAGGAATAAGGATGATTTTATTACAATATATCCTGATTTAATCATATGTTAATTAATGTTTTTATGTCATTTGTGAGTACAAATTACACTAAAAGATATTTTGAAAACTTTTTTAGGAAATTAACCTTTTCATTTCAAAAATAATTTTTTAACTAGTGATTTTTTTTAAATTACAATTATCTTAAAATGACATTGAAATATTGTAAAATATTATTTAAAACATTCAATGTTCCTGATTGAGTAAAAATAAATCCATGTAGTACATGTTAAAACAAATACTCCTTTCACATTTTGGGTAAAACCAAATGGGAACTGTTTTAAAAATGATATAAAGATTCATTTCAAAAAAAATTAAAAAGAAAAAATCACCAAAAAATTATTTAATAAATTTTTACTAAAAGGTTAAAAGAATTTTGAAGAAAAATATTAAACATGGTTTTTGATGAGAACAGATTTCTAGGTGAAGAAATAACTAAATTTGGATTTTCATAGAAATGGTTTCCCAGTCATTTAAAGTACTAAAGAATCTAAAAATGATATTTTTACATTAAAAAGATAATTAATAATCATTGTTGAAGAAAATTTATTATTTTAACATATAAATATGAAATAATTCCCCCAATATATAGGTAAACATAAAAAATCACAACTAGTGATAAGATTGTAAAATAAACCATTACCACTTTGGTAACCTATGTATCATAAGCCCTATAAAAAAAATAAATAAAATAAAACATTAAATTACCTTAAAATATATCTCTGCAGGATATATCATATAAAATTTGTGGTACGTAATCCTTAAAAAAATAAGTGGTGAATATTGCATATGTCTCACTAAAGTAATAGTGAAACAAGATACCCTTACCTAAGTTCCGATTTCATCTATACATGTTTGTTATTATTATATAATAGTTTAAATAATCTTATAAATTTATACTAGAAACCTACTCACACTTATTATATCATACATGATCCTATTATAACATTTTACAACACATTGTTTAATAATATTGTGTTGTTATCATTATTTCAGCTGTTAATTGTCTTGTTTTCTCATGCTGGTTTTGCATGAATGTTTTGATTCTTATGTATAGGATATAAATATTTATATAAATATATATACCATATAATGAATAATAATGTTATAAATATACTATTTATTTAGTAGATACATTTTTATAACCATTTTTGAATGTTCGAATGGGAAAACAAATCACATCTCTTTGTGGAGACGGTAGGCCGTATTTACATACGAGGGACGATATAATTCCCATAATGAGTGAAAGGGTAAGAAAGTAGGTGATATATTAATTTTAAAGAATCAATTTCAGACCATATATGTCACACTTATATTCTAATTCTATCCTAATTAAATTTTATATAAATTTTATGTGAAAAATAAATTTCTTCGCTTCGTGAGGTGGTAGTATGTCCTACCAACGAGCGACGTTATCATATTTCAAATGGAATATTTTGTAAAAACATATATTTGATATCAAAAATTTCTGAATAATAAAATATCATAAATTTAACATATATATACAGGTTAAATCTATCATTATACTCATCCTTCAAAGATGGTGATGGAAAATGAACTACATCGGTTTGTGAGGTGGTAGTTTTTCATAAACAAGAATGGTAGTTTTGTAAACCATTTGATGAAGGTTGATATGGGTAAATATTATCACATCAATATAATAACATATTATCATATTTTATATACTAATTTTATTAAATTTTAAGGTTTAATACATAGTTTTATTTGGAAAATGATGAAAAAATCAAAGAGGTTTGTTAGGATAATTACCTTCTCTAAGAGAAACCTCCTTTGGATATACTCTTAAGGACCCTAGGGTGGTATTTTGGGATGAACAGATGAACAAATATGTGTATAAGGATATTTGGGGGGTATAGTTTTTTTAGATCCATATTTTTTTAAGGGTTTGAAGAGGTGAGGTGAAGGAGATCCCTTCTATAATTGTTCGAGGGGAACCCTCTTAGAAATTGCTTGGAAATTTCCCATAAAAATCCAAATTGATAATGTCACTAACATATTGAAATCATCAAAATAACATTATTTTCTAATATATTATTGTATAAGATGAATATATTTCTATATAATAAGATTTTTTCATGTTTTAAGCTCATTTTTAACCATTATCATCATTGTTTGGCCCCTGGTAAACCCATTTTTAATAAAACTTCTATAATAACTTTTTATTATCTTAACTGTTAATTTTGGTAAAAAATTTTTTGTTTTATTTATAATATAATATAAATTATTACTATTATAAATATATAACAAATTTTTATTAATTAAATTCTCATAATTGGAAGATGTTAATTTAAAATTAATCCCACAGACGTGAAGATAAAGCGGGTTTTTAAAGAAACAATATTCAAAACATTACAGTGTTGTTACATATGAATTAACTATGAAAATTATTAAAATGGACTAAATTGGAATAAAATAAATATAATTTAACTAATTTTACCTTAAAATAAATATAAAAAATATTTTATATTTATAAAAAAATTCATCAAAAAACAAATTCATTAAAAACTCAGTATTTTTACTATTCATCCAAAAAATGAATCCTTTCAAAAAAATCAAAAAAATATAGTATTATAATTTGGTCATGTAGATTTAGATTATTAATATTATTTTTACAAAAAAAAGTTTCTAAAAGTGGTAAAATAATTAATTATAAATTATGTGCACAAAGTGCGACTAAACCTACTTTTAGAAAAATACTGTTTTTTAGAAAAAATATCTTTTCCATTAAATTAGTTCTCATTATATCTCTAAATATTAGACATCTAATTTATTCATTTTATACATTTGTAAATAATATAATTTTATTATTTTAGTTAACATTATTCAAACCAACCAATTTCATATCTTTGTTAAAATGGTAATGTTTAAATAATGATATTTTAATAGAGTATCACATTTCATTCAAACTAGGTGTTTCATGCATTGGATGATATTAATGAGATTGAATTTATTTAAAAATAATTGTATCATAAAGTCTCAAGATTTTATATTCCCTTCTATATTTTTTTCCATTTCATGAACCCTATTAAATATGATGTTTATATTTTAAACTTTTTGGGTGTTAGATGTTTCTTATGGAACACATATGAAGGATAATGAATAATGGGATCCTATATCTCACTCTAATGCATTGGTTTACATTGATATAACATTTGATAGTAAAGTATTGAAATAATGATATATTCCCCTAGGATTAGGAAAAATATTTTTTCTAAAACACTCAATATTGGACATCGTATGATTCCTCAAACATCAATGGGAATAATATGTTTGATAAAATTTTTAGTGTAAGGTCTAGGATTTTCCATGTATTATTTTTAAATGTTATATTGATTAATTATGACACCAGGTGCTGAGGTAGTATTAAATTATGATGCCTGGTGTTCCTGGAACAAATGTTTGAAATATTTTAAAATATTAAATAGCACGTGAACACATTGTTACTATAAAAAAGTTGAATAACTTCTATACGAGTTTCTAGAACAGAAATTAGAGGGAACTATTGAGTTCATAATATCATCCTTACCCTAGGGGAAACCTAACATTTCTTAGTGTGGGTCGATTGTGGAAAGGTCTTTAGAGACATTTAAAGGAATAAAATAATTTAAGTAAATTATTTTATTCTAACAGTTGATGCAGTGAGATTGTTTATCATTAAAAAATTTATATGGTAAAAAATAAAGGGTTATCCTCTTAACCATATAATTATATTTGTATTTTGGAGAGAGAACCTCTGGATTATCCTTCTGACAGATGGTGACGAAACCTTGGATCATTGATCGACGCACATTGATCTTATAGGATATCGAAAAAATGACAATGAAATGATCATTCATCATAAATGACATATCCAACCCAAGTTACAATGTAATATTTTGGTTTTATTTTTCCCATACACGATTCCTATAATGAACATGGACCAATCCATGAATATATTGGCTAGTGTATCGATCATTATGATGGATGTGTTTTTTTAGATTTATCAATAGTTAAATCTTAATATTCATTTTGATTCGTTTATCGTTCTAATCGAGATGAACCAAGATTCACTAGAAAATATATTGAGGTATGTCCGTCTTTATTTTTTTATGTTTTCTTCCCTAATTTATGTGTTATTCATTATTTCCTGTGTTTTGGAACCCTTTGTGAAAAATAAATCATTACACCATTGATTATTATCCCAATGACCCTAAACCATAGATCTATCCTCAGAACGACTCAATAGAGGTATGACAGTTGTTGCAGAAGCATATCAAATGATGGTTGGGGCCCATTTTGAGTTCATAATTGTGTAACATAGAACAAAGATGATTTCATTTTCCAAGATGATTGAAGGCCCAAATCTTACAGGCCTTGTGATGAAATGACCGAAGGACCTTAGATCTGGAGTTTCGAGGTGAACGGGTCACTGAAACAGAGGTCGGATGATCGATGATGTGAGCGGGAGGAAGAAGATGAGTTCTCTAAAAACATGATACAAATGGAATTTTTTCCTTCACTAAACAGTGTGTTTCCCCCTTAGACGAACTCACCATGTACTCGGGAATTACATGGACACAGGGTGGAATACACAACCATCATACACAGAAAAGACTCCACCACACAGACTTGTCCTGGAAAAGATACATGGGGTAATACATGAATTGGTACACATGAAAAAATACATGGTCTAAGACATGTACTAGAACATGGTCAGAGTACACAGGTGGACCCCAGATATGCAGACAAGACATGTGTCCTCTTTATAGGTTTTCTACCCCTATAATGCATGACGCAGTTTGAATGAAACGTGCCTTTCTACATGTGCAGTACCCATGGTCAAGGGACAAGTATTATTCCACTACTACATGTCATGTACCCATTTCTACATGGAAAATATCTATTATCCTTTGTATCTAGGACATTTTTTGTAATTGTTTGTTCCCCTTATCCATTTCATGAAGGTAGGTGTAGTATCAAGTCCTACTCTTAAGACTACGATGCCCTTAGTAGGATTATGTGGATAGGTTTGTTGGAATCCCTTGAGAGGACCATTGGGGGATCCACTATTTATATTTGTGCCCTTGGTGGAGTTCTTTTTATCAATGTGACCAACACTACTATGATACTTATCATATTATTAGGAGGTTAATTCAGATATAGTTGTTGGTATCACCCCATGGACCTGTTTGTGATCCTCATCTTTTGTGTCATATTATGTTCAGATCTATCAATAAATCTCTCTTATGACTGTTCCTGATGAGTGGTATCTCTTGGATGGACATCATTAGTTCTATCAGACTCTGGAATTTATTCTCCAAGATGAGTGCTTAATGGAATCCTTGAACTAAAATCCTATGGCTGGAATAATATTGTTGTGAATTAAATTTAGACTATATGTATTGGATTGAGTATACCTATATATTCTTGTTGTAAATATTATAGAAATATACCTATATATATCTAACAGTACTTTCCTTTTTGTATTTCTTTTTTGTTTTAGGGTGTCCTACTGATTATTGTTATACTCACCCCTACATGGTCTTTTCCTGAAAGTCTTGTTGATCTTTTAGACAATCAAACTTTTGACCGTGTCCTAGGTTGACTAGGAAAAGATGATGCTTTGTGAGATGGAACAAATTGAGGTCTCTTCCCATAGATTTTAGACAGCAGTCCTAGAACCTACACTTATTGAATGAACTTGTGGTTATAGACACTTTTTGGTGGGCTTTTATTTGGCAGTGTTTATATTACTTTGCTGCCTTTCAAAGTCTAGTTGTGGGATATATATGTATGCATGATTTGGTTTCTAAGGGGTTTTTACATTTCAGTATTCTATGGCCTAGATATGTGTGTTTGTGTGAAGGTACATAATAAATGCATCTCATGTTAGAAAGATGTGTAATCATTGATAGTTACTATCCCCTAACCTATTGGAGGTGGGATTGGGGAGTCGTGGGATGGGCCCCACTAGGACGGGTTATGAAAGAGTGGTATCAGAACTGTTGGGGTATACTATAGGACCAGGATGCTATGATATTACTTTTATAAATAGTGTAAAGTGTTTCAAGTTCATCTTTTAGATGAGGTTCTATAGTGTTGGTGTGGGAGCCAATGTATCCATACACCAGGAATCTGATAAACATCTATTCAAATTAGCACATGAGAACACTAGTTGTAGAGAAAATAATTGTACATGCATCATATATGAATGGGTTGTGGCTTCCATGTATTTCATGAGTCATCTCTATAGATATAATAATTAACTATGGTACATATATTTTAGTTACAGGATACCTCCATGACATGTTCCATCAATGATTCAGTAGCTTGATCCAGAGGATAACCCCTTTGGTGAAGAGACTTTAATATAGGGACTAGTTCCAGAGATGTTACCTGTAGGTGGAACACCATCCATACCACCCCATATAGATCAGCACATGGTAACTGAAGTGCTAGTGGATGAGGAGTGCAGTCTTAGCACACATCATGAGTAAGAGTGGAAGAGACCCCATAGGTTCTGAGGAAATCCCGACCTAGGCAGCTGAGGACTATCTTGAGGGATTGAGTTAAGGATTCCATCTAGTCAGGACACTATAAGATCAAATGGGGGGTATTGGTGGAGATTCTTATACACAGATCAGAAGGACGATGGTCGAGTTAGGTTACCCAAACTCACGATGTGGTAACTATTTTGTGAATAGAGTTCAATCACCTCTTCACAGAGGAGTTCTATCAAATTACGATAAGTGTTGTGCATATTCAAGATCTTCTTCTGCTCTAGTATTTCAACATGATGGTAGTTGATTATTCATCAAGGTTCACCAACCTTTTAGGTACTCAATGGATATATTTCAATATTATTACACCATGGATGAGATCTTAAATCAAGGTCTACATAGCTACATTTGAGTTATTGTTATACCTTTGTGCATTCCAACTTATGTTAGGGTGCTTGAGTGAGTTTTGGTTGTTAAAATCTTATTGAATGAGTAAATACAGTCGATGACTATCAGCATTGGGAAAGCATGAGTAGAGACCTTGGTTGTGGGGATTCAGCATTAGTCTCAGAGACCTAGACATGGGTTATGTTTCAATATGAGATCCAATGATATAGGATCTACAATTTCAAGATCACATGCTGGATCCAGTCAACCTAGATAGATTCAATGTTATTCATGTGACAATAGGGTACATTTCACTTGAGATTGTGCGCCCCACTATATAGATGATAGGGATACTGCGGATAGACCAATGAGGTAGAGACAACGATAATAGAATGTAGATATGTAGGGCGGTGTACATGGGAGTGGAGTTGAGAGAGAATTGGGAGGTGGTCAAAATTTTGACTTGTTACCACCGCCACCCAAAGGTTTTTTACACGCGGATAAGGGAGATAGAGGGAAAGGGTGGAGACTAATGCATGTGGTTAAGGACTATGTCCTAGTTTCTCTGAGAATGATTCAGGGTATGATCTTTGTCTATTATACTTCAGCTAGCATGCTAATAAAAATAAGATCTTGTAATTCTATTCTTGACATATATCTTGTATGAGACCAAGTGATTTTGGTTAAACTGTTGACTCAGTCATTATGCTTAGAGACATATACTGTAGACGATTCAGTTATTACACACCTATTCCAATAGTGTGTCCTGACCCTTGTAGGTGAGAGTTTTTGTTGGAATCTCTTGTTAGTGGCATTGAGGACTTACAACATCATTCTTTTTATAGATTTGTTATCTAGAGTCCATGACCAGATTGACTATTTTATGTGAAGGGTGTGATGTTTCTGTCAGGATGATACACGTTTTTCCATTGTTTTTGAAAAGGAAACTCTGGTACCATATGATGGACCAATAAAATGGAAGGTTTATCTGATTACTCACTAGATGTCTAGCCTAAACCTCTGTGTAGTGTATGTTATGAGTTCCTCATTTCCTGTAGTCATGGAGGAGTGTGAGGAAATATTTCTTGAATAAGTTCCAGGTTCAACTACCCACCATGAGATAGACATCTACATTCATCTACACACTAGGAAGACAATGATATCTATTGAAACATATCATATGTCTCTCATAGAGCTTCAGGAGCAGAGGGTGTATTTGGATCAAAGGAATAACATCTTGGGACCTAGTGTTTCACCCAGGATAAACCTAGTTTTTTTCTAAGAAGTCATATGGGAGCTTGAGGATGTGTGTGGACTGCTGGCACTAGAACCAAGTGACTGGGAATAACATGTATCCAATATTGAGGATCGATGAACTCTTTGATCATTTGAGAGGGTCTCAATGGTTCTCAAATTTTGACCTCCGATCATGTTATCACTAATTATGAGTATGGGATGTGAATATACCAAATTATACCTTTAGATATATTTAATGTCATTCTGAGTACCAGTGGATACACTTTGGTGTTATGAACACCCTATAAGTGTTCATGGGACCCATGATTCTGATGTTCGGGTTTCCTGGTTCGTGGTTTCCTCGGCCTTATCTCTGGTGGTTCCGGATCTTGGTGTGAATGATTAATTGGTTGAGTGTTTGAGTTGTTTGATTTGGTGTGTTGAATGAGTTTGGTTGGTCTTAATCCTTTGATGCATGATATTTGGACCGTTGTAAGTCGTGAATCCTTGTATGGTTTACCACTTTTCCCTAAAAAGTGTTTGATGGTTTCTCACTTTTTCCTCAAAAGTGTTTGGATAATAAAAAATTTAATTTTTAGTCAATGGACTCATGAATTGGATATTTTAGCCTTACATAGACGCGTTCATGGTGTTATTCATTAAATATATCCATGTGCACTCAACATCCATGGAGGATCATGCAAGACACTTATGGATTATTAGGGATGTACTTTTAGAGAACCATATTTACAGAAATAACTCTATGTTCTAGTATAGGATTTAGGCATATCTACTTCCAGGGACACGTTATCTCATTGGATGGAGTGGTAGCGGAGCCATCCACGATCCAGGTAGTCTTAGAAAGAAATCCACCTAAGAGAGAGACTAAGGTTAGAAGATTCTTTAGATTGTAAGGCTATTATCAGATATTCATATCTGATTTTTCTAGTATATACACATTTATGACAGCTTTTACTTGAAATAGGAAGCCTTTCATAAGGGCAGGGATGTTCCAGTACTATTTGTCAGCAGTTGAGACAGACATTGATGAGCACTCTAATCTTGATATTGTTGAAGTAGGTGTCATGTTCATAGTGCTCTATGATTCCTCAGGAACTGGTCTTGGTTGTTTCCCAATGAAGAGGTAAGTGGTGATTTCTTATGGTGCACTCCAGTTGAGACCATATGTGCAAAAATATATAATCCACTATCTTTAGTCAGTAGTGGTAGACTTTTCTTTGAAGATGTGGTAACAATACCTGATGGGAGAGTGGTTTATCATCTAATATGATCACACACGACTCAAGAATATATTATCTTGGAAGGATTACATCTTGAGGAATAGGAGATGGATATAGTTCATCCAAGACTATGCATTTGAGAATATATATACTAGGAAGGGTGTCATGGTGGTAGATTCTCTCAACCAAATATATGGCTCACAGTTGTCGAATGATCCAGAGAAGGAGTTGGCCTCATTGTTGTTATCCTTTCTGGATGGAGACGGAGAAACATACATACAGTCAATAGTTGTCACCCCTCCACTCTTATGGCAAGTCAGGTAGCCACAACATGGGGATACAAACTGGGAGACCCTATGTTATCAGATGTCTATAGGTCATGATTGTGATGGATATTCAAAAGGTGGGGAGCACTTCATTATTTTCAGAGGATGCACGGTAGTACCAGTGATGTTTTGGAAATATTTTCTAAATGAGTTACATAAATACCATTTAAAGGTACAATCGAGTGTTCCAAAGATGTACCAGGTCCTCCAAAATCAGTTTTTGTGGTTAGGGGTGAATAGTGGAGTTGTATCATCTGTTTATTGATACCATAATTGTCAATAAATGAAGGCTAAAATCCAATATCTAATGGATTTTTTTCAACCCATTAAGGTTCCATAGTGAAAGTGGGATGGGATATATATATACTTTATGATGACCTTACCACATACCTCCAGCAAACAAGATTCCATCTTGGACATCATTGACAGACTTAACATGTCGGCCCACATCTTAGGTATCTTAGAACATAGTTTAGTAAAGATATTGGGATTTGTTTATGTACAAGAGAGATTTCAAATACATGGATTCCAATAGATTATTGTTTCTTATCATGATTATCTCTTTACATCTCTATTGTGGAATGGATTTCATGAGGTGTTTGGGACCTTGTTACACTTCATCATAGCATTTTAATCAAAAAATTAAGGTCATATAGAGCAAACCATTTAGGTTCTAGCAGACATACTGTGAGATTTCATGTTATACCTTTTCCGTAGTTGGGAGGATCACCTACAACTATTGGAGGTTTAGTACAGTAATATCCACCATACCACCACTGGTATGGAACCATTTGAGGATTTATATGGGTGACATTTCAAGTCACCACTTTTATGGACTAAACTAGGAGAGTCGGAACTTATAGTCTGGGATTTGGGGTTAGATACTATAGAGAAGGTAAAGATCATCTAGGAGAAGTTGAAGACTGCAAAAATCTATCATAATTCTTATGATTAAAAGAGACAGATTCCTTTGTAATTTGAGGAATGAGACCATGTGTTCTTACAGGTTTCACCTCGATGTGTATTTTAGAGATTTGGTTGGAGATTCAAGTTACTATAAGGTACATCAGCCCTTTCCAGATATTTTGTAGAGTTTGTGAGGTGGTGAATATCTTAGCACTAGCCCCTTAGTCAGATCAGGTACACAATTTCTTCCAAGTGTTTCAGCATATTAGGTATGTGCATGATCCATCTCATGTCATCGATCGGGGCAAGATGGACATTTATGATTGTGAAAATTTTGATGAGTTCTCAGTGGAGATCAAGGATTAGAAGGATAATACCCTTAATGGGTGATCTATTCCTTTGGTTCATTCCTATCTACATCATGGGAATCTCCAGGAGATCCCTTGGGAGTGAGAGGCTCAGATTTGTGGTCAGTACCCTCATATTTTTTAGTAGCCTTTATTTTGGATTTTCAAGGATGTAAATCCCCAAGGTTGGAAGAATGTAATGTCATTGATTTTTCTGTGTATTATTTTTAAATATTATATGGATTAATTTTGAGATCATGCACTGATAAAGTGTACGATTCTGAGGCCCGGTGTGCCAAGAACAAATGTTTGATATATTTTAAAAAATTAATTAGCATGCATGCATGTAGTTATCCTAAAAAAGTGGAATAACAAATAAACATATCCCCAGATCAAAAATATGATGGTAGTGTTGTGTTCAGAATAGTGGATTTACCCCAGGAATGACCTAACATTGGTCAGCATAGGTAGATTGTGGAAAATTCATCACAGTCATTTAAAATAAAAAAATAATTTAAGAAAATAATTTTATTCCAATTGTTGTTGCAGTGAGATGTTTTTCCATTAAATAATTCCTTTTTGTAGAAATAAAGGGTTAGTCTCAGAACCCTATAATTTTCTATAGGTGTTGGAGAGAGACCCTAGGGAGGATCCTTCCATCAAACGAATACGAAACCTTGAATTGATAATCAGCACACACCGATGATGAAATATCTCACCAACGACAATGATGAAATAATTGTTCTTCTCCAGAGACTGATTAAACCCAAAGTTGGATGTGTTATTTTTGGGTTTTTAATCCCCTTTAATGATTCATATGATGAACACGAGCCAATCCACCAATATATTCACTCACATTTTGATCGTTAGGAGCGATGTGCTATTTTATAGGACTTATCAGCATTTAGATGTTGAAATTCATTTTTATTCATTTTTAGTTATAAAGGAAAAAAACTAAATCAATATAAACATCGATCTAGGTTCAACCATCTAAATTATTTTGTGATTTTATCTCCTGATTTGTATGTTCTTCGTTCTCCGATGTTCCTTAAAACCCTTTGTGAACAATCAATTGTTGCACCTTCGACTCTTTTCATAATGAAACGAAACTGTATATTCAGTATCAGAATGACTTGATGGAGGTGAGAAGGTGTTTGTGGAAGAGTATTGAATGATGTTTGGTGATGATTTCATGTTATTTTTCTATGTAATGAAGGATGGAGGCGATCATGTTTTCCAAGATGATTGAAGGCCTGAATCATACCGATTAAGTGATGGTATGAATGACCATCCATACATTTGGAGTAATGAGGAGAACCGATCACCGAATAAGAGGATAGAATATTGAAAATTCGAGTTGGAGGAAGAATAAGGGTTTGGGGAAAAATCGATACACATGGCATGTATTCCTTGACTACATGCCATGTTCCCCTCTTGGATGAACTTGGCATGTACATGGGAAGTGCATTGACATGGGTGGACTACATGGATAGGCTACTTGGTGTGTACTCCCCCACACATACTTGGCCTAGACCAGATACACTGTCTAATATCTGTACTAGCACATGGGCAGAAATACACAGGTTTACACCATGTATTGGAACATGGATGGAGTACAAGGGCAGACCCTAGATATAGGGACACAATGCTTAACCCCTCTATATGTCGTGAACCCCTCTTATGCATGACACAAGTTGAATGATATGGTTCATTCTATATGATTAGAACCATGGGTAATGAGACATGGCATCTGTAAGAACCCAGTTTTTGCTGTGGAAGACTTTGGAATATTCTTGATGATATTTCAGAGCAGCGCCTTCAGACAACGTGTGATTCCGAGCCCCGGTGTGGCCGGAATTAAATTTTCAGTGCGTTCACACTGGAAACACCAAATAAATTGGATAAATCCTAAATGGAGTTCCGGATCAATGATCTGATTGTACGAATGGGTCCGGAATGGGGTGTTTACCCTAGGAACGACATAAAACACGTCGGCGCGGGACGTTTGGACCCCTCGCTCGCTTTTGGAACGTTAAATGGATAAATTAATCAGTTAATTTATTCGTTTAATGGTGAACTATAGTATCTATTAAATGGTGGCTCAGATTGCAAAACCGAGGGCACCGTTGAGTTCATAGCATGCCGTTTACCCTAGGAGGGGTATACGTTTCGCGGGCGCGGGCTGTCTGTGAAAACTGGCCCTAGGGGCATTTTCGTAATTTGGAGGCCTCAGGCGCTAAGTTTAATACCTTTCAAAAGGAAGCTCAGAATCCAATTCTGAGACCACCGTTGTGCTCGGTGGGTGGTGTTTACCCTAGGGGAGATTAATCTTGACCGCGCCAGAGGGTTTGGACGCGAGTGTTTTAGGGGTCGAGTCTTTTAATTAAAGAGTTTATTTATTTAAACTCTCCCCTCCTCCCCTTCCTCCCCATTGAACCCCCTGGAGAAACCCCTCCCCTCTCCTCCTCCATCTCCGATGAGGTGACACTGGTGAGGTGTGGTGATGTCGGCGGATCGACACGAAGCTCCGGGTGAAGCCCAATGAGGTAGGAGGTTTTTGTTGCGTTTTTATTTCTGAACCTCCCTTTGAGTCTGATTATATGAAGAAATTTGTTGTTTGATCCTTGAACAAATCCCATAATCTTGTAGTAGATTTTATACTCCTTCTGACGCATATTTCAGATTTCAATTATGAGTCCCGAGCTGCTCACGGATGTTCGCCAACGTTTGGGGGAAATTAGGGGATCGACAGGGCGGTGCAGTGGTTCGGCCAAGCTTCAGGCGGCCGGAGGGCTCACAACAGCAGCATGGGGTGTCCACGGGCGTCTGCGGGTGTTGTGGTGTGAGGCAAGCGGCGGCCGCGCTTCAATGGGGGGGGGGGTTGGCGGTCATCGGCGTGAGGGCGAGCGGCCGCCCACCTGCGGAGGAGCTCCGCGGCACAAAGCGACGACCGGGGTCGCGTTGTGCGACCCCGCGACCAGACAAAGACCCGCCAAAGGCGGGTCTCCGCGGGAGAGGTGACCGGCCTTTAGGCCGGTCGATGGGGAAGTGGACTGCGGGTCCATGGCCAGCCCGCGCAGCCGAACCGCGGGCTGGCCCGGCCCAGGCGGACCGGCCGGTCCAGCCCAAGGGGCTTTGCCCCTCAGTTTTTGACGCCCATAACATTCATTACGGGCATCCGTTTTGCGTGCCGTCAGCGGCAGCGCATATCTCGCGTCAAGGCGGAAATTTTTAAAAGGTTTCGGGAATTTTTAACCCCCGAAATGAGGGGCCTCGGAGGCGCGACACGTCTTTAAGTGGACGAGCGTTTTTCCCAAGATTCTTGTTTTGGACGGCGCGGACGCGTCCGATGTACGATTTAAGCACTGTCAGTGGCGTTCGGACCCTGGCACTGAGGTGGAGCTTTCCAGGGCAGTTTTAGGCGTTGAGGCCGAAGTTGAGGCGATGGCCCCATGACCCGTCTTTCGAGCTGCGCGCAGTGTTTGACACCTTTTTCATCAGACATCCGTTCGGGGCGAGCGAGCAGTCGTTTTTGGGTGTTTTTTTGAGGGGATTGCAATGGTGCAATCCGCCCGCTCTAATTCGGAATGATAGTGCGGGGCCCATGAGGTTCGTTTGGGCATCAACGGTAATTTTCCATCATTATCACCGGGCGACCGTTTTGGACAAGTGAATAGTCAATCTTGTGTGATTTTTCGAGAGGATCACAACGGTGCGATCCGTTCGTTGAGTTTCGGGACCGGGTTGCGGGTTCCACGAAGCACCGCTCCTGTGCGGTGTGCCAGAATGCACCTTTTTCTACAGATATCTATTGCACTCATGTGGGTAGTTCTTTTGGAATGTTTTTTTGAGTGGATCGCATTGGTGCGATGCGCCAGACTGTTTTCAGGGCCGAGGCTCGGGATCAGGGGACGTCGTGCGGGCGTGAGGCGGTGTTGGCGAATTTTTCATCGGATATCCGTTTGGGGCGAGTAAGTAGTCAATCTCGTGTGTTTTTCCGCGAGGAATACAATAATGTAATCTGTTTAGGCGAGTAGAGCCTCATACATGATCTTATTAAATGTGGAAATATGAAAGGTGCCCCGGCGGTGGTTCCTCTACCGTGTTCGTAGTGGACCCTTGGCATGTGATCGCGTGCACTCCTGGGAGAGTGATGTTGGTGGTTAAAGAGATTTGGTTGGCTGTGACCCAGTCGTTGAGGCGGCAAGTTGGAGATGTTATGTCACACCTTCGCGTTGAAGTTTGGTGTCGCGTGCACGATGGCCCTTGGGATGAGAATGTGGTATACTCTGGGAGTATACAGGAATTCTTGGAGGTACATGTGGTTGATCGTACCTGAGAATGTTTGTGCATTCAGTTGGGGTTAACTTGGGGCCACACGTCATGTGGGCCCCATGTGCATTCCATGTTCTGCTTTGCATACCTTTGAACTCTCGCGACGTAGAGGGTCCCTCTGTGCTCGTTGGTTTGAATAGCTGGGTTGAGTGGTCTCCCCCTGGCATCGTTCTCGATGGATCGGCCGATAGCGGTGCTAGTGACACCCAGTGATGGAGCAGGCGCTGAGCCTCTTTTGGTGAGTTGTTCTTGAGTTGGGAGGTTGTGCGATACCCACTCCGTGTTCGCTTGGTCGGTGTGGTACCCTCCAGTGGATATAGCCAAAGCAGTTCTGAATTTTACCCTCCAGCGGGGCTGGGCAGTGGGTTACTCATCGACTTCTTTAGGTTTACCCTTCAGCAGGCCTGGGCAGTGGGTTGCTCACTGACTTCTAGGGTTTACCCTCCAGCAGAGACTGGGCAGTGGGTCACCTGACGCTCTTAGGGTTTACCCTCCAGCAGAGACTGGGCAGTGGGTCACCCGACCCACTTAGGGTCTACCCTCCAACAGAGACTAGGCAGTGGGTCACCCAGTGACCTCTTAGGGTCTACCCTCCAGCAGGGCTAGGTAGTGGGTCGCATGTCGCCTAGTTCCAGGTCTATCCTCCAACAAGGCTGGGCAGTGGGTCACCTGTCGACTTATTCCAGGTCTACCCTCCAGCGGGGCTGGGCAGTGGGTCACCTGATGATGTATTCAAGATCTACCCTCCAGCGGGGCTAGGCAGTGGGTCGCCTGATGATTTATTAAGGTCTACCCCCCAGCGGGGCTGGGCAGTGGGTTGCCGGTTGATGTATTAGGGTGTACCCTCCAGCAGGGCTGGGTAGTGGGTCACCCGATATCTAGTTATGAATTACCCTCCAGTAGGGCTGAGCAGTGGGACACCCGTTGATAATCCAGACTCAGTCCTTTCTACTAGGCTAGTCTGTGGCTTTCCTTCGTGATTATTGGAGCGAGACCCTTGGTTGTACGGGTCAGTGATGGAACAACTTTGACTTTGAGAAGACCTCTCGACTGCAAGGCAGTGATGAGGTGTAGTTTGACTTTCCCTAGAACTCTCAAGTACGGGGGTTGATTTCCCCACTAAGACGCGTTCTTGTGACATGATCAAAAACCGTGTGGGTGAGTCAGTGCTGCCCAAAGAGGATAGTGTCAGAGTGCGGTGATTGAGCCCTTGGCTTGCGGTTCGGGGCAGACGTGCGGGATGCTGGGCATCGATGGAATTTACTTCTGGGACCATTGGCTACTCATTTTCTTGGGCTAAGGTATGGGATTGAGATCCCCTTACGAGCTTGTTCGGGATTCTTATAGAGCATATATATATGTATATACCTCGTTCGAGTACCCACTTCTTGGGATTGGTTACTCTCCCTCCTGGAGAGGCGAAGACGCGCGGGGTATGCCACGTGATTTCTGTGTCTAGCTTTTCATGGTTGGTTGAGTATACTCTCCTGCTATAGGTAGCGAAGACTCGATGGGAAGTTCATATTCTCATAGTTTCCACCTCTTTGTGCCTGTAAAAGTCTACTTCCTTTCTCGTGTTGGGTTGAGCTGGACTCTTTACTTCACTTTCGGTTGTACTCCTTTACTTTTACCTGTTCGCTCTACTGCTCACCCTTCGGTACCTACTTTGTTGCACCCTTGAGCCTTCAGGGTACCCTACTGAGTATTCTTATAATCACCCCTGCATGGGCTTTGCCCGCACTTGGTGTGCCCTTTCAGATGATAGACATGTTGGTCATGACATCATAGGATCTTATGAGATTGGGAGCTTGGACCGCGTGTGGTGGTCGGAGTCGGGTTCCAGGTGGGAGACCCGTTAACTGTTTCTTTTTGTTTACCTGTTGCCGGGTTGTGGAACCTTTTCTGGTTGGGTGCGTGTTTTCCCCCGTTTTCCTTTTCAGCAATCTAATTGTATTGTTTAGAGGTCGATGCACATTTGTGGTTTATTTATAGCAGTTGCCCTTTTATTTTCTTTTTACTCTGCAATTTTTCATTGAGTGTGATGCGTGCGTGTGTACAGGTACTTAGGAAAAGGCCTCCCAGAGTTGTTGTGCCTTTGGCGCTGGTCGCCAGCCCCTGGCCTATGAAGGCGGGCTTGGGGTAGTTGCGGCTTGAGCCCGGGTAGGGTTGGGTCGTGACAGCATGTCCAACTATTAAAAGTTGTTTTCCCCTTTCTATGTGGATTAGATATCTTTTCCTCTATATCATAGAAAAGTTTCATTAGGGTTTCCCTTTATATTTTCTCTTAAGGTAGATGTATTATCATTTACTACTCCAATGGAAACAATCCCTTCATCAATAAATCCTTGTTATAGTTGTTGGAATCCCCTGAGAGATCTAATGTGGGACCCTCTATTCATATTTGTACACTAAGTGGAGTTCTTGGTATCGATTTAAACAATAGTACGTGGGCATGGATTCTCTATGTAGCATGTTCATGAAGATCAAGTTGTTGGTATCACTCCATGGCCCTGGCTTTGATCCCCATATACTGTATCATATTCTCTTTAGAACTATCAGGGTTTTTCTCTCATGATAATACCTAATGAGTGTTATCTCTCAAATGGATTTCATCAAAGATATCTGACTCAGATGTGTTTTATCCTAGATGAGTACTTCATGGATTCATAAAATTGAAATACTAAGGGTAGTATACTATGGTTTTGGCTTAACTCTAGATTGTGTGTCATAGATTTATTATATCTGGATATTCTCATTATATATGTTATAGACATATACCTTAGCATATATAAATTTACTTTCCTTTGTTGTATTGACTTGTGGTTTCGGGGTGTCCTACTAAGTATTGTTATACTCACCTCTACATGGGATTTACCCACACGTGTCTGGTATTATGTAGACTATAATCCATTTTATGGAGTCTTAGGTAGACTAGGACCATATGGTGCTTTGTGAGATTGGAGAGAAAAACATGTGTTCTTATGAATTTCATAAAGCAGTTCGAGTACCTTTAATTATAGGTTAGAGTTGGGATTATAGACTCATTGATATGTTATTGTATTTGGCCATGTTTACATTACTTTACTTCCTATCATACTCTAGTTATAGGATATATAAGTATAAATTCTTGGGATTCTTTGTAGTTTTTACATTTCGTCATTTTGTGGTATTGGAGATGTGTGAATGTTTACAAGTTCATAGTAAATTTATACCTTGTTATTAATATACCTACTCACTTCTGGTCACCAACCCATGTACTATTAGAGGCAGGCTTAGGGAGTCATGGAACAAGCCCTACATGGATGGGTCGTGACATTCAGGCTCACAAATAATGTTTTCGTTCACATTGAAATGGGAATAATTAGATTTATCTCTCTGGGTTTCATGTGATTATTGTTGTTTTAAATTTCTATATTGTTTTTAATATTATTCCACATTTCCATGTTTTTTCATGGTATTAATTGTTTTAATGTTATGACTTGTTTTTAGAATATTTTTCACCCTTATTTCATTCCCATGTCTTATTTGATTATTAAGACATGTTTTGAGAAATATGACATCTTTTATAATCCATCAATAATCTTTTTATTACCATATGTTTTTCAACATTATTTTATAATTACCCTATATAGTCTCATGGTATTTTAATAATACATTTATAAACTTCTCATGTAATCCTTAATGTCTATGATATAATACATTATGACATGTTTTCTCCTTACTGACAAGCTCACCTATTTATTTTGTTTCTATACAATTGGTTTTGAAGATCATTATATCATGTGAGCTTTCTAGAAAATGGTTTAAAAGATCATGGATATGGAGAAAATTTCACAATGTTTGTACAGTAATATATTTACGTAGATATTATAAAAGTCACTAATCCATTAAGTCCTTAGGATGTGAGATAATTTTCAAGATGTATTATTTATATCATGGAATTGAAATAGAATTATTGAATTTTTTTATTTGGTGGATTTTGTAATTCCTGATCTTGAATCACTAGATTTGATAAAATGTTCTACATGACCTCATGTGTTCCTCCATATATGAAATAGGTTACTGAATTTAATGAGTGTTCAAATGAATTTAGTGGGGATAATATACCATCTATATCAATAATGAAAAACATAAATAAAAACATTGAAAATTAAATAAATAATGCTAAAACATATATTTTTTGATTCATCTCATCTCATAAATTACATAATCCAAGATCCCCCAAATTGGAAGGTAAAAAAATAATTTTATTGTTAGGTAGATTAATAAAACACTTCGACATCACTATGAAGTCTGACCTAGTACTTCCTATGATCACCATGCTCTATATTCTAGCACCCTATCATAATACCTTTCCCATTCCTATATTATTGATGATAAATTCCACATTAACATAGAGGTTCTTCTATTGGGTGGGTCAAAAAAATCACTATGACTCAAAAAAAGAGTCTTTAACATGAGTTCACATGAATAAGAGTGTATGTCATGATAATATAAAAATTCATACAAAAAATTCATCATGTTTAGAGTGGTCATGTGCTAAACAATGACCACATGCCCCTTGTATTTCATGCTAAAACTCTCTATCGAGATAATATTCATAAAATATTTCATGCATAATTACCAATAAAAAGTTTACCACATATCTCCAATGTCCACTACAATCATAACGATTCTGTAAAAAATGTCATCAAATTCTAACACTACCTTAGGTCAGTCCATAGGGGCTTTATATCCCAAAACTATTTCTCGAATCAGGTCAACAAAGTCCCTCATTCCTCAGAATTTCCTATAGTGTGAAATAAACTATAATCATTCCCCAAATTTAGGCCACACCGTGAAATAATTCCCCTTTATATCACTCGATTCTATCATCATGTCTCAAGCATCAACTAAACACACTCCCCCTCTTAGTCCACCACTCCCTGATGGGTCTACCTATCATGTTTTATGCTACATATAAAAACGACATGAAATAAACTAAAAACATCACAATGAAATATTTCTATCACATACACATACATAATAATCATAACAATAATGAGTATCAATAGAAATTTACATGTACAAATGATCATACTCAATCATGGTCTCACAGACTACGCACAAGCACACATGTGATCAAACATCAATCATGGTCTCACGGGCTACAGACATAATCAAGTGATATCAAGATAAACTATGGTATAATTATATAATAACACAATGTCATTTCATGAAAGAAATTATATACATAGACCCAACAAGGTATAGAAATTCCTACCCCAGGATTGTTGATGTCAACGCTAAGATTTTTCAAGAGAATTATCAACCAAACATTGATTTAACAATAACTAGAAGAATATCACATTCCAAATTCCCAATAACCAATTACAATGAACATGACATCTGTTATGGAATGAGTCTCAATAAAAAATAAAGTAAACAGAATAGATTCACATCAAATTACCCAATGAAAACCACAACTACGAATCATAGGTTCGTGTCTTATTGGTGGATGATAAAAACTTAACTTGGGGAATAGTGATCAGTGAAAAGAGACATTATCTAAATCATATTAATCAATGATAATATCCTATTTCTCCCACTACTTGATTTACCAGCAAGGTCAATCAATGTAGACTGAAAATTGCATGGTTCTCTAATGAAGACACTCTATACAAGAACTTTTTCACAGGATTATCTAAAGACCATCTAGAATTCATCTGGATTGATGGAAACCCAAATGGAAGGACTGAAAATTGATTATTATAGGTAATAATTTACTAAAAATTTCATTAAATATTACTCATTTATCAGGTACACGTTTCACCTTCGAAATAGACAAGATAAAAGAAAAATTTTAGTGGTTTCAGAATTATCAAAAACCATATGAATGATGGAATGTATAACATTATGGCCTCACCTTGATCATAGTTTTCTTTAACACCCCAAGAGAACCAGCTAGTATATTTAGTGTGGTGTTGCGATTCTGCCCATTTTCCCTCACCACACCTTCAACCATGGTTGTAGTGAGGTCATGAAAGTTGTTGTCCACCATGGGACCTATAGCATTCCACACAAATGGACACACTCATATTATCAATGCCCTACTTTCCTCTATTAAACAAGAATACCTATGGACCACCATAAAAAATGTCATGGACAAAGTGTATCCAATTTCAGATATAAAAATACAAAATACAAGTTTTAATCCTCAATGAGATACTCAAATCCCACTAAGCTTCACCCAATCATAGATCAACCCAAATTCACATAAATAAATTATGGATACAAATATATTACATACATGAATCTAAATTATAAGGAAGTAAAATCTATATCTAAATGAAGTTCCCCTCCCTAAGAAGTGTCTCTATCAATTTTGGTAAAACAACTTCAAAAACTGAGTTGAAATGAATAAATCCCGCCATGTTTCCTCTGAGATCTACCCATGCTTCCATAAGACATTAATAACTGTAACTATCATCCCCATTCAAACCTTGTCACTCTAATCTATGATATGCACATGTAACTCTATAAAATATGTGTATACTTCCAACTAAACATCCTTCCAATTGATCACATGCACCAGATTCAGCTTATACATCCAAATATGATAAATGTGGAACACATCATGGATATATCAATATTGTTGAGGATGTTATACTTAATAATAACCTACTTCTATATGGTTGGTAATATCAAACATCCCCAAAAACTACAACCCCATATTCCCTTTATTTTTATATGAAAATTCCCTAACCGAGGTGACACACATAAGAAATCTCTATCACCAACAACAAAATCAAAATGTAAACTATTCTAGTCAGTATATTAATTTGGCCTGCTATAAATAGTAACAAACCACTTCATGAACAACTATACTCTCTCATATTTATCTTGAACCATACTCATCCCATTAACTTTGACCTAATCAATCTCATGCTAGCACAATGGTGAGTGGAATGAAAATCCATAGTGGGACTCAAATGGTTCTATCCTAATAGAATATTAGAAACTATCATTTTTGGGGAAATATATCAAACATAGGTACTCTTACCATGACCCAATAAAGTCCAGGAGGAAATCCTGAATTATAACATCATGGATTTTACTCATCATATCTAAATATACCATAGTTTGTTGATGGTATGTTATACTATGGTTTAAATGAGTCCCATAATCCTGACAAAATCAATTCAAATAATTCAATGTAAATCTAATGTTTCTACATGAGTTCATTATGTAATTTATTCAAAGTATTCATATGATATCTTGGACATATAGGTTTACCAAATCATTAATAGATCTAGTCACTTGAATAGACATGAAATGTGATAATATCATTATCTTATCAAATCTCATTGAAACAATATCACGAAACCTCAAGGTTTGGGGTAACCAAATAACAAAGATCATCGTCACATCATCCCACTTACATAGAGGAACAATATGATTCCAACTTAAACCACTGGTATGTTGATGCTCGGGCTTAAACCTCTAGAAGGTATAGTAATGTGATACAAAACATGTGATGTCCCTATTTATCCTAGCCCACCAGAACTAATGTTCGATATCATGATACATCTTCATCGTCCATGGATTCATGGCCTAGTATTAAGAATGAAACTCTCTCATTAGCTTCTCCATTAAGATAAATATTCAAACTACTCTCTCATGGGTTTAGATCCTATCTTCATCATCTATGGACCACCCTAGAATAGAATTGTTCCCTTTCATGTGTTAACACATCATTATTTTGTCGTCATCTGATTTTTGGATCACATTCTCATGGTCCACCAATGAATACATCCTCGCTAATAGTGAAAAAAAATTACACCATGATCATGTGATTCATACATAGTCCACTCATTCATAAAACCCATCATATTTAATTCCTCTTATGTAGTCTACTCTCTAATAACATGTGTCTTCTTTATTTTCATGTTGTGAACATTTACAAGGACTTTATAATTCCTGAGATAATAAGTTATCTCAAATTGTAATGTTTGTAGATACTCCACCCAGAACATCAACATCATGATCAAATCCATCCAAGATAAGATACATTTGAGTCACTTATGGTCATTGTAAAAAAATATATTTATAAAGTGATAATGTCACCATTACTATAGAGTTTAGGTCTTTAGTTCCCAAATCCATGTTTTTATTGGGTAGTTTTTCTCATTTGGTTATAGCTAATGTTACCCATAAGCTACAACACAATCCATCTACATCATCACAACTCTTAAAATACACCCAATCTATCATAGTAAACTACATATACAATCACAGGATGTGGAAAATTTAGAAATGGGTTTATTATCAATATTGTCTTAATGTTTAAGAGAAACTCTTCATATCAATAGTTCCACTAAAACATCACTCCATTAATTGTAATCTATGTCATTGGCATTTCTAAAATGGATATTTCATGTATGAAACATCAATATTACATAGTTAGACAAATTCTTCTACTTATCTTAAACATGTTCCTAGGTAATGGTCTAGACATAACCCCCTCAACATTCATTAAGTCAATAGAAATTCCCACCATAAAAATTTGATGCCCAAGGAAGCACACCTTTTAGACAATAAAGTGAAACTTCAAAATTCTGGTATAATTTGTATGTGTTTGAAGTGTACTCAAATAAATATCAGGGTTATTAGCATAAATTACTTGGTTAAATATGTATATTATGGTATAATCTATAACTAATAGAATTAATAAGTCAAGATGTGGATGGAAAATCATATTCGTGGGATCCATGAACACTACTTGATCCTTTATTTTCCCAAAATTCATGAAAATATACTCATACATTTAGTATCTACTCTTGAATTCTATATTATGGATATAATATTATTTTACCTAAATATTGTGGTACCCTAACTATAGTTCAACCACAAAGAACCACCAGGATCCCCACAACTGGTCAAACAAGTGAAAAATCATTGGTAATGGTTGAAAATTACTCACGATTACTTGTTTTATCTTCTTATAGTCTACACAAAACAAAAGACTAATTCCCAATATCGTTGTGAACAATCATGGAGCACCCCATGGGGATGTTCTTGGTCTTTTAAATCATTTATACTCCAAATTTTGAATCTCTACATTCAGTTCCTTCAATATAATCACTGCCATACAATATAGGGGAATCATTGTAGGTTGTGATCCTGACTTGATTTTGATCTCAAATCCAAATCCATTATCACGAGGGAGTCCTAAAATTTTATATGGAAAGGAATCCAAATACATGTACACCACTAGATGGAATAAATAGTTTACTGTTGGATCCACCGTAATATCTATTCTATCCACCTATAGTATAATAGCTCCAACCTATGCCAAGTCTTATCCCACTCCACCTACTCTGGCATCCTATTCATCAATTAAAGAAAACATCTCCACCTTGTGCATAGTAATGGATAAATTTTATCTATAGTAGTTGATGTGTGACCAATAACTAGTCATCAGGCCTATGCTAAGGATCACGACAAATAATGTCTTATAAAATATCATAATTTCCATAGTTGTATATAACTAGAAACCACTAGATGAAATCATATAAATCTCTAAAGATGATTTACATTATACCCCAATAGCATATCGTGATAAATAAACTCTGAAGAAAAAATGATAGATAATTCATGTCCAATAGAAATTTTATTATATATAAAAAAATATGATTCATCAGTATCAATAAAATTAGTAAAATGAGATTATTTGATAAATATCCTACCATTATGTGTTGATGGTCCCTCTATATTACTAATCAAAACATGTCCCACTTCATTAAATTGGTCTCGCACATCTCCATATCCCTATATATAATAGGCATGAATCTCCTGATTCATCGTCCCCCTGGTGTTTGAACCTACTTTTGAGGACCCCAGAAAGTATAATTGCTCGATTTTGTTGTCTAACCTAAACCCTATGACACCTCATCTACAAATCCTTGTTAGAGAAACAATTCATATTCCATGTCTTTCCACATTTATGTCACTTGATAAGAGGATTTGTGAACAAAATATGGAAATTTCCATTCTATCCATGGATGAAACACTGAGGACCCCATTATCCCACAATAATGTTTCCAAAAACCTCTACTATTCATGGGTTGTTTGTTTTCACCCTATTGTAAATCATCTTTTATAGTATTTCAACTAAAATTAATATCAAAATTAATTCCATTGAATGTTGATAGAAAACCAAAAAATCTATTCTACTCCCAGAACTTCTTGGTCTTCGAGGCCTTTTAAAGAACTTAATTATAAGTTGGAAGTTAAATACTCTTTACCTAATGTGTCAATTATAGTCTAAGTTCAATATAAAACCTCTTATACTTCTATGCCTTATTCCCATATAAGGGAGGATAAAATTGAAGCAACGTCATAAAACCCAAAATGTATGTAAACACAATCATCATTAATTAATAATTATCTATAAACAATTAGACATGGTCCAATTTCAGTGTACATAGAATGAAATCCACAAAAAAAGTTCACTAATAGTCATCCAAGTCAGTCCCTCATGTCATAATATCTAGTTCTGGACACCCTATCACCTTGTAAAGGGTCTCTAAAACATGAAAGAATCCATCCTTGTAAATCATTCATGGAATATACTTTATCAATGAAAACCCTAATAACATCATTGATATCATCAAAATAAGATTGGCCTCGAGTTCCCTGGAAGGATGAAGGGTTCTAGAGCTGAACATATCATTCATTTCTAGCTATAGTCCTCGAATACCCTCCAACTTGAATATCAATAATGTGGAAGACTCCATTATGAAGTGATCTATCTGTTAAAACCATTATAGTGGGTCCAAAAACATTATTCAATACATTTGGTGGTAAAACCACAATGTCCTCCCTTATGGAAGTGTCCTTAAACACTTATATAGGTGGTCCTAGAAGATGATTTCCTAGTGGAATTATCATAAATTCAAATTTAGGCTTAGAACACCTTTAGTGGGTTATTTTGATGAGAACCTAATTAGTTATCAAGTGTACACAAGGTATTTCTATATAAAATCAATCATTTGAGGTAGTTGGTAATAAGAGAATAGCACCTTACTAGCATTACTCAAGGATTAAAGCTAGTTCTCTATACATCCACAATAGTCATAGTCACAAATAATAAAATCCCATATTCAAATAATCAATTCCAGTATAGATTTATAAAAAATAGAAGACATGTATATCACTACTAGAAGAACTTACAAAGTCATTTAATTAAAAACTACATGTGACACTCAACAAGAATATATATATATATATATGACATGTGATCCTAAGTTCCTAGTCATGATGCATGAATGCACCCAGAATCCAATAAAACCATGACATAATATCATAGTCAAGACCAGTATGAAACCATAAACCCATAAATATAATAGAAGTTCCAAAAATGGTAACTCATAATTATATTATACATGTTATCTCTAGGAATACATGAAAGTACCCCTCCATTGTCCCAGATAGCCTATATTCATTGTAAATTTTAACAAAACATAGTTATGAATAATGGATAAGGGAAAACAACCTCTTATATCACTTTGTTAATCCTTATCCGGAATCACTAAGTTTGAACCAATGTTCTACATGGTCCCATACATGCCTCCACATAAGTAAGAGATTCTAGACTAGAATCAAGGGTCTGAATTCCATCAGTGAGAAGATTATACCCTCTGTATCAATAATTACAAGCATAAATCATAACATAGTGGAATAAATAAAATAATTCAAAAAAATATATCATAAATATAACTCAACTAATAATGTCAATAAACTGCATACCCCAAAGTGGTAGGTCAAACAAAGGTATGAACATGGTTGGTTTATAAATAAAATACTATGAAGTCACTCTATATTTCAACTCAGTAATCCCTATAATCAACATTCTTCCTTTCCTAGCTCCCTTTTAGTTGGGACTTTCCCTATCTAGTATCCCTGATCCTGATTATTTCAAACCCATCAAGATGATTTTGTATTTTCTGAGTATAAACCTAGAAGAACATCAAAAATTTGTCTTTAACACGAGTTAACATGTGCAAGAGTGTATGAAATGGTAATATATAGATCCAAAAGAAACCATATAAGATCATATACCATGTAGTAATGTGCTAACCAAGCCGTAACATACCCATAGTCATACTCACTTAGGCTCTATGTTGGACATGTAGTCAACAATGATGTAATTATCAAGGATCAACCACAAGGTCACAAAATTTATCTGAAAACCTCTATAATGGTAATTTATATGGAAATAAGATTGTTACATTATAACTCTACCATTGGTTGGGCTAAAGGCCATTGTATCCCACATTTTTTTCAAACGTCATCTCATAGAAGATCATCATACCCAACTATTGACCCTTAGGTCATATCACTTTAGACCATCGTGCCTCCAAGTCAGGACACACAAGGCTATCATGCCCCATCTTTTAACTCATTCCTGTCATTATGTCACATTAAACGTCAGATCATATTCCCCCTGGGGCCACAAATCTGTCATGGTTCTACCTATCACATGGGACCACACATAGAACAAAAACATTTCATATTAATTAGATCACATGAAAAAATGATTCATCGCATAGAGATGCATTAAATATATAATAACCATGATTAACAGTATCTATATATGAACATATGTGATCATACTCAAAAATTGCCTCAGGGGAAACACACACACACACACATGTGATCGAACATCAAACAAAGTTTCACAGGCTACCCATTCACACACACTTGTGATAAAACTCATGAATAGTCTATGAATATAATCAAAGAAACGTCACGTTATCCTAAAAATAATAAATATGGACTCTACAGGGTGATGAATATACTATGTCTAAATTTTTTTAGTCAACAAAATTTTTTTCCAACAGTTTTTTCACCCAAGCCATGTTCATAAACTAATAAGAATAATAACCCATCCTAAGAGTCTTAGAACTGATTCCAATCAACAAGACATGGGTTTTAGAATAAGTATCATGAAATAATCATGAAAAGGTAATGTATCCACATCATATTATCTAATAAAAACCAACACCTCCAAATATAGTTAAAATTATAGTTGAAGGGAGAGAAAATGGTCCCTTGAAGAACAAAAAAAATGCAAGAGAGAGAAGCTATTAATATTCTAAATTAATGGAAACAAACTCTTTCCTCCAAGGTGTGAATCCATAATAAGGTCAAGTAATTAAATCTACAAAGATGTTTTTTATCTAATGTAAACAGTCAATTCAATGCAATTTTCTTATTTTTGTCCATGGAGCGTCTTTAATTCATCTAAATCGAGGAACTTCCAAGGGAGAGATCATTAAAAAATTAATAGAGGTAATAATTGAAGTAAAAATTCATTAAATATAGCTTATTCAATAGTCATGTGTCACCCCTCTGAGGTGGATGATATATTTCTAAAAGGGAAATATTTTGGACCATTTCAAAAAAATGTGAATTCCACAATGAGAAACACCATAGCCTCACCATTGTCTTGGTGTTCATGAACACCTAGATAATGATAGCAAGTTCAACCACTTGTGTGGTGAGGTCATCCAAGTAATTTTCTATCATGTGACCGACATAAATCTACACCTACAGCCTTTCCCAGGTTATCCATTGGCCCCATTGCTATTTTACACAAAAAAAATAAGGGACTTCCACTTCTAACACCATGTCTGCGGTGTTTTAATTTGGGAAAGAAAAACTCCAGAACCAAGTTGTAAGCCAATAACAGATACTCAAAACATACAAAGCTTTATCCAAGAAAGGATAAAACTGAATAAACTTATGTAAAGGATGGGGAAAAGTTTTTTCATTAATAAAAAATTAATTTTTAGGATTTATAGATTTAGTTGGTATTAGACCCATGTCTAGATATATTTAGAAGTTTGGTTGAAAGTTGAAGATAATTAAACAGATGTTTAGTTATGGTTGATCATTATTTCAAAGGTACATATAATTATATATGGTTGTTGAGGTAATTTTAAATTTTTATGGACAAAGATAATATAAATTTGTGAAATCCCATTGAGATATGTATAACGGATAATTCAATTTATATGATAATATCCCAATGTTTTTTGTAAAGTATTTATTGTGTGGTTCAATTGGTAATTAAGTCCCTCTATGGATAGTGGAAAGTGGATGAAACTACAGAACATATGTACTTGGGAATAATTACCACAATAAAGTTTTCTTGAGAATTAACAAAATATTCACTATAGTTTATGATTAGTGGTCATAAGAATGATAAACTAGATAGACACTCTCAGTGGAAATTCTTTAGTTAATCAAATTCTCTTTACAAGCCATTATGAGATATTTATTATGTAAATTAATTAAGATATGTAAAATAAAATAAATAACAAAAAAATCCTCAATTAAACCAATTGTGATTTAGGTTCAAAATATATAATATAGTAATTTAAAGGATTATGCTATTTTAATATTGATTTTTTCATGTAAAAATTGTAGATTTTTTTCATATGGAATTAATCACACATGACTAACTCCACTTTGTTTTAGAAATAGAATAATCTCAAAGGAACTATGGGATTAAAGGATTATAGAAACATTTCAAAAATTTTATTCATAAACAACTTAATGGGATATGAACTCAAGTGACGAAAATTGTGATTATGTTGTACCATATGTTATGAAATATGACTAAAAACATGGATATAGTTGAGTTTCCAAACACATCAATGAAGATAATAAGATATTCTTATAGAATTTCTATGGATTATCATAACTAATGAATTATTATTTAATTTTCATTATATAAAATATATGGGTAGAGGCACCAAAGGTATTGTTTTAAAGGAACTAGAAGATGTTTATATATAGTAATGGAGGAAATATAGTAACTTATTTGGAAGAAATAATGAAGAGTTATATGTATATCATGATAGGAAAATGGGTTTATAATTGGGTTCCATTAATATTTTAAAGCCTAAATTATTGTGATTGTAGGAATTATACATGTTATTACACTAATCCAATGGATAATAAGGATGATAATAATTATAAATTTAAAAGAATAAAGAATCAAAATAAATCCTATATAACCAAAAATACTAATGTGAGTTCCCATAATGATTTGAAGTGAAGAGCATGGATAATTCACTAATGAATTACATTTATTTTGTTTATTCATTATTCAAACTACCCCTCTATATCTGGTATATATTTTAAGAACATTTAATAGTCACACTAAAGAATATATGATAAATTATGTACAAAACCATTTAGTGTTATGTTTATTTTTTCCCATGTATATAACTCTTCGCTAATATATGTTTATGTGATTGTACATCCTATAAACTAATATTAATCTTAATTTTGTGTAATCTATTGTGATATTAGCCATGTATTGTTTTCTTAGTACACGAGTTATGATAATATTCAAGATACTAAAATAAAATCTAAAAATAAACACACTACCAACAATTAACACAAGAATGACTATAAACTCTATATAAAAACTAATCCCATTATATTAGGGTATTGAGCACAAATGGTTAAAGAAAAACTAAATAATAGTTATGTTAATATTATGAGGTAAAAGTTGGGTTCACTTATCCAAACAAGGATAATAAGGTTAAAAAATAATTACAAATTAAACCGTAATTCTTTTACATATTATAATCACTCATAAATCTTCATTATTTGTGGATAATTAAAATTTTTAGGATGAAAGTTTTTTAAAGGGAGAATCTGACACCCTGAAATTTTAAAAAAAAATTACCTTAAATAAAAATCATATATATATATATATTATTTCACATGAAACTGTGAATTATAATGATTCAAAGCATATTAAATAAATATTATTAGTAAATTTTAAGAATGATAAAACCTATAGTATGTACAAACATATAATCAATTTCAAATGCATATAAAATTTGATAAGAATGGTAAATGTTTTAAAATTGAATTTCTCAATAAAAGTGATTTTTCTTTATATTTTCAAATAAAATAAAAATTTAGGATTTTTATAATTTAAGATTTTTTAAATTGTACAAATTTTTTAAATTTAGTATGTCACAATGAGCTTAGAATGAATTTTTGATGTTTTTCTAAAATAATGGATTCTTAAGAGATTAGTGAAAAGAATACTAATTTTATTAATATAATCACATTTATGGATTAGTAGTTTTTAAATCATATTTTATAAAAAAAATATACATTTAGAAATTAAAATAAATAATGTATATATACTATGTTTAGTTGTTAAAATACATTTTTAACATTTTGGAAACATAATTTATATTTTAATCTAAAAACAATTTTTATTTTCTTATATTTAAATTTTTATTTCATCACTAATAAAAATTAAATCTACCACGATAGATTTAATATTTTAGATTCAACTGATCATATAAAGAAATATTTCCAATATCATTTTTATGTATAAAATCTTGATTACTAATACTAATGTTAATGACTGTGATAATGGTGAAAGTGTTATATTGGATGAATTATTTTTTTAGTATTGTATAATTTTTATCTAAAAAACTAATTATGTTAATTTTATTTAATTAATTTGATCTTATATTTATAGATATAAAAAAAAATTATATCTCAATAAATTGATATTAAATTTCATATAATATTAAGAATACATAATTGTGGAAAAAATATTTTTATTGCACAACAAATATTTTATATATTATATGTTTTAATTTTAAGTTCAATTTAAAATAATTTAAATATTAAATTTGAATATATTACTCATAATTTTATGTTCATAAAACCCAAAAAAAATTAGATGGGTTGTCTTATATTTTTAGTAAATCATAATTTACTTGGCTGAAAATCAGTTACCATAGTAAAAAAATGGTAAAAGTAAAAATATAAGAATAAATGATATGAAAAATATTTTAAAAAATTCTTAAAATGGGTAGAAGAGTATCTTTAGACCCTATATAACACCAAAATACTTTATTTATCACTTTTAGAACCATTAACCCTTAAACTATGTCATTCCATTATTAAAAAATAATGGGTGTTCACAAAGTGATCTTTTCATCATTTATAAAAGGTAAACACTTCCACCCTCTGAGAGATAAACATTACTATAAAACATTCATATAAAACCATCCAATATTTTCACTCAAATTTTTAACTTCCTTGGGTTAATTCCCCTGGTAAACATATGCTATGCTATTTCATTCATTTACAAGGTGACTTGCAAGAAACATTTCAAGGTTCTAAAGTGAGAATAAATTAATCCTTTTCCATTTTTTCTTAATCATTATATTCCAAACCTACCATATAAAAAGAAGTATGATAATCTATTTATCAATAATATTCATATTGGTTACTATATTAATGTAAAAATATTATTTATTAATTCTCATTCACTTTGAGAAACAAAATAATATTGATATTTCGTTTGTGTTAACTATCACCTCCACGAAGCAATGTCTTCTATTTTTCACCACATACCATATTATAGTTAAAATATTATAATTGGAGAATAAATTTGAAATATATATAATATAATTATGATAATGACTATATAATTTACAATCAAACTTCATTACATTTTAGTCATTGGGAAATGAATACTTTAGTCTTATATTGTGTAGACTAATGTATCTATAAAGTAACATTTTATTTTTTTTCATATTGATCTTACCTATTTTTCCAAAAACAATAATATATAAATCAAAAAATAAATATAATATATATAATAACATTATTGTTATATTTTATTGATACTAAACTACTCATTTACCATACTCACCAATTGAGATATAGCGTGTTATTTTTTGGGCCAGTTTAACCACCTATATGAATGATTCTACAAAACTCTTCATGGAGGACTTCGGGAACAAAAATACTAAAATTATTATATTTTCTTATAAAAATAATCATTGTTTTATAATTATGAAATGGCTATGTTATTCATTTAACTTACTATTAAAATATCCTCTTTGATCACAAAAATTTCCATAATAAGCTAACAACAATTCCATTTTCATGTAAAATAACTAAATCATGTATGGAATGAGATAATACCATTAGAATTTAATATATTTTATTTATTCTAGTACCAAATATTATATAGTAATTATGAACTTTTTATTACTGAATGGGTGTCAAAATAGACAACATAAAACATGTGTAAAACAACTAAAGTTATTAACACACTTTTAAAAAATTAGTTGTGAAACCTTAATATATTGTTGATAAATGATTATAAATGAAGTATATAAAAGGAAATTTAAATAAAAAAGGTTATATATATTATATTAATATATGTATTTCTACTATAAATGATATTATTTTATGGAAAACCTTGTCAAATAAATGTATGATGTTGTTATGAATAACCCCCATTCTTTCTTATAGATATATCCCCTCCATAACACTATTTTTTATCCCACCAATGTTTTCCTCTATTTTATGAAACTCAAATAATGATTAATTCATGTAATAGTCTTAATTCTCATCACCTGTATTCAAATGAAAACATTATATCCCAATTTATGAATATGGAATTTCAATGAAGGTGTTTCAAAATACTAAAATGTTGTATGTATCTGGATATATTTTATTATCTCTTATACATTATTTATGAAAACATGATTAAAAATTTATGAAAAGGTTTTCAAAAGAATAGATTCCGCATCTTTTGGAATCTTCCTTCCCGTGTTTCATTATTTTTTTTAAAAAAATTCATTTATTCTATGAGATTTATTTATAATTGTTTTCATGGAAAAGGGTAATTTTAATCATTATTTACAAAGTAAACTATTACTATTATTATAAAAATTTTATTTAATAAACCATTTATTTTAATAATGTTTTTAAAAATGAAAAATGATAAAATTATATAAAAGAATTGATCCATCACTACCTTTAAATATCCTAATCATCTTTATTGTATAACTAAAATTTTATTTCATTGTCATTACTCTATTAATACTCTATATTTCATTCCATTGATTGTATATTTTTCACCTAGTTACCCTTAAATAAATTGATTGGGGAAGTATGGAATAAATTATATATTCTTTACCTATATATTATAAATGCCATTGCATATGTTATTTTAATGGTATTTACCTATATATGTACATACATTTTTTTCTTTTAAATATTTATTTTTGTGGAGTTTATCATGTTATACCAGTTTTTGAAATCTTCATATCAATTATTAGAAATGATGAATTCCATTTACTTGATAAAATTTTTAAAATGTTACGAAACCCATTATCTTTTTGGTTGCAATTTATGATAAATAATTGATTTCTTATGGAATCAATATTTACATATGATGTTCGGTGGGGTCATATATCTCCCTCAAATGAATTGGTATTATTTGATATCTCATTATATTGTTAGTAATAAAAACAATGGTTTATTGACATAAACGTTGGAATAGTGAGTCTACTCACATTTTCAAGCCTAAACATATGGAGTTTGTTCCCACATGTTGGGGCCTAATGAGTATTCTCAAAATTTTAGGTGTGTATATAATGATTTTTATCATATAGTATTGGGAATAATGAGTTATCTCACAAATTTTATCCTATGATTATTTTTTTACCGTGTTTGTATTGTGTTTATCAAGTTATTCTACATTTCTAAGAAGATATTAATTTTCAAGATATGAAATATTTTCATGTTATGTATTATTTTTAAAATAATCGTTATTCTTATTTCATAATCAAATGGTTTATCATTATTGAGATTGTAAATATATTTTTTAGAGTACCCTTGAAAATAGAATCTCGGCCAATCTTACACTATATTAAAAGGTTTTTGAACCCCATAGTCTAGAAACAAATTCCCAGGTATCACAAAAACACACTTGAAAAACATATCTACCATAAACTAGAAATAGTTATAGACAAATAATGAAAATAAAATCCAAACTGGTCATAAAATGAGATATATCAAACAGTAAATAAATCATGGAAGTACAATAATGTAGATTACAATGTTTGTGTATGATATAATTGGCATCAAGGAAAAAGATATGAAACACCTATATATCCCTGTAAAAGTGAGGAAATTCTATAGGTTACTCCATTAATGTTCAAACCCGAAGATATAATATTTTCCACAACACTGAGTATTCTTATAAACCTATAATATATATGCATGAGATAAAATCCTAGTCGGTCACCAAATACCAACCAAGTAAATAACACTTTAAAATAAAATCTATATTATCCATGTTTGAAAATAAGGAAAAATAATATCTTTTCTTAGTTTTACATTAATAAAACATGTATAAATTATTTTCTTCAAAGAAACCATTTTCACAAAACAAAAACATTTTTCCAAATTAAAATACTTTTTATCTTCCCATGTAAAAACATTCGTATAATACATTTTATCGTAGTTTTAAAGGGAAATTGAGCGAAAAAAGTATACATTTCACAATTATATATAATAACCAAACATTCTAAAATTATATATAAATAATCATAAAGGAATCCAATGTCAATAAGGGGGAAAAATATTGGGCAATGTCAATATGGTTATCAATGAAGAAATGTATTCATGTTGTAATACAATAAACACATCAATCGACCTCATCCTAAAGACCTGGTCTTACTCTCTCATATCCTAACATAGAAAATATCCATTAGTATGATCCAATCCCCACATAAGGCCACTAGATATATCGGGATTCTAAAATCATGTACATATATATCAAGACTTTCCCCGAGAAACTCATGTCTCCCCATGACATTAAAATTGAGGTCATCAAATCAATAAAATATCATGCTATATATATCACATCAAATTATCATGTTTATAAATTAATCATAAATGTTTCTCACACCTCTAAATTCCCACATTAGTGTATCCCTCATTATCTATACTAATAATTCAACTAAATTCCATTAAATTCATCCCCCTAATAAGGTAATTCTCATTAACACCACTCATCATTTATCATTACAATCATATATAATGGATCCATGTCCAATGGGATTTAAATTTTACAATAAATCATTTAAAGTTCCAATCAGGAAATTTTACAATCTGCTCAGATTACCATGAAATTTAAAACAAATAAAAGATATTTATAAAATCATATATAAATCATTACACTTTTAAACATTATAGTTTTTAAAATATTATCTCAAAATTGGTGGACTAAACCAATGACTTGAAACCAATATTTTCCACATAATTTTAGAATTAACTGTCATAAACCACTATTTGGAAAACATAAAGAGCCCTCCAGAATTTTTAGTTTCCAAAAAAGTGAAACATTTACTTAAACTATTTTCCCCATAAAAACATATCAAAATCCTTTTTTTAAACTTTCATCAAGGGCACAATAAATCATCACTATGTGATAAAACCACTTGATATAAGTGTGAAAATTTAAATACATCAATACTATATATGGAAGTTTAAGAAAAAATGATATATGTATAAAGGTAAATGATTTGGAAACCAACAATGAATTACTCAAACAGTGAATTACTAAAAGGAAACCACAATATGGATTGAGGAATTGATCGAAGATGCAAGAAGGGGATCCCTATAGAAACAAAACCAAATTATAAAACATGGTTCCAATAAATATACATCACTACCACTGCCATTGGTCATCATTATCATGAAAAATAGTCGGATCTGTGATCAAAATGATGAAATATATACTAATTGGGAACTTCCATTATGAATTAAACTTTGATCCATGAAATGAGAGGTTAGATAAGTCAAAATCATAAAAAAGAGATCCAATAGGCTTTCATGGGACGAGGAAAGGTCAAGGGAGATAATTAGAATAACAAAATAGGGGTTCCAAATAAAATGACATAAAATGATATATCAGATTTCAAATCTTGTGTCAGCTACCCAAATGCCACCACAAGCTATCTGGTGGCAATCATGGATTCTAAATTAGTTTTTTTATCACTCCTAATATCCAGTGGTAGTAATAAATTTTCTAAACAACTTTTTATCCCACCAACTATCTAGTGAACAAAACTAGAGACTCGATGGACCAATTGTAGATATTCTAGTTATAGCCCATGGTCACCACCTTCTTTGGACTTATGAGTGTTCCTATGAACCCTTGAGAAGCTAAAAAAGAAACAAAAATGGCCACCCTAGGTTGATAAAAATGTAATAATGTGACAATTCTCCCCACTGTAATGATATTTATTCCAAGAAATCAAAAAGTACATTTTTCTATAAAAAAGAATAGGGAATCTGATTTATCAAGATAAAACCCAACCCATGTTACACTAATGAGCCAGAAATATCAAAAGGCTCCAAATAATCAACATTATTATTAAGAAACCAAGTGGTATTATAACAAAAAGATATATGAAATTGATATCATAGGATAATATCTCTAAGATATCTGTACACAAATAGAAAATTCTATATAAAAATAGATAATTGATTTAGGAATGGATAAGGAAATCTCTAAAAAAGATTCCTTATGTGACCAACCGTACAAAACAAAAAAACCTCAACCACTCAAAATTAATTTAACAGAATCATCAAACACTAGCACAACAACAGAATCACCACACACTACACCTCAAACATTGCTCTAAAAAAACTTCATAAAAGATCAACAACTCAAGAAAACCTATCTAAAATGTAACATAGGAAGAAAAATTAACTTTTGTATGTGAATAAAGTAGAATCATGACTCCTCAAGATATATATAATCAGACCTTATTTCACGTGATGTTAACCCAAGACCACATTATTGGAAAACTAACTCCCAGTAATTCCAATTGAAACATTACAACATCAACATAAATAATTCCTATTTTACCAAATTTTTATACAAGATTTTCTATATACAATAATAAATCATGACCTCAAACTCAACTTACTTCTATTTAACAATGAGTAAAGAGATAGAACAAAAAAACTAAGGCAAAAATATTTCCAAAGAAAAGAATATCCCACATGAGATACTCAAAAGGACCATTCAAGAAAATGGAATCCTATAAAACAACACCAAATAACCCAAATAAATTCAAAGGATATATCACATATTTCTCACTCTATGAGATATATTCTCATCCTTCAATGGATATTTCCTCGTTATTTGGATAAAACCCACATAATATATTACCGCACGATCCAAAATCTCTAAAAATAAACCAAAAATCTATTAAACGAACATTTAAGGTCACGATTATGTAACGAAAGAAAATAAATTGAGCAATAACTATCTAATATAATGAAACTTCAATGGATAACTCCCAAGAACAAATATATAATAAACCACATTCTGCAATAATAAGTATGTTTCAAATAAATCTCATGGAAGAGAACATAATACCTTTAAACATGGTAAATTCAATAATGCTGATCTCCACATCATTTATTAATTTCAATTAGATTCAAACTCCCTCCAATTAACCCATAAATACCAGGAATTAAATCTATATGAAGAAATGAAATAGTATATAAAACTATAATATTATGACATTGTGTTTGTAACAACCTAGGTACTTATAGAATAACGTTAATTTATTTGGGAATTAAATCGTTATTTTCATTATAAATGTATAATGAAATAAGTGGTATTTATAGAAATTAAGGAATCTAAAGAATTTGAATAGTAACATCACCAATCAATGTATAAAAATATTATGTATCTTATAAGTTAAAATATGATATATATTTATATAATGGAATAAGTAAGTAATTTTTTTAAAAAAGATATATTATGTGTCAGTATTTTTCTGAATTGTAAATAGTTATTGACAATTTTATGAAAAATATAGTTAATTTAGAATATATTTTCATAAAATATATTACTAAATTAATATTTTGTTTTATTTTAATTATATGAAAATATTATGAGACCCTATTTAAATTTTTAATGTTTCAAAAAATTTGTTATAATATTCGAATCATTCATTTTTGAATAAATTATAATTGCAATTAAATATTTAATATATCTTTTTTAGAAGATTATTTTTGAGAAATGGATTCCATTTTTGAACTATACACATCAAAAAATGGTTAGGTAGAATATTTTGGATTTTTTTCAAGTAGTATAATTTTATTGAATATTGAAATATTGTGATTTATGAAATAATAAAATAAATGAATTATTGTGTAATGGATGATGATTTTATGATTTAATAACCCATGAGTTAGAAATAAAATTAAGTAGTTACTATAATTAGTCATAGGAGTCAATATTATTTAGAGTCTTGAGCTAAAATAATAAACAAATGAATAAAATAATCAAAAACACAACTCTCTCCTTCCTATTAATACCACAACTCACCACCTCTAATACTCACACAATAAAAGCCTTGAATATTCCCTAAATTATACAAATTTTCATTCAAAATCATATTTTACCATATCCAAGTCCTTCTAGTCTTATAAAAATAAGAAAATCAATTTTGTAAAGGAGGTTCTCAACCAGACAACATTCAAGAGGTGAAATCCTCTATGACCTCTTGATGCACTGACATGAAATTCATTGGACCACATGACACACTCTAGTGGTCCGTTATTCATGCAACTTATGCCTATGATCTCCTGGGAATTCCCTCTTCACTATTATGGCCTCATATGTGCCTTTCTTCCATCTTAGAAAATATGTTTACAAATAACTCACATACAGAGGGGCTCAGGCCTTGTTCATTTAATCCCACACCCTCAGCATTATAAGTTTAGAACCAGGGAGGCTAGGGATGATATTCTACTTACAATTTTTAAATCCTTAACTGAAACCCCCGAAATATCACCCTCTCGTAAGAATTTAAAATCCGTTAATCAACCTATTCATGGGTTGATTTTCATTGTTTATTTAGATAATGAATGGGGAAAACATTAATCAAAACAAACCCCAACCTATAATCGATGTTTTCTGTTAGAGGAGTTTTCTAGCGATGGTTCAAGATGTTGAAGGGATTTGTTGCTTCCAGACATTGTTCATTATAGGGAGATAACATTGTGAGCGATCTTCTGGCATTTTTTGTTCTTCAGAGGGTAGTAACTTCACTAAAGGCTCATCGAATAATTTCCATGGTTTAATTTTCCACCCTCTAATGCATTATATTAATAAAAAAGGTAACAAATCAGAACATTTATGTTATGTTGCGATGTTGCATCATTATGCTGATTCATTTATGAAACAGTGTAGCTATTATGATCCAATTAGAGATTTATGCTGAAAAATTGAGTCGTTAATGATAAATCTTTATTGTGCCTCATCTCAGTACAACAACATCGCCGTCCGCCGCTTAATGGTGAGAAATAAAATAAAATAACTATTTTATGTAATTTTTTTATTTTTCTAAAATTCAGAACAATAAAATTTTCATCTGACCCTTTCTGTTCAATGTCAATTTATTTATAGTTTAATCCCAGAGTTTGATGGTAAATAGTGCCCTCATATTTTTGATATGAGCACCAGTTCAAAAGTTATAAAAAATCACTCAAACATTTACTTAATTGAACTTAATGAAAGTTCAAAATTCCATTTTGGGCTCATCAAGCCTCAGAATCACGTCATCAATGCGTGTGGTTTTGAAATAATTCCATACAATGTAAAAAAATATGCGGATTTTCTAGAACATTAAAAATCTGATTCCAAAAATAAACTATCATAAAAATATTTTCAATTCCCACTCCCATTGGGTTGGGTATCATGATGGGGCAGTTATCACAATTCCTGTCACCTTGGTTGTTTAACTGATTCCTCTAATTTTTGGACATTGGCTAGAAAAAACAAAAAACTTAGGGATGAGTATTTTTAAACTATTAAACAACTAAATATGAATCCAATGACATTAAATAGATATCATATAAATTACATGTATTTTATTAACATATGAATTTTTAGACATCAATATATGTTATCCATGATCTATTTATTAACATATATTCTTATAGGTATTTTTTTGTTCCCTTGATAATGGTTCATAATGAGCATATGAATTTTAAAAATTATGTCACTAATAAATTTCAAACCAAGTGTACATTAAGGATAATTTTCATGCACTAGTTCCTAGTTAAGACTATATCATCTACGATACCTTCTTGAAGAAACATTATAGATTCCATGTTTTTCCACATTCATGACACTTGATCAGAGGAATTGTGAAAAAAATATGAAAATATCCATTCTGTCTGTGGATGAAATACTGACGACCCCATTCTCCCATTATAAGGTTCTCAAAAACCTCTACTCTAATCTGGTTATTTTTTGTCACCCTATTGTGAATCATCTTAAATCCTCTTCCTACTAAAATTAGTATCGAAATTAATTCCATTGAATATTTATGGAATAAAAAATATATTCTACTCCAAAACATTCTTGGTATTTGGGGCCTTTCAAAGCACCTTATTCTATCTTGGCAGGTCATTACTCATAACCTAATGCCTCAATTATAGTCTATGTTCAATTTAAAACCTCATATTCTTTTGTGTTTTATTCCCATACAAGGGAGGATAAAATTGACGAAACATCAAAAAACACAACATGTAAGTAGAAACTATCATAATGACATAATAATTATCTACAAACTCTAATACATGGTCCAATTTCAGTGTACAAAGAAAGAACTCAATGAAGAAAAGGTCACTAATAGTCCTCCAAGTTAGTCCCTCGTGTCATAATATCTAGTTCAAGACACCCTATCACATTCTAAGGGGTCCCTAAAATAGGAAATAATCCATCCCTACATGTTAATTCTATAAAGACTCTACTTGATCAATGAAAACCCTGATAATTTCATTCTTATCATCTACATCATGTAGAAATCCACTTCTCTAGATGTATGGAAGGTTCTAAATATTAACTTATCATTCATTTACAACTACAGTATTATAATCCCTTCCCCCTTGAATAGGAAAAATATGGAAGACTCTTTTATGAAGTGATCTATCTAACAAAACCATTCGAGTGGGTGAAAGATCATTATTCAATACATTCGATAGTAGAACCGTAATTTCCTCAATTGCAGATGTGTCCTCAAACACTTATCTAGGTTATCCCAGCAGATGATGTCATGGTGGAATTGTCAGAAATTACGATGTAGGCTTAGAACACCATTAGAGGGTTATTTGGATGACAAAATAATTATTTATTAGGTATATAATGTATTTCTATAGAAAACCAATCATATGATGCCATCAGTAATAATAAAATAACACCCTCATAGTATTACTCAAGGCTCAAGCCTCGTTATACATACATCTACAATATTCATAGTCATAAATAGAAAAAATCACTTATTCAAATAAACAATTATAGCATAGATATATAAAAAAGAAAAGACATGTATATCACTAATATAAGAACATAAAAAGGAATTTAATTAGGAACTACTTGTAACACTCAATAAGAATATATATATATATATGACATGTGATCCTATGTTTCTATTCATGATGCATGAATACACCCAAAATCCTATAAAACTATGACATAATATCATAATCAAGTCCAATATAAAACCATAAATCCATAAATATAATATTAGTCCCAAAAATGGTAACTCAAAATTCTATTACACATGTTATCTCTAGGAATACAACAAAATCACCCTACATAGTGACAGATATCCAAAATAATTTATAATTTTTCCCAAAACGCAGTTATGATGAATGAATGAGTGAAACCAACCTCTAATATCACTTTGTAATTCCTCATCCTGAATCACTGAGTTTGAGCCAATGTTCTACATGGCCTCATACATGCCACCATATAAGTAAGAGATTCTTGGTTATAATCAAGGGACTGAATTCCATCAGTGAGAAGATTATATCCTTAGTATCAATAATCACAAGAATAAATAATAACACGATGGAATAAATAAATAAATTCAAAAAATATATAATAAATATCACTCAATTAATAATGTAAATAAATATCATACCCCAAAATGGTATGTCAAACATATGTATACACATGGTCGGTAGACAAATAAAACAAAATGAAGTCACTCTATAATTCATCTTAGTACTCCCTATAATCAAAATTCTTTGTATCCTTGCTCCCTTTTGGTGGTTATTTCCCTATCTAGTATCCCTGATCATGAATTTTTCATACCCATCAATATTCCCATGTAGTTTGTGAATATAAACATAGAAGTAAATCACCAATTTGTCTTTCACATGAGTTCACTTGTGCAGGAGTGTATGTAATGGTAATATATAAATCCAAAAGAAACCAAATAAGATTCTATACCAAGTAGTCATGCACTAACCAATCCGTAATAGACCCATAGTCATACTCACTTAGTCTCTATGTTAGACATGTAGTCAAAATTTATGTAATTAAAAAGGATCAACCCCAAGGTCCCAAAATGTATCCCAAAACCTCTTTAATGGTAATGTTTTTGGCCACAAGATTGTTACATTCTAACTCTACCTTGGGATAAACTATAATTCCATTTTATATCAACATTTTTTCTATGTTTTTCTCATGGAATACCATCATACCCAACTATTGACTCTTAGGTAATATCAATTAAGACCATCATTCCCCCATGTTAGGGCACACAAAGACATCATGCCCCATCTTTTAACTCATTCTTGTCAATTTTTCACATGCATTGTTTAATCATACTCCCCCCTAGGGCCACAAATATGTGATTGTTCAACCTATCAGATGTTACCATTCATAGAACAAAAATATATCATATAATTTTGATCACATGAAAAAAAAGATTCATTTCCTATACAAGCATAACAAGTTTAATAACCATGATTATCAGAATCTATATTTGAACATATGGGATCATACTAAAAAATGGTATCATAGGAAACACACGCACACATGAGATCAAACCTCATGAATGGTCTCACAAGCTACCCATGCACACACACTTGTGATCAAACTCAATAATAGTCCAGTAATATAATCACAGAACATCATATCATCATAAAAATAATAAATATGGACTCTAAATAGTGATGAATATCCTATGTCAATTTTTTTGTAGTCAAAAAATTCTTTTTCCAGCAGTATTGCCACCCAAACCATGTTCATAAACCAACAAGAATAATAACCCATCCCAAGTGTCTTAGAACTGATTCCAAACAACAATCAATTGGTTTTAGAATAAATCTCATGAAATAATCATGAAAATGTAATATATTCATCTCATATTATCTAATCAAAGTGACCACCTTAAAAGATAGTTCAAATTATTGTTGAAGGGAGAAAAAATGGTCCCTCAAAGAACAAAAAAATGGAAGATAGAGGAGCTCCTAAGATTTAGAATTAATTAAAACAAACTCTTTCCTCCATTTTGTGAATCATCATCAAGGTAAAGTAAATAAATCTGCAAAGATGAAGTTTTTCCAATTTAAAAACTCAATACAAGGAGGTTTTCTCATGTTTTTCCAAAGAGTGTCTTGAATTCTTCTAAATTAAGGGAACTTCCATGGGAAATATCATTGAAAAATTAATAAAGGAAATAATTGAACTAAAAATTCACTAAATATTCCATATTCATGAATCATGTGTTACCCCTCTAAGATGGATGATATATTAAGAAAAAGGAATTAGTTTTGGACATTTCCAAATACATTTGGATTCCACAATGATCAACACAATAGCCTCACCATAGTCTTGTTGTTCATGAACACCTAGAGAAAGATAGAAAGTTCCACCACTTGTGTGGTGAGGTCATCCGAGTCATTTTCTATCAAGTGAACTATATCACTCCACAACCCCAAAGACTTTCCCATGTCATCCATTTTCACCTTTCCTATTTTACACAATAAAAATCAGGTACCACCACATCTAACACCATGTATGTGGTGTTTTATTTTTGGAAAGAAATACTCCGAAACCAAGTTTTGAGCCACAAAAAGATACTCAAAACCTATAGAGCTTCACCCAAGCATGGATCAACCTAAATAATCATAATGAACGGATAGGGAAAAGGTTTTTCACTAATAAATAATTAATTTTTTGGATTTATAGATTTATTTGGTTTTAGAACCTGGTCTATATATATTTAGATGTTTGGTGACAGTTGAAGACAATTTAATATATGTTTTGGTATGGTTGATAATTATTTCGAAGGTATAGATATATATTTATGATAGTTGATGTAATTTTGAATTTTTATGGACTTAGAGAAGACAACTTTGTGAAAAACCATTGGGATATGTATAATGTATAATTCTATGTATATGATAACATCCTAATGTTTTTGTAAAGTATAGATTGTGTTGTTCTATTGGAAATTAAGTCCCTCTATGGATACTAGAAAGTGGATGAAACTATAGAAGAAATGTACTTGGGAATAATTACGATAATGAAGGTTGGTTGAGTATTAACTAAATCTTCACTATATTGCATGATTAGTGGGTACATTAATGTTCAAATAGATATACACTCTCAGTTGAAATTCTTTGGTTAATCAAATTCACTTTACAAGCCATTATGAGAGATTTATTATATAAATTAATATGGTTATGTAATATAAAATAACTTAACCAAAAATAAACCTAGATTGAACCAATTTTGATTTAGTTTGAAAATATATAATGTGATAATTTAAAGGATTAAACTATTTTAATATTGAGTTTTTCATGTTAAAATCTTATATATTTTTTCTTATGGAATTCATCACACATTACTAAATCCATTTTTTAGATATGGAATAATATCAAATAAACTATAGGATTAAAGGAATACATAAACATTTAATAGATTTCCTTAATAAACAACCTAATTGGATAAGAAATCAAGTGAGAGACATTGTGATTATGTTGTACCAGTCATCACAAAATATGTCTAAAAATATGGATATAGTTGAGTTTCCAAACACATCAGTGTAGATAATAAGATATAAATTTGTAATTTATGGGGATTATCATAATAAAGGAATGAGTATTCCATTTTCATTATATCAAATATATGGGTAGAGGCACCCATGGGATTATTTTAAAGGGGCTGAAATATGTTTTATATATCATAATGGAGAGAATATAGTAACTTATTCGCAAGACATATTGAATAGTTTTATGTATATCATGAATGGAAAATGGGTTCATCATAGGGTTTAATTAATAGTTTAAAGCATAAATTATGGGAATTGTATGAATTAACCAAGTAATTGACCTAATCCAGTGGCGAAAAAGGATGACAATAATTAGAAATTTCAATGAATAAGGAATCAAAAGAAATCATATACAACCACAACTACAAATGTGAGTTCTCATAATGATTTTTAGTGAAGAGAAATGATAATTCACCAAAGAATTGTATGTAGTGTATTTATTCCTTATTCAAACCATTACTTTGTATCCTGTATGTCTTTTAAGAACATTTAATAATCACCCTACGGACTACATGTCAAATTATGAATAAAACCATATAGTGTTATGATTATTTTCTCCCAAGTATATAAATCTTGGCTATTATATGTTAATATGAATGTACATCCTATAAAATCATATTAATATTCATTTCGTGTAATCAAATGTGATATTATCCATGGGTTTTCTATCTTTGTACATAAGCAATGATAATATTCAAGATATTAAAATAAAATATAAAAAAAAAACACACGACAAAAATTAAAAAAACAACGACCATAAACTCTATATAAAAACTACTCCCATTATATTGGGGTATTTAGCAAAAATGGATAAAGAAAAACTCAAAAACATTTATGTTAATATTATGAGGTAAAAGATGAGTTTACTAGTCCATATGAGGATAATAAGATTGAAATATAATTATAAATTAAACTTGGATTCTTTTACATAGTCTAGAAATTATTAAATCTTTCTTATTTGTGGATAAATAAAATTTTGAAGATTCATTTTTTTTGAAGGGGGAATGTAACACCATGAAATTTTAGAACAAAAATTACCTTAAATAAAAGTTGTATAGATATCTTATTTCACATGAAACTATAAATTAAAATGATTCAACACGTATTAAATAAATATTATTAGTAAATTTAAAGAACGATAAAACCTATATTAAGTAAAAAAATATAATAAAAAAATACATATAAAATATGATAAAAATAGTAACTGTTTAAAATCCGAATTTCTTAAAAAAGTGGTTTTTTTTAGTTTCAAATAAAAGATAAATTTTATTTTCTTTATTTTTTATTTTTTTTAAAATAAACTACATTTTTAAATATAGTATTTCACAATGAGCTTAGAATGAAATTTTTATGTTTTCCTAAAATAATAGAATCATAGAAAATAAGTGAAAATAATATTAATTTTATTAATATCATCCCATTTATGGCTTAGTAGTTTTTAATATATATTTTATAAAAAAATATACATTTATAAATTAAAATAAATAATGTATATATACTATATTTAATTGTTAAAACACATATTTAATATTTTTGAACCATAAGTAATATTTTAATCCAAAAACTATTTTTATTTTATTATATTAATATTTTTATTTCATCACTAATCAAAATTAAATCTAACAAGATATATTTAATATTTTAGATCAACATGATCATATAAAAAATTATTTCTAATATCATTTTTAAGTATAAAATTTTTATTACTAAGATTAATTTTAATTACAACGATAATGGTGAAAGTGTTATTTTTGATGAATTATTTTTTTTATTATTGTATACGTTTTATCTAAAAAACTAATTTTTTACATTTTATATAATTAATATGAACTAATTTTTACACATATATAAAAAATAAATTATATGAAAATAAATTGATATTAAATTTCATATAGGATTAAGAATACCTAATTGTGCAAATAATATTTTTTTCACAACAGATCTTCTATATATTAGATGTTTTAATTTAAAGTTCAATTTAAAATTTTTTAAAAATTAAATTTTTTTATATAATGCCTAATTTTATATTCATAAAAACCAAAAAAAATTATATGGGTTGTCTTATATTTTTAGTAAATCATAATTTACTTGGGTGAAAACCAGTGACCACAGTAAAAAAATGGTAAAAGTTAAAATGTAAGAATAAATGATATGAAAAATAATTAAAAAATTATTAAAATTGGTGGAATAGTATTTTCAGATTCTATATAATTCCTAAATATGTTATTTATCACTTTTGGAACCATTAACTCATTAACACTATCGTTAAATTATTTTAAAAAAATAGGTGTTCGCAAAGTGGTCTTTTTATCACTTATAAACGGTAAACACTACGACCCTCCCAGAGATAAACATTCTTATAAAACATTCATATAAAACAATCCAATTTTTTTTACTCAAAAATTTACCTTCCATGGGTTAATTCCCCTAGTCAATATAAACTATCCCATTTTATTCATTTCCAAGATGAATTGAGGGTAACATTTCAGGATTTTAAAGTGGGAATAAATTAATCCTTCAACATTTTTTCTTAATCATTATCTTACTAACCTACCATTAAAAATATATATGATAACCTATTTATTCATACTATACATATGTGTTAATATATTAATGGAAACCCAATTATTTATTACTTCCCATTCACATAGAAAAACAAAATAATGTTGATCTTTCATTTGTGTGAACTATCACCTCCACGAAGCAATGTCTTCAATTTTTCACCACATACCTTATTATAGTTAAAAGATTATAATTGGAGAATAAATGTGACATATATATAATATAAGTATTATAATGACTATAAAAATTACAATCAATCTTCATTACCTATCATTCATTGTTAAATGAATACATTAATCATATATTGTGTGGACTGTAATATCTATGAAGTAACATTTTATTTTTTCATATTGATCTTAATTTTTTATCTGAAAATAATAAAATATAAATAATAAATATAATATAATATATATAATATAATTATTCTTCAATTATATTGATATTAAACTACTTATTTACCATACTCACCAATTGATATATATCATGTTCTTTTATTGGTCAGTTTAACGACTTATATGATTGATTATATTAAACTCTTCATGGATGACATTGGGAGCATAAATACCAATATTATTATATGTTCATATGAAAATAATCATTGGTTTATCATTACAGAATCATTATATTATTAATTTAACATATTTTAAAATATCATCTTTGATAAAAAAAATTCTCCAAAATAAGCTGACAAAAATTCCATTTGAATGTAAAATAACTAAAACATGTATGGAATGAGATTATACCATTATAATTTAATATAAGATATTTATTCTAGTAAAAATAATTATATATTCATTATGAACTTTTTATTAGTGAATGGGTATCAAAATAGACATTATAAAACATGTGTGAAACAACTAACGTTATTAACACAATGTTATAAAATAAGTTTTAACACCCTAATATATTATTAATAAATGATAATAAATGAATTATATTAAAGGAGATGTAAATAAAAAGGGTTATAGATATAATATTAATATAGGTATATCTAATATAAAATATTTTGTTTATAAAAAAACCTTCTCAAATAAATAAACAATGTAGGTATGAATAACTCCAATTATTTCTTTTGGATATCTCCCCTACATACCCATATTTTCCATCCCACTAATATTTTACCCTATTTTATGGAACTCCAATATGGATTAATTCATGTAATCATCTTAATTCTCATTACCAGTATTCAAATGAAAACTTTATTTCCCAATTTATGAATATAGAATTTTAATGATGGTGTTTCAAAATACCAAAATGTTTTATGTATCTGGATATATTTCATTTTCTCTTATACATTATCTATAAAAGTATTAATAAAAATTTATTAAAAGGCTTTCACAAGAATAGATTCCCCATCATTTTGAATCTTCCTTCCCATGTTTTTTCATTTAAAAAATAATAATTTTTTTTCATCTATTATATGATACTTATTTAAAATGGATTTCATGGAAAAATGGTCATTTTAATCATGATTTACAATGTAAAATATTACTATTATTAAAAAATTAATATTTAATAACACATTATTTCTTTATGTATGTTTTTTAAAATGAAAAATAGTATAATTATACAAGAAAAGTGATCCATCACTACCTTTGACTTTCCTAAACATCTTACTTGTATATCTAAAATTTTATTTCATTGTATGTAATCAATTAATAATCTATGTTTGATTCAATTGATTGAGTATTTTTCACCTATTTACCCTTAAATCCATTGATTGGGGAAGTATTAAATAAATTATATAACCTTTCCCAATATATTATAAATTCCATTGGTTTTCTTATTTGAAGGTTATTTACCTATGTAGGTACATGAAATCATTTTTTTACTAATTTATTTTTAAGGAGTTCATCATGTTATGAATGTAATTGAAATTTTCATATCAATATTTTAATATAATAAATTCTATTTATGAGATAAGATTTTGAAAATTTTACGAAACCCATTATCTTTCTGGGTGTAATTTATGATAAATAATTGATTTCCAGTGGCATAAATATGTAAATATGATGTTTAGAGGGGTCATATATATCCCTCAAATGAATTGGTTTAAGTTGATATCTCATTATATTGTCAGTCATGGCAATAATGGTTTTTTACACAAACGTTGTCATAATGAGTCTACTCACATTTTCAGGCCTAAACATATCGAGTTTATTCCAACATGTTTTGGCCGAATGAGTATTCTCTAAATTTTAGGTGTGTATATAATTATTTTTATCACATAGGAATGGTAATAATGATATATTTCCCAAAGTTTATCTTGTGATTATTTTTGTACCATGTTTCTACTGTGTTTATCCAGTTATTCCACATTTCAATGATGATATTCATTTTCAGGATATAATATATTTTTATGTTATGACTTATTTTTAAAATAATACTTATTTTTATTACTCATAAAATGTTTTATAATTATTAAGATTGTAAATACCTTGTCTATATTACCCTTTGAAATAGAATCTTAATGAATATTTCACTTGATTAAAGGGGGGTTTTAACCCCATAGTCCATAAACTAATTCCTGGGTATCACATAGACACACATGGGAATTATTTCTACCATAAAATGGAAATAATTATTTGAAAATAATGAAAATAAAATCTGAACTGGGAATAAACTGAGATATATCTAATAGTTAATAAATTATGTATGTAGAATAATATGGATAACAATTTTGGTGGACAGTACAATTGATATCAAGGGAAAAGATTTGAAACACTAATATATCCTTGTAAAAGTGAGGATATTCTACATGTAACTCCATCTATTTTAAAACCCTAAAATATAACAATTTCCACTTCACTGGTAAACCTTATAAACCTACAATATATAGGCATGAGCTAAAATCCTAGTCGGTCCCCAGACACCAACCAAAAACATAACACTTTAAAATAAAATCAATATTATCCATGTTTGGAAATATGAAAAATTAATAGTTTTTTATTTTTTTTACATCAATAAAACATGTATCAGTTATTTTCATTAAAGAACCCATTTTCACATAATCAAACCTTTTTTTCAAATAAAAATACAATTTATTTTCCCATGTCAAAACATTCCTATAATATATTTTGTCATAGTTTTAAAGGGAAATTGAGTGAAAAAAGTATTCATTTCACAATTATCTATAAGAACCATACCATCTAAAATTATAACTAATTTATCATCAAGTAATCCAATGTCAATAAAGGGAAAATTCCTGGACAACATCGATATGGTCATCAAAGACGAAAAATCTTCATGTTGGAATATAATAAACACATCAATCGACCTCATCCCAGACACCTGGTCTTACCCTATCATATCCTAACATGGAAAAAATCCATCATTATGATCAGATCCCCACATAAGTCCACTTTCCGAATCATGATTCTATAATCATGTACATATATGTCAAGACTTTCACATAAAAACTCATGTCTCTCCATTACATTAAAATTGAGGTAATCATTTCAAAAACTATATCACACTATATATATCACATCAAATTATCACGTTTAAAAATTAATCATAAAAGATTCTCACACCTCTGAATTCCCACATTAGTGTATCCCTTGTTATTTATAATAAGAATTGAACTAAATTCAATTCAATTAATCACCCTAATAAGGGAATTCTCATTAAAACCACTCATTATTCATCATTACAATCATAAACAATGGATCCATGTCCAGTGTGATTTCTATTTTACAATAAATCAATTAATGACCCAATCATGAAATTTTAAAATCTGCTCATATTACTTTGAAAATTAATACAAATCAAGGATATTTATAAAATAATATATAAATCATTACACTTTTAAAAATTATAGTTTTCAAAATATCCTCTAAAAATTGGTGGAATACACCAATGATTTGAAACCCATATTTTCAATATAATTTTGGAATTAACTGTCATAAACCACCATAAGGAAAACAATCAAGAGCCCTCCTGAAATTTCTATTTCTAAAAAATGATACCTTTCCTTAAATAATTTTCCCATCAAACCATATAAAAATCCAAATTTTTACACTTTTATCAACGGAAAAATAAATCATCACTCTATGATATAACCACTTGATATAAGTGGGAAAATTTAAACACAACAACACTAAATATGAAATTGTTAAAATATATATATATATATATATATATGTATAATGGAAAATGATTAGGAAACCAACACTAAATGTCTCAATAAATGAATCACTAAAAGGAAACCACAAGATGAAGAGTGGAATTGATCTAAGTTACCAGAAAAGGATCCCTATAGGATCATAACAAACTAAAAAACATGAATCCAATAAATATACATCACCACCACAGCCAATGGTCATCAAGATCATAAAAAAAAATTAGATCCATGATCCAAATGGTGAAATATATACTGATCGGGAACTGCCATGATGAATTAATCATTGATCCATAAAGTTGAGAAGTTGGATAAGTGAAACACATAAAATGTGGTACAATAGGCTTTCATGGGTTGAGGAAAGGTCAAGGGAGATGATTAGAATAACAAAATGGGGGTTCCAAATAAAGCCACATTAAATGACATATCATATTTCGAATCTAGTTTCAGCTACCCAAAGGCCCCCACAAGGTATCTGTTGGATATCATAGATTCATCATCAGTTTTTTCATTCCTCCTACTAGCCGGTGGTAGAAATAAATTTTTTACACCACTTATTATCCCACCAACTATCTAGTGTCCCAAACTATAGACTTTGAGGACCATTTTTAGCTATTCTAGTTATATCCCTTGGTCACCACCTACTCTGGAATTCTATGTGGTCTTATGGACCCATAATAATGTCTAAAACAAACATAAAAGGCCACCCAAGGATGAGATAAATGATAGAATGTGAAAATTATCCCCACTATAAGGATATTTGTTCCAAGAAATAAAAAATGACATTTTTCTATCAAGAAGAATGAGGAATCTAATTTATCAAGAGAAAATTCTACCCAAGTTACACTAATGAGCCTGAAACATAAATAGGCTCAAAATAATCAAATTCTTTATTAATAAAACTAGTGGATTATAAAAAATATGAAATGAGACCATAGGATAATATCTCTAAGATCTCGGTACATAAAAATATTCTTCTATATAAAACTAGATAATTTATTTTGGAGTGGATAAGAAACTCTCTAAAAAATATTCCCTAAGTAACCAACCTTAATAAAAATATACAAAAAACCATAACCACTCAAAATAAATTTAACAAAATCATCAAACACTAGCACAACCACAAAATCAATACAAACAAAACCTCAAACAACTATCTAAAAAAACATCATAAAAGATCAACATCTCGGGAAAATCTATCCAAAAGGTCACACAAGAGGAAAAAGGAACATTTGTAATCAAATAAATTTGAATCATGCCTCATCAAGAGATATATAATCAGACCATAGTTCAAGTGAGGTTAACCTACGGAAACATTATTGTAACACCAACTCCCAGTAATTCCAATTGAAACATTACAACATCAATATAACTAACTACCATTTTCCCCAATTTTTATCCAAGATTGCCTATGTACCATAAGAAAACATGAACTCAACCTCAAAACAAGTGATTTATTGTCATCATTCAATACATATTTCCTCCTTGTTATTTTTAGAAAACCCTATGTCAGAGATTACCACACAATCCAAAATCTCTAAACATAATCCAATGGTCTGTTACAAGAACATTAAAATTCAGTGTTATGTAAATAAAAAAATAAGTAATAAAATCCTAATATAATGAAACTACAAATAATAATTCTAAAGAGTTAATAGAAAAAAAAACTTCATTCTGATACATCAGGTACATTTCAAATAAATATAAAGGATGAAAATTGAAAACCTTTAAACATGGTAATTTAATAATGGTGGTCTCCCCACAATTTTTCAATTTAACATAGATTCAAACTCCCTCAAATCAAACCCTCAAAACAAGGAATTAAATCTATTTGAATAAATGAAATAGTACATAAAACTATATTCTTATGAAACCATGTTCGTAACAACTCAGGTACTCAGAGAATAATTTTATTTCATTTGGGAATTAAATAGTTATATTCATTATAAACGTATAATGAAATAAGTGGTATTTATAGAAATTAAGGAATCCATACTAATTGAATAGTAATGTCACCAATTAAAGTATAAAAATTATTATGTATCTTATAAGGTAAAATATGATATATATTTATATCATGGAATAAGAAAATAAATTTTTAAAAAATAATATATAATGTGTTTGTATTTTTCTTGAAATATAAATAGTTATTGATAATTTTATAAAAAAATATTGAATTAAAAAAAATCATAAAATATATTGATAAATTAATATTTTGTTTTATTTTAATTCTATGTAAATTTTAGGTGACTTTATTTAATTTTTGAATGTTTCATAAAATTGGTTATAATATTTGAATCGATATTTTTTGAATAAATGAAAATTTCAATTGAAAATTTAATCAATATAATTTATAAGATTATTCACAAAAAATAGATTCTATTTTTTAATTCTACACATAAAAAATGGTTAGGGTGAATCTTTGGGATTTTTTTAAATAGTTTATGTTTTATGAATATTGAAATATTGTAATTTACGGAATTTTTAAATAAATTAATTATTTTGTCATGGATGATGATATTATGATTTTATCGCCCATTACTTTGAAATAAAATTTACTAGTTACTATAATTAGTCACAATAATTAATATCATTTAGAGTATTGAGCTAATATAATAAACAAATGAATTAAATAATCAAAATCACTAATCTCCTCTCCCTATAAATACCACCACTCACCACCTCTTCTCCTCACACCATCAAAGCCTTGGATCTTCTCTAAATTCTAAACAATAACCTTTAAAATCGTATTCCACACATATAATACCTTAATGTCTCATAAAAAAAGAAACCTACGTTCTTTAAGGAGGTTCTCAACATGACAACATTTGAGATTTGAAATCCTCCATTCTTTCTCTTTTAAATTAATGTTTTCTACCTTATACAAAACTCTCTTATACAAAGTGGCAGGATAACACCAGTATCATATATATATACTAGAATTTTATTTTATTAATTGAATATCCATCATCAATCTTCTTATATTCTCCCCTTATTCTAAAAAATTAATACATCGTCCGTGACATATTAATTCACCACCTTCGTGAATGATAAATTTTCACATTTTTCCCTACCACCTACAAAGAAATTCATAAAAACATTAATATGTTTAAAACAATGTGTAATATGTATATTATATATATTTTAATTTTCTAGGACTAACTTATAGAAATAATATTAAATAAAATGAAACTAGTTTGTAATGGTCCGAAAAACCGCCAAAAATAAATAACATATATTAATAACATATTATCTAAGGAATCATCTTTATACCAGAAAAAATATATATGGGGTCATTTAAATTTATGTAAGTATATTAATACCACTTATATTCACTTCATGATTTTTTATTTTATTCAACTACTACTCCCATAATTATATTCAAGGGCACCATCTATAAATCTATGAATCGAACGTTACTGGAACAATGATTATGATATTTATAACTCATCAAAATAGAAACAAATAAAATTAATAAAATGATAATAAATAAAATATATTTTTAACATATTCTAAATTTATTAATTAAGTAATCTAATTGTATTATCCATGACATTAATTATAAGTAAAATACTCTTTCTTATATAAGGTAATGGACTTAATTTTTAAAAATCCTCATTTAATGTTACCAATCTTTTTATAAAGGAAATAATTTTTTTACTAATAGGTAATAATGAAATTTAACCTCTTTAATGATACCTTATTGATTTAATGAGTCTAATACATTTTTACATGGTTTTTTAAAATATAATACATTCATTTATAAGTGTGTTTATTCTTAAAAATGAAAATTGATTTCGAAATGAAAAAATTATTTTACTCAAGAATGTTTCTTTTATGAAATATTTGTGAGTTATGATCAGGTTATGGGTCTTGGGATTTTTTATGTTGATGTGTGGTTCTATAATAAACTAAGGGGGGTGAACCTATTGTATATACCCATTTTATTGGGTAATGTTCTGGAATTAACAGGTTTGGTTTGTCCTAATAGATTATGAGAATTTACAATGATGGTTATTCCATGTGTAACCATGATGGTTTCTCAATGTGTATATTGCATAGATACTTTATATGTAAGAGTGATATCAAAATGATTCCATGAGTTACATTTTATTATTTATGTGTCCTTTCTATGGTTTTACAGTAAAAATATGATTTCATAAGGTAAGATAAGCATCTTATGTTTTATTTGTAAAAGTTATAACTTTGTGGAAAAAATCATTCATAGACTAATGGTTTCTCCCTTCCTTTTTATGTCACTTAAAAAGGTTTTTCTACCCATCCCATGTTTTAAAATGTTTTCTACATTGTTTATAGATATTTTAAAAAAATTAGGAATTTATGTTTAAATTTATGATGTTTTGTTTTGGGTAGAAACCATGTTTTATTTTAAATTTTTTATATTATAAAAAAATAGACATTGATCAGATGTGTCTAGATTTTAATATATGAGTTTATATGTATGAGGTTATGAAATAATTCTCTACAACTATAAACCTAAAATATCTTTGATAATGTATGAATGTTAATTCTTGTTGAATTAACTAGATTATGTTGTATTTAGGGTTGTTTCCTTACAGTTGGTATCAGAGATAGTTTTAGAAAACATTAGGGGTTAGAATAATATTAAAATAATACCCATAAATAATTTTTTTACTTTATCTTTTTGTGGAAATAATATATAATTTAATTATTACAATGTTGTTTTATCTAATATATTTATTTTCAGATTTGTTTTTTGCGGAATAAATAGGGAAGATGAATTATGAAGGCAGCAAGAGGACGATATCCTTCAGAATCCACAGCCTAGAATGGTGGGAATTGGAACTGACCAGCTTGTGAATGTAATGGCTCAATAAACATAGGACATAAATAGTGGTATCATACATTCATGAGATTAACATGATCAACATTATAGGAATATGTCAGTGGTGAGACATTTTATGAGGCAACACCCTCCTTTATTTAATATATCTTTTGACCTAGTGGTGGATGAAGGGTTGATTAATGCCATTAAAAATAATTTCAATGTAATAGAATGTTTATAGCATCAAAAGTTTAGTCTTGAGGTTTACCATATTGTAGTTAAAGATGACTGGTGGGGGTAAATGATCAATAATATGATGGATATTGAGTAGATTGATGCTTTGACTGTGATGAACTCAAAAATATTTTCCTCAAGAAATATTTTACTAAGGTGACTAGACTTAGGATGGAAAGAAAACTCTTGTAATTAAGAATGGATTATGATTCAATGGATACATATAAAGAAACATTCACTCGATTGTCAAGGTACACTCTAATTTTTATCTCAGATCTTGATAGTAAAATAAGTCATTTTTACTCAGGATTAAAGACAAAATATCGAAGGGAATTGGCCTCTTGTGAATTCAAAAGTTATGAAAAACTTGTATGATATGATGATAAGTTTTAAATAGATTTTTCTAAATATTATGTGTTCTTTGACAAATATTATAAAAATAGGTCGAGGTGGAAGGAAAAGTCAAGAATCCAAAAATTAATTTTGATGGTAAGAAAATTAAATTTAGAGTTTATGAGAATTGAGGTTACAAAACACACTAGGGAATGCCTTTTTAGTATAGTAAGTGTTTCTGATGCGGTAACATTGGTCATATGACTCAAAATTTCCATGAAAAAGATCATGTTAGTGGTATAAACAATTTTGATATACAAACAATAAAATGTTGAAAATGTATTGAGGTGGATCATTATAAACATGACTTTCGTTAGAAGAACTCGAATGATGGGAACAACTAAAATATAAGGATAATGGTGTGATTTTGTCCATCGAAACTAATTTATATGGTTTTGGGCCATCCAATGAAGTGGTATTTGGTACAATTTTTTTACTCAGATTTTTCTAAAGTATTGTTAGATTCAGGGTATACACATTATTTTGTATTTAATAAATCTTCTTGTAAATTAGAAATTTCACCTCAAAAATTAAATTCATAACTTATGGTAAAAGTATTGGGGGAAATATTAAGGAAAAAATTTATTATAACTATATTCATTTTGAGTTATGTTGAATAAATTTACCTTCAAATCTTTTTGTATATCCTCTGGTAGAATTTGAAGTTATTTTGGGTATAGATTATATTTCTTTTTCCCATGTTAGGATTGATTGTAGAACTAAAGAAGTTATTTTTTAGAAAGAGTTTATTTTTTTATAAAATAATGAAACCATACCATTGATAACATATAAAAAATATGATAAATATTTATCATGTGGAAATTAATTCTTTCTTGCACATAATTGTTGAAAATAAATGAACTGTTCAAATTAATTATTTTCTGATAGTAAATAAGTATTATAAAACCCTTCCAATTATTAAAGTTTAAAAAATAATTTTTTAAATAAGATTACATGTAATACAACCCATCAGATCAAGAATTAAAGTGTGTTTGGGATTTAGGTACTTTACACAACAACTTAATACATGAAAAACATCAACTTATAGAAAACTTCATTAAAATGATTATACTTAAAACTGCATGGTATAACTGGGGGGAATACATAATAATGGAGTGAGCTATAAAGCCTTGTAATGGAATAGACCTAGAAAAATATGATGGAAAGGATAAATTTCAGAAAATATGCATATCAATGGGTCATAAAATCGGTTATAATCATAAACATGAAAAATGAGTCGTCATATATCATGATAACAAAAATTGAACAAGAGAAATGTGGAAATAAATTAAATCATTACATCATAAAAATAGGTCAAGGATAACTACACATATATCATGATTGAAAATTTCCAATAAAATAATTATATTTGCACCCTATCCGAACATGATTTCTAATTAGACTAAACATTACCAAATTCATTGGAGCGCTATATAAAATTTTGTGCACCTATCAAATTCATTTCATTCAAATTCTTAAGGCTTCCATATATATATATATATATATATAAACAAGGTATCATTTATCATCAAATTTAATATCACGATCATGTATATGATAAATAAATACATGTAATTCCCCAATCAATAAGAATATATTCAAAATGTCTAATACCCTTGATAGGAAATGGGTATGGGTATTCACTATAAAATTTTCTAGGATGGAAAATCATGTTGAAGTTTCGACAGCATAATGACATCACATAAAATTCCTAACATGGGTTGATGAGAGAAATAGGGTCTATAATAATTTGGGTAGAAAAATATATTAATCGGTACATGTAAAAACATATCCCAGTAATAGGAATTGGAAATTGACAACATGATATAATGAAAAAAATGAATAAGGAGGATAAGAAAAAGATCACTTTCCTTGAGAGTGTGACTCCAAATGCCTAGGAGGAGCTTCTTGAGAGATTTGAAGCACTATGGGAGGAATAAAGAGATGGTAGGGAAGAGTAAGGAAATGATAAAAGGATTTTTATTGTATATAAATGGGATATGGGTGGGTTTATATAGAACATTAGGTGGGAATTATTTATCATTTCTAAAACATACGTTTTGGACTCTATATAATAAAAATAACCAAAACCATAGACCATAAAATGGGTTTTTTCCATGGTATATATCTAAAGGGATTAGTTTTAATTTTTTTATATGTTCAGGGTCTGAAAATGATAAAATAATACCCTTTCTGATTTGTAATTGAGTCATAATCTTAGTGAAATTATTTGAAAACCTTAAAATATATTAATTGTTTTGGATGATTCATAATGGATCTATAAAACTAATAATACAAATATAAAGTCAAAATATTTTAATATCAAAACATATATTTTTTTCATTTATGCCCTTTATATTATTTATTACATCACATATGGGTCATTATGATGTCCTAATACACGCCATATATTTTTATGGTATTTAATTTTTAGCCAAAAATTAGACCATCACTTAAAATTATAAAAATTTACCATTGGATAATTTCTACATTATGATTCAAAAATAATATCCATTTTACCAAAATAATCTTAAATATTTTAAAATAAACTTGTAAAATAAAAATCGGCATTTATTAAGAAATGCTATGTTTTTTTTGACAATAACAGTTTTCAAACCTTTATAAAAAATAAATGTTGATTCATTATAATTATATGATCATTTATATTTAATTAAAATTATTTATTAATAATATTTTTATAAAATATTATTTATTTCATAAATCTATAAATTCATCAAAATAAATGTATTAATTAAAATTCAATACTAATAAAAATGGATTTTTTTATTGTATAAAAAATGTGTTCTTAAAGTATTGATAAGAAGTAAATATAGACATTATTATATTAAAAATACATTATACATTTTCATATTATTATTTTATTGAAAAATATTCTTTTATTAGCCTATAAAATGTTATAAGGGTAAGTCGGGTGATGGTGAGACTTTCATGTGGCAGTCTATCGTACATGGTTTGGGATGTGATCTCAAGGAGATTGAACTTCTCCCATAACCAATTTTTATCATGCCTGAGACATGTGATATCATATTTTGATTGGTTGAGTATCTCCCTTAGAGACTCTGATAAAATGAATTCATAGTGTACCATACTACTGTTTGGTTCCATCAGTTCCTTTGTATGTGTCAATTGGATTTTTTAAAACCGTATATTTATACTAATCATATAATCATCATTCAATGGTTATATTATCAATGTTAATGATTCTTAATAGTCTTTTAAATATAATAGAATATAATAAAACAAAATAATTTCATGTGTTTTTTATATCCATTATATATAATAATTCATATAATAAAATCACAAGGGGGATTTTATTTATAACATTTCGGGTGGTTATAATCTTACCCTTTCTAAAATTTCACTCATGAAATTGTCCTTTCCCCATAGTAAAATATAGTAGGGTAATTTTGTTTTATCACTTCTTCTAGTTCCCACATAATTTCTTATAACATATGGTTTCTCGACAATACTTATAGTAATGAATTGTATTATTTCGTAGAACATTTACTCTTCGATATAAGACCTTAACTGATTTATCCTCAAATGAGAGATCATTATACAATGGTACCACCTCTAGATTGAGTCCATGTGAGAGGTCTTGTATGTACTTCCAAAATATGGATACATAGAATAAATTATGTACTGAAATATATAATGTGAGAGTTATAGTCAATAATCCATGACTCTGATGCAATAAAGGTTCTCAATGGTGTTGATGTATCATGGACTATGATTTCAGTTCTTCCCAAATCTCATTACATTATTCCATGGAGATATATGGAGGAATATCATGTTTACAACTTGAAACTCTAGGTCTTCATGATGATTTTCAGTATACCCCATTTGTTGAATCTGACCAGCCTTTATGTGTTACTAAATTGTCTAGATATTTTCCACTACTTCCTAGAACATTTCATGGCCTTGAAGTTTCTATTCCTCAACTTCATCCCACCAAGAATTTGTTATTCAACACTTCCAAGAAAGGGATTCATAGAGAGACATTTGGATGTTGGAGGGGAAACTGTTACTATAATATAAATAGATCAGAGGAAGATGTTTATCCCATACTCCTTTAATGTCAATTTAGCATGTACTCATGTTATCCTGGTTAGATGGTTTGACAATAATAAGAAATTTCTTCCATATCAACAATACTAGAAAGATAATTAATGGAAACTATATCACAAATGTTTCCATATTCCATCCTATATTGAATATGTTTTTGAAGGGTCTACAGATATACCATTTCTTGAAAAGATATTCCCTAATAATGAGGCTTCGTTCAACCATTACTCGTAGTTTATCTATTTTACAAAACACTACTCCTTTTGTAATACCTTTAGTACGGTGCTCAAATTCACCTCACGATCATCCATGTTTTGGAGTATATTTTAAAATCATATATAAATACTACAAAAATATTTTTGAGGTAGTCTCTGAAGACTCTATTAATCAAGTCCGTGAATATTTTTGAAGCATTATTAAGTCTGAGTGTAATTAATTTGTACTCATATTGCATGTACCACGTATGAAAGGAAATCTTAAGGATATCCTCATTGTTTACCCTAACTTGGTAATACCTCAAATGCAGATCCACCTTGAGGAAATATTATGCTTTACATTGATAAATTTACATGTCATCAATTAGTGAAAAGGAAACTTATTCTTTATTGTGATCTTGTTTTGCTCACAATAATCAATGAAATGGTTCGTTGACCTATCCTTATTCTTGATGAAGAAGACTGATGCACCCCAAAGTGAACCACTTAGGTGTATGAAACCTTTAACTAGATTCTCTGGTATTTTTTTCTTTATATCCTTAATCAATATAAAATTCATTTTATATGGAGTCTTGGATAATGTTAACACCCCATGTATAATCTCTATTAAAAATCCAACCTCTCAAATAGTAGGAAGACCAAAAATTATTCAGAAAATACATTAGTGTATTCCCTCTCTATGGGCATGTATTCAAGGATTACTCTTTCCTTATACTCAATAATTTTAGAAAGATATTTTTTCATGTAGGGAAATATTATCCTTTCATGAGATGTTGTTGCTTGTGAATATTCACCCCCTCCTTGCACATGTATAGAATCGGGGGTCAATTCACAATATTAAAGGTGATTTCCTTCTTATTATAATCATTGTTTTCTCTATATAGAGAAAGGCAATCCACTCCCATAATATTATCAAATACGACCAAAGGGAGTATAGAAATATTATCTTGGAAGTTCATCAATAAAATTTTGATAAGGGGAGGAGTTATATACTCAGGATAAAATAATTTCCCCATTTTTCATTTTTACCGACAAATCTAATATAAATATTTTTGGAGGAATTTTAATATTTATACTAAATATTTGCGATATAAAGGAATTCATATAACTAGAATAAAAAAGTATATTCATAATTAATAAATGAATAACTAGTATACATGTCACCATTTCATTGTCGAGATCCACCACAGCGGTTGTGATGGAAAGAGCTTACCCTTAACTCCTTATACGTTGTTGGTTGTCTTTAAAAACCATTAGCATAGAACACTGGTTTAAAAATCTCACTTATACCCTAAAGTTTAATGAAAAATGTGCAGAGGGTTAACTAGATTATTCCATTCCTCTATTTTATTAGTTGGTTTATCTCGTTTCCAATTTCAATCCTGGTTCATTTCCTTCCTGCACCAAAATCATTTCCTTGCGCCCCTTAGGCAATTTCCTAGGTGATTCTTTCCACACCTTTGACTAGTGGGATATTGATATTTTTTAGCATCATTAGATTTATCTATCAAGACACTATAATTAAACTCCACTTTTCACTTGTTATCCCCATGATACCATTTAGATTCACTGATATTCATTTTGACATTGAGGTACGTTGGATTATTTCCTCATAGAAATCAAATTCTCAAATAGCGATGGAATTTCGTAGATTATTTTATCCCAGCAATGAAGTGGTTAAACTTGAATTTTAGAGTAATGATCAAGTTGGAGGCCTATGGTGAAACTATTGTGATTTTTTCTTGGTAATCCCTATTATATTCATCAATGTTTTTCTTAGGGATAGGGAAATACCTTTCAATTATATGTCTGATGGTGTGAGGAAAATATTTAAAAACTAAACATTTTCCTGAATTCCTTCTATCCCACTACTTTGATCTATTCCTTACGTTCATAATCTTGATCAATATCCACCCTTGATCGGTTTCTCCCTCCATTTGATAAACAACTACTAGAACCATCTCTTGCTCAGAACATTTAAGGATGAAGAATATCTTCTCAATGGAGTTGATCCATTGTTCCACAATTAAGGAATCCGCTGATCTATAGAAATTCAGGGCCTTTATAGAATAAATATATCAATTACATCATGTTATTTCTTTGATGAATTTGGGAGATCATGTCGATCCAGGTTTCTATTTAGAATATTGTCATGACCAATGCCTCAGGGCACATGCCATGACAGAACTCAAGCTTGTCTCATGTAGACTAGGGGTTGGTGACTAGTGCTGAAGGCATAAACCTGTATGTGGGATACATTTTTCTGAGTTCTTGTAAACACGCACACACAACCACGTCAAAAATCTCGGAAAGTAAACAAGAATTCCACTATAAATAACCACTGAGTACAAGTAAATCTAAAAGTAAAATGTTCCAGAATAACAACCTAACAAAAGAATAACTAAAAAACAAGAATAAAAAAGATACCCTGAATATCCATATACTGAAAACCTCCCATGATGGGTCAATACATAGTAGCTGGTGGAAGTTATAGAAGTATGTCCCATTTGCCTGGTCTCACTGGGCACCACTAGGTCCTAGGCCATCGAGTCATCCATTTAGGAAACATTCATCTACACCAGACACAACACATGTGGGTGAAGCCCGTGCAGAGGTGAGTAACAAAATTCTCAATAGGGACTCACAGAAAAGAAGGAAAATGCCAAAAATCAATCCATAACCAAACCACAAATCATGATCACCAAGCAGGATCATGAAGCAAGATAGCTCACAGTATGTATATTCTAGACTAGGAAAGTAAAAACATTAGTCACATCATCGAACACCTAGACTACTGGTGAACTCCTCCTCAATGAGTACAGTGGGCCTTCTAGGTCACATAGAAGCCTCTACCTACAAACATAAGACCGTTGTGGTACTAATCCCTGATAAGTATCGTGGGTATGTTAGGTCTCACTGAATCCTATCCCCACCTTTCACATGTAGGGCCACACATAAGTTTCTTCCCTTCTATGGTAATACTAAGGTACTCTTCTTATCAATAACATGGGTCGGCTGGATCACATTGAATTCACTCCCCACTGTAGGTGGGTTACGCAGAAGCCACTTTCCCCTAGGCCATAGTATCTGATACACACAAGGTCTCTCTCGTGCAGTCTCTAGGTGTCAGCCAATCGTAGGTTTTCTTCATATTACAAACTTTATCATGGGAGGACCACTCCACAAGAAATTCGTCGAATTTCATCTTTCTTGAAATCCTCCATAGAGAATGCTAAAAGATCCATCTCATCAAGATGTTCCCAACTCTGAAAAGGGATCATCAATCGGATAACTAATTTCCAAATATGATTGTTTTAGTGAAAAGTGGGTCATTGGGTCTGGGTCCAGTACACCCTAGTCAGACCAACCTGAAATGTCCCAGATCCAGTTCGGCCTGAGCCCAGACCAATAGGGCGGGTCTGGCCCACCAGCGTAGGTCCGGCCCACCAGCACGGGTCTGGCCCACCAGTGCAAGTCTAGCCTGCTGGTGTGGCCCTACCCACTGTAGTGTTCAGACTCTTCCATCTAGACATGGGAAATCCACATCTCGATCGACCAAATGTGGCCAGTGAAATTGGCGGGCCCTCCACGTCACCCATAGATCATGTCTGTCTGTTGAATTTTCAATGTAGCACCAGTGTGGTGTTGCAGGTCTCTTACATCATAGTGGTAGTAGTTGTTGTCTATGTCGATTGGTGGCTTTGTTGCATCTACGTCCTGCACATGGTCAACGCTGTCATGTGCCGCCACCGCTGGCAGGAAATTTGAGGACCACCAGACTCACTCTGGTGGTCTGTTCTTCCTGACAATAGTGCCTATAGCCTCAAAGGAATGCCCTCTTCACTACAATGGCCTCAGATACACCTTGTCTCTATATTGTAAAATCCATATACAAAGAACATGCATGTAGAGGGGCTCAAGCCTTGTTCGTGTTGGCCCTCACCCTCAGCATTATAAGTTTTAAACAGAAGAGGCTTGGGATGATTATCAATAAACTATGTTTAATCCTATAAATGAAAACCATGAAATATCACCCCCACAAGAACGAATGATCCGAGTATCAACCTATTAATGGGTTAATCCATGATCATCGTTTAAAATAAGAATGGGAAAAACATGAGTCAAAACAAATCTCTACCAGTAATCGACATTAATCGTTGGAGTAGTCTGCTTGTGAAGGTTCAAGAAGTCGAAGTAATTTGTTGCTCCCGACTCTATTCTTTGTAGAGAAATGACATTGCAAGCGATCGAACAGTGTTCATTGTTCCTCGTAGGGGGGAAATCTATTGTAGTTTTTTTAAATAATTTCCATGATTTAATTCTCCACTCTCCAATGTGTTATCTTAACGATAAGGAAACATGTCACATCGTTTATGTTACACTGTGATGTTGCATTGTTACTCTGTTTAATTTATGAAACAAGATAGATCTTATACTCTAATTAATGTGTTATTACATTGCACAAAATGATCCTTTAATGAGCTCTCATTAATGCACCTCTTCACTATAGTGTTATGCTATTTTCTGCTGCTCAATAGTGCTAAATAAAATAAAATAACCTTTCGAAAGTTAATTTATTTTTTTTGAAATGTATTAATAATAACTTTTCCATACAACCCTTACTAGTCAAAGTTATGTCCTTTCTAGGTAAATCCCTACATTTCGAGTTTAATGATGCCCTCATATATTTGATTCGAGCATCAATTCAAAATATAGAAAAACCAGCTCACATGTTTACTTAAGTGAAATTAAAGAAAGTTCAAAATTCGGTTCCGGTATCACTGGGCTTTGGAATCACATGTCATTAAAGTATACGGTCTTGAAATAATTCCATACAATTTAAAAAAAATATACAAAACATCAGGGACATTATATTCCCCCACCTTAGGTATTTACATCCCCAAAAGCCAAAAAAAAGGCTAATTAATCAAATGGGGGTACTGAGAAAAAATCTGAGCCTCCCTCTAACATGTGATCTCCTAGAGGTTCCCATGCATCCACCTAACATATATCGAAGGAATGTACTATCCACTAAAGATCCACTCCTGTCGATCTACTATCTTCAGTGATAACTATGAAAACGTCGCCCCATCGTCAATGTCCATATCACCGCTATCGATGACGTGTGATGGATCATGAAAGTACCTCCTCAGCTGCAACACATGAAAAAAAATCATGAATCTGGTGCATCTATGGTGTAATTGCTCGGTAGTAAGCCACCTCATCAACTGTGCTATGAATTTGAAAAGTTGCAATGAACCACAAAGATAACTTTCCGACCAACCAAATATTCACAAACCCCACCATAATGAGACCTGAATGAACACATGGTCTCCCTCCTTGAACTGTAAGGGTCTTAGTCACCTGTAAGAAAATGATTTTTTCCTGCTCTCTGCATTCCTCATCCAATACTAGATGATATTCACCTTCTCACTGGGTGCCTGTACCATCTCTAGACCCATGAGTTCTGACTCCCCTGGGTCTGTCTAGTATAGAGTTGATCTGCATGGACTCCTGTAAAAGGACTCAAACAATGCCATGACAATGTTGGAGAGATAGATTTTGTTTTATGAAAACTCAACCAGCAGTGGGTGGTCCTCCCAACTACGACCAAAATCAAGGACATAATCGTGAAACATTTCTTCTAGGGTATGTATGGTCTGCTATGTCGAACCTTCTATTTTTGGGTGAAAGGAAGTGCACAAGAATAGATGATTCCTAAATTCATCCTATAATCGCTTCCAAAATGGGGATTTTAAGCAAGCATCATGGTCCGAGACGATCGTCAAAGGAACCCCGTGAAGCTGCACTATCTCCTAAATGTAGAGGCATCCCAATACCTCTTCCGATCCCTACTCCCAGATGGGTTGGAAGTGAACCAACTTGGTTATTTGGACAAAAATCACCCATATAGAATTTTGGCCACAATACATGTGTCGTAACCCCATCACGAATTCCATGTAGATACCATCCCAATTCAATTTTGGTAGCTCAAGTGGTTGTTCCAAGCCTACTGAGAATTGATTCTCGGCCTTCACATGCTAAAAAGTGAGGCATCTTGAAATGAACTCTACCACTTCTTTCTGCATCCTTAGCCACCATTACTGGTACAATGTTGTATCCTCTAAAAATGATGATGTGATCCTCACCTATCAATATTTTCTCAGGATCATGTCCTAAGGATATATAAGAACATCGGGCCTTGCAGTCAACATCCACAAGTTGTGCCTCCCCTACTCGTTGTAACAGTGGGGGAGTGACAATCATTGACTGAAGGTAAACATCTCTATCACAATCCATGAAGGATATCCACATTTTGGATAGATGCTTTGTTGCCTCACTCAGCAGATATAAACTAGGTCTACTACCAAGTGTGTCTACCACCACGTTCCCCTTACCTAGAGTATAGATTATCATAAATTCATAGTCCTGGAGGAACATCATCCATCACTATTGTCTCAAGTTCATCTCCTTCTATGAGAAGATATACCTAAGACTCTAGTGGTTGGTGTAGATGATAAACCATTCAACCATCAAGTAGTGTTTCCATATCATCAAGGTAAATACCACTACTTCTAACTCCAGATCATGGGTCACATAGTTCTTCTCTTGATGCCTCAACTATCGTGATCCATTGGCAATCACTACTCACTCATGCACCAGGACACAACCAAGCTCGGTCCTAGATTCATTGCAGAAAACAACCTACCCAATTCCATCTTATGGTAGTCTCAAGATTGAGGAACTCATCAGTCTCCACCTCTACTCCTAGAAACTCTCCATCCACCTCTCCATCCACAAGAAGGATTTTACCTTCCATGGTAAAGCTGATAAAGGTGCTGCTACTCTGGAAAATTTCGGCATGAAACTCTAGTACTATCCTTCCAACCCCGAGAAACTCTGCACCGTAATAACACACATAGGTGGCTCCCAAGGAAGCGATGCCTCTAACTTCACCAGATTCCCTATAACTCCATTATCCAAGATGACATATACTAGAAAGTGGAACTCTCGAATCTATAACTGGCACTTCGAGAGCTTACTATAAATCTAGTTCTCTCGAAGTGTATCAAGGACTATCCATAGGTGTGTAGTGTGCCCCTCCTCTGATGCTGAGTACACCAAGATTTTATCAATGAGGACCCCCATGAAACGATCAAGGTAAGGATGTAATATACTTTTCATGAGTCCCATGAACACTTCTATGGGATTGATCATGACAAAGTTCATAACCAAGAATTGATATTGATCATACTGGCATCTAAGGTCTATCTTCGGTATGTCTTCATCCCACACCAAAAGTTGATGATAGTCAGAGCTGATGTCGATATTAAAGAACCACCTCGCTCCTTTTATATGGTCTAAGAGGTCATTAATCCTCAGTAGTAGATTCTTGTTCTTTATAGTCACTGGGTTTAGCTGTCGAATGACCACACATTGCCTCATGATCATGTCTGCCTTCACGGAAAACTACACTAGGGCGACCCATAGTGAAATTTTGGGTCTTACAAACCCCATCTCCAAAAAGTCCTCTAGCTATACCCTCAATTCAAAATGATCTGTAGGATCCATATGATATCCCAGTGTGAATATCAGTGTTTTACCTAGGTACATGTCAATGCAGAAGTCTAAATCCTTGCGAGGTGGTAGTCCTGAAACATTCTTTTGAAAGACAACCTCATACTCTTCCACCACTACAGGAAATGTCAGACTACTCTCGTCCACCACACCGAAGGTGTGGTTATCCAACTAGTGAGTGATTAGTTTTTCACTCCTCCAATAAAGTACATCATGTGCTTCAAATGTTCCACTCTCACCAGTGAAGAATAAAGGGTCCCATCCTCACAGTCACAATACACTTTTCACTTAAAATAGTCGATATAAGAATGGAATATAGATAACTATTCTATTCCCAAGATGACATTGTATGGAATCAACACTAATACAATGATAACCCTTATATATTTCTCACCCCCTAGAGTAAGCTCAAACTATCGGCAATAATGTGTAATCGTCGAATAGCATCTCATTTGTGTCTCAAATCATAAGGATCAAGCAAATGTCGCCACCGAAATCTATGAGCCTCAAACGAGGTCCATGGAAAGGAAAGAGTGACTGAAACCTATGTATATAAGAACTAAAACTAAGGTGGAGAAGACATAGATCACACCTCTAACCATATCTCGAGCACCATGGTCATAGGCCACTATTGCTTGAAGCCGTCGACACCCCTGTCTGTCGGCTCCCTGAGCTTGTGGTGGACCACCTCAGGGTGGGGGTGGAAGCACCCAAACTGTCATCCACCCTTACCACTCAGCATACTCCCACACCACATCCACCACTCTACAGATCTCCTCACTGAAATCTTTTCCTCCCACATAGTGGTACCTCGATCACCTGCTGATCATCTTTGTAGCGGATCAGGCAGTCACGATCCATGTGTCCATGCACACTGCATGTGAAGCACAACTTGTTTTCCTGCAGACTCCCTCTACATTGAGAGCCCCAAACTACTGACCCCAAGTCCTTACATCTACCCCTTACTTCTCCCACTTAGGCCCCCGTGTCTGCTGCCTGCTACCCACTACTAATGACTCTTCCACCCGGGGTCTGCAAGTATCTCCAGTTGTTGGTTCCTGATCCTCTAAGATTCTCTACACAAGAAGGGATCAATATAGTACTCCAGATTGTGTAGGGATATCGGGAGACCCCATGGATGACCTAATATCCCATATAAGTCCCTTCTAAATGGTCTGGGCCCTGAAGAAATGTTCATGCACCATTCCTGTGGAGTAGCAAGAGAGTTATTTAAACCTCTCAGAGTACTCAGCCGCCAATGTACTACCCTGTTGTAGGTGAAATAGCTCCTAAATGTGAACAGAGCACAAGGTCACGATGAAAAACTCCACCTAGAAAAGCCTCTTGATGTCTTTAAAAGAGAGGGTCACCTCATCATGATTCTGAATCTTCAGACTCTACCATCTCCCTACCGATCCCTATAGAAGACTCACAGCTAAGCTCTCCATCTCGTTGAGTAGTGTCCACACTAAGTGGAAGACCCACATCACTGCCTCCAGCCAGTCCTCAACGAACTGAGGATCAATCTCTCCCATGAACCTGTGAGGTCTCTATATCTAGAACTCATGCAAGGTTTTGATCCTACACGCTTCCTCAACTGGTACCACCAGTAGTAACATCTAATTATTGGGTGGTGGAAACATTGGTGCACCACCCAGCGTGTCCATCTATAGCACTAGTCACTGAACCGACACCTCATCACGAGGTGGGATATCCACACAATCATGTATCATAAGCCTAGTTGGATGTCTACATGAAGGAGTCCTGAAATATATAACCATGTACCACATTCAAAAGATCATTCCTTTTGATCTGACTCTTATTCACGAAAATCATAATGAGACACTTATGAATCAATTTTTTTTACATGTATAGAGTTGAAAAGTAGAATTCAGGGTCCTGGTGTATGAATATGTTGGTCACCACACCAATATTGGACTACCCAAATATAAAAATAAAACTTGAAACATTCAAACAATGATTCCCTAAAACAAAACAAAATAATCTCAATCTTTGAGGTATAACCAAACACTATTGATACCACTTTTGCATGTCCCATCCATTAGGGCGCATGCCATGACAAAACCCAAGACCGCCTTCTGAAGGCTAGGGGTTGGAGACTAGCACTGAAGTCATCTACCTAAAAGTGGGAGGCATTTTCCTGAGTACCAGTACACATGCACCCACAACCTTGTCCCAAATATTGGGAAATAAACATGTATTCTACTACAAATAACCACTAAGTGCAAGTACAACTGAATGTCAAATGGGCCATAATACAAACCCAATAAAATACTAAGGGTAAAACAGGAAAGTACAAAGAAACCCTGAATATCCATGAAATGAAAATGCCACCCGATGGGTTAGTACAAAGTAGCTACTGGAATCAGTAGAATTATGTATTGTCTTCCTAATCTAACTCGGCACCCCAAGGCCCTCGGCCACTAAGTCCTCTATCAAGGAGACAATCATCTGCACCCAACACAACACGTGTGGGAAATTCTCATGCAGGGGTGAGTATAAAATTAATCAGTAGGGACCCAGAAAAAAGGAAAAGAACGCAATTCAATCCATAACCAAAAAACAAATCATGATCATCAATAATGATCATTAAAGAATATATCTCTCACTATGTATATTCTATTGTAGGAAAGTAGAATAATTATTCACATCTTCGAAAAACTAGTCTATGGGAAAACTCCCCATAAATGAGTATAGTGGTCCTGCTGGGTCACACAGAAGTCGTTGCCTTTTGACCTAAGACGGTTGTGGTAATCAAACCTAATGAGTTCCATGGTTATTTTGGGTCACACAATAGCCTCTCACCACTATGGCCATGCCGGGTCACACCGAAGTCACTTCCCTACTATGGTCATACTAAGGTACTCTTCCTGTCGAGTACTGTGGGTCTGACGGGTCACAGAGAAGCTTCTCCCCACCGTGGGCCCTCTGGCTCACATGGATTCTGATTCCCGCTGGTACATAGTATCAAATCCGTACATCGTCACTTGACACATATCTATAGGTCTCATCCAACTGTAGGTTTTCTTTATGTAGCATACCTGATCATGGAAGGACCACTCTCCTTGCCATTCATCGAATTTTAACTTCCGTGAAATCCTCCATAGAATATTACACAATATCCATCTCCTCAAAGGGTTTCAATCTCACTAAGGTCACATCAATCATATTACCAATTTTCGAGATACAGTGTTTGATTAAAACAAGGGCCACTTGGGTCCAGGTTCAGGCCGACCAGGGTTTGGCCCGTTGGGTTTTCTCATCATTCCATAGCAGCTTTTCTCTTCTATTCAGACGTGGTACAGCTGCGTATGGCTTCAATAGACATGGTTGATAAAAATGAAATCCCCACCACATCACCTATAGACCAAGTCCCCAGGCATAGTTGTCAACGCGGCACCAACGTGGCACCTTGGGTCTCCAGCATCGTGGTCATGGTCTCTGCTACTCAGTGCACTGCCGAGGCATACCGTTTCCATCAGCTAACAACATGGATGGTGAACCTGCAACCTCATCATTCGGAATGTGGTTGGTAGCACCAACTGCCCCCACCACCACCACAATTTCTATCGACATGCCGGTAGGAACTTCATAGGACCACCAGACGCGCTTTAGTGGTTCGTTATTCATGCCAGTTGTTCCTATGACCTCCGAGAAACACCCTCTTTACTAAAATGGAATCATATGTGCCTTGCCACCATTTTGGAAAATCTATTTACAACGAACTCACATGTGGAGGGTCCTGGGCCTTGTTCGTTTCAGCCCACACCCTCCACATTATATGTTTAAAACTGAGGAGTCTTGGGATCATATTCTATCAACAAAGTTTAATCCTGAATAGAAACACCAAAAATATCACCCTTCTATAAGAACAGATGATCCTTGGATAAAACTATTAATGTTTTGATCTGAATTCATTATTTAGATCAAGAATGTGGAAAAAAATGAAACAAAATTGACCCCTATTGACATTCATTGTTGGGGATGTCTGCCAGGGAAGGATCAAGAAGTTGAAGGAGTTTGTTTCTTCCTGACTCCGTTCTTCATAGAGAGATGACATTGTAAGAAATATTATGGAGTTATTCATTCTTAATAGGGTTGTAACTTCTCAATAGGTTTTTAGTGATTTTCTATAGTTTAATTCTCCACTCTCTAACATTTTAGATTAATAAAAAGGAAACATGTTGTAGTGTTTCTGTTACACAGAAACTTTTCCTCATTATGCTATTTCATTTATGAAACAACATAGATATTATGATCTAACTAAAGTGCTTTTATGAAGAAAAATTAATCCATTAATGAGAACTCATTAATGTTCCTCATCATTGCACCACAACATCATCGTCTGCTGCTCAACAGTGTGAAAGAAAATAAGATAACTTATTTAAGTTATATTACTATTTTCTGAAAATTCAGAAAAATAACATTTTATTCTAACCATTGTTGTTCAATTTCAAGTCCTTTATAGGTGAATCCTAGTGTTCCAAGTTTAATTGTGCACTCGGATTTTCGATCTGAGCATTGGTTCAAAAGATAGAAAAACTCGCCCATAAATTTACTTAAGTGAACATAAAGAATGTGTAAAATTCTATTTCGAGATCATCGGGCCTTAGAATCATGTGTCATCAAAGCGTGTGGTCTTGAAATATTTCTATACATTTTAGAAAAATTATATCAAAATTCTAGGACATGAAAATTCTGATTCAGAAAAGACACCATCATAAAAAAATTGAAATTACCACTCCCATTGGGTTGGGCATCATGTTGGGGTAGTCATCACATTTCATGTCACATTGGTTGTTTACCTGATTCATCCTATTTCTAGCCATTGGGTAGAATAAATGAAAAATTAGAGATGAGTATTTTCAAAATATTAAACATATAAATTGGAATCCTATGACATTAAATAGATATCTTATAAATTGCATGTTTTTTTATCTTTTGAATTTATAGGCTTCAATATGTGTTATCCATGATCTATTTACTAATATATATTCTTATAGGCATTTATTTATTCCCTTGACAATGGTTTGAAATGAGATTAATAGTTTCACAAATTATATCAATCATAAATTTCAAACATTGTTTATAGTAAGGCTCGTTTTCATGCACTACTTCCTGGTCGAGTATAGATCAATGCGTTGTTTCAGGTTTAACTCTGATAGAAATATGTGTAAGATCCACATACACTAATATTTTTTTAAATGGGATGTATTATATTTATAAACCACATAATCTCTATTAACTAAAACTTTGGGATGTTTTCTTATACATAGTTTTATCCCTAAATCTTTCTATAGAGATTTCTAGTCCAAAACCCAAATATAACTAAACTTTTCCTCTCATTCCAAATATAACAACCCCTTGATTTATTACACATTTATACATGATTTGTTACATAAAATTACAAATAATAAAAAGTTGATGATTTATTATTATAGTTTCTTTGGTAATTAGGTACATTACATTACAATTTAAAATATGAAAAAGTCATCTTTATTGAAAACATCATTAACATGCTTGTACATAAAACTACATGGGATAACCTGGGGACATACATATAAAATGGGAGAGCAATAAAGCCCAGTAATTTAATAAATATGGAATAACATGATGAAAAATAATAAATTTTATACAATTTTCATATCTATTTGATATAAAAGGGGTGATAATCAAAAACATGAACAATGAGGCATGATATAACATGATAACATAAATGGAATATTAGAAATGTGGCAACTAATTAATGCGCTTCATCATAAAAATTGGTCAAGGATAACTAGAAAGATATCATGATAGAAAAAGTACCATATAAGAATAAGTTTTACTCATTTTCCCCACCCAAAATCTTGTGAGACTAAATATTACCCAATGCATTGGAGTGCTATATAATTCCAGGCATTCCCATCACATTCATTTAATTCTCATGTTCAAGTGTGCTACATATATCATGAAACATGGAGTCATTTATCATCAAATTTTATTCCAAGACCATGGAATGTGGAATAAATTAATATAAGTATCCAATAAATAAGTATAAGTATATAAAGGTGAAAACCCTTTATAGTAAATAGAAAATGGTATTCATTACACAATTTTTTCCACAGAAAATCATTATTTAATTTTGGCAACATAACGACATCACATAAAATATCATAAAATGGGTTGATTGGAGATAACTGAGTATAACATCATTTGGAAATAAAATGGAAAATAATAGTTACGTAGAAATACATATCCCAATAATAAATGTTTTAAATAAAAAGTATTATATAATGATGAAACTTGAGTAAAGAGGAAAAGGAAAAGATCCCTTATCTTGAGAATATGACTCCAAATGCGTGGGAGGGGATTATTGAGAGCTTGGGGGAACCTTGGGAGGAATATAGATATGGGAAGTTTGCGTAAGGATGTTCTTCAAAGATTTATAGGGAAGATAAATTTGATATGTTGTGCCTTTATACAGTAAATGAGTGGAGAATTCTTTATCATTTCTCAAACATCGATTTTGGACTCTATATAATAATTAACCAAAACCACAAACCTTAACATAGTTTTTTTTTGATTTCTTATTCCAAAGTGGAGTTGTTTTTATTATTCTATAAGTCTAAGGGAAGATATTAAGAAAATAACACCCTTTATGATATGTAAGTGATTCATACTCTTAAATAAATGATTAAGAAACCATAAAATATATTAATGGTTTTGGAGGATTAATAAAGGATTTATAAAATTAATAAAATAAACATAAAGTAACATTATTTTAAAGGAAAAACATCAATTTTTTCATGTATACCATTTATATTATTTATTACATCACATTTTGGGGATTATTATGTCATAATACATAATGTTTTTATTATATAGTATTTAATTTTTACCCAAAAATTCAATTTTCTTAGAAAATTATAAAAAATTAACCATTGGATAATTTTGATGTTCTTCTTCCAAAATAAATATTCAATTTTTCAAAATAATTTCTTAAATATGTGAATTTACACTTGTTACGCACCGACCCCAGTTACACAGAGTCGGTGCATTATTTTAATACATTGTCATGATTACATAGGAATCAAGTCCCAAAGGACTTATTGGTTTAGCATTCTTGGAAAATAGATTACATAAATGAATGTTACATTACACTTCATAACATACCAAACAACATAAATAATTCTATATGAATTCCATTATTCCCTTATCTTAACCCTGCATATCAATCACAATACACTTCTTGGAATCCCAAGAAAATAAAACATATAAAGGGATGAGCTTATATGCTCAGTAAGGATAAAAATACCGCGGAAACATTCATAAATAAGCATAAACATTTAAGGCAATGTATAACTAAAACAAAATCCTTTTAAACATGATCTTTACTATAATATGGAAAAAATAAATTGAAGTAATTCCATTTACTTATTCACATGTATATTCTACTAGTAGAATAATCACACGTAATATCACTAACCACTTTCATAATGATGGAATGCATAATGCCAGACTATCATAACCATATAGTCAAGGCCTTGTACGAAGACTACAAATAAAATTCTGTCAATGCCTTCTGACAAGACACTAGTTTGTCTCATGAGACCTAATGATGCATCTAGGATCTATAGTGGGCTCCAACTTTCACTTATTAAGTCAAATGCATTCTTCATATGAATAGGTTTAAACACAACATAAACATTCGTATTAAAACTAGCATACGAAATGTCAATAAATTCTCTATAAACAATGAAAGGTATAAAACTAACACATCCACAATAATACATATCAAAAAACCTTCAATACAATATGGAAGATTTGTATCATAATAAATCAACTTCAAATAAGCTTAAAATCCATCAAAGGATGTTGACATAAATGAAATCAAAACTATTTGATAGAAATATCTCTTTTTTTAAATCATTTAAAAGTTAAAATATTATAAAAGAAAACATTTAATTTGAAAATATTCGTATAAGATTGTAATGGAAGCTTCGAATATTTTATAACGGTGGAAAATAGCCTCACCCACCGTATAACTTAAAAGAGACATTCTTACCTTAATTTTGTAAAAAATGATATAAAGGACCTTGTTTGGAAAATGATGGAAATATTCTGTTATAAACATATTATGAAAAGTAAAAAAAGGGTATAAATGACTTTAAATCATAGTCTATAAAATAGTAATAATTATTTGAAATAAATTTTTTAGAAACATGGATGTGGATGATAAAGAGGTCATAGTAGATAATTAAGTATAAACAACCTCAGATAATGATGAGAGTGTGAAATAAACTCTTACCAATTTGGTAACTTACGAAACATACCCCTAGTGAAAAACATATAATACAATGAATATGTAAATACACATAAATTAATGTGTATTACACATAGAATACGATTATGGGCAGTACATACACCACACAAAAGGTAATAGTGGCAATATGGCATAAATCTCAGGGGAATAAGGAGTGAGATGAAAACCCCTTACCTTGCACTTTCCTTTAGTCGAGGGTATGTTTATCTCCTGTATGAATATTATATTATGTTATTAAAATATTAAAAAATCATATTAATATTAATCATATCATACATTATTCATTTATGACTTTATACTACCCATTTAATAATAATTTCCTTGTTATATTAATATTTTGGGTAATAATCGCTTTCTTTATCGTACGTGTTTTAACATGTTACTCTAGATTATATCACTTAGATAATGATTTAAATACTTCCAGAATTTAAAACATGATTTATTTATCATATATATTTAGAAGATAAATATGTATAACAGACATATATATGAAATGGAAAACACCGTTTATGGAGACGGTAGTCCGTACGTACGCATAAACACTGTTTCCGTTTTCATCTCGTATTGAACGGAACTAAGTGAATAATATATCTATATGTAAATATATATATATATATATATATATATATCTAGTAGAATTATCATTTCATATATTACAAACTTATTAGTAATATATATTTTTACAATCGTCGATGAATGGTGATCGTGGTAATGAATCTCATCGTGTCGTGGAGATGGTAATCGGTACGTATGCACGAGTGACAATATCATTTCCTTAAAGGTGTGGAATTGGATGGTATATTAATTTTAAAGAGACATTATCATGTTATTTTCATTATTTATATACATATTACTCATCACTATATCCATCCAAATAACATACTGTGGAATAATAAATTACACCACGATGTGGAGACAGTAAGTCGTACATATGCACGCATGGTGACATTATCATTCATAAAATGGATAGAATAATTAATACAGTTGTGACCTATTTATAATAACATTACAGTATATATAAGGTACTGGATTTATAATTTTATAATGGAAACAACCAAGAAAGAGTAAGTGGAAGAATAAGAGAACTTGAAAGAGGGTGATGAAATCATTACCTTTCTTCAGGTTCTTCTTTTTGATTTGATCAAAAGTGATCATTGATATGGATTTATGGCCAAAGGAAGGCCTCTAAGATGAAGTTAGTATAGTTGGGTGGATATTTGGGCAGGGGTTGGCCGATCCAAATAGCTTTGGAGGTGTGATTTTGAGAGAAGAGGAAGTGCCCTTTTATAAGAGGGGTGAGGGTCACTTTATGAAAAGATTAATGCATTAATTTATTATACAATCATATTCAGTATATAATGGTTCCAAATGAAATTCTTTCGAGACATATGAGGGTATGGGTCGAAAGCCTCTCAACCAATAGGTTTTATACAATTTTAGGTTACCATTTTAACCTTATCTTTTAGATTTAACTCTTAGTTAAATAGTTTAACTTTTACCGTGTCTTCTTGTATTCTTACTCTATATGGTTAATAAATTTACTCTAAACTTCCAAGAGAACCAAAAATGGATCATTAATGTAATATATAATATTATTTAAGCCATTTGGCTGAGCCTTACATTTTTAGGAATATTATATCAACCAATAATATAATATTTGTTTTAAATATTAATTTAGGTCAATTTTGACACTATTTGGTATTTTGTTTTTGTGAAAGTCATCACAACTTGATTACATCAAAAAAGATACATTTAATCATACATAACATGTCATAGTCACCTAGAAAATTCTTTTATGTCATAAAAACATTGAAATTATATTTATTTTAATATTTATAATACCATTTATTAGATTCTGTCATGAATAAGGTAATTACTGTATCATCATTGTGTCATAAATAAATTTATATATTTTATGTTTAAAAATTATAAATAAAATACCATGATGTAGGAAATATTTTTATATTACTAATGAATATTTATAATCCAATTTATCTTATGAATAAATTTATATTAAAAATGTTTTAGTTATTAAACATTGATTTTAACTCTTTTAACTCTTCTTTGAATTAAATAATAATAAATGTCCTAATCAAATCCATGTGGAACTAAATGATAATATTTTATTCATAAGGTTGTTTTTAGTCTAGATAAACTTATCTAATAGAATTATAAAATGTTTTTGGGTAATATTAATATCATTTTTACCCTTAATTACCCTATTTACTTTTAACCGTGGTAAATAAAAGTAAAAAGTTACTATTCACCAAAAATTATTTTTATATTATTGAACAAAATTTTTCACCTTGATATTAACCTTTTACTTAGGATTTCAAAAATTCCACTCACAGAAGAGGTAAAATTAAGTTGTATGTGAATTTACAAATTCTCTTATGAGGTGGGTAAAAGACGGTTAAAAGTTCAATAAAATTTTTATATATCTAAAATTATTATTAACTGACTCTGTTGAATTAAATTGAACTTATATATGTATTATGTATATATTTTAAATTTAAATAAATTTAATTAAAATTAATAATTATTTAAGTAAAAATTCGGTTTTAAACTATAACTGAGTGTTTTTCATTATTCATCAAAAATTAAAAGTTTTCAGAAAAATACCAAAAATTTACCCTAAGAAAATTTTGATATTCGGAATTAAATAATGAAGTCTATTTTACCAAATTCAAAACACAGAAGTTTCATTAATTAATTTAAAATTAATTCCCGTTGTCAAAACAAAAAGGTGTATTTTTATGAAATAATAACTATCAAAAGATTAACACTTATTTATGTCCTATTTCATAGTAAAATTACTTATAATGACCATAATTGGATTAAATGGTAAAAATATAATCTATTTATACTTCCAAACCATTAAAATGTATAAGTTAACACTATAAATTATTTTGATTAAAAATGTTTTTTCAGTTAAAATATAATATTTTCACTATTCACCCAAATATGAAAGTTATCAGAAAAACACCAAAACATTATTGAAACTGAATTCTTATGTCCCAATTCTAAAAAATAATTTTATTTTGTCAAATTGATTATATTAAAGTTTCAAATATTGGAAAAAAGCCTTCACCATTAAAAGGCAGTAAAATTGATTTTTTTAAATAATACTTATTTTATCTGAAAAACTATATTTTTTCTTACATTATGTCTATGAAACTCATAATATGGATTCTAAAATTATAAGGATTATATAAAGTTCAAAATTCAGTTAATACTATTGATAACCGTTTTTGAACTCATAGTTTGGTAAGTCATAGTGTGCTAGAACTTGGTGTTGCGTGTAGTGAATGTTATTGAATTACGTTGAATAAATAACGTACTATAAAATCTTGGGGTGTTACATTCTTCCCTCCTTCAATAAAATGCGTCCTCGAAATTTGAAATTATTTTTCAAAAATAAATGGTTGAAAATAGAAAATACCTTTGGGAAACCCCACATATGAAATTAGGTTAATAAAATTTAGTCTTAATAAGAGGAAAAGGGAAATGAAAGGGTCACCACCAAATTATGATATAGATTAAGATAACATTGGTGGTAATTAGAGACATATAATTAGAGGAAAAATGTAAATATTTATAGCTAGTGATTGAGGTCATCAATCACAAACAAGTGTAAAATTGAGGGCCTTAAATTCTTCAATCTATGATGATTTATAATACCATCGGTTCATCAAAATATATGGTATTAGAATAACACAGTTTTGGTTTTAATATCCCTTCACTAAAGTATAAGAATTAACTTCTTCATCGAATTAGAGAAGAAGAAAAATATATACTTGAGATGTAGAGTCCCTCTAACACCCCGAGATTTTATAAGATATATTATTTTTAATTTCTTTTATGTATTCTATTATACACTACACCAAGATTAGCTTTTACTATACACAACACCGCATTAGCTTGAAGTATACGCAACACTATTATTGGCTTGTGTTACAAACAATTTCAAGTTCGTTTTGTGGAAATTATTCTATGCAACATTAAGTATATATATTTTTAATGTATAAATGAAATAAGTTTTGATTATGTTATACGCACTACAAAACAGAGCTTTCACTACACGCAACCTTGACTTGGGTTTCATTACACGCAATCAAGACCTTCCTCGATAGCGTGTGTTGTACGCAATACTGGGTTTCACTAATCAACAATATATGGTTATAATATTATTATGAACTATATGTTATGAATAGTATCAAATAAATTTTTAATTTTATAAAATTATTGTTTATCTTACACATTTTCTAGAACATGGTATGAGAAGAAAATAATTTTTTTGGGTAAAATAAGTATTTTTCAGAAAATGCAGTTTTGCCGCCTTTTGGTGGCGCACCCACTTTAAATCTATTTATTGACATATTTATAAGTTCAATTTGAAAAAATAAAATTCTTCCTTGGAATCAGGATATAAAAATTGAATTTGGGTAATTTTTTCATATTATTCTGAAAACTTTTATATTTTTATGAATAGTAAAAACATGCTATATTTTAATTAAAAACAACTTTTTTCATCACAATAATTTATATGGATAGATTATATTTTTAATTGGTTTTAAGGTGTAATTAGAATATATTTTTACCATTTAATCCAATGTTGGTAATTGTAATTAATTTCACTTTTAATTTGGTCTTAAACAAGTGTTGATTTTTTGATTGTTATTGTTTCTTAAAAACATGCTATTTGTTTCGATAATGAGAATTAATTTTAAAATTATTTAATTCCACTTATATGTTTAGAATTTACAAAAATGGAATTCATTTTTGGATCCGGAATATCAAAATTATCCTAGGGTTATTTTTTGGTATTTTTCAGAAAACTTTCAATTTTTGATGAATAGTGAAAACACTAGGTTACTATTTAAAAATCAACTTTTTATTTAAATAATTATTTATTTTATTTAAATTTATTTTAGGTCAAAATTGATACATAATACCTATATAATTTCAATGTAATTCATTTGATTCATTTTATAATAATTATATATATATAAAAATTTTATTGAACTTTTCACCGTCTTTTACCCACCTCCTAGAAGTATTTGAAAATTTACATAAAACTTAATTTTACCATTTTTGTGATTGGAATTTTGAAAATCCGAGAGACAAGGTTAATATCAAGGAGTAATATGTGGTTCAATAAGATAAAAATAATTTTTCGTGAATAGTAACTTTTAACTTTTATTTACCACGGTTAAAAGTAAATAGGGTATTTAAGAGTAAAAATGATATTATTATTACCCTAACACATGTCCTAATTTTATCGGATAAGTGTAATTCGACCAAAAACAACCTTAGGAATAAAATATTACCCATTAGGTCCACTTGTATTATATTATGACACTTATTATTATTTTATTTAAAGAAGAGTTCAAATTGTTAAAATCAAAGTTTAATAACTAAAACATTTTTAATATAGGGTTGTGTATAAGATAAATTCGACTATTAATATTAATTAGAAAGATAAAACGATTTCCTACATAGTCTTAATTTATTCATAATTTTTAGGCATTAAATAATTTAATTATTTTATGACACAATGATGATGTAGTAATTACCTTATTAATGAAATATTAACATAATTGATGTTATAAATACCCAAATAAAAGTAATTTGAGACTTTTATGGATTAAAATAATTTTCTAGGTTAATATGACATGTTAGTATTGATTTAATTTAATTTTTTCGAACTAATGGTGTTTTTATGATTTTCCGAAAAATCAATTACCAAATAGTGTCGAAATTGACATAAAATAGTTTTTAAAACGACTATTATATTATTAATTGTCATTATATTCCTAAAAATATAAGTATTGGAAAAATGGATTATATAACGTTATATATGTTAATAATTAACCACTTGAGATTACTTTGGCTTGTTATTGTATTTTTATTAACCATATAGTGTAAGAAAACTAGAATACATGGTAAAAGTTAAATTATTTAACTTAGAGTTAAATCTAAATGATAAGGTTAAAATAGTAACCTAAACTTGTCTAGAACCTATTGGTTGAGATTATTTAGACCCATCCCAACTTTATCTTCGAAATAAATTAATTTGGGGCTATTATAAACCGAATATGACTTTATTATAAAATAACATTTTAAGATTTTCCAAAGGTGCCCCTCTCCTCCCTTATAAAAGGGAACCCTTCCGTCTTCTCTTCACACCATTTTGAGCCTTGAAGCTTGGACAACACCTGAAAATTAATCTTCTAAACATATATATCTATATCATCGAGGTTCTGGTATTCTTGAAACACCAACTCTAGTGCCCTAAGAAGAAGTTTAAAGAAGGTGCTCGAGGAAGAGGTAATCTCTTCTACCGACTCTTTCATGTTTCTTTCTTCTTCTACATACTCTTCTTTAGATGTTTAATTATAAAGTAATAAAATAAGAATTAATTATATAAATATATGTTATTATATATTTTAAAAAACCCTATTTCACCTTCTATCCATCCTATGGAAAATGAAATCACCGCACGTGCGTACGTACGGAATACCGTCTCCACATCGTGGTGTAATCAGTTTCTCCACCACCACCTTACTTGGATGGGTATAATGGTGTAAAGAATTAATATATAAGATTATTATAACATCATAATGATTATAATATATTATATCATCTACTCTAATTCAATTCAATAAATATGGGAACGATATCATCACTCATGTGTACGTACGGATTACCGTCTCCACGACGTGATGAGATTCATTTTCCATGTTAATAATTCTAGAATGATTATAAAGTATATATAATAAGAAATCATTAAATATATGACATAATAATTCTACTATATATATATATATATGAATTTATGTCATCTACTTAATTCTATTCAATTCAATAAGGAAACGAAAAACTACGTTCATGCGTACGTACGGCCTACCGTCTCCATGAATGGTGTATTTCATTCCAATTATCGATATATTAAATTTATGTATATTCTGAATAAATATTATATATAAATCATGTTTCATATTCTGGAATTCAATAATCATGATATAAGTAGTCATATTAATAATTACAAGTCAAAACACGAACGATAAATGAAAGGATTTTACCCAAAACACTGCTTTAACATGGAATTGAGAAATGAACGGATAATATAAAGTCCTAAGTGAATCATATATGATATCATAAATATTATTATGGTTCTGTTTCAAGTTAATAATATTCTTAAACCTAGTATATAGGAGTCTCGGACACATACAAAATAAATTGTACATAAGGTAATGGAAAATCTCACAATCTCAATTTTTATCCGAGATTGTTTATACTTTGGTATTTATTGGGGCATATTTATCATCCACACCCATGTTTACTAAATATGTAGTATTATTTCTATCCTCATACAATTTTTTAAATCCAATTTTACCTATTGGTGGATTTTTAGTAAAATATATTAATGGAATCTTTTGTCGGTTTAAGTATGAGTTTCGTTTTGACTTTTTCGGCCAAAGTACGAGAAAAATGTTTTTTTAAATTATACAGAATGAATGGATTTTTATGATTTCATATAAAATTATTTCCAAGAAGCTTCTATTAAAAGTTTTCAACTTTATTTTTAATCAACTTTTTTTAAAAAATTGCATGACATGAAAAATGTTTTTTTGAATTAGAAAGGATATTTTCTTCAAGAATGGAGTTCAAATGTTTTATCAAAATTATTTTCCATATAAGAAAAGTATAGGGTTCTGTTTATATCCATATTTTTACATTGATTAGATTATGTTATGATTGAATTACTTTTATGATGTCCTTTTATGGATTATGTTATGATTCATGATGTTTAAGAATCCCATTTTTATTACATGGGTTATGCTATGATGTATGATTTATGATCTTGTGTAACAAATAAGAATGGTGTCATTAAGAGATGGGTGGGACCTATATCTCTATCCAATGAATTGGGTAAATATTTCTATCTCATGAGATATACATGGCTGGAATGGAAAGTTAATCCGATTCAGTGGTACATGACTGGAATGAGGAGTGAACTCATTTCTGTAAAGGACTTTGTCCACTAAGATGGTCTTGGTAGCAATGCCTTTGCTACTATGGAAATCATATCATGTGCTTAATGCTTTCCCAAAATTACAAGTTTTATTTCCAATATATTTTATCATTATTTATGTTCCATTATGATTTAAGCCTTACGTACTACCATGTTTTATGTCATTGATCAATATTTTGATGTTTAAACATTATGTTCAGGTTTTTATGTTCAAATGTGTATGGTTTGTTTTATTTTCTCCATGATTACCCTTAATAAGAATTTGAGCTCACCCTTTATATGTTTTCGTTTCCCCATTATATAAATAATGGTTTTAGGTAAAAAAAAGGATGATCTTTATGGTAGATGTTCAAGATCTTTCAACAATAATAGAAGATTATATTCCGAGTTTCCAAAGACACTAAAATATTACGGTCCTTTGGTGTCGGTTTTGGTTATGTATTATATATTCTGTAAAAGTAATGTAATGTCTATGTACATCAAGATTTGGGTCTCTACAGTCCCATCCTTTAAATAATTTCTACCAAAAACTCATCTTTCACTCTAAAAGATAATAAAACTTAAAAAAATATTTTATTTATCCTATTCGTATAGGGTTCCAAAAAAATGAATTTATAATTCATCTACCAGAACCTTTAAAAAACTACATTATTCAATGTTAGAAATCATGTGGGTTAGATATAGGTGATACACTGTTGTCTCCCTTCGGTTATGGGTTCAAGTCTTGCGGCCTTTCCGGACGCGACGGGGTGCCGCCCGACCTCCGGGTTGTCCTTTTTATGGCAATCCAAAAAAAAACCTTAACAATAGTATCCAATTTCAAACTTAATCTATTACAGCCTTTAGAATTATCCGAAATACTTATATCCAAACTCTTCGTCCAAAATATATAAGGAAGTCAAACATAACGAGGATCCTTTTTCCCAGGTAATATCATGTGAACACCTTCATCATGTATTCTTTTACAACACCGCAACATCCTGAATTACAAAAATCAACCATCTCTTATTCCAAAAACACTACCTCATTATCAGTACCATATTAAGGATTATATTTCCTTCAACCATGCATTTTTAAAAAAGTATAGCTTACTATTAATTCACTTTTCATAGAACCATATAATCTCAAAACCTCAATAAAATAGTACTTTAGTACAATCCTTATTTATCTGCATAATTCATGTAACCAGTATACTGTTGATACAACACTCAAATGAAATAATTATATAATAAAAATATAAGAAAACTATTCATTCCTCTTCATCTGAGGTAGTATCATAACTTGATTATTATCCAATAACATCATTTCCGGTATACTCTTATGAATGGGACATTGATTCATGTAGTTTCCCAACGCCTTGCAGATGAAGCATTGTAAATTTGAATTTTTTTACCCTTGAAATCACATACATGGTGTCCTTTTTTCTACATACTTATTAAAGATTATCATTCCCTTCAAGAATTTACCATGGTGATTCTCTCAACAGTTATCACATATGGGAAAATCCTTCTTTTCCCTCGTCCCATTATCCATATTTCTCTATTCCATTCTTTTCTTATCTTGCTTCTCTTAAAAGCCATAAGACTCATAGAATTATTTACTTATCTTATTAACGCATTATAATATTTCATCATATATTGAGAATACATTAGAGACTATTTCCCTTGTAAATTTTGGCTTAATACCATGAAAGAAATGATCCTTCTTTCTCTTTAGATCATACGTATTGCTGGAGTTCACAATATTTCTATTGGGTGCCATTTCTATACCATGGAATACACTAGGTCAGTTTATGAATCACAATTCATAATTCCAAACATGTAAAATACCTAACTTAAATTGAACAGATTATGTATATAATACATAATCATAAAAAGTATTCTTTGAGGTGGTATATACTCATAAACCCTTCATAGTGGTTTGTAACGAAAATGAGAATTATCCTAAGCATATCCCATGGGAGTGTCGTAACCAAGAGTACAATAAGGCCTATTTTTGTGCACCTTTTCCCATTCGAGTCTAGCTCAAAGAGGTGTTTTTGGGTTTTACCCCTAGGTACATCTGTTCCAGAGCCGCCTGTACCTGCTCGTATCCAGACAGGGATTCATTTCTTGTAAAACTCACAAAATCTCTACAATACCAAAATTTTAGGAAGTTCTTCTATACTAATTCTCAAAGTCTATCTTAGGTCTATGTGCTCTAATCAGAGTTTATCTAAATATAGTTTCCAATGTTATTGTTAAACTTCCTTTGATACCAACTGTAACACCCTAAACCCAATTACCCAAAGTTGGTGAATTATTTTAATACATTGGCATTATTACAAGGGAATCAAGTCCCAAAGGACCGATCAGTTTAGAATTCATGAAAAATAGATTATATACATGAATGTTACATTACACTTCATAAAATAAAAAACAAAATAAATAATATTTTATGAATTCCATTATTCCCTTGGCTTAAACCTACATATCAATCACAATACACTTCTTGAAATCTTGGGAAAAATATAACATAGAAAGGGGTGAGCTCATGAGCTCCGTAAGGATAACAATACAGCAGATACTTTCATAAATAAGCATAAACATTTAAGGCAATGTATAACAAAAACAAAAACCTTTTAAACTTGAACTTCAGAAAAATATAGAAAAAATAAAATGAAGTAATGCCATTTACTTATTCACATGGATATTTTACTATTCAAATAATCACATGGAATATCACTAACCACATTCATAATGATGGAATTCATAATCCCAGACTATCATAACCACATAGTCAAAGGCTTGTGCCAAGACCACAAATAAGATTTTGTCAAGGCCTTTTTCCAAGACACTAGTTTGTCTCATGTAACCTACCGATGCATTGAGGAGCTATATTGGGCTCCACCCATCACTTATTAAGTCCAATTCATTCCTCCTATGAATAGGTTTAAACATAACATAAACATTCATATTAAAACTAGCAGCCGAAATGTCAATACTTTCTCTATAAACTATGAATGGTATAAAACTAACACATCCACAATCAAACATATCCCAAAACCTTCAATAAAATATGGAAGTTTTGTATTATAATAAATCAACACCAAGTATCTTAAAATCCATCAAAGGATGTTGACATAGATGAAATCAAAACTATTTGAGAGAAATATCTCTTATTTTAAATCATTTAAAAGTGACATAATTAAAAAAGAAGGAATTTAATTTGAAAATTTTCTTATTATCTTGTAAGGGAATATTTGATGATTTTATAATGGTGGAAAATAGCTGCACCCGCCGTATAAGTTAAAAAAGACATTCTTACCTTAATTTTGTTAAAAAGGTTAAAAAATGTTCTTGTTTGGAAAATGATGGAAAGATTACTTTATAAACATCTTATACAAAGTAAAACAAGGGTATAAATTACATTAAACCATAGTATATAAAATAGTAAGAATGATTTCAAATAAATTTTTAAGAAACATGGATGTGGATGATAAAGAGGTCCCAGTAGATAATTACGTATAAACAACCTCAGATAATAAAGAGATTATGAAATAAACTCCTACCAATTTGGTAAGTTATGAAACATACCCCTAATGAAAGAGGTATCATACAGTAAATATGTAAATACACATAAATTAATGTTTATTACAAAAATAATACAATCATGGTCAGTATATACACCACACAAAAGGTAATTGTGGAAATATGGCATGAGTCTCATGGGAATAAAGAGTGAGATGAAAACCCCTTACCTTGCACTTTCTTTTAGTCGAGAGTATGTTTAACCTCCTGTATGAAGACTATAGTATGTTAGTATATTATAAAAAACCATATTATTATTTATGATATCATACATTATTTATTTATGACTTTATACTACCCATTTAATAATAATTTCCATGTTATATTAATATTTCGTGTAATAATCGCTTTCTTTATCATACGTGTTTTAACTTGTTACTCTAGATTGTATCACTTAGATCATGATTTTAATACATCAAGAATATAAAAAATTATTTATATATCATATATATTTTGAATATAAATATGTATAATAGACATATATATGAAATGGAAAACACCGTTTATTGAGACGGTAGTCTGTACGTACGCATAAACATTGTTTCCTTTTTCATCTCGTATTGAACGGAACTAAGTGAATAAGATATATTTAAGTACATATATATATGTATATATATATATCCAGTAGAATTATTATGTCATAAATTACATAATTATTAGTAATATATATTTTTATAATAGTCGATGAATGGTGATCGTGGTAATGAATCTCATCGCATCGTGGAGAGGGTAATCTGTATGTACACACGTGCGACAATATCATTTCCTTAATGGTGTGGAATTGGATGGTATATTAATTTTACAGAGACATTACCATGTTATTTTAATTATTTATATAACTATTACTCATTATTATATCCATCCAAATAACATAGTGTTGAATAATAAATTACACCACTGCGTAGAGATGGTAAGATGTACGTACGCACGCATGGTGACATTATAATTCATAAGATGGATAAAATAATGAATATAGTTGTGAAATATTTATAGTAACATCACTATATATAGAAGATACTGGAGTTATAATTTTAGAATGGAAACAATAAATATATATTAAGTGGAAGAATACGAGAACTTGAAAGATGGTGGTGAAATCATTACCTCTACTTCGGGTTCTTCCTTTTGATTTGATCATAAGGGCTCATTGAGTTGGATTTCTGACAAAAGGAAGGCCAATAGGATGAATTTAGGATAGTTTGTTGGATATTTGAGAAGGGTTTGGCCGAGCCAAATGGATTTGAAGGTGTGATTGTGAGAGAAGGGGAAGTGCACTTTTATAAGAGGGGTGATGGTCACTTTAGGAAAAGATTAAAGTATTAACTTTTTATACAATCATATTCGGTTTATAATGGTTCAAAATGAATTTATTTCGAGAATTAGGTGGTTATGGGTCGAAATACGCTCAAACAATATGTTTTAGACAGGTTTAGGTTACCATTTTAACCTTATCTTTTAGATTTAACTCTTAGTTAAATAGTTTAACATTTACCGTGTCTTCTTGTATTCTTACTCTATATGGTTAATAAATTTACACTAAACTTCCAAGAGAACCTAAAATGTCTCATTAATGGCATATATAATATTATTTATGCCCTTTTTCTGGACCTTACATTTTTAGGAATATTATATCAACCAATAATATCGTATTTTTTTAAATATTAATTTATGTCAATTTTGACACTATTTGGTATTTTTTTTGTGAAAGTCCTCACAACTTTATTACTTTGAACAAGATAAATTGAATCATCCCTAATATGTCATAGTCACCTAGATAATTCATATATTTTATAAAAACATTGAAATTATATTTATTTTAATATTTATAATACTATTTATTTGATTCTTTCATGAAAAGGGAATTACTGCATCATCATTGTGTCATAAATTAATTTATTTTTTTAATGTATATAAATTATAAATAAAATACCATGATTTTGGAAATCGTTTTATATTTCTAATGAATATTTATAATTGAATTTATCTTATTAATAACCCTATATTAAAAATGTTTTAGTAATTAAACATTGATTATAACTCTTTTAACTCTTCTTTGAATTAACTAATAATAAATGTCCTAATCTAATCCAAGTGAACCTAAATGATAATATTTTATTCCTATGTCTGTTTTTAGTCGAGATACACTTGTACAGTAGAATTAAGACATGTGTTAGGGTAATATTAATATCATTCTTACCACTAATTACCCTATTTAATTTTAACCGTGGTAAATAAAAGTAAAAACTTACTATTCAGAAAAAAATTATTTTTATATTATTGAACCACATATTACTCCTTGATATTAACTGTGTCTCTCGTATTTTCAAAATTTCACTCACAGAAGTGGTAAAATTACGTTTTATTTGAATTTACAAATTCTCCTAGGAGGTGGGTAAAAGACGGTGAGAAGTTCAATAAAATATTTATATATCAAAATTTATTATAAATTGACTCTAATGAATTACATTGAACTTATATAGTTATTATGTATCTATTTTGACATAAAATAAATTTAAATAAAATAAATAATTATTTAAGTAAAAATTTGGTTTTAAACAATAACTGAGTGTTTTTCACTATTCATCAAAAATTAACAGTTTTCAGAAAAATACTAAAAATTTACCCTAAGAAAATTTTGATATTAATAATTCAATAATGAAGTCTATTTTTCCAAATTATAAACATAGAAGTTGCAATTATTAATTTAAAATTAATTCCCGCTGTCAAAACCAAAAGGCATATTTTTAAGAAATAATAACTATCAAAAGCTTGACACTTGTTTATGTCCAATTTCATAGTGAAATTAATTACAATGTCCATCATTGACTTAAATGGTTAAAATATAATCTATTTATACTTCTAAACCATAAAAATTTATAAGTTAACACTATTAATTATTTTTATTAAAAAAGTTGTTTTCAGTTAAAATATAGTATTTTTCACTATTCACCCAAATATGAAAGTTATCAGAAAAAAACACCAAAAATTTATTGAAACTAAATTCTGATGTCCTGATTATAAGTAAAAATTTATTTTGTCAAATTGAATATATAAAAGTTTCAAATATTGGATTTAAAAAGGCTTCGCGATTAAAAGGAGGTAAAATTTCTTTTTTTAAATACTTCTTTTATTAGAAAAAATGTATTTGTTATTACATTATGTCTAAAAAACTCAAAAAATGGATTATAAAATTATAAGGCTTATATAATGTTCAAAATTTAGTTAATACTATTCATAACCTTTTTTGAACGACTAGTTTGACAAGTCATGGTGTGCTTGAACTTGGTGTTACGTGTGGTGAAAGTTATTGAATTACTTTGAAGAAATAACATACTATGAAATCTTGGGGTGTTACAGCACTTTTAAAATAATAATTATTAATTTTTTGAGAAATGTTGTGTTTTTGGAAAATAAAAGTTTTCAAACCCTTTCAAAATTACCATTGTCTTCATTAAATTCTTATGATAATTAATATTTAATAAATATTATTTAATAAAAAAAATTTATGAAAATATTATATAATTCAAAATTATTCTAATTCATCACAATTAATGTTCAAAATAAAATTGAATAAAAATTAGAAATATAATTTTTTTATTGTATAAAAATAAAAAAACATGAACAAAGAATTGATAACAAGTAAATATAGACATTATTCTATAGAAAATTAAGAATAAAATTTCATATTATTATGGCCTTGATACATATCACTTTAAGACCCCTAGTAAATTCCTTGAGGGTAAGGTGCATGATGGTGAGGATATCATGGGGTGGTTCAGAATAAATGGTTCGGGTTGTGATCTCTATAAGATTGAAATTCTAACATATGTAGTTTTTATCATGCTTAATATATAGATCTCAACTTGGGTGTGGTCAAGGTAAAATCCTAGTGATGTTTTACCCTATTAATCTTTGAAAAATGGGATTCATACGGTACGATCTTACTGATTGAGTCCATCACATTATTTATCAATGTCAATTGGATTTATAAAAACCCTATATTTATACAAATCATATGATCAATGTTAAACAACTATATTATAAAATGGAATGAAACTTAATGGTATTTTATGTCTTATAATATATAATAAATTCTAAATAAGTACATGTGATTTCTATATCCATAATATATAATACTTCATATAATTAATTCACCAGGAAAATTTTATTAAAAACATTTTGGGTCCTTATAAGTAGTTGGATGTTTCCTTAATGAGTTTCCTAGTATTATACGTAATCTGGAGATTGATTTTTCTATTTATTTAGCCCCTATACTAAATATATTTCAAAACACCCTTCTCAAATTCCTTGAGTATAAATTTGAGAATTTAAAAAGAAGTTTCATGGGTATCCAGATAAAGTATTCATTCATTTGAGTACATAACCTTAGTGTGTTCCTATATTGTTTGTTAATAAGATATGTGGTTCTATGAGAAATTGTATTGGTTATATAGAATTTAATAAAATCACTATAAATAATAATAATTATTTTTATCATATTTGTTACTTATTTGATCATCTCCAGATAGCTATTAATTTTTTCAAGAATGACTTGAGATCTACGTACCATCTAGTGAAGGTGAGAAGGATAAAATTATGAATACAACATTCTGAACTCTATATGAAAATTATGAGTATGTTTTTATTCCATTTGGTTGTAAAAATTCCCCTATTGGATTAATTAATATTATAAATATAATCCTCCATGAATATTTCTATAAGTTTGTTGTTTATTTTATTAATGATATTTTTTTTATTCAAAAAGTTTTTATGATCATGAAATATATCTATGGATTTTTCTTCAAACTATAAAATAGAATATATTACATGTGAAATTTAATAAATGTGATTTTTGGTTAAAATAGATTTATTTTCCTTGGAACAATCTATATAAGTATGGTATAACAGTTGATCCCTCTAAAAAAATGGGTTGATGAATGGAGATTTCATACTAATGTTACTAAGATTTTTTTGTTTTAATCAATTAGTAGGATATTATTAACAGTTTGTTAAAATATTTTCATAGTTATCTTTCATATCAAACTAATTTTCATAAAAAAGGAATTAAATTTATTTTTCTTGAAGAATGTCACGTTTTTTTCAATAACTAAAAAAGAATATTGTTGAATGATTTAGTTTTGTCCCATCATTATAAAAATAGAATTTTCTTCATCTATAGTGATTCTACATTAAAGGTATATAGTTTAATTTTGATGAATAATGATAAGATAATTTCTTATGCTTTACGGAAATTGAAACCTCTTGATATCAATTATCCCACACATGATTTAGAATTATAATGTGTGTGTTTTTATTTAAAAGTTTGGAGAAATCATTTGTATCGAGACAAATGTTTATTATATACTGATAATGTTTTAAGTATATATTTAATTCAAAGGAATTGAACATGAGATAGGGAATATTTCTATAACTAATTAAATATTACCTTTCATGATCAATTAACATCCTATAAAAGAAAATAAAGTGTCAGATGATTTGAGATAGAATGATAATGCTACATTAATCATGTTATGTTCCCAAAATGACACCTTGGTTTATGATTTTATGAATTTTGTATTTGACATATTTGGGGAAAGAAATTCCTCTGTTTTTTATTGTCAATGCAATATTCTCTATTCGAAATAATTAAGAAAACACCCAAGGAATATTTTGAGTTATAGAAAAAATGTATATTTGGTTGAAACGGGTATGTTTTAAGAATTTAATATTAATAAAGATTGTGTTTTAAGATTTGGTAATATATAATGTGTGTCTTGTGATTAAGATTTCAATAATGTCTTATTAAGTGAAATTCATAGTACCCCGTTTTCAGTTTATCCTATATGCACAGACACAACCGAGAGTATTAATGATGAGATATAATTAAAAAAGATATTTATGAATTTACCATGATTTTTTTTACTTATCAACTGGTAAATGTAGAATTAAAATTACCAAATGGGATTATTTAGTCATTTCCATTTCCATAGTGAAAATAGGTAAATATATCCATGTATTTCATAGTTTTATTACCAAAAATATCTCTAGGTAACAATGTGATTTTGGTTATTGTTGACCAACTGAATAAATATAAAAATATCTTTATTAAAGATAATCTGTCTTTAGATAAGATTTCTTGACTATACCTTAAATAGATAGTAAGTTTATATGTAGTTAATATCCTCATTATATCAGAATGTGATCCTAGGTTCACTTCTAACTTTTGGAAAGGCCTTTAGAATTCATTGAAAACTATATTAAAGTTAGGAAATTATTTTTATCCTCAATGTTAAAGATAATAAAAGTAAATAATTAAGAAATTAGAGGACATTCTTAGATCTTATTCAATAGGTTACTAGAGAATTTGGGATCAATATCTTTCTTTGGATGAGTTTTCTTATAATAAGAGTTATTATTCTAGTATACAGATTGTTCCTTTTGAATAATTATATGTAAAGTGTTTGAAAACTCTATTATATTGGAATGGAGTAGGTGAAATAATGTTTATGGAACTATAATTTGTATAGTAAGTGAAAAATAATGTATAGATGATTCAGTGACACTTGAGGACAGCTTAGAGTAGGTAGAAAAAGTAATGTAGATAACCATATGAAGGATCATTCTTTTGAGGTTGGTGATTAAGTCATTCATGATGTTTAATAACTAAAAAGTGTGATGTGTTTTGTTAAGAAGTTGAAGGTAAACCCAAGTCTCTTTGGACCGTATGAAATCATGGAGAAAGTTGAATCAGTTTCCTACTGAGTAGATTTTCCTTCAATTTTTCTCCATGTACAAAAGGATTTTTATAGTTCGATGTTAAGAAATTATGTGTCTAATTAAACTCAAGTTATGAGCCCTAATATTTTTTAGTTTCAAGATAACCTTTCATATGAGGAAGATTATTTTCATATTCTTTGATCATATAGAGAAAGTCTTACAGAACAAGGTAATTAACCATTTTAAGGTTTTGTTGAGAAACCACATGGTTGAAGAAGAAACAGGGGAATCTGAAAATTCTACGAGGGAAAGGTATCATCACTTTTTTTATGAGTAAATAAAATTGTGAGGATAAAATTTTAGAATGGGGTGGACAATTTTACATCTGAGGTACTTATAAAAATAAAAAATTATTCCATAATTAAATACTTCCACTCATTATAAATGTTTAATGAAATAAGTGGTATTTATAGATACTAAAAAATCTATACTAAAAGAATAATAACCTCACCTATTGATGTATAAATAAATTTTATGTAACTTATAAGTGAAAATATGATATATTTATATCATGTATAATTTAAATAAAAGTTTGAAAATGATAAATTAAGTATTGGTACTTTTGTGAAACATAAATGTTTATTTACAATTTTTAATTAATAGAATGATTTAAAATATAATTTATTTTCATAAAATAGATTCATAAATTAATATTTTCTTTTATTATAAGTATAATTTAATTATATTATACCTTATTTAATTTTATAAAGTTTCATGAAATCAATTATAATATCAAAATCACTATTTTTCGAATAATTGAATATTTTAATTGAAAATTTAATTTATCATATTTATGAAATTATATTTGAAATATGGTGTCTATTTTTGAATTGAAAACATATAAATGTTGTTAGTGGGAGTTTTTTTTTTAATTTTTATAAAATAGATTAATTTTTGGTGAATAGTGAAATATATTAAATTAAGTTATACTTACATAAATGAATTGTTGAGCCATTGATGTTGTTTTGATGATGTCATATCATATTATTTTTAACTCACATGAACTATTTAATATAATTATTGACATTAATAAATATTTTTTATAGTCATGACACAAAATAATAATAAAATGAATAAAATAATAATAAACACTCATCTCCTCTCCCAATATATACCACCCCTCACCACCTCTTCTCCTCACACATTCTAAGACGTTAAGATTGTCTAAATTAAACCCAATTCCATTTCCAAAATTATTACCCATGTCAAAGACCTATTTTTCGAACTAAATTAACAAAACCATGTTCTTTGAAGATGTACTTAGGGAGACAACATTCAAGAGGTACAATCCTGTATTCTTTCTCTTTTAAATTCTTTATTTCCTTCCTTCATTATTACTAAATTATACACACCGCCATTATAAAAATTTGTATGATAACTCTAATATACTATATACAGTAGAAATATTTTTTTTATTTAATATCCATCACCTAACCTCTTCTCTCCTACTCATATTCTAAAAAATGAAAACATCGTCAGTGACGTGTCCATTCACCGCCTTCATGGATGACGAGTTTTAATTTTATAGTACTACCACCATGGTAGTCATAAAAACATTATTAAGGTTAAAACATTTTCAAATATTTATAATATAAATTTTTACATATTTTGGAACAAATTTATATACATAATATTAAGTAATTATAAACTAGTTTGTGATTATTGAAAAAAATCCAAAATAAGAAAAAAATTTATCATTAAAAGTTTATCTAATGAATCATCATTATATCTGAAAAAATGATATATGGGATAATTTAAAATTATGGATGTATATAAATACCATTTATATCATCTTATGGAATTTTTTTCCATTTCACAAGAACCCCTATAATTATACTCAAGGGAACCGACCATAAATCCATAAAAATAACGCTCCATGAATAATGATTCTAATATTTATAAATCATTGAGATGGAAATAAACTAACTTAATAAAATGGTAATAATTAAAGAAAATGTGGATTTTTTTGAATTAAATAATTAATTAATCTAATTTGATTATCTAGTTAATTAAGTACAACTATCGAAAGCTTTCGGACATAAGGTGAGGGGGTTTATTTTTAAATATCCTCTTTTAATGTTACAACTCTTTTTGTTAATGAATATTTTTTACTTATACAGAATAAGATTATTGTCATAATTTTATAAAATATTAGTGATATTATTTTCCCTTTACAATTTTACAAGTTTATTTTCAAATAAATTTTTATCATTTATAAGTGTGTGTCTACATAAAAAAAATGTTATTTCAAAATGGTCAATTTATTTTCCTCTTGAATGTTTCTTTTATCCATGATTTTTGTTTTATGTTCATGTCATGGTTCTTAAGAATTATTATGATGATCAGTAATTCCATGGTAAACCAAGGGAATGTGATCCTGTTATACTTATCCAATGAATTGGGTAAAGGTATGGAGTTAATCTACAAGGTTTCACCTAAGAGATTATGGGAATATAAAATGACATTTATTCCAAGTGAAACCATGATGGCTACTCCTTTTGTAGCCATGAGAGCTACTTTATATGTAAGAGTGATATGAAAATGATTCAAAAAGATACATTTTATGATTTATTTATGATTTATATAGTTTTATAAGACACTTATGATATCATATGGTCAAATAAATATGTTACGTTTTAGGTGTAAAATTTATAACATTGTGAAAATGTTTTCATTCATGGACTAATGGTTTCTTTCGTTATTTATATGTCCCTTTCTAACTTTTTTGTACTCATCCAAAATTATAAAATGTTTTTCATAGGGTTTATTTATGGTTAATGAAAGGTAGTGATTTAAGTTTAATGGTGTGATGTTTTTTTAGAGAAATCAAGTTTTATTTTAAAAGTTTCATATTGTAAAAGAAATTAATACTGAGTAGAATTGTCTACTTTATAATATATGAGTTTCTATATTAGAGGTTATGACATTTTTTCCTAAATCTATAAACCTATAATATCATTTGGAATCTGTGGATGTAAATTTTAGTGAAATAACTATATTATATTATGTTTAAGGCTTAGACCTTATAATTTTAAAATTAAACCTCAATACTAAAAATAAAAATACATTCTCATAGAGAGAATATGGTCAAAAAATGAAAATTTTACCACCACAATGTATACAAGATAAATATTCTATATCATTGGAAACCCAATTTTTTCAATCTGACATCAAGATAAAAAAGTCATCATATCATTACCTTTAATCAGTATCATAACCACTGCATGAAATGGATCCACTCTAACACTTGAAGATGGTGAAGTGGTTTCTTAATGCTTTTACAAATTCATTATTACATTATGATATGATGATCCATAACCAAGTTGGAATACATATATAGTTCTTCAAAACCTCTATATAAGTTTTCAATGGCGACCAAAATGAAAACGTTTTGGAGGATTCTGACAAGAACTCTTGGTATAACCCAACATTCCACACTAGTATCAAACCAAGTTTCACTTTGTATAAGAAACTAAATATAAGAAATATTTAAAACTATAAATACAAACAATTCCAATTTATGTCTTGGATAACGTTCTTTTTAACTTTTTGGAGATTACACAATCATACCTTATAATCAAATAAATTTATAAAAACATTTGTGCTCTTATGAAGCCATCTCCAACCTTAATATAATTCATCAACAAAGTTCCGTAAGATTCATTATTGATAGGAAACACATCTAGTGAAAAATATGGTCGAACACCTTTATGGGAACACTAATCCATTAGAGAATCATCTATGGATATATGTGTAAGATATCATAAAAAGTCAATAAAATTATGGGCCTAATCCAATAGAATTTTATTTTTTGATTTTAGACAAAGAAACACTGTATTTTTTAGTACCGTCACTTAGTTAGGAAATAATTTCCAATTGAATTGTGCCTTAAAATCTATCCAAGAATGGTCTTTCTAGAGATTATCCAAGGTAACAAAATTATTCCACTTCCAAAAAAATCCCCAAGCTTCGAGGTTGCATATTTTTCCTTGAGAGAATCTAGAATATCATTCTAGATAAATATCTCCTCAATATTATTCATACATGTTAAGGATTCTAAATAACAACATCTATAAAAAAATGAACAGGTTTTAGGCTTTAAAACCCTAAAAAAACTCCCCATACTATGTTCTGAGAGGGAATACGAAGGGCCCTGAGTCAAGAGTCAATAGAGAAACTCTCTCAAGAGAATAATGATCAACTAAAGATTCCATTGAATCTGATTGGGGTATAGTATAAAAAATTCATAATAAACCCAGCAAATAAATATTAGAAATCAAGTATCTCAATAAAAAAACTAAAATAAAAAACATCCAAAAAACATTGATTAAATAAACCAAAAACCAATAATAAACACAATCTAAGACAATACACATAATTCATAATTTTTTTAGGAAATAATATCATCTTTTAACCCCTGCGTATTTTACCAATTTCTATTTTGAAAATAATTTTCATCCTTTAATAAAAAATTTCCACCAACATGAAAAAATTAAAATTGAAAATAATTATCATTGAAATATCATGAAAAATGTTGTTTAAAAAATTACATAGAATATCTTTAAGAGATTCCAATTAGATGTTATTAAAACTGCATAATGATATTATGAATGATTAAGGCTATATCACTTATTCTAAATTTTTAACTAGATTTACCGAAAACCACTCAACATTTTAAATTAAATATTTTTTAGAATCTATAAAAACAAAATACCACCTTTAATTTCAAACATTTTGAAATTTATTTTATATTACCAACTCATTTTTAGGAAAATTTTTTTTACATTAACCAAAATAAGGGATTAGGAACATAAATCCAACACAGTAATAAAAACTATGTCAAACATTTCTATGAAAAAATATATGTGCATTGTTAAGAACCTTTATTTTAGAGACGATGCATCACTCATGAGTAATCTACTAGAATTCATATAGTGTAATATAAATATACTATTCATGTTTTTCTATGTTTTGTATAGTAAATTTGAGTTGTCTTTATTTATTCCAAGATCTACTGTGGAATATGGAGGTTTTCTGTGAAATATAAGAACCACAAGAGACACTCAAAAAAATAAAAATGTCTCAAACATATTTGACTAATAAGCTCTAACTCAAGATATAATCATCCTAGATAACCTTCTTAACCCAAGAATAATCTCATATGGGTTTTGATCAGGAACCATTCTTATAAAAACTACTTGAATTAAAATATTTTTTCCTCCAATAAAATATAATTCCCAAAAGAAAAAAACCTCAATTTGATACCAACTATAATGACCCCCCCATAATTACCCTTGAATGAAATTATATGGACTAATTTCTGATAGGAAAATGTGTATTCCTAACGACCATGGGATTTAAACTAGTGGTTAGTAATCATAGGATCACACATGCGAGTGATTTCACACATATTCTATAAATAAATAAATAAAAAATATTGAAAGAATATCTAAACATGGAATAATTTAAGATATCATATAGTAAATAAACAACATAAGTACAACAGACTGGACAAAAAGGTTGATGGAAAACACAATTCACATCAATAAAAATGGTAAAAACACCAATATCACCATGTGGAATTAGAGAAATTCCATAAATACCTTCATCATACTCAAACACAAAGATATAATAATATACACTACACTGAGAAACCATTTAACAATATATTGTATAGGGGAGATCTAAAATACCACTGTGTCACAACACACAAACACAATGAATTACACTTTAATATAGAATCTATATTATGATTTTTTGAAAATAAGGATATAAACTATGTTTTCTCGGTTTTACAAAAATAAAGCAACTATTATTTTTCCCATGAATGAACCCATATTAAATAAACAAATCCTTCTTAAAAAATAAATTTATTTCCTCATATTAAAAACTTCCATAAATTTTAGTTTAAAATAGTTCTAAATGTACATTAAAAAAATATAAAATCATTTCCTTCTTTTTGATAATAACCATACCTTAAAAAATTACACATAAATCATCATCATGGAAATCATATGTGCTAATGGGAAATAATCTAGAAAAAAATCCACATTTTCATTATTGAGAAAAAAATCACACCATAATATAATTGACACATCATTCATCCAAAATCAAAACATTTATTATTACACTATCCTTGCCTAAATAAGGGAAAATACCTTAAGTTTTTCTTTGTCGTACAAAATTCTATTTGCCAAATAATTATTCAAAACTAGATCTCATTTGTACAGAGAATTTAAAATATCTACCTAGGTCTTTTTATGATTTTCATATACAAGTGATCATTTCAAAATAGTTCTATACTATATATATAACATCATGTCATCATGTTTACAAAAAAAATTGTAAATCTTTGTCACACCTCCAAACACCTGTATAGGAACATCCCCCTTTATCATGGGAACAAAATCACATTTATTCATCACCAAAATATGTTACATTTCATTTAAAAAATTCATTATTAATTTTTTTCATCAGACATAATTAAGTAATTACCAAAGGGTTTACCATTTTACAATAAACCATTCAATATTACAATTTTTTATTTTCACATTCTATCAAATATTCCTGATCTATTTAAAACAAATCAATGTATTTTATAAAATCATTTATAATTTATTTCACATTAATAAACACTATTTTAAAAAAAATCGTCTCAAAAAGGTCGAAAAACCTGATCTTTGAAACCTATACATTCCTCATAATTTTAGAAATCATTATTATAAACATCTTCATGAACAATGTTATAAACTAACTAGTTTTTTCAATTTCATAATCAATGCAATATTTTTTTAATCAATTTTCACAGAAAACCATATAAAAATAACTTTTCCACATTTATCATTGGCTAATGAAATAAAACATCCATGTTATAATGACTAGATATAAGTGGAAGTATTTAAATACATAGAAACTCAAGATGGAAGTGAAATAAAAAAAATTCAATTATAATGTAATATGATTAAGAAACCTTTCTCGACATACTTGGAAACTCAATAACTGAATGGAAACTTGAAGTTTAAGAGAGGAATTCCATGATGATACAACAAGGAGATCCCAATATGCACAAAACCCATTTAGAAAACAAGGATCCATTGATCATCCATGGGTTCCATATACCTCATTCAAGAAGAAAATTAATAAGAAGTGAATCCAAAATTGAAATTGAGGATTAATTATAAATCCTTAACTACAAAAATGAACAACACTTTGTCCCACTAAGAAGAGGTGTGGTAGAATTCAAAATCACCCAAGGAGAGACGCTAGGTTTTCTTAAGTCCAGGAAAGGACAAGGGAGAAGATTACAATCATAAAAGTTGGGATTCTGATAAAATAAAATAAATTCCCTTATTAGATCCTACATCTTATAATCTAACCAGCTACCTAGTGGAAACCATTGGCTACCCGGTCGCTATAATATATTATACTATAACAACTTCCATACAAATAGTACTATTTTTGATCCCCACCAAGTGGTCGGTGTATATAGTAGATTTTACATACCATTTCTCGACCCACCAAGTGGTTAGTACGCCTCACCAATTAGCAAGTGGACCATCTGTGTCTATTATAGACACATTCCAAGGTCCACACCCACTTTGGACATATGAGTAGTCCTCAAACCCCACTAACAGGTCAGAAAAAAACAAAATATTCCCCCCATGGTTGATATAATTGTTAGCATGTTGTAGAGAGATATTTTGATCCATTATATAACCATTGTGATTCACTAAAAGTATTTTTATGGGATTATATTTCACTAAAATGCGTTATTATTTTCAAATATGGTATTATGATCATTTAATCCAATATTTATCCTCTAATAATATTCTCCTTCATGTTTATGATTTGATATATTATAATAATATTTTCTATTACAGAGGAACTAAGCTCATCCCTTTATTATGTCTCCATTACCCATGTTATGAATATGATTATATCATTGGATATTTATGTAAAAGGATATTCAAGAGCCTAATTATGGATAATAAGTTACAGGGGTTGTACAATAAGATGTTTATGTAGCTAATCACCACCACACTAAACCTTTAAGTCCCCGGGTTGTGTGACTATTTGTGAGATATATTCTGTAAATCATGGGATTGATTTATAATTAATTAATGTATATCTTAGGCCTATTCATTAGGGATATTTATGTGTGAAAATAAATTTGGTGGTGAAAGGGTCTTTTTTTGGGGAGTGGTGTGCGCTTTTGGTAAAAAACAATTATTTATTATTATAAAAATAAATGAATAATTCAAGTAATTTTGATCTAAAATTTATAATTATATAGTAACATATATTATATATCTAAGAAAGTCCTCATACACCCAATTATATTTGATGTTTTATGTTAATTTTAGATATTATCTCATTATTTATCACTTTTACCTCTTTTGGACCTTTACCATGGTGATTATTATTTTAACATTGTAGATAATTATTATGGATTAAAATGAAAATTTCTTTATTTTCTAATATGTACATGATGAAAAAAATATGAAATTCATTTTTAAAAATATTATTTTAAAAATATATAGTAATTAACATCAACATAAGTACTAATAGCACAATTAAAATTTTTAGGAAAATAGTTTTTTAACCACAAATATAATTATTTATCCCAAAGATTAGGATTATAATTAATACCCACGAAATTCATCATTTAGTTTTTAGACAAAATATTTTTATTTGACTTAAAAAAAATACAAAACAAAATGGGATCCCATGAGTACTTAATTAACGGAAAAAATACTAAATTTAAATATTTATTATAATAAAATATCTCATGGGATCACAATGTAAATCAAATGTTTATAAATTCATAATATTTCATTAAAATAGTGTTTAATATATTTTTATGTCATTCTTATGTTATAATGTTATAAAATTGTAGTATTCATACAACTATATTTTTTTACTTTTGACTAAAAATATCAACGCTTTTAGAAAAATACAACAAAAATTATCCAAATATATTTTTGACTTTTAGATTAAAAAAATGAAATTCTATTTTAAAAAATAATTTTATATTATTTATAAATTTAAATTTTAAATGAAAACATAAAATTTAATTTAAAACTATTTCTCTAAAAAAATTCATTTAAAATATTAAGTTTCCTTAATATTATTTAGTATAAATAAAAAATAAAAAAATTATGATGATTTTTTAATACTAAAATATTTATATAGAATAAAAATTTAAATGTGTTCAATTTAATATATTAAGGAAAATATAGGAACTAAAATTTTTCTAAGACTAGGATTTTTTAATACTGGATGATTTTATTAACATCTCATTAAATATTTATCTTCTGTAAATTAAATACCTTCAATTCATTATTACTATAACATAAAATATTTTTTTAAAAAATATAATAATAACATTTATTGTATTAAAATAACACATTTAAAATTTTCTTTATTTAAATTAGCCATTACAATTCTTCAAGTATTCATAATGATATTTAACATTTGATTCTTACATTGTATTGATGTTTATATTTCCTCATAAAAGAAAATACAGTTCAATATTGTTTGGTGACTCATATTATAAAATATTTTCAACATGGTTTTTATTTAAGGCATAAAAAAACTAAAATCTTGGGTTATTACATCTTAACAGCCATAATAAAAAATTTTTCCTCATAATTATAATTTCCCTCAGTAATGAAAATAGATAAAGGTGTTATTAATATAATCATGACTCATTGTATAACATTGTATTCAAAACCATCATAATGTTTTATATTTATTATTTAAATTATCAAATCATATCTACCATGTGTGTCAAACTAGGTGTATTGTTAGGAACTTTTGTTAAGAACCATGTGAGGATCGGGTTAAGATATTACCACTCATATTCATGTGTAACAAGTCAACCTAGAGTACCATTTTAGAATAATATATGATCCAATTTTCAACTAACCCAAAAATAATTCTAGATCCTCATGGCTTGTCAAAAATAATCAAGGAAACCTGAAACATACTTTGGGAATGATTTTTAAAAAATAAATACTAATAATACGAGTAAAATTATGGAATAATAATCACAAAATTACATTAATACAACCATATATGGTACAAGGATATGATAAAAAAGTGAATGTAAAACATAACTACCAAAACACATCTTCTGGTGGTCCATGACCACCCATCATGTCCAAATCCACCTGTTCTTGTACATTTAAGAAAACCCCCCAAATATAAATGAAGATAACATGAGAACCTATTATAAGAATATAAAGGATTCAAGAAAAAAATGGTATCATAAGGGTTTGAGATATAAAGCCTAGTATAATTTCAACATATGGTTAATACCATTTCTTTATAAGGTTATTCGAATTAGCTAAATGAGGAGTACTATAAAGGGAGTTCATGGATTTCCATTTTAGTACTGGAAAATAAATTCATAGGAGTCAATTTATAATATATCTAGTTTTAAAAAATAATTCTATGCATTTCAAAATCATTTATCAAAGTAATGCTGTAAAACATGTCATTTCATCACTTGGAATCCAAAAAATTATGTGAAAATATTTCAAAACCATTAATAAGATAAATTTATAAAATTAAAAAAAAGGAAATAAAATACACGTGCTAAAAACAAGTTATACATGATTAAATAATATAGATTTTAGGTGGATCATCTCAATAATCAGATCAATCATAAATTTTAATCAATCAAGAAAGGAAAAAATATTTCCATGTAGTGATGATTAATGATGTTATGCATTGATTATCAAGTATAATTATGTCATGGGTAAGACCTAATTAAGATATCCAGTTCTACATATTCTAGCCAATAAATTAATAAATCATATATAACTATCAGTATTATATCAAGTATCACATGTTCTTAAGAAATCCAGGTCTACACACACCCACTTTTCCTGTCATGTTTTCATAGATTAATATATTCATATTATTTATAGATTCACTAAATGAGGTGTGAGTCCACATGATAATGATGAATCTATTTTATTTCTTCCAACTATCCAGGTTACCCTAACTATTTAAATAATGTGAGATAAATAATCAAGTTATGAGGATTACAAAGGAAAACCCCATTAGTATTATCATGGGATTATGACCTCAATATTTCAATTATTTTAGGTTCATATTTCAACCTCACACCCTAACTCACTCAATGTGAATAATCCCTTTTGTAACACCCATTAATATGAAATACAAGAATAAAATAAGTTATAATAAGGGGTTACCATAAGATAGGAACATGATAAAGTTACAACTGATTTGTCAAACGTCATAAATTGAAAATAAAGGCTTTATTTTCAATTCATAATTTATGAGGGTAATCACATTCGATTCCTTTCACTGATCATTATAAAAAATAACGATGGGACTTAAATAAATAATTTTATTCAAAATGGACATGAGAAATTCCAAAAAGAATTATAATTTAAAATTCATGAAATAATTTAAAAACATTGTTCAAAACACTTTTCCCCACATAGAAAAATAGTTTATTAAATAATCCCCCAATTACATTGATTCTATAAATAGAGAGAAGAATCATTCAAAACGGGTTCATGGGAATATCAAAAATCGAATCATTCAAAACCATGTAGAAAACATTTCATAAATAAATATCATTTAATTAAATTAAATAATTTTATTTTTACAAATTAATACCAAGTCATAATCCTTTAATTTCACAAAAATATACATAAAGGCTATTTCAAAAAGGAATTAAAACTAACATGGAACCCATCAATTTATAAACCAATTAGAGTAATCAAGATCATGATAATTATATCCATGCTATGCTCAATTCAAATAGAGGATGATCTAATAATCATATAGAAGGTATTTATAGGTTATCCTTCACATAACATAAATTAGAAAATAATAAATACAAATCCATGATTTTTTCCATAATAAAAAATAATAAAGGATGGAACTATGAAAAAAAACATACATTTTTTATAAAAAAACATAACACCCAAGGAGGGTTCCATAATAGAAACTATAGAAGGTTAACACCCCATGATCAAAGAAAAACAACCATGAACATCCTTTCTATAATCACCTAGAAACTTGATTCCTAATATAACACAAAAGGACATCGTAAAATGAATCCAACAGTGATTCTCGTATTTTTAAATTAATATTATAAGAGTAGGTTATTTTAAAAACTAAATTAAATCAATTATTTTTTTTATTTTTTAATTGAATATTCAATTTGGTGTGTGTGGAAGAATTTAAGATAGAATATACAATCATTAAAAAAATCTTCATAATTTATTTTGAAGCATTCGAGCAATTAAAACCCTAAAATATGAATTATTGTTCGGTATAGATGAAGAAGAAATGATAATGGGTTTTAAAAAATATTTTACTCAAATAGGGAACTATATAAGGGTAATGTTATTTACACTTATATAGCACATATGTGTCACGTAAGGGTATAGAGTTTACCATTATACAGTGGGTAAACCTCATAATACCATTAAGTAGATATGGTTTTACCCTTTTATAACCTTTTGAAAAATATCATTACCCCTATGGAAGTATAGTACATCCTTAGGAATACATTGAAAAAAAGGTTTACCCCTTCATGATACTCTTACATGAGACATTTACACGAGCTGGTACAGCTGTGTGAACCTTATGTGAGTTGGTATCCTTATATTGGACCCTTACATGAGCCTATTATCTTATATTGTGGAATGAATTAAATGTATAAAGCATATGATTACCACTATGTATTTCAGGGTTCCCTTTCACAGTGAAAGCATTACCTTTATTTGGACCACAATAACCCTAAACATTGCATATAAAACGGATTTAAACTTATATATAATATAGAAAATTGGTTTTACCCTTACATAGACAATTGAAAAAAGGATTTTACCCTTTCCTAAGGATATTAAAACCCCATTTACAATTATGATTCTTTGAAAATGATATATATGGGTGATTTTTTTAAAAAATAAAATATTTCCACTTAAAATAACTTATAAAATGAAAAAATAAAAGACATTAATTATTTTAAAACGTTGGATGTGAAAATTCTCCCCAACATAAGGTTTTCTTCCACTAGAATGTTATTTTTCTAGAAGTTATAAAATTTAAAAGATAGAAAAACTACCACACTCAACTTGTGGGTCGATTTTACTTGAAAAAGAAGTTGACTAACCCAAACTTATCCTCCTAGGACAGATTTAAAATAATAGTCTTATAATAATTCCAAATTAAACTTTATGAAGAATCACTATGATCAGCATATGTCTCAAAATAACTCAACAACCCTGATAAGAACTGTAAGACCCATAAAAAAGAACCATAGACAAAGAATAGGTCTTAAACTGAATTAAATATTCACTAAAATAATTTAACATTGGGAAAATATCCCCTAAAACACATTCATTAAAATAAAATAAGATAATTCGATTAAATTACACATAGAAACATTCACGGTCCAAAACAAAAACCTCAAGTAATGGAATATCCAAAACACTTCAACTATTCTAATATGGGATATTTATCTCTAGATCCACATATGATAAAATGTCTACGAAAAGCGTATAGATCTAACAAATATTTCTACCATGGGTAAGAACAAATTGGTAACCTAATATTTTCAACACTAAGCCTCACCCCGTGATGGTAATATCAAATTATCCACCAGCACCACTGCATGCCAACTACATCAATAATATATATAGTCCTAGTAACTCAGGTAAAAGGCCAATGTCTATGGAAGTCCAACTAGTAAGATCTTGAAACAATAATTCCAATCCACAGACATGGCACTATAATCTCACAGGGAATATCATCTATAGTATTAAAGTTTTATCTCTAATAATCAACTCCAAAATAAGAGTATAAAAAGGAAAAACAACTTACCAAAATAGTATCCAACACTGAATATAGGGAGACACCCATTTAATTAAACAACATGAGGTATTTTGGAGGAAAAAACCCCAAATAATCTAAATTATCTCACTATAATATACCAATACATCCCTAAGATAAAAAAACACAATGTTTTTAAAACCATTAAATATGAAGGATAAATTAAAAGTGCACATCCACAAGGCAAAACTATATATATCTCCAGAAAACAAAACACCCATCATGAGTCCAACCAATGTTCATAAGAAAATATCTTGAAATACCCACATAGATTCATAATAAATTCCAAATATAATAAAGTCTCCAATGATGGATGAGTTTCTACAAGGAAAACACAAAACATTTCCATTCTAATGTAGAAACAATAAAATTGGATCAACCTCAACTAGAAAAAATAGATCCTCTACTATGTGAAAAGATTCTTTTTGAGGCCTATAGTTAGATACCTATTTTCTTGAATCTTCTAATTTCCCATTGTCAATAACTAATTATCCTTGACTAAAACATCCCCTTTAAGTACACCAATTTACAAAAACTCTTAGGGTAACCCAAGAAGGCAAGTTGTTTAAAAACTCTTGAATCTTTAAAACATCACTTTATAGAATGAATAGGTTCCCTCTAGTGGAAGCACATGAAATTCCTAACATTTTCATAGGAATAATTTCCATGCTCAGCCAAATTATACAATCCATCGAATATGAAATCGCCACCAAAGGCAACCACAACCGATAAAATATTTCATTATTATAAATTTTCAATCTCTACTTCATCTTATAATGAAATTTCAAGAATATCTGAATAAAAGGTTGAATAAAAAAGTGAGATGAAAATTCCAAGATCTAACTGATGAAATCTTATTCAATAGTTGTCCTTGAGTTTGTAGTCATTAATAATACCATTTAAGAAAAATACAAAACTTGATTATTGTTTCACATACTCTACAAGTGATAGCTCATTTGAACCAAATACTAATATCTTATAAACTTCCTACTTGTTAACTTCATCAAGATACTTCCACAAAATTAATACTAACAAAAATTCATCCTAAAAAATTGTTACATATAGAATGGAAGGAATCATGAATTCCCACCATTCTCAGACAGGTCCCTTAAATAAGTAGTTTATATATTTGATTGTGAGAGAAACATGAGTCATGAGAAAGTCAATGAATCCATCAAATATATCAAGATACTTCACTACCTCATGATAAACACGTTCACCTCTTTAAGATGGAGAAAAAATAAAGAAGACATGGGTGGGTTTCAAATATTGGAAAGACTCTAACTCCACTAATTGATTCAAGTAAGTGTAAATTCATTAACTGTAAATTCCACATCTAAAAAATGAATAAATACTCTATAGATTGGACAGATATAAAAAAATTATATCATTCTTTAATGGTATTCAGGGAGACATTTCTAGACATCAAAAAAACTCAGGCTTCTCATCTTGGAAAAAACAATACCTTAAAAAAATCCAGCAAAAACATTTAAACAATGCCAAAAAAAATTTAACAAAGATTTTTTTGTTTCAAATAACACAAGATTTACCCATTTGTATAATGAAACACATTACATTAAAAATATAAATTATAACATAAATCAACATAGTTTTCAAAATCTATTACTATAATATTTAACTTCTTCAATGGTTTCCCTAAATTAATCCCCTTTACGAATTCCAAAACCATTTCCTAGTTAAACACATTACAAAAAATGTTTATTCTTAAAACAATAATTTATCATATCCACCCAAGATTTTTTCAAAAAAAACAATTCTGATCAAATATTTCCATAAAATAGTAGTTTTGGTAAATAAAAACCTTTTTTAAAGAAATAAAACAATTATCACAAATTTGGTTTTTCAATGGATTTAAAATCATAACCAAAGAGAATAATGTTTAAACAAAAAAAGAAGATAAAAAATACACCCATAATCCTCCAAACTAGCCTCACATAATTAAATTAACATGGAAATAAATAGAAAATATTTCAAGTTTGTAACTAGAATTGAACAATGAATGGCTTGGTCACATGTTTTGGTAAACCACACACCATCCTCAAAAAAGTTCATGGATTGACTTCTAGATTAGTCACATTGATTACTCACAGTTTACCCAACTTTGAAGGTATAGTGCACTTTTAGTAATCTTTCCATTAAAATTTTAATACCCATAATAGCTTCTCAATATCAATGATAGTTATTTCAAAAATCCAAATATCATTTATCACCAGGAAAAAATTTACTCCAAAGAAAGACTCATATACCTATTTTCTTCAGTAACTCAAGTCTCATCGTGAAGAGGTGGTGATCAATCACCTACTCACAAATTACCACTTGAGTCCTAATACATTATAAATTTTCTTTATAACAAAACACACCACAAATAACATAATGGGCTTCATGTAAAATTAAATTCTTTTACTAATTAACCTCTCTGACACCATTTTTAATAAATCAACTGAGCTTACCATCTAAATAAATATTTAAGCTGATTAACCACCACCTGAAATAGTGTTCAGGATCCTCTGGAACTAGTGAAAAGCACTAGAGAATCAATAAATAACCATTGGGAATTATTTCTCCGAATAAGATATAACAATAATCAGAGATACCCTATGGAAACATCATCAAATAAGTAAATTAATACAACCAGACTTGGTATAAGGAGTTCATTAAAAAAATCAAATTGAAATATAACTAACAGAACTATTCTTCTTGTGTTCCATGGCCTCCCACCATGTCCCAAGAGACATACTCTCAATAAACCAATTCTGAACCCTCAATCGTAGAAGGAAATAACATTGTCACCTATTATAAGAATAAAAAGCCTGTAAACACTAAATTTTAAAATTAGGGTGGGAGATACAAATCCTTGTTGTATTTGAATAAAGATTATATACAGTTTCTTCATAAGGTAATCAAAAAATACTAAAATCGGGGTATAATAAATCGATTACAAAGTTATATATTTTAGGATATCTAAATAAATTCATAGGAATAAAGGTAAACTATTTATGGTCTTAAAATAAAATTTTAATAATTTCAAAATCATTTATCAAACCAATGGGATAAAATACACCATATTAACATATGAAAATCAATCCTTTTATTGTAATTATTTGACAACCATTTGAAATGTTAAAGTCATCTAAATCCATAAAATTTAAGAACATGCTCATAATATCATCGAAATTTACAAGAACAAAACTATAGAGTCAAGGTTCATCATTATAATAATCAGATCAATCATGAACAGTAATTAATCAAGAAATGAAACTCCAGTACAAAGTAGTGACAATGAACATTGTCATGTATCAAGTTTCAAGTATAAGGATACCATTGGTGTGACTTTGATAAGATATTGATTCCACTGTAGTCTTTCTAATTAGTCAATTAATCTTGTTTAGTTACCGGGTTTATATCAAGTCTCATGGGGTCTCAAGAAAACAAGGTCTACACAAACCAACATTATTGGTTTTACATTTATTGGAAAATTTCATCATATTTTCTACAGATCCACTAGACATGGTGTGATTCCACTTGGGAATCATAAATCTATATTATCACATATTAGTTTTTAGGTTCCCATGACTAGTCAAAAAATGAGAGTGAGATAATACAAATTGAACGATTAAAATGGAAACCCCCATCAGTATCAACAAAGGTTCATTACCTATAAATTTAAATTATTTTTATTTCACCCCTCACCCTCACAATCGTTCACCCTCTAATTGAATAATCCCTTTTTCAACACCCATATATGGTAAACACATGAATCAAATTGTCCTGAACCAAGACAGGATGCCATCCAACCCCAAACCTAACCCGATTCGAAACATGGATTGAAGTGTATAACTGACCCCAATGGGCAGGAAACTAGTGCCAGGCATCAAATAATACAATTGTAATTATTTATCCCTAAAAACAGGGATCAAATAAAATATATTGATCTCAAAAGAACAAACCAATAATAAATAAATGTCAATAAATACAAAACCGAATAAGATACAGGAAATGATGAATAAAAAAAATTGAATCCAATACTAAGATCAAATAGTGCAACACGGTCTCCATATGACCTCTTTGTTACCACCAAAACCAAGACCAACCTACTCTATATGAAACTTGATCCAAGAACCTGAATCTACAAGACATCTCAGGTCTACCAACACTGAGTGGAACAAGTAGGGTGTGAGCATAAAATTTCTTTGTATGTAATCACTACAGATTCCATGTATTTCCTTTCCCCTCAAACTTCTACATAAATGAGATTGAAATACATTTTGAATGTAGTATTTTGAAAAAATTTAAGAAACCAAATACAACATTCCACAAGCTTACTTTTAAAAATAACAAACACATCATTCATTTTTAAAAATAGATCAAATATTCACTACCAATTTCATATCCAAAACTCAAGTACAAATACATATCATGTAATAAAAAAGGGATAAGAAAATAATGAAGGAAGAGAAGACAAAGGAAATTAACTAGAAGATCCAAAATAAAAATAAGAGGAAGAAATAAATAGAACATACAAATAAAAACTATACGAATTTTATGAACATCCCTAGAGGAAATCTTTGGGAATACTCTGTTCAGACTCACTTTCTAGCATATGGTGCAGATCCATATTCAATAAACCACAATCCACTCTAAACATTCCAATCTAGTGGCACATCCCACCAAGCACTATCAAGTCAAAGGGGTACCAAGTAAACAAATCAGTGTCAAGAACAAACTGTCACTCGACCCTCTAGATGACGGCCATGAATACCACAGTAATAATAATAATAACACTTGGAAGCACCTGGTATAAAAACAGGGACCAAAATTGTTCTTGTGCATGATCCATTAGATATGATCTTATCCTATGGTCTAATGGAATAAATACCATAGAGCTCCCAAGAAAATTCTAGTAGAGTGGATATTATATCAAAGATATAGTGGTTTTTTCAAAAAAAAATGAATGTATCACAAAAAAATACATTTCTTCCACAATTATTATTAAATACAAAATGGGCCTCTCACTCGATATGTTTTTAATAATTTTTTTTCAAAACATGAAAACATCACCGTCTTATGCCCACACATCTGGTAAGTTTTAATTCATATTCATAGAATGTCACAAGATACTAATAGGGTCTTCTCATCACATCACATTAAAACTAACTTTTCAAAGAAAGCAAAAGTTCCTACTAGGACTTTAAAATTTCTGAACCGTTATTAAAATCAAAACAAAATAAAACTCTCATAAGAACAATTCCAAATGTTCACTTATTTTACAAATCCAAAAACATTTTCCAAGAACTATTGTAGGCAAACAACAACATAAAAAGTGTCAACTGGTCAATTACACCACTTTTAAAACTCATGAAACCCATTTGTAAAACACAATGAAAGGATCAGATAATGGGAAAAAATTTCCCATATGAAATCCCATTTTTAAATTCACACACACGCCAAATATATTTTAAAACACCCTTCAAATCACCTTTACAATTTGAAATCAAGATGAGGTGTAGAACAAAGAATTTATTGTACCAGAAACCCCATTTTCTTTAGAAAGGCAAATTTTATCACATTTGTACCTAAAAACAATTTTAAAACATTATTTAAAAAATTCATTCAATCCGTAAAACACATTTATAATGAAACAATAGGAAGGCATAAAAAAACACAATCAACTTATTTTTAGAAAACCACCTACAATTTGATAAGCACTTAAAATACCTTTAAAAACATTTTATATATCTATAACATAATTTTAAATCAATACAACAAGTTACTCATAAGAATCACACTATAAAATACATTAATTTCCACATATAAAACCCCACTCACAATCCAAAAAAATTAGAAAAATATAAAAAAGGGAAATCACCCCCCAAAGCACCCAATTTTCATCATAAAACTCAATAGGAATTTTATAAAACCCCTTGTGTGTGTTCAACATATGCATAATTAAATAAATTAATTTCAAAACTATTTATCACCTATATTACATCATAAAAAAACATAATAAAATTTCAATCACATTAAATAGAAGAATATAACATTTTAAAAGCATTCATGGAAGGCTCAAGAAACAACTGAATGTATTAAGAAATAAAAGAACTGAAACAACTACCTCAACAACATATGAATGTCCCGAAACTTACCAATAAGGAATAATGTACCCCAAGATCCAATCTGAAAACCCTATAAAAAAATCACAGGACACACATCAAGCCTAACCTCTAAGGTTCAACCAAAATAGAAAACCCATCAACAGAGATGAAGAATCAAGAGGGAAGAATAAGAGGATAAAATCAATAAAACATACAAAGAAAATCACTGTAAAACCTTCATGGGTCTTCATGGATGAAATGAGGGTAAAAGAAATGGATCTTGGAGGCCCATACAGTGTGGCTATGTTGAGAATGGTAGAAGAATCCTGAAATTGGGTTAAATTATAGGAGAGGTAAATAGGTAATTTTATATTTTTAAGAATCTTGGAAACTCACATGGTTTGGATAAATGGTTTCCAAAACCACGTTCTAACCATGCTCCCCAAACTACTAAATATGGGTACCCTAGACTGGCTAGCTGCCTAATTTCTCATTCCATGTTCCAACCATACTAAATCCCTCACCCCGATTCCAAAACTGAATCGCATGGTTTCTACAGGGTTTCTCAAACCGTGTGCAAGCCATGTGCCATGCCTTAGACCCAAAACCATGTGTTTCATGGAAACCTGTTAAAGGGTTCATGGTTTACCCAAACCATTAAAAATACAAGATCTACTAGATACCAATCCGAATAGCTCCATTTTTCTATGAAAAATCAAAATTTTAAACCTGGACTCAACCTGAAACTCAACAAAATGATCATATCTCAAGAAAATTATATAATAGAAGGATTCAAGAAGTTGGGGTGTGTTAATTATCCCTATAACACACACTTTATTCCCCTAGAAAGTTTCCCAACCATAAGATAAAAAAATAGATCCCAAGACCACTACAAAGTCAAACTAAACCCCGAACCTCAATGTGACCTTCTGCTTCACAAGTCACCCCTGACAGTTCTAGAGGAAGCTAAAGAAAAATAAATAATGGAAGATAATGAAGTGTTTATTCCCACCATAAGAACAAAACTAACATCCCATCATGATTTAGTATCAGCACAACACATATACTCTCAAAAACAGAACCATGGGGTGACTAGGGTGGGAACTGCCAACATGAACTAACCCAACTTCTTTGCACAAGCTAAATGACACTGCTAATAAAACTACAAATTCCCCAATTCAATAAAATTCCCAATAAAAGTGAGAAAACACTTAGAAGGAACCCTAACCTAACAATAAACCCAAAAACAAGCTGCAATAATCGATTTATATAAGCACAGAAATACCCAAAAATTACAGCAGAAAACTAAAACTGATTTATGGAAGGACAACCATTTAGAGATCCACATCCAAGACACAAAAATAGAATTAAAAGGAACAAGGACCCACTTTTCTTTTAAAAGAACACAATAAACCCATAAAAAGAAAGAAAATTCAAATATAACTTAAATTGTCTCCATTCTAACCCTAGAAATCAGAACTGGTACAAGGTTCTCCACACCCCCTGTGATTCCTTATTGTGTTCGAGCTTTACTCCAAGGCATGTAGATGGATACCAGATGATTGAATCAAACACTACCTCATATTTAGGCACTAATATCCTTAGATCAAAATTTCTTCTTATAAATTATTTCTTACACAACCATTCCAGATAGCCCAAAAGGCCATAATGATGACCTAACATTGGTGGATTACATAACGACAAATTCTAATGCATGAACCGAACACACTAGAAACACACGAGTTAATTGGATGAAGAACTAGAAGTCAAAACTAATGAAAGAGTATTTTAAAAAAAAGGGTATTCTGGAATACACCTATCTCTATATGGGGAACCTACAATAGAACCACATACCACATACTACACCCCAAAAATAACTCAGCTGAGAATGCCTCATCCACCAATATCATGGATTTCACTTCACTGGAAGAACGAACTCACTCCTTAATATATGTATTAAAATCCAAAATGATAGGAGGATATTTAAATAGATCTTATTATGTTATCTTGGAAGATAAAGAATTTATCTCTTTGAAGTGATCCAAATTGGCATTTTCCAACCAATGGCCCTACTGAATACTTAGGAGATCTTCCACTTTCTTCTCCTTAAACTCCTTAGGTATAAACCATAAAGAGAAAGTGATCTTAAAATCTTCCCATGTCCTCCAAAATTTTATCAATGATGGATAATTTACCTTCTAATGGTCTAAAGTGATACCCTCAAAAAAACCCAAAATCACATGAACTTTCATAGATTTAGGAGTTCCCAATTATCTGAATACACCCTCAACATCCTCAAGAAACACTACAAACTATAATAAATCAAAATCCCCATGAATGATGGGAAACAACTTTGAAGAACTAGAAACTAGGTGGTACCCACTATAAATTTTGGGGACCTTTCTGGGATACATATTCTGAACAAAAAAAGGAATGCAATACCAAAATCAACATTAAACCAAAACACAACTGAAAATAACATCTCAAGAAAAAACAATTGTCTCACAAGTCAAACGCTAAATTCAAAACTAAAAAAAACTCTTTTCTAAAATGAACATTTCATTACAATTCCAAAATACCTTCTACCAAGGAAAATTTTCATTTCAAAAATCCACTTTTCTGAAAGAAAACCAACATTATAAATCAAAACCAATTCCCAAAACCATTATCCCTTTAAAAATTAATAAAAAAAAATCCATTACTTTTATTTCAAACACTCACCCATTGAATCCTATGAACTTTCACATACGTGTCCATTCCACAATCATCTATGAATTCATAAAAATATGCACATTCCATATATACCCACACATATATGAATTTCCATAAGGATCACCAAGGGTCAAAATTACCATCTTATCATCAAACCCATGAAATTACAAAATTTTCAATCGGAATCACTTTATCTCTTAAAACCCATTATCATGAATCTAAAACCACTTTAAATTAATCAATTTAATTTATAGAATATCCCACACTAACCAAAATCAATCCAAATCACAACTCATACCAAAATACCAGAATAAAAACTAGTGGTCATGCATAACTAAGAGACATGGTTAGTGGGACATTACCCAAGTATGCATCGACCACAAGGATGACCATGAACCATATGCTCAGACTCCACATGGATCACTACTCCATGTGAGATCATGACATGACATCAGATCACCACCATTTTCATTCCACTTCCACACATCCAAAATAAATAGAGGAATCAAATACCAGACAACCGTTGGATATGCTAGGATCACAATGTGAAATATTTCCTAATGTCCATCCCATACCTACATCTTGTGTCATGAGAGTCCTGGTATCCGACTACCTAACTCCCCGAATAATAAGAACCTGGCTTTAATACCATTTTTTATAAACCAGTCCTGAATTTCATCCAACCCGACACACAACCTTATCTAAAACATAGTCTAAAGGGAATTCCCAATCCCCACAGTATAGAAACTAGTGTCTGGTGTCAAATAATACAATTAAAATGATTTATAACAAAGAATAATAAAACCAAATAAACCAAATAGTGAACAAAAGAATAGAATAATTACAATTGAATTTCAATAAATAAAAATTTGATTCAGATACAACAACTGCTGAATATAACAAAAATTATTCAAAAATTGAGACTGAACCACACAACATGATCTCTTCATGACACCTTAGTCACCAAAAACCATAAGACTAACCTACCCCAGAGGTAACCCAACTGAGAAACCTGAATCATCAACACATCTCCAATCTACCAACATTGAGTTGTATAAGTACAATGTGACCATAAAATAACTCAATAGGTAATCACCATAGATTCCATGAATTTCCATTCAAATTTTTTTCCATAAATACTATTTTGAAATACATTTATAATGTATGATTTTGAAACATTTTAAGACAAAAATATTACATTATACGAATTTCTTTTTAAAATAACGCATGCATCGTTCATTTATTAAAACCAAAAAACATTTCACAACCCATTTCACATCGAAAACCCAATTAAAAATCGATATCGAGTAATAAAAATATGCTATGTATAAAATGAAGGAGGCAACTCCAAATTCCATAAACTACCTAGGCTAAAATCCAATCAAGCACAATAAATAAACATATTATACTGATAGTAACTCATGGAAATTATCTAGAACACCCCTATAGGAAATCCATAGACATACTTGGTTTGGACTCACCAACTAGCATATGATGCATCTCCATCGTCAAAAACCAACTGTCCACTCTAAATTACCCAATCCAGAGGCATATCCCACCCAGACCTATCAATTCAAGGTGGTACCAGCCCATCTAATCAGGGTCGAGAAGAAACTATCACTCATCCATCTAGATGATGCCCATGAATCCCATGATAAAAAATAATAATTACACTTGGGAAAACATTGTATAGAAACCATGACTAACATAATTATCATACACAATCCATTAGGGAAGATCCCATCTCAATGTCTAATGGACTCAATACCATAGTGTTCATGTGCACAAGCCACTGGATAGGGTCTCATCGTAAAGTTCTATATTTTTTTCAAACATATGCCAAGTATCACAAAAAAATGAAAATCAATTACTTCTACAATCACTATTAAATACAAAACATGCCTTACACTACCTGGGTTTTCAATACATTTTCCAAAACATTCCAACATACCCACCAGGCCCACACATCACGTAAGTTCCAAAAAAATCATAAAACATCACAAGGTGAAATTTGGGCTTTCTCATCACATAACATTAAAATCATATTCTCAAGATGACACAATGTTCCAACCGGGCCTTTAAAAGTTCTAAACCATTACTAAAATAAATACAAAATACCACTCTCATGAGCATAATTGAAAAAAATTCCTTACATATCAAATCATAAACATTTATCCAACCCAAAGTGTAGACATGTGACAACCTAGAAAGTTCCAAATGGATATTTACCCCACTTTCACAACTCATGAAACCTATTTAGAAAAAAAAACATCACATAAGGACCCAACCATTCCCAGAGGAAATCACATTTTCAAATTCCCAAAAACACGAAATCCATTTTAAAACACACTTCATATCACCTTTACAATTTGAGAACATAATTGAGGTGTACGAAAAAGAATCTCATGTTCTACCAAACCTACATTCTTTATAAAAGAAAATTTTATCACATTTTTACCTAAAAAAAGTTTTAAAAAAATCACATTTCACACAATCCATCAAACACATTTATAAAGGCATGAATTGGGGGAATACTTGATACACAATCAATTTTTTTTGAAAACCACCTTCCATTACATAATCAATTCAAATCCCATTTAAACACCTTTTTAAATAAGTGTCACTTTATATTAAATCAAAAAACAAGTCTATCACAAGAATCACTCCATACAAGACAACACATTCCACATATAACTCCCAAATCCCAATTCAACAACATTATTAAAATTTAATCAAGGGAAAACACCACCCAAGGCACCTAATGTTCTCCTTAAAACTCAATTAGAATTTTATCAAACACCTTGTTTGTGTTTAATGTTATCATAATAAAATAAAACCTTTTTTAAAAACATTTCACGGTCATATTTCTTCATGGTAGCAACATAAAAATTTATTTTATCACGTCATAAGAAGGAATATAGAATTTTTATAGCATTCAAGGAAATCTCAAACATCAACAGAATGTTCCAAAAAGAAAATGGATGAAAAAACCAACCTCAACGATGTGAAAATACCTCAAAACATCCAAATAAGAAAGAAATTACCCAAAGAGCCAATCACCAGACTCTAAAACCAAGGAATCACAAGCCACACATCAACCCTAACCTCTAGGGTTTGGAAAAAAGTGAAACCCCACCAAGAGAGTCCATGAATCAAGAAGGAAGAAGATGAATATAATCCAATTGACCCAAAATCAAAATAAAATCTACTTAGAACCTTAAAGGGAATTCAGCGATGAAAGGAGGGAAATATAGGATGATATTGATAGCTTGCATGGGGTGCCTAGGTCGAGCAATGTGGAAGAATCCTGAAATGGGGTTCAAATACCAAATGGGTAAATAGGTAATTTTATGTTTTTAAGAATATGGGAAACTTTCATGGTTTGGCCACATGGTTTCCCAAAGTGTGCACCAACCATGTGCCCCATAGTGAAGCTGAATGATAACCCACATGGGTTGGCTTCATTGTTACCCAAACAATTCACCAACCATTCTAAACACTGTATCGTGATTCCAAAACCAAATTACATGGTTGTTGTATGGGTTCTCAAACCATGAAAAATCATTTAACCATGCCCCAAACCCTTACCCATATGTTTCACGGTTACTTGGGTGATGGTGCATGGTTTCCCCTTATTGTGTGCCACCGAATCCAACCTTCTTCCAAGACCAAAAGCTACATTTTTCTGCAAAAATAAATTGTTTAAACTAGAAAAAATCCCATACATAAACTAGAGGATCCAATATCAAAAAAAGAATAAATTTTTTGGATTATAATGTTTTTGTGTTAACAAAGAAGTTATAATTATGGATTTTTAGAATATTTTATCATTATAAATTTCACACCGATCCCTCAAAAATCGTCAATTTAAAATAAAGCCTTTATTTCCCAAACCAAATTTAAGAGGGTAATTGCACCCTATTCCTTTCATAAGTCATTAGGAAAATTCAAAGTAGGAATTAAAGTCAATAAATTATTATAAAACAATACCAGGGCATTCAAATGATGTTTCTCAATATAAAATTATTGAAATAATTTTATAATAAGGTTTGATTCCCTTTTTCAACTTGAAAAAATAAATTATTCACTAATAACCAAAGAAAATAAGTTCTATAAATAGGGATAATTATTATTTAAAATAGGGTCCTTGATATATTAAAAATTAATGAATTAAAAACCATGTTGAAAAAATTTAATAAATCATTCCCTTTTAAATAATGAATGAGATTTCATTTTTTTAAATAAAACCCAAGCCTAGACTTCACTTTCACAAAATTATCTTTAAATGATCCCTATAAAATAATTTAATCTAACATGGAATTCATTAATTTATAAAACAGTGAGAGGAATAATAATAATAATAATTCTCTTCAAACCATGTACAATTCATAAATATAATGATCACAAATAACTTCATGAGGTATTTCAATTTCAACCGTCATAGAACATGAATTTGAAAATAAGAAATTCATATCCATGACTTTTTCGTCAAGAAATAATTAAATAATAATAATTTCATAGATATACCATCTTATTTTATAATAATTCATAACACATAAGGAGCAATCCACAACAGCAACTAAAGAAGTCCCATTTCCCATAATCAAAGAAAAGAAACACTAAACAACATTTATACGATCACCAAATAACAATATACTTGATAATTTCAATAGTACACTATAAAATGAATGAAAAAATCATTAGGAGGTTTTAAATAGATAATCCATTCATAGAAAAATTTAAAACCTCAAATTTAAACAATCATTTAATTTTCCATTTTTGTTGAATCTTGAGTGTAGAGGGTTTTTAAACATTTAATATGTAAATTAAAATCATTAAAATGGAATAAATATTTAATTTACTCACATTACATAATTTAAATTCATAAAATAAGAGATACAAGTTGAGATGAAGGAAGATGAAATGGAAATAGGGTTTTAAAACATATTTTTCTCAAAAATGGTGTTGTGTAAGTTTAACATGGTTTACCCTTAATAATTATATATACATCATGTAAGGGTAAATATTTTACCATTATAATTTGGAGTAACATCAGACTATAATTACACATCTCCACTTAAACCATTACACAACCTTTGTAAACACTACATTACCCTTACAAAAATCTAGACTACAAATATGAATCCTTTAGAAAAATGGATTTACAATTATATGGGACCCTTACATGATCTAGTACACATACATCAAACCCTTACATGATATAGTAACCTTATCCAAGACCCTAACATGAGTCTTTACCTTTATATTTCAACCAGATTATCATTACATTGTTCAATATTTCCTATTCACAACTCATGCTACCCTTACAAAACTCATCCTTTTTATTTACGTAGGTCTCAATACCCTTATCCACGTCATAAAACAAGGATTTACCCTTAAATAGACCATAAAAAAGGTTATCCTTTTTTAATACTAGTGAAAACATGATGTTTCCCATACTAAAGGTTCTTGAAAACAATTTTTCCTTTTAAAAACATCATAAATAAAAAATAATGAGATATTTTATTAAAAAGAAATTTTTTCCAAACAAAAAGACATATAAAATAAACCAAATAAAATAAATAAATTATAATAAAAATGAGGATGTTACATCAGGTTTATTATCTATAGGTGTATCAGATTCAACTCTGGAATAATATTTTTTATATCCATACAAGGATATAATCTATAGGAAACCACATAGACTTCAATTTTACAAAAATTTATATTGGTTTCCTGTAATTAAATTTATCCTTATGGTTTTAAATAATATATTCCAAGACTAATTAAAAATAATAATTAAATAAGTATCCTTATTAAAATATCCTTAACCCATAATTCATTTAAACCAATGCTCTCAAAATTCAAATTAACTAATATCCCAAAATAACATTAATTTTGTAGGAAACAATATATACCTTAATAATATATATGGGTAATAAAATATTTTAATCCTAAGAAATAACATGAATTAACATAATATAAAATTATATAACAACATTAAGGGTATCCTATATATAGATAATTTTTTCATTCTAAAACAAACTAAATGTATCTGAAAATATGATTAATCACCCTAATATAGAAACTAGTAAGACCTCAACAGCGTAAGAACCCAGTTTTTATATCAGGTATGGATCCATTTAAATTTTCTATAACCATTTATTTTGGACATAATATGTATTTATTATGAGTTTATATAGGTTTTATGGGTGTTTGGGGCTTTTTCAGAGTTCATAACCGAGGTATGTGGAGAATGTAATTCGGTTTTATGGTTAATAGACACTGGGTGACCAAACCCGCATGGTCTCTGTAACGACCCAATGTTTTTTAATGGAAATTTCCTTTCATATAAATATATCATAAAATCACATGAAAACATCACAAAATTAACTACTAAGTTATATGTGTCCTTTAAACATAAGTTTTACACTTCTGTGTTTCGAATTTCGAAAATATGACATACACGATTGCAAATAGTAAGTTATTTGGAGTCTAATAAGAAAAACATAATTTTTTTTGTGAATAGTATCCTACCCTTATGAATATTAACAAAAATTTATTAATAGTTGTGTACAATAATATTTAGTAACCTTACCTCTGATAATATATAAATAATATTCAATTTGAATGTAGGATATACCTATATTTTAGAATATGTAAATAATTGACTTAAAACGGGTTTTTGATAATAAATTATGAATAAATATTAAAATAATCATATTCATAAATTTATTTTTGAAACATGGAATTCATTTTTGTATTCAAAACATTGAAAAATAGTTGGGGAATTGTTTTTGGTTTTTTCTGAAATACATGAATTCTTGATGAATAGTGAAATGCCATAATTTAAAAAATAAGAAAAATAAGCTAATTATAGAGTTATGAATGATGTTCTACTGATGTCAGACCAATTATTTCGAATTCACATGATATAATTACTATTATTGGTCATTTAATACTCACTATTCCATGTCTTGTGGGGAAATAATAAATTAATGAATTTTATATTGAGAAATCCCCTCTCCCCTCCACTAGAAATTCCACTTTCCACACCCTCATTTCATCACACATATAAAGATTCAAGAATTGTCTAATATCTGACTATAAATCTTCTCTATACCCTTCACCCATGTCCAAGTACTTATGGTCTCATCAAAATACCATGCCTCGGTCCCTTAAGGAGGATCTCAAGAGGATGATTCAAGAGGTAATTTTTATTCCTCTTTCCTTTAATTTCCTTTCAATTTCAAGTTCTTTTCTTATTCTCTCCCAACATATCTTCATCCACATGGTATGGTAACTCTATTATAATATATATATACTATAATTTTATGATAATTATGGTATATTATACCATCCAAACCCTTTCCCCACTTCCTTTTATTTTATAAAAGAAAATTTTGTTCGTGAGGTGTTAATCTATCACCTTCAAAAAGGACATGTTTCCTTTTTCCATTTATACATCAATATATTTTAATGAAACCATTTTTATGGTCAAAACAAAATATTTTATATGTATTATTTCCAATTTACATTTATGGAACTAACTTATTTAATTATTACAAAATGATTAATCAAAACAAGTTCGTTGTTGTCAAAAAACCACCAAAATTAACTCAAACAATCATCATTTAATTATTATCTAATGATCCATCCACATGGTATATAATATAATCAATTATAAGAATATTTAAACTCCTATAAGATAATTAATAATTTTTAATATCAGTTTTTTATGTTTAACCATGTTCTACCGTAACTTCAATTTATGAATACAAGTGAACCGCTCAAGAAAAACCATAAAAACAAATATTCCAGAACAATGTTTCTAAACACTATAACTCATCCCAAAAAACATAAAATAACATAATGAGACACTAATAAACCATATTAATGTAAAAAAATGTTCTTTAATTATCAATTAATTAATCAAATGTGGTTATAGAGGACATTAAAGTGAAGGATGTGTTTGGATACAAAGTAAGGGGAAAATCTCAAAGTCAATTTTCTTTCTCCGAGTTCTCCATTTTCACTCCATATTTTCTATGTTCACCCCTTAAAACCCATTTCTTCATAATTATCTTGAATTTTCGTGGATATAAATTTTTTCTATTAATATTTATGTCAGCAAAAATATTTTCTAAAATAACACTTTTTTTAAAACACACCTTTTACTTATCATTCAAGGTTGACGGTTCTTGTAACATGTATGTTATTCACTCTTTCTTTTGGGAACCCAATGTTTATGAATGTGTTATTATTAGATGAAACCCAATACTTTTCATGGGTTAGTTATGTTCATTTTTGAAATATTTTTATTGTGGAATGAATGATAAATGATAATGTTGTGATGTGATGGGTGTGCCAAGAGTTATATAGGGAAATATAAATGTTTCAATGTGACGGGTGTGCCTAGAATTATACAGCGCTCCAATGCATTGGATAAAGTAATAAATCTCATGAATTAATGTGAAATTATATGTGAACAGTATTCTATATTAGTTCATAAGTATGTGTGGTAGTTAACCACTAAGACATGATGTTTCATTTTTATGCATTTCCACATATCAAGTCTCTTATAAATGTTTCCTATCATATTCATGAATCTTTGCCTATGTAATGGTTATGCACACCCATTGTTATATTTTTATTATCTATCCTCTTGAATTTTAGATCACCCATTTTTATGTATATCTCTAGGTGACTACAAGTACTAAGGAGAGGTCAAGTGTTAATAAGAAGCTAGAGAAGAAAGAATTAAATAAATGTCTATGATTGATGTTGTAAATATTATGTATGCTCCTAGTTTTACCAAGACACTAATCTTTTGGATCCCCTATGTGTAATACTATTATGTTTTTTATCTTTAAAATGATGTAATATTAATATAATAAAATGATGGGTCACTATAGTTGGTATCAGAGGAATGTTTTAGTTAATTTGGGTAGTTGGATTAGTAAACCCTAGAGAAAACCACTAGCATGAAACTAAGAAAAAATATGCACACAAGAATCTTTACATAGGGATATCCAATGTTATGATTTTAGTATAAATTGAAAAAATGAATAAGTTATTAATTACTTGTTTACTTATGTTTTGTTCTAACCTTTTCTATTTTTTGAAAATAGTGGGAACTAAGAGAAATAAGGCCAACAACCCATGCGAGGGCCAATGAAATGATTTCCCAAACGACATCCACAATGTTTTTGAGGTGGAGTTCAAAACTTCAGGGAGATGGTTACCCAAAAATCTCATGTTATGAATAATAACCATAATAATGGAGAATGTACTCATTCACCAAAGAAGGAGCAACTAGATATCGAATGTTTTTTGAGGCAACAAACTTCGATGTTTATTGGATCTTCTGATCCACTAGTTGCGGAACAGTGGGTCAACTCTATGGAGAAGATATTTTTTGTACTCTACAATTTTGAGAAATATAAGGTGACTCTTTCCATTTATTATCTTGAAGAAGAGGTCGATCAATGGTGGGCTTTGATTAAGAACACCAAGCCAAGAGAGGAAATTGAAGAGATGGAATGAAAAGACTTTAATGTTTCTTAACATGTATTTCCCAAGAACTCTTCACACATAGATAGAGAGAGAACTCATAGTTCTCCAAAAAAAGGACAGTCTGTGACAACCTATTAAGGGAATTCCAAAAGTCATTCAATGTATGCTTCGGGTTTTCTTATCAACAATGATAGGAAAATTGATAAATAATTTAGTGGATTAAAACCACACCTTCGAAAGGCTCTTGCAATTAGAGAATTTGGGAGTTATGAAGATGCTGTTTAGTGTGCTCTCAAAATGGATATAGAGTTTGGAGAATGTTCTGAAGACTATAGTGATAAGAAACGAAAAATAGAGTTTCATGATGAAGGATCTAATGAAAATGTTGGGAAGAAAACTCAACAACCCTCATGCCAAAAATGTGGGAAGTTTCACCATGAGAACTTCTTCAAAGGGATGTAGAAGTGATTCATGTGTGGTAATGAAGGAAACTCTGCTCAAGAGTGTTAAAAATCCATTAAAAGTAAGGAAAATTTAGCCGAATAAAGAATAGAATCACACATGGTTCAATGCTACAAATATAGGGTTCTAGGGAAAAATGAAATCCAGTGCACTAAACCTTGAGTTCTCGAGGGTATTCAAAGTCAGCAACTGCCAAAGCTAATGAAACAAGGGAAGGCTTATGCCATCACCACTGCAGAAGTGGGGCAAGATAATTAAGTCATTCAAGGTACACTTCTTATTCTCATAAAAATGGAAAAATTATTATTTGGTTCTAGTTTTATACATTCCTTTATATCTTGAAAGTTTTATAGAACTATAGAATCGAAGCCTCAAAACCTTGAAGTAGAGATATATGTAAAAACACCAAGTGGTGCAATAATTTCAACCCAAGTGTTTTAATCATCTCTTGTTTGCATATATGGGAGGATTAATGTAGAGAATCTCTTAATACTACCCATGGTGGAATTCGACACTATAACAGGAATGGATTGGCTCTAGTTTTATATAGCACATATCAACTTTACAGGAAAGGAAATATCTTTTCATATTCTAAACCATACAATGATCCTCTAAAAATTCAAGGAATATCACGAATCTCCTTTGAAAAATCCTTCATCTATGTGGGTGTTGATTCCATATGAAGAAGCATACCTCTCCCAAATGGTTGAGTCAAAGGAAGGTGACAACCTGAAAAAACATACCATCATTAGGAAATATAGTGATTTATTTCTCAAATAGTTTACAGGAATTCCCCTAGATAGTGAGGTATAGTTCTCAATAGAACTCAACCCGGGAGATACTCTTATATCAAAGTGTCCCTATATGATGGATCCTATCGACCTGGATGAGTTAAAGAATCAGCTGTAAGAGATTCTGGACAAGGGGTTAATACACCCTAGTGTATCCCCTTGAGGTGCTCCAGTGCTCTTTGTAAAGAAGAAGGATGGAACAATGCGGCCGTGTATCGATTATCAGAAACTCAACAATAACACCATAATGAACAAGTATCCTCTTCCAATGATTGATGACTTGTTCGATCAGTTAAGAGGAGATAAATACTTATCCAAGGTGGATCATTGTTGTGGATATCGTTTTTTAATGGTGAAGAAGAAAGATATTTAAAATACTGCCTTCCATAAAAGGTATGGGCTCTATAAGTTTTTAGTGATTACCTTTAGACTTACTAATTACCCTGCCATATTCATGGATTTGAGGAATTGGGTCTTTAGACATTATATTGAAAATTATTTGGTAGTTTTTATTAATGATATTTCATCTAATCCAAAGGCAAGGAAGAACATGAAGAATATCTAAGACTTGTGTTGGTGACATTGAGAAAGGAGAATTTGTATGCCATGTTCTGCAAGTGTCACTTTTGGATGAATCAGGTCACTTTCTTAGGACATTTTATCATAAGTGAGGGAATTTTTGTGGACCCTTCAAAAACAAAGTCGGTTGAGGAATGGCCCAGACCCTCTAGTGTCACATAATTTTGTAGGTTTCTTGGATTAGCAGGGTACTACCGATTATTTGTGAGAAATTTATCAAGATTGTCAAGCCCATGAACTAAGTTAACAAGGAAAGGGGTAATGTATGTCTGGATGGAAGAATATGAGGGAAGCATCAAGTGGATAAAGATAAATCTGATCACTACACCTATACTCACACTAATAAAATGTGGAGAAAGTTTTGTGATATACAATGATCCTTCAAAGAAAGGAATGGGTTGTGTACTCATTTAAAATAATAATGTGATAGCCTATGCCACATGGTAGTTGAAGATCCATGAGCCGAACTACCCGGCGCATGATCTAGAGCTAGAAGTTGTGATATTTTCCTTAAAAATCTAGAGGCACTGCCTTTTTAAAAAGAAGTGTGACATATACATTGACCACAAGATCCTAGAGTATATATTCACACAAAATGAGCTATACATGCATCAAAGTAGATGGTTAGAGCTAATCAAGGATTAAGATTTCTCTATTCACTATTATCCTAGAAATGCGAACAAGGTAGCTGATGCTCTAAGAAGAAAATAACCTACTACTCTATCCATGTTATGGATTGAGAAATGCCATATCTTCTTGTATAAACAATTGGGAGGATTTAGAAATAATTAGGTCAGGGGATACATCTTATCTTTCCAAATTATTGCGCAACAATAAATCCAAGAAAATATTAAGGAAGTACAATGGGATGATGTGAAGATACAAAATATGGTGAATGTCTTAAAGGAAGAAAAACTGTAAAAGTTCCATATCGATAGTGGTGGTATGATTTGGTTTGAAACTTAGCTCTGTGTGCCTTCATCACCAGGGATAATGAAAGAGCTATTGGACAATTCACATAGATCAACATTCTCTATCCATATTGAAAGTAAAAAAGATGTACCATGATCTCTGAGAACACTTCTAGTGGGATAAAAAAAGAGATCACATAATATATCTCAAGGAGCTTAGTATTTTAGAAAGATAAAGAAGAGCGAAAAAAGTCCAAAGGGATGATGAAACCATTGCCTATACCCATGTGGAAATTGGAAAATGTTACTATGGAATTTGTCACAGGTCTCCCAAAGACGTAGAATGGGAATAATGCGATATGGATTGTGGTTGATCGACTCACCAATACCGCCCATTTTATCTCTATTTGGGAATATCTCTCTCTTTAACTACTTTCAATGATATATGTCAAGGAAGTGGTGATACTACATGGTGTTCCACACTCAATTGTCTATGGTCATGACCAAAGGTTCAAATATAAATAATAGAGGAGCCTTCAACATGCTTTGATTACTGAATTATATTTCAACATGATCTATCACCCCCAAATTTATGGCCAATCTAAAATGACTATTCAGATGCGTGAATATATTCTAAGATCCTACTCTCTAGAATTTGAAGGTGGATGAGATCATAATCTCCCATTGATAGAGTTATCATAAAACAATATCATCCACTTGAGTATTTAGATGGTTCCATATGAAGCTCTTTATGTAAAGATATGTAGAACTCCAACTTGTTGGGATGAAGTTGGAGAAAGAAAGCTACTTGGACATGATCTTGTGCAATAGATGATAGAGAAGGTTCCAGTCATACAGAAACACATAAAATCTTCTCAAAGTCAGAAAAAGAGATATGCTGAAAACCATCAAAGGTACTTGGAGTTCAACATTGGGGACAAAGTCTTCCTTTGAATATCACTATGGAAGAGATTCATACAGTCTGGAATGAAATGAAAGCTGATCCCAAGGTACATTGGCCCCTTTGAGATCCTTGACCTCATAGGATCCATGTCCAATCGGCTTGAACTTCCACCGAAAATGGCTCAATTTCTTAATGTGTTTCAAATATCACTCATGAGGAAGTTCATACCTGATCCCTCACATCTACTGAACTTAGAAGTGGTGCAGATGGAAGATGATATCTCCTATGAGGAGCAGCTAGAAGAGATTCTGGACCAGAGAGTTAAGGTTCTACGCAACATGAAAATAGAACATGTCAAAGTGTTGTGGAGGAACCATAAGTTTGAAGAAGCTACTTGGGAACTAGAAGAGGTGATGAAGGAGAAGTACCCTCACCTGTTTGTGTAAATTAAAATTTTGAGGGTGAATTTTCATAAGGGGGGAAGAATGTAAAGAACCAATATTTTTCAATGGAAATTCCATTATTATAAATATGTCATAAAATCACATGAAAATACAACATAATGAACTAATTTGTGCGAAGTGTAATTTAAAAATAAGTTTTTCAGTTTTGTGTTTGGAATTTCAAAAATCTGACATACACGGTCGCAATTAGTAGGTTTTTTGGGGTCCAATAAGAAAAACTTAATTTTTTTCTTAATATTAACTTACCCTTATGAATAGTAACATACCATTATGAATAGTGATATTCCCGAATTAATAGTAACCTTAAATATGATAATTTATAAATAATATTCATGTTGAAAGTATCATATACCTATATTTTAGAATAAGTAAATGATTGTTTTAAAACTGGTTTTGGATTATAAATTATCATTGTATATTAAAATAATCATATTTGGAATTTTAATTTTTAAAAATGGACTTTATTTTTGAATTCTACATTCTAGAAAATGGTTTGGGTGAATTTTTTGTATTATTCTGAAATACATGCATTTTTTGATGAATAGTGAAATACTACAATTTAAAAAATAAGCTAAATAAGATAATTAGAGAGTCATGCATGATGTTCTGCTGATGTAAGACCAATTAATTCGGGATCACATGATAAATTTATTACTATTTTTCATGAAATATCACTATTCAATATCTTGTGGGTAAATAATAAATTAATGAATTTTATATTGAGAAATCCCCTCTCCCCTCCACTATAAATACCACCTTTCACACCCTCATTTCCTCACACCTCTCAATCTTCAAAACATGTCTAAACTATGCCCAATCATCTTCCCTATCCCCTTCCCCCAAGTCTAAAAAATTCTGGTCTCATCAAAATAACAAGCCTAGGTCCCTTAAGGAGGATCTCAAGAGGAGGATTCAAGAGATAATTTTTCTTCCTCTTTCCTTTAATTTCTTTTAAATTTCAAGTTATTTTCTTATTCTATCCACACCTATCTTCATCCAAATGGTCTGGTAACTCTAGTATCATCCATATAACAGAATTTTATGATACCAATGGGATATTATATGATCCAACCCTCTTCCCCACTTCTTTTTATTTTATAAAATAAAACGTTGTTTGTGAGGTGTTAATCTATCACCTTAAAGAATGACATGTTTCCATTTTTCATTTCTACATTCAGATATGGTCAAGAAACCATTTTTATGGTCGAACTAGAATATTTTACTTCTACTATGTCATATTAAATGTTCTTTAACTAACTTATGTACAAATTACTAAATTATTAATCAAAACATGTTCATTGTGGTCGAAAAACCGCCCAAATTAACTCAAACAATCATAATATAATTCTTATCTAATGATTCATCCACATGGAATACAATATAATAAATTATAATAACATTTAAAATCTTGGAATATAATTAATAATATTTAATATTAGATCTTCATGTTTACCCATGTTCTACTAGACCTTCAATTTATATATACAAGTGAACTGCTCAAGAAAAACCATAAAAACAAACATTCTCAAACAATGTTTTTAAACTCTATAACTCATAAAAAGTAAAATAAAATAACTTAATGAAACCATAATACACCATATTAATGTACAAAATGTTATTTAATTTTCAATTAATTAATGTAATGTGCTTATACAGGAAATTAAAGTGAAGAAAGTATTCAGATACAAGGTAAGGGGAAATCTCCAACCCAGTTTTCATTCGTCCAGTTCTCCCTATTTCACCCCATATATGGTATTCTCACTCCTAAATAACCATCTATTCATAATTATATTAACTTTTATAGGATATAAATGTTTTCTACTGATGTTTATCTCAAACAAATTGTTTTCCAAAGTAACACTTCTTTTAAGAACACACCATTTACTTCTCATACAAGGTTGACGGTTCTTGTAACATCTATGTTATTACCTCTTTCTTTTGGGAACACAATGTTTAAGAAATTGTTCTTATGAGATGAAAAAATTCCTTTTCATGGGTTTTTAGGATCCTTTTTATAGATGTTCATTGTGGAAATCATGATAAATCATAATCTTTTGATGTGACAGGTGTGCCCGGAATTATATAGCGCAATATGAATGTTTCAATGTGATAGGTGTGCCCAGAATTATACAGCGCTTCAATGCATTGGGTAAAGTGATTAATCTCATGATTTAATGTGAAATTATGTTTTAGAATGTTGTTATATTTGTTCACAAGTATGTGTGGTAGTTAACCACTATAACATAATGTTTCATTTTTATGCATTGCTACATTTCAAGTATCTTATAAATGTTTCCTCTCATGTTCATAAATCTTTTCCTATGTCATGGTTATGATCACCCATTGTTATATTGTTCTTATCTATCCTCTTACTGGTCTTTTAGCTCACCATTTTTGATTTATATCCATAGGTGACTATATATACTAAGGAGAGGCCAACTTCTAATAAGAATCTAGAGAAGAAGGAATTAAATAAATGTCTATGCTTGAAGTTGTAATAGTTATATATGGTCCTAGTTTTCCCAAGACACGTAACCTTTGTATCCTCTTTGTGTAATACTATTATGTTTTTTATCTTTAAAATGATTTTATATTAATATAAGAAAAGGATGGGTTTCTGTAGTCTCTCCCAACCGTGCGAGGCTAGACTATGGGGTGAAGTATGGTGTGTAGTTTTTCCAAACCGTGCATCAGGGTCCAAAATCCTAATAAATCACTATATACATTTTAGAAAATGATTTTTCACAACCATCACAGAGTTTCTCTAACCATGCAGACTAAATTTGGGGGTCCCCTCTTTAAGTGGTAGGAGGTGCATGGTTGGTGGTTAGTTTGGCCAAATGATCAGACAGACCATGAGACCCATGTTTTTTAGAATAATTACCCTTTTACCTTAGTGAAATATTTTATCATATTATTCTTCCTCATTTTTTCATTCCAAAAAATAGTAGGGGAACTCTCTTTTTATTGAGCTCCCATTATGGATAACCTATAAATTTCAATAACTTCTCTATCCAAAGTCTGATTTAGCTTATATTGGTCTCATTGGATAAACAACAGTAAGATCTTGATTCCTTTTTTTCATTCTTCACCTATATTATCCTCGATAAAGTTATTGTGGTGAAGGATCAAATGCCATATTTTTAGAGTTTTTAATTGTTATTCATATTTCTTCAAATCCAAGCCATACTAAAGGCTGAAACCAGATTATGAATGTAATATGAGCCTTGGGTAGGTGGTCTACAACTCATCCCTTATGTTTATTTGTTTTATAAATTGTTTTGTGTAAATTTATATTTAATCAGGCATGTAATTTTTAATCCATCTTCCTTTCATATGGTAGGTTGGAATTTATAATGTAATACACAATATGGGGGTGAATTGTGTTTTCTCAAAATATTTAACAATTATCACCTTAGATACCAACTGTATTTTATGAAGATTAGCAGTTTTTTCTTCTATTATGAAAGTATGAAGCCGATAAATTTAAATAAAGAACACATCTTTTTATAGTGGAACTAGGAATAAAGATCCCCTTGTTCACTCTACCAATCACTCTCTCATCAATATTAGAAAATTATACTAAAATGGTCCTCTTATCATAACACCAAATTTACACAACTGAATGTAGTCTGTTGACACCAATACATTACTAATTACAAATGTCTTCCGTTTTAATAACAGATAACCAATTATCCATATCTTAGATCGAGAAGCTGATTATCCACTACAACTGAGTATGATGATTTGATAAATAGAATTTATAAAAAGAGACTGATTTGATTGAAAATGGTTGAATCTTCACAATTCTAGTATTATTAAATTTATAGTAGATGGATCCACTTCTTCCAAAAACAATATCTTCAAGATTGAAATAATATGAAGCAATCTAGTTGTAAAGATATCTTCACTTGAAAACAATTAAAAATAATAATAGTTTCAAACTTAATCTCAAACTAGATAAATCATTTATATCTCTAAAATTTTGTCCTATAATTAGAGTTGTTCATTTACTATAGTATTGTGAAGAGAATTTCAATAATTCAGTCTTTTATGTCTATCACTTATCACACATATTTTGAATGGATATTCTGAAATAATATATATAGAAGATGGCTTGCTTTAATATTTTAGATCCTAAAGAATAGCCTAATTGATCGTGAAAATGAAAATATCAATTAACTATTAGATTCATATTTTCCCTAAAAATATGAATTATTTTAACCAATAAACTCAGTTCTTTGAAACAATAAAGTGATCCATGAATCGGTCTTCAATTCTGACTTGATTGTTGCAGAAATATTAGTTGGAAAACGTGACTTGAAGAACATAGTCATTGGGAACACAACGTAGGGTTGAACTGTATAGCGTTGGGTTCCTTTATGTAGAGTAGGGTTCCGTTGTGTAGCATTACTTAATCATATGTTCATATTTATGTAATGTAGGGAACAAAGTAGCATAGGGACAAGGATACATCCATTTATCCTTATCAACATAAAATCATGAACGTGGCATTGATGAGCCATGTGATCAACTTTCTTGATCATTGAAATAATGAACCATACATTCGACTTTACAAATTTAGATTTGATGAACCATACGTTAATCTTTATAAATGTATCATTGATGAACCATTCTTTCAACTTTCTTGAACATAATATTGATGAACCATATGTTCAACGTAGGTTAGCTGATCCACAATATTGTTGGTTTCCACACATTGGGATTTTGTTCCAAACAGAAAATATTTAGAGTAGTGTAGGATTGGTTCCATGCACAAACATTATTCTTTACATTGTAATTTACGAATAAAAAAAATGTTTCTAGAATCATTTTGTAATACTTAAAACATAAAAACATAATAAAAATTTCTGTAAATATAACTTTAGAAAATTTTATTAGAAAAAAACATAGGTATTTGTGAGCATAAAAATGATGACAAATAAGGATTATTATTGATAAAATACATTCCAAAAAATATATCCCTTTTTTCTGGTCACAATAACCATAAAATAATCCTTAAAAATTAATGAAAATATTGGATTTTTAAAACACAAAAATAGATATAGAAATTTGATAAAAATTTTGATTTCACTGAATTATTTCGAGAATGAAAAATTTTCATATAAATGAAATGTTGTGGTTCTATAATCTTAAATATTCTCCCCCTTTTTTGATGTCCAAAAGATGGTCGATCAGAGAATAAATGATATAGACCACAATTAATATAGCACATAACTAAAAATAATTTTTTATGAATTCTTTCTTAGATAAATAAATATAAGATTCATAGTGAAGTATTGAACTAAAATAAAGGTAAATAAATCTAGATATCAAGAAATTTATGTTAAGTTAAACAGTAATTAAAATGTTATAGTGCAATCTGAAATAAACACGGGTCTTCAAAATGAATGGTTTTATAGTTTAGTTTCAGCAAAAATAGATGGTTCTTCTAGATGAGGAATGGCATAAACATCACTACTATGATAAACAATCTTCAACTATAGAGTCTGAAAGTTTTTTTAAATAATTCTATCCAATACTAAAGAAACATCTTGTAATCATCTTCAACCATTAATATCTTGACCAAATTTATCTTTACAAAAGCATTCATAGCTTCTTCAGACTAAATGAAAGTGGTAAGCCTGTCCTTGACATGATTAATCACTGGTCCCAACAAGTATTAATTAAATGTTATCTGACTCACCATATTTCTCTGATTCTCCAACAACACATTCAAAGTAATTCTATCACACATAAGTGTGTGTATCCTTCCCTTAAATTCAGATAAAATAGATGTTATTTCGTCAAAATATTTGAGCTACTCTAGTGGTGTTTGTTGAGAAGTGGAAGATCCTCTATTGCTCTCCTTGAGAGATTGAAACTCTCTATTAATCATTACCTTAAACTCATCAAGCTTCACCTTCTTTACAGAATCATATTTTAATGAAAAAAATATCTTGACATATTTTCCATCAGTTTCTTAAAATCTCCAACTGAAATTATATTTTCATTTAATTCTATCAAATGAAACATTGGAGCTTCATAATCTGATTTTAGTATAGAAAAAAACTTGTATTATTCAAACTTTTTCTTCTTAGCCTCATACTATTCTATTAAAAATGAGTTCTAAGCCTCCAATAGTTTTATCAATATTACATGTGTATATTATTTAGAATCAGAAGATTCTGGAGAATTATTTCATCCTTTATCTACTTCAACTATAGCTAGGATTGGATCGGCAACTCATTATGGATTTTTCCCAAATCGGATCCTCCCAAAACTCTATGATTAAGAATAATTTGAGTTCCAAGATTAGGGATTTCTTCCCTTTAATGTTCATGACATTTAGCCTCCTATTTAATTTTCTCATCTACTAGGTTCTCATGACCAGTAGCTTTACAATGTTCACCAGGTGTAATGGAATCCACATTTACAACATCATCATCATCAAAAACTTCTTGAATATTAACTTAAATTCTTATTATCCAAAAAAATATGCTTATAATAAATATTTTCATTAATCTTCTTCAGGTATCTGGCATAGCAAACCCACATAATTGATAACCCTTTGCTCCCCCTAAGTAGTAGCTAACAACTTCTACTATTATTCTACACTAACTAGAAGGAAACTATTGAAAGAGGTTTTCTAGAAAAAACCATGATTTATTACTATTATATTATTCAACATGTTAATGTAATGATACTTATTTCCAAAATTCATATTAATATCTTTCTTTTCATTCGGAGAAAGAATGAAATAATCATTCCATAGGGATAATATCCCATCTTTGAATCTGGGTGGGAGCATTGATTTAGACATCTTATCATAAATCGATGAAAATTAAACATAAAATGTTTCAAAAACAAAAACATGATATATAGGTCTATATAGAGGACCTTCTCATGCTCAGTGGTTCGAAGAAAAAATCTTGATTGAATAAACTTCATTATCACACAACGGTCAGTAGAAAGTTCTTTTGTATACAATTTCTTGACTCTTTTTTCCCTAACAAAGAAAACAGGATGTCCTTAAACATAACCCTTATATTACCATTGTTTCGTAAATTGAATTAAAACTCCCCCTCATTAAGATATATTAACATCTCAAACATTTCAATATAACATAAAGAAAATTCCTTATTAACAATCATAGAGATAATTGAATATTCTTCAAAATTGAAACTAAATGAAAAATTATTAAAAAAATATTTAACTTCTATATCGTAAACCATTGGAATATTATATTCTCCAAAAGTGTAAATCAGACCTTGAAAATGTAGAGAATCCTTAAGTGATATATTTTATAAATCTAAATATCCAAAATCTATTATCTATCCTTGCTATAATTTGTGACCATTACCAAAAGTATACATACTGTTATCCAATGCATCATCAATAGAGCTTCATACGGTTTCCATTTCAAATAGAAGGGATTGAAGGATTTGGGTTTTTAGTATAAATGAAACAAAATAGAGAGGTAATATATAAGTAAAAAAGATGTATAAAAGAGGATAAAGATAGTAGGAGAAGGTAAATAGTTTCCTCGTGATGATTGAGGATGTACATATTATATTTATTTTTTTAATTTAATATACTATTGAAATAAATTTCTTTTCAAAACAAATTAAAAATTAAATCGAATAAAAATAATTAAAAAAGATTAAATAAGGCTAACAAAAATTAGAAATAAATTAATAGACAATCACTTAAATTCAAATAGCCCTAACTCCCCTTAATAAAATCACAACTAGAATAGGGAAGTTGTTTGTTAAAAAATATCAGCTAATTGATATCTGGTATTAAAAATTTCTACATACATATCCTTTTTAAGAACATGATATCTTTGAAAATTATGTCTTATATCAATATGCATAGTTCAATAAAGACTAATATGATTTTTATAAATATTATTCATAGTAGTAGTATCAAATAAAATAGGTACACTATTATAGATTAGTCAAAAATCTAGGGAGTTATTATCATCAACAAAACCTGTGCACAAAAACTATCAACAGATATATATTTTTCCTTAGTGGATAACAGGAAAATAGAGTTTTGTTTCTTACTAGACAAAGAAATTGTGTATTTTCCTATAAAGTGACAGGTTTTGGTGGTAATTCTTCTATCTAATCTACACCCTCCAAAAGCAGCACCTGAATATAAAAATAAATTAAAATCAAAAGTTTTGGGGTAAAGAAGAGATTTAAAAATAGTTCCTTTTAAATATTTCAATATTATTTTAAAAGCAGTAATATGGGATTCTTTTTGGATTTTATTAAAATATAGAAAAAAGATAAACTGAAAACAAGATGTATGGTCTCCTAGATGTAAGATATAATAATCTACCAATCATACCTCTATATAACTTGTAGTCAACAAGTTTTCCAGCATCAACCAAATCAGGTTTAAATTGATACACATAGGAGTTGTGTATGTTTTTCTATTGTCATGTCCAAATTTGTCAATAAATCTATAATATACTTACCTTGATTTAAAACAAATCCCTAATCTATTTGAAAAATTGGAAATCTTAAAAATAAATTTAGTTCTCCCATTATAAACATTTCAAATTATTTTTTCTTTAATTTTGAAAAATCATGAAAAATCATTTTATTAATTTAACAAAAAATAATATCATCAACATAAATTTGAACTAAGAAAAGGTTTGAAAAAAATGTTTCCTAAAAAGTTTCGGATCTTTCAAACCTACAGTAAAACCATTATTCAAAAGAAAGTAACTTAATCAATCATACGAAGCTCTAGGTAATTTTTTAAATCCATAGAGAGCTTTAGTATGTTTAAAAACATAATTGGGTTTTTGATTATTTTCAATACCATGATGTTGTTCAACATAAAATTTCACCCTCAAATAACCATTTAAAAAGGATGATTTAATATCCATCTAATAAAATTTAAAATTCATATCAGATTCATAGGCTCTATGGATTCTAATTGCCTCTAATCTAGATACGGGGGAAAATGTCACATCATTATCTATAACGTATTCCTAATTATGAACCTTTTCTACTAATCTAGCTTTGTTCCTAGTTATTATCCCTTGATCATCCTATTTATTTCTAAAGAACAACTTTTTTCATGTAACTAGATAACTGGTTTGTCTCTCTAGAAGTTCTAAAACTTCAATAATTTCGATCTGTTTTAGTTCTTCTTGTATTGATAACATCCAAATGTAATATTATAATGTTTATTCAATAGTTATATATTCTATCTAAGATATAAATGCGGAAAATTATACAATATATGTAATACATTTATTCATGTTTTAATTCTTATATCTATGCATCCTATAATTGTTTCTAAATAGTGGCTATTTAGGATTCTAAACTATCGAGGAAAAACAAATTTAGGTTCTTCAATTTCATGTTCTTCTGAACTGGACTGAAAATTATTAATATCATTTTAAATTAATTTTTATAGGTTTCACATATCATGTTTTGAAAAGAGTCAGGGACTTCATCTGTTTGATATTTTTCTTTAATTGACGGGTCAGTTTCATCAAACATTACATGAAATTATTCTTCAATAATCCTTGACTTTTTATTAAACATTCTATAAGATTTAGAGGTAGAAAAATATCCCAATAATAATCATTCATCAACTTTTGGATCAAAAATTAAATGATTATCCTTGGTTTTCTATATATATACCTTTTAACCAAAAAACAAAAAAGTACATTACTTTCGGTTTTCTGTTATTCCAAATTTCATAAGGTGTCTTAATAAAAATAAAATTAATTAAACCTCTGTTAATTATATACTAATATGTTCTTACAGCTTCTTCTAAAAAATCAGTAATAAGACTATATTCATTCAGTATAGTCATATCCATTTCTCAAATAGTTATATTTTTTCTTTCAAAAATTCCATTTTTGAGGGGTTCATGGTGGATATAAGGTGTTTTTAATACCCAAATTTGAGAAAAAATAATTGAATTCTTGGTTCTCAAATTCTCCACTATGATCTCTTCTCAATGAAAATATATGAAAAAAATTTCCATTTTGTTCAATTTTACAAAAAATCAAAAATAGTGAAAACAATATTTTTGAGTTTTATAATATAAACTCATTTAAATATTGAATAATACTCTAATAAAATATACACATATAATTTACTAGAAAAATTCTTAACTCTTTTATGTCCAAAAAAATTCATATGAATAATTTATCAAGGTTTATATGGAGAAATTGTTTTATTAGATTTGAAAGAAGATTCGGTATTCTTGTAAAGATGGAATGCCTTATAGAATCCGTCATTGTCAAACTTAAGAATAGGAAAATTAGATACTAGTTGTTTCTTAGATAGTATATGTAAAGCCCAAATATTAAAGTGTCAAAGTGTTCTATTCCAAATCCATGAATCATTTGTCTTATAATTTAAACAATTCACATTTTTTTTACATAAGAAAGTAAAATCCAAAGTAAAAAAATTATTAGTTCTATTTACTTTACACTTAATAAAAATATATTTTAAAAATTGAGAAAGAATTGTAAGAAAAATCAACATAAAATCCATCATCACAAAGTTGAGAAATAATTATCAGATTATGCTTTAACCCTTACACATACAACACTTTTTTTATTGAGATAGTCTTTGGATATCCAAAAGATCCAAATATAATTATTTTTCCTTTCAAATTGTCCCCAAAAGTGATAAGACCACCATTCATTTGAGTCAGTGTGTAAAAAATTGATAGATCTCCACTCATGTTCCTATAACTGAAATTGTCCATATAGCATATAAATTTTTTTACCACATGTTCTGTTATATAAAAAAGTATTTAAACAAATATTTGGTTTGGTACCAACACTTTCTTCGGTCCAATAGTTTTAGATAGAATATATATAGGAATCTAGGACCTCATTGTTTTTACATGGATTATAACATTAGATTAATATAAACTCTTTGAAATAAAGTATATTTTATTGTCACAGATTTTAGGTTTTCTTAAATAATAGTTATTCGTTACATGGCCTTTTATTACACAAAAATAACAAGTTTCATTTTTTGAAATGGTGTCAAAATAATTTTTATACAATTTAAATTTCTCACCCTTACTTACAATACCAAATCCTTCATTGTTAATAACAATATTTCCAAGGATTTAATCAATGATTTTTTTCACCATTAGTAAATACAAGAGAAAAATACTTATATGATTCTACTAAATCATGTAAATATTTGATCTTCTATTCATGATTAGTATAGTTTGATGTAGATAAGATAAATTTTCATTTAATTCTCGATGTTTTTTAGCAGTTTATTACTCTCACATAAAAAATCATTATGAATATTCTTTAATGATTTGTGTTTTTTAATAAATAATCATATTTCTCTTCTAACAAAAAATATTAAGAAACTATTTTACTTTTTAAAAAACTATAAGAATCAGAGTCAGAATTGGATGAGTAATAGGTTTTTACCTTTTATTCTTCATCCATGAAGCACATATCAGATTTTAGGTTTTATTTTTACTTTTCTAAATAGGATATAGATAAACTGATATACTCTTTTGAAAAAATCCATGTTTCTTTCATTTATCTTCTATCTTTATGTTCATTATTTTTCTAATATCCCTTATTTGGATTTATATTTTCATATTTTAGTTGAGGGAAATCAATAGTAATATGACCTAATTTCTTTAATTCATAGAATCTAACTTTTATTGAATCATTATCATCCTTATTAAATTATTTTATGAATACTCATTTCTTCTTGTTGAACTTTATGGACTTTTTGGATAGCTAAGCTACTTCTATTTCAGAATCTAAAGAATCTGGATGTTCTTCTTTTCTATATTCTTATTTCATTTTTCTGTTTTGAATCTAAGTTGTTACCTTTAGAGTAGTGTTCTACTTTTAAAAAACTATTTTATTATCTTCAGCTTCATCTTTGATTTCAGCTTCACACATCATCAATATCCCAATTAATTCTTTCATTGGAAGATCCTTGATAGGTGATGACTCTCGAATAGAAACTGATATATCATTCAATAAAAAAGTTAGTACTCTCAGTACTTTCAACTCTTGATTAGAGTGTTTGATGGGTTATCCTATAGTTTTTATACTGTTGATAATTTATGTAACCCTTCAATTCATCTGTGTGATTCTTTATCCATCAAACATTCTAAATGAGTCAAATTTCATCTTAGTTGTAGCACACCTAATTTGTATTACATTATTTATTACTTCATAATCAACTTATATAGTTTTACACATTTCATATGAATTTATACATTGTGATACATGTTTTAATTCATCTACTTTGAGACCATAGATAATAACATTCATGTATTTTTAATTCATATCATATTCAGATTCAGTTTTAGTATCCCAAGATTCAAGTTTCCCAAGAATTGTATATAGGGTAATAATCATTAATTAAACTATGAATTACAAATTTCCTAGATAGATAAAAAACCTTATTTTTTCAACATCCATAATTTTAACCATTGTAATATGAACCACAAACCATTGAAATTACTTTCTAGGATCATTCATTTCCATCTTTGTATAGATCTTAAACCATTCATCTTACTATATCTTTTTCAAAATCTCTCATATGATACCAATTGTTATGTTAGAATTTAAAAACTAATACACAATACTGTGGAGAATTATTTTTCTAAAAGTCATCCACAATTCTCACTATATATACCCACTATATTTTTTTGCAGATTAGAAGTGTTTTTCTTATATTATGAAAATATGCAGCGGATAAAGAGAAATAATGAATACAACTTTTTATTATGGTTTGGGGCACAAATAAACCCTAGTCCAGATTACCAATAACTCTCTTAATAATATTTGAAAATTCTGTTAGAATGGTCCTCTTATCATAAGACTAAATTTTCACAACTGAGTGTAGGAAATTGACACCATTATAAGAGTAATTAAAAAAGTATTCTGGTTTAATAACAGATAACCAATTATCCAATGATTAGATTGAGAAGATGATACTCCATCACAACTGAGAAAAAGTAGTTGAAAACTCAAATAAATTAAATGATATTGATTTGATTGAAAAAGTTTGAATATTCACAATTATAGTAGCACACAGTTGATATTAGATGGATATTCTTATTCAGAAAAAAATATATTCAAGATTGAGACAGTTTGAAGTGAGCCAGTTGAAAAAAGATATTTTATTGAATAAATAAAAAATATAATATTCATAAACTTATAGTCTAACCAGATAGAGTATGTATATCTCCAAAATGTAGTCCTTTAATCATAGTGTTTTTTTGCTACAACAATGTGAAAATAATTTCAATAATTAATTCTTTTTTTCTGAATCACATATCACATATATTTTGAAGAGATATTCTGAAGAAATATATAAGGAAGTTGAAATTATTAGATATTTCAAATAAAAAATTATAGCTTGATTGATTTTAAAAATTAAATTTTTAATTAATAAGGAGTGTCATAAAATCCATTATAAATAGGAATTATTTTCTTTGATAAAATCATTTCTTTTAAAAACTCAAAATGATCCTTTAATCTGTATTCAATTATGACTTGACCATTTCAGAAATCTTGGATTGAAAATGTCACATGAAGAACTTTGTCATTGTGAACACATCCTAGGGTTGAACTACATAATGTAGGGTTCCTTCATGTAGCATTGGGTTCCTTTGCATAACATTCCTTATCCAGAAGCTCAACATTATGTAATGTAGGGAACAAAGTATAGTAGGGATAATGATCCATACATGTATCCTTGTCAACATAAAATCCCAGACATAGCTTTGATGAACCATACATTCAAATTGCCCAAACTTAGCATTGATGAACCATACATTTAATTTTTTGAATGTAGCATTGATGAACCATACATTCAACTTTCTGAAAGTATCAATGATGAACCATACATTCATATTTTCAAAAAATATCTTTGATGAACCATATATTCAATATAGGGTTTCTAGTCCACACACTTTTAGATTTCTACACGTAGGGATAGTGTTCCAAATTCAATCTATTTAGCGTAAAATTGGGATGATACCATACACAAATGTTATTCTTTCTAGTGTAATGTAGGGATGATAATAGTTTTTCTATAATCATTCTATAATTCTAAAAACCTTAAAACAAAATATAAATTCCTATAAACCTCAATTAACAAAACATTATTAAAAAACAAGGGTATTTTGGAGCATTAAAATCATCTTAAATCATTGATTATTATTGAGACAATACATTCCCAACATCTTATAGTTGTTAGAACTATGATCTAAGACCCTTGTTGAATATGTTATCCATCATTGGAGGAAATTTCCTCAATGTTGACCACCCCAAGTTAGGTGATTACATAGCTATTCTTTTAATATATTGATAAGAGTATCTACACCATCATTTGGGTTTACTTTTTATTAGCCAATCAAAAGGTAATTTTTAAATTAAATAAATGAATTTTAAATTTCTAGAACATGTATTCATACCACTTGAGCCTCCTAAGATCATTTCTTTAATTTTATAGATCAATCTTATAAAAATGGAACGTATTTATATATATATGACTTATACTAGTTAATTATAATAGAATGACATGGTTGCATGTTTGTCAAAAACCTTTCCATTTTTAGAGAAAGGAAGCATAGAGAAAATAATGAATTAAATATGAAATATATGAACTAATAAATGGTAGAATTTATTTACCCTTTTCACACTAGTAAAATGTATATAATGAACCCCTCTGACTTTTTAAATGGAATTAGTATTATGTGCACTAATTATTTGAATGATTCAAGTATAAGGTTCCTATTTCATAAGGAACAACTAATTATTATCGGAGTGGTTAAACTCAATATAAGATTTGATTCATGATTAAATCCCTTGATCACTCATGGATTCCATTTCAATTCATGAATTCTAATTTATATTGTTGATACCCACCTTGGAATTTGATCCTTTCCTACTAGTGGATTCCCTAAATGAAATCATTGGATCCCTCCAATATTATTATATGATGATTTGGATACACTCATTGGATCTATCATCACATCTATAGACATGTGGAACCTAGGATACACTTTTGGGCCTATTCATTTATTATCATGTTTTACAATGGATTTATTCCATAGACTCTGTAAGAATTATTATTTTGGAATGCCTTGGTTGATTACCCTTATATTACACTCTTACACCTTTATTCAGCCCATATATTTTCACCTGATATGGCTAAACTACTGAGGTCAAGGATTCCATGTTTCTTAACTTGGATCCTCATTATCATTATCATCATCATGTATTCCTTTTTTTATCACTGATCCATTATTATTATTAGAATGATGTCAATGATATTTACACCTCATGAGGTGTAGTATATAAACTGGAACCAATTAATATATTGAATGTTTATATGTTCATATACTAGTGTAGGATGAAGTGGGTACTTGTGTGATTACATTACTGTACTTATTTAATTATATATCCATGATTACATACTATTTCACATTATATTACATGGAATGGATGTTATAGACACCATTGGTGGTGGAATACTGGGATTTATCTCACACCCTATCTAGGCCACCAGTGGTACCCTGGAATATTATTGGTATGTAGGTGTTGACAAAGGGAATTTTCCTTCTTTAGACACCTAATATTTCTTGTTTGCTTATGATGGAGCTTGGTTGAGGATAAATAAGCTGGTGCTCGGATACTTGATAGTTTTTGGTTGCTTTTTTCATCTTTTGTATAGAATGTATTGCATTCTTTCCTATATCCATGTTTTCCAGTTTTATAAATACATTACATGTATCATTTTTTCATATGATTCATCTTCTAGTTATAGTTGATTATTTTTCAGTTGGTTTTTTTGTTTCATATTTTTATTTATATTTTGTCTGATATTTTCCCCTTATTATATTTTTTTTTTCTGTTACTCTCTAGTAATAAGGGAATAAACTCTATACATAAACACCCTAGGATATCACAACTATTCGTCAACCTCTTCCATTTAGGTGGAAGTGGATGAGTCCATATAGCCAACCAAAATCAAGTAACCTTGATTAGCCCTTGGGTGTGGGGTGTCACAAAGTTGTATTAGAGGATTATATTATTACACTACTATTTGGAGATAATAGATACGATATTTGGAATAGTTGGAACTTGTTTATAATTCATGTTGGGAGTAACTAATCCATGTTTGAGGTACATATTCAGTTTCCTGAAATAATGGTCGGTTTTCTACTTTTATTTATTACTATTGATATCATTTCACCATTGGGGAAGCACAAATTATGTGATGGTTATTATCGTTATACTATTTGAGAATATTATTTCATCATTCGCTTGATGAAATTAGGGAAATAAGTACTATTACATGCATCATCATTGGAACTTATAATTCACATACCACACATATGACATTCCATAAAGGTTCATTTCACCACATTCATTTTCCTATATTGATGTTGATTATTTAGTGAGTCTTGTTAATATATATGCAATTGTTAGTCTCTTTATGTGATTGAGTGACTGGAAATTTCAATTCATGAGGTGTTTAACCCTTTTGGTTAGAATTTTTAGATTTTCGATTCAATACATTTTATATAACAAGTTACATTTTGAGACCCATGGTATACAAGGTTAATCAGAAATTAAATGTGTGTCGATTTCAATAATAAGGTGTATGGGGCCTGATTTATTGGGAATGAAAATCTATTTTAAAAAAGATTTTTATATATTTATATAATCAAATACAAACATAAATGTAAAATATTCACTAAAAATAAATGGTTTCTAGTAAATGACGATTAAAGTTATAGTTTATCCTTAATCTACTAGAACACCTATAATTTATACTTGAAAAAAATTCAAATACCTAACTATCTAAGTAGGTAGTCAGGTAGTATGTTTTGGGTAGTGATCTCATTCCTTACATTCTATTTCTACTAGTTCCCCTATCTAATTCTTTGATTTTTCTGAGTAATGTGATTTGAATTTGTCAAAACATTACACCACAACATCTTCATGTTTTCCTCCATGAGGGTGGAAACAATCGTTCTCCAGATGTAGTTGTCCCTAAGATGCAAGTCCTATCTCTAGGTGTTCCACTTGAGCCACATCCTTCTACACCTGATATGGAAACTAACTATTGATTTTTTGAGAGTTTCCTATGTATTATTCATTCCATGAATGGTGATATATAACCTTATCCTATGATGCCTGATCTGACAGGAGAGTTCTAGCATCAGCATCCTCCTACCTTCTCTAGGGATGCTGCTCCACGGGCTGTTGAGTTCGAGCTGGAGGCCACCCTATATATCATTGAAAATCTAGATACACCACTAGAGTGGATTTTTATTAATTATACTTATATGATGTGTGATTTTTTCAATCATTAGTGGGAATTAATTACCCAGGTTGGGCGCCATCAGGGCATGGAATGGGATGATTTCAAAATAGATTTATATAATCACTTCTTTCATCAGCTGTAGAGAGATGACCAAGAAAGTGAGTTCATGCATTGAGAGAAGGGTGTTATGTTAGTGATGGTTTATTCAGCACATTTTACTAAGTGGAAATGATTTGATCCACTTTTATCCTACTATGATCTTTCTCATGCAAGATTTTCTGGGGATGGGATTAAGTATGCCCTCTGTACTCAGGTGAACATTTTTTTCATACCTCATTTCTCTAATATATTCAATTAGGATATTATAACCAAGAAACAAAACTGAGGGAAAGTGATAGTACTAGTAATATTTGATTAGTTACAAGGAATGTTAGTAATTCTTTCATTAGTAGTATATGTTCCCTCAAGGATTCATCTTAGAACAATAGTGGTCAGAGTAACCATACTGGAAGATTCATTATATTTCATATATGTGCATGACATGGGAATCTGAAGCCTTAGTGTGATAGAGACCTAATGGAGCGACTTGTTTTTATCCATATGGTGAATCCAAAAAGATTTTATCAGAACATTCCATCTTTTTTTATTGAATGAGACTACACACAAGCTCCACCATCAAGGGAAGGTTATTTTATACTCTGTTGGGTGTGGATTTGGAGTATCACAAACAAGACTAGATGAGGAGGAGTTTGTCTCCATTGTATCCGGAATTTAGATCATCAGAACTAGTAGAGTGGTCACACTTTTGGTGTTCATCTGTAGCATAGTTCCATAGATTAGGCTAGTTGTATGAATTATATCTCATACTCGAGGACTAAAGTGAAAAATAATCTATAGTATGAGGTATAATTATAATATCCTCCACTAAAATATATTTCTTATTTGATACAGGTTCTTTAAACTCCTTAAGATTCTTATTTATCATGGATGTAATGACACTGACCTGAACAGCGACCCGAACAGTGATAAACGGGTCAGGTGATACTACCTTAGGCGCCCCTCCCCAACTCCAAAGGTTGTCGACTAGCAGTGCGGGTCATATAGGTATAGTGGGGAGGCTATACCCTCTTGTAGGTTAATAATAATGGTACTGGTCCATGTATAAGAATAAATATAGAGTATAATAAATGTCTCAGCAGACTCGAACCAGACCTACAGAGCGGAAGCACATTCAATATCAATAAACAACAGCTGAAATAAACACAATAGTATGATGTTATCTTTTAACTACTATTGAAGAATAAAACATGAATCCAAAGTAGGTAATACATATATGAATATAAAAAGTGCGCCAATGGATAAAAAACTATAGCTACAAAATAGGTAAGCATGCTGATACTAGAATAAAGAAAAACATTGTAACTATAGCTAGGCAGAACCTCAAGGTCCATACCATCTCCATGAAACAGCTAATACAGCCCAACTCCTGAATCTGGCCTCTTTCCTGCATGCAAATCCATAAAGTTTACATGTGTACCAAAGGGCCTGTGCAGGGTGTGAGATTGATTTTAGAAGGATACCACCCAATGGTGCGTACCTAATATCATGGTTTAAGCAGTCATGAATTTATAAGGAAAGCAGTAACAGAAGAATGCACAAATAAACACAAACTCCACTGGTGCCCAGTGGCCTCCATGGAGTGTCACCTGCTTCGGCCAATTCCAGAATCTCTATCATGTAACCCAGCACCATGTTCCCCCTGACACCAAGTGTCTCACGTACTAATGTCCTGAAGGCACACCCGAGAGACAGTAACCTCGAGGAACAACGATGTCTGTCCTCAATAAGTAACTGGAGGGACATTGATGTTTTCCCTGAAATAACGTAACTAAAGGGACAAAAATGTCTACCCTCAATTAATGTAACCGGAGGGAAAATGATGTCTGCCCTCAAATAACGATGTGACTCTACCCCCAACCCTATATCCTCAATGCTATCCCATGAAGGCTCCTCACCTTCCACATCGTTTCCTACGACAAGCACCCCCAAACCAAAAGTACCTAAACCACAACTAATGGGGGGCTCTACACACAAGAGTGGTCAATACCACCTCATCATGGAGTCTCTCTCTATGTGTACTCATCTAAAAGTTTCTGGGTGAGCGGTAATCACCAAAAGAGTACCCAAGCCACATCAACTCTGAAACCTCATGTCCCTGCCACCATGCCGCTCAAGTCTGATGGCCTTTCCTTCCTAGTATCTTAGGCCATGATCAACCTGATAGTCATCCTACCTCAACCGATGCCCATGATGCCCAATCTCATTGTTAGAACCACCCAGCATAACCCGGGACAAGCCCAACCTCTGATCAACATCACTCAATAATATCTGGGCCATGCCCAACACAACCAAACGGGCTCCAGCATATGTAATTCATCAATTACATATATAAAAATTTAAATAGAACACAATAACAGGAAAAATGTATAAAAATTGAATTTTACTAGAAAGGTGATGTCCCATACCAGCACTGACGTTTTGAGAGTGTCTAACAATTCATATCAGGCTTAATAAACTAAACATATCAGATAAAACATCATAGTTCAATCATAACCATTTTGGATTTCCCCCGGCTAAAATAACCTAATTGAGAAACAACCCCTCTCCCAGCCCCGCATAAGAAAAACAAGTATAGGGTATTCCCAAATTCATCCCATGGGTCTAATGAACAATTTAAAATGCAATATTAGATAAAACTAGGTCCCTCTCAAAATACCCAAAAACACGTCGCAGGTCGTGTCAACCAAATGACTATGAAAACATATAAATTGGTATGTAACACCTACCCGAGAATCATATAATGCTAATACACCGATAATAACATCCAATTAGGTCTAAAATGTGGTAGATTTACAATAGAATCAAAACTACTGAAACCACCATAACGCGTTCTAGAACAGAAATCAAACAAAACTGTTTAAGATGAATTGAGGCCTTACCGACGGGGTTCCAATGGATCAAAAACGTGATTGAAATAGAGTTTTAATGAATATCTAGGGGGATTTGAAGTCCCGGAAGGATTGGTTTGCAAAACCCTGTTAAAAATTGAGTTTTGCCTAAAAAACGAGGCAACTACTCATTTTAACAAAAAAATAGAAAGTACACATCATGTACTTTATGACTACACACCGTGTATATCATTTAACTGTTCATATGGCGGCTGGAATTCTGATGACTTGCTTTTTGAACCTGCCAACATAAGTACACAGTGTGTACCTAGGGGTACACAGTGTTTACTTATTTATTCTTCTCTTCCTCACTGACTTACCCACACGCCATGTATATCCCTAAAAAAAATGGCCAGACTACATGGCGTTTCCATGGAGGACACAACGTGTACATGGTTAAATGATTCTACCTAGCCAACTGGCCAACACGACATGTGTGGCCTCCACATGGTCATTGGTACACGGCGTGTCTATAACTACACATCGTGTAGTAAGAAATTTCTACACGATCATCACATGGAATCTACTCGGTGAGCACATGACTGACACTCACATGACCAATAAAGGATGTGTACTTAAAAGTACACGGCGTGTAGTTTAGAAATTTCCAGAAACTGCCCATTTTCTCCAGTTTTCTCAAGGACATGTCAAAATTCAAACAGGGTCAGGTTTTTTACCCATTCTAAAAACCCATGTTCTTATCATCTCCCCACCTTAATATAGCTCATCTCTGAGCTATCAAATGATACCCGAAGATGGAACTGCACATACCACCCTGATCAAAATACCCCGTAATTCCCAAGTCTCAAAGGTCCTAGCTAAATTCCTCAAGGGGCTCCCCACCTTAAGAATCTCCTAACTTAGTCTCAACATGACAGCACTCAAAACAAAGGTTCACTAACTTGTTTTTTGGATGCATAGTCCTTCCGGGACGCATTTTCACCACTACACCTCATTTTTTTCTCATGTGTCATCCCTAAAACCCAACGTATCCCACACCACATCATTGTCTGCCTCCATGAGGTCCTGGTGCCTAACACCTCAAGTAACATGCATCCTTGATGCCCCGATGCCTAAGGCACCTCATGTAACCCGCATCCTCGATGCCCTGATGCCCACAACACCTCATGTAACCTGCATCCTCGATTCCATTGATGCTACACATCCCATACATATATATAAATATATCACACACCTGATATGGTGCCAATCCCACTGACTAGAATCTAGTCAGTCCACATAGATCTTGTGCATCACGTGAACTCAAAACAGACATGCCTCTATATGTCATGCCAAAAGGAAGTATGGAAATTACAACCACACCAATGGTGTATCTATAACCGTCATTGGATCAATGTCCTGCTCAACATTAGGAAGCTCTACAATGTGAACCAGTTCTGAAGTATGGCTACCTCATGCCTGACCTCCTTGCGGTGCTTCTCTAGCCACCAGCCACTGACCCCTCAGCTGGATCCCGATGTGTCTGTCTCGTCCTCCGCATGAAGTTGAACCATGGTTACCCTCTCCTAGTACCAAACCTGAAACAACTCCAGATACCACAGTCTATCCCGGTCCCTCCATGTAGGCTATCTGAGAATGGTGCCTGCAAAACCTCTCAAGTTTACCAACCAATCCACATGCTTGGCACCCATTTGGAGGACTATTGCACTGAGTCTGAACATGTCCTAATAGTTCACACTGAAAGAAAACCACTGAAGAATTACTACGAGGTGGTCTAGCTAATTACTTGTCCTGATTTCATTGCTGTAACTCATCCCATTCTCACTTCATGCAGTCTGAACCATCACTAGAAGACATCATTCGGCCAACCTGAGGCTTATCCCGCTGGTTGCCCTCTGCTATGAGCACCTGATTCACTGCCTCAGAAAAAGAGCCAAGCCTAAAGATATTAAGCTGGATCTGAATGGTGTGTCGTAAGCCATCCTCCAAGAGAATCACCCTAGAAGCATCATCTCTTAACATACCATGTGAAAAGCGAGACAGTTAAGTGAAAGTAGTTGCATAGTCCATGACAGACATGTATCCCTACTGAAGACTCAAGAACTCCTAAGCTCTCTCTGATCTCAGTGTCTCTGGGTAGAAGTGCACAAAAAACATGTCCTTGAAGTCCTTCCATGCTAGTCCCTCATGCCTGTGAGCATGAACCTGCAAATCCCACCAACGCTTTACCTATACTCGCAGCATGTATGTCACCAGCTTGACCCTCTGTCCTAAAGGCATCTCGAGCTACTCGAAGATCATCTGAATTCCCTCTATCAGTTTTTCAGCCGCAAGTGGACCACCCTCGCCCTAAAAAAGTAGTGGGTGATGCAATTGTAACTCTCACATCAGATATACCATAGATGGCTCTGTACCATATGCTCCTATGTCGATCCCCTACAAGACACGTACCAGGCTCGCTCGGAGATGCTCGTCGAGCCATGGCCTGAATGCTGCTAAACCCGGCTAATGTCTTGCCTGCACAGGATCCTGAACCTGTATCTATCCCTGAGCATAAACTTGTGTCTCATTCTCTGCCTGTACTGAATCCTAAACCTAATCCGGAACCTGTGGCACTTTATCCTCAATTTCCTGATGCTCCATTGAGTCATATAGGAGGAACCTGCTGAATTCCATAAATGTCCCGACAGCTCATATATATATATATATAACAATATATATTCAACACAGATAAGAATGCAGTAAAATGCAGCACACAACAACCACCCTTACTCTCCCCCACTACAACCATGCCCCACAACATCCCGCCCCCAACAGAGCCAAGTATCGAAAGTACCTCAGGCCATGCCCATCCTGACAACCAATGTTGCCTCAAACCGATGACTGAGTCTCCCAATCCTAGTGATCAAAATCACCTCAACCATTAGTACATGCTAATCTAAAAATATATAAAGCATGGAATACACATTGAAACAATGAGAAATTTTATCCGGAATTTCACCTATTCACATTTCATAGCATACAAAGCATGGAAATTGAAATTATTCTCATGGAATTATCACTTCACAAAGCATATGTGTAGTTATGAGATTGAAATACCCTAAAACGTGCCTATAAAAAGTAATGCAACCATCCTTTCCATACCAGGTCAAGGTCCAATTCTCCCTTACCACACCAGGTCAAGGGTAACATATCACAATCAATAACATCGCACACCAAGTGAGCCACCGAAGTGGAAATCATATCAACTGTAATCTGGACAAAAAGAAAACAGTAAATACCACGCATGGAAACTTGGTCCATCCCCCGTACCAGGGGCTATAGGCACCTAAGCACAAGCTAGAAACCCAATTCCAGTAACAACCTATCTATTGTCTTCCATGTCCTAAATAGTAAAACCAGCAGAAATAAAAAGGGAAGTATTAATCTAATTAGTATCTATAAAAACACTACCACTAAATCCCTAAAAAACCTACCTTTGATACAACTTTGTAACGACCTGTACCCAAAAATCCACCCGAACAGTGCTAAATGGGTCGGGTGTTACTACCTTAGGTGCACCTCCCCGAACGCCAAAGGCTGCCGACTAGCAGCATGGGTATTATTGGTATTCTTGGGAGGCTATACCCTCTCGGAGGATAAGAATAATGGTATTGGTCCAAGTATAACAATAAATATGCAGCACAATAAATGACTCAACAGGCTTGAACCAGACCCGCAGAGCGGAATCACATTCAATATCAATAAACAACAGTGGAAATAAACCTAACAGCATGTTGATCACTTGTAACTACTACTAAACAATAAAAAATGCATCCAAAGCAGGTCATACATATTTGAATATAAAAAGGTCTCCAATGTCCAACCAACTATAGATACAAAATATGTAATCATGCTGATACAATAATAAAGAAAAACATGGTAACTCTAGCTAGGCAGAACCTTAGGGTCCATACCATCTCCATGAAATCTCTAATTTAGCATAGCTTCTGAAGCTGGCCTCCTTCTTGCACACAAATCCATAAAGTCTTCACATTTCCTGAAGGGCCCATGGAGGGTGTGAGATAAATATTAGAAGGGTACCATGCAGCGGTGCATACCTAATATGAGTTCTTAATCAGTCATGAATTTATAAGGAAAGAATTAATATAATGATGCAAAAATAAACACAAACTCCACTAGTGCTCGGCAGCCACCTAGGAGTGTCACCTACATCGACCAATGCCGAAATATTTTTCATTTAACCCAACACCATGTGCCCCCTGACACAGCGTGTCTCATGTACTGACTTCCCGAAGGCACACATGATAAATAGTAACCTGGAGGAACAACGATTCTTATCCTCAATATGTAACCGTAGGGGCATCCATGTTTTCCCTCAAATAACGTAATCAGAGGGAAAATGATGTCTGTCCTCAAATAATTTAATTAGAGGGACGACGATGTCTGCCCTAAAATAATTGTGATCATATCTACCCAACCCGATAGCCTCAATGCTATCCTTTGAAAGCTCCTCACCTTCCACGTGGCTTGCTACGGAAATCACCCAAAAACCGAAAGTACCTAAACTACTACTAATGGGGGACTCTACCCACACGAGTGGTCAAAAAAACCTCATGATAGAGTCTCTCTCTTTGTGCACACTACTCAAAGTTTCCAGGTGATCAGTAATCACCAAAATAGTACACAAGCCATAACACTTCTGACACCTCATGTACCTGCAACCATGCCACTCAAGTCTGATGGAATTTCCATCCTAGTAACTCAGGTCATGCCCAATCTGACCATCATCCTGCCTCTACTGATGCCCATGACGCCGAATCCTGTTGTCAGAACTACCCAACGTCACCTGGGCCAAGCCCAACCAATGATCAACATCAGTCAACAAAATCTCATCCATTCCCAACACAACCAAAAGGGTTCCAGTATATGCAATTAATCAATTACATTTATACACATTTAAACAGAACACAATAACAGGAAAAACTATCTAACAGTTGAATTGCACTAGTAATGTGTTGTTCCATATCATTACTAAGATTTTGATAGCCTCTAACAATTCATATCATGATTAATAAACCAAAATTATAATATAAAACATCACAGTTAAATCATAACCATTTTTGATTTCCCCAGCCAAAATGCCTCAATTGAGCAATGACCCCTTGCCCGATCCCACTCAAGAAACACAGGTAAAGGGTATACCCAAAGGCATCCCATGGGTCTAATGAATGATTTAATATGCAATATTAGATAAAACTGTGTCCCACTCAAAATACCTGAAAATGAGCTGAAGGCCATGTCACCCAAATGACTATGAAAACAAAAAAATAGGTATGCACCACCTACCTCAGACTCATACGATTCTACTCTTCCGATAATATCCTCCAATTAGGTCTAAAACATGGTATATCTAAAAAAGAATCAAAACCACTCAAACCCATATAACTCGTTCTAGAACAGTAATCAAACAAAATGAATCAAGAAGAATCGAGGCCTTACCGAGGGGGTTCCAACGGATCAAACTGTGACCGAAATGGAGTTCAGAGGAATATACGGGAGGGATTTGAAGTCCATGACGACTTGGTTCGCAAAACCTGGTGAAAAATTGAGTTCTGCCTCAAAATGAGGCTACTTCCCATTTTAGAAAAATAAAGAAATTACACAACATTTACTTCATGACTACACGTCATGTATATCATTTAACTTTTCATATGGTAGCCTGAATTCTGCCGACATGCTTTCTTGAACCTACCGACATGAGTACATGACGTGTACCTTGGGGTACACGTTATGTACTTAGTTTTTCTTCTCTTCCTCACTGACTTACCCACATGCTAGGTATATACCTCATACACGGACAGACTACGCGGTGTGTCCAAGGAGGACACGACGTGTACTTGGTTAAATTATTCTACCCAGCCAAAAGGCTTATACACCATAAATGGCCTCCACATGGTCATGGGTACACGACATGTCTATATCTACACACCATGTAGTATGAAATTTATACACGGTTATCACACGTCATGTACTTGACGAGCATACGGTCGGCACTCACCTAAATTATACATGACATGTAATTAAAAGTACACAGCGTGTAGTCTGGAAATTTCCATAAATTACCCATTTTCTCCATTTTTCTCAAGGACAAGTCAAAATTCAAACAGGGTCAGGATTTTGACCTGTTTTAAAAACATGGGTTCTTACAATGGAATGTCTCAAGATAGAAGTATTATGTTAATGTGGTTTGATGACACATGATATAACATTGGTAGTGGAGTCAAAGGTAATTTTCCATGCAGGTAATGTACACTTGATATAGGAAGTTACACTTTCTTGTGGGACCACATAGTGCTTGAGATTTTAGGATCTGATGCTACTCTCATTTTTATTGGTTTGTCCTATGTGATTTCTTTGTACAATGTAATCTCTTAAGGGTATAATTTACATCATAAGAGGGTATAATTTATATACACAGTGGTGAGTGGGATGTCCAGGATTGTAGAGTTTCACAATAGCATCATCAGATACTTGATGTGACAGCCTACATTTCTAATCTATTCTTGGAGGATGAGGATTTACATTAGGATAAATTCCCTCCAATAGTATATCATTTTAGGGACGTCTTTCCCGATGAATTTTTCTAGATTACCTTCTAAGAGAGAGTTATATCTTCTGGTTGATCTCATTATAGGATCAAATCCACTGTCTATTATTCCATACATGATGGTACCTACTTATCTCTAAAATCTGAAGTGGAGGTTATAGGATTTAGAATCCAAAGGTTTTTATACATCCAAGCACTTTTTCATAGGGTTCACCTATTCTTTATTCCAAGAATGCAGATGGGAACCTTTGTTTATGCATGGATTACAAATAGTTGAAAAATAATACAATCAATAACCAGTATCCACTTTCTCAGATAGATGATCTCTTTAACTAGATTTGAGGTTCTAGGATCTTTTCAAAGATCCACCTAAGAAGTGGTTGTCACTATGTCCGAGTCAGGCAATCAGATATACCTGTCATATCATTATATAGAAGGTGTGGTCTATATTAGTTTCTCATAATTTCCTTCAGTCTTACAAAATCATCCTCCATTTTCATGGATTTGATGAATAGTGTGTTCCACCCCTATTTGGATTCATTGGTTGTTTTCTTTTTGGATTACATATTCGTGTATCACTGCACTCGTAGTGAAAATGCAAATCATCTTGAGATTATTTTGAATAACCTAAGGGAGAATCATATTTATTCCAAGCATGAAAAGTTGCACCTATAGATTGAAAAATCTAACTTATTAGTTCACATTATTATAAATTTATAAATATTTATTGAAAGAGAGAAGGTTATTGATGTCATTTACTTGTAGAATACCAAGAATTTGTTTCATATAAAGAATATCTTAGGTCTGGATGGATATTACATGTGTTCCATACCAGACTTCTGATGAATTTATTCCCCTCTTACTAGTCCTAAAAATAACTCTATTATGTTCATGTGGTTTTAAGTGTGTGATAAATGATATCAGGAGATGAAAGGATGGCTTGTTTTATCACATATTATGATTCTTCTAGAGCCTAGTAGATTCTATATGGTGTTCTAGGATGCATTAGGCATAAGATTGGGATCAATGCTAATAAAAGAGGACATAATCATTTCATATGGATCTAATCAGTTCAGGCCTCATGATAGAAACTATGTGATGAACTATCTTGATCTAGTGCCGTTTTCCATGCATTACATTGTTTGAGAGACTATCTGAGGGGTGTGTTCTTTTATGTGTAAATATTCCCAAAGATCCTCAAATATATACTTACACAACATAACATAAATACAAAATATTGTATACTTGTCTAATATCTTAATTAATTTTATTTTGAGCTTTCTTATATACCTTTAAATGGAAACGTGGTAGTGGATGTGCTGAGGTATAAAACATAGGAACATGTCGTACAAGAAGATAGTGAAAAATGAAAATTTATGGCGGTTTTTTTCGGAGCTGCATCCAAAGTTTCATGATAGTCATGAGTAGTTATATCCCTCATCATTGATAGTTACCTCTTCCCACTTTGAAAAGGTAATGATTAGGAAGTTTTATGATCCTTATGGTCCGGCTCTTCATGTGAGTATTTTAGGAGATGAACCACCTATTTATTGGTCTATAGATAGAGATGGAATCCTATATATTCCTAGATATGTCTAGGTTCCTATAGTTATGAGAGATTAATTGATGTGGGATTCCCACTCTTGTTTGTTAGATGTTCATCATGGAATATAAAAAAAGTATCAATATATGTGACGCCAGTATTGGTCATCTTGGATGAAGCATCAGATTGAAGGTCTTATCCCTATGTTTTCCACCTGTCAGCAGGTGAAGGAGGAGCACCAGTAAACTACATGATTATTATATCATCTTATAGTCTCTGAATGGATATGCGAATATATTTCCATGGTCTTTGTATTAGGCTTACTGAGGTTTCCTAGAGGTATCTATGTTGTAGGGGCAGTTATTGACCAACTCATAAAGGTATCCCACTTCCTTAATATCCAAAAGACCTTCTCAGTTATTGATATGGGAATATTGTATGTCATTGAGATCATTAAACTACATGGCCCCCCTCATACTATCTTTTCAAATGGGGATGTTTTATTCACATCCAGATTCTAGTAGAGGTTGTAGAATTCTCTGGTTACCCAGGTGATTCTATGTGCAACCTTTCACACTAAAACCAATGAAAAATTAGAATAGGTGATACATGTGTTAGAGGACAGGATCTGGGAATGCATCCTTGATTTAAATGGTTCTTGGGAGAATAATATCCCTCTCATAGAATTTACCTATAATAATATCTATCATGTGACAATTTAGATGTATCCTTTTGAGGCATCGTATGGTAGGTCATGTGGTTCACCCCATTGCTATATAGAGGATGGTTTGGCAGTGCTACTAGCTCCTAATCTAATGCATCATACTTAAGAGTAGGTTCAACTGATTATGAATTGTATAAATACTTTTTATTTGAGACAAAAATCTTTTGTTGATCACAATCAAAGACCTCTAGAGTTTAAAGTCTAGAATTGTGTTTTCCTATGAGTATCACCCATTATTAGACATAGATGGATACTAAGGCAAGGGAAGTTATTTCTGTGATTTTTTGGGCCATTTGAGATTACATAGACTGTCGTTCCAGTAGCCTATCTATTTTTTCTAACTCATAGGTATCGTTACATTGACAACATTTTCCACATTTCATAGCTTAACTATTATCATTTCAAACTATCTCATACTTTTGATCACTATGAGGTTAGTTTAGATTTCAATGATTTGTTTAAGGAGTATCTAATATGCATCATTGACTGGAACATGAAGGATCTCTAAGGCTATTAAATCCTTTTATTTTGGGTGCTATGGAAGCATTAATGTTTATAGAATGTGACATGGGAGTGGGAGGATGATTTTTGTTCCCAGTGGCTATATTATTTCTCATATAGTGTTCTTCCACCCTTAGAAGGTAAACTTAGGGAAGATTTCCTTTAATGGGGGAATATTTTAAGAACCTTATTTATATTTCAGGTATGAATCCTTTTAAAATAGGTCTAATTATTTATTTTTGACCTAATATAGATTATATATGAGGTTAAAAAGGTTTCACGGTTATCTGGGGCATGTCCGGAGCTCAAAACCCCAACCTATAGAGAAAATAACTATGTTGCACTGTTAGTAGAAACTATAGTCTCAAACAGAAACAATATCTCCTAACTATGTGGGGCTGGATAGTGGGGTGAACTAGGGTGTATAGTCTTCCTAACCATGCTCCAGGGAGCCCCATGTACACAATAAAACTACAGACATTTTAGTAGATGTGGTTTTCATAGTTGGCATAAAGCTTCACTATTTGTGCAGCCTAACTATTTGGGTGCCCTCCTTAAGTAGTGGGAGTCACATGGTTGGTTCATATTTTGGATAGCCATGCATCCAAACCCCAAGACCTATAATTTGAGGTAAAATTTCCCATTTCTCTTAATAAACTATTTAAACCTATCATTCTTCACCCTTTTATCATTTTAGTGAACAGTATTGGATCTCTTTTTTCATTTAGCTCCATTTTTTTCTAACCTAGTATATTCAATAACATTGTTGTCCATAGTTTGATTCATCTCCAATCAGTCTCATTGGATAGATACCAGTAAGATCTCGATTAATTTTTAGTCATTATCCATTTCTCTTCTCCTTGATAATTTTGTTGAGGTCCAGGCTCACATGCCCTATTTTCATGGAATTGATCTGCTCTTCCGATATCTTCGAATCTAGGCCAATATAAAGGATGATACTATATGAGGAGAGTCATAAAATACTAAGGTAGGAATTTCATAACTCATCCATTATGTTTTGTCATTTTATAAATTCTTGGGTCTGCACACTAATTTCATCATCAGTTCATTAGTTAATTCATGTTTCTTTCTTTTCTAAGACCGATTTTAAAGATGTTATCAATTATTTGAGGTTATGATCTCAATATAGACCACCATAAGAAGGGTTATTCTATAATTTTTTTAAAAAAAGCTTATTAAGAATATTTGTTCCACCAATCAGGTGTTCTCCAACTTGATCATTACAAAGGGAACTGATTAATTAAATAAATTAATTTTTAGTTTCTAGCACATTTATTCTAATAAATTTAAGTCTTAATGTAAGTTCTTAAATTTGATAAATAAATATTATAGAAATGTAAATTATATTATATAGATGACTTTTCCTAATTATTTGTTATTGAATAACTTAGTTGCATATAGGTAGAACACATTTCCATGATTAATGGATGGAAGTGGAGTGAACCTAATGAATTGGATATGAAATATATGAATTAATAATTTTTTGTGTGACTTTTATCCTTATCACACTAATTTAATGTATGGAATTAACTCCTTTGACTTATTAAATGGAAGGTGTATTTCATGGTCTAATTAATTAAATGAATCATGTATAAGGTGACTATTTCATATGGAACTAATCATTATTATTGGATTAGTAATACTTAATCTAGCCTTGGATTCATGTGGTAATGAATTGAGAACTCACGAAGACCATTACGATTCAGGGATTCCAGTTTCCAAAGTAGATACCCACCTTGGAACTTAATCCTTGTATACTAGTGGATACCTAGTATGACACCATATTATCCCTCCAATATTATTATAGTATTCCTTGGATACACTCTTCATATACAACATGATGTATATGGACATTTGGGTCCATGGATAAACCTTTGGGAGTAATCATTGCTTTTCTTGTTTTACATTGGATATATTCCTTAGACTTGAATATAATTATTAATTTGGAATTCCTTGGTTGGTAATACTTAGACCACACTCTTACCACTTTATCCAAGATATAAATTATCACTTGAGTTCTCTCGACCCCTGAGGTCAAGGATGCCTTGTTTATTACCTTAGATCCTCCTTACCATTAACATAATTATGGATTCATTCTTAAATCATGTATCCATTATTATTATTAGTAGGATGTCAGTCCTGGTTACACATCATGTGACTTAAAATATAAACTATAACATAATTAATTAAATAAATGGTTATATGTTCTGATACTAGTTGAGGATGAAGCTGGTAATTGGGTATTTTCATCACTTTACTTCTTTACTTTTATATATTCATGGTTGAACATTTTTTATATTACATAGACTTGATGTTACTAACACTATTAGTTCTGGACTACCGAGATGTATCTCACACCCTCTCCAGGACCCCATTAGTATATAATAAGATTATATCTATGAAGATTTTGACAAAATGAATCATCTTCCTTTGGATATCTAATATTTCTTTCTCTCATAGGTTAGAGCTTAGTGGTAGATGATTGAGCTAGAGCTCAACATACTGGATAGTTTTTGGTTAATTTTTTACTTCTATTGTATATAATGTATGTAAAGCTACCCTGTATAAATTTTATTCAGTTTTATAGAGACATAAAATATATCATATTTGTATGTGATTGAACATACAATTATAGTTGATTATTTTTGAGTTTATTCATTTATGGCACATGTTTACTTATATTACTTATTATATTTTATTTTTATTATATGTATCCATTGTGTTCCACTCTATTAAAGAGGGAATAGTCTCCCCATGAACACAACCTAGTACCTTTCTTCTAGTCAGTATCCTCTGGTGTTTGGGGAAATGAGCATGAGGCCATGTGCCAACAAGGCTAGGGGCACCTTCAGTGGAACCCAGGTTCTGGAAATCAAAAAAAGGGTATCTAGGATTTTAAAGTTATGGTCAAACATAGACATAATAATGCATTATAGCAACTAAAACTCTTAAATTATGCTCTAAATTTTCCATCCTAACCAATAATTTTATCTAAACCCTTATTTGATAGTGACTATAACACCCTAAACACACACCCTCGAATATGGTGCTAAAAACATGTTATCCTCATATTAGTTTTATACTGACTAAACGAAACAAGAAATAACCATCCATAATTAGAATATAGATATCAAATACTGAGTAAAATATAGGACCATGTTTTTTGTAGTTAATTTTTTTTATAATTATAAAAAACTATTAACAATGAAAAATCACATTTTTCCCATCAAATAAATCTTTTCCCAAATAAACTTAAGACTCTATTTTATAATATGTTTTAAAAATTTACTAAACAATTATACAAAAATGAAACCCTTATATATATTTTATATGTAAAAATCTTCATCAAAACATGATAAAATGGAAATATATTAAATATTAACTCAAATTTTCTTTAATGGTAGCTTACAAAATAATCTATTATAGAATAAAAAATGCAATAATAATATTTTAATAATAAATAATAGTAATGAAAATTCATTATAAATGATTAAAATAATATGTGATATATCCATGGCTAACATATCATTGAAAATAATCACATGGAAAATAATAACAAATTTCTTTTGTATGGGATTCATAATTATAGACATTGTAAACATACAATCAAGGACTCATACAAATACATCACTCATAAATAGATATGGATTACAGAAAATACTCAACCTTTTTGTATCATAAGACTTAATAATTCATCGAGGGGATATATAATTATAGTCTCACCCATCACTAAATATTTCCAATTCATTCATTGTATAAAGTAATATATAGAAAATACAATACATAACCATAAAATCCTAGTAATAATTAAACATTCGCATTGGAATATCAATTATATATAATGGAAATATTTTCCTAGATAGGGAAATGCTCTCATGATTAAGTCAATAATATAAAAAACATATTGACTTAGTTTATGTGATATATAATTCATTGATTAAATTAAATAATATTAATATATAGAAGATATTAATTTCAAGAGAGGGATAAATATTGATAAAGAACATAACCCTTAAAAATATGGGGGTGTTTGAACTATAAATTCATAAGATGATTTTGAGTTTAATAAATAAAACATAACTCCAAAATAGATAGATCATTTAGAGTTCAATAAGAACATTGAAGAAAAATTATAAAATTATTTTTGTCATGCTTTTATAGAACTGTTGTTAAGAATAATCAAATTCACTTTCATAAAACAATAGTAAGGGGGTGAAAAGTTGTAATTGATAACCTTGATTAAAAATTAATTCAAAAATTTGAAACATTGAAAATAAATTATTCTAAAAAATAGTAAATTTAGTGTGCAAGATAAATAAATAAATAAATATATATATATATATATATATATATTTGGTATGAAATACCATTATTTATTCTACAAAAAACATGATGAATATTTTTAAAATGATATAATCAAATAATAATCAATCATGGATTTTCAATGAAAAATCATTTAAACATTTATTGGAATATTTATTAAGAAAAATAAATATATAAAAAAGATATGGCGCTCAAGTAGTAAACATTAAAAAAAGTGATACATTGAATAAACTTACAAATGAATTAAAAACAATTCTACATTGAAATTGTTAAAAAGTTTCATATAAATAATTTTTAAACAAATTAAATGATATATAAAAATGTATTTAAATATTAATTTCTGGATATAGTAGAAAATCTAAAAAACAATATAATGAATATGGACATGTAGTAAAATGATTAATGTCCTTCGATTATAGATAAGTTGGATTCCAAATAAAAGAAACCATTTTGTTGAATTATGAACCAAAGGGTGGGGAAATTTCAAGAAGGAATCTAAAACCCAAAAAATATAGAATAAAATATAAGGCAATAATTACTGGAAGAAACTAATCCTACATGTCTGATGATAAAAAATATTGTTCATCACTAAATTAATATAAATTATGTTAAAAAAACTCTATTTGAGTAATATATGAATAAAAAAAATGAATAAGGAAATATTTAATTAAAGTGATAATACAAATAATAACTAATTATTTAGATATAACAATTAGTTATGGTAGTATTCACAATATTTAAAATTAAATAACTGTATAATAAATTACATGTATCAAGGAATTAAAATAGAGATAAAGTATTGTTACCTAAATCCCCTACTATATTTTTGAATGCATATAACCCCTTGAATAATAAAATATAATTATTTAAATACATTATTCATAACCATTTTTAGGTGTATTTAAAATTTTAGGTTCCATTTTTTTAACATATGTCATTAATTTATTATGAAATTTTTTATTTCATCAGCCACTTGGTATTGTTTAGTCAATTTCTCCATAATAATTTGAAATTTTAATCACTATAAAAGGGTGTATGAGATAAATTAAACATATTTATAATTATATATATATATATATTCATTATAATTATACTATCACAAAATTTATATATTTTGATATGTTTTCAAAATAGATTCAAATTAAGAAAAGTGTCTAAGTATTCTTGTTTTTGTTGGTTAAATTTACAATGACCATATATTATTTATATATTGATAGAGTATTTAATATATATCTAATAAAATTAAAACATTAATATATTTAATATAAATTTATTAAATTTTGTTATATAACTTTCCATGTATGGGGATGATAAAATTAGAATAAATCGATAATAGAGGTGGCATTTCGACTATAACATAGGCGATGATTTCATTTTCTAAAGAATGATATGAAGGTGGATAATAGTAATTTCAAAAAAATAATAACATTTGAAAATAATAATTATACAAAAGTTTTTATATTAGGATTTTCAAAATATAATTATAGGAGGTGAAAGAAAGAGAAATATTAAACAGTATGGTTAAAACAATTATCTCTTAAATGGATATCCTCCTATAACCTAATCCCTAAGACTTTTCTATTAGTATTATATTTATATGAGAACCTATGAGATGTGGTAAAGAGTCTTGGAGTTTTTTTTTATCATAGTTTTTATAATTAAAGAAATTTTAGGTTTTAGGATATCTTGGTTTATGAAGGGGTCCTTTTATAAGCAAGAGAGGTCTCATTTTTTAAATATTAATTTGTTCACATAAAAATAGATGGATTATTCATATAATTTGGATAAAAAATTATAATTATAGAGGAAAATATATTTTATGTTCATGAAATCTCACATACACACTATAAATATTATTTTTTAGGATATTTTCAGTCATTGCCTCCTGATTTAACACTTCTACCAAATTTTAAATTTAATGTGTTAACTTATTTTTAATTTTTCAACTTATTATATACTCTAAATTTAAATTAAACTTACTATATATTTTTTATATGTTGATTATATACATGATATTAATTACAATATGATTAAATATATGATGGTTATTTGGTTTTAAAAACAATATGAAACTAAATAGCATATATTGTATACCAAATTAAAGAAAAATGACAAAATTAATTTTTTTATTGCAATGATGAATAACCTAAGATCTAAAATGTAAATATTATGTTTATAAATTAAAAATATTAACTTTAAATTCATTATTTTACTCAATAAATATATATTCTGTCATAAAGAAGGTTTCACAAGTTTTTATGTAATTCTTGTATAATAATAATGTATTATAAGTTACAGTATTTGAAAAGATATATTTTTACAATTAACTAAAAAATCAAAATTTTCCATAAAATATAAAAAAATAACCCTATAATATTTTCAATATTATAATTCAGAAAAAATTAAATTCATTTTTTCAAACTAATTTTCTATGATTTTTTATTTTATGTTTTAAATGAAAATATGAATTATAATGACGAAATATTTTTAGAAAATATATTATTAAACATAAAATGTTCTTAATCATATTTCATACACATTATTAATTAAATTAGTGTAAACCAATTTCATTTTCCAATAGAAAAAATTATTATAATAAAATTTTAAAATGGATCAATTTAATTATTAACATAAAAAAATAAACATCATCCTTTTAACAATAAATTATTTTGTTCTCACGTCAATAATTATTTTCCATTTAAAGATATAATTTCATCATTTAATAGGAATTAAATAACAATTAATTTTTTATTTATAATCATAATATAAAATTGTGAGGAATGAAAATAAATAATTTTAACTATATTTTAATTTTCATGATGTTTTACACTTTTTGTAGTAATAAAAATGATATTTAAAATTTAATTAAAATGATATTTTAATATATATCATTAATTGAAAATAACATTGTGAATAATTTTCGATCAGTGTTTATTTTAATATTTTTTGTTTAAAATGGTTTTAATTTAGATGATAATAGTTACAAAAAAATTAGGGATAAATTATTTTCTTGCTGAACAAATTTAATGTGTCTTAAGATTGATAATTTCAACAAAATGGAATCAATCCCATGATCTTATTATACCATTAGACTTTAAATGAGTTAAGGATTATTGTTATCATATATCACTCTAATGGTCATAATAATCTTGAAAATTATGCATCATATTTTATTAAATTTAATTAATTGTGAATGTGTTTGGTATTCAAGGGTCCCATTATCAGATGATCAATTTAAATCTTTATTCCTTTTTATTTTAAATAATTATGTGACTTTATTTAAAAATAAAGTGTTATGGTGGGGATAATTATCATACCTTGTTTTCACTTTTTGGTATTATTTTATTTAATTAATAATTTTATAATAATTATGGATGTATTGGTTTGATAGTGTTTTCAAATTTTTAGTGTTTTTTCAGTTTGAAAATAACTGCATGGATGAAACATGGTTATTATTAGCCATATATATTTATCTTTAATATTAGTGCCAAATTATTTTTGGCATCCATGTAGGGAAAATAATATGTATTAGTATTTTATAGGGTGTATTTATATCTAAAATATCATGGATGATTATTGAATGGTCTGAAAAACTATATTTTCTAACAATGTTATTGTTTCAATGTGATCAAATGGCTCTTTCATGGTTGATATATGGTTTGGTAAACAAAGTATCAAAAAAATCTTCCTTACAAATAAAATTATTTTTTGGCATCAAATTTTACCCAGGCTTAGTTTTAAACCCTTTAGATCATCACCCCAATCCCCTTCCATTCATCTCATCTTGGTGTGAACCCATGATGATCCACCCTCTTCCAACCATAGTTAAATTATCTTTTATCATTAGTTTATCCACGTATTTATATGTCTAATTCCTTCCATCATATATATTATTATCCCCAGACATTATTATCTTAACCTTCTATAACTTTCATCCACTTTCACTAGACTTATTGGATATGTAGGTCATTGTTAGAACACATTTTTCATCAAATATTTATAATTTTTTTTATTTTATTTGATAAATATTTTTTTAGTTAATATCTTATTTTTTTGTGAAATATATTTTGATTTAATCCCATTTATGTAGGTGTTTTTATGAAATTATGTTTATATGTCATGGATTGAGGTGCTTTATTTTTTCATGACCCTTCATTTAATTAAAATCTAACTATGTTTTTGTTTTTTCAATTACATGGGTGTTTTTGAGAATTTTATTGTCTCTACTTGCGGAAATTGTGGATTTTCCCATTTGTTTTTGATTTATTTACATCTAATTAATTTTCCATGAACACAAAAAGATTCTATAAATATCCTAAAGCATTTTGAAAAGCATTTTGATAACCGTTTTATATATATACATTTTTCATTAAATGATTTTTTATTTGTCATCATGTTGATTTAAGGAATTATAAATGGTTTAAGTATTGATTTTGTTGGTGCAAAAATGTGATTAAATTTTGACATGTTCATTTATTATATTCATATATATTCTATTTCTAAATTTATGTTATATTTGATGTATGGTATTTAATAATTGTATGGCTTCAATGTGAGATAATTTGGATATGTTAATTTAATGTATATTTATCTAATTTATATTTATTAAATGATTATATATATAAACGAATTCAATAAGTATTTCAATAATAGATTATTTTATACAACTATTGACTAAAATATATAATCGCATTAAGTATCTTGCATTTAAATTTTTTCATACTATGAGTTTCACACTTTTTTTAAACACTATTGTATCTTGAATTATTTGAGATAATATGTGTTGTGTGTTGGATTTTATTTCTATTTTTTTCCATGTACATAGATAAGTGTTATTTATTAAATAGTGTAGGGGTTGAGAAGAAATATTTTTATTATAAATAAATGTAATGTTATATGTTATTGATATGAGTTTCCTATTATGATAAATATATATCATCGCCTAAATTGCTGCTTTGTGTGATCCATGAGTATTTATGTGAGAGATCAAGATATTGTTCTAATTCAAGTTAATATTCCAATATTATTATTTTCCACTAAATTGTGATATGAATAATTTATGGGGAGTACAAATTTTTGATGCTAAGAATATTATTTTTTGTATTAAATTAGTATGAATGTATCGACAGTCTAACAGGTCGTTTCTCTCGAGATCTTCTCCACTTTTTCAATTATAACTTATGGTGTTTCAAATATTGTGTATAATTTGACTTATTTTCATTATTTATTGGTGTCAATACATAATTTATTTATCTATTAAACTTATTATATTATTAAACCTATATTATTTTTATATTACGGTCATATTTTAATGATTATGGATTTATGTTATTCATGATTCCTTTATTGTCATGGGAAATCTGTGGCATAGTTTTTTCAACTAAATTTTTTTATTTATTTAGTTACATGACATTTTTTTATTATGGATTCATTTTTATGTCAATTGGTATAATGGGTTACTTGAATCCACAAAAAATTCAAAAATGACTTTTAGAGGAATGATTTTAAAAAGGTGGAAAATAAAAATAATATTAATTACTAATTATTTCTAACATATTCATCAATAAACTCTATGTTTTTAATCCTTGATGTGTTTTATATATTTTATATTATTTAAAAGTGCAAGTTTTCTACTTTTTGATGAAAATATATGAGTTATTCAATTATTTTATATGACCCTAAATAGTATGACTTAATGTTTTCTAATTTAATTTCAAACATAAAAATATGAAATGTATTATAAGACAAATTAGAAAAACTCTTTGGTGGAATAATACTAGGTGTGTGTACCTATCAACCTATATACACTCCATTGTGTTTTTGTACATAATATATATCTTTTTAGGTATATATGTTATTATCTCATGTTTATTACATGTATAAATATAAATTTAATGTATATTTTAGTTTTTAAAAGTGAATTTAGGTTACATGGTGATGATAACCCATCTATTATTGTTTTTTGGATTCTCTTTGGATGATATGTTTAATCTTTCCCAACCCCAATTTTTTTATTTACTTTTATGGAATTTTGATAATTTTTTTAAATATATATTTAAAGAGTGTTTGGAATTTATGTAAATTTTTTTTACAACAGATTTGGTTGATGTTAAACTTCAAACTACTTAACTCATTTTTTTCGTTGAAGACCAATGTATGGATGCACAATTTTAAAGTATCGGTTAGATGTCACTACTTATTAATCTATTTGTAATGTTTTAAATAATTCTAACATTATTATATATGATTCCATTTATTATTATTTTTTGACTTCCCATAATGATTTATAATTAATTTTTAGCTTTTAATGGGATAACATGGGTCAGGTAACTAGTTAGCCAGAGTTGGTTAGTAAAAATGTTGATTTACCAGTTTGGGGATGGAAATAAATGGTAACCATATGTAAATGGTAGATAGGCACTTAAAAACATACTAGTATAAATTTTATATAAAAAATATATAAAAAATAAGATAAAGTTGTTTCTCTTGATTTTTTATTATGTATAATAATTGAGATATTGGAAGAAGTATATCATGATGTTGTTAATTAAATCATAGAATTTAGTGAACACAAATAGACATGAAATGTAAAAATAATTACTAATAGATCATGATTTTAAGCCATTATTATAAAATATTTGGCATGTTAAATATAAACCATGATCTACAGTATCAAATATATTATAGATTCTATAACAATATATCAAAAAATTATATCTCATATTTTTGAAAACCATTTTCAAGGATGATATTTTATTTTCTAAGTTTTATTTTATGGGAATTATTTTATATATCCTATGAAAGTAAATAAAAATAATAACAATTTATGATCTCGAATATAATAAGATATCGAATTTTTTCAAAACATTATAAGATTTTAAAGGATCTATATATAATGTTATCATGTTTGAAATTGGACTAATAGGTGGAAATGAAGAGATAATTTAATAATTGTGGTAGGTTAATATAAGTATATATACTCCACCTCTATATGTATTTAGATTGAATATCTATTATTTTTGAAAAATATGAACTCTCATTTTATGGAAACTTGGTGCTAAATAAATATAATATCCTGTTTAGATCTGATCACATTAATTTTTTTCTCTATAATATATTGAAGTATATTTTTATTATATACTTTTATAAAAATGGTGTGTATAGATTTTTGGAAGAGTATATAATCTATATATATATATATATTAATAAATGTTTTTTTTATGAATTGCATTTAATTTTTGTGATTTTATCTATGTTAAAAATATATTACAATGTTTGAATATGAAATTGTGATTATTCATTTTTTGGATAAAATGAAATTGTATTCTTGTAAAAAACAAAGATATATTTTGTGTATGGTTTTCATCCTCAATTGATAAGTCATTCAAATAGTCACTCATATTATTAAAATTAATGATATTTTTTAGCCCCATCTTTCCCCAATATTTATCACACTCTTTTATTCACTAAATATTTTGTGAAAAAATTGGATATATACTGGATTTTACCATCAAATTTTTCCATATTTTTTGTTAATAAAAACTCATCTCTAATATATGATTTATTCCCCATTGTCTTTTTTTTATTTATTATTCTTCGTATTTAAAATTCTTTGGCCTTGTTATTGGGATTCTTCTTTATAGTCTCTCTGAATATTGTAAAATTATTTGGAACACTGATTATTTTTATTATAATGGATTTAGGGAGTTTTTTATTTATCATCTTGTAATAAATGATATTTTTCTTCATTATACAATCTGGTGATCATTTCTTATTTTAATGTACTATTTTAGAATTTATGGTTGGGATTTGTCAATATAATTTGTTATTTTTGGTTAGGATGGGGTTTTTCCTTAATTATAATGTTGAAAAGAAAATTTAATTTGTTTTTATCTTTGATTAGAGTTTTATGTACTTTCTATTCGTAAGGTTTAGTGACTGTTTTTGTGTTTTTCTTGTTTATTTTAATTATCATCATTAATTTTATTATTAATGTAACATGTTATAATGACTGTTAGATTGAGTCTTAATTGAAATTATAATAATTAAAATGGGGTAACCCTTGGTAAAATTTAAAATCCACTCAAGTAATATATAAAGGAGGATAAATGGTAGTGTTTATCTAATTCCTAATATTCTATTTGTTTATATTATGGGTGTGTGTACTTAATTTTTATTTTTTATGGTTTCTTCTAATTTAACATTTCTCATTTTTTTAGAAAATGTTTTCTATTTATAAAATTTTATTTGATTCAGATATCGTCATGAAAATATATATTCTATATAAATAATTTGTAATGAATTATAGTATTGGGTTTATTTTTAATATAATTCAAGAAATAATTTTTCATCTTGGTTTTGGATTTTTTAAATTTAAATTTTAAATGGATTATAATTTTATATGTTATATTATTCTCATTGTTTATAAATATTATATACTATTATAAAGTTATAATTCAATATTTTTTATTTCTTTAAGATGATTTTTTAGGATTTTTGTAGTTTAATTATATTTGGTGTGAGTAATTTATTTTTTTGTTTTATAATTATAGTCTTATGTTTTTGTTTTTTATTTAAATTTTTAGGAATCATTATTTGAATGAACCTGTTATTTATTATAGTAATATTGAATTTTGGTTTTTATTTGTGATGGTTTAGCTTTTAGAATATTTTCTATAATTGTTTAATGTGGAACATCATATATTTTAATGTAAACTAAAGTATTAACATGTTAAAAGTTGTGTTTTTGGATTTATTTTCCAAAATGTGGCTTCAATATTAATATTTTTATGTGTTTAATAGTCTATAGTATAACAATATTGTTAAAATACAGGTTTTATATTCATTTAATTATTATAAAAAAATGTGTAGTGGCATTTCACAGTTTCCCTATAGTGCTTTCAAAAATAAAAATAAATTATGAAACGCTTTGTTCTATGTGTATTTATTTTCTTAACAAAATTCCATATGAAGATACATTGTGGTCATTTTATAGGTAATATATGGTAAATTTTTATTAATTTTTTTGGATAATTTTCAACTTGGAGAACTTAAAAATGTTGGTGGATTGGTCTGAAAATAATATAGGAATAAAATTTTCTCTTTTTTTGGGCTAGACACTATGGACTTAGTAGATAAAATATTTATATTTAATTGGTAATAATATTTAATTTCTTAACATAATATATTTATGGAGGTTTATGAATCCCTTAACACTCTTATTTGAAAGAAATTTTGGGGAAAATGATATTAAGGTTTTTAATTTTGAATACTTTATCATATATTGTCCAAAACCTATGTTTGGAAATTAATAAAGAATTAACATATATTTTTTTCGTATAAACTCCAAAAAAAACTCATTAATATTCACTTAAAAACCTTATATAGTGATTTTAATCTATCAATAAACTCTAGTGACCTCCCAAGGTTCCCCCAATCACTTAATAATATCCTACCAAGCTTTTATAAGCATCCTCTCAGGGTAATAAATCCTCTCTTTATCCTCTTTATTCAAGCACCTTTTTAATGTTAGGCCTCTTGATATCCAATTTTTCAAGTTTGGATAAGTTTTTAAATACCAATATTATTGTAATTATGATTACCAAGTAATTAAATACCCCTTTCACTCTCCGTTTTCCATTCTATAAACCTTTATGTTCACTGGTTATATTGCCGAAATTATCTTGTGATTTTTTATGCCAAAGAGTTGTATAGTGAATAACCATCCTCATTTCAACTCAATAGTATTCATCTAGTATTACATATCCTTAATGTATTGGGGATTTATATTTATTTAACCTAAAATCCATAATCTAGGTTAAAATTTGTTAAATATATCCTTATGTTTTATGATATTTCTGGTAGACTTATGTGTGTACATGATATGAAATTTACTTGTGGGATCAGAATTATACTTCAAGATAATGCATTGGGTAAAGATTTTATCTCATAGGATTCTATACATGTTTAATTGGATGTCATCCTAACAACATTATGTTATATTTTCTTGGAATTGATCCTTGATACATGTTTATGATTCCATAATTTATGTTATATTCACATTCATATGTTGTCTTTTTGTTATCATGTTATATCTTGACTCACTATTCAATATGGTGATTCTCACCCAACTTATGTTTCCTTAATATGCCTATGTAATTTAATGTACTAATTTACCTCAAGTGATTCTTGGATTATTCCCTTATTGGGATTTATAGCTCACCCCTTTCTTATGTATGTCCTTGGGTTATCTCCAATAGTTTTTTAAGAATTATATAATTTTAAGATAATGTTAAGGAAGTTATTAATAATGTAATTATATTTATTTTTTAAGTTATTAGGCTATTTAACTATTTCTAAAATACACTAGTCTCTATGATCTGGTATTATTGTATAATCAATACCATTGTGTCGAAAATCAACAATTAATTTCTATTAAATATATGAGTTTTTATTAGTTTCTATCAATAGAAAAGTCTGGTTATTTTTAGGATTAATATTGGAAAAATAATGTCAAATCCTTAGTGATACGACTAAACATAGAAGAATATCCCTAAACCTTTGTAAAGAGTAAGTGGTTTCTTAGAAAATATATCCATGTATAGATAATATAAGTAGACATGGATTTGGAAGAGAGGTACCTCAGGGTAATAAACCATAAAAGGGAACATTTAGATAGACTTTATCTTCACTTGGTACAAAAATAGGCCTTGTTTCACACCATGTTTGACATCCCTTGGAGGATTACATTGGAAAATTCACAAACTCTTTATGAACCATCATTAAGTAACAAAGTTTTTTATAAGATTTATAATGGTAAATAGATCATGGATAACTGAGATAGAAAACTAGAAATTCAAAGTTTACATAATATATTTAGTTTATGAGTTATCCTATAAAATTTCATTGTTTTCTATTTAATTATATAATAAATAATTCTCTCCCATAATAATTATTTTTTTCCTATCAATATCTAAAAATTTGAGTTAATGATTCTACAAAAAATTTAGGGGCAATGTGATATTATCCCTAATGATATTCCTATCATGGTAGAATAAATAATCATGAATTTAATGACAATAATATCTAAATAAACTCATGTTTTGAATAGAAAATGAATCTGGAGGAATGCTCAAATCCCACAATGAAAGAGCATGTTGCAATTGAAAATATTATGAAATAAGGGACTTTTATGTTCAATTTATCTTATGATACCTTGCTCATAGTGAAATGGATAAACTCAATTGAAAATATCTTCTCCATACTCTATTGCTCAAACCAAGAGAAGGTTGTGTTGGTGGTTTACTGTATAACTGGAGAAGCTGGTCAATGATGGATATTTTTAAAAAATATGATGCCCGTGGAGGATATTGAAGAAATTGAGTGTAAGTAATTATAGAAAGTATATTTTGTAAAATATTTTCCTCAAACTCACTTACATAAAACAGAGAGGTATTTTCTTAGCCTTACCCAAAAGGGAGGGGATTCCATCGAGGTGTAATGCGAAAACATTAAAATAATTTTATTATACACTTATAACTTTTTCATTACCCCCTAAAAGTAAATTTTACTTCTACTTTTGTTAGATAAATATGAGTCTATGAAAATACTAATCCATTTGGAACATTAATAACTATGGATAAATTGTCAGATGTTCTCGAAAAGTCGGAATGGGGATCAGAAAATCTCAATGTTATCATGGGGATAAGAAGTGTAAAATGATGTTTAATATTATAGATATGAGAGAGAAATATAAATATAGTAAGAAAATACATTTTCCAACTTATAAAAAGTGTTGGATGGGGAATCCTAGAAATTATCTGAAGTGGAAAAGGGAATTCTTTAGGTGTCGGAAGGAAGGGCACCAATAAAAAAATTCCTAATTGTAGAAACCCACTAATGTGATAGATAAATAGAATGGTATATTAAAAACTCAGCCTATATTTCAACTATTTTAACAATAATGAATAGGTAAAATACATAAATCAATTCCCAAATCCAAGGGTTATTGAAAATATCCATCAATAATGAACTTCAAGGCCTAGAGAACAAGGGTGAGCATATACCATCAGAACTACTGAGGTGGATCTTGATAATGAAGTGGTGAAAGATATTATAGTTATTAATTCAATTTTAGTAAACATGCTATTTAATTTTCATTCTATTTATTCATTTTTATCACACAAAATTATTAAAACTCTTCTTACACCAAATCAAAAACAGGGATGTCGAGTTATCCAGAAAGATGGAAATTGGGTCAATTATGGTATCCCAATAATATAACTCATCCCATATTGAAATTTATAGGATAAAATTCCCATTGAAACATTGGATACTACCTTTAGTGGAAGTTGATACAAATATATAAATATACTTTATTTCTTTATATATATCAAACATAAATTTCTATGATAATGAAATGACCCTCTTTATCACAAATCACCCTTCAATTCTATATAAGTACAAGGAGTAGGATGAGTCTTATTTATCAAAAAACATCTCAATCATGGATATTATTACCCTAAAATAAATAATAACTATTTAAAATGATTAATACTAAATAAATTCCCCCCCTTGATGACTGGACTATTTTAAGAGAATTCACTGATGTATTTCCTGAAGAATTGTCTGGTCTTCCACCTAACTGTGAGGTTGAGTTCTAGAAACACCTTACAGTTTTATGGACTTATTTTTTAGAATAAATTTAAATATATATATATATATATATATCAATGAACTAAGTCAAATGTTCCTTTAATATAGACTTTACTTAGAGAAAATTCCAGGAAACACTAACTTGTCGTATGATGCACGCAACACTGAGTTGGCATACGATACACGCAACACTGAGTTTCTATGAAATATCACTTTTTATTGTTTTAATTATTTAAATAAGATATTATATCCAATAGTTTAAAAATAGAAATATAAATAGTAATAAATAATTTTCAAATATTTTTTGTGATTGTTTTATATAAATAAAACACAATGAAAAAAAAAGATATGATATATGCTAAAGTCCTTTTTATGTTTAAAAAAATAATTTTCTCGAATGAAATACTTCTAATAATGATAGAAATATTAGAAACATATAGAAATTTAATTTGATAAAATAAACATAATTTTTGAATTCAAATTTTCAAAATTAGTTTAGGGGGAATTTTTGGGATTTTTCTGAGAAACTTTATGTTTTGATGAATAGTGAAAATACAGCTTTTTAGTTAAAAACTATTTTCTCTCTAATTATTTATTCATCATACATGATATTATAAATCTATTTTATGGTCAAATTATATGAATTTTAAATCAAATAAAAAAAATAAATTAATTATAATAAATTCCACTTTGATACAGAATAATAAATTTTAACAAATGTTTGAACTTTTCCCTACTTTAAAACCTAGTTATTTTGTCACATCTATAGTATTATAACTGATCTTAATTTTAACACTTTAGTGAATAAAATTTCAAAAAGAAAATATAAAATATTTTATTAAGTCTGATTTTTATATTCTTATAAGACCATGTTAATTTTTGACCAAAATTACAAGTAAAAGTGATTAAAATTAATCACTGTAGTTAAGGCCAAATTAAGCTCAATTATGGATTAAACCAAACAATTAAGGAACCAAATGACCTATAATATTTTAAATAACCCATTTTTTCTATATATTTAGTCCAAAATCCTTCCATTATTTATTTTTGTTGGTTTGGTAATACATTTATTAGGTATGACCATGTACACACCTAATTTGTTTCTAAAAATTTCATGTGGTTCTTTTTCCTTCCCGATAAAAGGCCACCACAAGTACCCATTCCTCACACCTATAAAAACTTCTATGTTCATCCAATATCATCCCAAGTATACTCCCAAAAATACTACCTTCTACTTTGAAGGCTCTAATTTGGTAGAAACCCTCTCAAGGAAACCTTTTCTCTCAATCCAAAAGGAGTTACCAAATTTATAGGTAACATCTTCTTTCAAGATTTTTTCTTTATTTTCATTATCCAACCCAAATACTAGATTTAAAACCTTATTGTGTGAATAAAATACTATAATAAACATAATGGGATTTTTTTTATGAATGTTTTATTACCTACACTTACATAGAACTCCATCTAATGGATATCGAACATACTGAATCTGTGTAAAGTGAACTACTGCCCCATGAAGTGATGATTGTTCATTTCTCCTTCACAATAAATAATTATAAACATTATGATTGAAACTATTTTTTTATATGTAATATATTATATTTATTATGTATTTAATATATTTTATTCATTTTTCAACACCTAACTTTTTTACCTTCCATTTCATTTCAATACAATAATCTTGTTTGGGAATGTGTGGACTACCGCCACCTCAAAGCGATGTGATTCATTCACACACCATGAGGAATATATTATGGATGGGTTTAATGAACTTATATTATATAGTAATGATAATTTAATAATTATATATATATGTATACATATATATACAAATTTCATTAACATACTTTCTTTTAATGTGATAATAAAAACAGAAAAAACATTCATGTGTACGAACGACATATGATCTCAATGAACAGAGTATTCCATTTTATAATATATTATGGAATAAATTATTATAATATAAATATAATATATATACCAGATATTTATGTCATTTTTTACATTGTAGAATCATGATATTAGAATAATTACCAACAGTATAACTAATTAAGACACATGCAATGAACAAAGCAAATGATTACCTAAAGTGAAACATTATCATATGATCATTAAAAAGTGGGTAATATAAGTTAAAAATAAAAACATATGTTGTAATATATGTTATAATATGATTATGTAAAATATTTATAACAAACTAATATTTATTATATTGGAACCTTGTACGATTATGGAGAGATTCAAGACATAGTGTAAGGGGAATTTCATCTCACTTTTAATTTCTGTGAGTTTCATGTTATGTTCTCCACTTTTTCATTTTTTGTTGTATATGTACTGAAGATGATTGAATTATGTTTATCAAATACCAAAATTTTTGGTTATTTACATATCCATTCTACCATCCTTCATTCATGGGGTTTATCTTTAAAAACTTACAAAATCGGTAAAATACTTTTGTCTTAATTTTCCGTCTTTGAGATTCATGTTTTGTTATGCACTGAGACAACATTTCAAGATTTATATACTTTAATTGAACATTTTATATCATTAATATCCTTAATTTCATGACATATTAAGCATAATGTAATTTTATTTTCTTGTATAGATATTGTGATCCCAGATAAACAAGTTATAATAGTTTATTGAGAAAATCTTATCATTTTTCAAGATTGTTTATGTTTATGATTCTTGTGACGAAATATCTCAAGAATATTCAAGAGTTTCTTTCAAATATTCTTATTAAAGATATCCTCATTTGTTAGTAACATTTTTACACTCCTTTCTACTTAAGATAATGCTTTTAGTGAAATCTGACCATCTCTATCTTTGGTAAGAAATCTACTGTATTCAAAAAAAATGTTTTCAAAAATGTTTTAAAAAATGTTATAAAAATATCTCTGAAAATTATTTCAAGGAAAAATAATTTTAAAAAAGTTTTATTGTTTTAAAATATTAGTTTATAAGTTTACAAATTTATTTTCAAAGAAAATGGGTTTGGAAAATGAAGTTTTTAAATAATGTGATTGTTTCTATGTGATCTAATAGCTTATGCATGGTTGATCGATGGTATGGTAAATAATGGGTCCAAATAAAATTCATACAAATAATTTTTTTTATTCAAATTTTACCCATGATTATTTTTAAACCCCAATCATCACCCCAACCCCATTCCATTCCTCTCAACCTAGTGTGAACCAATGATTACCCACCTTCTTCCAACCATAGCTCCATTATCTTTTATCATTAATTTATCCACGTATTAATATGGACAATTACTTCTTCCTTGTATATTATTCTCCTCAAACATTCCCATATTCTCCTTCTATATATTTCTTCCACTTTCACTAGACTTATTGGATATGTGTGTAATTGTTGGAACACATGTTTCATCTAATATTTATAATTTTTTTTGACATTATTTCATAATAATTTCTTTTTGAGAAAATATGTTATTTTTTGTCAAATACATATTGATTTAATCCCATTTAAATAGGTGTTTTAATGAAATTATATTTATATGAAATTTTGTGTGGTTCTTGTGTTTTCTATAATCCTTCATTCAATTAAAATATAAATATGTTTTTGTTTTTCCAATTACATGGATGTTCTTGAGAATTTTAATGCCTCTACATGATGAAATAATGGGGTTTCACATGAGTTTTTGATTTTTTTTCACATATTACTATTTTTCATGAAACAATAAGATTTAATAAATATCCTAAATAATTTTTATAAGTAATTTTTATAATAATTTTTTTATTTAAAATTTTCTTTATATTATTATTTTTTGTCATTATATTGATTTAAGGAATAATAAATGGTTTAAGTGGTGATTTTGTTGGTTTAGAAAGGTGATTAAATTTTGACATGTTAATTTATTATATTCATATGTATCCAATATCTAAATTGACGTTATTTAATATATATAGTAACTAATTAATATATAGTCTCAATGTGAGATAATTTGGATAAGTTAATTTAATGTAAATTTCTCTCATTTATATTTATTAAAATATTAAATAAATATAAGGTTCCAATAAATATTTAAATGATTGATCATTTTATATAACTTTTGACTAAAATCTATGATCCCATTTAGTATCTTGTATTAAAATGTTTTCATTCTAGGAGTATCGCCACTGGTTAAACACTATTGTATTTTGGATTATTTCAGATTATATATGTTATGTGTTGTATTTTATTTTTATTTTTTTTCCATGATCATATATAAGGGTTATTTATTAAATGTTTCTGGGGTTGAGAAAAATATATTATTATTATAAACAGTTGTTGTGTTTTATGATATTTATATTAGGTTCCTATTATGATAAATATGTATCATCGCCTAAATTACTACTTCATGTGATCAATGAGTATTTAGGTGAGAGATTAAGATATGGTTCTAATTCATGTTAATATTCTATAATTATTATATCCTACTACATTTTGATATGAATAATTCATGGGAAGTACCCCTTGGTGAGGCTAAAAAGATTAGTCTTAGTATTAAATTAGTATAATGGTATCGATAGTCTAACAGTTGGTTCCTATCGAGCACATCTTTACTTGTCACATAATAACTTATGGTGTTTCCCATGTTGTGTATGATTTGACTTAATTTCATTATTTATGTGTGAAGATACAGAATTTATTTCACTATTAATATCATTATATTATTCAACCTAAAATATTTTTTATATTATTCACATATTTTAAGGATTATAGATTTAGGTTTTTTCATGATTCCTTTATTTTTATGTGAAATATGTGGTGTTGTTTTTACAACTACAAATTATTTATGTCTTGGTTACATGAAATTTGGATTATGGATTCATTTTCATGTCAACTCCTTTAACGGGTTATTTTACTCCCAAAAAATTTTCTAAATTTATTATTAATGAATGGTTTTAAAAGGGGAGGCTTACAATTATATTAATTATTAATTATTTATAACATATTCATTAATAAAATTGGTGTTTTTAATACATTATGTGTTTTTAATCTTTTAGTTATTATTCAGAAGGACAAGTTTTTCTCTTTTCGATGAAAAAATATGAGTTATTCAATTATTTTATATGACCCTACATGGTATGACTAAATATTTTATAATTTAATTTCAAATGTGAAAATAATAAATTTATTATAAAATAAATTAGAAAAACTCTTTGGTGAAATATTACTATGCATGTGTACCTCACACCCTATATACAGTCTATTATGTTTGTGTACATATTATGTATCATTGTATGTATATATATTATTATCTCATGTTTATTTATTATAGGAATATATAAATCTATGAATATTTTTCTGAAAGTGATTTAGGGTTATATGGTGATGATAACCTAGTTATTCTGGTTTTTTGGATTCTATTGGGATGATATGTATCATCTTTATCAACCTTTATTTTTTATTATTATTTATTTTTATTGTATTTTGATATTGTATTATTTTTTAAATATATATTTAAAGAGTGTTTTGGATTTATGTAAATGGATTTTTTACAGCACATTTTATTTAAGTTAAGCTTAAAACTACTTATCTCATTTTTTTCATCGAACACCAATGTCTGGATGCACAATTTTAGAGTCTCTGTAAGATTTCAATACTAATTAATATGTTTGTAGAGTTGTTAATCATTCCAAAATGTTTATATCTGATTTAATTTATTTTTATTTTTTTCTTCCCATGAATATTTTTAATTCATTTGGTAGCATTTAGTGGGATGACCAGGGCCACAAAGCTAGTTATCCTGAGTTGGTTGGTGAAAATTTTGATTTACGTAATTGGGGATGGAAATAAATTGAAACCATATGTAAATGGTAGGTATACACTTAATAACATACTGGTGTTAATTTTATCTAAAAACTTATATACTATAATAAGATAAAGTTTTTTTCTTGAGGTTTTATTGTGTTTAATAATTGAGATATTGGAAGAAGTATATCATGATGTTGTTAATTAAATCATAGATTTTTTATAAAAAGACATGAAATGTAAAAATAATTACAAAGAGACTGTGATTTGATGCCATTATTATAAAATTTTTGGTATGTTATATATAAACCATGTTTTACAGTACAAAACATATTGTGGATTCTATAATAATAAATAAAAAATAATCAAGGATTATAATTCATTTATAATTTGTATTTTAGGAGAATGATTTTACGTATCCTAAGAAAGTAAATACAATGAATAACCTTCTTTGATCGGGAATAAAAAAATAATATCCTATTGATTTAATAAATTCCTTGGTTTTGAAGGATCCATATATATTGTTATCATGTATGAAATTTGATTAATAGGTGGAAAAAAATAAATTATTGAACAATTGTGGTAGGTTTATAGAATTATATATACTCCACCCCAACATGTATTTATATTTAATATCTTTTATTTTTGGAAAATATGAACACTCATTTTATGGAAATATGGATTTAAAGAAACACTATATCATGTTTAGGTCTGATCACATTAATTACTATCGGTATAAATTATTGAATTATATTTTTATTATGTCATTTTATAAAAATTGTGTGTAGAGATATTGGAAGATTATTTTATCTATATATATATATTAATAAATGTTTTTCTATGCATTACATAAAATTTTTGGTGATGTTATCTATGTTTAAAATATAATATAATGTTTGGATATCATATTGTGATTATCCTTTTTTTTGATAAAATGAAATGTTATTATTGTATAATAAAAAGATATATTATTTTTAAGGATTTCATCATAAATTTATAAATCATTCAAATAGTCCCTCATCTTGTAAAAATTAATGATTTTTAGCCGCCCATTTCATCCATATTTCTGACAAACTTCTTTTTGCTAATGATTTTTTGAAAAAATTGGATATATAAATGATTTTACCATAAATTTCCCTCATATTTTTAGTTATTAAAAACAAAACTCTAATATATGATATATTACCCATAGTCTTATTTTTTTTTCTTCTTATTCATCTTATTTTCAATTTTTTTCTTTGTTTTTGGGATTCTTCTTAGATTTTTCCCTAAATTTTAGAATATTATTTAGAATCATGATTATTTTTATTTGATTGAATATAGGGAATTTTTTATGTCTCCTATTGTAATTAATGATATTGTTCTTCATTATTCCATCTGGTGACCATTTCTTATTTTTATATAGTATTTTAGAATTTTATGGTTAGGAATTTTTAATATAATTTTTTATTTTTGGTTAGTATGGGGATGTGTCATAATTATAACATTGATAATGAAATTTATTTTATTTTTATATGTGATTATAGTTCTATGTACTTTTTGGGGCCAATATTTGCGAAGAACAATAACAAATGAAAAGCCTTAAGGGCTACCTTGCAAAGCTTGTTCACAGAGCCCTTGCAGCCCCGCGGCCGGTGTAATGCTTCCCCTCCGCGAAGGCACTGTGGAGCTAGGATGCGGGAGGATCTGGGAGTCTTGTTGACATTTGCAAACCCGCCGCGAAGTAAGGAGGCGGGAGGCTCCGTGAACCCCCTTGACATTTGAGAACCCGTTATGGAGCAAGGAGGCGAGAGGCTCTATGATCCCCCTTGATGTTTGCGAACCTGCGATAGAGCAAGGAGTTGGGAGCCTTTATGATTCCGACAAAATTCAACATGTCTTTGCACACAGAAAGCTCTTATTCATAGTGCCTCTTGCCTATAAATACTGGGCACCCCTCAAGCCTGAAGGATAGATCCTCCGACCTTTCAACTTTTGAGCTCTCAAATCATGAAGCAAATTTTGCTCTGTGAACCATGAGCTAATCAGGGTACTTCAGATTCTCAAAGTTCCACTCTGTTGGTTTGAATTCTGCCACTATTCAAAGATGGATGCCCTTCATGGTTCCCACATGCCTCCATGAAGGAAGGGGATCACCAAGGGGACTAAGGTCTTCACGGAGCACTTATTCTTCATGAAGTACTCTCCATGCACATGTGATCCACATTCTAAAGCAGTGTCACTATGCTTGATAAATCACATTGATTCACAATGCTATGCTATGTGGGGAACCCTTGCTTCAAGAATCACTACTCCATGAATTCCTTTCCACTTCGTGAAGCACCTTCCATGTGCACCAATTTCGAATTCCTAGGCTAGTCCACTTCCCTTCGCAAAGCATACCCCTTCTCGAATCATACCCCCTTGTGAATCCCCTCTACTACATGGATCACCAGAGCATCACAAGGCTTCTACCTATGATCCCCTATGCTCCACAACTTCTTTTACTATGTAACATTCCAGGTTTTCATGAAGTAATTTCAATATACCTTGGGTTGTACTTCCTGTTGCGTTTCTTCACCCAATTCTTATTCTCATAGGCTTTCTAAAGACTATTGATACATCTCATATCCATCCCTACATGGACCCCTTAATGGATCACTACGTAAAACCCTCTCTCCATGACATTTCTGATGTCTTCCCTTTCTCCAGGGTATCTAGGTATTAGTTACGTAAGCCCTAGGTGTTCGGAGTGAACCTGCCTCACCTGAGTTGCAAGATGTTAAACTACCAAGAACCATCATCCTCAGCACATGATGCTAAACCATGGCCTCGCACCGTGAATTATACGTGTGGTTCCCCAACTCAGAAATTCTCTATGCCCACTAGTCTCCACGGGAGTGAGATCTTTCCTCACATGGAATGATATCCTCTTTATCAGAACGTCATTTGTCTGCAGGGAAAGGGAAACCACTGTGGTGTAAGCCCCTAGCCTTTCTTGCAAGAGGCAGTATCCCTGCTCTTCATATCTTCTTCTTGTCCAAAGACCAGATATGGGGGGATAGGCACCATAGTCCCCCATTATTCGGTGCCAAATCCTTCTCCCTTTAGACTTTGTCAAAATCGGACCTCTACCGTATTGTAAGTCCCAATATCCATCTCCTTGGACTACAGACCATGCGTAAGCCCGTTCTTCCATTATGGGACACTAACCACATGTAATCCCCACTCCACATTCCATGGACGCCACTTTGGGACGTGATCGTCAAGTCCTTACTGCCTCTTGTTTCTCACACTAAGAATAACTCATGTGGGCTTAGAGTATGCATCGACCTTGAAATCCTCTCTGGGCATCCTAGAGTGTAATCCCCAAACACCCCTTTTGAACTAAGTGGTATTTGATCCTTTACAAGGTAAGGTACATAGGAAGCCTCCCTGAGGTTCAAGACAAATTCCCATTGGTCCCGAACACCTTCATGTCAGTTCACCAAACCCATTCGGAACTATGTGGTATCTGATCATTAATAAGTCAAGGTACGTAGTAAGCCTCACTAAGGTTCGATTCCAACACACATTGGTCCCGAACATCTTCATGTCGGTTCCCACTCCTACTGAACTACATGGTATTTGATCCATGCAAAGGAAAGGTACTTAGGAAGCCTCCCTGAGGTTCAAGCACATCATCCATTGGTCCTGACCACCTTCACATCGGTTCACCAACCCCTTATAAACTACTTGGACTTTGATCCTTGACAATTAATGGTATGTAGGAAGCCTCCCTGAGGTTCAATCCCAACAACCACTGGTTCCGACACCCAACACATCGTACCACCTTCGTCCTGCATGTCATTAAATTGGATGCCCCTTTTTCATCCTACACGACATTAAACTACATCCACCATCCTGAACTAGGTGGATTTTATCCCTGTCTCCTAGACATGGTACGTAGGAAGCCTTCATAAGGATCAACCCCATCCAGCGGTAAGCCGCTGTGACCCCATCTAGAGATAAGCCCTTGTGGCCCCATCCAGTGGTAATCCTTTGGGTCCCCATTTAGTAGTAAGCTGTTGTGACCTCATCCAACAGTAATCCATTGCAAAAACCATCCAGGTAAGACATTGTGCCTTCATCCAGTGGTATGCCATTATGCCTCCATCTAGTGGTAAAATATTTCACCCTCATGAAATGATAAGTCGTTGTGAACCACATGTAGTGGTAAGTCGTTGTCAACCCAAACCCAGTAGTAAGCCGTTGTCATCCCTTCTGTTAAGACCCATATGGTTGGTCCATCCTGGTGGAATAAGACCAACCTCGGGCTATTAACCATGCGTAATCCCAAATACATAATCGGGTCTTTTACCACCGCGCACACCCCGATCCTATACCCCATACCAAACTACCCAGACATTGATTCCCTGCCACGGGGATACATAGGAGATCTCTTAGAGGCTCAAGCCCTACATCACTGTTGTACTCAAGTTAACTCTATCTCATTCTCCATCCACTGCACTTTACTATCCATTATCCAACATGATTCTTACCAAGGATTCTAAATCTCAATGGGATAATGCGACCCCATTCCCCATTCCCTTTAACCACAATCAGGTCACTAACCATGCGTTAGTCCCAACATTAGTGTACCCTCGAGGGGTTGCACCCAACTGATCCACTCTTGTCAGTGTTCCGATTATTACGATCTTTCTCCACTAGATGATAAACTTGTGGCATACCCTATGTTAAACATGAGAAGATAAGTAAAGCCTCATATACATTCCTATTGAATATAATTTCTTGCATTCAACATGGGATGCCTCGAGCTTCTACACCCTCAAGAAGCCCTATAATATGGTGATGAAACCCAGACACACTAGTGTTCCAGCATCCAGACACACTAGTGATGTCCAATGTGACTACTCCCATGACTGAAGGTTGCTTCCATGACTAGAACCATTGGAATGTCCGGACAGAAGTAGTGTAATTAACCAGTGTTCATAAAGACATGGAACTGGGAAGAGTTTCAAAAAAACGTCTTGGTCTATAAGGGAGACCCTGACTAGGTGACGAGTTCTAAGGAGGAATCCACAAAAGGAATAACCTACATCCCATCATCCCATTTCAATCAAGGAGAAAACATCCTTGAATAAGAAACAGATGTCTCCTACATTTGGAAATTAGGAATGTGGGGAAATATTCAGTGCGTCCTCGTCATCCTCCAACAGATGGATACGCGTGCCCTGGGGAATGTGTCAGAAATAGAAATGGTGAAACTGATCAGAAATACTTCTCCTCAATGTGGATATTAGTAGCAATTGAGACATAAGGGGACTAGTGTGTCACCAGATCCAGTTATCCAGCATCATGTCCCACCAAGAAAATAGTGGTATTTGCGTGAAACTCATTAGAAGTTAGGGTTGTTAAAACGTTGGAAATCCAGATCGATGACATTGTCAGTGTGGATTTATCATACCATCCATGGAAGATGGAATGGTGTTAGGGAACTGGATGTGGATTTCTTTGTTTTAACACTAATGTATTAATCTTCGTTCTTTCCCTGAACCAAGATGCTACACTAGGAACCTAATCACCACCTGCCCACCGATGTTGGGGAAAGGGAAATGACAATACGGAAATCCCGCGAGGCTCTACCTCCTCTGTGAAAACATCCACACCCACATCTGTTGGGAACCCATTCCCCATTTTCCCTTCTGAATACTTACATAAAAGGTTGATAAGAAACCTCGTACACTAATATGAGGAGGAAGGGATTATCCTAACTCCGGATATGGCTAGCCAGGATTTAGAGGCATCTACGACTCATCACGACCTCCACCCCCAAGGGCCGTGCATGGATCCATTTCTCCCCAATCCAACATAAATTTTTTTTCAAGACTCCCTTGAAACAGCTCAATGATTCCCTCCCATACGCCGATGAGGTAGTGGATGTCTCGGCCAGCTCAGCTAGGACCCCGTTTCAGGGGATCCTAAAGAGGGCTCCCACTAGGTCACACCAGCTCCACCAACCGGTCCCATGGGCTGAAGAATAGTTAATCTATTTACCTACACCATAGGCCCTAGTCTGATTAACACGATGCTAGCATCAAGCATAGGCTGAGGACGCCCGCTAAGGGGCGCCAGCGTCAAAAAATACTGTGGCCTAGGCCACTGCCGACGTGTATCATCATTTTTATGTGTACACTGAGTAGGGGAACTTATATACCCAACCAGAATTGATGCCCCAACTGCCCCACGGGTAGGCTCGGTTTACTTTCTTGGTCTCAGTGTAGGTAGTGATGGCTGATGACCAACCCGCAGCAGCAACGGCGAGTACGGAGGTCCTCCCTGTACCGTCACCATAGAGAATGTGGGTCCTCCTCACATCCAAGATCAGCATGGTGGTCTGCCATGTGCCACCTTTAATCTATATGAGGTTCTTTCCCATAGAAACTAAACTCAGTATGGAAGCCTCTCCCACGCTCATTATGTTGTGTATAGGGTCATTCCTCTTGCCATGGACTGCTGATATGGGGATGTGTCATGAAGTGAATTTGGTCTCCATCAAACCGGCACCAAACCTGGATCATGGAAAGACCCTAATGGATTTCCCTATCCCCATAGGCTAGCACAAGTGCCCAAGTATCATAAAAATTCATTTTCGAATGATTTACCTGAGTTTGGATTCATAAAATAACCAAAAACTAACAAAAATCCAAATATAAAAAATTATGCCAAACAAGACATAATAAAATTCATAACTGAGTATATGGGTTTAAAAAATACACAAGAGGTCCAAAGGTGTATAAAAGTAGTAGAAAAACATCATAAGAGACTCCTCATGATAATGGGTCATCACCCACGAGCCGTCTCCACAACACCAGACCATTGAGAGAAACTAGCAACCCGAACCGCCATCGCCCAAGGCCTTGCCATTGCCTGTGTCAAACATGATCAAGTCTACATACACCCAAAGGTGTAAGTAGGGTGTGATACTAAGCCCAATAGTATATCACCCAAGGATTCCAAGTGATAGGCATTATAAAATAAAAATCTTGCGAGAGTTATAAACAGAAAATGGTAGCATTTATTTATAAAACTGAAACTTTGAAATGAAAATAACTTTCAATGGGGATAACTTTAAAGAATGAGTGAATTTTACTAAAACATGCAAGATACTGGTTATCACATCCCAAAATACCATAAGGAAAAGATAAATTCCAAAAAAGGCCATGAGCCCCAAGCATAAGAACACCACTAGGTACTAGTTAGTTGTTATCCCCAAGTACCTCGTACCTCGGTCAAATTATCCATAATAAAATTTGTTCTCATGAACGAGCCACTATTAGGGAGTATACTCATAACCTAGTGGTCTCCAATCATCTCTATTATAGTTTTGTTAGTGTTATCCATGTCATACTTGCTAAGTGAACCATGGTCAAAACTCCTCCGTTCACTAGCGTACTAGTACATGTTAGTCCACATAGTTACCCGGGTTTCCCATCTTGTGCTCAAATAGTTACCACATACTACCAAAATAAATTTTCACATATAAATATCAGTTCTAGTCACACACATTAAAAACATTAGCTACACATTCTTTCCACCTTTTTATATAACTCAATAAACCACTTATAATTTCCATTAAACAATTTCAAGAAAAGTAATCAAATTTTGCACATTAAATTCATCTAAAATCCCACATTTAAAACCCAATGAGACCAATAGTCTACCAAATCATAAATTCCAGCATCAAAACATTTTTATAAATCCAATCCATGAATTATAAAACAACACCAAGAGGAACAACATGGGTTGCACATGTAAAAAACCCATTTTCACACAAAATTGGCACTTATAAATCAACCACTTTAAAAATGATACCCAAATAAATTTTTTCATTCAAAATAATTAAGGAGGAACATAATGGTAACAGAAATACATCAAAGACAACTCATTATACAATACCTACATATGGAATCACCTACTAAAAGTGTCAAGAACCGCAAATCCTAGCGCGGAACTTCAACCACACCACCACCGCACCACAAGGGAGTATGACCAAACCTAAAACCAGATGATTGGACCGATAAACTCAAAATTAAACCCTAGGTAAGAATCCCTAGCTTCTGGAAATTTGTAGATTCATGAAAAAAGGGAGAAATCTTAAGGAAAAGGAAGGAACTTAGAAGGATAGTCACTTACTTGAGAAATCTGGACGATTTTAGAAACCCGAAACGTTTGGCCCCAATTATTGACTGATACGATCTCAAAATAGGGGGAAAATAATCTAGGGGTGAAGATAGGTATAGTGGGAGAAGGTAAGAGGTGTAATCACCGAAAACATATAAACAATGAATATTTTATGAAAGATTTAAAAAAACCTCTTAAAAATGGAAATGGGATTTTGGGTTGTCCCAATGCATAATTTGATCACCCAAATCAAAGATGATAATAAATTTTTAAGGGGCCCAAATTTCATTATTGGTTTTAATAGTTAAATTACAGTCATTTTGGAAGTTTAATGGGTGAAATGGTTGAAAAAATAAGGTGTTATTAAAGAAACAAAATTTACTTTCAAAACTGGAAATGGGCTCTCGGGTTGGCCCAAATTTTGAAAACTCACCATTTCCTTCAACAATGCATGGAAAACCCCCAAAAGAAAGAAAGGATGTAAATTAAATGAAAAATAACATTAAAACTATGTCGTTTATGTGACAATTCTCCCCACCATGAAGGAATTTACGCCCTGAAAAGTCAATATGAAGCTTGATTGGAAAACAAGAACGAGTACTCTTCTTCGACCCATGACTTTCGCTCCCATGTCTCATGTGTATAATTATCATGCTGCCATAGAACCAGGAATAATGGAATAGACTTTCCTCAAATTATCTTCTCTTGATAGTCCACTATTTTCACCGACCTCTCAACAATTGACAAGTCAGGATCTATCTCCAGTTCTTCCCAACTCAACATATGGGACAGATCCGGGTTGTATTTCTTCATGTGAGAGACGTGGAAGACATCATGGATGGACGTAAACTAAGAAGGTAAGGTTAATCTGTATGCCACCTTTCCAATATACTCGGTGATCCCAAAGGGCCCGACATACCACGACATCAGCTTACCTTGCTTCCCCAAATGATGATAGCCCAGACGAGGGGCCACATTCAAGAATACCCTGTCACCCACATAAAAATCTAGGTCTTGACGCCTCCAGTCCACATAAGAGTGATGAGAACTATGAGCTGTCAATAAGCACTTCTTGATCAACTTTTCCTTCTCAGAAGTCTCCTGCACAAGGCTTGGCCCCAACAGTGAAGTCTCTCCTACCTCATCCCAACATAGGGGAGACCAACATGGCAGGCCATAGAGTGCCTCAAAAGGGGGCATTCGAATAGAGGATTGGTAACTGTTATTATAAGAAAACTCAACCAATACCAAATGGCTATCCCAAGAGCCTCTAAAGTCCAGGACACATGCATGAAGCATGTCCTCCAAAATATGATTCGCCCACTCTGTCTGACCATTCATATGAGGGTGTTATGCCATGCTAATCTTAATCTCATACCCCAAGGCCTTATGAAAGCCTTCCCAAAATCGAGAAGTGAATCAGGTGTCTCTATCTGAGACAAATGCTAATGGTACACCATTGAGTCTCACCACTTACTTAAGATACAAATGGCCCAACTCATCCACTTTAGTTGTATCTTTTATCGAAATGAAGTTGGATGGTTTGGTCAGATGATAAATCACCGCCCAAATGGAATTCTTACCCCGAGATGTATGAGGTAAGCTAACAATGAAGTCCATGGTGACCTCATACCACTTCCAGGTAGGAATGGGTAGTGGTTTGAGCAAACTAGAAGGACTTTGGTGCTCTGATTTCACCTGCTAGCATGTGTAGCATCTCGAAACAAAGTCCTCTATGTCCCGTCTCATACCAGGCCACCAAAACTGTTGAAGGAAATAATAATAAATCTTAATGGAACCTAGATAGACAGCCCACTCAGACTGGTGGCTATCCTGCATCACCACCTTCCGCAGAGATAACGGTAATACTGAACGACCCTTGAAGCACAAGATGCCCTCTGGAGATGACGAACACTCAGAGGATGTCTCCCCACCATGAAGAAACTGCTTTGACCACTGAAAAAGCTCATCACTGGGTTGTTCTTGCTGAATAAAATCCAATAGAGAAGGAGTCAACTGGACGCTCGCCAAGAATTCCGCTCCACTGTGTTCCCTGGTATTCACATCCATCTGAGAAAGGATCCCCATCAATGTCCACTCATCACTGGACTTCCTCAAAGCCTGCAATGGAACCCTTATGCTCAAGGTGTTGACCACTACATTACTGTTTCCTGGTGTATAGACAATGTCAAAGTCAAACCCCTGCAAGTACTCGATCCAGCGACGCTGCCTCAAGTTGAGGTCCTTCTGTGAGAAGATATTTTCCAAGCTTTTGTGATCAGAGTAGACCAAAAACTTCTCCTATAAGAGATAGTGATGCCATGTCTTCAAATCATGCATCACCACTGCCAACTCCAAGTCATGGGTTGGGTAGTTCTTTTCATGTGGTCAAAGCTGGCGAGATCCATACGTGACAACGTGATCATCCTGTATAAGCACGCACCCAAGACCCATACCTGAATCATCACAATAAACCACATAGACCTTCCCAGACTCTGATAAAATCAGCATAGGTGTGGTGGTTAACCACTTCTTTAACTCCTCAAAGGATTCCTGACACTGTGGGATCCATTCAAACTTTACCCCTTTCCGGGTGAGTGCGGTCACGGGGGAGGCGAGCCAGGAGAAGTCCCGGACAAAGCGCCTGTAATAACCTGCCAGGCCAAGAAAACTCTTGATCTCAAACACATTTCTCAGTTGTTCCCACGACATAACTGCACTAATCTTCTCAGGATCCACTGAAACCCCATTTTTTGAGATGACATACCCCATACAATTCACTTCCCTAACCCAGAATGTGAACGTCGAGAGTTTGGAATACATTCGATGGTCCCACAAGGTGTTCAAAACAACCCGCAGGTGGTGCTCATGCTCCTCCTCAAATCTAGAATAAACCAGGATGTCGTCCACAAATACCAATACAAATGAGTCAAGATATTGGTGGAACACCCTATTCATGAGTGCCATGAAAACTGTTGGGGAATTTGTCAATCCGAAAGGCACGACTAGATAATCGAAGTGACCATACCTGCTTCGGAAAGCCATCTTCAGAATGTCTACTTCCTTTACCCTAATCTGGTGGTATCCCAAACGAAGTTCGATTTTGGACAACCAATTTCCCCTCTCAGTTAGTCAAAAAAATCATCAATCTGAGGAAAAGGGTATGTATTCTTAATGGTCACTTTATTCAATTTCTAATAATCGATAAACAACTAGAGGGTTCCATCGGCCTTCTTCACGAATAAGACTGGGTCGGCCCAAGGAGAGACGTTCGGGCGAATGAATCCTTTGGATTCCAAATTTTCCAGCTGTATCTTTAATTACCTCAATTCAGTGGGGGCCATATGATATGAGGGAATAGATATAGGTTGTGTTCCCGGTGCCAACTCAATCAAGAACTCCATGTCCCGCTTTGGGGGTAAGCCTGAAAAATAATTTGGGATGACTTCTGGGAACTCATTCACTACATGAGGTAACCCTCCCTGAGAGACACCACCACCATCCTCCAGTGCGAGTGACGACAACTGATAAGAAAGATTCCCCAACTCAGGGAGTGGAGGTCCCGCGTGGCCCGACCGAGGATCCCATTCTCCATGAAATAACTAAGGACTCCCATCTGGTGCCATAAAGCTAACTCGATGCTGATAGTAGTCAATATGTGCTTGGAAGCACACCATCCAGTCCATGCCGAGGATCACATCAAAGAGGTCCATATCAAGGACCAAGAAATTCCACTCCATCTCGACCCCTGACACAGAGAGTGCGCACGACGGGCACCTAAGACCCTGCTCCTTTTTCTTACCCAGCAGTGTTACTAACTCCAATGAAACAGATAAAAGCAAGGTTGGAATGCTAAACAAGCTCACAAGACTGAAAGATATAAAAGAAACTAAATCACCAGTATCAAATAAAACTGCAACTATAGAAGAGGCAATCATAATGGTACCTTGAACAATCAAAGGTTCTGCATCAGATCCCTCTGGTGCTTGATCCACAACATGCAAATGTACGGCCCCTGCATGAGAATGGCCACCCGCCTGTGGCTCTTCCCTAAATTGGCTCCGCCAAAAAGATGATCTAGCCCTGCCACCATGACCACTGAATCAAGATCCCCTGTCCTCGATGGCTCAGACTATGCAGGCACTCCCCTAGGAGAAACAGATCCTGCCCCACTTTGAAGTGGACGTGCTATCCTGCAAAAGAGTTGCAGGTGTCCCATACATCCACACTAAAAATAGGTCTTCATAGGATGAGGGCATGCTGGACGGATGTGCCATGTCTTCCCACATTGGTGGCACATGACAGTCCTCGCATCTGAAGCCACCGATGAAAACTACCAGGAAGAGTGGCCTAAACTGCCACCTCCCCTCTTTCCCTGCTCTTCCCGCTTTATATTCTTTTCAGCAGAGCTACCAGTGCCCATAGTAGATACCCCTCCAAGATCCCAGACTTCCCCTTTTGATCAATTTCTATCATGCAAGCATGATCGAACACCTCATCATAAGTTCCCAACTTGAATAAGAAGACCTGTGAGTAATTTTCTGGTCACAGTCCCTTCTCGAATTTCTGATCTTTCAAGTATTCACATGAAACAATATCAGGCGTGTACATAACTAATTTATCAAAATGGTTAGCATAATCCATTAATTAATGATATCCCTGGGAAATATCCATGAATTCTCGAGATCTGGAATAGGATAGAACCTCTAGACAATACTGCTCATTGGAGATGGCCTTAAAATCTCTCCATCTCATGTTTTCATGCTTCCCAGATTGAAGCACTGATTCCCACCACCTACGACTGGGACCCTCTAGCTGAAAAGAGGAACATTTAACCTGGACCTCCTCAGGTGTGTTTATGAACTCAAACATATGCTCTATATTATCGAGACATTCCTCTGCCTCTTGAGGTTCCGAGCTACCTCGAAAATAAGGAGGTTTTTTTTTCATGATCTCTGGGTCCTTATCCTTCCTAGTCCCAAACTCATCTTCTCTGGCTGGAGTAGGAGCCAAGACCCCTTTTTGTCCCAAAGCCTAGACAGCTCGGACCATGGCTTCTATCATCCTTTGACCGAGTGGTGTAGGGGAACTCTCTCTGAATTCCTCCCGTGGGTGTGTGGGAGATTTTCGGGGAGGCATGTTGCTACAAAAGGCAATAGTCACAAGGAAAAAAACAATCAGTACAATAGTTCTGAAAATTTAAGGAATAACATCAGATATAAATAAGCCAAACACATTACAATAGTAAAATAAACAACTAATTCACCACCCTCGATGTCCATGTGCAGTTTGCAGCCCGCACGTCTCACCTAGAAGTGAAGATAAACAAACAAATCAGACATCCCATAGTGACTCACGGTCTGTCACGAGGGGTACGAGCCAGGAACCCTACTCATGACCAAAACTCCGAGCCCCGATAGTCTTATCTCTTGTCTAGCCCGACTCATCCCAAAATAATAATATAACTAAAAAATGTTAACCTCCTCTGATACCATTTTGTCATGAACCGAATTTGGTCGCCATAAAACTGGCACCAAAACTGGCTCATGGAAATACCCGATGGGCGTTCCCTATCACCACTGGCTGCCACAAGTGCCCGGGTATCATAAAAATTCATTTGGGAACGATTTACCCGATTTTGGATTCATAAAATAACCAAAAACAAACAATAATCCAAATATGAAAAATTATTCCAAACAAGACATAATAAAATTCATCACTGAGTATATGGGTTTAAACAATACAAAAGAGGTCCAAGGGTGTATAAAAGTAGTATAAAAACATCCCATGACACTCCACATGACAAGGGGTCATCACCCACGAGTCGTCTCCACAACACCACACCATTGAGAGAAACTAGCAACCCGAACCGCCATCGCCCAAGGCATTGCCTTTGCCTGTGTCAAACATGATCAAGTCTACTTACAAACAAAGGTGTAATTAGGGTGTGAGACTAAGCCCAATAGGATATCACCCAAGGATTCCAAGTGATAGGCATTATAAAATAAAAAGCTTGCGAGAGTTATAAACAGAAAATGGTAGCATTTAATTCTAAAAGTGAAACTTTGAAAAGAAAATAACTTTCAATGGGGAAAACATTAAATAATGAGTGAATTTTACTAAAAAATGCTATCTACTGGTTTTAAAATCCCAAAATACCATAAGGAAAAGATAAATTCCAAAAGGCCACGATCACCAAGCATAATAACTCCCCTTGGTACTAGTTAGTTATGAGCCAAAAGTACCTCGTACCTCAGTGAAAGTAACCATAATAAAATTTGTTCTCATGCATGAGCCACTAGTAGGGAGAATACCCATAACCTAGTGGTCTCCAATCATCTCCATTGAAGTTATTTTAGTGTTATCCATGTCATAATTTCTAATTGAACCATGGTAAAAACCCCTCCGTTCCCTAGCGTACTAGTACACGTTAGCCCACATAGTTACCTGGGTTTCCCATCTTGTGCTCAAATTGTTACCACATTCTACCAAAATAAATTTTCACATATAAATATCAGTTCTGGTCACACACATTCAAAATAGTAGCTACACATTCTTTGCACCCTTTTATATAACTCAATAAACCAGTTATAATTTCCATAAAACAATTTCAAGAAAAGTAATCAAATTTTTCACATTAAATTCATCTAAAATCCCACATTTAAAACCCAATTGAGACCAATATAATACCAAAACAAGAAATTATAGCATCAAAACATTTTATAAATCCAATCCATGAATTATAAAACAACACCAAGAGGCACAACATGGGTAGCACATGTAAAACACCTATTTTCACACAAAATCGGCACTTATAAATCAACCTCTTTAAAAATGCTACCGAAATCAATTTTTTCAATAAAAATAATGAAGGAGGAACATAATGAAAATAGAAATATAGCAAGACAATTAATTCAACAATACCTATATATGGAATCACCTACTAAAAGTGTCAAGAACTGCAAATCCTAGTGTGGAACTTAAACCGCACCACCACCGCACTACAATGGAGTAAGATCAAACCTAAAACCAGAGGATTGAACCAAGAAACACAAAATGAAACCCTAGGTAAGAATCCCTAGATTCGGTCCATTTTTAGATTCATGAAAAATTGGATAAAGCTTAAGTAAATGGAAGGAACTTAGAAGGATAGTCACTTACTTGAGAAATATGGACGATTTTAGCAACCAGAGAAGTCCGGCCCAAATTCTCGACTGATACGATCTCCAAATAGTGGGAAACGAATATGGGGGTGCGGATAGGTACAATGTGAGCAGGTGTAACGTCCCGACCCCAGTTTCCCAGAGTCGGTGCATTACTTCGTAACATTGGCGTGATCACAAGATAGATCAAATCTCGAAAGACCGATTGGTTTAGTAGCCTTGGAAACACTAGATATATTCATAAGTTTTACATTACATCATAAAATGAAAAACTACTACAACAACATAATGTCTCCATAATCCACACTACTATCCCCTCATAATATCCCTGCAGGTCATTCATAATTTACTTCTTCACATCCTGGGGAAAAATAAAACATAGAAAAGGGGTGAGCTCAAATGCCCAGTAAGGATAACAATATAGCGGAAACTTTCATAAATAAGAATAAACATTTAAGGCAATGCATTACTAAAACAAAAGCCTTTTAAAATTGAACTTCAACATGGTATGGCAAAAGTAAAATGAAATAATGCCATTTACTTATTCACATGGATATTCTACTAATCGAATAATCACATGCAAAAATCAATAACCACTTTCATAATGTTGGAATGCATAATGCCAGACTATCATAACCACATAGCCAAGGCCTCGTGCCAAGGCTACAAATAAGATTTTGTCAAGGCCTTGTGCCAAGACACTAGTTTGTCTTATGAGACCCACCGATGCATCGAGGAGCTATAGCGGGCTCCACCCGTCACTTATTAAGTCCAATGCATTCCCATATGAAAATGTTTAAACATAACATAAACATTCGTATTAAAACTAGCATACGAAATGTCAATACTTTCACAATAAACTATGAATGGTATAAAAATAGCACATCCACAGTCAAACATATCACAAAACCTTCAATACAATATAGAAGTTTTGTATCATAATAAATCAACTTCAAATAATCTTAAAATCCATCAAAGGATGTTGACATAGATGAAATCAAAATTCTTTTAAAAGAAATATCTCCTTTTATTTTGAAATCATTTAAGATCCATATAAAATAAAACATTTTCTTTGAAAATATTCTTATAAGCTTGTATGGGAAGCTTCGACGATTTTATAACGGCGGAAAATAACCGCACCCGCCGTATAAGTTAAAAAAAACATTCTTACCTCAATTCTGTCGAAAAGGTTAAAAAGGACCTTGTTTTGAAAATGACGGAAAGATTCCTTTATAAACCTCTTATAAAAAGTCAAGGGTATAAATGACTTTAACCCATATTCTTGTAAATAGTAAAAATGTTTTGAAATACATTTCGAAGAAACATGGATGTGGATGATAAAGAGATCCCAGTAGATTATTACGTATAATACAACCTCGGATAATGAAGAGATTGGGAAATAACCCTTACCTTGTACTTTTCCTTGGTTGTGGTAGGTTAACCTCCTGTATAATGGTGAAATAATTGTTATTAAATTATACAAGAATCATATACATTAATATGATATCATATATGATCTTTTAATATTGATTTGATAATAATATCTTAGTATTATCGTTGTTTCGGGTGTTAACTTACTTGTTTTCTTTCATATGTTTTGTTACGTAAGACATGTTTGTAAAGGATAGGTTGTATATTATTCATATCCAGAATGATATCAAGTCCTTAAACATCATTTTTAAATCATAAAATGATAATTACGCTTTAATGGTTACGATGGAGAATGAATCTCATCGCGTTCGTGGAGACGGTAGTCCGTACGTACGCACGAGCGACAATATCATTCTTTTGATATTAAAATAATATATAAATGGATGGTATATCATATATACAGAATCATTAACATGTTATATTTATTATTTACATTAGTTACACATCATTATTATACCCATCCAAATAATATTATATTGAATAACAATTACACCACGACGTGGAGACGGTAAGCCGTACGTACGCACGTATGGTGACATGTTATTCAAAGGGTGGATAGAATACTGAATATGATTGTACCATATTTATAATAACATCACAGTATATGTGAGATACTGGAGTTATTATTTCAGAATGGTAAGAACAAAGGAAGAAGAAGTGGAAGAAGAAATGAACTTAGAAAAGGGTGGTGAGATCATTACCTCTTCTTCGGGTTCTTCCTTTTGATTTGATCAAAAGGGCTCCTTAGGTTGGCTTTCGGATCAAACTAAGGCCTCTAGGTTGTATTGAGGGATGTTGGGAGAGTATTTGGGCAGAGTTTGGCCGAACCAAAAGGCTTTAGAGGTGTGAAGAAATGAGAAGGAGGAGTGCCCTTTTATAAGAGGGGTGAGGGGCACCTTTGGAAAAGCTAGAAATATTAATTTATAATAAATTCATATTCGGTTTCTAAAGGCTCCAAAGTTGACTATTCAAAGGATGATGTGGGGATAGGTCGAAAACAACTCATCCAATAGAATTTAGACAGGTTTGGGTACTTATATTAACCTTATCTTTAAGTATTAACTCTAAGTTAATTAGTTTCACTTTTACAATGTCTCTTTGTATTTTTATATAATATGGTTAATAAACATACTATATACATCCAAGCGACCCCCAAGTGGTCCATTAATGATTAACCTATCATAATATAAGTCTTTTGGCCGAACCTTAGATTATTAGGAATTTAATATCAATTAATAATATAATATTTGTTTTAAGAACTCTTTTATGTCAATTTTGACACTATTCAATAGTTGATTTTTGTGAAACTCATAACAGATTGATTACTTCGAAAAAAGTCCATTAAATCAATCCTAATATATCATATTAGCCTAGAAAATTAGTTTAATTCATTAAAAGTTTCATATTATATTTATTTGGGTATTTATAATATCAATTATTTTAATTTTTCACTATTATAGTAATTACTGCATCATCATTGTGTCATAAATAAAATAACTTATTTATTGTCTAAAAATTATAAATAAAATATCATTATGTAGGAAATCTTTTTATCTTTCTAATGAATATTTATAATCGAAAATCCAACATGTATAACCCTATGTAAAAATTGTTCTTCTAAAAGATATATGCTTGTGTCATTTTTGTATTCATTTTAACTTAATTAAAATAAAGTGTCATTATCACTTACAAGTGGATCCATGGGGTCCCAAAATTGACACAAAGATGCCCATGGTCGACCATGTATCAACCAATAGGGTTAAGACACGTTTTAGGGTAATTTTGTATTATTATAATATTATTGTTTTTAACCCTTATTTACCGGATTTACCCTTTAACCATGGTAAATAAAATATTTACCGCAGTAATTATTCAAAATGTCTAAAAATAAAAGTTACCTATTTACATAATTTGGACATCCTGATTCCAAATATGGAATCCATTTTCCTAAATTCAAAACACAGAAGTGGCAGAAATTAATTTAAAATTAATTCCCGCTGTTAAAACAAAAAGCGTGTTTTTAAGAGATAATAACTATCAAAAGATTGACACTTGTTTATGTTCGGTTTAATTGTAAAATTATGTCCAATGATAAACATTAAATTGAATGGTAAAAATATATTCTAAATATACTTTAAAACCACTCAAATTCATAATTTATCACTATTAATTATTTTGATTAAAAAAGTTGTTTTTAATTAAAATTTAGAAATTTTCACTATTCATCAAAATATGAAAGTTATCCGAAATGTACCAAAATTTCACCCTAGGCTAATTTTGATATTCCGAATCCAAAAATGAAGTCCATTTTGAAATATAGAATATATATGATTTCAAAAATTAGGTATTACTATTCACAACGGCTAGTTTAATTAGTTGTGGTGTGTGTTAGAACTCGAGGTTGCGTACAACACACGCTATCACATTATTCAAAGGGAAACGTACCGTAGAAGCTTGGGGTGTTACATTCTCCCCTCCTTCAAATAATTGCGTCCTCGCAATTTCTAGGGTATTACTGCATAAAAAGACTCGGGTGGTTCTTCATCATAAGTTCCTCGGGTTCCCACGTTGCCTCTTACATCTTATGATTTCTCCACAAAACTTTTACCAGACGCGTCGTCCGGTTTCTCAGTACTTGTTCTCTTGTATCAAGAATCCTGACGGGCTCTTCACAATAGGAAAGATCGGGTTCCAGTTCTAATTCCTCATAGGTGAGTACATGCGTTGGGTCAGGCATGTATTTCCTCAACAGAGATACGTGGAACACATCGTGAACTTTGGAGAGACTTGGCGGCATTGCCAATCGGTAAGCTACAGTCCCAATTCGTTCTAGAATTTCGAAAGGTCCGATGTACCTGGGACTCAATTTACCTTTCTTACCAAAACGTATGACTCCCTTCCATGGAGATACCTTCAGGAAAACATGATCACCGACTTGAAATTCCAAATCCTTCCTTCGATTATCGGCATAGCTCTTCTGCCTACTTTGAGCTGCTTTAATGTGATTTTGGATTACTTTCACCTTTTCCACCGTTTCCTCCACCAGCTCTGGGCCTACAAGTTTTCTTTCACCAACGTCATCCCAACAGGTTGGTGTACGACATCTCTTTCCGTATAACGCTTCATATGGTGCCATCTGTATACTCGAATGGAAGCTATTGTTATAGGAAAATTCTACTAGTGGTAAATATTGATCCCACATACCCTGAAAATCAAGTGAGCAAGATCTCAACATGTCTTCTAAGGTCTGAATAGTCCGTTCTGATTGTCCGTCTGTCTGAGGGTGGTAAGCAGTGCTCAAATGAAGTTCAGTATCCAGGGATTTCTGAAGACTTTTCCAAAATCTTGAAGTAAAACGGGGATCACGATCAGAAACAATCGATAGGGGTACTCCATGAAGTCTCACAACTTCATTAATATATAGTCTTGATAGACGTTCCAGGGGTAGATCTTCTCTTATAGCAAGAAAATGTGCTGACTTGGTAAGACGATCAACAATAACCCATACTGCATCGTTCCTTCTAGGAGTCTTTGGTAGCCCCATGACAAAGTCCATCGTAATATTGTCCCATTTCCACTCCGGTATGGGAAGAGGTTGCATGACTCCTCCAGGCTGTTGCCTTCCAGCTTTCACTTGTTGACAAACCATACATCTTGACACAAAATCAGCAATCTCCCTCTTCATGTTGTCCCACCAAAAATGTTCCTTCAAATCTCTATACATTTTGGTGCTCCCAGGGTATATAGAGAAATTGGAACTATGAGCATCATCCAGCAATTCCCTTTTTAGATCAGGTATATTGGGAACACAAAGTCTCTTCCCGAATTTCAAAATTCCACCTTCATACGCAAAGTCTCTCAATCTCCCATCATTCACAGCTTTAATCTTCTTCTGAAATTCTTCATCATCGGTCTGAGAACTCTTAATCCTTTCTAGTAAAGATGGTTTGGCAACCATTTGAAAAAGCATTGATGTTTCACCTTCCCTGGTTATTCCCATGTCCATCTTCACTAGATCCATGAAAATTGGATCCCTTTCAATTCTCATCATGTTCAGAACTCCATGGTCTTTTCTGCTCAAAGCATCTGCCACCTTGTTTGCCTTCCCCGGGTGGTAGTGTATCGTACAATCATAATCCTTGAGTAATTCAAGCCATCTCCTTTGCCTCATGTTGAGTTCATTTTGTGAGAAAATATACTTCAAACTCTTGTGATCAGTATAAATCTCACATTTTTCACCATAGAGGTAGTGCCTCCATATCTTCAAAGCAAAGATCACAGCTGCTAACTCAAGATCATGAGTAGGATAGTTTTGTTCATGAATTTTCAACTGTCGTGATGCATAGGCAATAACTCTATCATTCTGCATAAGGACACAGCGAAGTCCTTTCTTCGATGCATCACTATAAATAACGAACCCATCATTCCCCGATGGTAGAGTCAATATAGGAGCATTGACTAATCTTCTCTTCAGTTCTTCAAAACATTCTTCACACTCTTTTGTCCAAACAAATTTAACCCCTTTACGTGTGAGCTTCGTTAATGGGTTAGCCAATCGGGCAAAATTCTGGACGAAACGTCGATAATAACCTGCCAAACCAATAAAACTACGTACCTCAGTTATATTCGTAGGTGCTGGCCATTCTTGGATTGCCTTGGTCTTAGAAGGATCAACAGAGATTCCATCTTTAGAGACAATATGGCCAAGAAAAGAAATCTCCTGAAGCCAGAATTCACACTTGTTAAACTTTCCATATAATTCATGCCTCCTCAGAGTCTTCAAGATAATGCGCAAGTGATTTTCATGATCTTTGTAGGTTTTGGAGTATACCAAGATATCATCAATAAATACCACCACAAATTCATCGAGATACTCCTTGAAAACTCTATTCATCAGATCCATGAATACAGAGGGTGCATTAGTCAATCCAAACAGCATTACAGTAAACTCGTAATGCCCGTACCTGGTTCGAAATGCTGTCTTCGGAATGTCTTCCTTCTTCACACACAACTGATGGTATCCAGATCGAAGGTCAATCTTTGAAAAGTATTGAGCTCCATGCAGTTGGTCAAATAAATCATCAATACGAGGTAGGGGATACTTGTTCTTTATCGTTATAGCATTGATCTCCCTGTAGTCGATACATAACCTCATAGATCCATCTTTCTTTTTAACAAAAAGAACAGGGGCTCCCCATGGAGAAACACTAGGGCGAATAAATCCCTTATTACTCAATTCCTCTAGTTGTTTCTTTAGTTCGACTAGCTCTACAGTGGCCATTCTATAAGGGGTCTTCGATAGAGGCCTTGATCCAGGAATTAAATCAATGGAAAACTCTACTTCTCGTTCTGGAGGATGTCCAGGTAAATCTTCCGGAAATACATCTACAAACTCTTTCACAATAGGTACATCCTCTATTTGAACATTTCTTTCCTCACCGACAGTTATTTCATTCTCTTCCTCCCCGATAATTGAATTAAGTTGAGCTACAGGGGGTGGATCTAAATAAGAATTAGGTGGTGACGATTCTGCTCTAAAAATAAGGTGCTCCTTATCATTATCATCAAGAATCGTAACCTCTTTCTTCTTACAATAAATCTTCGCATCATAGTCCAAAAGCCAGTCCATACCGAGGATTATATCAAACTCAATCATAGGTATGACGATGAAATCAGCAGATAAAGAAAATTTATGTGCTCTAATGGGGACTGATTCACAAAACTTTGTTGCAACGATACTTCCCTTAGGAGTTTTAACTGACAACTCCCTTATTAAATCAAATTGGAAATATCTAATTTTCTTAGCAAACTGGGAAGATATGAAACAATGCGATGATCCAGAATCAAATAATGCATTTGCTAAACTTGAGGAAACCATTAAATTACCTGCCACCACGTCTTTCGGAGCTTCTACCTCAGCAGTAGTGATAGCATAAGCCTGGCCTTGATCCCTTGGCCTTTTCTGAGGTAAGTTCTCCTGACGCTTAGGACATGCATTTGCATAATGCCCCATCTCCCTGCAATTGTAGCACTGAACGTTGGTAGCTTCCTTCTTCCCCTTGCAATCATGAGCTTGGTGGCCTTTTTCACCACACTTGTAACAGACTCCCATTCCCTTCAGGCAAGCACCGGGGTGTTTCTTCCCGCACTTACCACAAGATGGATATTCAACCTTTCCCTTCTTCCCCTTATTTCCATTCCCAGATTGATCAGCAGGTCTCTTCTTCTCTTGCTTTGCTTTAAGGTCATAAGACTTAGATAATTCCTTTTCGGTCTTGATAGCACATGAGACAATGTCTTCGTACGATGAAAAGGATTGTGAGACTAATGCTCGACGGAGAAATGGTTTTAACCCATCAAAGAAACGATCAATCTTACTTCTTGGGTTGCGAATATAATCACCAGCGTACCTCGCTAACCTTGTAAAGTTAGCCTCATACTTTGTGACATTCTCATCCTCCTTTTGTCTCAGACTCAGAAATTGCCTTTCCATATCTGCTCGATGGTCGCGAGGAAAGTATTTTTCTAAAAACAGGTCTTTGAACTCCCTCCATTCCATGTTTGATACTTCATCATCTTCCTTCATGTTTTGAATCAATGACCACCATTGATCAGCATCTCCAGTGAGGCGGTAAACTGCCATGGTAACTTTTTCCCTTTCACTACTCCCCAAAGCCTGAAATATTTTCTCTAGGGAAAATATCCATTGCTCAGCTACTAAGGGATTTGTACTCCCATTGAACGTTGGTGGTTGTTGTCTCATGAATCGATCTAACATTGATCCTCCACGCTGCGGATCAGGGTGCTCCATACGGGTAAGGTTATTATTCATAACCTGAGTAAGTTGTCCCAGTACGGTGATTAGCTGATCAGCACCAGTTGCATCACCAGCCCCACTATAATTATCTTGAGCAGGAGGGCAATCCCTACATGGAGTGCGTGCATTGATACGGTTTCCATTTCTTCCACTAGGCGCCATTTCTAAAAAAAATGGCATAAACTAGATCAGTTTATGCATCAAACTACATAATCCCATACTTATAAAACACTTAACATAAATTGAACTATTTATGGATATAATCCATAATCATAAAAATGTTTTCTTTGAGGAAGTATATACTCATAAACCCTTCATAATGATTTGTAAAGATAGTGAGAGTTATCCTAAGCATATCCCCCGGGAGTGTCGTAACCAAGAGTGCAGCAAGGCCCGTTGTCGTGCACCAGTTCCCGTTCGAGTCTAGCTCAAAGCGGTGTTTTCGGGTTTTACCCCTAGGTACATCTGTGCCAGAGCCGCCTCTACCTGCTCGTATCCAGACAGGGATGTATTGCTCGAAAAACTCACAAAATCTCTACAATACCAAAATTCTAGGAAGTTCTTCTATACTAATCCTCAAAGTTCATCTTAGGTCTACGTGCTCTAATCAGAGTTTATCTAAATCTAGCTTCCAAGGTTTGTACTAAACTTCCTCTGATACCAACTGTAACGCCCCGACCCCAGTTGCCCAGAGTCGGTGCATTACTTCGTAACATTGGCGTGATCACAAGATAGATCAAATCTCGAAAGACCGATTGGTTTAGTAGCCTTGGAAACACTAGATATATTCATAAGTTTTACATTACATCATAAAATGAAAAACTACTACAACAACATAATGTCTCCATAATCCACACTACTATCCCCTCATAATATCCCTGCAGGTCATTCATAATTTACTTCTTCACATCCTGGGGAAAAATAAAACATAGAAAAGGGGTGAGCTCAAATGCCCAGTAAGGATAACAATATAGCGGAAACTTTCATAAATAAGAATAAACATTTAAGGCAATGCATTACTAAAACAAAAGCCTTTTAAAATTGAACTTCAACATGGTATGGCAAAAGTAAAATGAAATAATGCCATTTACTTATTCACATGGATATTCTACTAATCGAATAATCACATGCAAAAATCAATAACCACTTTCATAATGTTGGAATGCATAATGCCAGACTATCATAACCACATAGCCAAGGCCTCGTGCCAAGGCTACAAATAAGATTTTGTCAAGGCCTTGTGCCAAGACACTAGTTTGTCTCATGAGACCTACCGATTCATCGAGGAGCTATAGCGGGCTCCACCCGTCACTTATTAAGTCCAATGCATTCCCATATGAAAAGGTTTAAACATAACATAAACATTCGTATTAAAACTAGCATACGAAATGTCAATAATTTCACAATAAACTATGAATGGTATAAAAATAGCACATCCACAGTCAAACATATCACAAAACCTTCAATACAATATAGAAGTTTTGTATCATAATAAATCAACTTCAAATAATCTTAAAATCCATCAAAGGATGTTGACATAGATGAAATCAAAATTCTTTTAAAAGAAATATCTCCTTTTATTTTGAAATCATTTAAGATCCATATAAAATAAAACATTTTCTTTGAAAATATTCTTATAAGCTTGTATGGGAAGCTTCGACGATTTTATAACGGCGGAAAATAACCGCACCCGCCGTATAAGTTAAAAAAACATTCTTACCTCAATTCTGTCGAAAAGGTTAAAAAGGACCTTGTTTTGAAAACGACGGAAAGATTCCTTTATAAACCTCTTATAAAAAGTCAAACAAGGGTATAAATGACTTTAACCCATATTCTTGTAAATAGTAAAAATGTTTTGAAATACATTTCGAAGAAACATGGATGTGGATGATAAAGAGATCCCAGTAGATTATTACGTATAATACAACCTCGGATAATGAAGAGATTGGGAAATAACCCTTACCTTGTACTTTTCCTTGGTTGTGGTAGGTTAACCTCCTGTATAATGGTGAAATAATTGTTATTAAATTATACAAGAATCATATACATTAATATGATATCATATATGATCTTTTAATATTGATTTGATAATAATATCTTAGTATTATCGTTGTTTCGGGTGTTAACTTACTTGTTTTCTTTCATATGTTTTGTTACGTAAGACATGTTTGTAAAGGATAGGTTGTATATTATTCATATCCAGAATGATATCAAGTCCTTAAACATCATTTTTAAATCATAAAATGATAATTACGCTTTAATGGTTACGATGGAGAATGAATCTCATCGCGTTCGTGGAGACGGTAGTCCGTACGTACGCACGAGCGACAATATCATTCTTTTGATATTAAAATAATATATAAATGGATGGTATATCATATATACAGAATCATTAACATGTTATATTTATTATTTACATGAGTTACACATCATTATTATACCCATCCAAATAATATTATATTGAATAACAATTACACCACGACGTGGAGACGGTAAGCCGTACGTACGCACGTATGGTGACATGTTATTCAAAGGGTGGATAGAATACTGAATATGATTGTACCATATTTATAATAACATCACAGTATATGTGAGATACTGGAGTTATTATTTCAGAATGGTAAGAACAAAGGAAGAAGAAGTGGAAGAAGAAATGAACTTAGAAAAGGGTGGTGAGATCATTACCTCTTCTTCAGGTTCTTCCTTTTGATTTGATCAAAAGGGCTTCTTAGGTTGGCTTTCTGATCAAACTAAGGCCTCTAGGTTGTATTGAGGGATGTTGGGAGAGTATTTGGGCAGAGTTTGGCCGAACCAAAAGGCTTTAGAGGTGTGAAGAAATGAGAAGGAGGAGTGCCCTTTTATAAGAGGGGTGAGGGGCACCTTTGGAAAAGCTAGAAATATTAATTTATAATAAATTCATATTCGGTTTCTAAAGGCTCCAAAGTTGACTATTCAAAGGATGAGGTGGGGATAGGTCGAAAACAACTCATCCAATAGAATTTAGATAGGTTTGGGTACTTATATTAACCTTATCTTTAAGTATTAACTCTAAGTTAATTAGTTTCACTTTTACAATGTCTCTTTGTATTTTTATATAATATGGTTAATAAACATACTATATACATCCAAGCGACCCCCAAGTGGTCCATTAATGATTAACCTATCATAATATAAGTCTCTTGGCCGAACCTTAGATTTTTAGGAATTTAATATCAATTAATAATATAATATTTGTTTTAAGAACTCTTTTATGTCAATTTTGACACTATTCAATAGTTGATTTTTGTGAAACTCATAACAGATTGATTACTTCGAACAAAGTCCATTAAATCAATCATAATATATCATATTAGCCTAGAAAATTAGTTTAATTCATTAAAAGTTTCATATTATATTTATTTGGGTATTTATAATATCAATTATTTTAATTTTTCACTATTATAGTAATTACTGCATCATCATTGTGTCATAAATAAAATAACTTATTTATTGTCTAAAAATTATAAATAAAATATCATTATGTAGGAAATCTTTTTATCTTTCTAATGAATATTTATAATCGAAAATACAACATGTATAACCCTATGTAAAAATTGTTCTTCTAAAAGATATATGCTTGTGTCATTTTTGTATTCATTTTAACTTAATTAAAATAAAGTGTCATTATCACTTACAAGTGGATCCATGGGGTCCCAAAATTGACACAAAGATGCCCATGGTCGACCATGTATCAACCAATAGGGTTAAGACACGTTTTAGGGTAATTTTGTATTATTATAATATTATTTTTTTAACCCTTATTTACCGGATTTACCCTTTAACCATGGTAAATAAAATATTTACCGCAGTAATTATTCAAAAAGTCTAAAAATAAAAGTTACCTATTTACATAATTTGGACATCCTGATTCCAAATATGGAATCCATTTTCCTAAATTCAAAACACAAAAGTGGCAGAAATTAATTTAAAATTAATTCCCGCTGTTAAAACAAAAAGCGTGTTTTTAAGAGATAATAACTATCAAAAGATTGACACTTGTTTATGTTCGGTTTAATTGTAAAATTATGTCCAATGATAAACATTAAATTGAATGGTAAAAATATATTCTAAATATACTTTAAAACCACTCAAATTCATAATTTATCACTATTAATTATTTTGATTAAAAAAGTTGTTTTTAATTAAAATTTAGAAATTTTCACTATTCATCAAAATATGAAAGTTATCCGAAATGTACCAAAATTTCACCCTAGGCTAATTTTGATATTCCGAATCCAAAAATGAAGTCCATTTTGAAATATAGAATATATATGATTTCAAAAATTAGGTATTACTATTCACAACGGCTAGTTTAATTAGTTGTGGTGTGTGTTAGAACTCGAGGTTGCGTACAACACACGCTATCACATTATTCAAAGGGAAACGTACCGTAGAAGCTTGGGGTGTTACAGCAGGTGAGAGGCGGTATCACCTAAAAAGGATAAACAATGAATATTTTATGAAAGAATTTAAAAAAAATGTAAAACAGGAAATGGGCTTTCGGGTTGGCCAAATACATAATTTGATCACCAAATTCCAAGATGATAATAAATTTTTTATGGGGCCCAAATTTCATTGGTGGTTTTAATAGTTAAATGAAGGTCATTTTGGAAGTTGAATGGGTGAAAATGGTTGGAAAACTAATGAGTTATTAATGAGACAAAATTTACTTTCAAAACTGGAAATGGGCTCTCGGGTTGGCCCAAATTTTGAAAACCCACCATTTCCTTCAAAAATGCATTGAAAACCCCCAAAACAAAGAAAGGATGTAAATTAAATGAAAAATAACTTTAAAAATATGCCATGTATGTGATAGGATGTTACAAATTTGGTCAATCTCCATCATGGGGGCCCTCCCCATATCCTTGCAATAGTAAGCGAAGGTCCGCCTCGCCTCAGCAATCAGAGGAGTGATGTTCAGCTTCACTTCACTAGCACCTAGAACAGAGGTCCTAACCATGTTCGGCTAGATTAATAAGAGGACCATCCTCATGATGATTCTACCTAAGGAAACAAGCATGGAGGTCCTACCCATGATCCCATCAGCTCCAACGAAGGTCCTACCCACTCCATTGTCTCTCGTAGAGATTCCCTCTGCACATTAGTCAGTGGAGATAGAGGTCCTCCCTGTGTTCCCTTTGATATCTTTCCAGGTTATCCTTTCACCTCAACTCACCCAGGTGGAAATACTATCCACCTCACAACCAGTACGGCCGAAGGTCCTTATCATGCTAGAAATCTACCTTGTACTTGAGAACCATCCTGGGGTTGGAGGGCGGGTTGGTGCCACCATAAAAGGAATGTTGAGAAGATCTAGACCAAGATTAAACCAGTCTGCTTCTCAGATTCTAAGGACGAATATGAATCAGTGATGGAACCCTCGCCTAGATCCTCTATGTCAAGGGTCTGGGTAGGAACAAGGTGCATTAGCCTCATACTTCCAGAATGTGAGGTCCATCAGATTCCTACCTCCCTCCACTGGTATATCCAGGAGGTTGAAAATTTGGAAAGTCAAAAGGTTACGGCCATGCAATAGTCACCATAATTTCCAGAAGCACTCTCTACCTCGACTACAGATCACATAGAGCTATTCTGGGGATCAATGGTGGATGAGAAACAGTGTGATCCATTTGCAGTATCCTTAGTCTCGGTGCCATAATCTGCAGTTGTCATCCCGTATTACCACTATGTGGTGTCTAAGTCACTCCACTCTTTGTAAGATTGATCGAGATGCAGTGGCTTGTTAGCTCTCTCACTGTATTCTCCACCAGCCAGCTAGTCATCTCAGCGGTTTGCATTAGTACTACTTCTGGTTCCCCATCCACCTACAGTTGATGAGTGGGGAAATGAAGGGCCAGACCCCGAATATGGACCAAGGAGATTATGGGATATTCTCACAGTGGACCACTTCCATGAGATGTTCTGGCTAGTTGTGGTCCGAAATTTTAGGGCACCAGAAGCACTCACCAAAGAGGAGGTTGAATTCTTTCACCAGACCCTCTGGGTGACTCATTTCCTCCTTCTTAATTGATGAGCGGCCTACCCCAAGAGTCAGACACACTTCGAAGACATCGGCGAAAAATGCCATTTGGTCGATTTGGCCACAATCTTTGTGGCCCAACGCCCTGAGTCAACAGGCCACCATAAGACCCTACAACAATGATGTGTTCATAGCTTTAAAGTTATCCACTTGATAATCAAGGATTCTTATTCCCATATGAAAATTTGTGGCAAGGGGAAGTATGTGTCCTTCCATTTTCGTTCCATCTAACTCCAGCCAAATTTGTCAAGAGACATAGAAGATATGCCATTAGGCAGGGCCATGGTAAACATGGATGCCCTATCAGAGGGAGAGAATGATCCATAACTCCTTGATGGGGACTTACCCCCATAGGGAGTTCCGCATATATTGGATCCATTGGGAAGGGTCACTCGCCAGTAGATAAATCTACTGGGTCTTCCCATGCCCACTGAGGCACTAGTCCTCTCCCAGAATCCCAAAAAGGGAAATGAACTCCTCAGTGCAGTCAAACCCTCTGAACCATCTAGCTCAGTGAAGAAGGTGGAAGATGATCCCAAAAAATCCATATTGCATCAGCAACTCACTGAACACAAGAAGATAGTCAATGAACTCTTTACTGAATGCACTATAGAGCGACAACTAGACTATAGTGATCCTCGGATGGGGAAGCAGGGGTAGGCACAACTTCTCCTTGGTGAAATTCCCCCAGGTGACCCTAAACATCTTACCCACATAGATAGGGTTGAAGCAAGATCTTATAGGAAGAGGGAGGAGTTTTTGTTTCCAAATCCTCCTAAATGACGTGACAATGCTGGGGACCTAGCTTAGGTTCTCCCATCTTCCCCACAGGTCGTTCCACGAGCTACTACATGATCCTCTGGGACTACATATCGTCTTAAACAACCCTCCAACACACTAGTGTTCAGGGATCCCCATAAAGACATGAATCCCCACCTAGATGATCCAATGGAAGCACTCCTCACCCACCTCAAAGCTTTAGATACTCGATAAGTGGAAATCATGCCTTATGGCAGGCTATATCTAGCATGGGTGAAAGATATTCCTTCACCCCTGGGTTTCAAAAATCCTACCGTTTCCCCCTTCAATGGAATAAGAGACCTCTATAGCACCTGGACCACTTTATCTCATGGTGTGGGCCTATATTGGGAACTCCAATGCTGCAGGAGGCCGGTAAACTCTGTTGTTTCGTACTAACATTGGAGGGGCTGACGTTCGCCTGGTATAGCCTTATCCCCATCAGATCAGTAGCCAACTGGGAAGACCTCTGTAGTCAATTCCTCTATTAGTATAGTTCCACCACTCGTAAGACGACTATCGCAGACCACTTCAAGTTCAAGCAGATACCTGATGAGCATGTTGCACACTTTTTCGCCCGACCAAAAGGGCTCACATACTCCCTTGACATGTTGCTAACTCAGGAGAAACTACAGATGATGTGAATAAGGAATTTCAAGATAGAACTGGTCCCCACATTGATCACCCAGAACTACCTTGGGTGTTCAGATACTTAATTGATAAGGCCCAGCCCCTAGAGGAATCCTTATAACAGTATATGCAGGCACGTCTGTTGCCTCCTACAATCCCCTCGAGAAGGTCTATCAAGGATGAGCCCACCATAGTGTCTCAAATAGAGTCCCCCAATAAACTAGATTTGTTACCAGTGGATCCCACTTCGCAGCCTCGCAGAGGCCCTCCACCTCAGGCACAACCTCCATCCTAGCAGCACCCACCGCATAATCGGCAGGTGTCCCTGTGCAATTTGCTGCCACCACCTAGGTGAGATAACCAGGCTCCACCTCCTTGACATGCCCATCCAGCCCTGCATTAGGGTCAGGCTCCAAGGGCCCCCTTTCTGAATAGGGGGAACCAAACCTACTACCTCAATGATTCACAAGTCCCTAGTTATTTTCGAAGTTCCCCAGAGAAGGGGATTGTACGTCTTCTTGAGTGCAGGAGGCCAGAAGAGGCGAATCTCACTGATCACCCTAATTACTTCCCCGGTCACCAGATCCTGGGGAAGACCCTCAAATAGTGCTATCCGTTTAAATATTGTCTTTAAGACCAGAATCATAATAACATAGTCTTGTTTGGATCTGCTCTAGCACAGGTGGCATGTGTCTTCATGAGCCCAGACAATAGCAGTGATAGTGAAGGCGATTGGCCTCAGGTTTCAAACCATGGGTCCCAGAATTATGATGATTGGATTTCTTGTAAAGTATTCCCCCATGCCCATGGTGTTATCCATGCTCACCTGAATTGGCCACAGCCTTCAATAGCTGCATATACTACTTCTGCATCATCATCTCAGTAGTCCCCTTCTCAGATGAGAAGGCATCATCGACATAAGGGAAAGAAAAGTCCCCCGCTAATGCCATAGTCATCCTGTACTCTCAGTGACTTCATGCCACCAGAGATGGTGATCCCTCCTAGAATCCATCTAGTAGTGGACGACTCTTTGATGGATGTTCAAGGGTACTCCTTAGTTAATACTTTGGAGTTGGTAAATCCCTACATAATTCCTGACGATAAGGAGCACCAGGAAGATCCTCCCAACGTCCCCAGCTGTCCTAAACGTCGATGGAGCCACAGAAATATGGGTCATTGGAGTGCCTCAATCAGTACTTTCAGACAGGTTGTGCTCATGACTGAAACTAGGCAGCAGTCAAAGCACGGAGCTTAGCATACACATCCTTCTCATCTGTTGACATAAGGGCCTCCTTTGACTATATTTGTGTTGTAGGATATGTAAGATCCACCTATACTACATCGTTATCAGACACGATTTGATATGGACCCGTCTCATTCATCGGGCCCTTATCCAGAAGTCATTCCATTGTATTTAACTAGTGAGCAGCAGTATATTCCTAGCACTAGTCAGCTGATGGTCCAGTCGGTAGGGCCCACCATACCTCCTGTCCTAGAGAGACCTTCTGTAAGTAGATATTCCCTCCTGGCATGGAAATATGATGTCCTCAAACATCTTGATAGAATTCTAGAAAATCTCTTTATCCTTGAGTCCCTTCACCTTTCATCGGATATGCGTGAATTCCTTTCAGAGGATTTATGAATCCCTCTCCAGTTTGAGATAGATGTAGCAGCTACAGAAGCCATCCATGCCAAGGTAGTCGTGCATAAGGAATGCTAGGTCATCATCTCATTCTCCTGAGAAGATAAAGTCTCTCCCATAAAGGGGAACATTCCACCACTTCACATCACTATTTAGTTCAATGGTGTGGAGGTTCATCGCTATCTTGTAGACATGAGCTCTAGAATCAACCTAATCCAAACTTGGACACTACAATTGATAGGGTTGTCTGAGGATGATCTGAGTCCATACGACCTAAGAATCCAAGGTTATGACAGGATGAAATATACCATGGTTGGCATGATCCGTTTGAAGACCTAGTTCGGTGGCCTTGTTTCGAGCACCGAGTTTAGGGTTGTCTCCCAGGACACTTCCTACAATGCATTGTTGGGAAGGCCATGGCTTCACCTGCATGTGTTGGTTCCTTCATCATATCAAAAGTTCCATATGTACTCCCTTAATGGATGAGTGGATGTTCCTCAAGGTGAAACATCCCCATTTTCCTCTTGTGAAGACCGCAATCTAGATTCCGACTATTACAAGAGAATAGAAAACTAGATTCATGCTAATGAGGTTGAGCATGCCACGACCACAACCGGCTCATGGACAGAACTAGATGATGCCTACATCTTTCTAATCCATCGATTGGAGGCTACAACTCTAGTCATTGGACAATGATTCATTGTTTCTGGAATGAGGGGGGAACGTATTCCCAATTCTAAGTGACGTAAGATTAACTCATACTTCTACACAATCCAGGACTAGGTGATCCCAGAGCCTCTAACTCCTATAAGGTATCAGGATGTCCACCACAGGGCAATGACAATATGTCATACTAGCTTGTTTCGCCAGGAAAGAATTAACCGGATCAAGCTAATGCACCACTATTGTTTCTATATAATCAAGCGTGGCCCCTTGGGATGAAGACCAGATGGGAAAAGATCAACAATCATCATCGCTACGGTTGCAGCATCACATGAGTTCCCCGATGCAGTGTTGACTACCGCTCAGGCTGGTAGCAGACACCCATAACAAGCTGCCGAATCAGAGGAAACTCCTCCCACGAGGGATCCACCCTTCATAAGTGAAGAAGAGGATTTAGAGGATACTCCCATTTATTTTTAGGAGGTAGTCTCTTCCACGATAGATGAATTGGTGCAGGTGAACCTGGGTAGCGAGGCAGGCCCGAAATCGACACCGATCAGTGCCCCTAGGACCCTTGAGGAGCAACAAAAGTACATAAACTTTATTAAACATCACCATGATGTATTCACCTAGAGTTATGATGAGATTCCAGGACTATAACCTCAGGTAGTCATCCACCGCCTCGATCTCTTGGAAAATCATCGTGGGTTCATGAAACCTCCCAGAAAGATGAACCCTTCCCATGATGTCATGATTGATGCAGAAATTGATAAGATTGTCAAGACCATTTTAGTTAAGGAGGTATGGTACCCCAAGTGTATTTCCAATATTGTTCTAGTCAGGAATAATAATGGACAAATCAGAGTCTACATTGACTTTCGGGATCTTAACTATCACCGTCGAAAAGATGATTTTCACCTAACTGTGATGAAATTGTTGATCAATTCTGGAGCTGGGTTCTAAAACCTCTCTTTCATGGATGGTTACATCAGGTATAACCAGATCTGAATGGCCACTAAGGATGAGGATTCTACAGCCTTCAGAGAACCACACAGTACTTCTTGTTTCCAATTCATGCCCTTTGGTTTAAATAATGTGGGTGCTACCTATTAGCAGGATATGTGTCGCATATTTAAGCTGATCCTTAGAATGTTTGTGGAATGTTACGTGGATGATATGGTAGTCAAATCTCACAAGCATCGGGACCATCTCGTAGGCCTTGATAAAGTGTTTGGCTTCCTTCGTTCTCGTCACCTAAAAATGAACCCATTAAATTGTGCCCTTTGTGTCACCTCTAAAAAGTTCCTTGGCTTCATTGTCAGATATAGAGGCATTGAGATCGACCTAGAGAAGATTAAGCCCATTAGACAGTTGTCTCCTCTAAGAAAAATTCAGGAGCTTCAAGGTTTCCATGGTCACATAGCCTACATATGCCAATTCATCATGAATTTGGACGACAAGTGTAAGACCTTTTCTCAGATCATGACGAAAGGCACCATCTATGAGTGGGAAAAAGAGTTTCTGACTTCTTTTGAGAAAATCAAGCAGTATCTGCTCCAACCTCTGAACTTAATTCCACCCATCTCCCAAAATCCACCGGTCCTTTATGTGACTACCCTGGAGCGATCTCTTGGAGCCTTTCTAACCCAGAAGTACAATGAGAGAATGAAGAATAGCCTCTACTACCTTAGCCATATGCTCCTTGATACGGAGACCAGATACTACCCTATCGAGAAAAGCAGTTGTGAACTGGTATTCACAATACAGAAATTGCCACATTACGTATAGTACCACAGGGTACAACTAGTGTCCTAAGTATATCCACTAAATTACACCTTGAACCACCCCATGTTGATAGGCCATCTGGCTCGGTGGGTAGTGATTCTCCAACAGTTCAACATTAGGTTTGTCCACCATAAGGCTATAAAAGGGAAAGCATCGACATACATCTTTGCTTCTCATCTGGCCCCCATGGACCAGTCTTCAGACCTTTATTTTCTTGATGAGGAAAACCTCTCGGTAGACCGAGCCATCATGTGTTGAAAAATGCACTTCGATGGTGCTTCCCAAAGCCCCACCGAGAGAAGGCTCAATGACCCCAGACTTAATAGAGCAGGTCTAGTTATTGTCTCCATTACCCTAGCACAAGCCATTCTATCATATTCATTCAAGTTGTTAGAAGGTTTCCCCAACAATGAGGTGGAGTATCAAGCTCTCATTTCTGGCCTCGAGCTGGCCCTCGAGAATAATGTTCCCCATTTTCATGTGAAAAGGGAATACAAACTAATCATCAAGAATATCAACGGTGACAATGTATTCAGAAAGACAAAGATCATACAATTGTTGGAATGCAATCTATAGCTAATGGCCTCGTTTCCATCTCGGCCAGAAGTCACTCATGTCCCTCAATCATTGAACGTTCAAGATAATTCCATAGACAGCCTAGCCACATCACTTTTAAAGCCCGAACACATGATCTAATCATCCACGTGGCATATTGGAGAGTAATTTCTCTCGTTACTCTAGATGATGAGGACAACCCATAGGTAAGACACCTTAATGCAGACGCCTCCACGTCAGGACCCCTAGGTCCCCCAGATGTAGTGATTGATGTGACTCCTAACTGGAGAACCTCTTTTGTTGAGTACCTCCAAAATGGTAATCTCCAAGCAGATCGTACCGAGTGCAAGAGAATCCAACACCGCGCTTTATAGTTTACCCTATAGGACGGTCTCGACCGTGAGAAGATTCTATAGAAGTGTGGGTTTGATGGGGTTCTCCTTCATTGCATTCAAGGAGTCGAGATTTCCCATGTCATTCCGGAGGTTCATTCCAGTTCCTGCAGGGCTCATCAGACCAAGCTGAAACTATCTCACCAGATTCTGAGACTAGGGAACATTGGGCCATCTGTGATCCATGATTTCATCAAGTTTTCCAAAATGTTTCATTCATGGAAAATTCAGGATATCTTTATGAATCGACCACTAGAGCCTCTCCACTCCACCAAGTACTCTTGGCCATTTGCGGTGTGGGGACTCGATGTCATGGGATCATATCCACCAGCTATAACTCACCTGTTCAGGTTCATCCTGACGGCTATATATTTCTTCTCCATGTAGAAAGGGGAAATTCCACTCAAAGAGGTCAAGGATCATTACATCATTGAATTTGTGAGCTCCAACATCATCTACTAATTTGGATTCCCTCATGCCATCCTCACCGATAACAGCACGAACTTCTTGAAATTTGAGCTGAAGAAGATGTATGCTAAGTACAACATATGTTCTAACCATACCTCCCACTATCATGCGCAATCTAATTGATAGACAAAGACATTTTCCAAAACCCTTCATAACATTCTACGGAAATTTTTTTGTCAGAACAAGATGCTTTGGTCGGGAAATCTCCCAAATTCCCTTTGGACTTATTGGACGATGACCCGTAATTCCACCCAGGTGACCCCAAATTCCCTTGTGTATGGAATGGAGGTCCTCCATCCCATCGAAATTAAGTTTCCGTCATTGCGCACATATGTCTATGATTATCAAGAATCACATAAAGTAGCTGAAATCTGTCTAGCTGAGTTGGATGCTCTCTATGAGAATAGGCTTTTTTCCATACATAATCTGGAAAGGCATCAAAATAAGATAGATAGAGCTTTCAATAAGAATTTTGCCTTCACTCCTTCCTACAAGGAGACTTGGTGTTGGCCCTAAGAACACTAATGATACTAGGTAGAAATCCACCAAAGATGGATCCCAAATGGGAAGGGCGTTACATCATTCACAAGGTTTACTCTAATGGTGTATAATCCCTCGTTACCATGATGATGAGCATAAAAATCCTCCCATTAATTCCATGTTCTTCAAGCAATACTTTTCCTCAGTCACAAGATCCCACATGACCTTAAACTGTATGATCCTACATAACCCCAAACTTCATTTTGGTCTCGCATGACCGTAAACTGTATGGTCCTGCACAACCCCAAATTGTATTGTAGTCCTGCATGACCTTAAATTGTACGGTCATGCACGACCCCAAATTGAATTTTGGTCCTGTAAGACCTTAAATTGTACGGTCTTACATGACCTAAAACTGCATTATGTTCCCACATGACCTTAAACTGTCTGGTCCTGCATGACCCCATACTACATTCTAGTCCTACATGACCTTAAACTATTGGGCCCAACATGACCACAAATTGTCATGTCTTACATGACCTTAAACTGTAAAATGTTTTACATGATGTTAAACTGTTTTTTATTCCATATGACGCTAAACTATATGTCGTCATGCATGATGCTAAATGGTATGTTTTCCTCTGTGACATTAAACTGTGTGTCACCCTGCGATATGTTAGACTACAAGATCATTGTATGGCTTGATTCCCATCCTCATGGGATACATAAGAACTCTCGAATGCCACGTCTTGAGTCCAGCCCCAGTTTCCTCTTTGACTATCCCCACTTGGTATAGTTCTCTTGGATGATCCCACATGGTGTCATATAGGCTTATTTGTCCCAACTTATACTAGGATTGCGATTATTGCACCATGTTACCTCCCTCTTTCTTCTCTCCTCCCATTTCCTCACTGCACGATGATAAACCACATAGCCTTTAGAACTATGTATGGCTTGATTCCCATCCTCATGGGATACGTAGGACTACCCAGAAATTTTTTCCATAGGCCTAACCTCAATCTTTAGTTCCTCCAATTGGGTCGAAGCACATGTTGTGGTACATGATTTTCCCCTCATCCACATCGATTTCATCATGATTGTAACATGTATCCCTCCTCCATGAGGATCCCCACCTCTTCTACTGTCCAGCTTGACTTCAAGTCGCACATGAACATTTATGATTCACCCACTCCATCATCCGATTTTTCATTATTTTTCACATCCAAAGGGACCTCAAAATGTAATGGATGTCTGGACCAAGGGCTCTCCTTCCATTACGGGCCAACATCCTTGAGGGATTCAAACAAAAAATTGATACAAGTCTCGCATTGTGAATATAGTCAACAGTTCTTGCTCATTTTTTGTTCCCATTTCAGGTTACCATGGTGTGGATGTTGTGTTTCGAATTTGGTCAACCACTATCCTTTTTCATTTTTATCACCCCCATATGTCCCAAAAGTGGAGTGTAGTGGCTCATTCTGCCCCACTGTCACTTCAAGATTCATCCTACCTCAGGCAGGAGTGTTATTCCAGCTGTCAGGCCCTTATTTGATGGGAACTGCCTCATCATACTCCTTGTTTCCCACTCTGATCATTGATTATGTGGGATTACACTCTGAGGTAAGGTAATACCCACATGAGAGGTCATTTGTCTATATTTGGTCGTGACTCCATGACTCAGGTACCTCGACCTTTTATCCCCTAGCCCGATTTCTCATTTAGGAGTGTGCAGTTTGGTATGGACTCACGACCTTATTCACATAGGGATATTTTCAAATGCCACACATTCCCCTTTTGATACATCCCTCTATTTTTCATCCCTTTCATGAGAACATGCCCCTCCATGCTTCACGAGCCACATCATTTGGGTTTCCATCATCTTCTATACCTGAAAGGAACCCCCGAATGGAAAGGATGCTCAGCCCAAGGGCTCTCCTACCATTACTAGATAACTCCCTTGGGCATTTTGAATGAAAATTGATACAATTACTGTGTGGTTAATATGGTCGATGGTCGATTCTCAATTACTTTCCCCCAAACTCCAGTCACATAGGGGCAGATACTGTGTTGCGAACCTAGTCAACAGCTTCCTCTATCATTGTTGCCGCTTTTTGGTATTCCATAGGAACGATGATTTTCCCCCTCCACTCATCTGTCCCATTTATATTACATTAAACTAGGGGTCTACGGTCTGAGATCTATGGCCTTAAAATAAGATCACCATATTCCTCACTACAAGATGGTAAACTGCAAGATGGCTGTGACATTCTATCTATGGCCCAGCCTTAGGTCCCTCATCCTTCTAAGGCCCCTAACCCAAGTTCTCACATAGGATTGTATGGTGTGGTATGGTATTATGTCCTCTTTCATGTCAGGTTACTCGTTGTGCCATAAAAGTCCCTCGTTGGGTATCTTTCCTTTATTTTTGTCCTTGGGGCATGACGATAAACTACACAACATCCTAATATAAACTATGTATGGATTGATTCCCATCCTTATGGGATACGTAGAACCACCCGAATTTCTAAACTTTGGTTCCTTCCCTATATCTTAGAAACCTCCCTATTATCTTGGCTCCTTGGCCTACATTCATCTAGGAGAGGGGTATATAGTGTGGTATGGACTCACGTCCTTATTCACGTCAGGTTTATAACAACCACACCACATACCTCTCTCTCCAGAGTGCCCTTTGCTCTCTTTCCCTACATTTATCTTTTTGAGTCATCTACTCTTAAGTTCGGTCCCTCCGCCCTCTTTAGCGATTTGAAAATGTGCCTAGGAGTACTCTGTTTTAGATCCTGGAGTGTTAGATTCTACCTGGACAAGCTTTCATACATTTTTCAGGATTCGTGATACCCTTCATTTGGGCTTGCATTATATTTCACATCTGAAGGGAACCCCAAATGGCATTGATGCTCAGCCCAAGGGATTTCCTACCATTACAGGCCAACATCCTTTAGGATTTCGAACAAAAAATTAATACTAGTCCCGCGTTGTGAATACGGTCATCGGTTGATGCTCATTTGTTGTTCCCATTTCAGGTCACATGATATAGTAGAAGTGTTTCAAATAAGGTCAACATTCATCCTCCATCATCATGCCAACCCCCATCATGCCATAAATGTCAGTTACATGATTCAAATCATTTTCCACCCCACTATGTCCAAGTGGAATTTTGGCACTCTTGGTACTATCCCTCAGTGCACATTTTCACATTATGAGGACAAAGACATGGTGATGCATCATTCAGGGATCCACACCGACTCCCCCTTTACACGTATCCCATGTGATGCAAAGACTACATTGGCCCTGTTTCCCGCACCAAGTTTAACTCACTTGGTATTAGGGATTGGATCGAGGTATGTGCCTACTTAGAATAGTTATACTTCTCCATGGTCCGAGCTCTATGACCTTAAACTAACATCTCTATATACATCCCCTCTTCAGAACTACATATTTATTGATTCACATCTTTATGGGATATGTAGGGATGCCCAGACATCTTATATTTGGGTCTATCTCGAGTTTCACTAATTTACCACTTCTGTTATTTCTTTATGCCCCAAATCTTATAGGACCGTGTGGTGTGGTGTCTGTGGGCTTATGCATTCATTCATGTCCAGTTTATAATAGTCACACCGCGTACTCCCTTTCATGGAGCTAGTCCCTCCTACCTCTTATACCACATGACATTAAACTGTATGATGTCCTGCATGACATTAAACTGTATGTTTTCCTACATGATGTTAAACTATGACTTCTATAACTACTTATGGATTGATTCCCATCCATATGGGATACATATGAATGCCTAGACATCTCATCTTTCGGTCCAGCTCAACTGAGAGCTAGTATCTCTTGCCCCATATTCCCTAACTTTTTTTGTCCCCTTGGCCTGAGGTTTCTTTCTTGTAATCATGTGCGGTGTGATTTGGGCCTCATCCTTATTCACCTAGGGTATGATTTATCATGCCATTCACATTCCATCTTGAACCTTACCACTCCGATATATATCTGGGCAATATGACTCTAAATTATTCTTCTTAGTCCCACATGACTTTAATTGTTATGTCTGTACTGCAAAACACTAAATTTCATGGTTGGTACCATCGCATGACCCTAAAATGTGACATTATTGCCCTAGCCACATGACAAAAAACGACACTACATTGCGGTGTCCTCACTCGAGTTGAAATCATGTTTGGTATTGATCACCCACCATACCATTTTTCAATACCTGCATGTGGCTTGATTCTTGTGGGGATGCCTGGAATTTCTATCCTAGGTCCGTCTCTTCACAAAAAAATACATTCATCCAAAAGGACAAACATGATCTATCAAATCCCTCTTCTTTTAGTGGAAAGTCCAGACCTACACGACCTTATTATCTACAATGATGGTTTCTTACCATGCCACCCTTATAACTGCATTAGGAATTATTCCCATCCTTATGGGGTACGTAGTAATGCTCGGGCACTTTTCCTCAGGCCCGGCCTAACATTCACTTTCAGCCCCCTGACCTAGAAATTTACTAGGGAGCACATTGTGGTGACACAGAATCCTACTCTCCTCACTCACGTCGGGTTGAGAAATTATTTCACCACGTGTCTCCCTTCCTCAATTCCACCATGGTCCAAGCTCTATGACCATAAACTAAGACCACTCCACGTCCTTCCCGCAAGATGTTAAAATTCAAGACTTCTTTTTTAACTACGTACGGCTTGATTCCCATCCTCATGGGATGTGTAGGAACGCCCAGTCATATTGCCTCCGGGTCCAACCCCATGAATCTAAAATATTTTCCCCTCTCTTTCGGCCCCTAGTCTTGAACCCTTTTGGGAGCATGTTTTGTGGTGAGAACCTCATGGGTTTCCGTCCATGTCGGGTTTTTCAATAGCCACACAATGTTCCACCCATGTTATTTTGCAATACACCGACTCATCTAGACCAGAGTTGGTGAATTACGTGATATGTTGGCATGTTTATAAAGAACTAAAATCCCGAAGGAACGATCAGTTTAGTAGTATTGATAAAATAGATACATAAATGTAACTCAAAATACATTGGAAAATGTTACAAAATACAATACATAATAAAAAACTAAAAAATGAATCCACTGGAAATCAATAAATGATCTTTTCATCATCACCTGTTGAGGGTAAAAAATGAAAGGGGTGAGCTCAAATTCTTATTAAGGGTTAAAAATGGTTGAATCACGAATCAATAATAACTGAATTGTAAATAATTTGTCATAATCGACATGGAATGGTGAATAAAGAAAAACATACGCCATTAATAAACTGAGAGTAAAACTACATCCAAAGATTTTTTCATAGTGAAAGCCTCATGGATAAGAATAACTGATAATAAATAAATAGAATTCTTATTAAATGGATGTCATGTATCTAGCACATGATACCATAGTACCATTAAAATAGTTTAGTTCTGTGGGTAGAAACCCGTCTAATTTTGGAAACAAACTTGAAGGGATTTTCACCAACTGATTTGTCTCATGAGACCTAAAAATACATCGAGGGGTTGTAGCGGGCCCCACTCACTGCTACATGTCAAAAGAATTATTTTTCTATAGATTCAACATAAGATCAATTTGCCTTTAAATTATCCATATATAATAGAGGATACAGATTCATCAATATTTCCACAGTCAAAACAACATTCAAAATAAATATCGTATGTAAAATGATATACGACTTAGAAAATAATCATATCCATGATATGAGAATATGGAAATTAAAATGGAATATAATTTAAATTTGGAAATTATAGAAAATTTTTAGTATGTAGACCACATAATAAAGAGTAGGTTCACAATACTAAGCATGTCACAATGAAGTGAAAATTGAGACACCGCTCGTTACCAGGTTGTAATCAATTGAGTCGTATGAAAAAAGTTAATAACCCCAAAATGGATCATATAATTCCATGAATATAAAAATAATCCTGATAATATATATCAAATGGAAGTACACCTATACCACATATAATAAATAAGAGTCAAACAATGGAAATATCACAGAATTGAAAGTGATATTGGATAACCACATACAAACATTTTGGCATGGTAACAGGTGTTCTTGTGTGGGATTAATGAGAGGTAACGGGGTATCCCAATATTTTTATATCATAAGGAAAGTATGGGGGATTTTTTAAAACATACCCCATCATTAGGAATTAAAAATAAAAGGACACAAAATAGTGGAAATTCTTGAACAAAAGTTAGAGAGAGGATCCCTAACCTTATGATTGAAGGTGTTCTTGATTGTTCTTAAAGACTTGAATAATCAAATTTAGCTTCATTAATTAATAATTCCAGAACCTCACGAACATTTAGTTGATATTTTATAACCTTATTAGGTTCATAATTGGTCTTTTTTATGGGTTTAAGAGATTCAATTTTATTGTTTTGGTATCATTTTCTTCATTGGTTTTCATGATCCATTTACTTCTATTCATGAATTGATGTTTGTTTGATATGTGTTTAAACTTACAGAATTGTTAATATAAATTATTAATTACATTAAACAGATATAAATGATCTTTTAATGATTCTAGTTATGTACCATGAGGATGACTCATTCGATGAGTTAAAAATAAATGCTTGGGTTTTTCTTGGCGGTTTTGTGCACAATAAACTTGTTTGGTATTATTATTCCATATTATGAATTTGTATGGATTAAAGAACATTAAACAAGATAAAATAAATATATTATGATATTTTTCAACCATTGAAAAGGTTTCATGATCACTATTGAAGATATTAATGAAATTGAAAACCCGTCTTCCTTAAGTTTGAAAAATTAACACATCTCGGATGGTGATTGCATTTATTATCTAAAAGTAAGGAAAAGAAAACATAGATTATGATGAAATATTACAATAGAAAAATTAAAATTAATTACATGTATGTTAATTTAATTTTCATGGAATCTGGATGAGGGTAGGTTAGAATAGAGAACAAAATAATTGAAATTTGTAAAAGAAATTGAAAGAAAAGAGAAGAGAGGTTCAGTTCTTGGGTACTCCCCCTTGAGAATCTTCATAAGGCCTTTTTTGGAACTTTAGTGAGACCATTAGGTATTGGAAGAGGGGAGAGGGATTGGGGAGGGATTTGAGAGGAATATTGTAAAGGCACAAGACTTGAGAGGAGTGAAGAGAAGGAGTGAGAGGGGTTTTATAATGGAGGAGGGGAGGGTTTTCATAATTTTTTAATCATTAGTTTATTATTTATTCAGAAGACAAGAAATTTTAAGTATTCCATGACCAAGAATAGTAATAAATACATGTGAATTAGAACCAATTGGGCTTACATTAGAAGATCATTATCAATGACTCAATAAATCCCTTATTTCGTATTTATCGCAAATTATCACATTTTACTATTCATAAAAATTCAAGTATTTCAGAAAAATCCCAAAAATTTAACCTAACCATTTTTCAACATGTAGAATCCAAAACTTATTTCCATTTTTCAAAAATAATTTTTGAAATATTATTATTTTAATATTTTATTAAAATGATTATTTAATCAAAAAATATAAACACTTAAATTATTCATCTTCTTTTTTAAGGTGCCTAAATTTTTTTATATATTCATGGGTGTGAATACCATTCATAAGATTCATATTACTATTCAAAAGGGTAGTTTACTATTCATAAGGGTAGGTTACTATTCATAAGGGTATGTTACTATTTACCAAAAATTAAGTTGATTCTATCATACTCTAAATATCATCCTCAACACAACCGTGTATGTCAGATTTTCGAAATTCAAAACACAGAAGTGGAAAATTTATGTTCAATTGATAAGATATGACTATCTCCTAAATAACCAAGTGTTGTTTCAAATAAACTCAGTTCTTTATGAAATATAGGCAATGACTCGAATGTATTTAAGAGAAATATACCACAAAATGTGTGGGGTGCTACATTATTCCCTCCATCAAAAATTTTATCCTTGAAATTTTTCATTTATAAATCCCACCAAAAATATGTGGGTGGTTCTTCTTCATAGAATCCCCAGGTTCCCATGTTGCTTCCTCCATATTATGGTTTTTCTTATGAACCTTTACTAGACGAGTCATCTGATTTCTCAATACCTGATCCCTTGTGCCAAGGATACCAATAGGCTCGTCATAGTATGACAAATCAGTTTCTAGTTATATTACTTTATAGGCGAGTACATTAATTGGGTCTAGAATGTATTTATTTAACAATGAAACATGGAACACATCATGAACTTTGGAGAGACTTGGAGGCAATGCTAAATAGTAAGCTACAGCTCCGATTCTTACCAGAATTTCAAATGGTCTGATGTACCTGGGGCTCAGTTTCCCTTTCTTACCGAACCTTAAGACACCATTTGTAGAGACCCAAAGCTTTATGTACATGGACATTACATTACATTTTCGGAATACTTAATACATAACGAAAACAGAAACACAAGGACCGTAATAGTTTAGTTTCTTTGGAAACTCAGAAAATAATCTTCTAATCGTGGTGAAAGATCTTCAACATCTCCCGTAAAGATCTTCCCCTTCTGTTTTCTTACCCAAAACCTTTCTTTAAATCCTGGGGAAAATAAAAAATGTAAAGGGTGAGCTCAAATGCTTAGTAAGGGTGAGCATAGAGAACATAAAACAATCCATAATCATTTGAATGAAAATACTTGAACATAAAATCTAAACATCAAAATCTTGAGGAAAGACATAAATCATGGAAGTACGTAAGGAATATATCATAAAGGAACATCAATCATGATAAAATAGAATGATAATAAAACATGCAATTGTGGAAAACCATTAAGCACATGATATGATTTCCATAGTAGCCAAGGAATTTCTTCCAAGACCATCTTAGTGGACAAAGTCCCTTTCTGAATCGAGTTCACTCCTCGTTCAAGTCTTGTATCACTGAACCAGATTAACTTACCGTTCCAGACATGTCTATCTCATGAGATATAAATCCTTACCCAATGAATTGGAGGGAGATATAGGTCCCACCCATCTCATAATGAAATAATTCTTTCGTGTGCCACAACATAAACATAAATCATTCATTATAACCTAAAGAATAAAACGGGTTTCATAAACATCATCCCATCATAAAATATTCCATATAAAACAAATGGGTATCATTTCATCATAAGATAATTGAGACCATGTAAATAATATAGACATTATACTTGAAACATACACATATGAGATAATGTCATCTTAGATGAAAAATGGTTTTGATAAAAGACTTGAAATGAATTCTTGAGGAAAATATCCTTTCTTCTTCAAAATCATTTTCTTTTCAGAAAATGCCATGAAATTTTAAAAAGAATGTATTTTTTTTAAAATAGTCATAAAATATTGTATAGTATTATTCATGAAAATGAGGCGTTATGAAGCCATAAAAATTTGTTCATGCCGTATAATTTAAAAATAACATTCTTCTCATACTTTAGTCAGAAATGTCAAAAAGTTCCTCGGGTGGTAAAAAAAGTAAGATTACTTTCATAACATGTGGTAAATTTCAAAAATGGGTATAAAGGACATTAAAAATACATGAAAACATTTTTAGAAAACATGGGCATGGATGATAACAATAACCCTAGTAAATACTTATGAATAAAAATCTCGGATAAGAACGAGATTGGAATAGTTATCCCCTACCTTATGTCTGATATGCTTCGTATGTATCTGAAACTCCTGTATAATGAATTAAATAATGTCATTAACTTATTACAGAATCATATTCATTGTTATTATATCATATATGGTTTACTTATGACTTTATATTACCCGTTCGTTTGTAAATTCAATGTAAAAGGAGCGATTTGGGTAAAATTGTTTCATTTATTGTACATGTTTCGACTTGTTGTTCTTGATATTATTACTTATATCCTAATTTAATTAATTACAGAATTTAAAACATGATTTTTATATAAGACATATTCATCATATACATATATATATTATAGATCAATAAATTGAATGAAATACACCATTCAAGGAGATGGTAGGCCGTACGTACGCATGAACGTTGTTTTTGTTTCCTTATTGAATTGAATGGAATTAAGTAGATGAAGTACATATATATAAATACATAAATCCAGTATCATTATTATGTCATATATTTCATTATTATTCATTATATATACTTTATAATCATTCATGAATGGTTAACATGAAGAATGAATCTCATCGCGCCGTGGAGACGGTAGTCCGTACGTAGGCACGATCGATGATATCATTACCATGATCGTTTAATTGTATTTAATTGTATGTATAATATTTCAGAATCAATATAACTTTAAAATAATCATATATAGTTATTTATTTACACCATTATACCCATCCAAGTAAGGTGGTGGCCGAAAATAGATTACACCACGGCGTGGAGACGGTATTCCGTACGTACGCACGCGTGGTGATTTCGTTTTCCGTAGGATGGATAGAAGGTGAAATAAGGTTTTTTTCATATTTATAATAAAATATCAGTATATAAGTAATACTTATTTTATTTCTTTATAATGATACAACTAAAGAAGAAGTAGTATAAGAAGAAAGAATCTTGAGAGAATCGGAAGAAGTAATTACCTCTTCTTCAACGCACCTCCTTTAAGCCTTCTCTTAAGGAAGTTTAGTTGGTATTTTGAGAATAAAAGAACCTCCATAATGTTTATAGGGAAGTGGATAATAGAAATGGTCATGGTTTCACTGATATTCAAGGCTGAAAAGGGTTTTAAGAGAAGAGGGAAGGGGTGCCCTTTTTATAAGGGAGGAGAGGGGCACCTTTGGAAAAACGTAAAATATTATTTTATAATAAAGTCATATTCGGTTCTTAATAGCTCCAAATTGATTTATTTCGAAGCTGAGGTGGGTATGGGTCGATATACGCTCAAACAATAGGTTTTAGACAAGTTTAGGTTACTATTTTATCCTTATCATTTAGATTTAACTCTAACTTAAATAATTTAACTTTTACCGTGTCTTTTTGTTTTCTTACACTATATGGTTAATAAACTTACTATAACAAGACAAAAGAACCCCAAGTGGTTAATAATTAATATATATATCCTTATATAAGTCATTTGTCTGATCCTTAGATTTTTAGGAATAAAATAACAATTAATAATATAATATTTTTTTTAAAAACTATTTTGTGTCAATTTTGTCAATATTTGGTTTTTGATTTTTGTGAGAATCATAAAAACATGGTTAGTTAGAAAAAACTTAATTAAATCAATATTAACATGTCATATTAACCTATAAAATTATTTTAAATCATAAAAAGTCTAAAATTACATTTATTTGGGTATTTATAACATTAATTATGTTAATATATCATTAATAAGGTAATTACTACATCATCATTGTGTCATAAATAAATTAAATTATTAAATGTCTAAAAGTTATAAATAAAATACCATTATGTATGAAATCTTTTTATCTTTATAATAAATATTTATAGTCGAATATATCTTATTTATAACCCTATACTAAAAATGTTTTACTTAATAAACTTTGATTTTAACTATTTTAACTCTTCTTTAAATAAAATAACATTAAATGTCCTAATCTAATCCAAGTGGACCTAAATAGTCATATTTTATTCCAAAGGTTTTTTTTGGTCTAAGTAAACTTATCCAATATAATTAGGACATGTGTTAGGGTAATAATAACACCATTTTTACCTTTAATTACCCTATTTACTTTTAACTGTGGTAAATAAAAGTAAAAAGTTACTATTTACCAAAAATTATTTTTATCTAATTGAACCACATTTTACTCCTTGATAGTAACCGTGTCTCTCGGATTTTAGAAATTCCACTCACAGAAGCGGTAAAATTATGTTTTATGTAAATTTTTAAATTCTCCTATGAGGTGGGTAAAAGACGGTGAAAAGATCAATAAAACTTTTATATATCTAGAATTATTATAAAATGACTCCATTTAATTACATTGAACTTATATAGGTATTATGTATCAATTTTTATCTAAAATAAATTTAAATAAAATAAAAAATTATTTAAATAAAAAGTCGGTTTTTAAATAGTAACCTAGTGGTTTCACTATTAATCAAAAATTGAAAGTTTTCATAAAAATAACAAAAATTCACCCTAGGCTAATTTCGATATTCAGAATCCAAAAATGAAGTCCATTTTGAAAGATAAAATTTATAGAATTTCAAAAAGTGGGTATTACTATTCATAACGGCTAGTTCATAATAATATTATAATAATATCTTGTTTAGTGAAACCCGGTATTGCGTACTATACACGCTATCGAGGAAGTTCTTGATTGCGTGTAAGGCAAGCCAAGTCAAGGATGTGTGTAGTGAAATCTCCGTTTGGTGTTGTGTATAATATTTTCAAAACTTATTTCATTTATACATTGAACAAAATCTATACTTAATGTTACGTAGAATAATTTCCACAAAATGAAATTGAATTTGTGTGTAACACAAGACAAGAATAGTGTTGCATATACTACAAGCTAATATGGTGTTGCGTATAGTACAAGTTAATCTTGGTTTAGTGTATAATAGAAGACATCAAAGAAATTAAAAATAATACATCTCATAAAATCTTGGGGTGTTACATTCTACCCCCCTTAAAATGAATTTCGCCCTCAAAATTCGTCGGGGTTATAAATGGTTTACTACTTAAAAGTTTTTTTCATAGAAACCCACATCATAAAAAGGAATACTAAAACTTCATTTTAAAAAGGTAATTTAGAAACGTAATGGTTACCTAGATTAACTCATCACTGGGTTTCCACATAGGAGAACATAGGTGGAAATATGGATATGGAAGAAAAATCTAACCATCAAGTTCTGATGGAGAGTGGTAGAGGACATGGCTATGAAAAAGACAACAATCACAAAGCCATAAATTTGTGATGATCTAAGGTAACATCTGATTCATCAGATATAAGGGCAGTAGGACAAAATTTTTGGTTTTCAAGATCGTTTCCCTAAAGATGAATAATTTCAATTATAAGAAATAATTAATTTATTTCGGTATAATATCACCGTTGTTCGTGCCTTGAACAATTTACACTTCATCTCTTAATGAAATGAAGTTGAATTTTTCATTCGTGAAGTGTTAGAAGATCATGTGATTGAATGATGCGTCATTCCATATGTCTCAAACAAAAGGTTATCAAAAGTTATCAAATATACATAAGTCCATCTATGGTGAGGTTAATCGTATATGATTCCAAATATGGAGTTATACTTCATCTATCATAACGCATAATAAAACTAGTTTCTACTAACCAGGGACTTCTTGTAGGCCAGTGGTAGGCGATAAAGGCCTTTCACACTTCGGTTGTGGGTTCAATTCCTACAACCTTGTCTGACGCGACGGATTGTCGCCTGTCCTACGAGTTTTCCTTTTTCTAAAACTATACTATTATAATATAACAAAAGTTTTAGCCTTAAACAATACTATCTAATATCTAACTTTATCTATTCCAATCTTTAGCTTTATCCAAAATACCTCTATCCAATCTCATAGTATAAAGATAATGATTACTTGAAATGTCATCTACCGATCATGTGAATACCATCATTTATCATACGATATATCTTGTTGGTCACATTACAAACATGTGAATAACCTAATCATGTATTCTCATGAAACATGAATTACCATAGAACCATAGTGAAAACATGAGTGCTGTCAAAAGTTAACTCTTTCCACATACCTGAATCCTAAAAATTCTATATAATCAAACCATGATATCACTTATTACTTATATCAATCATGAGTTCATGAATACTATCAAACATATCATTATCTCCTTATCCCTTCATTATGCGCAAATCATCTACTTTCCAAAAATATTTGAATAACCTTCATGGTTACCGGAACCATTCAACATATACTTTCAAATACTCTAGAAAAAACAATAGTGTAACAATCATTAGATGTGTCTTTATTCCATAGTACCATTACCTATACAACGTAACTCTTGATAAACATAAATCATTCCACTACCTTATTAAAACATTTAATGAGATTCAATAATTATTTCATCTCACATGTCATTTGTAGTCTCATCATCATCATCAACATAAATACTACCCATACGACCATGCTGATTCTCTTCATGAGACATTCTCTTAGGGAATTGGTTTTCATAATGCCCATAAATCCAACATTGAAAACATTTAATCATTTTTGATGTCATAGCAATACCATTATCCTTGTCCATGGTGTTAACTGAAACTTTTCCTTTGCACTTAATGGCTTTGTGTCCTTCTTTTCCACACCCAAAGCATCATCTAGTTCCTTTGAAACAATCTCCTTGATGCCTCTTCCCACATGATTTACATGAGGGAAATTGAACATTCTTTCCTCTATGATCATCATGAAACTCCATCTTTATCTTATTATCTGAGTCGAGAAACTTACCAAAATTGAGATTATTGATCATATTATGAGATAGATGATTAGAAATAATAATGATATGTGGACTTCCAGATCCAATTTCATTTGGTTTCTCATGAAGAATATCATTCCATTGTCCATCATATCCTCCATTATCATGAATCTTCCTATTTCCAGCCATTTTCTAAAACCCAAAAAGAATAGAGTGAGAGGCAAAAATCATGCTAGGAAAACGACATAATAAAGGGGGAGTAAATTTAATATATAACATTTTAGGTTTAATTATAATATCGTTATCGTAAATTCTAAGACTATAACCTATATGTATACTTATACTTAGGGACATCCCTAGACATACCTTAGAAATATCTCTAGGGATTTCACAAAAGTTTTCGCATCCTAGTTTCCAAAGGTTAACTAAACCTTCGCTCTGATACCAACTGTAGAGCCCCAATTCTTGACATATATATAAATTACATTAATTTTTCAGAATACGTAATACATAACGAAAACTAACACACAAGGACTGTAATAGTTTAGTGTCTTTGGAATCTCGGAAAATAATCTTCTAATCGTGGTGAAAGATCTTCAACATCTCCCATAAAGATCTTCCCATTTTGTTTTATTACCTAAAACCATTCTTTAAATCCTGGGGAAAAGAAAATATATAAACAGTGAGCTCAAATTCTCAGTAAGGGTAAGCATAGAGAACATAAAACAATCCATAAACATTTGAATGAAAAAACTTAAACATAAAATCTAAACATCAAAATCTTGAGCAAAGACATAAATCCTTGAAGTACGTAAGGCATATATAATAAAGTAACATCAATCATGATAAAATAGCATGGGAATAAAACATGTAATTGTGGAAAACCATTAATCACATGATATGATTTCCATAGTAGCCAAGATATTACTGCCAAGACCATCTCAGTGGAAAAAGTCCCTTTCTGAATCGAGTTCACTCCTCGTTCCAGTCCTGTATCACTGAACCGAATTAACATACCATTCCAGCCATGTCTATGTCATGAGATATAAATCATTACCCAATTCATTGGAGGGAGATATATGTCCCACCCATCTCATAATGAAATAATTATTTCGTGTGCCCCAACATAAACATAAATCATTCATCATAACCTAAGGAGTAAAATGGGTTTCATAAACATCATCCCATCATAAAATAATCCCTATGAAACAAATGGGTATCATTTCATCATAAGAGAAGTTAAACCATGTAAATCATAGATACATTATACATGAAACATACACATATGAAATAATGTCATCTTATATGGAAAATGGTTTTGATAAAACACTTGAAATGAATTCTTGAGGAAAATATCCTTTCTTCGTCAAAATCATTTTATTTTTAAAAAATGCCATGAAATTTTAAAATAAAATTATTTTTTTGAAAATATTCATAAAATCTTGTAGAGTAAGCTTCATGAAAATGAGGCGTTATGAAATCGTAAAAATCTGTTCACGCCGTATAAGTTAAAAATAACATTCTTCTCATAATTTTATCAGAAAAGTCAAAAAGTTCCTCATGTGGTAAATAAAAGTAAGATTCCTCTCATAACATGTGGTAAATTTCGAAAATGGGTATAAAGGACTTTAAAAATACATGAAAACATTTTTAGAAAACATGGGCATGTATGATAACAATAACCCCAGTAAATACTTACGAATAACAATCTCGGATAAGAACGAGATTGGAATAGTTATCCCTAACCTTATGTATGATATGCTTCGTATGTATCTGAACCTCCTATATAATGATTTAAATGATATCATTAACTTATTACATAATCATATTCTTTGTTATGATATCATATATAGTTTACTTATGTCTTTATATTACCCGTTCGTTTGTAAATTTGATGTAAAAGCAGCGATTTGGGTAAAATCGTTTCATTTATTGTACGTGTTTCGACATGTTATTCTTGATATTATTACTGATATCCTGATTTAGTTAATTCCAGAATATAAAACATTATTTATATATAATACATATTCAGAATATATATATATATATATATGATAGATCAATAAACGGAATGAAATACATCGTTCAAGGAGACGGTAGGCCGTACATACGCATGAACGCTGTTTTCGTTTCCTTATTGAATTGAATAGAATTAAGTAGATGAAGTACTTATATATAAATACATAAATCCAGTATCATTATTATTTCATATATTTCATTATAATTCATTATATATACTTAATAATCATTCATGAATGGTTAACATGGAGAATGAATCTCATCACATCGTGGAGACGATAGTCCGTACGTACACACGAGCGATGATATCATCCCCGTGATCATGTAATTGTATTGAATTGTATGTATAATATTTCAGAATAAATATCAATTTACAATAATCATATATAGTTATTTATTTACACCATTATACCCATCCAAGTAAGGGGGTGGTCGAAAATATATTACACCATGGCGTGGAGACGGTATTCCGTACGTACGCACGCACGGTGATTTATTTTTACGTAGGATGGATAGAAGGTGAAATAAGGTTGTTTAGTATTTTTAATAACATATCAGTATATAATTAATACTTATTTTATTACTCTATAATGATACAACTAAAGAATAATAAGTAAAAGAAGAAAGAAACTTGAGAGAATCGGAAGAAGAGATTACCTCTTCTTCAATTCACCTCCTTTAAGCCTTCTCTTAAGGAAGTAGAGTTGGTCTTTTGAGAAGACCAGAACCTCCATAATGTTTCTAGGGAACTGGAGAAGAGAAATTGGCAGGTTTTGGACTAGCTTCAAGGCTCAAAAGGGTGTGAAGAGAAGAGGGAAGGGGTGCCCTTTTTATAAGGGAGGAGAGGGGCACCTTTGGAAAAACTTAAAATATTATTTTATAATAAATTCATATTCGGTTTTTAATAGATCCAAATTGATTTATTTCGAAGGTAAGGTTGGTATGGGTCGAAATACTATCAACCAATAGGTTTTAAACAAGTTTAGGTTACAATTTTATCCTTATCATTTAGATTTAACTCTAAGTTATATAATTTATCTTTTACCGTGTCTTTTTTTCTTACACTATATGGTTAATAAACATACTATGACAAGAAAAAATAACTCAAAGTGGTTAATTATTAATATATATATCATTATCTAAGTAATTTGGCCGAAATTTAGATTTTTAAGAATAAAATAACAATTAATAATATAATATTTGTTTTAAAAACAATTTTGTGTCAATTTTGACAATATTTGGTATTTGATTTTTGTGAGAATCGTAAAAACATGTTTAGTTAAAAATAAGTTGATTAAATAAACACTAACATATCATATTAACCTATAAAATTAGTTAAATTCATAAAAAGTCTAATATTACATTTATTTGGGTATTTATGACATCAATTATGTTAATATTTCATTAATAAGGTAATTACTGCATCATCATTGTGTCATAAATAAATTAAATTATTTAATTTCTAAAATTTATAAATAAAATTCCATTATGTATGAAATCTTTTTATCTTTCTAATGAATATTTATAGTCGAAATTATCTTATTTATAACCCTATACTAAAAATGTTTTAGTTATTAAACTTTGATTTTAACTATTTTAACTCTTCTTTAAATAAAATAACATTAAATGTCCTAATCTAATCCAAGTGGACCAAAATGGTCATATTTTATTCCTAAGGTTGTTTTTGGTCGAATTAAAATTATCCAATAGAATTAGGACATGTGTTAGGGTAATAATAAAACCATTTTACCCTTAATTACACTATTTACTTTTAACCGTGGTAAATAAAAGTAAAAAGTTACTATTCACTAAAAATTATATTTATCTTATTGAACCAAATTTTACTCCATGATACTAACCGTGTCTCTTGTATTTTCAAAATTTCACTCACATAAGCAGTAAAATTATGTTATATGTAAAATTTCAAATTCTCCTAGTAGGTGGGTAAAAGACGGGGAAAAGATCAATAAAATTATTATATATCTAAAATTATTATAAAATTACTCCAATGAATTACATTGAAATTATATAGGTATTATGTATCAATTTTGACCTAAAATAAATTTATATAAAAAATAATTATTTAAATAAAAAGTCAGTTTTTAAATAGTAACCCAGTGTTTTCATTATTCATCAAAAATTGAAAGTTTTCAGAAAAATTTTAAAAATTCACCCTAGGCTAATTTCGATATTCTGAATCCAAAAATGAATTCCATTTTGAAAGATAAAATTTATAAAATTTCAAAAAGTGGGTATTACTATTCATAATGGCTAGTTCATAATAATATTATAATAATATCTTGTTTAGTGAAACACGGTATTGCGTACTACACAAGCTATCGAGGAAGTTCTTGATTGTGTGTAATGCAAGCCAAGTCTGGGATACGTGTAGTGAAATCTCCATTTGGTGTTGCGTATAACATTATCAAAACTTATTTCATTGATACATTAAATAAAATCTATACTGAATGTTGCGTAGAATAATTTCCACAAAACGAACTTGAATTTGTGTCTAACAAAAGACAAGAATAGTGTTGCGTATACTACAAGCTAATATGGTGTTGCGTATAGTACAAGATAATCTTGGTGTAGTGTATAATAGAAGACATCAATGAAATTAAAAATATTATATCTCATTAAATCATGGGGTGTTACACCCTTACATGGAGATACCTTTAGAAAGACATGATCTCCCACTTGGAATTCCAAATCCTTTCTCGGGTTGTCAGCATAACTCTTCTGCCTAAATTGGGATTCTTTAAGATGGGCTCAGATTGTTTTCACCTTTGTTATGGTCTCTTCAATATGTTTTGGGCCTATAAGTTTCCTCTCACCAACTTCATCCCAACAAGTTGGAGTTCGACATCATTTTCCATATAAAGCTTTATATGGAGCCATTTGAATACTAGAATAGAAACTATTGTTGTATGAAAATTCCACCAAAGGAAATTATTGATCCCATATACCTTGGAAGTCAAGAGATCAGGACCTCAACGTGTCTTCTAGAGTTTGAATAGTCCTTTCAGATTGTTCGTCAATTTGGGGGTGATAAGCAGTACTCATATGAAGCTCAGTATTTAAATATTTATGGAGACTTTTCCTGATTTTTTTTGTAAATCGGGGATCTTGAGCAGGCACAATAGATAGAGGTGCACCATGAATTCTTACAAATTCATTAATATAAAGTATTCCCATGCACTCAAGTGGTAAATGTTCTCTTATAACAAGTAAATGTGCTGATTTTGTGAGATGATCAACAATGACCCATATTTCATCATTACTTCTCGGTGTCCTCAATAGTCTAGTGATAAAATCCATCGTAATGTTATCCCACTTACACATAAGAATATGTAGATGTTGCATCACTCCTCTAGGATATTGTCTCTCTGCCTTCACTTGTGGAAAAACTAGACTCGTTAACACATAGTCAGAAATTTCCTGCTTCATATTATCCCACCATAGACACTCCTTCATATCTCTATACATCTTTGTGCTACCCAGGTGTATAGAGAAATATGAGCTATGAGCATCGTCTAATGGTTCCCTTTTTCTCTCAGTTACTAATTTAATTCATAACATCTTCCCAAAAATCATAACTCTTACCTCATACACGAAGTATTCTAATCTCCCATCCTTAACAACAATAATTTTCTTGTGTATATTTTCATCATTAGATAAAGATCTTTTTACCTTCTCTAGTAAATATGGTTTAGCAATCATTTGGAAGAGGAAAGATGTTTCCCCTTCCTTAACAATTCCAATATCTATCATTAGTATATCCATGAATATAGGATCTCTATCAATCCTCATTTGAGTTAGAAGTCCCAGATCTTTCCTACTTAATGCATCTTCCACATTATTTTCCTTTCCTGTGTGGTAGTGTATTGAACAATATTAATCTTTGAGTAACTTGAGCCATCTCTTTTGACTCATGTTGAGTTCTTTTTGTGTGAAAATTTATTTCAAGATATTATGATCTATGTATATCTCACATTTTTTACCATAAAGATAATGTCTCTATCTCTTCATAGCAAAGATTACTGTTGCTAACTCAAAATCATGTGTTGGATAATTTTTCTCATGAGTCTTCAACTGACTTGAGTCATAAGCAATAACCTTACTATTTTGCATAAGGACGCAACCCAGACCATTCTTTGATGCATCACTATATATTACAAATCCATCACTTCTAAAGGAAGAGTCAAAATTGGAGAATTTACCTATCTTATTTACAATTATTAAAAGCATTCTGTACATTATTTTTTCCACACATATTTAACTCCTTTACATGTGAGATTGGTTAGTGGGTTAGCCAGTCAGGCGAAGTTCTGAACGAAACAGCTATAGTAACCTGCAATGCAAATAAATCTACTTACCTTAGTTATATTTGTTGGTGTGGGCCAATCTTGGATTTCCTTTTTCTTTATAGGATCAACTAGGATTCCATCCTTTGAGATAATATAACCTTGAAAAGAAAATGATCGAAGCCAGAATTTTCACTTGCTAAAATTCCCATATAATTCATTATTTCTAAGAGTTTTTTGAATAACCCGCAAGTGATCTCCATGGTCTTCATAGATTTTTGATTATACCAGGATTTCATTGATTAATACCACAACAATGTAATCATGATATTCCTTTAAAACACTATTCATTAGACCCATGAAAACAGATGGTGCATTCATCAGTCTAAAAGGAATCAGAATAAACTCTTAATGCCCATACCTAGTTTGAAATGTTGTCTTCAGAATATATTCCTTCCTCACACACAGTTGATGATATCCAGATCAAAGGTCAATCTTTAAAATGTATTGATCTCCATGATGTTGATCAAATAAATCATCAATCTGGGGAAGAGGATACATATTCCTTACTGTAATAACATTTATTTCCCTTTAATCAATGCAAAGCCTCATGGATTCATCTTTCTTTTTGACAAACATGACTGGGGATCCCCATATAGAAAAACTAGGTCAAATAAATCTTTTGTCACTCAACTCCTCTATATATTTATTTATCTCCACTAACTGCACAATGTTCATTCTATAGGGGGTCTTTGATATAGGACTTGCACCAGGAATTAATTCAATGGAAAACTATATTTCATACTCTAGAGGATGTCCAGGTAAATCCTATAGAAACACATCAATGTATTCATACACTATATGCATATATTCAATTTGAATATTTATATACTCACCCATATATATAGGGTTATCTTCCTCTCCATCAATTTTATTCAATAGATCTACTAGGGTTGGGTCTAAATAAGAATCAGATGGCGAGGTCTCTGCTCTAATGATAAGAGATTCTACACCATTTTCAAAAAATTATAGCATTCATTTTCTTGTAACATTATTTTTCGCATCATAGTTTGACATCTAATTCATACCAAGAATTATATCAAAGTTAGTCATTGGTATGATGATAAGGTTAGCAACTAAATCACGTTTATGTGTCATGAGGGGGGCTAGTTGACATGACTTTTTTTCAATGATGCATCCCAGAGGAGTTTTGACTGATAAATCTCTTATTAAATCAAATTGGACATGTCAATTTTTCTTGGAAAAGTGGGAATATATAAATTAATGTGATGATTTAGAATCAAATAAAGTGTTGTCTATGTTTAAGAAAAATTAAATTACCTACTACCATACTATTAATAACTTCAACTTCTGTGGTTTTAATCACATAATCTCTCCCTTTCTCTCTTGGATTTTTATGAGCCATGTTTCCTTGACACTTTGGACACTCATTTGGATAGTGTCCCATCTCTCTAAAATTGTATCATTGAACATCATCAAATTTTTTCTTCCCCTTGCATTCATGAGATAGATGACCCTTTTTCTTCACACTTATAGTAGACTCCCATGCCATTTAAGCATTTACCTAGATGATTCATTCCACAGTTTTCACATAATGGGAATTTCTTTATTCCCTTTCTATTCTTTGGTACTTTACCTTTCCCTTGGTTATCAGAGTACCTCTTCTTTTCTTAGTTTCCCTTGAAAAAATTTGATCTAGAAAATTCCTTCTCCATTTTGATGGCTCTTAATACAATTTCATCATATGATGAAAATGATTGAGAAGCCAGTTCCCTTCGAAGACATGGCTTATGACCTTCAAAGAAATGATCAATATTGTCTACCGAGTCATGTACATAATCTACAGTATACCTGGCTATCCTTTTGAAGTTAGCCTCATACTCTATAATACTATCTTCTTCCCTTTTCTTTAATCCAAGTATTATCCAATTCATTTCGGTTCATTGATCACGAGGGAAATATTTTCTGTAGAATATTTCCTTAATACTACTCCATTCCATATCATCTATTTTTTCTTCCTTCATGGTATTCTGAATCAAGAAACACCATTGATCAGCGTCTCCCTTGAGACAATATACTACAAGTACAACCTTTTTTTTTCATTGCATCTTTATTCCATGAATATCTTTTCAAGGTACTTGATCCATTTCTCAGCAACCACTAGATTAGTAGTCATACTGAATGATGTGGGATTCTAATGCTTGAAACGATCCAAAATAGGTGTGGAATGTTTATTTGTTACAACCTGAGTAAGTTGCCCCAATATAGTCATGATCTTATCTTCTCCAAAATTGACTTTGTTCACTTCCTTAGTGGGTAGATTCCTACCTTTCCCACGAGTATTGATTCCCCTTCTTCTATTGGATTCCATTTGTAAATAATGGCACACACTAGATTACGATATTAATCATAATGTATAATCTTAACTTAACTAAACTCTTATCATAGATTAAGATCCTTGGCATGTCTAATCCCATAATCAGAAAAACGGTTTCCTTGAGGAATAATTTACATTTAAATCATTCATAATGGATTTTAAATAAAATATGAATTATACTAAGAATATCTGTCAGGAGTGTCATAACCAAGAGTGCAACAGGGCCCATTGTCAGGTACCGGGATACCCTGGGTCAAGCCCAAAACTCATTGTCGGAGCTTTCACTCCTAGGTACATTTATGCCCGAGCCACCTCTACCTGCTCGTATCCAGAAAGGGATGTATTTGATAGAAAAAATCACATAATCTATTCCATACCCAAATACCAATATATTCTTGTACATTTATCCAAAAATACTGCCTTAGGGATTTGTTCCCTACTATACATTTCCTACTATAGTTTCCAAGTTTTCTAATAAGATTCTTTTGATGCCAACTGCAACACCCCGACCCCTCTAGACCAGATTCAATGCATTAAATGTTATATTGGCATGGTTAGAAAGAATGAAAATCCATAATGAATGATCATTTTAGTAGTCTTGAAGAAACTAGATACATAAATGTAACTCAAAATACATTTGAAAAGGTTATAAAATACAATACATAATCAAAAAATAAAAATTGCATCCATAGAAACTGAATAAATGATCTCTTATTATTCACCTCTTGAGGGTAAAAAAAAGAAAAGGGTGAGCTCATATGCTCTGTACGGGTTACAAATGGCAGAATCATGAATCAATAATATCTGAATTGTAAGCAATTTCACATAATCAACATGACGTGGTGAATAAATGAAAAACTCATGCCATTAATAAACTGAAAATGAAACTACAACCATTGATTTTGTCATAGTGAAAAACTCATGGATAGGAATAACTAATAATGAATAAATAGAATGATTATTAATTGGACATCATGTATCTGGAACATGATACCATAGTACCGTTAAAATGGTTTAGTTCTGTGGGTAGAAACTCGTCTGATTTTTGGAAACAAACTCGAAGGTTTGGTTGCCAACTAATGTGTCTCATGAGACCTACCGTTGCATCAAGGGGTTGTAGCAGGCCCCACCCTCCACTGAATATCCAAATTATTTTTATAGATAGATTCAACATAAGAGAAATATTCCTTTACATTTTCTATATAGAATAAATGATACAGATTCATTAATATTTCCAAAGTCAAAACATAATTCAAAATAAATACCCTATGTAAAATGGTATACGAATTAGAAAATAATTATATCCATGATATGAGAATATGGAAATTTAAATGGAATTTAATTTCAATTGAAAAATTATATCAAATGTGAAATAGGTACACCACATTGGAAAGAGTAGGTGCACAATACTAAGCAAGTCACAACAAAGTGAAAATTGAGACAACGCTCGTTACCACATTGTAATCAATTTAGTCATATGAAAAAAATATAATAATCCCTAAATGGATCAAATAATACAATGAAAATAAATTGAATCATGATAATACATATCAAATGTAAGTACACCTATACCACATATAAGAAATTAGAGGTGAACAATTGAAATCTAAAAGAATTGAAAGTGAGATGAGAAAACCCCTCACAAACATTTTGGCATGGTAACTGGTGTTGTTGTGAGGGGTAAATGAGTGGTAACGGGGTATCCCATTATTTATATATCAAAAGGGAAGTATCATGGAGTTGTTAAAACATACCCCATCATTATGAATTAAAAAAAATGACACAACATAGTGGATATTCTTGAACAAAAGTGAGAGAGAGGATCCCTTACCTTATGCTTGAAGTTGTTCTTGATTGTTATTAACGACCTGAATAATAAAATTTATATTAATTAATTAATAATAAATAACCTCATGAACATGTAATTGAAATTTTATAACCTTACTAGGTTCATTAATGGACTTTTTGATGGGTTTAAGAGATTCAATTTTATTGTTTTCGTAGCATTTTCTTCTTTGGTTTTCATGAATAGTTTACTTGTATTCATGAATGGATATTTGTTTGAAAAGTGGTCAAACATCCATAATTATTAATATAAATTATTAGAGACATTAGAGAAATATAATTCATCTTATAATGATTCTGGTTATATAACATGAGGATGACGCATTCAATGAGTTAATAATAAATGCTTGGATTTGGCTTTGCGGTTTTGTGCACAACAAACTTATTTTGTATTATTATTCCATATTATGAATATTTAAGGATTAGAGAACATTAAACAAGATAAAATACATATATTATGATCTGGTTCAACCATTGAAAATTATGCATGGCCAGTATTGAAGATATTAAGGAAAATTGAAAACCCATCTTCCTTGAGTGTGATAAACTAACACATCTCGGACGGTGTTTGCATTTATTGTCTAAAAGGAAGTTAAAGAATAAGAGATATTATGATGAAATATTCCATTATCTTATTGAAAATCTAGTACATGTAAGGTACTATAAATTTAATGGCATTTGGATGAGGGGAGGTGAGAAGAGAGAACCAAATAATTGAACTTTGTAAAAGAAATTTAAAGAAAAGAAAAGAGTGGTTCACCTCTTGAGTTCTCCTCCATGAGAATATCCTTAAAGACATTTTTGGACTTTTTGTGAGAACAGAAGATATTAGACGCGGGGAGAGTTATTGGGGAGATATTTGGGCAGTGTATCAGCAAGGCACAACGCTTGAGAGGAGTGAAGAGAAGATGAAGTGAGGGGGTTTTATAGTGGAGGAGAGGAGCATTTTCATAATTATTTAATCATTAGTTTACTATTTCTTCTCAAGAAAAGTAATAGTAAGTATTCCATGACCAATAATAGTTATAAATACATGTGCATTCTAATAAATTGGGCTTACATCTTCAAATCAACATCAATGACTTAATAAATCCCTTATTTAGTATTTATCGTAAATTATCACATTTTACAATTCATTATAAATTAATGTATTTTAGAAAAATCCAAAAAATTCACCCTAGCCATTTTTCTACATGTAAAATCCAAAAATAAATTCCATTTTAAAAAAATAATTTTCTAAATACTATTAATTTAATATTTAATTAGAATCATTATTTAATCGAAAAATACAAACACTTAAATTATTCATCTTCATTTTTTGGTGCCTAAATTTATTTATAGATTCATAGGTGTGGATACCATTCATAAGAGTCATATTTTTATTCACAAGGGTAAGTTAATATTAATAAGGGTAGTTTAATATTCATAATGGAATGTTACTATTCACTAAAAATTATGTTAAGTCTATCATACTCTAAATATCATCCGAAATAGAACTGTGTATGTCTGATTTTCAAAATTCAAAACACACAAGTGGAAAATTTATGTTCAATGGCTAGGATATGACTATATCATAAATAACCACATGTTGTTTCAAATAAAATCAGTGGATTATGGAATATATCCTATGACTCAAATGTATTAAGAGAAACATACCATAAAATGTCTGGGGTGCTACACTTTTTCAACCTGGTCTGAGTTCTATGACCCTAAACTAAAATCTCCCTATGGGAACTGCATCTCATGTTTGGACACTTCGCCACCCTACGCACAATCCATTAAATCAATCCCACCTCAATGGACTATCCTATGACCATTAAGTTGGAAGCGTGCAACCTGAGGAACCTTTTCCTTCGAAATGAACCTAATTTCCTTTATCTGATACATCTTTTTTGTTGTACTTAGATGCATTGTGAAAAAATGTCTAAAGTGTGGAATTTTCATTGGGAAATTCCGCTGTTCTATGTCTATGATTTTTGAGCCTATTATTTTGATCCTCATCCTCTACAACATTTGAAGTTTACCCTCTTTATGACCTAGTCTCATGCCACATTGGCTTACCTACCGTGATTGGATAACATCCCTGAGGACCCTGGATGAAATTTATGGCAGGTCTCATGTTTCGAACATGGTCAGTAGTCAACCCTCATTTGTTTGATCCCATTCTAGGCTAACGTGAAATGGATACTGTGTTTTGAACATGGTCAACAATTATCCCATATCATCACTCCACCATCATTGTGGTTCAGATATAGAGCATCATGATTCACATATTTTCACTTCCTTATGTTCAAGTGGAATTCAAACATACTCAGCTTAACCCCTTCGTGCATCAAGGTGATTCAAGTAGGTGGGTTGGAATTATTATGCGTCATTCACCTAGAATACCATCGCCCCTAACAAATTTCTTCCTATGCTTGGAATGTCCCCCCACTACTCCTTGTTTACCACATTGAGCACGAATCACATGGGCTTAGTATTTTTGGTTGGGTGTGTACTGGCGCAGTCGTGCCACACATACCTTTCCTCATCCCGTATGACATTAAACTAAGCTCTCAATAACTACGTTTGGATTGATTCTCATCATCATGGGATATGTAGATATGCCCAGGTGTTTCGCCTTTGGCCCAACCCCAAGTCCATTAACCCTTCTGGCCCCCCGAGCCCAGTCCTGGTTTAGACTGTGTGACAAATAAACTATGTGAATCATCCTCAGCGTATGATGTCTAAACTACAAACCTATCATCTACATCTGTATGATGTGAAACTACATAGCATTCCAGGTCCTTACAAGAGAGTTCTTCTTAGAAGTATGTTTTATCCCAGATCAAGCAGATATTCCCACTAAATGTGTTTCCTCAATGGTGGTGTGATTTCAAGAGTGTTGGAATCCATTCAAACAACCCATCAATCCACACTCCATGCTTTGTGTACCCTTTATTCAGACCCTAATTATCTTTAACATCTAATATAAACCCCTAACAGTATGGATACTCGGCCTATGGCTCACCTATTGTCCTGGGAAAATGTTCTGGAATACCAATGGATGACGTTTTGAGTCAGGCCCCATGTTTCGAATATGGTCAATGGTCATCCATCATTTATTATATCCATTTCAGGCTAACATAATAAGGATAGTTCATTTCGAATGCGGTCAGTAGTTATCCTTCATTGCCACGCCACCCTCATAGTGTTCCGAATTTCGGGTATCTTGATACACACTTTTCACTCCATTATGTTTGGGTTGATTTCAGATTCCCCTAGAGTTACCCTGCTTGTGTACTAGAGCACGTTGGGAAGACATCATGTCGATTGTCCTGAGATCCTCATCCTCCAGTCGGGCCTCTCCCCTTCTTCCTGGAAATATGGATTGGTTATTCAAACCCTGGATGTTGGAGTTTGGTTTTAACACTTATATTCAGATGGAATAGAAATGTGGTCATACCCTGTTTCTCGCATCGGGCCCAACCCACATGAGCATAGGTACTGGTCGCTAGATGCACCATGAATGTTACAGAATGAAATAGACCAAAGGAGAATAAAATAAATCATGCATGCATCTAGAATGAAAAGTCAAAAGCATGATGGTGCTTTCAAAAGTTATATGCATCATAGTACCCAACGATTGACCCCTCCCATGGATGATTTGACCCCGTAAAAAGACCACTTCTGATCCACCACCCTCTGTCTTGTGGCATCCATGATTCATTGTCTCTTGTTCAGTTCCCACTCCTCCTCGGGAGTGATGGGGCACAAGTCAGCTTTGATCTAGGCTGGCTCCTCATTGGTTCTGATAATGGTCATCGCCTCGGAGGCTTGCCTCATGCGCTCTTCAGCCGCTGCCATCAAGAACATCATCCTTGATATAATCTCTGACTACATGTTAAGGGAAGTAGAATGTTCATCTGCCCAGATGTGCAGCTTCTAAATCTTCTTTTCATCCTCCTAGAGCCTCTCGACGTTCACCTCTTTTCTCCGCTACCAACCCACACCTAGGCCGCAGTCATACTCTCAGATCTTCTCCTCCATGAGATCTTGGATGAGCATGTGGGGATGATGGGCATCCACTCTCCCAGTACACAGTTCACACAGTCATGAATGAAGTCTTTCCATCTGGTCTATCCATTGTGCTTGTGGGTTTTCATCGATAAAGCTATTGATCAAATTCCATGGCCAGTGGTGAACTATCTTGTTATCCTATTCATCATATGCTTTCTCATCCCAATATGTGGGATCATTGGGCTCATACAGAGGGAACACCCCCATGAACTCATCAACAGGGTTTGAATCTGGTGTGGGATCGGGTATGGAAGGACCCATACTGTCCGATCAATCTTCATCGTCAGATCCCACTTCAATAATCTTAGTCTCAGCCCTAATAAGGGTCCCACCATTGATCGGGATCACCATAGCTTGGTCGGTCTGGATATCTGCTTCTACAACCATCAACATTCCCTAGGGAAATTCACTACCAAGAGTACCAACCATCCTAGCTATGTCATCCCACCCCATTTGATGAATTGTGGACACTAAGAAGTTCTTGGATGTTAGTAAACCTAATCAATGGGTGGAAGGCTTGAATTATTTTTAAAGGGGACTTACAAAGATAAAATTGATGATATATCTCCTGGGTTGTTTCCATTCGGACCCCAAGTCACAGCCCTCTATAAATTGAAGGGAAATCTAAAGACTTAGGGGGAACCATCTCGGATGTCCTGGCCCCGTTGGACAGAGTAATCACTATAGCCACAGGCATAGATCCCGATGGCCAGACATCTGCATCCACTTAGGGATGATAATGGGTTCTATGTATGAGGCCCTTCTGCATTTTTTATCATTTAGTGATGGGTCCAAAGTTTCATAGAATAAGATCTTAGGGAAGGAACACATGGTCTTACTTCGAGAGCCTCTGCAAACTCTTCAAGATCTGGGTCCAAGACACCATCTTCACCCTCCACCAATGTGATCCCTCTACTAGCCTCCTCCCCCCCAGGAAGACTCATCTGTCTCTTCCAGAAAAGGGAAGAGCTCCCTAAATTCTATAACCGACAGCTGTGGAGGGGCCATTTTATCCTAAAACACCTTCACCCGGTTTGTCATCAGATGCGAGGCTCCCCAAGAGTGCATGAAGTCCTCAAACTCTGTCTGGTATTTCTCCGCCTCTTCTTGGGATATTGAAATTCCATCCATGAGGGGGCCTATCCCAGAAAAATCCATCAGGAGAAAGTTCATGTGTTTCTACAAATTGGTCGGGCTGATGAATTTCTTGTTGACATCCCAGATGTCCCAGGCCTCCAGAAAGACATCATTCATCAGCATGTCTATATGGCAGAGCCTCTTCCCCAGAGCCTTGGGGGATATTATGTGGAACCCCCTTGGTGGACTCCCCTCAATATAAATCTGCTCTTCTGGGAGCACTGGGTCCACTACCACAACTAGATCTACCACCGCTGCCTCCCCCTCAACCGTTGTGGGCCTCACTGCCACGGCAGCCCCACCACAGTGGGATGTCCTTGCCACCGTATGACACTAACCATGAGGTTGGGGAGCCACACCATCATTGGCCTAAACAGTTGGTTGCCTCAACATCTCCCCTGGGTTGGCCACCTCCAAGAGTTTGGCATACTCTTTCACCAACCTAAATATAGCTGTGGTCAGAGTTAGCTCATTATGCATCAACATATCTTCGCGAGTAAACATGACTCACATTTGGCTCATCACGCACAGGTGATCCTCATATCACACCCCCAGGTAAACCCATGGGGTCAACCGCTACATACACTGGAATTGGCTTGAATATCGGTGTAGGGTGTATGGTTCATTGAGGGACTTACGGTCCACCTACCCCAACTAGACTCCACCCCAAAAGGCCAGAATATAGGACCGATTATCCTCCATTAAATGTCCATCATCAGTGAATTAAACCTTTGGAAATGGGAAAAAGTGAAAATTGAACTTTTATACCTTCTAGAAATAGTTCAGTACCGCCTAAACCATCATATTGGTCAAAAATCTCCTTGTCGTATTCAAAATAGCTGGATGAAAATTCGATTCTGGAAGGGAGATTAGGTTTGGATACTCATAGGTGCCTCTGACATGCGCTATTATCCACTCATGTAGGAGGTGGAATGGCCCACATATTCTCTCAGGCTTCTTCCCTTCAATAATGTGCAATATTATCTTGTACAGATTGGAAATCCTCAGGATCTCACTGTTGACCCACCCTCCATTCGCCAGCATGGATGCCATGATAAAAGTTCTTGGTCGCATGCCCATGTTCATATCTCTCATTGACAGGATCTAATCATAGATGAGTTCCCCAATGATTTCATCCAACCTGAAAATCAGTTGATGCTCGGTACTGATGCTGAATCCCTAGGTTTTCCACTAGTTTTCTACCAGGAGCCTCCAATATGAGTGCTTCATGCCCCATTGGGCCCCCTTTGGGCATGTTCGAGGCCTCACCAGAAACTACCTATCATATGAAAAGGTCAAGAACTACTTGATCCACTATTTGAAGTGTACATCCCTCACTGAATGGTTGTCCTCTTCCGGTACTAGGTTCATCAACACCATCACCAGTGGTGTAATTTTCTCCAGATCCTCCCATGCACCCATAAAAGGGAGGAACACATCATAAATCATCCTCAATATTAGGCCCCAGAGATCTGATGAAAATACCATAAAATAATGCTGACCTCTCCCAAGTGCAAGTGGAAAGTATTAATCCTTGATGAATCCCTTCTCAGAAACTCTAGAATCAGATGTTTCAGCTGATAGATGTGGAATTGGGAGGCCCAAGTCACCTCATACAGGCCCACATTTCTCAGCTATGACCTTAATTCCTCACATGAGGCACATACCTAGTAGGCTGAGGCCCAGTTGTTTGTGATGTTTCTTCCCTTGAGTAGATCCCACTCATCAGACCGTCCCTTTCCTGGGTTCCTCAAGGATGCCTTCAAGATGGTGTGGTACAGAGGGGGGATGTCTCCGGCTTCAGTTCCTTCCCGTCAACTTTGTTAAGATGATTACACAGACATTCAACGTTGACAGGCGTGAAGTCCTCTTGGGCATAGTCATCAGCCTCCTTGAAACACTATAAATAGCACGACGTGCTCCTAAACCAGTAAGCAGGCTCATTCATAGTAACTTCAGTAATGAGGATGTCATCCCTCAGTCCAAAGCCATACAAAGGCAAACTCTTACACAATTGATAGTTCTTTGGGATTTTTGACAACAACTCCACCGATGAATTACGGCCAAAATGGATCCACACAAACTCCCCTATGACTGAGCTATCTGCTATCTCCTCCCTCCATGAAACATCTACAAGACCCCTAGACAACCTCTTGGCGAGCCTTTCAGTTTTTGAGTTTGATCTTTTTTTTGTTTTTTTGCAGAGCTCTTTCACAGAGCTCGTTCGTAGAGCTAGTTCGCAAAGTCTATGTGCGAAGACCTTCCCGACATTCAGTCGAAATCTATAGAGCACACCACCATGAAGTCAAAGACTCGTTGTGTTCCATGAATTAGAAGGCCTGATTCACAGAGACCAATCGCGGAGTACGTAGAGCTTCGCGAACCAGGACAGCTAAAATCTAAAATCCCGGATATGAGAAAGGACAAAAGAGAGGCCAGACTCTCCTATTTATAGGCAAGGACTCCTGGTTCTTCATGGTGCATTCTACTGAAGAAATATTTGTAGAACTCTCAGCCCATACATCGCCCCTCCGCTTCGCGAGCCTCCACCGTGAGTCAGATTCACGATGGGCGAGGGAATTTTGCAGATTGAACCTATGACTTTGACCCTATATTTATCCTTGTCTCCCAGTCTGAGTGGGGGCATTTTTTGGAACCAAAATTTATGAATAACAAGAACAAATGGAAAGCCTTAAGGGATTCCTCACAAATCTTGTTTTCAGAGCCCTCATAGCCCCACATCTGGCACAAAGCTTCCACTCCGTGAAGGCGCTGTGATGCATGGAGTTGGGAGGCTTTGTGAGCCCCATTGAAATTTGCAAACCTGCTGCGGAGCAAGGACGTAGGAGGATCCATTAGCACTATTTATGTTTTCTAACCCACCTTGGATCAAGGAGGTAGGAGGCTCGATGAGCCCCCATGACGTTTGCAAACTCACCGTGGAGCAAGGAGGCAGGAGGCTTCATAATTCTTAAAAAATGCCACGTGTCTTTGCGCCCAGCGAGATCTACATCGTGATGCCTCTTGCCTAAAAATATCGGGCTCCCCTTAAGCCCAAAGGAAAGATACTATGACCTTTCCCCTTTTAAGCCCTCAAATCATGAATCAAATTCTTCTCTACAAACCATGAGCACCTTAAGGTACTTTAGCTTCGTGAAGTGCCTCTCTATTGGTTTGAATTCAGCCCCTCTTCAAAGAGGGATGCCCTTCGCGGAGCCCATGGGACTTTGTGAAGGAAGGGGATCCCAAAGGAGACTAGGGTCTTTCGAGAGCAATTATGCTTCATGATGTACCCACCATGAACATGTGATCCACATACTAAGGTAGGGTCACTATGCTTCACCATTGCTCCGCAACTCCTTTTCCCGTGTGACCCTCTAGGTTTGCATGAAGTAATTTGAAGATCCCTTGGGTGGTAATTCCTGTTGTGTTGCTTCACCTCATGCTTCTTCACATAGGCACACTAATATCTATTGCTTCTTTGCATAGACATGCTAACATGGACCTCTAAATGGATCACTCGATAATGCCCCCTCGCAATGACATTACTAGTGCCATCCCTTCCTAAAGGGCGGGCGAGAATCCGTTATGTATGTCCTAGGGGTGTGGAGTGAACCCACATCATCCGAGCTGTAAGAAATTATACTTACAAGAACCATAGTCCTCAGTAAATGATGTTAAACTATGGCCTCACCCCATGCATTATACGTGGCGTGCCCCATATCAGACATTCTCTTCCCACTGGTCTCTACGGGAGTGAGATCATTTCTCACATGGAATGAGATCCTATTTATGAGAGCAGTTTCTATCTGTGAGGAAAGGGAAACCACCTGGGTATAATCCCCTAGCCTTTCTAGGGCACCAGAGACCTCCTTTATTTGGTGCCAAACCCCTATCCCTTTGGGATTTGCTGCCATCGGGCCTCCACCTTGGAGTAAGTCCCAATCTCCATCTCCTTGGGATGCGGACCATGTGTAAGCCCATGTTTCTATTTTGGGCCACTAACCACTTGTAGGCCCCAATCCACATCCCATGAATGCACCATTTGTGACGTGATCTCCATGTCCTTGTTGCCTCTTATTTCACACACCAAGAATGACTCACGTGGGCTTAGAGTAAACATCGACCATGACATCCTCTCTAGGCAGCCTAGAGTGTAATCCCCACACACTCTTTCGGAACAACATGGTCTTTGATCCATGCCAAGGCATGGTACATATGAAGCCTCCTTGATGTTCAAGCCCAACACCCATTGGTCCCGACCACCTTCACATCAGTTCCCCAAACCCCTTTCGAACTACATGGTCTTTGATCTTTAACAAGGAAAGATATGTTAGAAACCTTTCTAAGGTTCAAGCCCAACACCCATTGTTCCCTAAAATCTTCATGTTGGTTCCCACTCCTTGTGAACTATGTGGTTTTGATCCTGGCCAAGGAAAGGTATATAGGATGCCTTCCTGAGGCTCAAGCCCATCATCCATTGTTCCCGACCACCTTCACATCACTTCACCAACCCCTTCTGAACTATATGGACTTTGATCATTGCCAATGTAAGGTATGTAAGAAGCCTCTCGAAGGTTCAAGGCCAAAAACCACTGGTTTTGACCCCCTTCACATCGAACCTCCTTTGTCCTTCAAGACGTTAGACTGCATGCCTCTTTTTATTGTGTATGTTGTTAAACTTCATCCACCATCCCAAACTATCTGGGCTTTGATCCTTGTCTCCTAGATAGGGTATATAGGAAGCCTCCATGAGGTTCAACCCCATCCAGGAGTAAGTAATTGTAACCCCATCCAGCGGTAAGCCGTTGTGACCCCATCCAACGGTAAGCCATTGTGACCCCATCCAGTGGTAAGCCATTGTGATACCATCTAATAGTAAGTTGTTGTGCCCCTATCCAGCTGTATGCCATTACAAAACCCATCCATAAGTAAGTTGTTGTGCCTCCATCTAGCAGTAAGTCATTCTGCCTCCATCTAGTGGTATGTTGTTTCACCTTCATCCAATAGTAAGCTGTTGTGAACCCCATTCATAAGAAAGACGTTGTCAACCAAAACCCAACGGTTAATCCACCGTCATCCCTTCTATTGTGACCTATATCACTGGTATGTCCCAGCGGTGTAAGACTAACCTCGGGGTGCTAAACACATGTAAGCCCCAATATATAATTGGGTAACTGTCCTATAGGCACACCCTGATCCTATATCCCATCCCAAACTACGCGGACATTGATTCCCTACAAAGGGGATATATAGGAGGTCTCTTTAAGGATCAATCCCAACATCACTGTCACCCTCGATTTGACTCCATCTCATTCTCCATTCACTCCACTTAACAATCCATTATCCATATTGATTCTTAATTGGGCCTCCACATCCCAGTGGGATCATGCCACCTCATTCTACATTAACTTTAACAATAATCAGGTAACTGGCCAGGAGTTAACCATAACATCAGTGTTCCCTCCAAGGGTTGCACCCATTTGATCCACTCTAGTCAGTGTTTCAATCAGTATGATTCATCTCTGATAGATGTTAAAGCTACGTTATAACAAGTGTTAAACATGGGAATCTAATAAAAACCTCATATACATGCCTATGTCATATAATTCCCCACGTTCGACATGGGATGCCTTAGGATCTTGTGCCCTCGAGAAGCCCTATAACAAGGGGAAGAAACCAAGATGTGCTAATATTCCAACGTCCAGACATGCCAGTGATGTCTAACATGACTAATCCCCCGACCGAAGGTTTCGTCACTAACCAGACCCCTTGGAATGTCCTAAAAGAAGCAGTTTAATTAATCAGTGTCCAAGAAAACATGGTAGTGGGAAGAGTTTCATGAACAACATCTTAGACTTTAAGGGAGACCTGGACTAGGTGGCGAGTTCTAAGGAGGTATACATGGTAGGAAGAACTAAAAACCCATCATCCTATTTCAATCAAGGAGCAAATGTACATGAATAAGTGATAGATTTTGCCCACCTTTGGAAAGTGGGAATGCAGGGCAATATTAAGTGCATCCTCATCATCCTCCAACTGAAGGATGTGCGCACCTCGGTGAAAGTTTCATAAATAGTACTTTTTATTCATAAGGTTTGGTGACTTTCTTGTATTTTTTCTTGTTTATTTTAATTTTATTCATGAATCTTATTATTATTGTAACATGTCATAATGAATTATATATTGATTATTAATTGAAATTATAATAATTAAAATAGAGTAGCCCTTGGTAAAAGTTAAAATTCACTCAAGAAATATATAAATGAGGTTAAATTCTAGTGGTGATCTATTTTGTAATATTCCATAGGTTTATATTTTGGGTGTGTGCACTTAATTTTTCATGTTATGGTTTCTTATAATTTAACATTTCTTATTTTTTTGGAACTTTTTTTCCTTTTCTAAAATTTTAATTGATTTATATATTGCTTTAAAAATATATGTTATATTTAAATAAGTTGAAATAAATTATAGTATTGATTTTATTTTCAAAACAATTCAATGAATATTTTTTCATCTTGCTTTTGGATTTTTTGAATTTAAATTTTTATTGGATTTTAATTTTATATGTTCCATTGTTATCATTGTTTATAAACTTTATATACTATTATGGAGTCGTTATTTGATATTATTTATTTCTTGGAGACGATTTTTTAATATTTTTATAGTTTAATTATATTTTTTATGAGTAATTTATTTTATTTTTATCATTATATTCTTAAGATTTTGTTTTGTATTTAATTTTTTTTGAATAATTAATTGAATGAACATGCTATTGATTATAGTAATATTGAATTTTGGTTTTTATATTTCATGGTTCAGCTTTAGGAATAGTTTCTATTATTTTTTATTGTAGAACATCATATATTTTAATGTAAACTGAGGTATTGATATGTGGAAAGCTATGTTTTTGGATTTAAGTTCCCATATGCGGCTTTAATATGGATATTTTTATGTATTTAATCGTCTATAGTATACTAATATTATTAAAAATAAGGTTTTATATTCATTAATGATTATAAAAAATGGGTAGTAGAATTTCATAGTTTTACTACAGTGATTTCAAAAATTAATGATAAATTATGAAACTATCTGTTCATTGTGTATTTATTTTATTAATACAATTCCACATGAATTTAGGTTATGGTGATTTTATAGGTAAGATATAGTATCTTTTGATTAATTTTTATGGATAACTTTCAACTTGGAGACATTAAAAATGCTTTGTGGGTTGGTTAGAAAATAATATTGGAATAAATTTTTTTCTTTTTTGTGGGCTAAAAATTATGGATTGAGTCGATGCAATATTTGGATTTAATTGGTAATAATATTAACATTATTTGTCTAATATATTGAATGGGGTTTAGAAATCATTTAACACTCCTCTTTGGTAGAAATTATGAGAAAATTTATATTATGGTTTTTGGTTTTGATTATGTTATCATATATAGTTCAAAACCTATGTTTCGAAATTAATAAAGAATTATCCTCTTTTTTTTGTGGTATAAAATCACTCAAACTCTAATTAATAATCAATTAATAACCACATATCATGATGTTAATCTATCACTAAAACTCTAGAGACATCCCAAGGTGCCCCCAAGCTCTTAATATTCTCCTCCCATGGTTTTATAATAATCCTCTCATGATAAGGAATCCTACCTTTCTCCACATTATTCAAACACCTTTTTCGTGTCATGACTATTTATATCCCATTTCTCAAGTTCGGAGAATTTTATAAACACCTATATTACTATCCTTATGATTAAAAAGTAATTAGAGACCCCTTTTACTCTCAGTCTCTCATTCTATAAACCTTTATGTCCACCAGTTATGTTGTTGAAATTATCATGTGATTTTCAATTCCAAAGAGTTGTATAGTGAATAATCATCCCCATTTAAACTCAATGGTATTCATATAGTTTTATGTATCCTTATTTTATTTCTTATTTACATTTATTTAATCTAAAATCCTTAATATAGGGTTAAAATTGATTAAATGCATCCTTATGTTTAATGATCTTTGAGGAAAACTTATGCATGAAAAGGATATGAAAGCTACTGGTGGTCCCGAAATTATATAGCCATATAATTAATTGTAAAATGTTTTTATCTAATAATATTCAATGCATGTTTAATGGGAATTCATCCTAACCATAATAGGTTATATTTTTTGGTATTGATCTTGGAAAAATGTTTATGATGTCATGTTTTTTTGTCGTATCCACATTCATATGTTGTCTTTATGTTATCTTGTTATATCATTACTCACTATTAAATATTGTGATTATCACCAAACTAATGTTTCCTTAATATCCCTATTGGATTTCAAGTACTAATTTTCCTTATGGTATTCTTGGATTATTCTCTTATTGGGATTTGTTGCTCACCCCTTTCTTATGTACCTCCTCGGGTTATGTCATTTAGTTTTAGAAGAATGATGAAATTTTAAGATAATGTTAATAAAGCTATTAATAATTTAATTATATTTAGATTTTATTTTGTTAGGATATTTAACTATTTACAAAATACAATAGTCTCCATGATCTTGTAGGATTGTTTAATCTATACCTTTGTGTCAACAATAAACAATTAATTTTTATTAAATGTATGGTTTCTTTATAGTTTGTATCAATGGAAAATTATTTTTCTTTTTTGGATTAATATAAGAAAAATATTATGAAATCTTTAGTGATAATACTAAACATAGGATAATATCCCTAAACATTTGTAAAGTAAAGTGTAAGTGGTTTATTAGAAAATATATCCATGTCTTTATACTATAAGTATACGTGGCTTTGGCACAGAGGTACCTAGGGGTAATAACCCATAAAAGGTTACATTTATATGGACTAGATAATCACCTGATTCCAAAATGCGGGCCTTGTTTTGTACCTTGTTTGACATCTCTAACAGTGATAATTTGTAAAATTCATAAACACTTTATGAACTATCATTAAAGTAACAAAAATGACAACAAACTTTTTAATAAGAAATAGATCATGGATAACCTAGACTTAAAACTATAAATTCATATATTAAATAAGATATGTAGTTTATGATATATCCCTTAAAATTTAAGGTTTCTTAGTTATTTATATAATAAATAATTCTCACCCATAATTGTCCATTTTTTATAGTCAATTTCTAAAAATTTGAGGAACCGACTCAACAAAAAATGTGAGGTTAAATGTGATGATGGAAAAAATGAAATTCCTAACACGATCGAATAAATAATCATGAAATTAATGAAAATAATATCTAAATTATCTCAGGTTTTGAATAGAAACATTAATCTAGAGGAATTCCCTATCCCACTATGGAAGATCACATCACAATTGAGAACATTATGCAATAAGGGACTCATATGTTTAATGGATCATATGATCACTAGATCCTATATAAATGGATAAAATCAATTGAAAAGATGTTATACATCATTTACTTCTCATACCAAGAGAAGGTAGTGTTGGTGGTTTATTGTATAGCAGGATAAGTTGGTCAATGGTGGGAATTTTTATAAATTATGATTCCTGAGGAGGATGTAGAAAAAATGGAGTGAAAGGAATTATATAAAATGTTTTTTTTTTGAAAATATTTTCCTCACACTCACTTACTTAAAATAGAGATTTATTTCCTTATCGTTATCCAAATGGGAGATGATTCTATTGAGGCGTAGTGGGAAAACATTACAATAATTTTATTAAAAACCTATAACTTTTTCATTACCCCATAAAAGAAAATTTTAATACTCTTTTTTTGGTAAATATGTGTCAATGAAAATCCTTACCCATTTAGTACATCAATAAATATAAAGAAATTGTCTGATGTTCCCACAATGTCGAAATGGAGATATGAAAATCTCAAGGTTCTTATGGGGAAAAAAAGTGGAGAATTATGTTTAATCATAGAGATATTATGGATAAATATAACTATGGTATGAAATTATATTTTCCCACTTAACAAAAGTGTATGTAGTGGAATACTAGAAATTATCTGATGGGGGCAAGAAAATTCTGTAGGTTTCAAAAGGAAGGGCACCTAGAAGGAAATTTATAATTGGATGAACCCACTAATGTGATAGAATAATGAAACAGTCCAGTAAAAAATCAGCCTATATTACTAGTATGTTAACTATAATTAATTTGGACACTATGTGAATCAATTACCTAATCGATGGGTTGTTTAAAATAGCCAACAACAACAAACTTCAAGGCCTATGGAACAAGGGTGAGAATATATCATCACAACCATTGAGGTGGATCTTGATACAAATATGGTGATAGATATTATAATTATTAATTAAATTATAGTAAAAATAATATTTAATTCTAGTTCTATGTATTCCTTCATATAACTCAACTTTATTAAAAATATTCAGACACCACATCAAAACATAGAATTCAAGTTATCAGTGAAGATGAAAAGTTGGTCAATCATGTTATCCCATTAATATAAATCATCCCCTATAGAAATATGTAGGATAAAATTCCCAGTAAAACATTTTATACTACTTTAAATGGAATTTTATTCAATTATATCTATATATTTTATTTCCTTATATAGATCCAACATAAATTTCTAAGAGAATGAAAAGAACCTCTTTATCGCAAACTGCCCTTCGATTCTATATAAGTACAAGGTGGAGGATGAATCTTATTTCTCAAAAACATCTCAATGATAGATATTATTACCATAAAATAAATAATATCTATAGAAAACGATTAATACTTATTAAAATATCACCCTTGATGAATTGAATATTGTAAGAAAATTCACTGATGTGTTTTCTGAATAATTTTCTGGTCTTCCACCTAGCTGTGAGGTTGAGTTATTATATCACCCCTATTTTTATGGACTTTTTTTTTTAGAATAAATTAAAATTTTAATTTATATCTTTCAATGCAATAATAAAAATATTCCTTTCACTTAGAACTAACTCGGCATACATTCCATGCAACACTGACTTGACGTATGATGCAGGCAACACTTAGTTTGCGTACTATACATGAAACACTAAGTTTCTATGATATGTATATTTTTATGGTTTTAATTATTTATATTATATAATTATAACCTAGAATTTAAATATAGTAATATAAATAGTAATAAATAATTTTCAAATATTTTTTATGATTGTTTTATATAAATAAAACATAATTATAATAAAAGATATGATATTTGATAAAGTCCTTTTTTATGATTAAGAACATCATTTTCACAAATGAACTACTTATAATAAAGAAAGTAATATTGGAAAAATATTTAAAGTTAATTTGATGAAATAAAAATATTTTTTAATTCAAAATTTCAAAATTATACTAGGGTGAATATTTGGGATTTTTCTGAGAAACTCCATTTTTTTGTTGAATAGTTAAGAATACTCCTTTTTAGTTAAAACTGTCTTTTTTTCTAATTAATTATAAATGATAAATGATATTATAAATATGTTTTAAGTTAAAATTATATTAATATTACATCTAATAATAAAATTAAACGAATTGTGATAAATTTCCCTTTGATATAGAATATAAAATCTTTACAAACATTTGAATTTTTCCCAACTTTAAAATCATGTTACTTCATCCCATATACAGGATTATCACTGATCTTAATTTTTCCACTTTAGTGACTAAAATTTCAACAAATCCAACATTAAATATTTTCTTTTGTATAATTTTTAGATTGTAATAAGACCATGTTAAATTTTTGACCAAAATTATTAGTAAAAGTGGTTAACATTAATCATAGCAGTTAAGGCCAAATTAAGCTTAATTTGGGACTAAACCTTAAAATTAAGGTTAAATTGACCTATATTATTTTAAAAACCCCATTTTCTGTCTATATTACGTCCACAATCCTTCCATTATTTCGTTTTTTGGTTTGTTAATACTTTTATTATGTAAGACCATGTGCACACATAATTTGTTTCTAAACATTCCATGTGAGTCCTTTTCCTTCCAGATAAAAGGAAACCATATCTACTCATTAATCACACCTATAAAACCTTTTATGTTAATCCAATATCTTCCCAAGTAGCCTCCCATAAATCTTAAATTTTACTTTGGAGCATCCCTCTGGGTATAGACCCTCTCAAGGAAACCTTTTGGCTCAAACCAAAAAGAGTTATCCGATTTAGACGTAATGTCTTCTTTCAAGATTCTTTTATTTATTTTTATTCTCTATAAGAAAAAACTCTTTATTAACTTCTTGTGGGACAACTCCAGTATCCTACACATAATATAATGTTTTTATGAAAATTTTATTACCTACACTTACACAACAATCCTTCTAATGGATGTTGAACATATTGTTTCTCTGTACGGTGAACTACTACCTCATGAAACTATGATTGTTAATTTATACATTACCACCAATCATTAGGGAAATTATGATGGACACTATATTTATATATGTAGTATATTATATTTATTATTTATTTTATATTTTTTATTCATTTTTCAACACACAACTTCTTACCTTCCATTTGGAGTCTATATGATAATCTCGTTTGAGAAAGTGTGGATAGCTGCCCCCTTAAAGAGATGTGATTCATTCACACACCACATGGAATGTATTAAAAATGGGTTTAATGAAAACATATGATATTTTAATTCTAATGTAATAATTATATATATATATAGATATATACAAATTTCATTAACATACATTCTTTAAATAAGACAATAAAAATGGAAACAACATTCATGCATGAGAACGGCTTACCATAATCTTGAACGGTGTATTACATTTCATAATTAATTATGAAATAAATTATTATAATATAAAAATACTCTATATAACTTATATTTATTTCATTTTCTAAATTACGGAATTATGTTATTAGTTTAAGGACAAACACTATAACAAATTAACACACATACAATGAAAAAAGAGAGTAATTACCTAAAGTGAAACATTAACATATGATCATTAACAAGTGTGTAATATAAGGTAATAATAGAACCATATGTGGTATTATATGTTATAATATTTTTATTTAAAATATTTATAATAATATAATATTTATTATATAGGAAGCTTGTATGAGTATGAAGATAGTTAAGACACATGGTAAGGAGAATTTCATCTCACTATTAATTTCTGTGAGATTCAAGTTATTATTGACACTATTTACTTTTGTGTGGTGTATATAATGACCATGATTGAATTATATTTATCTTATACAAATTTTTTTGTCTATTTAAATATTCATTACATGATCAATATTTCAAGGTGTTTAAATTTCAAAAGTTACCAATCGGTAAAATAGTTTGGTCTCAATTGGCTTCTTTAAGACTCATGTTTTGTTATGCACCGAGATTCTTTTCTGAGGTGTATATACATCCATTGTAAATTTTATATCATGAATATCCTTATATAATGATATCTTAAGATTCATGTAATTTTAATTTCTTACATGGAGAATATGACCCCAAGTAACCAAGTTATAAGAGTTTATTGAGACAATCATTTCGTTTTTCAAGATTGTTTATTTTTATACTTATTATGAAGAAATATATCAAAATTATTCTAGATTTTCTTTATCCAATGATTATTATAGATATACTAAATTTTTAGTACGATTTTCCACTATTTTAGTGAAATATGACCATCATTCTCTTCGGTTGGAAGTCTATTATATTCAAAAACTATGTTTTCATAAACATTTTCCAAAATGTTTTCAAAATATACTTGAAGATGATTTTCAAGGAAAAAAGATTTTATTAATTTTTTATTGTTTTCAAATCTTCTTTTTTATGTTGTCAAATCTATTTTCAAATAAAATGGGTTTTAAAAGGTTTAATGTTATAAAAAAAAATTTAAAGAAAAAATGTTTTTTTCCTCATGAAATGTTTTTAAAATACCTTGAATGATTATTTACATCTAATATAACATCTATTTATGTAGATGATGACTTTATGGGGATATAATTAAATGTTTCCATTAATATTATTTCTTTGAAAGGATTATTTTTTGATGGCATGGTGTTTATGAAGCTCATTTCTATTTCACGAGTTATATGATTTTAAAACCCTCTTTGGTCACAAGTTATGTTTGTGATGAAATGATCCTGAAACCTATCTCTTTACATTGGTTGTGATATTTTTACATGTATATGATACCAATTTAATTTCATGTGACATGATATGTCTATTTATGATCATGTGGAATATGTATGTATGATTTTGTTATGTGATGGGTGGGACCTATATCTCCCTCTAATGCATTGGAAAAATATTAATATATCAAAAGATAGATAGGACTAGAATGAGGGTTTAGTAGACTCAGTAATACAGGGTGATAACAAGGGTTTACTTTGTCCAGTAATACAGTGTTGGAATGAGGGTTTACTCGTTTTAGTAAAAGAGGGATGGAAGGGGGTTCACACGGTTCAGTAAAGGACTTTTTCTATTAATATGGTATTGGAATTGATTACTTGGCTATTATGAAAATTATTATATGATTTTGTGTTGCCACAATTCCATGTATTACCCCTATGTTATTCTTTCATGTATTATGTTCTTTACTTCATTTTGATTCATGTCTTATGAAATTCCAATCATTAAACCATGATTCTTGTATATGATCTTTGATATGTAGGGAATGATCTTCTATTTTCATGATCATGTTCTCATACCCTTATGCTCATGTGTATGCTTACTTGTCTCTCTTGTTTACCCTTACCGAGCATTTGAGCTCTCACCTTTTTTTGTTTCCTTCCCTAGGTTATAAGGATATGTATTATGTTTGTTGTGTCTTAGATGGGTTCTAGTCATGAATAACCTAGTTGGAGATATTGTATCTCACATTTTTACCAGTCTTTATGTTTCCATGTTTCCAAATACACTATAATAACTATGGTCTTTGGGTGTCTGTATGTATAATGTTTAAGTATTTCACATATGTAATGAAATATTAATGTTTGAAAAGTGAGGGTTACTATATTTGGTATTAGAGAAAAGGTATAGTTATCCTTTGGAAACTGGGATAAGAAAACCTTACTGAGATACCTAAGTTTATTTCTAGGGATATGTTCAAGGATTTATCTAAGGATGATTATAATGAAGAGTTAACATTTAGGAAAACGTCCTGGAATTTTGGTAAATGTAGGAGTGAGTGGTTTCCAATAAATACTACCTTGTTTGGATACTATAAGTGTATGTTGATTGGGAACAGATGTAACTTGGTTTAAAAACTCCGATAAGATGTTCTAGGATTTACTTAGGGTAATCTGTTACAAGAAAATGGGCCTTGCCGCACACTTGGTTTCACACTCCTGGGGATATGATTTAGGAATTCAAAAACTATTTAAAAAACATCATGATAGATTTAAATATAGGTTGTTTATGAATATCCTAGGATAAACATAATGTGTCATAGAGGGTGTCATTATTTAGAAATCCTATAAGTAATTTTTCATGATTATGTGGTTCCTCGTATTTTATTCTAGAAATACCCACTATTTCAAATCTAAATAATTTTTTAAGGGTGTTAAGATTCCTACCAAGTAATTAAATGTGGAATTATAAATGAAAACCCATAATGGTATGATGATTTCATCTCATGTTTATGATTCCTCTAGAAGATGACGTTTGGTGGAATGTGCTTTCTGCAAATATTAACATTCTTACTTTGGTCAAATTTGATGTCATCTTAGGTAGGGATAAGATTTATCGACATAAAGCCCACATCAATTATTAAAGAAGTGATGTTATGTTATATATTTCAAAACCTCCTATGATAATCCATCAATGTGATGATAATTCTGAAATTTCAGTGGATATTACATCTAGTGTATGAGTAATAATTCGCATTTAAAATGGTTTTTTTATCTCAAAAGGTTTGGGAGAAGATGGAAATAGATGATATGCCCCTTGTTCATGATTTTTTGGATGTCTTTCAGGAATATTTTCCTAGTCTTCCACTTGAACGTGAATTTGAGTTCTCAATAGAACTTGTACCCGGTTCCACACAAATTTGAAAGAATACTTATAGAATGACCCTGATTGAGTTATAGGAATTGAAGATGAAACTCCATGAAAACCTTAATAAGGGATTCACTCAGCCAAGTGTGTCACCTTGGGGTGCACTAGTTATTCTTCTAAAGAAGAAATATTGATCAATACGTCTCTACATTGAATATAAAGAGTTCAAGAATATCAAAATCAAGAACAAGTATCCACTTCCCTATATTGATGACTTTTTTGATCTACTGTGCAGAGGTCAATAATTTTCCATGATTGTCCATTTTTTAGGATATCATCAATTGGGGGTCATGAAGGAAGATATACCTAATATGACATTCTGTACAGTTTATGGTCACTATGAATATATTGTGATTCCTTTTTTCCTCTATAATTCCCCTAATATCTTCATGGATTTAATTAATAGAGTCTTTATAGATTTCCTTGACCAGTTTGTGGTGGTATTTATAGATGATATTATTATCTATAAAAAAGAAAAGAAGTGCATGAATATCACTTGAAAAGTTTACTAAAGACCCTAAGGAAGGACAAGATATATGATAAATTTAGAAAATATAAATTTTGGGTACAAATAGTTTCTGTTTTGGGTACCATAATCTCAATAAATGGTATAAGAGTAGATCCATCAAATATGGTGGATATTGAAAGCTATCTTAGACCAACCACGATGACTGATGAAGAGAAGTATTTTTAATCTATAGTGATTAACCCTATAGTATAGAAGTGTTTTTAATCTATAGTGATTAACCCAAGAAATATTGGGATTTTTTTCTAATGAAAAATAACATGGTTATTGAAAATTACTCATAAAAGGTCATGATTCTTGGGAAAAATTACCACAACTCATGATTTGGAGTTAGTATTGGTAATATTTACATTAAAGATATAGAGGCATTACCTTAATGGGGAAAGGTGTTATATATATACAAATAATTAATGTTTTAAATATATATTCACACTAAAGGAGTTGAACATGCACCATATAATATGGTTAGAGTTGTTGATGGATTATGATTGCTCAATACATTACAACCCTAGAAAATTGAACAAGGTGGATGATGTTTTGAGTCAAAAGTATCATGGTATCTTATCCATGATGAGGATAAAAAAGATCCAATTTTTATAGATTTACAAAGGATGGATCTTGAAATCTTGAAAGAAGGGGAAAAATATTTTATTTCTCAAATGAATGTTCATCCCTCTATCCATGTGAAGGATAAGTAGTCATAAAAGGAAGATGAAGAGCAGCAAAAATAATGTTACAAATCTTCCTAAATTTAACCATGATCAAGATGGAATGAAAATGTTTAAGACTATTTATGTGTTCCTTAAATACTAGATTTGAGTAAGGAAGAGGGATATCATGGACTTTTTATCTTCGTGTTTTGTATTCCAACATTTTAAGGCTGAAATACAAAAGACTAAATGTATTTTGCATGCATTACTCATACTAGAATGGATATTGGAGAACATCACTATGGAATTTTTTATTGGAATACCCAAAACCTATAAAGGGTTTTGTGTTATATGGGTGGTAGTTTATCACTTTACTAAGTTATCACACATCATTGCTATCAGAGATTATTTCTCTCTTGATTAGCTAAAAGAATGCACATCAAGGAAGTGGTAAGGATATATAGAGTACCACATTCTATTGTATCATAATTGGATCTGAGGATTACCTAAATGTTCTAGAGAATTCATCATAAAGAACATGATATAGAATTAAATTTTAGTACTTATTTTCATCCTCAAATATATGGTTACTATGAAAGAACAATTCAAATCCAAGAGGATACGTTCAGATCTGGTTCTCTGGATTTTAATTTGGTTGGGATCCAAACCTTCGTCTATTAGTTTTTTTTACAATAATAGCTTTCACTCAAGCATTAATATGAAACCTTATGAATCCCTATATGGGAAGAAATGTATATCTCCAACTTGTTGGGATGAGGTTGGAGAAAAAAATCTATTAGATACTGAGATCACTGAAGAAATGGTTGGAAAGGTTAGAACTATTAAGTAGCACATCAATGCAGCTTAAATCCAGAAGAAAATTTATATTGATAACCATTGTTGTGATCTATAATTTGATGTTGGAAAAAAAATTCAATGAATCTCACATTGGAAAAATGTTATGAGATTCAGGAAGAATGGGAATCTAATCCCTTGGTATATCGACCACTTTGAAATTCTTGATCGTATCAGAATGGAAACCTATCACTTGGAACTTCCTCAAAATATTTCTCAAGTCCACAATGTATTCCATGTGTCCATACTGAGGAAGTTCATACCTGGCCCTTGACTTGTACTGAACTCATAGGTCATACCGTTAGAGTATGATATTTCTTATGAGGATCAACCTATTGAAATTCTAGACTAATCAGAGAACGTTATATGAAAAAATTATTCTTAGATAGTCAATGTTTTGTAGAGAAATGACCAGTTAGAGGAAGCTATGTGGGAACTTTAGGATATGATGAATTATAATTATCCTCACTTATTTTTAATCGAGTGACAAATTTTGATGGTGAAATTCATTTTAAGGGGGTAGAATGTAACAACCCATGATTTTATTTACCTGTTTTTTCGAATAAATTTTTATTTTTACATTTATATTGAAATTCAATAATTCAATGACTCTCTTAACGTGGATATAAATCGGAATATGTTCCATGCAACATAAACATGATATACGATGCACACAACACTGAGTTTTCATATGATACATGAAACATTGAGTCTCTAAGAAATATCTCTTTTTATGGTTTTAATTATTTAAATAAGATAATTATGAACTAGAGGTCAAACAAATTAACATGAATAATAATAAATAATCTTCAAATCTTTTTTATAACTGTTTTATATAAATAATATATATTTCTAATAGAAGATATGATTTTTGGTAAAGTCTTTTTTATGTTTAAAAACATTGTTTTCTCGAGAGAACTAATTCTAATAATGAAAGTAATTTTAGACACATTTATAAATTTAATTTTATAAAGTAAAATTAATTTTTGAATTCATAATGTCAAAATCAGATTTGGGTTGATTTTTAGTATTTTTCTATGAAACTTCATTCTTTGATGAATAGTGAAAAATACTACATTTAATTAAAAATGTTTTTTTATATAATTAATAATTAATTATAAATAATAATATAAAAATGTTTTAAGGTCAAATTATATTAATATTAAATTTAATAATATAATTAAATTCATTAGAATCAATTCCACTTTGATAATCAATATAAAATCTTAACAAACTTTTGAACTTTTTCCTACATTAAAACATCGTTATTTTGTCCCCTATGCGGGATTAGAACTAATATTAATTTTACCTATTCTGTGATTATAATTTAAAAAATACAACATAAACCATTATATTCATTGTTTTTTAAATTTTAATAACACCATGTTAATTTTTTACCAAAATTATTAGAAAAATTGATTAAAATAAATCACAACAGGTAAGGCCAAATTAATATTTATTAGGGACTAAACCATACAATTGAGGGACCAAATGCCCTAAAAACATATCAAAAACCCATTTCATATCCATATTTATTCCACACACCTTCCAATATTGTGTTTTTTTCTGGTTTTTAAGTATTTTCATAGGTAATATCATGTGCACACCCAATATTTTTCTAAAAATTCCATGTGTTTCCTTTTTCTTCCCTATAAGGGCCACAACCTATACCCATTCCTTAGACATATTAAAAATTTTAAGTTCATCCAAGATCTACCCATGTTTCCTATAAATAATACTAAATTATAATTGTAAGCCTTCCATGGGGAAGATACCCTCTAAAGGAAATATTTTGGCTCAAACCAAAAGGAGTTACCCAGTTTAGCGGTTACTTCTTCATTCAAGATTATTATTTTTATTTTACTCATAAACCCCCTCCACTATATTTATTCCATTATTTTGTAAAAAATACAGTATCATAAATATACTAGGATGTTCTTATTCAACGTTTTTTTACCTAAATTTACACACAAATCCATCTAATTGATGTTGAACATGATGTTTCTGTGTACGGGGAACTACTGCCTCCCAAAAGGATGGTTGTTCATTTATCATATACCACCAATCATGGTGGAAATAATGATGGAAAATATATTTATATATGTAATATATTATTTTTATTATGTTTTTATTATGTTTTTATTATTGTTTATTCTTTATTTAACACACATCTTTTTTTCCTTCAATTTGGTGTTAATACGATAATATCGTTTGAGGAAGTGTGGACTACCGCCCCCACAAAGCAATGTGATTTGTTCACACACCACATGGACTATATTAAAGATGGGTTAAGTGAACTTTTATATGATATATATGATATATTAATTACACTTTAAAAATTATATATATATATATACATTCATAAATATACATATTTCATTTACATTTTTCATTCAATATGACAATAAAAACTGAAACAACATTCGTGTATATGAATGACTTACCATCTCCATGAATGGTGTATTCCATTTCATACTTAATTATTAAATAAATTATTATAATATAAATATAATGTATATAAATGATATTTATATCATATTATACAATCTGGAATCATGATATAAGTATAAGGACCAACACTATAACAAATTAAGACACATGCGAAGAACATAGCGAATGATTACCGAAGTGAAAATTTTATATATAATCATTAAAAAGTGGTTAATATGAGTTAATAAAAAATCATATTTTATTATGTATATAAATATTCTCCTTTAAAATATGTTAAATAAACTTATATATATCATATAGGAATCTTGTATGAGAATAGAGAGAGTCAAGACACATGGAAAGGGGAATTTCATCTCACTTTTAATTTCTGTCAGATTCATGTTATATTCGCCACTCATTCCTTTTGTGTGGTGTATGTACTTACCATGATTGAATTATATTTATAATATACCTAAATTTATTTTTTTATTGAAATATCCATTCTATGATCCTTCTTTCATGGGGTTTAACATTCAAAAGGTACCAAATCAGTAAAACAGTTTTGTCACAATTTGCCTTCTTTGAGACTCATGTTTTGTTATGAACCTCGAATATTTTTCAAGGTGTATATAATTAAATTGTACTTATCGTATAATTAATATCCTTATTTTCATGATATATTAATATTCAGGTAATTTCATTTTCTTACATGAAGATTATGATCCCAAGTAACCATGTTATAAGAGTTTATTGAGGCAATCTTATCATTTTTCAAGATTGTTTATGTTTATGCTTCTTTTAATAAAATCTCTTAGGATTATTCATGATTTTACTTATACTCTATTTATTTGATATATCCTCATTTTTTAGTACCATTTTTCTTCTCTTTGGTACTTAAGATAATTTTTATAGAGAAACATTGCCATCTCTCTCTTCAGTCAAAAATCTATTATTCTTAAAAACCATGTTTTCAAAAATGTTTTCAAAGGGTAATTGAAATTATCCTCATGGAAAAAATATTTTAAAAATGTTTTATTATTTTCAAATATTCCTTTATATGTTTTAAAATCTATTTTTAAAGAAAATAGTTTTCAAAAGTTTTTATGTTATAAAAATCATTTTTCAATAAAGAAAGCATATTTTCATCAAGAATTATTTTTAAAATACCATTCAAAACTATTTTGCATATAAGACTACATAAATTGGTGTTTCTCATGCCTTTATAGGGAAATTATTCAATGTTTACATTAATATTATTTCTCTAAATTGATTATTTGTTGATGGCGTGGTGTTTATTAAGCTTATTTCTCTTTCATGGGTTATATTCTTTTTAAACCCACATTTTTTTCATAGGTTACATTAATAATGAAATGATTGTGAAACCTATCTCATTACATAGGTTATGATATGTTTACATGTTTATGATACCCATTTAATTTCATGGGTTATGATATGTATATTTAAGATCTTGTGCCATATGTATGTATGATTTCATTGTGTGATTAGTGTGACCTATATCTTTATCCAATGCATTGGGTTAAGTTTTATATCTCATGAGATAGACAGGGCTAGAATGAGGGTTTAATTGGTTTAGTAATATAAAGCCACAATGATGGTTTACTCTGTTTATTATTACATGGTTGGAATAAATCTTTACTCTGTTCAGTATTGTAGAGATGGAATGGGGGTTCACCTAGTTAAATAAAGGACTTTTTCCACTAAGATTGTATTGGTACTGATGCCTTGTATACTATTGAAATCAGTATATGCTTATGTGTTTCAACAATTCCATGTGTTACTCCTATGTTATGATTTCATGTCTTGTCTCCTTTGCATCCTTTTGATTCATGTCTATTGAACTACCACAATTTATTCCATGATTCATGTATATAATCTTTGATATGTGGGGTATGATCTTCTACTTTCATGATCATGTTCTCATACCCTTAGTCTCATGTTTATGCTTACATGTATCCCTTTTTTACCCTTAATCATAATTTGAGGTCACCCACTTTTATGTTTCCTTCCCCAAGTTATGAATATATTTATTATGTTTGATGTTTCAAATAAGGGTTATAGTCACGAAGAATCTAGTGGGAAATAATGTATCTCACTTATATACCATTGTTTATGTTTACATGTTTCCAAAATCACTATACCAACTATGGTCTTGGGGCATCTATTTGTATAATTTTTAAGTATTATGCATATGTAATGAAATGTAAATGTTTGAAAAGAGGGGGTCTCTATAGTTCTTGATTGAGATCATAGTAAAAAAATTTGTAATATCCAAGACACCATATAGAATATACATTTTTAAACATAATCATACAAGGAAATAATTACTACATAATTTGTATAATGGGATTATATGCCCTAGTACTTCACTATAGGATGAACTGGTTCTCTTTATAAAGAAAAATGAAGGGAAAATATTCCTCTAAATTGATTATAATAAGATCAATAAAATCATGATAAACAATAAGTATCCTATTACATTTAGTTTGGACTTTTTTGATCATCTAAATTGAGCATAATGCTTTTCTAATGTTGATCTTTGGTTGAGATATTATCAAGTAATGGTACAAAAGGAGGATATACCCAAGAGTTATTATTATAAAATTTATGGGAACTATGAGTTCATAGTGATTACATTCATACTCAGTAATACTTTATTAATATTTATTTACTTGATGAATAGTGTTTTTAGGTATTACCTCAAAAAAAATACGGTATTCATCGTAGATGATATTATTAACAACTCAAAGAAATAGGGGAACATAAAGAACATTTTAATTTAGTTTTGAAGACTTTGGAAAATGAAAAGTTATTTTTAAAGTAAAATTAATAGGAATTTAGTGTAGATAAATTAACCTTCTTATGAAATTTCATCCCTATAAAAGAGGTATATGTGGATCCTTCAAAAAATTGAGGCAATTGGAGGCTGTATCAGACCATAATCTATGATAGAAATCAGTAGTTTCTATGGATTAACTAGGAACTATCATCAATTTCTGAGAAACATATCATGATTTTCAATCCCACTAACTAATCTTATAAGGGAGTCATTTGATTCTATACTAATTAATTTTAAGATATATTTAAATAGGTAATGAAGAGGCTAATCACTATAAATTTTCTCTTATTACCCACCAGTGGGGAAGGATTTGTGATCTATAATGATGTATCAAAAAAGTGCTTGGGTTGTGTACTAATGATATGTAAAAAAGTGATAGCCTATTCCTCTAAACAATTAGAGATCCATTATAATAACTACCTAATGAATGATCTAGAATTGGAAAAAGTGATCATGACATTAATGCTTTCGAAATATTTTCATTATTATGAAATGTGTGACATATATATGGATTGTTAAAGACTGAAGTATATATTCACACAAAATCATCTCAATATATTCTAATGATGTTTGTTAGATAAAATTAATTAATATGTTTTTTTAATCCATTACAATCATAGGAATGGACAAAAGTGGAAGATTATCTAATTTGAAAGGATCATACAACCAAATCCATGATGAGAATTTCAAGGGATCAAATCTTCTTAGACATGAAAAAGATGGAAATATTTAATTTAAAAGTATTAGGATCCTAACATTCCTAAATAATTTCTCAACCATTAATTCTTGATAGGATCAAGGAGTCTCAGAAAGGTGATGAGTTTCTATAGAAGAAGGCAGTGAATATACCCGAGTTTAATATTGATGAAGATGGTTTTATAAGGTTTGGAACATGAACATGTATCCCATAAAATCCACATATTAAGAGGGAACTTATGGATTATGTTTATATCTCATCTATCTCATTTTAACAAGGAATAACTAACATGTACAAATATTTAAAGAAAAACAATTGTTGAAAGTCATGAAGAGGGGGATTTTAGAGTTTTATCTTGATGCTTGGTATTAAAATAAATAAATAAAAATGACAAAATTATAAGGGAATGATGTAACCATTTCTCATACTAGTTTGGAAATAGTAAAACATAACCATGTATTTCATCATAGGACACCCTAGGACCCCAAAATGAAATAACAAAATTTATGTGATTGTTTATTTCCTTAACAAGTCATCACATTTTGTCATAGTTAAGAAATATTTTTCGCTTGAACATCTAAACAAGATATAAAAATGCAACTGGTAAGACTTCATGGAGTTTCACTCTCAATTTTATTTGATCAAGATATGTGGTTACCTCAAGGTTCTAGGTAATCCTTTAAAATCAATGGATATGGATATGAGTTTTTGTATTGTCTATCACCCCCATATGAATGATCAGTATGAATATACCATTAAAACTCTAGATTATAAGTTGAGATGATTTTCAATGGTTTTACAAGGATGTTGGGACCAACACCTTCCACTAGTGGAGTTATTATATAAAAACAGTTAACATTTTGTCATTAAAATGGAACCTTATGAGGAAATATTTTTGAAGGGGTGTTGGAATCCTACATTCTAGGATAAATTTTGGTAGTGGAAGCTCATGGGACATAATATTATCCATAAAATTATATATAAGTTTCAACACATTAATAATCATATGAAATAACAAAAATTCGATAGAAAATATATGTAGAAAATCATCCATGAGATATTTAGTAGGATTTTAGAGATAAATTATTCCATCATATATCATTGTGGAAGGAGTTCATGAGGATTTAGAAGAAGGTAAATCATAGTCCCAGATACATCGAGCCCTTTTATATTCTTTATTGAATCAGAGTGGTTCCCTTTCTACTAGAACTCCCAACTAATCTATCTGAACTACATGATGTGTTTCATTTACCACACTTATTAACGTACAAACATGAACCCTCTCATGTACAAAATTTACTAGTGGTATCTTTAAAGGGTGATCTTTCATATTAGGATTAGATAGTAAAGATATTATATCATATAGAAAAATTTCTAAAAAACAAGACAAATCACATGGTCAAATTATTGTGGTGGAAACACAAGTTTGAGGAAACAACATGGAACTAGAAAAGGTGATGAAATAAAAGAATCCTCACCAATATTTCTGTGTGAAATAAACATTTTAAGGAAAAAATTTCTAAAGGGAGTAAGAATGTAATTAGCCAAGATTCTCTAAAAAAATCTGTTTTTAATGAATAGATGTCTTATCACATAATCTAGTAACAGAAAATACTTGAAATAGTTTGGATATTTTGAATGTTTAAAGTCTATTGAATTAAAAATTACATTAATAATTATAACCATTAATTATATAGCTATTCTATAGTGATCATGAATCTTTATCTATTAATATTTATGATAATGTTCAATCGACTTAGATAGAATAGGTGATGGCCTCGACCAACTGGATCATACCCTATAAAGCCTATATATCAATGCTTACAAGTGATAAACTATCCCTAGTATTTTTTCCTTGATGATTACCAATAAAATATTAAATAACTAAATATTAATTGAAACAATTTTAAGATAATTTCATGCTCATCGAGATCATGGACCAAACCATGTTCACCAAACCACCCCATGAAATATCACTATTACACATCTTACCCATTGGGAATTCCCTGGTATACTATAAGGATATGTAACTAGACCCTAAAAGTATGATTTTTTATATTTTAATTCCAATATAACAATTATAGTATTTATCACTTTTTAAAAATAATTTCTAAATTATTTCATAATTAGTTTGTTAAAATCTTTATTTTGATATGATGAAGCACAAGTTGTATTTATAAGAAATATATCATTTTATTCAACAAATTTTTTTTGATTGATTCAAGAACATTTGACATAAATTATATAATATTTATATAGTTTTATTAAATAATATTTATTAAATATAAATTAAAAAATAATTTTATAATGTCAAATATAATTTTTATAATGGTCATAAAGCTATTACTATAAAAAATCAGTATTTTTCTATAAATGGGTATTATTCATTTAAAATTCTAAATTCTCATATTTAGAGAATTATTTTCAAAAAATAAATATTCTTCTTGAAATAATATTGTTGAAGTCATCCAATGGTTTTTTTTTCATTATTTTTTGAGGTAGTCAAATTTTTACGTAGAAATTAAATATGGTATAATTATATGGTATGTAATATGACATCATACAAGAAAAAGTGATGTAATAAATACTATAAATATTATACATAAAGAAAATATTATTAACCATTAAAAAATGTTTTTCTAAATTTATTTAATTAATTTTATAAACCCATAATGAATCCTACATAATATATATTATATTTGAAGGTTATAAAATATATTCTTAATAAACATGTCTCACTTCCACCTCACCAAGGGAAATATTTTAGGTTTTTTTGGTTACTAAACATATAAAATAATTAAAATCAATCTTATTTTCTAGAAACCATGGCGAAAATGATCAGATGTTTTTTTTCATTACATTTTCATATAGATTCAAAAATCATTGTTTGGAAATTAATAAAGAATTTTCATTTTCCCTATATAAAACCACATACAATCCAATTAATATTTACTAAATAACATTTTAGAATTAAATCACTCTTCCTTTACCTCTCTTTTCCCCCCAATATGCCCCCGAGCTTGAATGAAGATCCTCTCACAATTTTATAATCATTATCTCAGGTAAAGGATCCTCCCATTAACCTCTTTATTCAAGCACATTCTTTATGTAATGCATTTTTCTTTCTAATTTCTCATGTTTTTATTTTTTTTACACATTACTATAACTATACTAATTATTCCAATGTAATGGGGAACCATTTTTCTCCCATTAACCCCTTCTATAAACCTTTATGTAGACATGTTATGATGCTGAAATTATCCTATGATTTTCCATGCCAAAAATTTGTGTAGTGAAAGCCTATCCCCATTTCCACTAAATAGTTTCCCCCTGGTTTCACCTAGAGTTAATTTATTTTTTATTGACATGTATAAAACCTACACTCCTTAATATTTGGGTTTAAATTGATCAAATAAATCCTTATGTTGTATGCTCCATGTGGAACACTTATGTATGTATTTGATATTAATGGGAAGGGTGGGACCAAAATTATATATCTCTCCAATGAATTGGGTAATGTTTTTATCTCATGAGAATCTGGGTATGGTTCTTGAGAGGTTATACAAATCACACTATGTTATTTTTTATTAGTAGTTATCAAATACATATGTTTATAAAGCCATATTTTTCGTTGATTCCACATTCCAATGTTGCCTTTATGTTATCATGTGATATTATTACTCATTGTTTATGATTATGATTATAAACCCTCTTATTTTACCATCATGTGCATATTTTAACACAAATAAATATTTATCTCATGATATGATTTGATTATTCTTTTATTGGGATTTACAGATCACCCATTTCTTGTGTACGTCCCAAGGAGATCTCATGTAGTTTTACAGGAATGATTGAATTTAAGAAGCATGTTAAAAAGAATTCAAAAAATTGTATTTTTTATACAAGTTGTCATGGTATGTACCTAATTTAATAAAGACACTAGGATTAATGATATTCTAGGACTGTAAAATGTGTATATATATGTAATAAATCATGAATTAATTTTTATTAAAGATGTCAGTTATCGTAATTATACTATACAAACATCTACCGCTTCTTGGCCATAAATGTCCTCCTTGCTACCAGATGGGATAATTCATAAATAACTATATTAAAGTTATATTCTAAACCTAGGAATATAAATATATAAAATAATTCTTGGAAAAATCCTAAGAAACCATGATAATAACTTTTCTAGTTTTCGTAGATATGATCCCCTATGATTTCACATGCCTAATGAATCAAAACTGAATGATACATAATTGAAACTTCAATATATTGGAAAATAGATATAGTTTCCAACGTGTGATTAAAAATGATCTTCATATTCTAAGAATAGTTCTCTAATGACTTGAAGTGCATAAATTTATCATGAAAATGATAAATACAAGTGAATCTAAATATGGATGAAAAAATGGACTCATCATGGCCATAAACACTTCTTGTTAATTCATTAATCTAATAGGAATAACCGTATAATAATTTAGGCTATAATAACTCCTCAAAGTAGTACACGAAATATAAAAGTCCTTAGCTTCAACTCAGAATCAATATGCAATAATATTATCACAAAAAACACTTAGACCCCCTCACCTGGTCAAATATATAATAAGAAAAATGAATAAGATACCAATTCTAAAATGTTACAAAGATTTAACATCAATAATCAAAATATATGAAAAAGAAACCATGTGATTACTTGGTGAACAATACAGGATCACCCCATGTCAATATTCTTGAATGAATAAATAAATTCTCCTCAAGATCATACAACTGAAATTTCAACTCTCAAATATTTGTAAGATTCATCTTGTAAGGATGAATGGATATAATATTTGTACCATGAAGAAGAAATTTTTTTAACATGATCAATATCTTAGGTTTAAATCCTTAAAATTCATAAATAAATACGTCTAGAAACTAGTCACCAATAGAAGGAAATATCGGCATACATATCTCAAAATTATCTAGAAAAATATCTAAAAAACTAGACCAAGAGAATCTATAGTTTACAATGGTAATGTCCCAAATTAAATTCCCAAAAATATATCATTAACATGGTTATGGAAATCACCCTTGGTATAAGTGAATGATTCTCACCAATGATACTAGTCAATGTGTTCTCAATATTTGGTAAACCAATCCATACTCAGGATCACATTGAAATAGTGCATATCAAAGATGAATAAATCCTATAGATATGATGTCCACTAATCATGGTGGACACTCAAAATATTTATGAATACCCTCTAATTTCCCCCCAAAAAACATCAATTGATATCACCGCACACAGATACTCTATGATAATAACATGAAACAACCACCAAGTATACGACTGGTTTAGCGATGAGTCAGGTGTTCAACACCAAGCCCGCCTCCAACAATTCAGGGACTGCTAACTAGATTTGAGAATGAATAAATATTATATGGGAGACTTTATCTTATATAACATGTTTATGGATACATAAAAAATAATCAATATCATCATAATAATTTAAGAACATGCATCCCTATGAAATGTTAAATTTATGAGAAATTATTATTCAACCAAAATGAATACAATAAAATTGATAAAAAATAGGGTAAATAATAAGATGACCTACACCCCAAAATATAAGTAACCTCAAGATATTGGGAATAATGGAAACATTACATTATTTTAAATCTAATTTAGAGTACTAAAATCTATCAGTCCCACTAGATCCATAATGTTCTATATCTCCTAGCTCCACCAACTCCATGTCAACAATGTGTGGGTCCAAATTACACACAGGGATGACTAAAAAAAGGCAAGTAGGGAACTCCAAATGCTTAAGGGGCCTCAGGATATAGTTCAACATCTAACTGAGGACTAAAACATATAGCATCCCAACTGAATGTAAGAGGCGATAATACATATGGGGAAACTTTTATGGTTTTTATTCCCAATAAACTCATTTGTATCTCATAAGGGAAAAATATTCATCAATGGTCTAAAAATACATAAGATGGAGAGTCTAAATATAAAACTCACATTAATAAAAAAACAATGGAAACCCCAAATGTCCACTTATATTAAAAATGAGGACTTCACTAAAAAATCCTCACCTCATGGGAAGACACCTACCTTCTCATTTACCTCAAAAGAAATCTCCCCCCTTCACATCACCCTCAAAGGAAATAATACCATGAAGGAATATACAAGAGAAAACACTACCCAAATAATAAATCCAAAACTAGGTATCTAATTTAGAAGTTCAAAACCTAGAGGGTTCATCGACCATAATCCAAAAAAAAATAACCAATGTCATTGCCTTCATGTCACAAAGGAAAAACACACAAATGAACTATTGAATCCTGATATCTAGAACAAATCTTCTTTCAAAAATGGTTTACCTAAACACCATGGGTCTTAAACTCTAAATCATGTGTTTTATTAAAATGGGTAATTCTTAACCAATATATAATACAGTGATCGATGTCCAATAACCCCATATATGGGTTACATCCACAACATTACAAAGTGAGGACTCCCTAATTCTCAGTTGTCTCCATCATAATTACATTTAAAATATCTTATATAGATTCATGAACTATAATAAGGGCTAAACTAATTGAGGTTCGTATTGTCTCCTTCCATACATAAGTTATCGACACCTCAGTGGGTCTTTAAGAAACTATCTCATCAAATGTGAATTTTTGTATCTCCAAACCCCAAAGGATAGGCATACCCTATCACCCCTAAAAAAAGGTAAATCTCACACCACAAATATATCTCTAAATATGCTACGTAATATATTTGCCATAAACCCCATGTCCTGGGGAAGAACCACCTCTATAAAAAAAGGATAACTCAAAACATAATGTTGATGTTATCCCAAGGTAGTATCCAAAATATAACTCAAAATTATTATCATAATAATAGACTCCAAAACCCATGGTCCTATGTGAGGATTCATAAAGAATTTTTGACATCTGCAATTATCTACCTCTCACAGTAACACATGGGTCAATATATGAAAAAAAGGTTAAATATAGCCCATTGTTTTGACTGGACATATGTGCCCTATAATAATGAGAGTAAATGGATAACTCCCCATGTTCTGTTCAAACCATGTACACAAACTCTTTCTCTTTGGTGTATAGAAATGAAGGGAAATTATTTAAATTTTACATATGTCCTCGAGTCTCATTAGGTTACCTCACTTCCTAGGGGGAACGATAGAGGACTAGCCCAAACATTGAAATTAATAGTATGTGGATAAATTTGAAATATTCCAAATTTATTAAAAAATGGACTTGGATTTCTAAATAGGATACACCATTGTAATCTATGTAGAAAAATAATCAGAATATGATTCTCATTTTTTAAAAAAGTGAAACAAATGAAAAACATGAATTTAATTGTATTAGATGAATGAGACATTACAATATGGGACAGGATGATCATACCATGAATCAGATTTAGGTATTCAATGTTTTTTTGAATCAAATTCCTCAACACTATGATCATAACACCGTATATGGATCCACAATCTGAATATATGAGAAGTTATGACTGAATAAGGGTTTTAATAATAGTAATAATAAAACTAATAATAATAATAATAATATTATTATTATTATTATATATGATGATTTGGGGTATATTTCTTCTATAAATATTCAATAAATATCATACCATATTAATTATAATATAATTTCCATTTTTATCCCTAAAATTTATGGTATACCCTGTCCCCCCCTATGTTATAAAACTTATGACATTCCTCACAAAAACTACCCTTCTTGAACACCCATACATAATCCCACTAAATAATTACCCTAAACACCTTTTCAACCAATTCCCTTGTCTGACTGAACCCACACCAAGCCACCTTCATCATGTCCTACATGTATCATCACTTGATATTTCTTTTGGCTAGCCATATATGACTAATCACTAAAACCATTGGAACAAAACCATGATTTAGGGATAAAATTTACCCAATAATAGAACTTGTAATAACCAAAACAAAAAAGATGAACTTTGTAAGAATCAAAATACATAATCTTACCTTGATAGGAAATCACTAGAGCATCAAGGTCACCCATCCGGATTCTACTCTTATCCACCTCATTAGTCGAAGATCCTACACCACCTCCCCTATATAATTGAATTAATGAGGGTATATATCCACCTCTTCCTCATGTAAAATGGGTAGGGAAATGGGAGATGGATTGAAATAATATAGAAAAATATAAAATAACAGAACACACATCTAAGGGGCTGACTCGAAACTCAGATGTGAACTCAAATTATAGTTCACCTTGTAAAAAACATATATTTCATATGAAACAATGGAATCATAATTTCTATTTGATTATTAGTTTATATTTAAAAGAATATTTCTCATAAACATTTATATGTGGCCTAAAATGATATTTTCTACTAGTTACAATTTTATCAAGGCCCTATTGTCACCATTTTTTCATGTAAGACATTTATTGAGATAATCAATATAATCTAAAATCAATGGAACCAATGTTAATTTTAATAGGATGATTTTATAAAGTGAATTTACCATTATACTATTTTTTAAAGGCTGTGGCCTTTGAATTCCCAAAATGATCCAAGTATTCCATATAAGAAAAATGAGGTTAAGAAATCATCCAAATATTTGATACCATTAATCCTCAAATATATATAAATTCAAATATCTCATTCAGAATCCTGCATACCATCAAGAAATGAGAATATAACACACCTTTTTATGGGATCCTCAAAATTCTGAAGGTTTATTGATCCACTAGGACCCAAAACACAACCTTACTCATGAATGCATTCCTTCTCAATCATTATGATTTTGGACACCACGTCTTTGATTCTCATTCTTCCACAAATTCCAAACACCTCAACCCATCAGAGTGTAATATCTTAAAACCATCATGACTCTTCACCATGTATTTAATCAAGAAATTCCACCCAAAGAATTTTCCTTGAACTACAGGATTCCCCTTAACACTAGTATGAAGTGTTGATACAATCCACTGGTATACCTCTAATTCATCCTATATATCATGGAATTTCCCATGAGAGAACCGTGCTCCCCACCTCTAAAAAGGAATCACTGGGAATAATTTTATATGGAGAATATATAACCACATAAAATTCCATCATATTGTTCATTAACAAGGGAACAATACAACATCATAGGGGCACATCACACTTTTTTTACACTAATAGCAAACATGTGTATAGATATGTGATATCCAGTATGATTCATGCAGTTAACAATAGCTCCCTAATCATTATCTCTCTAAAAACTAAATGAAAAATTCATGATCCACTGAACTCAATTAGGTTTTCATCAACTTTAAAGGACCCAATCCTTTAATTTAATATCCAAGGATAACCTATTTTCAATACTAAAACATCTACAACAACAATTCTATAGAGTTTTAATACACATCAAATGTTCCAAAAGTTGATATTTAATCACGTGCATGGCTTCATCATCTATAAAATGAAACTCAAGATCATGGCTTAACCTCTGTCCAACTCATGGGTATATTCTAATTTAGGAAATTTCCTTATTCTTTAGACTTATCTCACTGATCTCATTCAAGACATCTCTTAGGGAAATGACGATTCCCTTGCTCTAAAATTATTAAATTTGTAACACCTGGATGTTTTTATGAAATGTTTTCTTTAATTGTTTTTATTATTTAGTATCTTTCTTCGAACTCAATCATGAGTTTAAATGAACCGTGAGATGCAATAATTATAAAATTACCAGTATATCCTAGATGTTAGGTTAGAGAGAATAATTATAACTAACATATCAAAATTCATTGTGAATTCATTGGCTATCAATTATTTATAAAATATAGAAATAGATTTTTTCTGTATTTTAGTGTGAATTAAATTTTGTAATGAATATAATGGGATATATATGTGTTATATACTTAATAAAATATTTTTTATATTCATCTAATGAATATTTTAGCCATAGTGTATGAATAAAACCTAATTTGATGCCTAAAATCTTTTTAGGTTAATTTTAAACCTTTGAATGGAGAACCCCTTTTACATTAAAATATTGACACATTAAAAAATATTAAATGAAAACTTAAAAAATTATTTTTAAGTGGGATATAAAAATTTACTTTGGATTAATTTATAATATTTGTTTAATAACTTACATGTTTTGATGAATAATAAAAATATGCTAAATTTTAATTGAAATAAACATTTTCTATTGAAATAGTTTATATGGTTTAATTATAATAATAAATGGTTTAAATGTTTAAATAGAAAATATTTTACCATTTAATATAATTTAGGACATTTTAATTAATTTTACATTAAATTCGGATTTAAAAACATTTCAATCTTTTACAGTATTTTATCTTTTAAAACTCGCCTTCTCTTTTTCAACAATGGAATTAATTTTAAATTAATTACTTAAATTTATATGTGTGGAATTTGGAAATTTTTATTTCATATTTGGAATCATTAATTCCAAATTATTTAAATAGATTTAATTTATTTTTGTGCAATACGAATAGGAACTTTGGTAAATTTTATTAACACGGTAAAAGGGTAAATCAGGCAACTAAGGGTAAGAATATTATTATAAAATTACCCTAAAACTTGTTTTAATATATTTGGATGATTTTAATTTTCCCTGAAACATTTTTGGGTCTAAATATTATCCATTTTAACCCACTTGGAAGATATTAGGACATTTAAATTATTTTATTCAAAGAAAAGTGACAATGGTCTCACTCAAACTTTAATAATTAAAATATTTTTAATATAAGTTTATACTGAAGGTAAAACCTATTATAAATAACCATTTTAACGATAATGTTTTTTTATTTATCATAAAAATTTATTTTTATTTTTTATAAAAAAATAATTTCTTTAATGACCTGTACTTCGATGATGAAAAAATTAATTAGTTAATAAGAAATCGATAAAACAATTTTTATTAAAATATTAATAACAATTAAAATTCAAAAAAACATGACCATACCTTTTTGGTCGAGTATACCTCGACTATAATCATCCATGTTTCTACTTATTGACCTTTTAGATGCTCATAAAGGATATTATGACACTTATATTATTTTATTTTATTTGAAGATAAATTTTTCACATTCAAGTTTTAAAAGAGTATAACATTTTAAATGTTCGTTTTTTTAGAAAATTAGGTCCACTAAAAGTATTATTATTAAATATATTGTATTTCTATTAAGCATATTATTTTATTTTGAATTTTATTCAAAAACTGAGTATATTAAATAATTACACAAAATTAAGGTATTAATTATTTTGTTAATGAAGAGATCAAATAAATGATATTATTATTTTTTAATAAATATAATTTTGGATAATTGTTATGTAATATGAATTTTATAGACTAACTTGACCCATTAAGGATATAATAAAATATTTTTATCAATGATCACTTAATATTTTTAAATTTTAAAAATTCCATGAAATAAATAGTGTCAAAATTGACACTATTGATATTTTGTCAAAATAAGGTTTTATTAAATTATTTAAAAATAATAAAACTTTATTAAAAGTATTGAATATTTATTATATGGTATAAATTGTTCTAAATTAGACATCTATGTTATAATTGACTTCAAATAAGTAAATATTTTACCCTTTTAATATTTAAATATTTGTTACCCTAGTTAAAATTTAAATTGAATAACAATGTGTTAATTAAAATGATAATTATTAAATTGACATAAATACTTGTTTAAAATTTATTTATTGACATTATTAAGACCCTATATCATATAATATTCAAAATTTGGGAATTTTGGAGGTTTTAATGTGGGTTTCGATTTTATTATCAATTAATATTTTTGAGGATTCTAGAAGTGCCCCTCGCCTCAATTATAAAAGAGAACTTCCTCCCACAACTCTTCACTTCATTTTGATCCTTCAATATCAACCATCCCCTTCCAATTTTCCTTCTCAACTTACCTATAAATATTCTACATGTTTTTTTATTTTTCAAAGACCAACTATAGATCTCTAAGAGGTGATTTAGAGGAGGCACACCGAAGAAGAGGTAATATGATTTACCGATTCTTTCAAGCTTCTTTCTTCTTATACTTCCATATCATGAGTTGTTTAACTATAAATTAATAACTCCAGCAGTAATTATATATAGATAATTTATTATTATTTTGAAACAAACATATTATAGCTTCTACCCATGCTATGAAAAATGAAATCACCGTGCATGTGTACGTACGACCTACCATCCCCTCGCCGCGGTGTAATCCAAGTTTCACCACCAAATTATATGGATGGGTATAATGGTAGAATTAAAAAATATATATATGATTAATATATAATTATATTCATTCTTATATACAATACACCATTCTATTCAAATACCATTCAAAAATTATGGGAAAGAAATCGTCGCTCGGGTGTATGTATGACTTACCATATCCACAGTGTGATGTGATTTGTTATACATAATATTCATTAAATAATATTAATATAAATGAATTGAATGGATACATATGATATATAATTTACTAATACCATTCTATATATGATATAAATACAACCAAAAATGATAAATAAGAACTTATCTGACAAAACATGCAAAAGAACATAAAGAAATTAATACCCAAATAACGAGTAACAATGAAATGTTACAAAAAAATGGATAAAAATATGATCACAGATGTAATCATAATTTTTTTTATGATTATGGAATAAATCATTAACATTATTTAAATAATTATAATGGATTTTCTAATATATACGAATCATATTGGACCTATGGTAAGGGATAACTTTGAAATCTCATTTTTATCTGAAATTTTTTATTCATAAGTATCTACTAGGGAATATTTTTCATCAACATCCATGATTCCTAGTTATTTCTTTGAAAAAATTCTCTATATACTTCTATAATTTTTAATTTCAATTTTACTCATTGGTTAATTTTTACTAAATGGTGAGATTGTAATCTTTTGTCGTTTTCAGTATGACATACTTTTTGACATTTTCAGTGAAAACAGAAGATGAATATTTTTTTCAATTGTAAAACATGAATATATTTTTAAGCATTAATAATGAATTATTTACTTGAATATTACCCTAAAATATGACAATGTTATTTTCAGATAAAATTATTTCTTCTAAATTTTTTTGTCATTTTGAATAATGAAAATGTTTTTGAAGAAGAAATGACATTTCCTCAGGAATTAAACTCAAGTGTTTTACTGCAATTATTTTCCATCTAATATGACAAAGGTTTATGTTTTTATACCTATTATTAATTTTATTTTATTTTATTTATGATGGAATTATTTTTATGAAATCCATTTATCTTATATAGATTATGTTATGGGGGAATGATGTTTAAGAAACCCTTCTTTTGTTCATTGGGTAATGCTATAGTGATTGGATTGTGTTTTGTGGACCATGTAAAAATGATCTCATTATGATATGGATGGGTTCTATATCTCCCTCCAATTAATTAGGTAAAGATTTATATCTCACTATATATACATGAATGACATGGAGAGTAAATCAGGTTCAGTAACACAGGACTAGAATGAGGAGTGAACTCAGTTTTGTAATGGACTTTGTCCGCTATGATGGACATGAAAATGTGTCTTGACTAATATTAAATTATTTTATATGATTATGTGTGTATTCCATTAAATTTCATGTATTATGTTATGAATATTGGTATTACATTTCACTTTTATGATTTACCCATGACATGATATTGTTTTCTTTTATATATAGGACTAGAATTTCTAATATTAAGTTCTTATGATTTTTGATATTTTTTATATTTCCTTTGTTTACCCCCATTGAGAATTTGAGCTTACCCATTCATACGTTTCTTTTACCTAGGTAATGAATAAGGATATTATGTAAGATATATCAAAAAGGATTCTAGTTATGACGAAATAAGTAGGAGACAATATAGTTGTTTTAGGAACCACTTGTTTATGCTTCCCAGTTTCTAAAGATATTAAACCTATATGGTCCTAGTGTGGTTTTTGTTATGTTTTGTAATAAATATAATTTAATTTTGATGTAAAATCTATATGTAAGCTATGTTCCATTATAGTTGTTATCAGAGAAAAGGTATAGTTAATATTTAGAAACTAGGATGAGAAAACCTTTGTAAAAACCCTAAGGATATATCTATGTATAGGTTATAATCTTATCCAAGTGTTTTAGAGATGTTCATGAATAAACAAATACAAAACCTAAAGTTTTCTAAATTAAAATGTTATTCTTGATTTATGTGGTTTTCCTATTATTATTAGTGTTTATCGCACTATTCTTCTTGGTTTTAGACAATGTATTGAACCCTAATAAATCACATTAATGATGAATGTGATGTGAAATGCAATTATTGTCCCCCCAGAGAAACCAAATGTTTTGGGAGCTATAATGAAAAATCTTGTATACATATTCACACATAATTTCTAAGATATGAATCATTCCAGACTTCCAAAATAGCAAATTATGTAGAAACATTTCATTGAATCCTTCATGAGGTAGTTTCTACCTTTATTTAGGGGATCTTCTGATCCAATGATGGCTGAAAAATTGATCAATACCATTAAAAATATATTTTCAATTCTACAATGCTCTGAACATGATAAAGTCATCTTAGTTTGTATATCATTTGGAAGGTGAAGCTGATCAATAGTGTAATTTTATTAAGAATATAAGGTTAAGAGATGAAATTAAGTCTATGGAATATAGAAAATTCAAAAACATATTTTTCAATAAGTAATTTCATAGTATTCTTCAAACAAATATGGAAAATTAGTTCCTTGAACTTAAAAAAAGTATGATGAATCTATTGGTACCTATAATGAAAATTTTACAAGACTTTCAATGTATGATCCTAGAAATATTATCCAACCTGAGAGTAATATTTATCGATTCTTTAGTGTCTTAAAACCAAGTATCTTAAGGGAATTATCCATAAAAGGCATCAATATCTACGAGGAAGTTTTTTGATGTGATATGAAGGTTGACATGGAGATTGGAGTAACTCATCAGTCATATGGGTTTAATAAGAAGAGAAAAATGGAATTCAACTGAAAATCTAAATACCACACTAAAAATAAAATGAGTTTTCCCTTATAATCAAAGTGTAGAAATAAAAAAAGTGTAAATTGTCTTAAAGGGACTAGTTAATGTTTTATGTGTGGAAAATAAGGTCATTGGGATGTTGAATGCTGATGTGATGTGAAAAATATGTGTAATGATGCAAATAATGAAAATTCTACATAAGACGCACCTCCTACACATCAATGCTATAAGTGCAAGGAAATGGGTAATTATGCCAATAAATTCCCAAATATAAGGTTTATTGATGATTATCAATGTCAAAAAACTCTTCAGGAAAATGAAAAAGGAAAGTGACATAAATCCTTATAGGTGACCTGATATATGATAATGAAGTAGATAATAGTGCACATACCGTCATATATAATGTAGAAAATTTTTATTTGATTTTGGATCCACCCACTCTTTTATTTATAAATAAGTTTCTAAATGAATAATCATATTATCTCAATAATTATATGTTGAGTTATATATGAAAACTCTTAATAGAACAATTGTTTAATAAAAAGTTTATAATTCTTTTTCAGTTAAAATTTATGGGAAAGTCCTTCCTCAAAATCTTGTGATCCTTCCTATAGTGGAATTGGATTTTATGATTTTAATGGATTGGATTTATCTATATGGAGCTCATATCAATTTCCAAGGAATGGAAGTCACATTTCATATTCCCAATCAATCAATGATCATATATCGATGCAAGGATGAATATAACCTTCTAGTAGAAATTCCTTCAATATTATGGGCCTTGATTCTTATAAATGAAGGTTATTTATCTCCAATGGTTGGGCAGAAACTGATGATCCAGAATACCCACATTATACAGGAGTTTAATGATGTCTTTCTGGAGGAATTTCCAAGTCTTCCACCAAATTGTGAAGTTTAGTTTTCAATAGAACTAAAACTGGGTTCTATGCATATTTCAAATACTCCTAATAGAATGACCCTAATTGAGTTGCTGGAATTGAAGAAAAAACTCCAAGATAATCTTGATAAGGTATTCATAGGCCCTAGTGTGTCACGTTGAGGAGCACCTGTTATTTTTTTTAATAATAAGTATGGATAAATTTGACTCTTTATTGATTATCATGAACATAACAATATCATTATCAAGAACAAATATCATCTTTCCTGTATTGTTGAATTATTTGACCTAATATGTGTAGCTCAATACTTTTCCAAGATTGATCATCATTCACGATATCATCTATTAATGGTGAAAAATGATTATATACAAAATACGAAATTCCATATAAGCTATAGACACTATGAATTTATTAGGATGCATTTTGGTCTTACTAATTACCCTCTATCATCACAGATCTAATGTATAGATTCTATAGAGACTATCTTGATCAATTTATGGTAGTCTTTAATGATTATATTCTTGTATATTTAAAGAGAAAGGAAGTGCATGAAGACAACTTGAGAATTGTACTGAAGGCCCTGATGAAGGATTATATTTATGAGAAATTTACCAATTGTGAATTTTGGCTTCAAAAAGATTCATTTTTGGCTCACATAATCTCGTCACATGCAAAATGATATGGTAAAAGATTATGCCTCATGATAGCTGAAAATCCATGAGCAAAATTATCCAACTCATGATTTGGATTTAGCGATATTAATATTTTCATAAAAGATATGGTGGCATTATATTTATGGTGAAAGGTGTAATATTTATACTGATCATAAATGTTTAAGGTTTATTTTCACACAGAAGGAGTTTAATATGAGCCAAAGAAGATGGTTGGAGTTGATTAAATATTATGACTACTCAATAAATTACCACCTAGGGAAAGTGAACAAGGTGGAATATGCATTGAGTCGACAAGACCATGATATCCTGTCCAAGATGAGGATCACAAAAGATCTAATATTTATATATTTGGAAAGTATATATGTTTAAATTTTAAAGGATGTGGTTGAATCTTATCTTTCTTGAATGAATGTTCATCCATCTATACCTTTGAATATTAAAGAGGTGCATAAGAAATATGTAGAGTTGTAAAAAAGGTTAGAAATTTTCCTGAATTCAACCTTGATTGTAATGAAATAATATGGTTCTTGAACAGGGGTTATATTCCTCTCATATCATAATTAAATTATGATCTAATATATGAGCCTCATAGTTCTTCATTATCTATTCACCTTGGAAGCACAAATATGTATAGGGACCTGGAAGAGTATTTCTAGTGGGATTCCCTGAAAATATATGTTGCTGAATATGTCTATTGATGATTGGTTTGTCAGCAAGTTAAGGCTGAAAGACAAAATTTTAAGGGGTCGTTACAATAATTACCAATACCAGAATGGAAATGGGAAAAAATTACAATGGAATTTATTGTAGGATATCCCAAAACATCTAAATTCCATAATTTTATATGGGTTATAATAGATTACATTACGAATTTGGAACACTTCGTCACTATTAGAGATGATTCTCTCTTAATCACCGAGGCAGGATATATGTAAAGGAAGTGGTAAAATTTCATGGAGCACAACTTTCCGTTTTATCAGATTGGGATCTAAGGATTACCTTGAATTTTGGGATAATTCTTCATCATGCTTTGGATACAAAGTCAAGTTTCAGCACTACTTATCATCCTCATACAAATGATTAGTGTCAGAGGATGATACAAACTCTAGAAGACATGTTGGGAGCTTGATGTTTTTATTTCTAAGGTAGTTTGGATCACCATCAACCTTTGGTGTAATTTTCATACTACAATATATTTTACTCCAGTATTCAGATGGATCCTTATAAATCCCCCTTTCTAAAGAAGTGTAGAATTCCAACTAGCTTGGATGAAGTTGGGGAAATAAATCTATTAGGATCTCATCTTGTGGATAAAATGGTAGAAAAGGCCAGATCTATTCAACAACACATTATTTTAGCTCATAGTCAAAAACAAAATTATTCTGATAACAAAATAAAATACCTAGAGTTCAATGTGAGTGATAATGTGTTCTTATGAATATCTCTTTGTAAGACAGTAATGATATTTCGAAAGAAGGGAAAGTTGAGCCCTAGGTATATCTGTCCTTTTGAAAATTTGGATTGTGTAGGGAAGGTAGCTTACCAATTGGTGATTCCATGGAATCTCTATAAAGTTCATTATTTTTTCCATGTATATCTCTTGAGAAAGTACATACCTTATCCATTATATGTGCTATGCTCAAAAGTTTTACCACTGAAGCAATATCTTTCTTATGAAGGACAACCAATAGAGATTTGGGATCGTAGCGAAAAAGTTCTACGAAACAAAACCACTCACTCGGTTAATGTTTTGTGGTGGAACCAAAAATTTTAATAATCTACATTGTAACACGAGGATATCATAAGGGATAGGTATCCCAATCCTTTTGTTTCCATGTGATTAATTTTGAGGGTAAAATTTATTTTAAGGGGGTAGAATGTAACACCTGTATGTTTTTACAAACAATTTAATGTAAATAATTTTTATTCTTTAGTAACTTTCTTTACACCCAATTGTGAGTTTAAACAAATTAAAAGACTCCAATATTATAAAATTCCCATTATATCCTAGTTATTATATTAGCGGGAATTATTATAACTAACTAATTAAAATGCATTGTAAATTCATTGGATATCAATTATTAATGAAAAATATAAATAGATATTTGTATTTTTTGAGTGGATTTATTTTCGTAATTAAATTAATGAGATATATGCATGTTATATACTTAATAAAATATTTTTTATAATCATCTAATGAATATTTTAGTAATAGAATATGAATAAAACCTTATTTGATGTATAAAACCCTAATTTTTAATGTTAATTTTTCTCTATTAAATGGAGATAACCTTTAAAATTAATATTCTCACACATTAATAATTTTTATATGAAAACATAAACACATTATTTTGATGTGGGATATAAAATATACTTTGGATGAATTTTTGATATTATTTTGATAACATTCACATTTTCATGAATAAAAAAAATACGCTAAATTTTAATTGAAAATAACTTTTTTTCATTAAAATAATTTATATGGTTAAAATATACTATTTAATGGTTTCAAAGTATAAATATAATATATTTTTACCATTTAATATAACTTAGTTCATTGGAATTAATTTTACATTATATTTATATGTAGAAACATTTCAATCTTTCATAAAATATTAACTTTTAAAACCAGTTTTCTCATTTCAACAACGGGATTAATTTTAAATTAATTATTGCAACCTATGTGTTTTGAATTTTGTAAAATTTATTTCATATTTTGAATCAGTAGGTCAAAATTATTTAAATGTCTTTATTTTGTTATTGGAAAATAGGAATAGTAACTTTGGTAAATTTTATTAACATGGTAAAAGGGTATATCAGGTAATTAAGGGTAAACATAATATTATAAATTTACCCTAACACTTTTCTTAATATAATTGGATGATTATAATTTTTCCTAAAACATAATTCAAAATAAATAGTAACCATTGAAACCCAATTGGATGAGATTAGGACATTTAATTTATTTTATTTAAAGAGAAGTGAAATATGTAACAATCAGACTTTAATAATTAAATTATTTTTAATATATGGTTATATAGAATATAAATTAAATTATAAATTCTAATTTAAAATATATATTTTTTTATTTATCATGACAATTTATTTTAAATTTTTGGGGAATAAATAATTACCTTAATTTCTTATACTTGGATGATGAAAAAATTAATTTATAGATGATAAAACAATAAAACAATCTTTGTTAAAATATTAATAAAAATAAAAAGGCCCAAACACTTGACCAGACCTTATTGGTCAAGTATATCATGACCATAATCATCCAAGTGTCGACTTATTGACCATTTGAAGGCTTATAGATTAGATTATTACACATATATTATTTTATTTAAAGTGAAGATAAATTTGTCAAATTCATGTTTTAAAAGAGAATAACATTTTTAATGTTTGTTTTTTCATAAGATAAATTCAACTATAAGTATTATTATGAAATATATGAGATTTAAATTTATCATATTATTTTATTTTGATTTTTTATTCAAATATAACTATATAAAATAATTACACAAAATTTATCTAGTAATTATTTTATTAATGAAGAGATCAAATAAATGTCATTAAAAATATTATAATAAATATAATTTGGGATAATTATTAGTTAAAATAAATTTTAAACATTAACTTTAACCTTAGGGATATAATAAAATATTTTGATCTTGGATCACTTCTTATTTTTATATTTTAAAAAATCCAGGAAATAAATAGTATCAAAATTGACACTATTGTTGTTTTTTTTAAATAAGGTTTGATTAAATTATTTAAAATTAATAATACATTTTTTAAAACTATAATAATTATGATGTGGTCTAAAATGTTCTAAATTATTCATTTATGGCCTAATTTATTTCAAATAATTAAATATTTTACCCTTTTAATATTGAAATATTTTTTACACTATTTAAAAATTAAATAGAATAATTAAGTGTTTATTAAAATGATAATACTTAAATTGATATAAACAATTATCTTAAATTTATTGGTTGGTTAGATTACAATTTTGTATAATTTATTCTTCAAAATTGGTATATTTTGTGGTTTTTAAGTGGGTTTTTAGTTTATTATTAATAACTATTTTTGAGGTTTCCAAAAGTGCTCCTCACCTCAATTATAAAAGGGCACTTCCTCACACAACTATTCACTTTATTTTAAGACTTAATGTTCAACCAAACCCTACCCATTTCCCTCATCAACATCCCTAGAAATATTTTATAGGTCATGGTATTCTTCAAAGACTAACTCTAGTGCTCTAAAAGGAAATTTAAAGGAGGCACGTCGAAGAAGAGGTAATATAATTTAAAAATTCCTTCAAACTTATATCTTTTTCAACTTCCACATCATGAGTTGTTCCATTATAATGTAATAAATACATTACTAATTATATACTTATAGGTTATTATGATTATTAAATAACCATTTCCCACCTTCTAAACATCCTATTAATAATGATATCACTACGTGCATGTACGTACGACTTACCATCTCCAGGCCGTGGTGTAATCTGTTTTCACCACCACATTACACGGATGGGTATAATGATAGAATATATATATATATATATATATATATTTGTGTGTGTGTGTGAATAATATAAAATTATATTTATTCTAATATATTATACTCTATCCACTTGAAACAAAATTCAACGATTATTGGAACGATATCAGCGCTCATGCGTATGTACGACTTACCTTTTTCCACAGTGCGATGTGATTCGTTCTACATAATATTAATTAAAGCATGATTCTATAAATAAATTTAATTAATAAATATTATATCAATTATAATAATACCTTGTTATAAATGATATAACTATAACCTAAAAAAAAGGAATAAGAACTTAACCGACAAAACATGCATAAGAACATAAAGCAGTTAATACCCGAATAACAAGTAACTATGAAATTTTACTAACAAATGGATGAAAATATGATCATTAATGTTATCATAAAATCGATTATGATTCTTGAATAAATTAATAGAATTATTTAAATCATTATACAAATGTTTCGGATACATACAAAGCATATAGAACCAAAGGTAAGGCATAACATTGCAAATCTCTTTTTTATCCGAGATTGTTTATTCATAAATATTTAATGGGGTATATTTACCATCCACATCCATGTTTTCTAATTTTTAATCTCAAAATATTATTTATATAATTCTATAATTTTATAAATTTAATTTGTGCCATTGGTGAATTTTTACTAAATAGTATGAATGGATTCTTTTGTCGTTTTCAGTACAAGGTACATTTTAACTTTTTGGACAAAAGTAAGAGAAGATTGTATTTTTTTACTTTTACGGCATGAAAGTATTTGTATGCTTTAATAATTCATTATTTCCTTGAAGCTTCCACTACATGATTATAGGGTTATTTTCACATAAAATTATTTCTTCTAAAATTGTGTGGCATTTTGAGGAAGGAAAATGTTTTTGAAAAAATGAAATATAATTTCCTTTGGAATTAAGCTCTAGTGTTTTATAAAAATTATTTTCCATCTAACATGACATAGGATTATATTTATATTACTATTATTAATTTTATTTTATTATATTTATTATAGAATTGTTTTTATGAAATCCATATATCTTATATGGATTATTTTATGACGAAATGATGTTTAAGAAACCCATTTTTCGTATATTTATACTACAGTGAATGTTTTATGTTTTGTGAAACATATAAGAATGATTGAATTAAGATTTGGTTCGGACCTATATATCCCTCCAATTTATTGGGTAATTATATATATCTCAAGATATAGATATGACTAGAATGGAAATTAAATCTGGTATAGTAGTATAGGACTATAACAAGGAGTGAACTCAGTTAAGTAAATGACTTTTTCTGCTATGATGGTCTTGGAAATGAGACTTGACTAATATGAAATGATTTTCTATTATTTTGTTTGTATGCCATGAAATTTATTTTCTTATGTTATCACTATTGGGATTACATTTCACTTTTATTATATATCCTATTACATGATATTATGATCTTTTATATGCAGGATATGATTTGCAAATATTTTGTTCTTATGATATTGATACGATTGATATTTCCCTTGTTTACCCTTACATAGCATTTGAACTCAACCATTAGTATGTTTCTTTTCCCTAGGTCATTATAATGGTATTAAGTAATATATGTAAAAAATGATTCTAGTGGTAATCCCCCTGTAATCCTACACGAAAATGGTGGTTTAAAACCCATTGGATGCAGGTACAGTAGCAGTACTGTAGCGCACTGTTGTAGATCTGGTACTATAGCAACGGCGGGCACTATAGCGGTGACAAGTCACTGTATCAGTGGCAGGGTACTGTAGCAATGATGAATACTATATAGGACTATATCATATGGAATACTGTAGCAGTACTATTCACTGAATGTGCCTTGGGCCAAAAATTTGGGCATACAGGCCATGTAATGGGATAATTACCCACTGGGCCTTCCGGTTATGTAATGGGTCTCCCTCTACGCAGTTAAAAGAAATCTTTTATTTTCTTTAAATAATAAATGAGTATTCGACCCCAACCTTTAAAAAACTAAGTGGGAGAAAATGTAAATGTTTTATAAACCATTTTTTTATGTTTCTTAGTTTCTAAAGAAACTAAACCTATATGGTCCTGGTGTGTTTTTTGTTATGTTATGTGTTAAATATTCTTCAATTTTTATGTAAAATATATATGTAAAGTATGGTTTGTTATATAATTTATCCTAAAAAATAATTTTAGTGTATTGACTACACTTGATAACTATAAAGACCCAAAAATTGACGTACATGGACATTACATTACTTTTGCAGAATACTTAATACATAACAAAAATAGACACACAAGGACCATAATAGTTTAGTGTCTTTGGAAACATAGAATATAATCTTCTAATCGCGGTGAAAGATCTTCAACATCTCCCATAAATATCTTCCCCTTTTGTTTTCTTACCTAAAACCATTATTTAAATCCTAGGTAAAAGAAAAAATATAAAGGGCGTGCTCAAATGATCAATAAGGGTAAGCGCGGAGAAAATAAAACAAATAATATACATTTGAACTTAAAAAAACATGAACATAATGTTTAAACATCAAAATCATGAGCAAAGACATAAAACATGGCAGTACGTAAGGTACAAACCATAAAGAAACATTAGTCATGATAAAATAGAATGGGAATAAAAGATGTAATTGTGGCAACCATTAAGCACATGTTATTATTTCCATAGTATCCAAGGCATTACTGCCAAGACCATTTTAGTGGACAAAGTTCCTTTCAGAATCGTGTTCACTTCTGGTTCCAATCCTGTATCACTGAACCAGATTAACTTTCTGTTCCATCCATGTCTATCTGATGAGATATAAATATTTACCCAATGCATTGGTGGGAGATATAGGTCTCACCAATCTCATAATGAAATCATTCTTAATTGTGCCATAAAATAAACATAAAACATTCATCATAACCCAAAGAATAAAAGAGGTTTCATAAACATTTTCCCATCATCACATAATCAATATAAAACAAATGGATATCATTTAATCATAAGAAAAATCACACCATGTAAATAATAGAGACATTATACATGAAACATAAACATGCTAAAAATGTCATCTTAGATGGAAAATAGTTTTGATAAAACACTTGAAATGAATTCTTGAGGAAAATATCCTTTCTTCTTCAAAATCATTTTCTTTTCTCAAAATTCCATTTAATTTTAAAAGAAAAGGATTTTGTTGAAAATAATCATGAAATTTTTTAGAGGAAGCTTCATTAAAATAAGTCATTATGAAACTGTAATAATCCATTCACATCGTATAAGTTAAAAAAACATTCTCCTCATAATTTTGTCAGAAAATTCAAAACGTTCCTCGTATGGTAATAAAAAGAAATATTTACTTCCATAACATGTGGTAAAATTAAAAAATAGGTTAAAATGACAATAAACATATATGAAAACATTTTTAGAAAACATGGACATGAATGATAATAATAAACCCATTAAATACTTATGTATAAGAATTCTCAGATAAAAATGAGATTTGAAAAATTATCCCTTACCTTATGTCTGATATGCTTCATACGTATCTGAACCTCTTATATAATGATTTAAATAATGTCGTTGGATTATTACAGAGTTATATTCATTGTTATGATATCATATATGGTTCACTTATGACTTTATATGACCCCCTCTTTTGTAAATTCTATGTTAAAGCAGCGTTTTGGGAAAAATCGTTTTATTTATTGTATGTGTTTTTACTTTTTGTTCTTGATATTATTATTACTTATATCATGATTTACAAACTTCCAGAATGTAAATCATTATTTATATATCATAAATATTTAGTAAATATATATAAATTTATAATAAATAGTTAAATGAAATGAAATACACCGTTCAGGGAGACGGTAGGCTGTACGTACGCATGAACGTTGTATTCCTTTCCTTATTAACTTGAATGGAAGTAAGTAGATGAAATATATATATATACATAAACCCAGTAGCTTTATAATGTAATATATTTCATTATTATTCATTATATATATTTTACAGTCATTCTTGAATGGTTAACATGGAGAATGAATCTCATTGTGTCGTGGAGACGGTAATCCGTACGTACGTAGGAGTGATGATATCGTTCCCATAATTATTGAATTTAATTGGAGTGGATGATATAATATCTCAGAATAATTAGGATTTCATAATAACTATATATAGTTCTACTTTACACCATTATACCCATCCCAGTATGGTGGAGGTGGAAAAACAGATTACACCACGACGTGGAGATGGTATTTCGTACGTACGCACGCATAGTGATTTCATTTTCCGTAGGATGGATAGAAGGTGAAATAGGGTTGTTTCATATTTATAATAACATATCAGTATATAAGTGATAATGATTTTATTACTTTATAATGAAGAAACTGAAGAAGAATAAGTTGAATAAGAAAGAAAACTTGAATGAATCGGTAGAAGAGATTACCTCTTCTTCAACGCACCTCTTTTAAGCTTACTCTTAAGGAACTAGAGTAAGTCTTTTGATGAGACAATAACCTATATACTGTTTCTAGGTAAGTTTCAAAGGAAAATGGTTAGGGGTTGGGTGGCTTGAATGCTCAAAATTTTGTAATGAGGAGTGGTAGGAGGTGCGCTTTTATAAGGGAGGAGAGGGGCACCTTAGGAAAAACTTAAAATATTATTTTTTTAATAAAGAAATATTCGGTTAATAATGGATTCAATGTGACTTATTTAGAAGATAAAGTGGGTATGGGTCTAAATCCTCTCACACAATAGGTTCTAGAAAAGTTTAGGTTACTATTTTAACCTTATCATTTGAATTTAACTCTAAGTTAAATAATTTAACCTTTACTGTGTCTTCTTGTTTTCTTACACTATATAGTTCATAAACATATAATTACAAGCCAAAAGAACCCCAAGTGGTTCATTATTAATATATATAACCTTATCTAAGTCATTTTTCCGAACCATGGGTTTTTAGGAATAGAATATCAATTAATAATATAATATTTGTTTTAAAAACTATTTTATGTCATTTTTGACACTATTTGGTAATTGATTTTTGTGAAAATCATAACAGCATGATTAGTTCGACAAATGTACATTTAATCAATACTAATTTCATGTCATATTAACCTAGAAAATTATTTGAACTCATAAAAAGTCTCAAATTACCTTTATTTGGGTATTTATAACATCAATTATGTTAATATTTCATTAATAAGATAATTACCACATCATCATTATGTCATAAATAAATTAAATTATTTAATGTAAAAAAATTATAAATAAAATACCAATATATAGGAAATATTATTAGCTTTATAATTAATATTTATAGTCGAATTTATCTTATATATAACTCTATATTAAAAATGTTTTAGTTATTAAACTTTGATTTTAACTCTTTTAACTCTTCTTTGAATTAAATAATAATAAATGACCTAATCTAATTCAAGTGGACCTAAATGATAATATTATATTCCTAAGGTTTTTTTGGTTGAATTATACTTATACAATAGATTTATAACATGTGTTAGGGTAATAATAATATCATTTTTACCATTAATTACCCTATTTACTTTTAACAGTGGTAAAAAAAGTAAAAAGTTACTATTCATCAAAAATTAATTTGATCTTATTGAACCACATTTTATTCCTTGATATTAACCGTGTCTCTCGGATTTTCGAACTTGCACTCACAGAAGTGGTAAAATTTAGTTTTATGTAAATTTTCAAATTCTCCAAGGAGGTAGGTAAAAGATGGGAAAAGTTCAATAAACTTTTTATATATCTAAAATTATTATAAAATGAATCTGATGAATTACATTGGACTTATATAGGTATTATGTATCAATTTTTACCTAAAATAAATTTAAATAAAATAAAAAATTATTTAAATAAAAAAGTCGGTTTTTAAATAGTAACCTAGTGTTTTCACTATTCATCAAAAATTGAATGTTTTCAGAAAAATACCAAAAATTCACCATAGTATAATTTTGATATTCTGAATCCAAAAATGAATTCCATTTTGAAAAATAAAATTTCAAAAAGTGGGTATTACTATTCATAACGGCTAGTTTATATAATATTTTAATACCATATCATTGTTTAGTGAAACTCGATATTGCATACAACACACGCTATCATCGAATGTCATGATTAAGTGTAAAGAAAGAAAAGTCAAGGTTACGTGTAGTATAAGATTAATTTGTTATTTTATATAATATAATCCAACCATATTTCATTTATACATTTAATATATATATATATATATATATACTCAATGTTGCGTAGAATAACATCTATCAAACGAACTTAAAATATTGTGTAACATGAGCCAAGAATAGTGTTGTGTATACGGTGTTGCATATAGAACAAGCTAATTTTAGTGTCGCATACAACAAAAAACATCAATGAAATTAAAAATAATAATTATCATAAAATCTCGGGATGTTACATTCTACCCCCCTTAAAATGAATTTCGCCCTCAAAATTCGTTGGGGTTATAAATGGTTTACTACTTGAAAGTTTCTTTCATATAAACCCACATCGTAAAAAGGAATACTAAAACTTCATTTTAAAAAAGGATGTTAGAATCATAACAGTCACACAAAGTAACTCAGCACTGGGTTTCCACATAGGACAACACAGGTGAAAATATGGATATGGAAGAGAAATATAACCATCATGTTCTGATGGGGAGTGGTAGAGAACATGGATATGAAAAAGACATCAATCACAAAGCCAATTTTTTTTGATGATTTAATGTACCATCTAATTCATAGGGTATGAGGGTACTAGAACAATGTTTTTAGTTATCAAGATCATTTCTCAATGTTGAATAATTCTTTAATTAAAAGAAATACTTACTTGATTTTGGTACAATCTCACCGTTGTTCATGCCTTGAACAATTTCCACTTTATCTCTTAAAGAAATGAAGTTGAATTTTTCATTCCTAAAGTGTTAGATGATCATGTGATAGAATGATAGGTCACTCCATCTATTTCTATCACAAAAAGATTAGGACAATTTATTAAGTATTCATAAGTCCATCTATCTTGAGATTAATCATATATGGTTGCTAAAATAGACTTATACTTCATCTATAGTAGCTCTTAATAAAATAAAACTAGTTTCTACTAACCAGAGACTTCATGTAGGCCAGTGGTATGCGATAAAGCCCTGTCTCACTTCAGTTGTGGGTTCGATTCCCATAGCCTTTTCCAACGTGATGGGTATTCTCTCGTCCTATGGGTTGTCCTTTTTCTAAAACTATAATATTATAACATTCCAGAAATAATATTGAAAAACAAGTTCTATCCTTAAATAATACTATTCTATGTCCAACATAATCCATTCCAATCTTTAGGCTTATCCAAAATACATCTGTCCAATCTCATAGTATAAAGAAAATGATTACTTGAAAGGTCACATAACAAGCATGTGAATACCATCATTTATCCCCCATATATCATAAGATATATCTAGTTGGTCACATTCCAAACATGTATATAGCTTAATCATGTATTCTTTTGAAACATGAATTACCATAGAACCTTAGTGAAAACATGAATTTTGTCAAAAGTTAACTCTTTCCACATACCAAAATCCCAAAATTTATATATACTCAAACCATGATATCACTTTGTCCTTATATCAGTCATGAGCTCATTAGTACTATAAAAAATTTCATTTTCTCCTGATTCCTTCATTATTTGCATATCAACCTCTCTCCAAAAATATTTCAATCACTTTACATGGTTACCGGTACCATATAATTATTGAAAACCAATACATAGATATTCTAAAATTCCATTATACAATAAATGAGATTCCAGAATTATGATTCTAAATCACATTACATAAACACTTAATCATTCCACAACATCATTGTAATACTCAACATCACAAATAGTGATCACATGTGACTTACCTTTGTCCTTTTCCTTAAGTGGTTTCTCACGTAGATCATCATTAACCCTTGAATTAGGGCATTTATTAGCATAATTCCACATTTCCTTGCACTTGAAGCATAGATGTGTTGGTGGAGCGTCCTCTGTAGTCTTTTCTCTAATCACGTCATTAGAAACCTTTTTCCCATTACATCGGCACTCAGCTGCTTGAAGACCTTCTTTTGTACACATGAAATATTTTCTAGTACCTTTTAGATAGTCTCCTCCATGCTTCTTTCCACACTTTGAGCACAAATAAACATTCACATACTTTTCACCATTGTTCTGAGATTTTTCCTTGAACTCCATCTTTCGTTTCTTGTCAAAACCATGAGATGGATATGTAACAGAACTTCCAGTTCTACCATGATAGCACAATGAAAAATTTCTTCATAGGTACTGAAGTCTCTTATAGCTAATTCCTTTCAAAGAATTGGTTTTAATATAGTTAAGAATCAATCAACTTTGCTTTTAGGTTGCATGATAAAGCCATATGCATACCCTGCACGCCTTGTAAAATTAGATTCATATATACCAACATATCCATCATCCATTTTCTTAATCTCAAGGAACTCCTTTTCCAGCTTTGTTCGAATAATACGAGGAAGTACTTATTGAAAAATAAGTTCTTGAACTCATCTCAGTCCATGGATTCAATTTCATCTTGGGGCCTTGTATTCTTAATTAGAGTCCACCATTGGTCTGTTTCACCTTCTAACTGGTAAACAGCCAAAATGAATTTTTTATTCTGTAAACAACGAAGTATCAAAAATATATTTTCAATAGTACTAATCCATTGTTTAGACACAAGTGGATCAGAAGACCCATTGAAAGAAGGTGGACGTTGTCTCATGAAAGACTCAATAGAATATTGTTCCTTTCTCTCCTCATTTGGAAGTCTAGAATGATTCATAGCTTGTGTAAGTATAGCAATATGATTTTCCAATCCATCTCTCATAACATTGGTTTGTTTAGGAGGACAATCATTGCACTGTCCATTACATTGATCAACACGGTTTATTCGGGTTCATTCATCGTCTAAAACCCAAAAAGGACAGTGTGAGAGGAAAAAATCATTCTAGGAAAAAACATAATAAAGGGGGATTACTTTCAATATATAACATCTTAGGATTAATTCTAAGATTGTTACCATAATTATAGGATTATAACCTTTACGTATACTTATCCTTAGGGACATCCCAGGCATACCTTAGAAATATCTCTAGGGATTTCACTAATGTTTTCATATCCTAGTTTCTAAAGGTTGACTAAACCTTTCCTCTGATACCAACTGTAGAGACCCAAAGCTTGACATACATGGACATTAAATTACTTTTTCATAATACTTAATAAATAACAAAAACATACACACAAGGACCGTAATAGATTAGTGTATTTGGAAACATGGAATATAATATTCTAATCATGGTGAAAGATCCTCAACATCTCCCATAAATATCTTTCCCTTTTGTTTTCTAACCTAAAAACTTTCATTAAATCCTAGGGAAAAGAAAAAATATAAAGGGTGAGCTCAAATGATCAGTAAGGGTAAGCATGGAGAAAATAAAACAAACCATATACATTTGAACTTAAAAAAACATGAACATAATGTTTAAATATCAAAATCTTGAGCAATGAAAAAAAACATGACAGTACGTAAGGAATAGATCATAAAGAAACATTAATCATGATAAAATAGCATGGTAATAAAACATGTAATTGTGGAAACCATTAATCACATGTTATTATTTTCATAGTAGCTAAGGCATTGCCACCAAGACCATGTTAGTGGACAAAGTCCCTTTCTGAATCGAGTTCACTCCTCGTTCCAGTCCTGTATTACTGAACCGGATTAACTTTCCATTCCAGCCATGTCTATCTCATGAGATATAAATTTTTAGCCAATTAATTGGAGAGATATATAGGTACCACCCATCTAATAATGAAATCATTCTTATTTGTGCCACAAAATAAACATAAAACATTCATCATAACACAATGAATAAAATGGGTTTCATAAACATTTTCCCATCATCACATAATCCATATAAAAAAATGGATATCATTTCATCATAATAAAAATCACACCATTTAAATAATAGATACATTATAATTGAAACATAAACATGCTAAATAATTTCATCTTAGATGGAAAGTAGTTTTGATAAAACAATTGAAATGAATTATTGAGGAAAATATCCTCTCTTCTTCAAAATCATTTTCTTTTCTCAAAATGCCATTTACTTTTAAAAGAAAAGGATTTTTTTGACAATAGTCATGAAATTTTGTAGAGGAATATTCATTGAAATAAGTCATTATGAAACCGTAATAATCCATTCACGCCGTATAATTTAAAAAACATTCTCCTCATACTTTTGTCGTAATAGTCAAAAAGTTCCCCCTATGGTAAACAAAAGAAATATTTACTTCCATAACATGTGGTTAAAGTCAAAAATGGGTAAAAATGACATTAAAAATACATGAATTTTTTTTTAGAAAACATGACATGAATGATAATAATAACCCTAGTAAATTATTACGTATAAGAAATCTCATATAAAAATGAGATTTGAAAAATTATCCCTTACCTTAGGTACGATATGCTTCATACGTATCCAAAACTCGTGTATAATGATTTAAATAATGTCATTGGATTATTACAGAATCATATTCACTGTTATTATAGTATATATGGTTCACTTATGACTTTATATTACCCGTTATTTTGTAAATTCTATGTTAAAGAAGCGTTTTGGGTAAAATCGTTTTATTTATCATACGTGTTTGGACTTGTTGTTCTTGATATTATTATTACTTATATAACGATTTAATTTCTTACAGAATTAAAATCATGATTTATATATCATATATATTCATTATATATATATATAATATATAGATAAATGAAATGAAATACACCATTCATGGAGAAAGTAGGCCGTACGTACGCATGAACGTTGTTTTCCTTTCCTTATTGACTTAAATGGAAGTAAGTAGATGAAATATATATATAAATAATCCTAGTAGCATTATCATGTAATATATTTCATTATTATTCATTATATATATTTTATAATCATTCATGAATGGTTAACATGGAGAATGAATTTCATCGCGTCGTGGAGACGGTAATCTGTACGTACGCACGAGCGATGATATCATTACCATAATTATTGAATTGAATTGGAGTGGATGATATAATATATAATAATCAGTATGATGTTATAATAACTATATATAGTATTTCTTTACACCATTATACCCATCCCAGTATGGTGGTTTTGGAAAAACATATTACACCACGACATCCAGATGGTATTCTATACGTACGCACACGCGGTGATTTCATTTTCCGGAGGATGGATAGAGGGTGAAATGGGGTTGTTTCATATTTATAATAACATATCAGTATATTAGTGATACTAATGTTATTACTTTATAATGAACCATCTAAAGAAGAACAAGTTGAAGAGGAAACAAAATTTGGAAGAATCGGTAGACGAGATTACCTCTTCTTCGATGAACCTCTTCTAAGCTTCCTCTTAAGGCATGAGAGTTGGTCTTTTGAGGATACCAGAACCTCTATAATGTTTCTATGTAATTTGAGAAGGAATATGGGCAGGGGTTGGCATATATTGAAGGCTCAAAAATTGTGTAAAGAGGATTGGGAGGAGGTTCCCTTTTATAAGGGAGGAGAGGGGACCTTAGGAAAAACATAAATTATTATTTTATTATAAAGTCATATTAGGTTTATAATGGAACCAAAGTGACTTATTTCGAATATAAAGTGGGTATGGGTCTAAATCCTCTCAAACAATAGGGTTTTGACAGGTTTAGGTTACTATTATAACCTTATCATTTAGATTTAACTCTAAGTTAAATAATTTGACCTTTACTGCGTCTTCTTGTTTTCTTACACTATATGGTTAATAAACATACAATAACAAGACAAAAGAACCCCAAGTGGTTCATTATTAAAATATAGATATTTATATAAGTCATATGACTGAACCTTAGATTTTTAGGAATACAATATCAATTAATAATATAATATTTGTTTTAAAAACTTTTTTATGTCAATTTTGACACTATTTGGTAATTGATTTTTGTGAAAATAATAACAGCATGATTAGTTCAAAAACTGTTAATTTAATAAATACTATCATGTCATATTAACCTATAAAATTATTTTAATTCATAAAAGTCTCAAATTACATTTATTTGGGTATTTATAACATCAATTATGACAATATTTCATTAATAAGGTAATTACTACATCATCATTGTGTCATAAATAAATTACATTATTTAATGTATAAAAATTATAAATAAAATACAATTATGTATTAAATCTTTTTATATTTCTAATGAATATTTATAGTCTAATTTATCTTATGTATGACCTTATATTAAAAATGTTTAAGTTATCAAACTTTGATTTTAAATCTTTTGACTCTTCTTTGAATTAAATAATAATAAATGTCCTAATCTAATCCAAGTGGACCTAAATTATAATATTATATTCCTAAGGTTATTTTTGGTATAATAATGCTTATAAAATAGAATTATAACATGTTTTAAGGTAATAATAATATCATTTTTACCCTTAATTACACTATTTACTATTAACCGTGGTAAATAAAATTTAAAAAGTTACTATTCACCAAAATTTATTTTTATCTTATTGAACCAAATTTTACTACTTGATATGAACTGCGACTCTTGGATTTTATAAATTCCACTCACAGATGCGGTAAAATTAAGTTTTATGCAATTTTTCAAATTCTCCAAGGAGGTAGGTAAAAGACGGTGAAAAGTTCAACAAAAATTTTATATATCGATAATTATTATAAAATGAATCCAATTAATTACATTGAACTTATATAGGTATTATGTATCAATTTTGACCATAAATAAATATAAATAAAATAAATAATTATTTAAATAAAAAGTCGGTTTTTAAATAGTAACCTAGTGTTTTCAATATTCATTAAAAATTGAAAGTTTTCAGAAAAATACCTAAAATTCAACTGAGGTTAATTTCGATATTCCGAATCCAAAAATTAAGTACATTTTGAAAAATAAAATTTCAAAAAGTAGGTAATACTATTTATAATGACTAGTTTATATAATATTTTAAGAACATATCGATGTTTAGTGAAACTTGTTATTGTGTACAACACATGCTATCGTAGAAGGGCGTGATTGCATGTAAAGAAATCCAAGTTAGGGTTGTGTTTAGTGAAATATTACTTTGTTGTTGTGTATAATAGAATCCAACCATATTTCATTTATACATTGAATATATATATATATACACTCAATGTTGCGTAGAATAAAAACTATCAAACGAACTTGAAATTTTGTGTAACACAAGCCAAGAATAGTGTTGTGTATACTGTGTTGCGTATAGAAAAAGATAATTTTGGTGTCGTGTACAATACAAGACATTAATGAAATTAAAAATAATAATTCTCATAAAATCTCAGGTAGTTACACTAACCATTATAATAACTTATTGTAGGTTCTTAAGGGCTGGTCATACTCTTATCATGGGTCCCACTTTTGATTAATAGTAGATTCTAACCAACTTGAGTGATCAAAAAACACCATATAAAGACATATATTCACCCAAACTAGGGTTTTAGGTGTTCATATATCATCTAAAACATCTTTTTTGGGCCTTAATCTGCTATGGTGGGATCCCTTGAAAAACCACTCTGCCAAATTTTTCTCACACTGATTGTAGGAATAAGGGAAGATTATAGGACCCCAAAAAAATTTTTGGATAATCAAACTCACTTTACTCAACATCAAATATCATTATAGTCTACACTATGCCCTTTCAATGGATCACCCTGGAGCTACACTCTCAATTATTATGCTACAATCAGACATCATGCATTGACCAAACTTCAACCAATGTCAAACAAATGGTGAGGGAGACACTCCTCATCACTAGGTGTTTTAGAATAGAATAGAGATAAGGTAACTAACATCACTTATGGTGAATCTAAACAACATAAATATCAAAATATATTGGACCCATGTGTTATTTATGGTGATATCACGTCTTTTAGCATATATGGTCTCTATACCTTTTTGGGACCAATGGAGTACTGACTCTTGTCAAAATTAAACTATCTATGTGCCTATGAATGCAATTTTGTGCTATGTAACCTGTGGGGAGTAGCAGCTAACATAGATATAAGAACCTCATCTCATCTTGAATAAAACATAACTATTGTGGATGTGGGACCCACACCATATCAAAACATGGAGTACTAACCTCAATTTAGTATGGGTTACCCACACCTCATTGGGATTGAGGGTGTATTGAACCTCTTACTCTAATATAGGACCCATACCTAAATAATTATTTTCTACACCCCCACATCCATGAGTGATTACTAATCTCTATGTTATCATAGGGGAAGAATCATGGCTTACTATAAGACTCATATTCCTTGGGAGTGAAAACCCCTATGGGGAACCTCATTACTAAACAAATCTCTTAGATGATAGATTCCAACTTAATAGGTAAAGTATTATGTTCTCTAGTTCACTTGGGGATAATGGACCTACTAATAGGAAGAGATAAAGGATCTTTCTCCTCGGGTATATAGGTTTATACTGACCCTATCTTCAATGTAAAAAACCCCTCCCTAGTATCCACATAGCTCCTTGAAGGATTATTGAGATATCATCAACCTAGAGGATCACTCATTTGGGTTTATTCCCATTACTCCCATATACCATAAAATGTCCATCTCACACCTAAAATGAAATCATTTCTATGATGGAAATTAGAATCTTCATTACATAGAAACATCAATGTTGGATATCATGCTGAAAAAAATCACTTACTACTACATCATTCACAAACATTCTAACTTTACCCTCAGACCAATTCCCTAGGAACTCAGGTTAGTTAGTAGTAATATGAAAGATGTAGGATGAAGCAGGATGCTCCTTCCCTCATGGGTTTGATCCCACAAGGGTTTTTAAGAAAATACCATATATAATTACCAAAAAAAATACAAGCCCTCCCTAGCCTACATAACACCATGGGAAGACTGTCATCTTACCCACATTTATACAACTACAATTATTAATTACATTTATTTAAAGATTGTTTTTTCTCAATTAGTAGTATTGTCGGGGAGAAGTATGTATCACTGTAACTAGATTTTTGGGAGTTATATTGGAGTTTTCATTAATGTTTTTATGGTGTATTGTGAGGTCGTTGATGTAAAGGAATACCATTATGATTCAGAGTAAGAGATTGATTGGTAATTGATTATGAATTACAATATTATTGGTGTGGTGATGGGAACAACAAAACTGATGACAGAATAATGACATTATAGGTGGTGACCAATTTTATAAGAGGTGGTTAGGGATACTATTATTAGTGTGGTAATGTTTTGATAAAAAATAAAAATTTAACAATAAATCATTCAAAAAAAAATATAATGATTATCATAACTATTTTATTATTCAAACTACATTCCTAATAGATAGGTTCTATTTTTAAATAGTTGGGTTGACACACCATGTGAATATTGTTAATAAATATTATAATATCATATTAAAATAATAAATATACATCTTTAAAATTTTTATGTGAATGGATGGGTAATTGGTATGGTTATTATGGTAAAAATCATATTAAATGGTTTAATCAATATTTTCTTTCCGAAAGGACGAATATGTTAAAGAATTATATATTATAAAAATATAATTATTATTATTTTAAATCAATATCATAAGTATTCTCACACCTATATGGGGTAAAAAATCCTTAAAAAAAACCTATGAAGACTCATCCAATTGTGGCTCGTGCTCTTAATGGTTAAAATATTTAGGCTCTCCCATCTACAAATACACCTTATATTCCAAAATACAGTGGGTCGAGATCCCCTATTCCATTAATTTTAGTCAAAACATTATATGATTCGTTATATGAGAATGTGTTTTGTATTTTCATCCACATCCTAGTAAGGTTCTCTTTCATATCAACCAAACCAAGGAACCTTCAATCATTATTTCTGTAAATTTCTAAAACGAAACTCAAAATTTCAATCCCCAAACTCCATCCCCAGAGGCAACCTCTATTGGATACCAATATAACATGACTCAACCCACCATGTCCCATCTTGGGATAGAAAAGAGCTAGGTATATCACCCCATTCCAACCATTAGTATTCAATGGGATAGTGACTACCACCAAAAGGAATAAAACTCATATAGAAGGATTTATCCTATATAACATGGGTATGTATACACCACAAATTATCCATAACAGAACTCCCACAAGAGAAAACCTAATTTTATATAATTAAAAATTCAGGTATACTCATTATTCAATCCAAAAGTATACAATAAATTTGATAATACAAAAAAGGGGAAATAATACATGACCTAATACCAGAAGGTAAATTTTATTCAAGTGACTATGAATAATAAAAACACCATTTCATGCCAACTAAAATCATGAGCACTGTTGACTACGATCCCCATTTGATAAACTATGTTTCAGCACTACTAACTCTATGCCCATTGATATCGTAATAAACCTATGTTCCCTTTCACAAATGAAAAAAGTGTGGGACCAAATATTATGCATGGGTGACTAAAACAATACTCAATAGGATACACCAAAATCATAGGGCATCATGCTATAGTTCAACACACAACTATGGACCAAACCATATATCCTCCCAACTCAAAGAAACTGGGAATAATAATAATATAAAAATTCTTTGGTTTCACTTCCCAATAACCTCAATCATATCTCATTATTGAAATAGATAGTCTAGAAATCACTAACTAATCCAATGGATGGATAATACATATATAAACATTACGGAATCATGATGATAAAATATTAACTAAACATACACTCATTTTTTAGAAAGTGTTTTCCATTGAAAGCATCACACCTCATGGTAAGACACTTCCATACTCATCCAGATCTAGGGAAAACACCTCTAGGAATATCCTCCACAAAGGTGATCAAACCATGATGAAAACATGGAAGAGAATTCAACCCAAAATATTATACCCAAAATAGTGTATCCAATTAGGGAGATCTCAACTGGTATTATTCATCAACCATGATCCACTAAAACATTCACAAATTCCACCACATTCTTATCATGTAAGAAAAAAACCAAATGGAATAGTGAATCCGTATTCTCATAATAATGCCTCATTACACAAAGGTTAACCTAAAAACCTCATATCTAATACTCATAATCAAGTTTCCTATTAATGTTTTTTTTAAAATCTATCCCCATATTGTTATACAACACTTAAAGGATACCAACCCCACTGATGGGTAAATCACACAATGTTCCATAATGTAGGTTCATTAATACTCAAATATCACTACTATTAGGGTATTTTAACTATCTTATTGACAGTGCAGTACAATATCAAGGGCCAAGAATGATTTATGTAATTATTTTATATATTTACACTAAGTATATATCATACCTCATAAAATGGGACTTTTTCTTCCTCATTCCCTTAAGGGTGGACATACCCAACCACCACTTGTATAAAGGAAAACCCACAACATGAAGGGAACCCCCAAAACCATATGAATATAAGATACCAAACCCTATAACTCCATTAATCTTCACCAATGTAAAAATATATATAAATAATTCCTAAATAAGTATACTATCCTAAGGGATTATCCAAAATCAGGCTCTAAATCATCCTCAACTAAATAAACACTAGAACATTGGATATGATGTGAGGGGCCATCAAGATTTTTTTGAAATTTATATTACGTACCAATCATATTCATACATGGAGAGATATGGGGGATTGTACATAAAGTATATAAACTATGTAAACTAACCATAATAACCCCTACATGATTGGAGTAAATGGGAAACTCCCCATCCCCATATCCAAACCTTATGCACCCACTCTTCCTCTTGGGTGGACACGAATGATGGGAACATCTCAAGTTTCATATCTATCCACAAAGTACCTTATATAGACCTTTTTATAGAGTTTAATCTCTAGGTACAATATTGAAATCTTGGATTAGTCATATTTGTTTTAATTCACAATGTTCATTCATTTCCATGTAAATATTCTTGGATTTTAGAACAAACTACACCAATGTGATATATGCTAAAAAAATCAATATAGGATAATAAATATTTTAAAACATGAAATGGATGAAAATTATCATTTACATCATATCAAGAACATGAGAATTTAAGTTAAAATACTCATGTATCATTCCCTGAGTTAGATTTAGGCATCTAATATTAGCCTTGAATCATTTGTCTTGGGGTCCTGAGCTTAATGTTGCAGACAGATCTTCTATCATATAATATGGGAAGAAGTTATGTATGATTAAATAATTTTATTATTATTATTATTATTATTATTATTATTATTAAATTTATAAAGTCATCTATGGGGCCATTTCACTGGGAAACTTCTTTTTTCTCTAAAATCAAGATGACTTATTCTATATTTATTATACTCTTATTCTATATTTTTTAATCATTGAATGTTATGGGAAACCCCAGTCCTTCATCCTACTATGGGAGTCATGGAGGGTATCATGAGCCGCCACCATCTCACGTTGGTCGACCACCAAATGGACAAATGACCACCGTAAACACATTGACATCACATTCAACCCTATTAACTCAAGAAACACCATTATTCCTCACAAAAACAACCCCCATCGAACACCCCCTCATTTAATCTCTCTACATGATAACCCTAACCATTTATTAAACCCATACATTGGCCCAAACGAACTCACACCTATCTACCATCAACCAAACTCACACTAATCTACCATCAAACAAACTCAAACAACCTATCACTGGTCATGGCCTTCATTTGGTAATCCATCATTGATCACTACCACCATATACAATAAACCTTGATTAAGGGATATAATATACACTAGAATAAAACCCATTGAAACTAAAAACAAAAAATTTTCCAAGAATCAAAATACTAAATCCTACTTATATGTTGAATCATCAAAGCATTATGGTCATCGTTTCATGATCTGACTCTGGTTGGACTCCTCGATCAAAGCTCCCTAACCACATCCCCTCTATAATGTGATCAATGAAGGAGGTATCCTAATCACAAACAAGTAAAATGGGTTGGGAAAGGGTGTAGTATATAATAAATTAAAAAAATAGAATATAATAAAACACCCATTTAAGGGATCAACCTTGAACACTATTGCAGACACAGATTTTAGAACCCATAGGGTAAACCCTATCATCTATAATCAACCATTTTCATGGATTTACTACTAGAGGCCCCATTTAATTATCAAAGAATAATTCTAGAAAACATGCAAGTTGGGGCTAAAAACTCCTCTTTTATAATAGATACATTTTTATTGAGGCTCCTCCACGAAAATGTTTTTACACAGGATCAACCTAGGGTAATAATTATAAGCTATAATAAATGGAAAAAATAATACTTTTTATGAAATCTTTATCTAGGTTAAATTTTAAAATTTACCTTTTTTAAGGCATATGGCTTCAAAATTCCAAAATGATCCAAGTATTCCACATCATATAATCGATTTCGCTACATGTCTACCCTACATCACTTTCATATTGAGTGGATATAAATGAATGTGATGAAGTCAAGTCATATAAATCATAATTTAATATAGAGACTTATAGGAATATGTCAAGAGTGTATAAAGGATGCTCACAATGATCTTTTAGAGTTGGCCAAATGTTATGAAGTCGGCATGTCCCTAAGCCTCTTTCATATCTTCCTAATCCCTGAATACCTTGAGAAACCCCACTCTATTTCCTCTACTAACCCTAAAATATAGAACCAGACTTATTTCATGAATAGATAGAAGAATTTATACTATTGTCTTATAGTAAAGAACTTGATCTAGACATTAATCTCTAGTCCAAGCCATCATAGTGACCCCATGATGGATGATAAAAACTCTGAAAAAATACTATATATATTCCATATACATGAAATAATGACACTCTGCTAGAGGATAGTAGCTCTATAGTCATGTGTGAACTGATATTGCACACTTATAACATACCATTTGAGTACTCCAAAACTATGAAGAAGATGAAACATGGCTCTGATAGGACATCCCAACACCAATTCTGCAAGAATCCCAAAAAATATCTTTAAGCTACCTAAAGATCCAATTTTAAAGCTGGAATAAGAATCAAATTGACCATAAAAAATTTCCTTAACTATGTTATTCTATATAATGAGGGTTTAGTTCCTAAAATTTAAAAAATATGTATTTTTGAATATGTTTACCAATGATCTAATTGAATTACTTTTCCCATATTCAAAATGGTGAATCTTATTGATCTCATCACTCACTAGAGTGTTCAAAAAATAAACTCACTCAGTAAAATAGTATAAATAGTGATTCAATAAAATATGTACTAGATATATATAATCCAACATCTTATCATCTATTAGAGTCATGGAAAATAAATTCATGATGAAACGAAACTAAAATTACTTCCAAAACAACCCTAGATAATCATCTACCTAGACTATGACATCCCACATAAGAATCCCTAGTCCTCGAGGTATATATATGGTGAGATTAACCCACCTATTAGTCAGTGTATCAATATAGTAAAAAAATTATATAGAATTGACCAAATACTCTATATTTTGAGGTCCACCCCCTCCAAAAAAATAAATGTATATGTTGTAACCGAGACTCTATATTTAGATCTAACATATAAGGATCACATCTCGTAGATTCACTTTCCATGAAATAAATCATATCAATAATACTCTTCATATAATTACTTTTAAATATGAGTTATATGTGAAACTATGTAATTTGTATCACTTGTTATTGGGTCATTCTCATCCCCACCCACCAAGTTACCAACTAGAAATTACCATGGTTGAATGTCACTACAATTCCAAACCCAGAAAATCTGAATAATATATATAAAAATTATGAATATATCAAATAATATATGGGAGAATATACATGGTGTCCCACTAAATTACACATGACACTAGAATACTATGGGTCTCACATAACCTCAAGTAGTCTCAATATAGCTCTAATTACCCATTATCAAAGAGTTATAATCTGATACATATAGGATTCACATTATCAATTAATAATGAAAAATAATCTAATATAAAACACAAGTTAACTATAATTCCACAATCATATTATATATGAAATAATTATATCAGTTATGTCTGACACATTAAATAACCAAAACCACATTCATAATCAATGTGGTTATGGAATCAAATATCTTTAATACACTATATTTCATGATTAATTACATAATGGTACACATTATACAATCTTATAATATTTTAAATACTATTTTATTTGGTAAATTATGTGCATTGTGTAATAACATTATACAGAAATTCAACATGACTACTTAAAACATCCTTAACATGGTCCTACAATTTCACCATGCTTCATAAATTACAAGTGAAAACCTTGGGATATACATATGAATGGGGTGAGTAATAAACCCCATTAAGGGAATAATAAAATCATACCATGAGTTAATGTATCACATGTGATCCAATAGTCCTATAAATGTAACATAAGAGGGGTGAGAATCATGTTATTGAACAATGAGGCATGATATATCATGATATCATAAAGGCAATATAGGAATGTGATGAAAACATAAAACATGACCTCATAAAGATATTTTAGGCTAACCTCCAAGAAAACATAATATAGTATTATTAGGATAACATATCATTCAGAAAACGATTCCTTCTCATTAGATAAATATATAACCCAATGAATTAGAGATATATATAATTACGGGCCCACCCATCACATTCATATCTTGTACATCCATAAGTTTTCTACATAGATCATACAACATAAGGATACCTTTCATAAGTTTTAATCCCAAAATTTGGGAGTGTGGTTTAAAAACTTATAAATCTGTAATACATTAATGATAGGTAAAACTATATAAATATCCATGAGTTGAAAAGGAGATGGTTATTTACTATACAAATTTTTATAATATAAAATCACAGGATTATTTCCACAACATGTGTGTGCATATAAATATTTATAAAATAGGTGAATGAGAGAGAAAGGGGTTCATCATTACATTTGAATCATAAGGATATAATGAGGGATGTCTAAAACCATATCCCAACTTGGGTAATTGTAAATCAAAAGAAATAACATAAAGAAGATTATTGGTTAAAGAGGGGAAGGAGATCAAACCTTACCTTGATAGGGTGATTCTAAATGCTTGGGAGGAGATTCATAAGAGCATGGAGCACCATTGGAGGTCTCTAGAGAGGGATGAATATATTAACATGGTATTAAATGAATTTTTAGTGGATCAAAATGGGTGGTTTGGTGGGTTTATATAGAAAAAGAGAGGATAATTATTTATTATTTTCCAAATATAGGTTCTAGACGCTATATGATAAAGTAATCAAAACCACATACCATCACATGGGGTTTTCCCATGGGTTATCCTATATGAGTCTTTTTAAGTTTTTATCAGGATAAGAAAAAAAATTAAAATAATTCCCTTGGTGATGTGGATGTGAGTCATGTTTATAATTAATTGATTTTTAAACCTTAAAATATAATATAGGTTTTGGAGGATCCATTAACGGTTTATAAAATTAATAAAATGAATTAAAAACAACATTTATTTATAGGGGAAAAAAATTTTGTCCTTGGATACTCTTAATAGTATTTATTAGATCATGTTTTGTCTTTTATGATGTCATAATAAAAACAGTATTATTATACTACATTTAAATTTTTTCCAAAAATTCAAATACCTTAGAAAAAATGAAAAAAAAACATTGTCGGATAATTTTCATGTATTTTGTTCAAAAATAATATTTATTTTATGATAATTTGAAATAAAAATTCCCCATTTATTGAAAATACTGTGTTTTTTAAAATATCCATTTTTGACCCTTCTAAAAATTATATCGGACTTCATTTAATTATAATATAATGTAAATTTAATAAGAATTATTTAAAAATAATATTTTACTAAAATAAAATTTAATTGAAAATTTCTTGAATTCATTAAAAATAGTGCCTTGATTGAACTCTACATATCCAAAAATATATAATATGTGTTTCATCGTGTCAATATCCAAGTTTTATTAAACATCGTATTCAATAATTATAAATGTAATAATAAAAGGGATAACTATAATCAATGTTTGATTAGAAATATAACATAAAAATGCTTAATATTAGGGTTTAGATACATTTCCTTTTATTACAATGGATAATTTCCGAAGGTTTTGGTGTGATATGGTGAGATTTTCATGGGGTGGTTTAGTGAAAAAGGTTTTGGGATGGTATCTCGATGAGTTTGAACACTCTTATAAACAGTTCTACTCAATATTTCATTGTTGAATCTCATCATTCGCTTGGTAAAAGGAAATTACCAATGTTTCGATCTCTGTCGAAATATCCAATAATTTTTTTTCATTGGGTACAATTCTAATGGAAAAATACATCACTTATTCTATCTATGTCAATTGGAATTTATCATAACCCTTGATAAAATAATCTTAATGGTTACACTAAAATTACTATAGTATTAATGGTTTTTATTATTAATAGACTTTTAAATCAAACAGACTATAACTATCCAAAATCACCAATGTTGTGAATGTGTTTTATATAACTATATTACTTCATATAGAATTTATTCATTCGAAAATGGAATTTAATTTATAAAATTATGGGTCATTATATTAATCTCAATTCAGAAATTTGACCTCTAAAATTTTAATTCCATACACTAAAACAGGTAAAGAAAATTTTTTCATCACCTCTTTTAGTTCACATGTCTCTTTAATAAACTTTTTCTTTTTTCAAAACACTTTGACCAGGTGAGTCTTCCTCTTTTATAAAACTATTTCTATATGATATATGATCTAAACCAGTTTCTTCTTATATGAAATATCATTGTCCAATATTAACACCACTAGATTTAGTACATATGAAGTGTCTAGTATGTACTTCCTCAATAGGGATACTTGGAACACATCATGTACTTGAAATATTTTAGGTGGGAGTTCTAGTCAATAGGCTTTTTTGATGATGTGATCAAGGATCTCAAAGGGGAAAATGTATTCAACTCAAACCTCACAAATTTCTTCTACTATTTTATAAAAAGGGAAACATTATCTCTGCCCTCAAAATCTATGTCTCAACAATGATTTTCTACATGCATTTTCTTCTAAATTTGTGTGTATTTCATATTTCATTGAGTGTTTTGAACCCTCTTTGTAATATCATGGATACAATAAATTTATAGTAGCTCACTTTCTATAAATTCATCCTAGAATATGGGAGTATGAATCCTATTCCCATAAAGAGCCTCATAAGGTTCCATTTTAATGATATATTCATAACAATTATTATATGTTAAATCCACAACAGAATGGTGTTGGTCCAAATATAATTGGGAAAAAATTGAGAATGATATTAGTATATCCTCTGGAATCTAAATATTTTGATTATATTAACCCTCTATTTAAGGATGATAAGTAGTGTTGAAGCTTATATCTACCTACAACGCTTGTTGAAGGATTATCCAAAACCTATAGGTAAACATCAGATCTCAATCAGATATAATATATAGTGGAACACCATGAAGTGTTACCTATTACATTTAGTATATATTGGAGAGGTAGTACGGTGATAAATATTCCTTAATAGAAATTAAATGCACTAACTTAATAAGGCGATTGACTACCACTCATATGGAATTACTACCATTAGATGTCTTGATATGTCCTATAATGAAATCCATGATTATGATTTACCATTTACATACTGGTATAGAAAATGGTTCCATTATACCCTTATACTTCTATAATTCTACCTCGACATGTTGGAATATGAAGCATCAAGATACAAACTCTGCAATATATTTCTTAATAGTATCATATGATATTTTTTTCTTCAAGTATCTGTACATATGAGAGTTCCCTATATGAATAGATAGGTATAATATATGCATCTCATCTATAATTTTACTATTCAGTTCTAGTTTTGATAAGACATAGATCTGGGATCCGAATATTATAACTCCATTATCAGTAGATTTAATCTCTTGAATAATGACTAACTTATTCTATAGTAATTCATCTTCTTTTTTCCCTATTTAATCCTCTTTATAATGGATGTTTTAGTAGTTTTTTAAGTAATGTAAGATAAATATGATTTTATTATTCCAATTTCCATTCTTCGGATGTCCAAGAAGATTTTATAGATTTTAATCCTCGTTATAGACACAATTATGGGATTTTTTCTACTCGTAGCATCTTCCATTTTGTTTTCATTTCTACGATTCTAATGTATTGAACTCACATAATCCTAGATCATATTTAACCACATCAATTGGCGTATATTTATATCCTTTTGTGTGAATATATACCTTATGATTTTATGATCTATATATATGTCAAACATCTCCCCATAGAGATAATGTAACTAAATAATCAATATGATGATCAGTGTAGACAATTATAGAATATTAGTGTCATATTTCTTCTCATGGATACTTAATTGGAGAGAGTAATAGGGTTTCAATTTTTTATTTTCATGATTACACAGACCAATACCTTTTTAGATTCATCATTATAGATCGCATATAATTCAATGCTGGTGGATAATGTGCATACATGTGCAATTATTGGCCTCTTCTTTAACTATTTGATGCTCTCTTTGCATTTATCAGTCCAGATAAACATGACTCCCTTCAAATTTATTTTTGATAGTGGTCCCTATAATCATTCATAGTCACTTACAAATCAATTATAGTACCCAGATAATCTAAGGAAACTTTTTCTTTTAGTAATAAAAGTTGGTCTTATCCACCCTTAAATTACATCATTGTTTCAAGGATCCATAGATATCTCTTCATTGGTGATTAAATTATCCAAGAAGTTTACTTTACCCATCCAAAACTCACATTTAATATAGCTCAAAAATAATTATACCTTTCTCAAAGTCCCCAAAGAATAATTCAAACACTCCCAATGTTTCCCTTTGTTTTTTTGAGTACGTCAAAATTTCATCTATATATAAAACCACAATTTTTTTATGGTGTTCCCTAAAGACTATATTATTCAGTTCCATGAATATGTTTATACCATTGGTAAGTCAAAATGGAATCACTATAAACTTGTAGTTCTCATAATTTAAATGAAAATTAGTAATGGTGATATCCTCCTTCTTCACCATTACATGAAAATATCCTAAACAAAATCCCCCTTGGAGAAGTATGACCCTCCACATAGTGGATCGAGCAAGTTATCAATCTATGGAAGATGATAGATATTATTTATCAAGATGTTATTGATCTCACGATAATCAATACAAAGGCTCATTGATTCATCCATATTCTGGAAAAAAAGGATTGTTGCACCACATTATAAGGAACATGGACATATAAACCCATTATCTAAATGATCCAATAATTGTTTCATCATATCCTAAATTAAAACATGACCATTATATATTCATTATTGAATATTTAAAAATATACTGGTTTGTGATAGATTGATAAATCAACATCATGTCTAGGAGGAATACCAGAAAATTATTCGATAAACACATCAATGAATTCCCCTATAATAAGAATGTCACCAAGGACGATATTTTTTAGTCTAAATATTTTTTTGGAATATATGATTCTGAAAAATGCAATAACATCCATTCTTGAGATGATGTTAACAAATAATATTCATTCTACTCCTTGTAATTTTATATAATTAGAGGGTGATTTGTTATAAAATTGTTGATTTTATTCTCATGGAAATTTTTGTAGGATCTATACAATTGAAGACAATCCAGGCTCATAATTTCATAAAATTCCTCTTAAATGAGTATCATAAGATTTGATAGTAAATTAATCCCTTATATTTGGAAAAGGGATGATTTATCTTCTTGTAATTAAAAAAATGATCCATTTTCTATCTTCATTGATAACTTGAATTTGATGTTTTGAGGTGGTGTTTCAATAGTTTTAGAAATTTATATTATATAAAAGAATGTGTACAATGAGAATAAAATTTTATATTTTCTATACATGAATTAATAACCATCATACACCACCACATCATTATTATAATCCACCTCAACAGTTGGGATGGAATGTGCTCCCCATTTCCCTCTTAGCCTTAGTGGTTGTTGTTGTCAATTGTCAACGACAAAACTTGTATTAGGGAAGTGATTCATATAGTTTTCTTATTCCTTGTAAGATAAAAAATTGTTTGAATAGATGAGGATTGACTAGATGATTCCTTTCCTTCATCACATTGGTGGGTTTCTCTAATCAGAAATATCTAGCTAGTTTCCCCTCATTCACATACCTAAAGCATTTCCTTATCCCCTTCATGAAATTTTCTAGATTTTCTTGCCCCACTTTTGAAAAGTGGGATAATTTACATTTTTACCCCATTATATTTTTCAATAACAAAAGTAGAATTAAAATACATTCCCTACTTCATTTATCCAATCCCAAGAGACCATTGAAATTTTCCGATATCCATTTTTACTTTGGGGGAACACCAAATAATTTCCTTATAACTATCAAAAAAATGAATACATGAGACTTTTAATTAATTCTTATTTATACTACCAAATAAGGGACCAATTTTACTTATGGGGGTAATGAAAAATCTAGAGGAATGTCATGAAAGTCTTGTTATTTTTTTGTTATACGCATAAAGGATTTAACATCATTTTTATTAAGGAGAAATAAAACCCAATCCATTTTATTTAGAGAGTGAAATGAAAATATTTATTGAAAAACATTTTTTCTAATACCTACAGCTCCATCGCTTTGATATCTTCTTCATGATATGTATTTTTGACCAACATACACCATTAATTAGCTTCCCCACACACATGAAAAATAACCAACATGACCTTCTATTTATTATATAATTGAAGCCTGGATAATTTCTTTTCATTGAATTCGATCCATTTTTCATGATTAAGGGATTATAAGATCTAGTAAAATAAGAAGGTAATGATTATATAAAGGTATCAACTACAAATTTCTCTTTCTTAGGGGGATCTAGGTTTTCCTCTAAATTCATGTTTTATTTTAGAACTTCAGTAAACTGATAATTTATTATCACAATATTCATGATTCCTAATCTAATCATTTTGGGAATATAATTTATTCCATCATAAAATATACCCTCACATCAATTTTTAGTCTAGTTTTACATATTTACATCCATTAAATAAAAAAAGGAAAACATATCAATGAAACTTTGTTAACTATTAAAGAATTAAATGGGAAACCATGAACATTAAAAGGATAACTCAAAAATGAAATATATTCTTTAACCAATGATTTTTTATTTTTCAATTTAAGTTATCAAAGATCTATTTACAAACATAAAATCTTATAGGAATGTTTCCTTAAAAATGGTTTATAAGGACCTTCGGAATTTACCAAACAATATTCCTCAATAGTTATAAAATATGTGTGTAGAAATTCCATGTTCAGTCACTAGGTGATGATTGATTCCATATCAATGCGCCCTTTTATAGGTTATTAACCCTAGGTACAATTGTTCTAGAGCCACATCCACTTCTAGTATCCATACTGTGATGAATTTTCTTGAAATCCATTTAATATATAATTTACTAAAATTTAAGAATTTTTACCTATGTTTAGACGCATCTATAAGGATTTAAATAGAGTTTTTAAATCCTTATCCTAAATATAACAATATGTTTCACTACTACCAAGTATAAAAACCAATATCATTAATACACAAAATTTAAATTTATTACAAAAAGGTACACATTTTACAATCCCTCAAGATTATGAATCCTAGTGTATTTTATAAATAAGGTACATATAACAACAAATTAAAAAATAAATACAATGAAATTACAGAACACATCCTTAACATGTTCTTAAAATTCCCTCATTCTTCTAAAAATGCACGGGATAATCGGGTGAAGTACATATGAAAATGAAGAGATATAAGGCCTAGTAAAGAGTTAATGAAAGAGTAAAATGTGGCAATGTAGTACAAGTTAGTTGATAGGCATGTAAAGATAACATATGATGGTAAAGAATTGTAGTTTTGAACAATGATCCACGATAAAACATGGTAGCATAAATTAAACATAGTAATATAGAAACTACATAAAACATGGCATTAGAAAAATATGTCATGTCTAACCATTATAAAAAAATAACATAATGTTATTTGGATAATATACTCTACACCATACATGGAATGTCGTGAGTTAAAAACACTATCCAATGCATTGGAGAGCTATATAATTTTGGGCCAACCTGTCAAATTCATATCATGTACATGCATAAGCGTTCCACACATATCATACAAAATAAGGATTCCTTTCATCAATTTTAACTACCAAATTAAGAAGAGAATTTTACATAAATATATATCAAAATAATTTAATGATACGTATAAAAAGTTGAATATACTTGATTTGAAATGAATATGGGTATTCACTAAACAAATGTATGGCCTGGAAAATTGTAGGATAATTTAAAAGGCATAATAGATGTATATAAAGCATATATAAGGGGATAATGAGATATAAATGGGTCTTCCATTACTTGGTAAAAATTTGTATGGTATGAGGGATGTATAAAAATATAACCCAAAATTCAAAAATTTGAAACAAGAAGGCATGCCATAAAGAATGTGCTTGAATAAAGAGGATAATGAGAGGATCCCTTACCAAGAGAGAGAACTTATAAAATCTTCGGAGGTGGTTATTAAGAGAATTTGGGAACCTTTATAAGGATGTAGATAGGGAAAGTTAATATTATATTCATGTTCTAAGAGTTTTTAATAATGAGGAATGAGTGGTTGTGTAGGTTTATAAATAAGCAGAGAGGATAATTATTTATTAATTTCCAAATATAGGTTTTGGATTCTATATGATAAAGTAATAAAAACCACAAAAGTTTCCATGATTTTTTCACATTTTCTTTGCAAAGGGGAAATTTGATCATTATTTTATAAGGATTGTAACTAAAAACATTAAAATAATTCTGTTGGGGTTGTGAAAGTGAGACATGTTTGTAAAAAATGATTTTAAAACATTAAAATATAATATGGGTTTTGGAGGTTTCATTAAGTGATTATAAAATTAAATAAATAACATAAAAAATAGTATATTAAAGGGTAATAATAATTTTAATCGTATATACTCTATATTGTATTTATTAAATTACTTTTGGGCTTTTATTATGTAATAATTCATACAATATAATTATACCATATTTAATTTTTACCCAAAATTTCAGTTGTATTAAAAAATTATGAAAATAATAATTATTAGTTAACATTGAAATGCTAATTTCCAAAAATAATACTTATTTTATCAAATAAAACTTCTCTAAATTTGGAAAATTTCACTTTTAAAAGGGAAGTCCCAATTTATTAAAAAATTATTATTTTTATAATTAAATTTCATGACCCTTATAAAATTTATATTTGACTTCATAAAATTATATTATAATTTATATTTAATAAATATTATCTCATAATAATATTTTATTAAAATACCAATTGTTACAAAAGATCTAAAATTCATGAAAATGAGTGTCTTGATTGAATCTATACATATCAAAAAAATACAATTTGTGTTTCATCGTCTGAAAATCCATATTTTATCAAACTTGTAATTTAATAATTATAAAAGTAATAATAGCAGTGATAAATATAATCATTATTTTATTTTAAAAATAAAAAAAAATTCATGTTGTTAGGGTCTACATACATATCTATTTTGTCACGCCCAAACCCGGTATTACCCCAAGCCCACCTCTAATAGGCCAGAGGCTGGCGACCAACACCAAGTAGGCATATCCCACAAATGGGAGGAATTAGGCTAAAGTACCTTTACACATGAAAAAATCTCCAAACCCATACAATGATGAAATGTAAAAGAACCGAAACAATGCATGTATAAATCTAAGATCCCACAATAGTGTATGATTTTAATGTACTGATAATGTAAAAGGGTCCAAAAACAATCCCAACCAATAGTGTAAAGAGTAAAACCTACTCCATGTGCAATGAATATTTCAAACGTATGCTCATAATAAACACATTAGTCGGTCAGGATCTAGATATGCTCCACCTTCTACCTTTCCTCCCAAGACACCATCAAAAGGATCCTTGTATGTGCAATACATGACACGTGTGGGAAAAGCCCATGCAAGGGTGAGAATAAAAATACTCAGTAGGACTCTTTAAAAACACTAAACACAAAGCTCTATTTATATTCATCTCAATACAAGATATAATAATCAATGTGTAGTTGAAACAAACCACATATACTTTGGAAATACAACATGACACCAGGTGGTCATAACCAACTGTCAGCCACATGATTCTATTCTAAGAAATGCTCTTTATGGGATAACACACTCCATGATCTATGATACAATTGGAGAAACTCTACAAAGAGGTTTGTGTCACTAGGTAGAACCCATGGAATCTGACTGGTCTAATGGGACCATAATGTAGAGGCATGGGGTCATGCCCATAACCGCTGGGGAACACCACGAACCTAGTTTGGATCAACCCACTATGTAGTGGATGATATGATATTGATTCCATAAACCTTATAGATACAGCCTTATAGATGGGGGATCAACTCCCTACTCAGGGAGGTCATGCTAATTCCACAAAATCCAACTATGGATGACAGAGGATCTCACTCCAGTCTAATAGAGGGACACCACAACTCAATCAAAGAATCGAACTCTAGAGGGGATCACCATCCATTGATGTGGATGTATTATCAAATTATTCATTCTAGAAAAAGTACCAAGGGAATGAACTCAACCTATATTGGTCCAAACTAATAAAATGAAGAGCCTCAAGCACTCTTGAAGAAAGTACATGGCATGTCCCAAAGGGTATACTGTGTGTCTAGCATCCCAAGTCCTGGTCATGTGAAAGGGACACAAATGGAATGTATGATCTATAAACACATTATGTATAAGTATATAAATGGTGTGAAGAGACACATGGTATCCTCTTGTGTCACATTTCTGTGTCCTTATACCAAAAATGTGTTTGTGTACCAGCCCGTGTAGGCCAAGCTGTGTCTATGTGGGTGTACAAGGCTTGTTCATGCCCATGTAATCAAACTCATGTTCATGTTTTCTCTAGAGTACACTCCACATCAACTGAGTAGGGTCACATGCCATGTGATAGTCATCACACGTTGTGTGATCCTTAACTTTAGCCAAAACCAAGCACCATAGCCTAAGGGCCCCACACGGTGTGTAGATATGACTTACACAATGTGTTCTATACGATTTTCTAGAAACATGGGTCTTCCTCCCACACAACTCCTCCATATATTTCGCTTCTGATATGATGATTATTTTTTGATAAAATCTAGGAATCTCTTCGTTCAAGATTTTCCATTGATAATCAAAAAGTTCCAACATCAAATCTACTAGAAGAATAGATCAAATATATGTTCTTCATTGTGTGATGAAGAACACTAAAGAACAAGGAATCAAGCATCCTTAATCATTCAATTCTCTCATGAAACCACAATATAACCTCAATAACATCATACCAATTCAATATCTATCATATCAAATTGTTGATCCAAGAAACTAGTGGAAAATGTTCAATTGATATGGATTCATCAAACCCCTAGTCAAACAAAGAATTCCTGTGGTGAATTGTAGAACCAGGGAAGACATGTACATAAATAAAAGAGAGGGAAAATCCCAAATAAATGATTTTTTCAATATTTATTCAATTCCAAAATAAAAAATGAAGTGATTCAATATAATTCTCTCAAATCACCCAGTAATATACCAATATTAAAAATACACACGATCCACGGATTAGTCTATTGTTAAATTGATCTATGTTCACTGTATGAATCAATAAAGGAGAAGAATATATGAATAAAAACATCCTACCTAGTGTTTTGATCAATCATTTATGAAGAACTATTTCATTATCATCATTGATGATATCCTCCAACTCTATTGGCATGATGATCCATGATATTATTTGGATATATTGACATCCACCAAGAACACTATCTTCCAATGGTGTCAAGGCCTCTAGGGTTTAGAGTCAAACATTGAGAAAAAATTTATATCCTTATATTTTTAGAATATTTAGGTCACTACGCAGGAAAAAAAAATTATGCTAATTTTTATTATTAATTTCACGCCTGGGACAACTTTTTCACAAACGACCCACACCGGTTAATATTATGTCTTGCCCAGTGTAAAACTATGATTTTGAACTCAAAGGTTCCCTAAAATTTCTGATATGAGCACCCTTTTAGCATTTATTTTACATTTTTTGGAAAAAATAATGTTCATGCTATTAAATATATTTTAGATATTTAAAATATTTATTTCAGACACACTGGGCCTCAAAATCACACTCTGCATCAGCACCAGGTCTTAAAAAGAATACATATAATTTCTAATAATAATGCACCAAAAATATGAGATGTTATATCTTTATTTCACTAATGAATTCCAAAAGGTTGTGTGAAATTGTAATATTTTCATGGTATGGTTTAGATAACATTGTTTGCTTCATTATCTTACTGAGATTGATCTTCTCCCATAAATAGTTCTTCTTGGATTTGGTTTTGGAATATCATTATAGGATTGGATAATGGAAAATACTAGTGATGTTATCTCCCATAGAATCTCCAATAAATAGCCTTCATAGGGTACAATTCTTCTTGTCAAGTTCATCACTTCATTTATCTTTATCAATTAAAAATATTTATAGAGCTTAATATACTATTATTAATATTGACTGTAAAAAAGATATATTATAAATGGTTATCATTATTTATGGTCTATTAAAAACAAAAGTATATAAATATCCAAAATAACTAAAGTAGTGTACCTATTTTCTATACCTGCATTGCTTGAAAAAGTGTTTATTCAATAGATAATATAATTTCTTTTATAAAATTTTGTTTGTTATAGTTGTCAACTATAATAAATAACATGAACGTTATGTAATATCTACATGACCAAAATAATGTATTAACACATGCTCTCTTACCACCATAGGTAAAGAAAAAACCCAATGGGGTTCTGGTCATTTGGTTACCTAAACTTGTCTAAGGCATCCCATGGGTGTGAATTATAGTGTTCGACTACCACACATATAATTTACCCCAAATTTGAGGGTTGGATCTTTCTTATTATGTTTTCAATGGTATTAACATGTAGGAATTAGTCATATGAGGAGGCTTAAGGGACAATGGAAAAGGAAACATGAGGTTTCATTGATGGGGGAGGGGGAATGTTCAGGTGACCTTGGGCCAGAATGGGTCTAGCATATTGGGGATAGTGACAGAAGGCCTACGAACATGGGTGATTATGGTGGAGTCATGAAAATGATTGGTGAGGGTGATCAGTGCGAGAGGAGGTAGTGACTTTTCTAGTCAGTGGAGAGGTAGGTGAGACAAGCTAGATTGGTGGATGGTGGTGGTCCCAAGGCGGTGGCATCTATGATGACTCGAATGATCAGGTCCTCAATGACTAATGTCTGTATCGATAGGATACAATTAGTCCAATTATGGATTGACCAGTTGAAGTTGGCATACAAACTACATTTCATTGTTATGTTGACTAACCACGGGCCTCAGGCCAATGGGATTCTTATAATGTGGTTTAATGCCCCCCCAGGCCTTCAATGGTCATGTAATTGAATCCGTATGGCTAATATAACAAGGTTTTATTTAATTTCAATTAAAAAAGTGGGTTTTCCCCATACCAATTAAAAAGATAGGAAGTTTATAACCTTGAAATTCCTAATATGTGGGTTTGTTATGACCATGCATAAATTCCATCTCAAATTCTAGTAACATGTAATTTATTGTCTACAATATCCCAAATAGTAAGATAAGAAAAAAAATGTCACTAATACCACTTTATAGAATACCAAGACCGAGTTCCCTCCACGGTGACCGAACCAGGTGCCACATAACTCAAGCATGCCTCCCCATATTCTTGAGACTACCAACCTGTGATAAGGTCCAATATATAAAGGATGAAGAATAAATCACCATTTTTATATATTATAATTATAATGGAAGTAATATTAATCAACTATAAACACAATATAAATAATATAATAGTGAACAACACAAATAAATTTCATCAATAAGTATATAAAAACTATCAAGCTTCAACAAAATATATGATAGAAATGTCACTCAATATTAAAACAAAAGTAAATTCTCCCACAAATCATCCATGTATATGTTACAAAAAATGATACTACAATAGATAAAATAATGAGTCCCTTACCAATATCATATTATAAATCTATGTAGGCTCGACCTACTCATCCATAGAGTTTAGGAATATTTACCTTAACTATGCCTATAGTCATGGAGTCTTTTTGCGTACTTAGAAAACTCAAGTAGGGTGTGGGTGAAATTCTTTTGGCCACCCCCAAATGTGTCCCTAAACAACTATAGTAAGTAAAATTTCATATATAGTGTGTTATTAGTATAATTAAATAATATAAAATGATATCAATAATAAACATTTCCCAACTGTTGATACAATATAACCACCCTAGAATGACCATACCTACTTCAGGTAATATCAGAATGTGTCTAAACATATCATCTAAATACCAAGTGGGAATCATATCTCAAGTCATAATCATTGGATATAGCATCCCATCATAATATAATAACCAATAAATGTGTATTATAAGGTAACAAACATGTTACATCAGTTGTTGTTATGTCTCTATGACAATAATCACAAAGTTAATATAGAATCCCCAAGAAATAAATCTCAATTGGTATAGCATCCCCATCCATGGAATAAAAAAATAGGGAAAATAATTCATATCCAGGCCTTAACACCATAGTGGTTATAACATACCATATCTATATCAATATCATTCTATTTAGTCTGTACGTCCTAAGCCCCTATAGATATCCAAACCACGTGGCCATCAGGTTCTACGGATGAGTGGGAATTATTTTATACTAAAACATGTACTATTTTCCTAGTCATAGTCATATCATAAAATGGAAATCACATCCCTCATTATAAATTTAATAAAGATAATGGAATTTATCTACCACACCATACATCACATCACCACAATGGTCAGGTCCTCTCATGATATATGAAACCTCGACATAAATTGTAATATAGTCTCAGTCTCTAGAAAATACTTTAGTTATGGGAAATTTAACGCATACTCAAAACAATATGTAGTCAGATAGAATAATTTTATATATCATTACAAAACCATAATCATGTGGAAAGAATATCTGATAAGTTTAGTAATTCATGGTATACAAAACAAATGAAAACACATAAAAAACATTTTTTAGAGGTGGGTATAGATTTTGACACCTACCTTGAATAATCTAGGATATTCCTCACTTAACAAACCCATTTTCATAGAATATAATTTTTGTATACCTCAAGTGTTAATCAGGTTTTAATGATAACAAATCCTATGGATTATATAAAGATTTTTAATCCTGTTTAATCATTAATAAATCATGTGTACAGATGGTTGGTTTCTTTATGCTTTAAATCAACTTATACAAGATCTCAATTGCAATAAATTATGATTGATTAGTGTAAACTATATTCACCTTTTGTATATAATGATTTATTGGATGAATGATTAAGTCTAATACAGTCTGTGAATATCACGGATCAAGTCTATATACCGATATTTGGCTAATTCTGGGAAATTGTGAGTCTCCCACCAGTTCTGTTTTTCTGGAAAATGACTCGGGCACCATGACCCTGATACTATGACTAGACACTATGACCCTAACACCGTGACCCAGACACCATGACCCAAACACCATGACCAGACACCGTGAACAGACATTGTGACCCAAACACCATGAACCAAACATCATTAACCAATCACCGTAACCAGTTTCAGATCTATTGAAGTCTGTGACACTAGTTCCTTGCTAAGACACCATTCTATGTTTGGAAAGAGATCAAAAACTGTGATCCTAGCATCGCATCTATACTACCAGTTTCTTATCTCTATATCACATGACATCATAATTTCCTCACCGCACAAAGGTAAATAAAGAGTCACCATTTCATGGTGACACCATTTCAAAGTGACACCCTTTCCAGATAGAATATGACACCATCATTAATCTGTTTTTTCATTTTCAACTTAATTTCTAACATTTATATTTGAGTCTTTTAAATTATTTCTCATAATTATTATTTATATGTAGAAATATCACATTAAAATCTGAGGTATGAGGTTCATAATACATTCATCCTATCCATATAAACACATGCACTCAAATAATAAAAAGAAAAGTGTGACAAAAAAACAGCTAGGGTGATAGAACAGCAGACACACAAGAATTATTGAGAAAATAACAGACACATGCAACAAGATACATATGAGGAACAACCAAAGAATTCATGAATCCAAAATCTGAGAGATTATAGATCAGAGTCAAGAACATATTTTCAATACCAACTTCACAAAAAACACAAGCCAGATCTAATTGGAAACTAGAGCACCATACTTGTGATATTCTGTTTCTTGGAAGAGGAATTTATTCTTACATCTGCTGCATCAGAGAAGTCTATAGCTACATATAATAAAACTTATTGCACTTCTAACCTTATCTCATCATATTTGATCTATTGTGAATTGTTTTTAGCTTTTGATTAGTGTGTGTGTCTTTATAAAAACACACACTATCATTTATACTAAACAGAAGGATACAATATATCCTCCCTCTCATATATTTTTACACTTGTTTACTCCCTCAGACAAGTTTAGAAGATGTCCCTATGTGACCTGTTATTTTATACCCACTTTGAACTATAAAAGAGGTCATATGACATGGATAGTCATGTGCACTTTTGTTTACCCCAATACAAGGTGTTGAACAAGTTTATTAACATAAACTATTTGGTGGAAAGTGATCACCAAGTGGAGTGGATTAGGTCTTGACTTGACACTAGACAACTTGTTTTATATCTGTTGTGTTATTTAATTTAGTTTTCTATGTCTTACTCTATAATTCAGAAATAAATTGATTTAATTTGATAGTTAATCTTGGAAAAAAGTTATAATTTTTTTCCTTAATAGAATATCTTCAAAATTAATATTAATAACTTATATTAAGATTAAAAAGAATTAATCAATGTTCTGAAAAGTAATTTAAATAGAAAAAATTTCAAAGCCATATTATATTGAATAAATATTCTGTATTTATTTTTATTTGGGAACCTTATAAGAAAACATTTCCAAAAGAAATTTTTATAGATACTCAATTCACCCCCCTTTTACGTACACTACTTCGACCAAAATTTGGTATCATAGAAGTTGGTTATTCTGATTAAGATTATGTTTTTATAACCATTAAATTGTGATTTTAGTTTCACTTTAAAGATCTATAATTTTATGTTAATTCTAAATTTCTACATATTTCATTATTATGGATAATAGACTCGAAGTTGATACAACAAACAGACCACCATTCTTTAATCGAACCAATTATTCCCAATGAAAAATCAAAATGAAAATCAATTTAGAAAGTACGGGTTTTGAAATTTGGTCTTCAATTATATATGAATATAAGATTCCAAATACAGAGAGAAGTAATTGGGATGACCCAACTAAGACTACCAACAATAATAATTTCAATGTCATGAATTCTCTGTATTTCTCCTTTGGAGATGAGGAATTTAACAGAATTTCTGCATGTAAAACTGCCCATAAAATTTGGGATAGTTTTTCTGGTTCATATAAAGAAAATTCTAGTGTAAAATAAATAATACTTAATACTTATACTATTAAATATGATAACTTTAAAATGATTCTTTATGGGCCTATTTCTGACATGTATCTTTGGTTCAATGAAATTTTCAACATAATGATTTCTCTTGGAATATAAGTCTCTGCAAAAGAAGAGATCATGAGGATTCAAAGATGCCTACTTGATAGATGGAGAGGAACCTCTATCTCTATTAGAGAATCATGAGACATCAGAAATTTACCTATAAAATAACTCATTGGGAAACTAATTATGTATGAAGTGGAGATGAAAGAAAATAAGGAAGAGGAGGATGAACCCAAATGAAAATTTGTTTTATTTAAGACCACCACCTCTAAACACAAAGAAAAAGAGAAATTAGAAGCCTCTGTAGAATGTTATAGTAGTGAAAAATATTCACCTGACAGTGATGAGGGGATGGCTCAATTAGCTAGATAGTTTATGAAAAATTACAATAAGAAGAAATTTTTCAGAAAGCACAACTTCAAATGAAGATATGATCAAAAAGGAAGCTAGGAGAAAGATTGGAAAATAAGTGAAAAGTCTAATGAGATAGTATGATTTGAATGTATGTTACAGGGACATGTGAAGGCTGATTATCCCAAGATCAAGTACAAAAAGAAATATGTGGAAAATGATAAAAAGTATAAAAAGGAAATGAAAACAACATGGAGTGATTCTGAGGACAATTCAAGTGACTCAGAATCTTCATGTGATGAAAATTCCAAAAATCGAATATGTGTTTCATGAAAAACACATCTAAGGTAACACTGGAATATCTTGTATACAATTATCATTATTCTGAAGATAAAAGTGACTCTAATAACATGTCTAATGGAGAAATTTTTTAGTACTATAAAATTATTTAAGAGACATTAAATGAACTAGAATATAAATACAAATCATTAAATAAACTTCATGCTCTTACCTCAACTATTAAAACTTAACTTACTATAGAAAGGGTGAAAAAATTTCAATTATTCAAAGAAAACAATGCACTAAATCTATATAATAAGAAATTGAAAAAGGACCTTGAAATGTTTACTAATTTTAAAGATAATTTTTTACAAATTCTAGGTAAATAGATTTCCCATAAATATACTACTGGTATTGGATATCAACCTGGTCAAAGAAATTTTCAAAGAACTAATTTTGTTTCTAAATTTAGGACAGAAAACTTTACTCTTAATTTTGGAAAACCTTCAGCTAGTTCAAGTGACGATACACTCTCTACTGTTTCAATATTTTCTGGACCAAATAGAGTTTATTTTTCAAGCACTTTACATAATTCTTATAGGAAACCTATGATGCAGATATGGGTTCCAAAATCACTAGTCACTAATACTACTGGACCCAAAAAAATATGGGTACCAAAATTTGTTTTTATTTGACTATTTTTTAGGGATTTTTCTTAAAGATATCTTTTAAAATATTATGGTACTTGGACTGTGGGTGTTCACGAAAAGTGATAGGGAACTATTCATTGTTCCATAACTTAATAAAAATTGATTGTGGACATGTCACCTCTGGTGAAAATTCAAAAGTAAAAATCATTTTTTCACCAAATTGGTAACTCTACTTCAGTTTTAATTTCCAAAGTACTTTTTTTATTGGTTTAAATATAATCTGCTTAGTATTTCACAGTTATGTGATGATGGATTTCTTGTTAAATTGAAAAATCATGCGTGTAATGTTTTTAATTCTAAAAATAAATTTGTGTTTTCTGCATTGAGAAATGAAAATGTATACTCTGTTAACTTAGATTCTATAGTCTCTAAAAATTATTCATGTTTAAGTGTATTTCACAAATAGTCTTCGATTTTTCATAGGATACTAGGTAACTGTAATATTTACTCTCTTAGAAAACTGAATAGAAAAATATTAGTCAAAGACCTACCCAAACTTGAGTTTCCAAATGATAAAGTTCTTAATCCTTTTCAAAAGAGTTAACAACATAAAATTTCCTTCAAACTAAATATATAAGTCTCAACTTCTCTACCTCTTGAACCGGTTCACACGGATTTGTTTGGACCATCTAGAGTTTCTAGTTTAAATGGGAAGCAATACGTTTATGTTCTTTTAGATGGATTTTCTAGATATAATTAGACTTTCTTTTTGGATTATAAAAGTGAATCCTTCTCTCATTTCACCAAATATTCCGAAACTACAGAAAATCTTATTGGACTTAGAATTAAATCATTAAGAAGTGATCATGGCCATGATTTTGAAAATCAAGAGTTTCAATCCTTTTGTTCAAAAATTTGCTATATTCATAATTTCTTATCCCCTAGAACAGCTCAACATAATGGAGTTGTATAAAGAAGAAATATAACCTTGCAAGAAATTTCTATAAAAATTTTTAGTGAATAAGAATTACATATTTATTTTTGGGCTAAATCTGTAAATACAGTATGCTATATTATTAATAGACTGTGTATTAGACATATTCTTAAATGAACTCCATATGAGTTATGGAACAATTGAAACAAAAAGTAATCTACTTCAATGTTTTTTGTTATAAAGTATTTATCCTTAATAATGAGGAAAATCTTGATAAATTTTCATCCGAGATTGATGAAGGAATCTTTCTAGGACATTCAATCTCTAGTAAATCCTATAGAGTAGTTAACAAAAAACTAAATGTGTGGAAGAATCTGTCCATGTAAAATTTGATGAAACCAATCCACATAAGACTAAGACCACTCTAGAGAACTTGTAGGATGAGGTGTCAAATCTGGAAATCAATTTGAAATCCTTAACCATCCTATACAGGAATCTGAGAAAACATCAAGTTCAATAAATTCTTCAGATTTAAGCCACAATGAACCCAAACCTATTGACAAACCTGAAATAACTAGTCTTTCTTTCTAAAGATCTATTAGAACTCTCAATAACCATCCTTTATATGTTGTTGAAGGATATTTAGATAAAGGGACACAATCTAGAGCTTCTATTAGAAGTCAGGTTGAATATCAAGTCTTCTTGTCACAACCTAAACCTAAAAACATTAATGATGCTATCAATGATGAATTTTGGGTGATGGATATGCAAGAAGAACTTAATCAGTTTTAAAGTAACAATGTTTGGAATCTTTTTTAAAGACCTAAAGACACATTTACCATAGGCACTAAGTGGGTGTTCATAAATAAAGAAGATGAAGCTTGTAACATAGTTAGAAACAAGGATATATTGGTTACACAAGGCTATATTCAAGAAAAGGGAATTGACTATGAGGATACCTTTGCACCAGTAGCTAGATTTTAGGCCATAATAATTCTTCTTAATTATGTTTCACATATAAATTTCAAAAAATATCAAATAGATGTTAAAATTGAATTCCTAAATGGGTATATAGTTGAGGATTTATTTGTGGAGCAACACCCTAGTTTTACAAATCCTCATTTTCCAAATCATGTTTTTAAATTATCAAAATCCTCATATGGATTAAAACAAGCTCCAAAAGCTTGGTATGATATATTAAGAACATTTATTATTTCCAAAGGTATTACAAAAAGAATATATAATCCTAACCTTTCTATAAAACAAATTTCCAAGGATGTTTTAGTAGTTCAAATTTATGTAGATGATATTTTATTTGGATCTTCAAAAAAAAATTTATGTATTGATTTTTCTAAAATGATGCAAAATGAATTTGAAATAAGTTTAATAGGTGAAATAAAATTCTTTCTTGGATTTTAAATGCTTAAAAATAATGATGGTAATATTTTAAATTAATGAAAATATATTAGGGGTCTTCTAAAATGTTTTTTCTTGGATGTAACTAAAAGTAGTGACACTCCAATGAGTACAACTTATGAGTTGGATCTTGATGAAGATAGAAAATATGTTGATCAAACCACTTATATAGAAATGATTGGAAGCTTACTCTACATAACTGATAGACCACTTGACATTATTTTTTTTGTATGTATGTGTGCTCATTTTCAATAAAATAATAAGGAATATAATTTAAATGATGTTAAGATAATTTTCAAATACCTCAAGCATACACCCAATCTAAGACTATTCAATCCTAGAGGACAATCATTTGAGTCATTTAGTTATTCTGAAGATGACTTCGGTGGTTGTAATTTAGATAGAAAAATTAGCTCTGGAACATGTCACTTTTTATGCAAGTCACTAGTATCATGGTTTAGAAAGAAACAAAACTTTGTTGCATTATTTACTATTGAAGCTAAGTACATAGATGACAATAGTTGTTGTGCAAAAATTTTGTGGATAAAAAACACATTACTAGATTATGGATATCGATTCAAGAATGTATCTATAAATTGTGACATTACAAGTGCTATTAATATCTCAAAAAATCCTCTTTCACACTCTATGAAAAAACATATTGATGTAAGGCGTCAATGTTTGAGAGACCATTATGAAAAAGGTGATATCACTTTTAAATTCATTGGAATTGAATACTAGCATGATGATATATTCACCAAACCATTAAATCCTGAAATAATATATTACATCATAAATGAATTGGGAATAGTAAATCTTAAGTATAAGTGTATTGTTTCACAGCTTATTGTTTCACAGTTTACGGTTTCACAATTCACTGTCTAACTCTCACAGTTCTATAAGTTTATTGTCTTAAAACTTTCTATTTCATTTTTATGGTCTCAAAGTTACTATTTATAGGTTATTTTCTGGAACAATACTATTTCAAACAATATTATCACACCATTTAGAAGTCACATAGTAATGATGACATAGTGAAAAACATGTTATGATCTCACTGTGAAAACCTGTTATAGTCTAACTATGAAAGTATGTTCTTGTATCATAGTAAAGAAATTTTACTGTTTTATTTACTTATTATAAACCGTTTCACTGTAATTAATTATTTTATTCTTTTACATTCTTGTGCTTTTGATTTTTCAATTCTTGATATCCCTAAATGATAAAAATGAAAGAAGTTTCACTCCTTTCTTTACCTGAGATCTCTTATCTCAAACTGTAACCCATCCTTCATCCTTTCTCTCTCTCTCTCTCTCTCTTGAAACTTTGTTGAATGCCCAGATTGAAATTCTCATTGTCATAAACTTCTGAGAAGAAAATATCAAAGAAAGATATGAAAATAGCATCGAAGATAGCATCGAAGATAACACCTGAAGGTCCTTTGAATCCAAACCTAGTGAACAAAATAGTGGTACCCAAAAATGAAATTTTCCCCAAGTGGTTTTTCCCAAGTAACTCTTTAGAAATGAATGTAATAAAAGAGAAAGGATATTTTTATTGGTCCCCAAAAGAGGAAATACCAATTTATCCAATGATAGTCGCTCAGTTTTATCAGTTTGTTCAATTCTCTTTTGATAGAGAAGATGGTTTTGTTCTGAGAAGAAGGATCAATGGGAAAAGATATACCTTTTCTTCGAAGTTATGGGATGCTTGCCTAAGGATACCTCATGATAGTATATTTGAGGACTACCAAAGAGGTACTACTCCTCCAAGGTTGAACTTTATTCAAGAAGAAACCTTGGGAAGCTTGACTGGAAATGAAACTAAGAGAAGAGCTATTACTGCTCATCTAGATAGTGAAACAAGACTTTTGTTTATGTTTTTTCAGAATATGATCTGTCCAAGAAAAGGATATTTTGCAACACTCAAGTATCACGATATAATTTTGATACATCTTATGAATAATGGACACTAGATCAACCTATATATGTTATACTTCAAATGTGGGAGTTGATAAAGAAAACCTCAAAGTCAACCTCCATGTTCTACACAAGGTTAATCTCACATATGCTTCATGCTAAAGGGTTGGTTGGACTAGATGAAGATGTTATTAAGGTCTATGAATGTTTTATCTCAAAAGTTACAGTCAATAGAATGAAAATAAGTTGGAATCCATATAGAAAATCATGGGTATAGTATAATGAGAGGGTATTAGAAAAGTTCAACCTGGTTGAGCACTCTACAAGACCTAAAGGCAATTTTGATCCTAGTTTGGAGCGAGATGAGATTGCTGACTATCCTGTTGAGGAAGACGAAAAAGAGGTTGTTGCACCTACAGGGAAAACTATCCTAGATTAGAAAGGCATCAAACTTTCTCATCAAGTCTTAATTGATAATGAAGTACATTTTCTTAAAGAAAGTGTTGATATATAAGAAAAAATAGATTCTAAAGAAATTTTTTATATTACTTTATTGGAAAATTATATTCTAGAAGAACATCTAGAAGAAGATCTTTATCTTGAGAAAGAAGATTCTCTTTAGGAACACCTAGAGGAACAAACTATTCCTGAGATTATCCCATTTTTCGAAGAAATAATGGATCAATCCTTTCAATTGTCTAGAAAATAAATGGGTAAGGATATTGGGGATTAAATATTGGAAATAGATCAAGGATATAAATCACTTACTCGTATAAGAGATGTACCTATTGAGGGGGAGCATCACCCCAATCTAGAAAGAGTTTACGTGCCTAATCCACTTTATCTAAGCTCTCTAGATACATGGTATAAATTCCCTAGCTATTTTTTTGTGAATGATTCCCACGAAGACTCAATTAAAGGTATAAACCTTTCTACTATATTTCAATTGAAATCAATCTATGATCTAGTCTCTGCAATGGATCATGAGAATGGCTCAGCTCTTATACCTGAACATTCTCAAGAACCTTCTACCATAGTAATTAAGGATGACGTGAATTCCTTTTAAGAAATTTTTTTGTCTAGAGTTGAAAATCTCATGAACACTCTACCTGCTCTTCTGACAAAATTTAGTGAGAGAGATGTTGTCCTATTGTTATAGAATATCATTTGCAGATTCAGGTAAAAATGCTACATGAAATTATATAATTAAGAGTTGAGAACAAACAAATAAGTGATGAAGTGAAGTCTCTCAGTGGTATGGTTGAAGATATGAAAAGAGTACTGAAATCAATAACAGAACCAATTGATCTTCCTATTGAAGGTGTTGGTTGTCATATTACACAAGAAGTTTCCTCACTGATTCAACCTAACCTAACATCTTTATCCGTCAAGGTGGTTGAAAATAAAAAGCAAATAGTTGAAAAAATACATGAGCTGGTTATTGGTATTAACAAGTTGACTGATGAGTATAAGGGTTGTCTCCCGAAATTTCTAAATCAACGGAAGACTCTTACTTCAGCTGTTATAGCTTCTAGTGCCCCTGGAAAATCTTCTCAACCCTCCTTGGACAGTGATCTACTCAAAACAGTTGTTAAAGAAGAACTTCAATCTGTGCACAGTGTTTTTGGAAAACAGTCTTTATCTATGGTTGTCATTAATAGTGATAGAGTTCTTGATCTGGTAAGAATACATTCCAATATTTCCAATGATTCTCAAGAATAAATTACTAAGAAGGTGGATATATAATTCAATAGTATTTTTTCTAAGCATGATATGGAAAACCATTTTAGATACCTTGTAGAGAATCTGAAAATCCCTCCAATCACTCAGGCTTTTAAAACTCAATTTCAAATAATGAAGTATTTCACTCCTTTGTTGAAAAGGTTCATGGAAAACATGGATGAATTTGAGAGGGTGATTTAGTATGGTGGTGTGATTATTGCTAACATCCTCAAGCATTTGAGGGCCTATCTTCATGTGTAGAGCACTGCAATTGTGGCTCTTGCAGCTACACCCTTACAACCTGGTTTTCATACCTACTCATACACTACCCTTGCCTCTACATATATGTCTGCCACTCAATCTCTATGTCATATCTGACCTGTTATCCATGAACAACAATTTCCTCAGTCCTCAGCTGCACCAACCTTGGACTCTTATATTTTTGAAGGTCTCCCTCTACTTTATTTGTTAGTTGGTTCACTTCCTTCTTCAACTTATACCTCTTCTCTTGTGGCTTCTAGTGATGTTACTACCCAAGGAAAAGATAAGACAACTAGTGCTTCAGAATAGTGGAAATTATCTTTTAAAATGGATATTTTTTTATTTTTGTTTTTTTCGGATTATGAAGATGCCTCTTTCTAAATATAAGGCACTGTGAACTCTGATTGTCTCCTTGCTTACATACATTTTTACTCTTTTTTATAATCCCAAAAGGGGGAGAGATATGAACTCTAAATTCACACTAAGGGAAACACATCCACTAAGAATAGATATCTCACTCACACAATTTGTTATCAGAAAAAGGGGGATATTGTTGGACTCCTTATGATTTAATTGTTTTTTAATGATAAAAAATAATATACATTCTATAATGATTGTTAATCATGCTTAATCTATCTCAAATCATGTGTAAAGGTGGTTGGCTTCTTTATGCTTTATATAAACCTATCCATGATCTTAATTACTATAAATTATGTTTGATTATTCTAAACTATATTTACCTATGGTCTATACTTATTTTATTGATGAATGGTTAAGTCTAATTATTTCTTCTAAAATCTCTACTGATGTCTATATACCAATATTTGTCTATGTTTGAGAAACTGTGATTCTTCCACCGGTTCCATTTTTCTAGAAAAGGATCCAGAAACCGTGACACAAACATCATGACCAAAAACCATGACCCAGTCACCGTGACCAGACATCGTGACCAGACATCGTTACCTAGACACCATGAACCAGACACCATGAACCAGACATCATAACCAGTTTTAGACCCGTTAAAGTTTGTGACACCATTTCCTTACTATGACACCATTCGAAGTTTTGAGAAAGATAAAACACAGTGATCCTAACACTGCATCTGTGATACTAGTTCCTGATCTCTATACAACATGTCATCTTAACTATCTCACCACACAAAAACAAATAAGGAGACATTGTTTCATGGTGACACTGTTTCCATGTGACACCGTTCCAAGACATACTATGACACCATTCATTAATCTGTTTTGTCACTTTCAATTTAATTTCAAACTGTAATATTTGAGTCTTTTAAATGCAGTAACATAATTAATATTTCTATGTAGACATATCACCTAATAGTTTGAGGTACGAGGTTCAAAATACATGGATAATGTTGGATTCAACACATGCCCTCAATGAATAAAAATAAAAGAATAGCTGAGAAACAAATGGGGTTTTAGAAAAGCAGACACACTAGAATTCTTGAGAAAAGAACTGCCACGTGAAACAATATACATCTGAAGAACACATGAAGATTTCATGAATCCAAAATATTTGAGACCATATATCAGAGTCATGAACATCTTCTCAATACTAAATCCACGAAGAACAAAAACTAGATCTAACTGAAAACCAGAGAACCATACTTGAGATATTTTGTTTTTTTCAAGAGGAATCGATTTTTCCATCTGCTGCATCCAAGAAGTCCATAGTTACATAGAATAACACTTAATCACTTCTAACCATATCTCATCATCTTTTATCTTTTTTGTACTATTTTTAGATTTCTAGAACCATTTTTGTTTGTATAAAAATATTCATTGTCTCTTATGCTAAACTGAAGGATACAAGATATCCATCCTCTCATATCTTTTTACACTTTTTTACTCCAATGGATAAGTGTGGAATAGGTCCCTATGTGACCTATTATTTTATACCCATAAAGAATTGTGGAAGAGGTCGTGTGACCTAGATAATCCTGTACAATGTTGTTTACTCCGATCCTGGGTGTGGATCAAGTATATTAACATAAACTTCTTAGTGGCAGGTGATCACCAAGTGGAGTGGATTAGGTCTCAGCTTGATACTAGACTAATTAATTTATATCCACTATGTTGTTTAATTTAGTTTTCTTTGTTTTACTGGAAAATTTAGAAATCACTAGATTTTAAATGATAGTTAATATAAGAATGAAGTTATAATTATTTTTCCCTGTTATAATAGCTTCAAAAGTAATATTCAAAACTAATATTAAGATTACTGAGAATTAATCAATCTTCTAAGAAGTTATTTAAATAGTAAAACATTCATAACCATATTACTTTGATTAACCTGGCTATATTTATTTTCATTAGGGATCCTTTAAAGAAAATTAAAACATAAATTTTTATAGATACTCAATTCACACCCATATTGAGTACTATACTCTGACCAATAATAATTAAGTCTCAACCTACCCAGAATATTATAATCAAGGGGGGATTAAACTCACCTCTTAGACATGATATATAGACGAATAATTTTATATGGTAAATAATAATCCCACTAAAGAGCCAACCTCATCAATTCCCAAAAGTGTTTACACATATCATATGTTTTAGTATGATAATTGAACCCAAAAAAAGTAAAACTATACGGTAACATCATTCAATGGATATCCCATTAGGTTCCAAGTATATAGAAAAACTCACATTATCTCAATATTATAGTCATCAATGACCAAGACACCATGAAACAATATGAGGAGGGTCAATCACTGCCTAAACATCCTCACCCTACTCGTATAGAGATAAGGGAACCAATTTATGTTAATTTTATATCAACCACACAAATGGGGATATAAAATGCATCATAAATCACATTAAAACACAAATAATCCATCTAGAATGTTAGCGACCACCTACCTTGAGATAATAAAACCATTCCCATTAAATATCACCCACTATTTTCAATATGAAATACAAGAAATCAAGGAATTTGTAAACCCACTCCCCCACATTAATTAGGGAACAAATAGTTATAACCACTAAAACAAAAATATAAAATAATCAATAATCAATTATTAGGGTTCGACTCACCCATGAAATCCCCCAAGGATTGATGATACTCGATATAGACTATGAATAGAGAATATCCGAGACTTATAAGAGGAGAATGGAGGAAAATGGAGTGGGGAGGTTTAGCCACCACATGCCCAAACTAGGAATGTGTAATCCTTCTAAATAATATTTAAGAAAAAAATATAATTAATTAAACTAATTAAATAATACATGTTCCCATTGGGTACCTCCCAGGAATCCACTACTGGAAATAGTGCCCTAAAAACAACTAACATGGTACTTTTTATTAACACAATATAAATATATATCTTATCATGTTATGATTATTCTTCTACATAACATTAATGTGATAATTTTCTTATAATATTTATTACATCAAAGGTTTGTAGTAGTTCCCTGCTATAATGAGATCCTAAAGACTCCAAGGTGATATTCTGAAATAAACAAGTCATATGGTCTAGAGATATCTTTATAATAGGACACATATGATGTTTGAATGTCATGTGATATAGGATCATAATAATTGGTAATTTTTCTCATGAAGTTGTCAATTAGTGATCTCTGTGAAGGGGTATCATGAGAACATACCTACCAATAAGAATTCCATATGTTTTATGTGTCATCATATTTTTTTCTTTAAATGTGTTTATCAGTCTTTATAGTAGAGATCATTATTAATCTATATCATGAATCCCATACATTAATGTACGAATAAAGACCATAAAGACATATGATAACAATGATATAGAATAAATAGATTCATCATAAGTGATGTAACATCAATCGAATGGTCAATAAAGGATTTGAAAATTCCATTTTAGTGGAAGAAGATAACATAAGACATTTGACTGGAATAGATTTGTCATATTAAATTCATGGATATGGTAGTATACTACCAAGTTCATTTATAAATTTTGATGAAATATAAATTTATTTTATAGGGTGATGACACCAATATGCACTCTAATTGATGAGATATTAGGATCTAAAGGGATTATATTACAAGGTATAAATTTTATGATGGTTTTTGTAGTAGCTATACTTACTTATTTCTCTATGGGTGAATTGTCATTTATTTAGACACTGATCTCAGAATTTATGTAAGTTTACTAATTTGTAGTGAAAAAAGGTATGGAAAAGACACACACAAAATATATCTAAAATATCATTAAATTCTATTGAATTGTTTTTATGAGTAAATTTATTCATAACTTGCGCGATAATTTTTATTCAAATTAAATCTGATCGTAGAAATTAAATGAAAATATATTTGATTTGTGAGAATGTGAGTTGGAAATTATTTATTATTTTATTATTCAAAAGTGAAATAATATAATATTGTTTTATCACAATATTAGTAAATAGAGTAAAATAAATATGAATTCATTTAATGTGATTTTTAACATAAATATATTGGCAAAAAATTAGTGAATATAATATTTATTTTACTGAATTAATACATTTTATTTTTTAGTGTTTGATAAATTCTATGGGAGAATATGGTTTGATTTTATTGACATGGAATGAAATATTTATTAACATTTAAATAAATATAAATTACTTTATTTAGGAAATGATATTGGGTTCAATGAAAGTTATTGGATATAAGAATAATATTGTTATTATTATTTTGACATGGGTATTACATATATTAAATAATTTGATAATGATAATTAAGAAATTATATTTATATTTTCCTACATATATCATCTAAAAAATACCACATTTTTTTTGAAGACATGTTACCACAACATATACATTCAATTTCATTGTCCATGACCGTAAAGATAGTTATCCCATTCCCCCTCAATCAATATTTTAAACTGAGAACAAGAGAACGTTATTGTGATAAAAATTGACCAAACTGAATAACTTTTTTCTTCACTGGCAGTGAAAAAATATCAAAAATGTTGTTCAAAGATTCATGGGGAATTTGTGGATACATCTAGAGAAAACAATGGTTTGATTATCCGTCAAAATGAATAGGAAACAAGAGTGCTGATGGAAATTGATCAAGAATAATACCATGTATGGGGAAATTATATATTTAAATTAATTATTATTTAAATATGCATAATCCTATATATTATATTTTAGGGTAAATTCATCCAATTATAGATATTTAACAATTGATATTGAAAAAACCCTAATATTTGTCCATTAATCAAACAAATAAACTATGATCTTGAACCTCCAAGTTTTATTAGAGCAGTCACATTCTAAATTAAAATAATTTATAATTTATTTGGTCAATTTTTTGGCATTGTATTATCAGTAGTCATCTTCAGATTTTTATTTTGACTCCAACAGTCGAGATATCACATTAATCTAAAAATATATTTCCAAGAACATGTTAAAAGTTTAGAAATAATTCTTGAGGATCCCATATAGATGAGCCATAGTCACTAGATGCATGCCATGGTTACATAGTGCATAGTAGGTGTTTACGTGTTGTGTAATGTTTTTTCATCCTAAGATGTTACATTCTATATAAATCATGTCAAATCATGTTGGCCAATACATCATGTTACTACACATCACATATTGACTTCCTGAATAGTGCATGCCCTGATAGAAGGCACATTGTGAATTTCTAGTTAGTAAATGTTGTTTAACCTCCCAAAAAAAACTTTTAATATAAATCACATCATGTTATGTAGGTTAATATCCCACATCACAACACATTGTACATCAACAGTTATCCCTAAAAATACTACATTACTTGTAGCTGGATTATATGTAATGTAACATGTTTTTATCTACACATTATGTGATTTTTGATGTATTTTATGGGTTAACACATGGCATAATTAAATTTCATTTCATAAAATCCTACACACAACAAGTAACTATCAATTACAAGTTGTTTCCTACATGTGTATTACTTAGGTATACACCATATACATTAATAGTTTGTCTTGTGATCGTACAATCCATCAAGACTAAATGATTTGATCACACAAAACAACACACCATGTATGTCATGAAACACCATCTTGATTTTCATCTTATATAGTTAGAGATAAATAATTGGGGCATTATGAGATATATTAAATTCTAAAAAAATTAACTAAATCATTATAAGTACATGCCATGTATCCTCTAGAGTACATATCATGTACTTAGTTATTTTAAATTATTAAAAAAAATTCATTTATTTAAAAATAATCAAATAGATTCTTAAAGTGTATAAATAACCATAATTTGGTTATAATTAAAGATAATGAGTTATTTATTAATTTTTTTACTAATTTATTTATTAATTTAATAATTCCAATCAATTTATCATAAAAGTAACAATTGAAAATGAATGGTAGTAATACTAGAAGTAGTTTTCATTACATTAATTAAATGATCACAATAATTTACTAACCTATGTATGTATTAGAAATATTGATTTAATTTATTAACTTATTATATAGATTATTTTGTGATAAATATTATTAAATTAAATGTGATAATCTATGAATTATCCCTCACTCCTTTATTATGTATGATCTAGTGTATCCAAGTATTATTTAATGTTATACCAAACCTCTAGTACCCCTCACATATATGTGAGTGTACAATTTTAAATGATAGAGTTTACCTTAATAAGAGTAAATTTAAGACCCTTGTTGAGATGACTCCAAACAAGGGGAAACAAAAAAGAATGGTGGATTTGGTAACCTGAGCCAATAAAGGTCTAAAAGATTTATATCCCCTAATGCTAAGGTTTTGTATTACTGATGAATAAACCAACCAATAGATAAAATCCCATGAACATATTATTCATTTTTTATTATTGTATCGAAGCATGGTTGTTTATTTATTTATGTAATGAAAGGTTAATTTATTTACTTAATTTAATATGATCAAATAATATAAATAAATTAAAAATATTTATTGAATAAAATAAATAAATTAAAAATATTTATTAAATAAAATAATTAAAATATATTAAATTATTTTATTTGGTATAGTTAATTACTTAGGATAGTGTCCACATAAAGTAATTAAAAATTGTTAAAATGATAAAATAAAACATCAAGAAAAATTAAAATGTGTAAATTATTTTATCATTCATGGATATTATTTATGTATGTATCATATAAATTTAACATGAATGTGGATACCAAAATAAAGTGCATTTACATATAATTTATTAAAATCCCTGAACCTAAAATATCAAGTCATCAAAACATATTCTGTCACTTGAGTTTTAATACAACTATAGTTCAAAGTAAAATTCTAGACCTAATTATGGTCTTATTGTGGAGTTATAATGATTTTATTGGGTTGACTTATCCAAGTTAGATTCATGAAAAAGTTACCAAGAAAAAAGTGAAACTTGGAGGAATGATTTAATGTAATCAGAGTATAGGATTTCAAGATTGTGGTGTGAGTTAATGCAGTAAGAAACTAAATCCTACCTAAATAAGTTTTAGTAATTTCATAAGTCCTTTTACTAGGTTATAAGAAGGTAATTATGGATACTTCTAACTATAATACATCAGTGAATATGTATTCAAAGTCCTAGGGAAAGTGTTGTTGGTATTTGATAAAATTAAGGGATATTTAATTAAACAATTAATTATTTCATAACTAGTAATCAATTAAAAATATTAACTTCTATCTTATTTTTTATCGATAATAGAATGTAACTCAACTGAAAAAACATACAAATCATCCTTCTTATAAAAATATAATATTTTAACAGATTAAACTTCTAAAATAAGTATCAAAACTTTCACATCATACTATACTGATACGATAAGTTTCATATGCTAGATTCCCCTTTATATATCATCCACTAGAGGGAGTGAGTAAGGGGGATAAGGATGCCTATATGAGACACATAGAGGATTATTTATATTTTTGTTCCATCATGTTATCTTTTGTGTCTAGTGAGATAAATATGGAAAATAAGGACATGTATATATACACATTATTGAATCATATCTACGAACTTATTAAAGAGAGAAAGAGTAAGAGGATAAAAGACATAATCACTACACTGGTGTAAATATGAAGATAACTACAAAAATAGAGATCATGTACTCAAGATGACATAGTATGTCAATAAATTAAAAAATTTGGGTTTCTATATAGATAATAAATTATACATTAATATCATTCATCAATCTTTACCACCTGAATTCTTAATGTTTATTAAAAAGTATAAAATGAATAGTGTAGATAAGTTTCTAGAGAATATTTTCATTATGGTTCACTAAGGACTTGGGGAAATTTGGTTCTTCAATCCTTATTGGGAATGAAATGAAAGATAATGTTGAAAATCCTACAACAAGATTGAAGTCGATAGTGCCTTACCAGCTTCTATTAAATAAATAAGTGTTTCATATGTAGATATATAAACATGAGGCTATTTTCTTCACATTTGGAACAAATGGTCCCTAGAATAGGAATTATAATTAATTGAATTTGATGCATAAATAATTTTATATTTCTGGTATATTCATCATTACATGTAGTATTTATGTTTCTATTCTTAGTAATTAAATGTAATGTGTGATTCACAAATTTTTATTAAAATAGTGAAACCATGGAAAACCATAAATATTATAAGAATTGAGGTTAACCTTTAAGTATTTGAAGAAGCTTGATTCATAAGATTGAAAATAGAAAATCATAACTTCACATTGTCAAGTGGAAATATTCTTGAATTTTTGGGAAATTATTATTTTTTATTAGGTATTAAAGAAACCTTATATCTATGTTGATTTTATACACAATGTGGCTTTATTTGTTTTTTGGATCAATTTTTTCATGGCATACCTACTCGAGATATACTATTAATCCAGGATATAGTTTCTGGATACATTATATTATACAATATATATATTCCATAGAGTATTGAATGTATAAAATCAATGAAATATGATATTCCTTATATAGGGTATATCATAATTCTTATTATTTGATATCATTCCACTTCCATACAATAATATTTTATGATAGATAAATTTGTAAAATGTCTATTTTTAATTAATTTGGAATTTTATTATTACATTTTTTTCACATACTTCTAGTAATATTTTTATAATATATTATTCCAAAATAAGATTTTAAATGTGAATATTTTATTTTTTTTTGATATTTTGATGAAATAATAATTCATTGGATATTCTCATGAAAATATTTATTTTTTAGTTCTAAATTTTCAAATGGTCATTGTTATAGTTTCTAATGTTTTAATGTTTAGATATTCTAATTGAATATCTTCAAGTTTTAGTTGTTATATTTCAGGTTCTATATATATTTAATTGTCAAAATTTAATATTCATTTTTTAATAATCTTTCTTGGCACAAATTTACTTTAACTTTCATCAAAATTAATTTTTTATTTTTTTGGTTGTTGGATTTCAATTTTATAGAATTATATAATCTAATTTAAAATAATTAATTTTAAAATCATTATAATAGTTTTTACTGACTGTTGAATCTATAAAATCATGACTTCAATTGATGTTGAGAATTTTTTTAGTTTTCATTTTATTTTTAATGGATTTACAATTTGGATTCATGTGCATTAGAGAATGAATATTTTTCGAAGCCCCCCCAGGTTAGTGAAATTACAACTGTCATTTCATAAGATGATTGAAATAATGGGGGAACATCCCACAATAGGATTTTATTAATTTTATTCTTCCGCATAATTGATTTTTTATAATTGTATTGTAAGATAATTTCACTTATCATTATAAAATAATTATCCATAAAATAATTATTATTAGGATAATTCTTTTTATGGGTAACTACAAGAGAATTATCTTACATTTCTTAAAATATAATCCAAAAAAATTTACCACATGTGTATTTAAACATTCCATATGCCTCACAGTCAATTGAATAACCATGGATTATATGGTATATTATCTAATTGTGAATCACTAATGAGGATAATAAAAATGGAGAATATTGGTCATATCAATATACATTAAAGGAAATCCTATAACCTAAGTTGTATCATTGAAGTGTTGAACCTAAGATCTATAACTTCACCAAGAATAAATTAAAATAGAATGAAAATCCTGGAGAGGCATGAATATTTATGGATTTCACATAGTGGTTTGTCTCATATAATTATTGGATGCAAATATCATTATCTTGAAAAAAGGAATAAGATACATGTGAAGCCATGACCATAATTTCAAGAACTAATGCCAATATCATCTGAGCTAACAATTGAAGACAAAATAAATATTAAATAATCATCCTTGATGTGATTAATTAGTGAATATAAGTAAAATTTATTGGTGAAGATGATGAAGTCTATAGGCTTAACTGATAAAGTATTTATGTCAACATATTTCACATGTTTTACTCATGAGATTTAGTTTTTAGGTTTTTAATGAAAGATATAGGGGTCATTGATCAACACTAACTCACTATTTTTAAGTACTAGAAATCTTTTACACCTCATTGTTAATAAAATTATACAAATTAAATACAGTTAGTTAAAGATTTTATTGTTAAAATGTTGTATTCTTGATCAAATATTGGACATAGATAGAGTGTATCTTGATGATTCAGGATCAGTTGGAATTGAATGAACCATGTATTGGAATTATTCATGGTATCTGAGTTTGAAGATATGATATTAATTAAGAATTTGATGAATCCCTAAATTTTTTTTAACTATGAATATTAAATGAACATGATGTACCAAAGTTCAGTTGGTACTGTTTAATAAGTTTGGAGATTAGACCTTCTAAATTGGTTTATATCGAAATTGGAAGTGAACATAATTTTTTTGAATTAATTGGTTAATTTTTCATCATAGACACCGAATATATATTAAATAAAATTAATGTATAGTGATGGATAAAGAACCTTGAGATCCTAAATTAATTATGTCTATTTCTAGAGATATGTCTAGTTACATTTTTCTTACTAGAAAATCCCAGTGTATATTTGAATATTAAATTATATTATACAGTTTCTATTTAGGTCACATACTAGTGAAAAAACACTATAAAAAATTCCATTTGGTCAGTGAGTAGGTAAATATTGAGCTATGTTAGTGAAATTTTCCTATGATCTAGCTATAAAAAATAAAATAATTTTTCCAAAAAGGAAAAATAGAAATCATGAGATAAAGAGTGATTTGTGGGAGGATACATCTACAATAATGATATATTTTTAGGTTTTTCAAATAGTATTTGAAAGTGATCTCAGATAGTCCAATTTTTGAGAAAAATGAAAAGAGTGATTTCGTTTTCAATCATTCCATATTTTGATTTTATTGTGATTATTTATAAATTTTTCTAATGATTCATGAAATAATAATTATTCTTAAGTTAATATTTTTAGTGGAAAATATATTTCTGTAGATCACCTCTTCCTCTTTTTTTGTTAAATATTTTATATTTGGATTTCATTTTTATTATTCACAAAATTATATAGTTTTGTGAGAAGTAATTTTACTATACATTTAATAAAAAAAGTAGTGAATCATAATCAATGAAAAGATTAATTTTGGATTTACATAACACTTATCATTTTTATTTTTTGGATTTAGTAGTTTATGAACTACTAAATTAATTTTCAAACTAGTACTTATCAAGAGATTCGGTAAGTGTTATTTCATTTAAATGAGTGATAGAGCAATAAAAATTTTAAATAACTAAGGGATTATTTTTATCTATAAAATTGAGTGTTACCTAACTCTACCTTGTGAATATTTTCTTCTCATATATTAGAATCCACCATTAGGTATTGTTGATCCCCTATAATCATAACTACTTGTTTGTTTAGTTCTTTCATCTTATAATTCATTATTTCCTCTTTCTATTTTTTCAAATCATGGGTCAATACAATATTTTACCATTCCTTGTGGATTTAAAAACCTATTTATATCTGTACAAGTTTTTAGTAGGAATAAAAAATAATTTAATTTAATATTTCCAATGATTATGAAAAAAAATTTCAAGAACCATTTCTTAAGAAGTTCATCATGTGACCAGGTTTCAAAACATCAAGAAAATAAAAAACATTTAATTGCATTAAAAATTTTTCTTTAAAATAATGTGTTCTATTATCAAGTTATTTATATTGAATATTTAAAATTATTATTTTTATATGTGAATGAGATCAAACTCTAGTAGTTTAGAGCATTCTATACCTGAAATAAATAGACATATAATTACCTTTAGAATGAAAAACTGAGTTGTGATGGAAAATAATAGAGAGGTTCTTGATTACCCTGCAATGTTTTTTCCACATCCACATAAAGAACTTAATTTTAAAAGAAAAAGTATTAAAGTGTTTCAGTTTCCTATAGTCTCATGTAAACCATAAAACCTTAGGTTTTCTCTTGATTCTATAAAATATGTGATCAAGAATTTATTGTTTTCTATAAAACCATCCTTTTATAGTATACCTAACAAAGACTCATTATACTTTTTTAAATATTTTTAAGGTGTAGTATGAAAAATTCTACATTGAGGGTTGAGTGAGGATGTGAAAAGGTGAAGGTATTTATATTTTTTCTTATAAAAATGGTAGAATTTTTTTAAAGAAGTTTTAAATATAAATGTTTGATACATGGGATCTGGTGTTTAATGATTTCATCAAGAAAATTTATCCTAGTGGAATTACCATAGAGATAAGGAATAAAACAATCAATGTTTTTAATAATATACCACAATATTCCATGAAAAATGGGAAATTTTAGGGGTCTCATTATATAATTTCATAGTCTCTAGTTTCCTCTTTATTTATTAGATGACACTTTTTAAAATGGTCTTACCCATTATAATCAAACTCTAGTAAATATTTATTCTTGAAGTGTTCCCACATAAAATTTCTGAAAACATAAATAATTCATTGACATAATTATAAAAAAATTTCAAAATTATCTTCTAGAAAGTGGACTATAGATAAGATGGAAAAACAGTATACCCTATAAATTTATGTTCATGATGTTTGAATCTATAATGTTAAGCATTTAAACTCACTTAGGGAGAAATTCATTCAATTTGGCATGTGTGGACATTCTATTTCTTATTGTCCCAAAATTTATTTTCCTTCATACCCTATTGATTGTGTCCATTTTTCTAGTTATGGTCCTATATTTTAATAATAAGATAAACCCTTTTCGAATCATTATAGCTAATGTTATAGGAATATATAAATACTTTATTGGAAGGAGAAAGTTTTGTTTCGACCCACTAGTACCCATGGGTTTTCACAACAACCTAGTTCTTTTTATAAAAATAAACAAATATATGAACCTTAAAAATCTCAACGCATCCATGACGGTATGAGGAAACAAATACTTTATAGAATGGGTTACTGAGATTCTTTTAATAAGGGTGGTCTGGAATCACAAAAAATACTCTCAAGAATTATATGAATAAATTCTTAATACAAATAAGGCAAAAGATTAAGGATTTTGGTGGCATAGAAAAAGAAAAACTACCAATCATAACTAAATCTAATCCTTGGGTTAATATCATTTCTTTCTTAATGGGAAATGGTTTTGAAAGACAAGGATACGAAGGAAATAACCCTAATAAAGTACTAAATTAAAATATGGGAGGTTTTTTCACTCATAAATAGGTTAACACACAATATTTAAATGAGGAAGTAGTATTAAAAAATAATAAAATAAATATATCCTACTAGAAAAAAAGATATAAAATTACAAAATAAAAAAATGAGAAGAAGAAACATCTTGAGTTTGATTTCGATCTCATTACATTAGATAACCTTTCCCCACCAATCATATTCCATGAAAGGTTGAAAAAAATGATAAATAACCAAAAATTATCATCATCTCAGGGATTTTCAATAAGATCCAAGTAAATTATTACATTCATACATTCTTAGATTAATATTACATTATATCTAAAATCTCTCAATCATATTTTTACAAAAACAACTCTTAAATATTTCTCCACTTACAGCCTCACTAAAATGTGTAGTCTTGTTCTTCTAAATAAAACCCCTTGAAGATAGAAAACTGATGGAGTATTTCTACTCCTTACACCTTAGTAAATAGTGGACAAATTGAATATATTTGTGATCTTTCCACTGATATAAATATTCTCCCTTTATCTCTATTTCATTAGTTTATGTTAGGTTATTTTCAACCCACCACTATCATTTTAACGTTTTCTGATTGATCTTTCACACATACCATAGGATGGGTAGATGACTTTCTAGTTGTAGTTGGTATAATGTTTTCTTTTTTATTTTCTTATCTTAGACATAGATTGTGACCATGTGGTTCCCATAATTCTTGTTATTACCTTATTATATAATGGGGGTACTTATATTTTTTTTCCAAGGGTTATATGATCTTTAATGTTAGGGATCAAGAAGAGGAATTTAATGTGTTTAAAAATGTTTTAAAACCCATTGTTGGTGAGAACTTATCAAGGGTGGAAATGTTAGAGTTTAGAGAATAATTATGTCATATATTAAAATTTCATAAATTTTCATCAACTAATGAAACATTCTTGGATGTTTTAAATGATGTTTCCTAATTTTTTGAGACTACTCAAAATGAGAATCTGAAAAAAAATCTAAATTTGGACAAAAACATCTTTTCCTTCTCAGATGTATGGTGTTGGGGATGAATTTTATGTGTTTCAACTAAAATAATTTTTATAATATCTTGAGTATAATTTACCTTATAAAAATAATATTGGATACTTTAATAATTTCCAAAGATAGATTTAAAAATTTTATAGTAATTCTTTCTTAAAAGAACCTCTTGAAATTTGATCTAGAAACTGAATAGAGTAAATTTTCCACTTTGGATAGTAACAAGTAAAAGTGTAATACTGATTATTAAATTCAATATATATGTATTTTCACACCATAATATGAAAAAAATTGATGATCTTGTACTTCCTAAACATATGTGATTTCCATTTAGATAAGAGGAACCAAAAATAGAGCTCAACCATTATTCACCAAACCTAAAATTTCTATTTTTTGTTGATAAATTGCAACTTTTTTTAATGAACACATCTGAACTAGATAAAATCTAAGAGGGAATATGGTTAAATATTTTGATAAAGTATAAAACTACTATTATCTAGACTATTTTAAAATTAAATGAATTATTCATTCAATATCTATGAATAGAATCACTATATAAACTCATCAAAATACAAGGTTATACGGTCAAGGAAAATTAAATCTGATCATAAAATAAGTTATTATAGAATAGAATACTAATTTTTTAAGTATTTGTATCATTTATCCCATTTCTAATGGTTCTTAGGTAAACCAAGTTAATTTAGTTCTGAAAAATGATGTTTTAACTCTTGTTACTAATGAAATGAATGATAAAATTCCTAAAAAGAATGAAATCAAATGGAGAGTCATTGATGATTACAAAAAGATGAATTCATCCACTACAAAATTATAGTTCATAATTTAACAATTAATCTAATGCTTGAGAGTCTTATTAGGAATTATTTTTACTATTTTATAGATGGGTATTCTAGTTACAACCAAATTCTAATTAATAAAGAAGAATAAGAAAAGACTACATTCACATGCCCATCTATAAATCTTTCTTACCAGTGAATTCCATTTGGCTTATTTGGTTCCCCAAACACCATTTAAATGAATATTATTTATATCTTTTAAAACATGATTGAGAGGATCATTGAGGTGTTTATAGATGAATTTTCTATTTTTTATATTTCATTTGATATATTGTTACAAAATATAGAACTTTATTTGGAGATATTCTTATACACTAATCATATTCTTAGTCTATATAAATTTTATTACATGGTGAAATAAGTTGTTGTTTTTGTTTATGGGTCACTAAGTGGGTAATTGAGGATGAAAATTCCAAGAAATAAGTAATCCAAAAATTTCCTCCTAAATCTGTTAAGGGTGTTAGGATAATTTTAGGGAATTTCCATTTTTACTGATGATTCATTAAAGGATTTTCAAAAATTAAAAATCTCTTGGGTTCCTTATTAACTAAAAATTATCCTTTTCTACTTATTTGTTTTTAATATTATTTAATTAAGACTCACTTCATCACCCATCATTATTACACCTGATTAGAATTTTAATTTTTAAATCGTGTGTGATGTGAGTGATGTTGTTGTTAGAGAAGTTCTAGCGTACTGGGTGTATAATAGGTTATATATGGTGTACTATTCTAGTAATTTTCTAGATTATTATAAAAATATCTACAACACTACTGAGAATGAGTTGTTGGAGATCAGTTTTTTTAATAAAAAAATTTGATATACCAAGTAAGTTCTGAAGTCATTGCTTTTATATACTATTCTTCCTTGAAATTTATTTTTTCTATAAATGTGGAAAAACATAGTTTCATTAGGAGGATGATTTTATTTTAATTGTTTGATTTATAAATTAAGGACTAATGGTGTTTTTAAAATGCTATGGTTGGTTATTTTTCAAGGTTTTCTAGTGCCCAAAATGATGATCCAATATAAGTTAATTCTTTATTTATTGATGATACTCTATTTAACTTCTTGGTTAATAAATATTAAAAGTATGTTTATTTTCTTAATTAATGGGAATTATCTATCATTGAAAAATATTTCATAAAAAATAAATGTAATAAATTCATTTAAGAACTTATGTATTATGTTTTGGATGATATTTACTCCTTAGAAGATGTGTTGATGGTATCCTTAAGAGATGTGTGCTAGAGGAAGATATATATCCCAGTCTCAATATTTGTTACTCCCCACCTTTGGGATGTAATATTTGAGGAAGAAATACTACCCCAAAATTCCCTCATGCTATATTTTATTGGCCCAATGTTTTTAATGATGTTAGATGTTTAGTTGTTTTTTATAAGTGTTATAGGATATGAAATATTAATATGAAGTAGGATTTTTCTCATAATGTTTTTTAGAGGTTTATATTTTTCATTTCTAGGATTTTTATTTTATTGTACCATATCCATCTTTTAAATTAAATAATTAAATTCTAGTGTATATTTATTATGTCTATAAGTGGGTAGAATTTGTAGCTCTTCCCAAATAGAAATCCAATTATGTGATTAAATTCATTAAAAGAATATATTTTCATGATTTATGGGGTTAATTGAATTTACCATAGATAATAAAACCCAATTTAATAATTTGAAATTCAAATTATTGACAGTGAAGTGTGGTTGGGTTAATAAAATATGAACTGGCTATCATCCACAATCTAGCAAATATATTGAAATTTCAAACAGATAACCAAAACATATTTTAGAAAAAAAACTCTAACACTAGTAAGGATTGTTCTTTGAAACATAATGAAACATTATGGGATTTTAGAGCTACATTTGAAACCCTAATAAATAAGCCTCCGTGCATTTTGTTTATTTTAATGTCATTTTATTTACGTATGAAGTTAAAACATAAGGAATATTGGCTAGTGATAGCCATTAAAATTAATTTTAAGATTATTTTAGATAGAAAATTACATTATCTAAGTGATTTAGATGGTATTAGATAAGATATATATGAAAATTATAAGATTTATATATATGGATAAATATTTTTCTAATTAATATTTCCAAAATATAGATTTTAAAGCAGGTAAGATGGTCTTACTTTTAAATTTTGGACTTTGTATTTTTTGTGGAGAAAATTAAATCCAACTGTTTTATACCTATTAACATAAATATAGTCTTTTAAAATGGGGATTTTTAGCTTGAAAGATATGACAAGATACCATTTCATGTTAATGGTAAAAGGATCAAGAACTAATTTAAAAAGGGAATCAATGTGGGCATCACTCCCATTTTGTTTTTATGAAAAACTGATTTTTCACTAAATTCTAACTGAAAAATATAATTTTTGTGCATCATGGGAGTCAACCCATGGTCATTATTATTTTTTTACTATTTTTTCTGTTAAGAATAAAATTTTGTTTTGATATTTATGTTACTCTTTATTTACTTCTTATACTTAACCATCTTGTTACCTTTCTATTCAAGATGAAAGAGGTATAAAATTCACTATAGAAGAACCCCACTTACTTTTATGTCAAGAAAGAGATACATTCTAGGGAAATTTTAACCATAACTCTTTTTCTTAATCAATCCCTATTTTTCATTATATTTTAACTTAATTTGTTAGAGGATGAGATATATTTTCTAGAAATTATGGAAAATAGAAGCGGAATAACTAGTATTTTCCCTCAATAAAAGTGGAGAGAATTTTAGGCAACATTGTGAAGACAAAATCTTCTTAAAAATAATTGGACTTATATTTTTCATTCTTATTTGAAATATTTTTTTTGTGAATATTCATATGTATTTCTAGGATAGTTTTTCTTTGTTCTGATCACAATATGAAGATAATTGTGGGAGGTATATACTCCCTATATCTCTTTTTAGTGAATTTATACCTCTTTCTTATGTTTTTAGAAAGCTATTTTCTACGGTGTTAATAAAAATATTGAAAAAATGTTAAAAAATTCAAAAACCCTTGAAAATTAATCAGTTTTAAGATATTTTTTATTATTTAAACAATAATTAACCTTCTTGTATTTTGAAATCTATTTTAAGTCATTATTTTATGCCTCCAAAATAATGAATAAAATTTTTTATTTTATAAAAAATACATGGTATGTGGAATGAATTTTTTTAGCTCTCTTGTGATAAATGAATATAGACTTAAACTATTTGATTTATAATCCATTTTGAACTTAATTTCTTTTAGTTATCCCTTATGCATTGATATTCAACAATGGGAACAAATTTTTGTTTTAGTTTTGGGGTAGGGGTCTTAAATTTCATATCATGTATTCATTGTTATACCCATTAAAAACACATAAAATGTTTCAAAATTGATTTTTTTCATTCATATATCCTTATTTTAAGTCGGTCAATAAAATTCATAATATTTTTTTGTAAGGGTGCATTGAAAAGGATACTTTCTATTACTCTATGGATCTAATCGATCACATAATTTTATTAACATATTTTATGAATTTGGTTTTGTTGAATTTTATGAAACTGTTATCAAATTTTCATTCGATTTGAACATTTAGGCATGAATTAAAATCATGATATATAAATCCAAATGGGATATGATATGAAAATATTAATTTAGGTTGAATTTTTTGTCCATTATTCTTTAAACTATTTGATTCTCAAATTATTTCTTTCATTTTTATTTATTATGTTTAGCCATCCATTTGGTTACATCTATTATATCTTTATATAAATATGTGTGTCACTTCACTAATAGGTAAAGAGAATTTTGAACATTCCAACTACATTTAAATGGAAGAATGTTTTAATTATTTTGAAAAATTTTGATTTCTATAATTCTTGTAAAATAGGTTACAACGATTCACTAAAAACATTAAATTTTAGAGGGTAAATCACATTTTTAATTTAATATATTCTAGGTGAAAAATAAATTAGAAAACTAATTATTTGTATAATTTACGTTTTTCACATAAGATATTTATTCTTTTATATAGAGTTTGTTTAATTTATTTATTAAGGACATAAAATATCATTACTGTGGGGTAATTTGATGTTGGTTTTTATTTTTATATTTTTTTCACATACATTTGGTGGAATTTAAATAATATTATATTCTTAAATAAGATTTTAATGGTGATCTTATACTGAAATTATAATTAATTGGATATTCTGATAAAGCTATATGTTTTTTTTGTTTAATTGTTAATTGATCTTTGTAATACTTTCTTATATTTTTAAGGTCAAATATTTTTATAGAATTTGTTGGAATTTTAATTGTTATTTTTTCGGTGCTATATTTTTTTATTAAAGTTTCATATTTTATTTTCTAATAATATTCTATGTACATTTTTTGGTATCACTTTAATTATAAATTATTGTTTTAGTGACATGGGTGTTAGATTTTTTGTTCTTAAAATGTTATGTGTTTATTTTAGATAATCCTTATTAAAATTATTATAAACATGTTTTTTGAGTGTTAAATTGGGAAATTCTGGAATTTAATTATTGAAAATGGTTTTCTAGAGTTGAATTTAATATTAGTTGATTTATAAAATTAATTTTTGTGAAACTGTGTGTGAGATTATTTTAAACACACCCACATAAGTGCAATTTCATGATGTTGTTCCTAAAATAATTAGTATAAGGGTACATCATCTTAGTGAAATATTTTAATTTTATTCTACCAAATAAGTTGTTTTGGAGAAGTGTATTATAGGGAGTTTTTATTACCCACCATAAAAGAAATCTAGATAAATGAATTATCCAGAAGATACTTCTCTTATAAAGAGATGTAATAGAATTTTTTACATGACCTTTATAAGAATCGTAAAATACTAACCACATGTATATTTCATATCATCATCAACATCATGTTTTATTTAATGACTGTGACTTCTACAATTTTTTATCTACTTTCACATCACTGATTTGGATGATCAAAAAATGGAGAAGAAATTTTTAAACAAGGTTGAATAGAAGAAGGAAATGAAAGTGAGTTTGATCATTGATATATCAAAACCAAGATATTGGACTCCATAGAGAATGTATTGAGGAATATTAATCTTAAAATATTTTCCCATATGGTAATGGATCGCACATGATGGTTGGAATCATGTTACTATTAGATGTCGTTCTCTCAAGCCTCCGCAAAGGTAGAAGATGCATAAGAACTTTTGGTTCAAATTTCAATAAACAAAACCAATTTCATCTAAGTAGATTATTGAATAAACCTCAATCATTAATAATTAGCATGGTTTAAATTTATTTTATTAGATTTTTCTGGAATTTTTTGTGAGGAAGAATAAGGTTCTTGGATTAGCTGATTAGTTCCATTTTCAATCTATTTCAAGGTTTTTTCTAATTTTATTTTGTTTATAGTTGTTTGAAGAAATAGGGAAGAGTACATGATCCAACCCAACTCTTCAATTATAAAGATAATAACTCTTATACACCTCATGTTAAATTAAATGATCTAAATTAAATTTAGATAGCTGAATTTCTTTTATTATTGGGTTGTCTCATTTATTAAGTGTTGTACATGGATGGACTAAAAATTAGCCGATTAGAGATTATCTAGAATAGATTGAACTAAGGATTTGAATTTTTTACAGTGTATAATCTTGAAAAAAATTTATTACATAATTATTATATGAAGCCTTAGACTTGTTTTTTGGTAGAACTATGAATAAGAACTGAACATGATGGTAAATAGTTTAGTTGATCCTATTTAACAAGTTTGGAGATGAGATCATCAAAATTAGTAATGAATAAAATTAGAGACAAAGGTAAATTATTTGAATTTTTGTGGATTCCCCATTAGATTCACTTTATCATAATTTAATAAGATCTATGGCTTGAGATATGTGATGTATCAATGGATTATAGATTAATAATGTATTTATCCTGAGATATGTCCTATTGCATTTTACATGTCATCGAAGCTAAGTGCATGTGTGTTTTTTATTCTATTATAATGGTATTATTCAATACATGTGATATTAACAAAATAATGGGATAAATTTCAGGTTTTTGGTGATTATATAAATATTGATCTACGCTGTTGAGATGTATTGTGACCTAGCAGTAAAAAAGGAAATAATGTTTATAGTAGGGAAAAAAGTAATTATCTAGGGAATGAAATATTTTTTGGAGGAAACATATATAACAACGATATATATTAAATAGTTTCATTGATAATATAAAAATGAGTTCTAATATAATATTTTTATAGTAGGTTCATATGGGAGATTTCTTTTTCTATCCTTTAATTCATTATGAATTTCCATAACAAGTAATCAAATTACGGTTTTTCTTGGCTATAACATTATTTAGAAAAAATTTAATATGTTGGGTCAACTCTTTATCTTTTTTTTTAAACCTTATAAGTTTGGATTTATTTATTTTAATTTACATTTCTATGTTTCTTATTTGAATTAATCAAACATAAATTTTAATGAAAAAGTGTAAGATCAAAATTGATCAAAATATTAATTTTTCTATTTCATCACACTTATCAATTTTAATTCATGGATTTAGTGGTTGAGGAATAGATAAATGCAACAAGTAATGTCTACTTATTGAGGTATTTAGTATGTTTTATTTATATTAAATGTGAGATAGTTTAATTAAATCATTGAATTAAGTATGGATAAAGATGGAACAACTATCATGGGGTGTGACAATATAAAAGTTCTAATGTTTTTTCTAGTGACGAATAGTGGCTGACAAGGGTCGCCATACTTGAGGCACCTCTTAGTTTATTCACTCACTTATTCTAAATCACCAGAGTCTACATGTTTTTGGTTGTTTTTATTATTTTATGAAAACAATGAAATTTTTTTAGGTTTTTTTATTTTATAAGTTAATAAAATGAAATGAAAAGTGTAATTTAAACTAACATGAAATGTTATTGGAATGAAACTATAAACAAAGAACTTGGTCTTAGGTTGGGTTTCAGGTTAAATAATTATTCTTCAATATTTATTTATTTTTTGTTTGGTAATCTAATCATGAAATATAATGATGAATTAATATTATTTTAATTTGAAACTGTGAAACCTCAAATGCCTTAATAAATCTAAATTAAACCTCCTATTGTAATAAAGCTTGATGACACACCTTGTTTGATGGTGGGCCATCTTCCGAGACTCGGCTAAATCAAATTTTGTTTCATACATTCATTATATCAACTCTATCATGTGAATATCTAATAAAATGGAAAGAAGTAAAATAAATAAATCAAAATAATATAAATATAATTGAGTTTCACAACCCAAGGGACAGTTTCCACTCCCATGCATGCCACTCTCATCAATCAAACATATAAAATTTAAGAAATAATTCATGAACACCTTGACCTCCCTCGGGCCACGTCTCGGGTCAAAATCCAATTATTGGGAGTTATAGATCACCTAGTTGAAAGAGATAAGAGAGGAAGATAGAAATAAAATGAAAAGAAAAGGGATGAGAGAAGAGATAGAAAACACACACGTGAAATCGCAAAAATAAAAATAGAAGAAGAAAACATATAGATTAGAATAAAATAAAAGAAAGAAATATATAATATATAAGGATAATGTTAATAGAATATAATAAGAAAGAATAAAATAAAAGGAAAATGTACTCTGATAAAAAGAATTTGAAATGGGTGGAAACACATTGATTAAGAAAAAATATTCCTGAATTAATTTTTTATATAATAAAATTTAAATTATATTTAAAATTAATCTAAAACAATTTAAATTAAAATAAATAAAAATAGAATAGAATGAATACAGGGAAATATTCTGCCATAGTGAAACTCTCTGCATGGTGGATTCCAAGTAGTGTGTGGTTACATACTCCATAATTAGTCAGCGAGACACTTCTTTTATAGGCCAAGAATGAGACTCGACCAAACCTCTTCCTAGATCCTCTAATATATTTATATATTTTTGAAATATAAACTCCAAAAGACCCATAGTTTGAAATAGAAACATTTGATAAATTTGGGTGTTTAAATTTTCTATCATGGAATGTTCTCCACTATGGTTGTGTGGGATTTAATGGGGTTCATGTCAGATTTTACACATTTTAGTGGTGAGTTGATCATGGCAGTATGGCAGCAAGCCAACTCCTCCAAACCTCCACCCTTCATAGTGGTTGGAGGGGGCTTGAAATTTCCTTTATAAGGGTAGTTTGGGGTCTTACCGGTGATCCCTGGTGGTTCAGGGTGGATAAATAAGTGATAGATATCAAGAATGAGCCCCCTAGAGGAATTAATTGTGACTTCAGGGAGTGAGAGTGGAATCCAGTGAATATGGATAGTGGAAGTGTGATGGAGCTTAGTGGAAAGGGTGTCCAAGTGTTGGGTGAGCAGAGTGGTAGTGAAACACTACTATTTTTGAAAATTTTGAACAGAAGCCTGCATAATATGTTTCCTATATTAAACAAATATAATAGGGAACTCTTAAATATCATATTTCATATCTCCCATATTAATGAAGTTGAAAGGGGATCTTAGGACCCCTTAAACCGCTATGGACTACCGGATTCTGGTGAAGCTCCCCTCCCACTAATGTACAAAGTTGCCCTGTACACCAAAGTTCTAAGGATTTTCCCTACCTATGAATCCCGTGGATTTCATCCCTTTAGGAAACTGTACCTATTCCATGGACAGGCTCTTCTAGTGTCCCTTCTTGGATAGTCATCCACTCATTGATGGAGGCTAGTTATATGTCTTGAGGGCTTCCTGGTTTGCAGGCTAGCCCTTATCCTATTTTTTCGGTAATGTCCCTAATAAATAATATCACTTGAAAAAATTGAATCACATAAAAAAGGTTCAACTAAAAAAATTGCTAAACCCAAATTCATTTCTAAATTAAAAATCAATACCTTTAAACCATCTTAATCAACTTTAATTCTTTATTCATAAAAACAAAAATTTGAATAAAACATTGAAATTTATGGGCATTTACATTTAATATGATTACAAAATCATTGAAAAACATATTAAAATATCCCTGAAATTAGTGGATTCCAAATCCCCCCACACATATAATATGATTTTTCCCAAGTGTATAATGTCAATAAGGAATTTAGAGGGCACCTATGTAACCAATATTTAAATTATATAGAAATAAAATTAAATGATTCTTAATTTTAAATCAAACATTCAACATTCACATAAAACATAAATTATGTTTCTTAATTTTCAAAGGAGTAATCAAATAATGTATTTTACTTTTACCCATTTTTAAATAATGGTACTATTCCTATAATTAATTCAAGTTCCTCAATTATTTATTATTAAACATTCCAATTCATAATTTTCCTCACATAAAATATTTTCACTCATTACTCATGATACAAATTCAAATATAGTTATGATGCTATCTTGAATACAAGCCCCTTATCCATAATATTATTAATAAAATATTTTATCCCCTTTGTAAATACATAAGGCACATAAAATCATGAGGAAATTACTTAAATATATAAATGGCTCAAAGTCTTAAGGTCGGTAGGAATTGATTTCTAAAAATTAAGGCTTAAAGAGAGGATTGTCTCTTAAGTACAGTGAATGATATCAAAAGTAATATATCTATTAAATTCTCCCCTTAAAATTATAACAACACACACTTCCAATTATCCAAGTAAGGTCATGATTAAAATTAGGCATAATGAAATATTTTTTCACACTCTTGAATTTTTATTCCACGTTTATACTCTTTTTTTCAAAGATCATTTAATAATTTTCTATTTTTTTGAATTTATTCTCAAAATAAACCTCAAATTCACCTCCTAAAAACATATAATATAAATAATCTATCTAATAATGGTAATTTTGTTTAGTAAATCACAATTTATTTTTTTATTGTTTTGTTATTTTAGTCTTTTTTATTTCAATAACAGAAAACAATAATGAGTACGATGAATATAAACCTTCCCCAATCACTATTTGTAGCACCCCCAAACATGTTTCTTATAATTTTTTCATCCCATACACCATGATTCCCTTCACCCCCACACATTAACGTAAAAATATCATGGAAATACTAATATAAGGTTATGAATATATAAACATTACACAAAACATAGCTCATTTATAAGAAGTTCATTATTGGTTTCAATGGTTTAAACAATGATTATTGTAGGTTTTTATTCTAGAGATAATTTATTTTTAAAAGGCACCTAAATCATTTTAAATGTGTTTTTTATATTCATAAATTTTATATGTTCAAATGAAGGTTTTGGTCGGTGACATTTCTCAAGATTGTTCAAGAAATATGCTCAAGATAGAATAGGAATTACTTGGTCTATAAATCCTGTTGGGAATGGGATATATAACATTAGACAATCAACCAAGTAATGAATAACAATAAAAAACAAATTCATATCAATTTTAGAAATTAAATGTATGAAATTTTTTAGAGAAATTGTATCTATATGAATTGATTAATTCCCTTAAATCACGATTCCTCGTTATAAAATCCATGATTCACTTTAAAAATACGATAATAATTTTTACTCAATCAATATCATTAAAATTAAAATCTAAGACATGTAATCATAGGTTTCCTATGAAACACGTGTCTCCTAGATAAGTGTATTAAAACAAGAATTCAAGTTTTGGAGAGCAATTCATGCTGAAATATCAGATCATTTTTTTTGACATTAAATGTATGGAGTTTAGAATATAACAATAAAAGTGAACTCCCCCTCCCAAAAATCTTAGCCTTCCTTCTTCCTTGATTGTTTGGGACTACCTTTTTCCATCATGATCCTATAAAATATAATTACTCAATTAAACACAAGAATCATGTCATTTAATCTAAAAAAGATAAGAGGGAGTAGACTGCGTGTTCGACCACTCTTAAAACAGAAATTGAAATCTAAATTCCTAGAAATCATGTAAAAATAAATCTTGGTATGATCCCACAAGTGATAACTTAATTTTTATTTCCTCCAGAGGACACTGCCAAATTTTATCCAAAGTCTTATGGGGTTAGATTTTTTTATACCGGAACCATCACATGTGGATTTTCCCATCTCATGCACCATTTTTTATTGTAATGAATGATTCATGGATAGAGTATACAAGATCCCCCCCATAACGATTATATATATCTTGTGTGATGGTGTGAGGATTAAGTATGAATCATCCACCTTCATGGTTTCTACATATGAAACCTCATCCTCTTTTTCCATCACTAGATCAACTTGGCTTGCATGAATTTAATGATAAAAGGGAATTTAAACAGGTATTTTAACTTAAATAATATTTGAATTTGAATTTTTAATAAGTAATCACTCTAATAAAAAATGAGTAGCCTCAGTCTTGATTTCCACAAGATCGGTTACTTGGACTTAATTTTAGTTCTCCTGAAATGTATGTTCATAAAAATTAGGGATCTCTATTTGTTTCTCAATCGGTGCCTGTTCAATTTATTCATTTTCCTTTAAGGAATTGAAAACATTATCTGAATCTGAAAATTCAATGAAACTATAATTAATAATCAATTAATATTGAATAAAATATAATGAAATAGTATTTGAGATAATATTAACTCCCTAAATTGGTCAAGTTTCATTCTCTTCTTCAGTGGTGAGTGCCTCTTGGAATTGGATTGTGTAAATAAGAGTTAGTTAGTCAGGAGCCTCCACATTTTCATCAAATTATACCACTTGGGTGGTGTCATCTTCATCCATGGAAATCATGACATAAAATGGTACCGGCTCTTCTACTTGGTAAGTATTGGGGAGATCATGTTATACCTTATACTCATTCCAGAAGTCATCTCAATCTTATCGATCTACCATAATAAGATAAGAAGGATATTATTCCTCATCAGGAATCCACTATATTAAATCATGTTATTTTTTAAAATAGTTTCCTCAAATAGTTTGTATATTTATATTATTTTAGTTTGGCTTCATCTTCTTGGATGTATACAGTGAAATTGTAGAAAATTTATAGTACTTTCTTCTTAACCTCAAATGTTTTCTAGTCAATTCGGAGTTCATCAACCATTCTCATCAAATCGTGCGGTGAGATTACTATCTATATGCCACTATGATTCTTCTTGAAAAATATCAAAATACAATCAAATCATTATTGGAGGTCCTCCTAGGTATAATATATTTATTATTATTTCACATGTGATTAATTATCCATGTATTAAAAAATGATTGTTTCAAAAAATTATAGACAATTAATTTTGTCTATTTTTTATTTTGGTTAAATAAATAAAAAATATCTAAAATGTGAAAATAGAAAAAGTAAATAAACTATTAAATAACTCCCTAGAAACAACTCCAGTTTTAATGGAAAACTTATCACAAATTTTACGCACCGAAATTTTATTAATATTTTTAAACAAGTTTATATGAATTTTTGATTAAATTCAATAAATATTACCTGGTATTTAATTTTTTTTTATAAAATTCAAAATTTTAAATGTTTAGTCGAAATATTTTAAAATTTAATTAGAAAAAGGAATGTTTCAATGTTATGGAATTTAAACTAAATAAGTATTCAAGTCTAAACAAAAAGTGATTAGAAAAAAAGATCTTGGTCTTAGGATTGGTTTTTCATTCAATATTTATTCTTCATTATTTTTTTTAATTTTAGTTTGATAATCCAATCATGAAATAACATGATGAATTAATATCCATTTATTAAGAAATTATGAAATCTAAAATTCTTTAGGAAATATCAATTTTATATCCTCATATAATCAAGGTTCATGAAACACTTTTTTAAGGGTGGGTCATCATTTAGGACCTAGATGGATCAAATTTCGTTTCATCTATTGATTTTATCAACTATATTTTACGATGAGCTAACTAATAAAGATATGTAAAATTATTAAAATAAATTTATAAAATATAAATATGTTTTATGGTAGATCCTCGTAGGTGAGGAATTATCCTCCCAGTGTCTAAACCACTTAGAATAAGGGAAAGGTATTATTGTATAAGAAAATGGAGGAAGCTTGTTCATATCTCTCAGCCAATCCTCTTACCAGACCCTTAGGATCTATTTATGTTTGAATATCAAAATCTTGAAAACCCATGATATCAGAGAGGGAATTTAGGTGTTTAAATATTTGTGTGTGGACCCAAGATTCCTTTTTTGTGCATAGATGGATGCGGTGCATGGGTGACATGGGTTGCTCCATTTTGTAGGGGAGAAGCATAGAATATTTTATGTTAAGATTCTCTTCCAAAACCCCTTCAGTCATTATAGTGGCTAGATGGCTTGAAATAATATTCATGAGAGTAAATTAGGGTTCATAGGTTATCAGTGGTGGCGGTAAAACAATGTAGTACACATCATCTTGAGGTGGATATTGATAAGTGGTTGTAGATAGTGATATCGATTAATGAAGTAGGTGTACGCCGAGAAATATTTATGGGAGTGTAGTGTAATTGGGAAGCCTGAAATGATTGAGGATTATGTGCACATAAATCAGGTAGGAAGAAATTATTTTTTTTAAAATTTGATTAGTACCACATGAAAACTTTTCCTACGTCGAAACAATTTCAAGATATGTGATTATTTATAATGAATTATATAGATGCCTCACTTCAATGAAGTCAATATGGGGTCAGGGGATGCATATCACCAATGCGGACTACCTCATACCAGTGAGGCTCTCCTCATAATATTGTATAGGATTGACCAGCACATGATTGTGTACTCCTAAAGTCTTTGTCCAAGCTATCCACCCCATGGGATTGATCCGTCATGGGCCACTGTTTCACTAGACTTATGCCTCCATGCACTCATGATCTCAGCAGGCCCTCAACGAGGATCCTAATGGTTGGTCAGCCCCTATTTCACCCAACTAGGTGGCTTGATGAGTATTAGGTTAAGGGAAAGCTGATGAGCCCTTATTGTTTAGATAAAATCCTGAAAAAATTCAAACAAAGGTAATGTCTCAAGGACATAGAGAATAATATTAAAAAATTTAGAAACTAATTCTTAAAAACATAATTAACTAAAACATTTCATTTTAGTTCATTTAGATTCTAGAGTAACAAATTTTCATTAATGAATAAAACAAACACATTCAGGGGAAATATTCACTAAAATCCTTAAAAATCACTAAAATTTGTTTAAAAATACTCCTTAAATATGAGTATATAAAATACCCCGACACATAAACCATGTTTTTATTAAAGCATAAAATCTCAAAAAATTAATTTATAGGGAACCAATGTTACTAATATTGAAATTAGAAATTAAAAAAAAATTAAAAAAATCAATTATAAATAAAGATTTTAAATTCCAAATAAATATATAAATTCAACATCTCAATTTTCAAAGAAAAATTCAGCTCAATTATTTTACTTTTTCCATTTTGAAAATGAAGGAACTCATATTTTAATTAAATCAAGTTCCTTAAGATATTATTATTAAAAATTTCAAATCAGGATTTACCCCACAATAGATACTTTTCTCTTTTATCTCATCTCCCATGATGTAATTCATGTGAATTTGTGATCATATCATGATAACATTATCCTTATCTACATCCTTATAAAGGATCTCATTCTCCAATTTATAAAGAAAAAAGGCACATAAAATCACAAGGAATATGATTTACAGATCAAATGACTCTAATGCTTAAGGTTGGTAGAAATTGATGTTTATAAATTAATGATCAAGGAGATGGTTTTATGTTAAAATTTTAAGAATCATGTAAAAATTAAAAGTTTCATGAAATTATCCCCTTAAAAATAGCAACACCAATATCCCAAACTCAATTTAAGTTCATTTTCAATGTAAATCATAATAAAAGATTTCTGCACCATATTGAATGTTTTTTTATTATATATTTTTTTTAATTTTTTTTATTTTCAAAGGTTATGATTAGATTAAACCTCACACCCACCACCTAACCGTATATGATAAAAATCTTTAGTCAAGTGATAGTGATTTTTCATTCTTCTATTTCACAACCTATTCTTGTAATTTTTTTGTACCATTTTTCATTTGATTTTTTCATGTAGGGAAAAAAATAAAGAGTATAATTTAGGAATAAAAATTCTTTTTCTTTATTCCTACAATTAGAACCCAAAAACTTTTCCTTACAATACATTTCATCCCTTTCACCATGACTTCCTGAACCTCCACACATCAACGTTAAAATACCATTAAATTACTAATAGTAGGGTATGAATTGGTTAAATTTTCTAGAAACATGGATCATTCTTAACAAGTTCATTCATCATATCTATGGGATAAAAAAGGATTAATGTAAAGTTGGTCTCAAGGATAAGGTGTTTTTAAAACATGCCTCAATCATTTAATTAGTATTTTTTTTACAGTAATATCTTTGGTAAGTTCAATCACAAGTCCTAGGTGGTGGCTTATCCGAAGATCATTCAATAAATATGATCAAGATAAAATATAACGTACTTGGTATATAAATCCAATCATGAATGGAATATATGATTTTTGGAAAATAAATCAAGTAATGATTAATAATATCAAATGAATTCCCATGCATTATAGAAATTCAAAACGTGAAAAAAATTATTGAAAATTTTAATTTACAAGAATCCTTTTTTCCCTCAAATCATGATTCCTCATTTTAATATCCGTGGTTCACTTTAATAATCCAATTCCCCATTTTACACATTCAATCTCGTTAACTTTGAAATATAAAACAAGGAATCATAGGATTCATGGGAAATTCATGTATACTATATAGGTCTAGTAAATAAAATATTGAAGTGTTGGCATGAAATTTCGAATTTAAATATCAAAATAAGTTGTTGGTAAAAAAATTGTAGAGGTTAAAAGATAAAAATTAAATGTTAACTCCAATTCCCATGAATATTAGTTGTTTTCTTCAACTAATTGTGGGATTCCTTGTGCCATCATGAAACTTTAAAATAAAATTACTTAATTAAGTATAACAATCATTTAATTTATGATAAAAATTAGTAGAGGGAGTGGGGCTATATGTTGGACTAAATACGAAGAAAAAAATTTAAATCCAAGAAAGAAAGTAAAATGGATAAGTCATGGTATGATCCCCCAAGTGGGACCTGAAATTTTATTAACTCCAGAGTTTAGTTCCATCTTTTATTCAAAGATTTATGGGGTGTGGATATTTCTTGATTTGAACCACCACATGTGGATTTATAGGATTGTGATTCTACCTTCTTGGGGAGGAAATATCCATGGAGAGAGTATACCAGATCATTCCCATTCATAATTAAGTATAGATTCCATGTATATGGTTGGATGATATATGGATCATTCTCTTAATTGGTTGTTACTTTTGTAACCTCATCTTTCTTTTCCAGTGTGGTCTCAATATGGGATTCCTTAATTGAATATTTAAATTATGTGAAATAAGTTATTTTTACTTGAATATGTTTTTTATTTGTATTTTTAATAGTAAATTTTCCATTTAAATGTCAAAAACCTATGTATTTATTTCCTCAGGCTCATCTATTTTTAATTTTTCATGGGCCTCCTAAAATGTATTCGAATCAAAATTAGGGAGCTCTATGTGTTCCTTAATAGGTTCATATCCAGTATCTTCATCTTCACATAAGGCATGAAAAGAATTTACAAAATATGAAAATAGAAAAAAAACATCTAAAATTTGATAGAATAATATCAGAAAAAGTATTGGAAATAATACCATATCCCAGGGTTATTTGTGGTTCAATTGCTACATTAGTGGTGAGTTCTTCTTTAAGTTAGAGTTGTTACTAATTGAATGGGGTAATATCATTATACTTTTACTTTTGATATCGTGATTATTACTCTGTATATTAATCATCCACCTTGAGATTTATTTTTTAGAACATAAATTTCTACCAAACATAAAACTTAAATTCATTTGAACCTTTAATGAAATCCCTTATGATTTTATGTGTATTTTTTATTCAAAAATTTCATAAAATAAGTTTCTTTATAAGCCTATAGACAATAATATTGTATTAATGATATAAGAATAACTTTAATTGAATTAATATCATGAGTGATGAGAGAAAATAATTCATTGTGAGGTAGATCATTATTTGGAATGTTTAACAATAATAAATTGAGGAACTTGAATGAATGTGAAGAGAAGTACCATAATTTGAAAATAGGGTAAATTATAATAATTTATTTAATTATTTTAATGGAAATTAAAAATTTTAATTGATTTTTTATTTGAATTTTTAAAAAATTATTTGATATTAATAATTCAATAATTTTATTTATTTGGAATTTTAATATAGTTAACATTGGTGCTGTCTGAATTTCTTGTTAAGATTTTATGCTTGAGAATTATCAGGGTTTAAGTGTGGTGGTATTTTACAAACACAAATTTCATGCATATATTTAATCAATTTTCATTTTTATTCATTTAAATATATATTAATTTATATTTAAATGTTTTATTAGAAAAAGGGAAATTGTAAATGTGGAATTGGAATGATTAGAAATGAATGGAAAAGAGGAATTTTTAAATGTTATATAATTTAATAGGGAATTTTTTTGGTTAAATTGATTCAAGAATTTATTTTTCTATGTGTTCGCCATTTATTAGATACCAAAAAATAATCCATGTTAGGTATATCCCTTAACAATTTGTAAAAATTTCACATACACAACCTAAGGGTCATCTGTCTAGGTAAACACATAGGAGGGCCATCCTAATTCGGCGGAGCATATGGGCATCAAGCTTTCAGAGTAGACCATGGGTGGTCAATACCACAAGAATTAAAGGTGGGATGAGATTGAGTGTGTTTTCCCTTGGTGGTGGGACCCATAAGGTGTATGGATGAGGAGCTTTGTAACACCCCATGCTTCCACGGTACGCTTCTCGTTTAATAATGTCATAGCGTGTGTTGTACGCAACTTCGAGTTCTAACACACCAAAACCAATCAAACTAGTAGTTATGTATAGTAATACTGTCATTTTGAAATTTTATAAATTTTATATTTAAAAATGGACTTCATTTTTGGATTTGTAATATCAAAATTAGATTCAGGTGATTTTTTGGTCATTTTCTGAAAACTTTCAATTTTTGATAAATAGTGAAAAACACTAAGTCATTGTTTAAAACAAACTATTAATTAAAATAATTATTTGTTATATTTAAATTTATTTTAGTTCAAAATAGATACATAATAACTATATATGTTCAGTGTAATTCATTGGAGTAAGTTTATAATAATTTTAGATATATAAAAATTTTATTGAACTTTTTACCGTCTTTTACCCACCTCCAAGGAGCATTTGCAAGTTTACATAAAACATAATTTTACCACTTCTGTGAGTTAAATTTCTAAAATCTAAGAGACATGGTTAATATCAAGGAGTAAAATGTGTTTTAATAAGATCAAAATAATTTTTGGTGAATTGTAACTTTTTACTTTTCTCTACCACGGTTAAAATTAAATAGGGTAATTAAGGGTAAACATGATATTATTATTACCATAAAACATGACATAATTCGATTGGATAAGTATAATTCGACCAAAAATAACCATAGGAATAAAATATGAACCTATTTTCTTCATTTGGATTAGATTAGGACATTTATTATTTTTTAATTCAAAGAAGAGTTAAAAGAGTTAAAATCAATGTTCAATAACAGAAACATTTTTAATATAGGGTTAAATATAAGTTAAATTAGAAAATAAATATTCATTATAAATATAATAATATTTATTACATAATGTTATTTTAATTATATTTTTTATACATTATATAATTTAATTTATGTATGACACAATGGTGATGCAACAATTAACTAATTAATGAAATATTAACATAATTGATATTATAAATATCCAAATAAATGTAATTTGAGAGTTTCTATGAACTAATCAAAATTTCTAGGTTAATATTACATATTAGGGTTGGTTATATGAATTTATTTCGTAGTAATAATGCTGTTGTCAATTTAGAAAAAACAAAATACCAAATAATGTCAAAATTGACATAAAAGAGTTTTTAAAACAAATATTATATTATTAATTAATATTAAATTTTAAAAAATATAATTCTCAGCCAAAAGAATTATATAATTATAGGTGTATCATTAATGAACCCCTTGGGGTTATATTTGAATTATATAGTATGTTTATTAACCATATAATATATAAATACAAAGAGACATGGTAAATGTCAAACTATTAAACTAAGAGTTAAATCTAAAAGTTAATGTTAATATAGTGACCCAAACCTGTATAAAAACTATTAGTTGAGTCGTTTTTGACCCATACCCTTCTTAGAATTTACATAATCCAGTTTGGAGCCACTAGAAACCGAAAATTATTTTATTACAAAATAATATTTTTACCTTTTTTTAAGGTGCCCCTCACTCCTCTTATAAAAGGGAACTCCCACTTCCCTCAAATTCACAACTTCAAATCCATTTTACTTGGCCAAAATCCACCCTAATATCCCTTCAACAGTCCTACCTTCATCCTAGAGGCATTAATTCAGTTATAAATCCAACCAAGGGATCCATTTTGATCAAATAAAAAGGAAGAACCCGAAGAAGAGGTAAATATTTCATCACCTCTTTCAAATTCCTTTCATCTTCCACTTCCTCTTTATTTGTTTTTTCAATTACAAAATAACAAATAAAATATATTCTATATAATGTGATGTTATTATAAATACGGTACAAACATATTAATTATTCTATACATCCTTTGAATGACATGTCACCATACGTGCGTACGTACGGCTTACCGTCTCCACATCGTGGTGTAATTGTTATTCAATACATTATTATTTGGATGGGTATAATAAGGATTTTTAATTGATGTAAATAATAAATATAAAATGATAATGATTTTTTATATATGATATTCCATCTGATTATATATTATTTATATATCAAATGAATGATATTGTCGCTCGTGTGTACGTATGGATTACCATCTCCACGAACACGATGAGATTCATTCCCCATCATATCAATTCAAGACTAACTTTCATTTGATGATTAAAAAAAATTAAAGACTTGATATCATTCTGGATATGAATAAGATACATCCCATCCATAAAAAATATGACTCACATAACAAAGAATATAAAGGAAAATGAATCTATTAACATCCAAAATGACGACAATATTAAGATATTATTAACAATGCAATGTTAAAAGATAATATATGATATCATATTAATGTATATGATTATTTTATAATTTAATAACAGTTATTTAACCATTATAAATGAGTTTAACCTACCCTCATCCACGGAAAAGTACAAGGTAAGGGTTAATTTCACAATCTCTTTATTATTAGAGGTTGTTTTTACATAATTATCTACTGGGACCTCTTTATCATCCACATCAATATTTCATAGAAATTTATCTCAAAACATTTTTTCTATTTACAAGATTATGGGTTAAATTTATTTATACCCCTTTTTGAATTTGTATAAAATGGCTTGAAAGGAATATTTCTGTCACTTTCCAAACAGGGTACATTATGACCTTTTCCACAAAATTAAGGTAAGAATGACATTTTTTAACATATAAGGTGGGTGTGGATATTTTCTACCATTATAACATCGTCAAAGATTCCCTTAAAAAGTTTTTTATAATATTTCCAAAATAAATATTTTCTCAAATGTTCTCAAAGTAGAAAGAGATATTTCTCTAAAAAGGTTTTGATTTCATTTATGTCAACATCCTTTGATGGATTTTAAGTTTATTTGAGGTTGATTTATTATGATAAAAAAATCCATATTGTATTGAAGGTTTTGTGATATTTTTGACTTTGGATGTGTTATTTTTACACCATTCATGTTTATGGATAAATTATTGACATTTTGTATGCTATTTTTAATATGAAAGTTTATGTTATGTTTAAAAATTTTCATATGAGGAATGCAATGGACTTAGTAACTGATGGGTGGATCCCACTATAAGTCCTCAATGAATCAGTAGGTCTCATGAGATAAACTAGTGTCTTGGAACAGGGCTTTGAAAAAATATTATTTGTAGTCTTGGTACAAGGCCTTGACTATGTGGTTATGAAATCCTGGCATTATGCATTCCATCATTATAAAAATGGAAATTGATATTGTATGTGATTATCCGACTAGTAGAATATCCATGTGAATAAGTAAATGGAACAATTTGATTTTTATCTTTTCCATATTATTCTAATGTTCAAGTTTATAAGGGTTTTTTTTAGTCTTATAAATTCCCTTAAATGTTTATGCTTATTTATGAATGTTTTTGTTATATTTTTCTCCATACTGAGCATTTGATCTCACCCATTTCTATGTTTTATTTTTTCCAGGATGCAAAGAAGTATATTATGACTGACTTGTAGGGATAATATATGTGATTTCTATGTTTTCTATGGAAACAATGTTATTTTAGTTTTCCATTTCAAGATGTATTGTAAACATTATGAATGTATCTTGCACTTCCAAGTCTACTAAAATAATCGGTCATTCAAGACTTGATCTTTTGCGATCATGCCAATGATATGTAATAATGCACCGAATCTGGGTAACTAGGGTCGAGGAGTTTCTGTTGGTATCATAGGAAGTTTAGTATAAACCTTGGAATCTAGATTTAGATAAACTCTGATTATATCACATTACCCTAAGATATACTTTGAGGATTACAGTAAAAGAACTTCCTATAATTTTTGTATTGTAGATATTTTTTGAGTTTTCCAAGAAATAAATCTCTTTCTGGATACGAGCAGGTAGAGGCGGCTCTGTCACAGATGTATCTAGGGGTAAAACCCTAAATCACCGCTTTCAGCTATACTCGAATGAGAACTGGCGCATGAAAATAGGCCTTGCTGCACTCTTGGTTATGACACTCCCGGGGGATATGCATAGGATAATTCTCATTTTATTTACAAACCATTATGAAGGGTTTATGAGTATATACATCCTTAATGGAAACATTTTATTTATGATTATAGATTATCTATAAAAAATGTTCAATTAATGTTAAGTGTTTTACAAGTTTGGAATTATGTATTTTGATTCATAAACTAATCTAGTTTATGTCATTGTTTCGAAATGGTTCCTAGTGGAAGGAATGGAAAACATATCAATGCATGCACTACATGTAGGTATTTCTCTCATTCTCAAGATAAATATAGTGGAGCTAGTGATACAACTAGCGCTAATCAGATAATCACTACACTAGGACAACTCACATAGGTTATGAATTATAAACTTACCCATATGGAGAAATATGATCCACAATGTGGAGGATAAATGTTATATCGCTTCATGAGGAAACAACCACCAATATTAAATGGGGGTATAAATCCATTAGTATTTGAGTAATGAAATTTTTTTTAGGGAATATATTCCAAGCCTTGGAAAGTATTGAAAGGGAAAAAGTTGTCATGAAAGTTTACCGCCTCACTGAAGTTGCTAATAAATGGTGTTCATTGATTCAAAACACAAAAGAAGATGAAGAAATATAAAATATGTAATAGAAGGAGTTTAAAGAGATTTTCTTAGAAAAAATAATTTCCTCGTGACCATTGAGATGATATGGAAAAGTAATTTTTGAGTCTGATGAAAAAGGAGGATGAGAATGTCGCAAAGAATGAGGCTATCTTTACAAGGATAATGAGGGGTGATGAAGATTATATACATACCTCAATAAGTATGATTGATCATTTATTTTATGGGTTAAAACCATTTCTCCATCATGAATTAGTCTAACAATCCTTATCGCCGTATGAAGATATTTTCTCATGTGCTATCAAGACAGAAAAAGAATTTCTAAGTCTTATGAATTAAAATCAAAGAAATAGAAGAATAGATCTTCTGAACACTCTCGAAATAGAAATAAGGGGATGAAGGGAAAATTTGAATATCCATCTTGCAGTAAATATGGGAAGAAACAACCTAGTAATTTAATGAAGGTAATTAGAGTCGGTTACAAGTGTAGTGAAAAAGGCCACCAAACTCGTGATTTCAAGGGGAAGAAATAGGTTGTCGATTTTGAATGATAAAATTTTAAATAAAGTGGAAATTATATGAATGAATATCCTAAGAATCAGGGGAACTTACCTCATAAAAGGCCAAGGGATCAAGGAAAATCCTATGCTATCACTACTACTGAGTTTGAAGCTCTGAAAGATGTAGTGGTAGGTAATTTAATGGTTTCCTCAAGTTTAGAAAATTCTTTATTTGATTCTAGATCATTGTATTGTTTCATAGCTTCCCATTTTTCTAAGAAAATTAGATATTTCCAGTTTTATTTAACAAAGGAGTTGTTAGTCAAAACTCATAATGGAAGTATCATTACAACAATGTTTTGTGAATCAGTCCCCATTAGGGCATATAAATATTCTTTATCTATTGATCTCATCATCATAACCATGATTGAATTTTATATAAACCATGGCATGGATTGGATTTCAGACCATGATGCAGAAATTTATTGTAATAAAAAGGAGGTTACTATTTTTTATGATGATGATAAAGAACACCTTTTCTTTAGAGCAGAATCGTTATCACCTAATTCTTTTCGAGATCCACCCCCAGTAGCTCAACTAAATTTAATTATTGGGGAGGAAGCGAATGGAATAACTGTGGATGATGAAAATAATGTTCAAATAGAATATGTACCTATTGCGAAAGAATATGTTTATGTGTTTCCAGAAGATTTACCTAGACATCTTTCGGAATGAGAAATTGAGTTTCCCATTGATTTAATTCTTGGATCAAGGCCCATATCGAAGTCCTCTTATAGAATCACCACTGTGGAATTAGTGGAACCAAAGAAACAACTAGAGGAATTGAGTAATAAGGGATATATTCTCCCTAGTATTCCTACATGGGTATCCCCTATCCTTTTTGTTAAAAAGAAAGATGGATCTATGAGGTTGTGCATTGACTACAGGGAGATCAATGCTATAATAGTAAAGAACAAGTATCCCCTAACTCGCATTGATGATTTATCCGAACAACTTCATAGAGATCAAAACTTTTCAAAGATTAACCTTCAATCTGGATATCATCAGTTGTGTGTGAAGAAGGAAGACATTCCGAAGAGAGCATTATGAAACAGGTACGAGTGTTACAAGATTATAGTAATGCCTTTTGGAATGAATAATGAACCCTCAGTATTCATGGATCTAATGAATATAGTTTTCAAGGAATATCATGATGAATTTGTAGTGGTATTCATTGATGATATCATGGTATACTCCAAAAGATACAAGGATCATGAAAATCACTTGTGAAATATTCTAAAGACTCTTTTAAGACATGAATTATATGGGAATTTTAGCAAATGTGAATTCGAGCTTCATGAGATTTCTTTTCTTGTATATATTGTCTCCTTGGATGGAATCTCTATTGATCCTTCTATGACCGAGGAAATATAATAATGGACATCACCGATGAGTATAACTGAGGTATGCAGATTTATTGGTTTTGCATGTTATTATTGACGTTTTGTCTATAATTTTTCCTTATTGGCTAACCCATTAACCAAGATCACACGTAAAGGGTTTAAATTTTTTTATAAAAAATAGTGTGAATAATGTTTTGAATAAATGAATAGGAGATTAATCAATGCTCCTAATTTGACTCTACCATCGAGGAATGATGGGTTTGTTATTTACAGTGATGCATCAAAAAAAGGACTTGATTGTTTACTTATGCAGAATGATAGAGTTATTTACTATGCATCATGACAAATGAATATTCATGAGCATGACTATCCAACTCATGATCTTGATTTAGCAGCTATAATCTTTGCTTTGAAGATTTGGAGACACTATCTCTTTGGTGAAAAATGTGTGATTTATACTGATCATAAGAGTTTGATGTATATTTTCTCATAGAAATAACTCAACATGAGGCAACAGAGATGGCTTGAACTACTCGAGGATTATGATTTCATAATACACTACCACCCGGGGAAGGAAAATAAGGTGGAAGATTCTTTGAGCAAAAAAAATCATGAAGTTTTGAACAATATGAGAGTTGAAAGGGATCCTATTCTCATGGATGTAGTAAAGATGGATATGGGAATAACCATGGAAGGTGGATCATCAATAGTTTTTCAAATGGTTTCCAAACCATATTTACCAAAAATGATAAAGAGTTATTTAACCGGTGATGAAGTGTTTCAAAATAAGATTAAAGTTGTGAATAATGGGATATTGAGTGACTTTATATATGAAGAAGGAATTTTGAAATTTGGGAAGAGACATTGTGTTCCTGATATACCTGATCTAAAAGGGAATTGTTGGATGATGCTCATAGTTCCAATTTATCTATACACCCTGGGAGAACCAAAATGTATAGAGATTTGAAGGAACATTTTTGGTGGGACAACATGAAGAGGGAGATTACTGATTTTCTGTCAAGATGTATGGTTTGTCAACAAGAGAAAGCTAGAAGGAAATAGCCTAGAGAAGTCATACAACCACTTCCCATACCTGAGTGGAAATGGGATAATATTACGATGGAATTTATCATGGTACTACCAAATACTCCAAGATGAGACGATGTAATATGGTTCATTGTTGATCGTCTTACCATGTTAGCACATTTTCTTGCTATATGGGAAGATTTACCACTTGAACGTTTAGCAAGAATATATATTAATGAAGTTATAAGACTTCATAGAGTACCACTATATATTTTTTCTTATTTTGATCCATGTTTTACATCAAGATTATAGAAAAGTCTTTAGAAATCCCTAAATACTAAACATCATTTGAGAACTGCCTACCACCCCCAAACTGATGGAAAATCAGAATGGACTATTCAAACATTAGAAGACATTTTGACATCATTCTCACTTTACTTTCAAGGTATGTGGGATCGATATTTACTTATGGTAGAATTTTAGTATAACAATAGCTTCCATTCAAGTATTCATATGGCACCATATGAAGCGTTATACAGAAAGAGATGTCGCACACCAACCTATTGGGATGATGTTGATGAATGAAAACTCTTAGACCCAGAACATGTGGAGGAAACGATGGAAAATGTAAAGGTAATCCAAAACCACATCAAAGCAGCTCAAAGTAGGTAGAAGAGATATGATGATAACCAAAGGAAGGATTTGGAATTTTAGGTAAGAGATAATGTTTTCTTTAAGGTTTATCTATTGAAGGGTGTTATGAATTTTGGTAAGAAGGGAAAATTGAGTCCTAGGTACATCATGCCTTTTGAAATTCTAGAACGAATTGGGGTTGTAGCTTACCATTTGGCAATTCCGTTAAGTCTTTTCAAATTTCATGATTTATTCAATGTATTATTGTTGATAAAATACACGCGTGACCAAATGCATGTACTAACCTATGAGGAATTAGAACTTGTACCTAATCTATCTTATTTCACAGATCCTGTCAAGGTTCCTGATACAAGAGAACATTTTTTGAGAAACAGGATGACTCGTCTGGTAAAACTACTATGGAGAAACCATAAGATGGAAGAGGCAACGTGGGAAATAGGGGAACCTATGATGAAGAACCACCCGAGTTGTTTTATGTAGTAAAATTCTAGAAATTTTTAGGATGAAATTATTTTAAGGAGGGTATAATGTAACTCCCCAAGCTTCCACAGTACACTTCTCTTTGAATAATACAGTAGCATGTGTTGTACGCAACATCGAGTTCTAACACACCACAACCAGTCAAACTTGCCGTTATGAATAGTAATGCCCAATTTTTGAAATTTTATAAATTATATCTTTCAAAATGGACTTCATTTTTAGATTCAGAATATTGATATTATCTTAGGGTGAACTTTTGGTATTTTTCTAAAAACATTCAATTTTTATGAAAAATGAAAAACACTGAGTCATTGTTTAAAATTGAATATTTATTTAAGTAATTATTTTTTTATTTAAATTAATTTTAGCACAAAATAGATACATAATTCCAATATATGTTCAATGTAATTCATTGGAGTCAGTTTATAATAATTTTAGATATATAAAAAAACTATTGAACTTTTTACCATCTTTTACCCACCTCTTGGGTGCATTTGGAAATTTACATAAAACTTAATTTTACCACTTCTATGAGTTGAATTTCGAAACTCCAAGAGACCCAGTTAATATCAAGGAGTAAAATTTGGTTCAATAAGATAAAAATAATTTTTGGTGAATAGTAACTTTTTACTTTTATTTACCACGGTTAAAAGTTAATAGGGTAATTAAGGGTAAAAATGATATTATTATTTCCGTAACACATGTGATAATTCTATTGGATAAGTATAATTTGACCAAAAAACCTTAGGAATAAAATATGAACCTCTTTGGTCCACTTGGATTAGATTAGGACATTTATTATTATTTAATTCAAAGAAGAGTTAAAAGAGTTAAAATAAAAGTTTAATAAATAAAACATTTTTAATATAGGGTTACACATAAGATAAATTAGATTATAAATATTCATTAGAAATCTAAAAATATTTCCTATATAATGGAATTTTATTTATATTTTTTTAGACTTTAAATAATTTAATTTATTTATGACATAATAATGATGTAGTAATTGCCTAACTAATGAAATATTAAAATAATTGATATTACAATTATCCAGATAAATGTAATTTGAGAGTTTTTATGAATTCCACTAATTTTATAGGTTAATATTACATATTATGGTTGGTTAGATGAATTTTTTTCTAAGTAATAATTCTATTATGAATTTAGCAAAAACAAAATACCAAATAGTGTCAAAATTGACATAAAATAGTTAAAAACAAATATATTATATTATTAATTTATATTATATTAATAATAATCTACAGTTCATACAAAAGACTTATATAATGATAGGTGTATCATTAAGTAACTACTTGGGGTTCTCATAGAAGTATATAGTATGTTTATTAACCATATAATATAAAAATATAAAGAGACATGGAAAATGTCAGACTATTTAACTATAAGTTAAATCTAAAAGATAAGGTTAATATAGTGACCCAAACCTATCTAAAACCTATTGGATGAGTGTTTTTCGACCCATACCCACATTATTCTTTAAATAATCCACTTTTCTTCCATTATAATCTGAAAATGATTTTATTATATAATAATATTTCTGGCATTTCCTAAGGTTCCCCTCACCCCTCTTATAAAAGGGCACTCCCCCTTCCCTCAGGTTCACACCTTCAAAGCCATTTGGATCGTCCAAACTCTATCCAAATACCCTCTAAACTGTCCTTAGTTCATCCTAGAGGCATTTCTTTAGTCATAAAGCCATACTATGGAGCCCTTTTGAGAAAACTAAAAGAAAGAACCTGAAGAAGAGGTAAATATTTCATCACCTCTTTCAAGTTCCTTTCTTCTTCCACCTCCTATTTATTTGTTGTTTCCATTCTAAAATAATACCTCTGTTATATTATATATAATGTGATTTTATTATAAATAATGTAAAACCATATTAATTATTCTATCCATCCTTTGAATGACATGTCACCATACGTACGTACGTACGGATTACCGTCTCCACGTCATGGTGTAATTGTTATTCAATAAATTATTATTTGGATGGGTATAATAATGGTGTGTAATTGATGTAAATAATAAATATAAAATTATAAAGATTCTGTATATATGATATACCATCCAATTATATATTATTTTTATATCAAAAAAATGATATTGTCACTCATGTGTACGTACAGATTACCATCTCCACGAACACGATGAGATTCATTTCCCATCATATCCATTCAAGACTAATTTTCATTTGATGATTAAAAATAAAGTTTAAAGACCTGATATCATTCTAGATATGAATTATATACATCCCATATATAAAAAATATGACTCACATTACAAATAATATAATGGAAAATGATTCTATTAACACCCGAAACGACAATAATACTATGATATTATTAACAAAGCAATGTCAAAAGATCATATATGATATCATATTAATGTATATGATTCTTTTATAATTTAATAATTATTATTTCACCATTATAGAGGAGTTTAATCTACACTTAACCAATTAAAAGTACAAGGTAAGGGTTAATTTCACAATCTCTTTATTATCCGAGGTTATTTTTACATAAGTATCTACTGGGACCTCTTTATCTTCCACATCCATGTTTCTTAAAAATGTATTCCAAAACATTTTTACTATTTTGTAGACTATGGGTTAAAGTCATTTATACCCTTGTTTGACTTTTAATAAAATGGTTTGAAAGGAATCTCTTCGTCATTTTCTAAATATGGTACTTTATGACCTTTTCCCCAAAATTAAGGTAAGAATGTATTTTTTTAACTTATATGACGGGTGCGGCTATTTTCCGCCGTTATAAAATAGTCAAAGCATCCCTTACAAGTTTATTAGAATATTTTCAGAATAATTGTTTTCTTAAATGATTTAAAAATATAAATAGATATTTCTCTAAAAATGGTTTTCATTTTATCTATGTCAACATCCTTTGATGGATTTTAATCTTATTTGAAGTTTATTTATTATGATACAAAACATCAATATTGTATTGAATATTTTGTGATATGTTTGACTATGTTTGTTTTATTTTTACACCATTCATGGTTTGTGGATACAGTATTGACATTTCGTATGCTAGTTTTAATATGATTGTTTATGTTGTGTTTAAAACTTTTCCTATGAGGAATGCATTTGACTTAGTAATTGATGGGTGGAGACCTCTATAGATCCATGATTCATCGGTAGGTCTCATGAGACAAACTAGTGTCTTGAAACAAGGCCTTGAAAAAATATTATTTGTAGTCTTGGCACAAGGCCTTTACTATGTGGTTATGAAAGTCTGGCATTATGCATTCCATCATTATGAAAATGGTTATTGATATTGTAGGTGATTATAAAACTAGTAGAATATATATGTGAATAAGTAAATGGAATTATTTTATTTTTATCTTTTCCATATTATGCTGAAGTTCAAGTTTAAAAGGATTTTGTTTTTGTCTTATACATTGCCTTAAATGTTTATGATTATTTATTAAATTTTTTACTATATTGTTATCCTTACATAGCATCTGAGCTCACCCCTTTCTATGTATTATTTTTCCAGGATGCGAAGAAGTATATTATGACTGACCTATAAGGAACGTCTATGGGATCTCAATTTTTTCTATGGAAACAATGTTGTTGTTTTTTTCCGTTTGATTATGTAATGCAAACCTTATGAATGTATCTAGCACTTCTAAGGCTACTAAACTAATCAGTCTTTTGAGAATTGACCTTTTGTGATCATTCCAATGATACTTAATAATGCACTAACTCTGGGTAACTAGGTTCTGGGTGTTACAAGCTTAAAGTGTATGGTGTATTCCATGACAATAGCAGGAGTCCTTCATCTCTTCATAAACTTTTTTGAGATTAGGTGATGCGCCTTTACTAATAAGCATTCATAGAGTTGAGACACCTTTTTTATGTGGGAAACTTATTATGTAGGTAATTATTTAAATTTACTAAAAATAGTAGTGTTTCAATCCTTGTTTTCTCACCCCAAGGTCGTACACCCTGGCCACCAAGATCTGTCTCACTGCCAATGTTCATCCTTATCAGCTACCAATTCTCATCACCTGAGTAACCATGAATGCCTCCAGTGATATTGAACTTTAACTCCATCACCACTGTTAGCACCCCAAACCACCAAGGATCACCTCGAAACCACTAGATGGGCACCATGATGTTTTTTTGATCTTCATCTATCCACTTCAAAGGATAGAGAAAGGAGATCCACTTATGTCATTGATTCCTTCCCCGATGCCTCAAATTGGATGCACTATGTGCCTCTTCCACATCCACTACCACTTACCCCATGAACTATGAAGGGATTATCTTCATCAGTAAATTTCCATGTCGAAATTCAGAAACCCAATTTTTTTAAGGGTTTTCAAAACTAAACCATTGGGTCTCCAATGGGTTTTAAATGAAAAGATAAATGATGATATCTTTTATATATTCAAATATCCTTAAAATGAGGCATTACCTACCTCTATAAAAGGAGAGGGACACCCATCTACTAATGAGATAGAACCACAATGGGAAGGGATACGCCCATAATCCAGTTGCTGCCACTATTGTTTTACTTTTTATTTTATTTATTTTCCATAGTTTTATTTTATATATAATTTAGTTTTATTTTATATTTTTAATTCCATAAATAAATAATTCATACATGTATTATTATTCTTCCAATTTGTTTCCTCCACTGACGATTCTTCTTATCTTCATCACCTTCTTCTTCTTCTTTATTTAATTTTATTATTAACTATTTAATTATTTTAATTTATTTTACTATTTTTCTTCTTCCTTCTATCTCCTACACCTTCTAATATTTCCTTTGGTTATTTATTATCTTTCTCTCTCTCTATTTCTCTCTATTCTTCTACCATTTTTATTTTATTTTTATTATTAATTTTATTCCATTATTCTTTTTATTATTCTATTTGTATTTTTATTCTTCATCTCTTAATTTCATCCATCATGTGTTCAATTACTCCTGAAAGTTTGAGGATGACTCAAGGATTTCCTCGACGGAGGTCAAGGTATTATTGAATTTTTTAATGTTTATTTTATTTTTGTGGTAGAAGTGGGTAACATGCATGGGTGCAGAAAATTTCCCCCATGATAGGAACCTCAAATATAATTATATTATTTTAAAAAAATTATTTTACCTCTCTTAATTGTTTATATTTACTCATAATGGATTTGAGTCAATCAACGGATTAAAATACATTGATAGAGCCGAGTTCTGGAAGATGTCACACCCTCAACGAAGGTGTGTAATAAACCTTGATTATAAGAGGTTATGGGATTTAGATTTCATAAGAATTCAAAATTTTACTGTTTATAAAAAAAATATAGTAATTCATCATGATATTTTAAGTCTGTATTGTCAAAATAAAATCAAAAAAATAAATGGATAATAATGATTGAATCCAAAAATAAATCTAAGACAAAGTTATTTCTTCTGAATCCCATTATGTATAACATTGCATGCTAGTATAATTTAAATTTTTATATTTAATTTCATTTAAATATCTTCAAAAATAATCAATACAAAAATTCATCATCATTTTCATAAAATAATAAAATAAAATAAGAATTTGATTTTGGTGATTTAGATTAAGTAGGTAAAATGTTATGAAACTCCTCGAGTGACATGACCCCGATCAGCCTCTTTGATGCACTAAGAAATCACAAATAAATTTTCTTTTTCCACACCCTACAAATAGTGTGCAGATTATTATTTTATAATAATTTATATATGTAGATTAAATTTCATTACATGCTCTATTTAAATGTATTTTTTGTTGTGAAAATATTCTAAATAACTGTATTTTTTCAATTATTTTATAGTTTTGATTTTTTTCCATTCTATTTTGTTTATTATTTCATATTATTGTTCATATAAACATAAAAAAGTCAGATACCCATGTGGATATTGGATCCCTTTTAAATCTAATACATTCTCATTGTTTTTCAACTATTATGTAATTCAATTAAAATGCTGCATGATTATTTATTATTCTACAACCTATCTTCTTCCCTGATAGACTGACCTTTGACATCCAGTACTCTAACGAATCTAAACATGTTTATTAATTCTTGTAGATCATTCATATTTTATAGAGACACCTATTCAAGGTTCATTTATTGATCATAGAGTTATCTAGACTTTGTCTTCTCTTTCGACCTCTTGGGGATATTATTTTTCATATTTCCCTTTGTTCATCCCATCATCTCTTCTACTTCCTCTAGTTTGAATTCTCATCCCTATTGGTTACTCAATGAGTTTCCATTTGAAAATACCAATAGTGGGTGTCCATTCATTATTATAAAATACCAAAATTGGTTATTAAGTCACCATTATAAGAACCCAACTATGGGTGAGTTGAGCCACCATTGGAAACCAATTGTGGGTCAGTGACCTACCACCAGGATATAATGGTGGGTCTTTATACCGACTCTTTAACACCATTGTTGGGTGATTGTTTCTCCACTGCTTTCTACCTCTCTTTATAGTAAAACTCTTTCATGGTTATTCTTCAATATAAAACCAGATCTTTTTCATCATCATGTGATTGTTGTTATATATTTTTTCTATTTATATTGTTTTATAATTTTTTATCAATATAATATATAATTTTCTAATTCATTTTATTTGGATATTATATCTTGGATGCAAAGATATTGGAAAAATATCTTTAATCTCCATCAGAATCACTTCAATATTCATATTCAATGTTGTAGTTTTTCTTTTTATTTCACTATGTTATCTTATTTAATTTTATCTTTATTGAATCATTCTTTTTTAACATAGTCTCTTATTTATTTTCAGTAGATTTGTTATTTTTCTATTATCCTATTTTTTGAAACATATATTCAATGATACATGATTGGATATTTCAAATGGTATGTTATGAGCCAATGTTAGCTTCATGCAATGGTGGTTCATGAGTTACTATTTGAGTTCCAATGGTAATAAAAAAATTATTGCCTATATTGAATCATTTAATTTCTTAGTGGCATAGAATAAATTGTTTTTAGTTGAATTTATTTTTTCTTAAAAATAATAATGGTAGGTCATGAACTATTTTTATACAGTTGTACATCTCCAATTTTAGGTTACAAGGCATTATACTCTATTTTCAGTAGTGGGCCATGAGTCGCCTCTTGTAAAAATAATCCACCATTAGTTAAATTTTGGTTTTCAAAAATTTAATTTCATATAAAAATTAATTTTATTATTAAAATATTTTTTATATGAAATGTTTTATTGATTTATGTTGAAATATTTATTATAGTGTTTTAAGTAGTGTTTTGAAAACACACTTATCACAGGGTGTGGAAAACAAATTTCTTAAGTTTTTCCTCGTACAGAACAATGGATAACAAGGGTCATCTCACTTGAGTAATTTCTAATTATTTTCACTCTTTTATTCCAATTCACATAATTCTACTTTTGGTAAAGTTTTTATTATTTCATGAAATAAATAGACAAATTCTTCTGGTTTTTTTATTTTCAATGATAGTGAGAATACATACAATATGAAAATTTAAATTAATATAGAATGTGAGGAAGAACATGATGGGATTAGAGAGAGAGAACGTGGTCTTAGGGTCATTTTTGAGATCAATAATTAATATTATTAATTTGATTAAATTTATTTTGATAATCCAATCATTAAATGTCGTGATGAATAACTATTATTTTTATATATAAATTGTGAAATCTCGAATTCCTTAAAAAATATCAATTCAAACTCCTTCTGTAATCAAGGTTGATGATACCCCTTAGTCATGGGTGTCCAACTTCCAGGACCCCACTTAATTGAATTCTGTTTCATCCATTTACTAGAAAAACTCCATCATGTGAGAATATAATCAAATGGAGAGGGGGAAAATGAATTATTCAAAATAATTAAAACATATTTCAATTTCATGAAAAGGGGGATAGTCTCCAATTCCACAAATGCTACTCATATATTCTATAAACATAAAATAAACTTTAAGAAAAAATTCATGAACACCTTGATCTCTCCTAGGTCATGCCTTGAGTCAGCCTCCCATTATCTGGTGTAACAGATCACTTGGTGGATAGAAATAAGATAGAGAACAAAAATAAAGAAATAATACAAGAGAATAGAAATAAAAAATTGAGAATAATAAAATAAGATAAAGAAACCACATGAAATTTTAAAATAAAAATAGAATATGATGATAGGTAAGGAGACACAAAGAAATAATAAAATATAATAGGAAAAAAGAAGGATATTACAAGATGAATTAAATAAGTGAAATAAAATTAAATAAAATATATAATAATGTTAAACAAAGAAGACGAAGAAATAAAAATGAAAATATTTATAAGAAGATTATAAGGATAAGAAGAATGGATGGATGCAAAACACTTTTAAATTAACATGAATGAATTTTTTTTAAATAAAATAAAATTACAATAAAAATAAATATAAAAAATGATCAAATAAATAAGATAAAATAAATTGATGAAGGCTGAAACATGTAGCTTTTCTCCTCAGTGGGATCTCTTTTGGGGTTTCAACCAAGGTTTGGGAGATATTCCCTGGAATTTTCAATCGATAGAATTGATGATGGATCAATTTCAAGTATTTATGGTCGTAGAGATGGATCTTCATGGTGAGTTTCAAGGGGAATATGAAAATATCTAGGTTGACAACCAGTTGAGTGATATATATAAACAAGCATGGATTATGAAGAATTAATAACAATAAACAATAACTAAAATATCCCACTCCTAAAATAAAATTGGTGAAGTGAATGTCACCAGAATATAATCTAATGCATGAGATGTAACATCTTGAGATTTTTTGAATTTTTTTTGAATTAATTTAATATTTTAATTTTTTTTTCATTTCACACAACACTGAATAGAGTTATGTTATACAAAATCACTAATCATTGATTACATTATAAGAAACACCATGTCAATATTTCTCTATATAAAACACTTATATTATATTTTGGTACACACAAAACTATGTTTGTATTGTATGACACACAATACGGAGTCCCTTTGATAGCATGTGTTACATGTAAGGTTGAGTTTTACTGAACCACAATATACTATTAATATTATTATAAAAATATTATTACAGCTACAAACTAGTTGTTGGAATGAATGTTATAAATAATATTAACTGAATTTTGATAATCTGATTTAAATGTGTTTATAAAATGAATCATTTGATTATCAATTATTATAATTTAATGTAAGAACTACTATAAAATAAAGAAATGTCTAGTCTAAGAAAAATGTTTTTCTATGTACAAACAAAATTTTATACCAATAAATTAAAAAATCTAATTCTTTCAGTAAAATATATATATATTCAATCGATATTATTGAAACCCATACTATATATTTGATATTTATAAGATTATAATAAATCTAATTTTATAAATAAAAAGATATATTTTTATAAAAGGTAATTTTACAACCTTTTAATATCCAAACCATTTTAAATTTAAAATTTAAAACATTTATAATTTTTATTTCAAAAAATAAAAATTATTTTTTATTTCATAATGTAAAAATTATCTAAGGGTGAATTGTATGGATTTTTCTGAAAAACATCATTGTTTGATGAATAGTGAAAAATACTAAATTTTAATTCCAAACTCATTTTTCATTTAATTTATTTATATAGTTAAATTATATTTTAATTTTTCTTTAAAGTGTAACTAGATTAATTTTATATAAATTAATCAAATATAGATCATTTAAAACAATTTCACTTTGAAAATGGATATAAAAACATCCCAAACATTTAAACATTTTTTCTTAAAAAATATGTTGTAACGACGCGTCTGTGGGGTTAATTTTAAATTGATTTCTACCACTTATGTGATTATAATTTGTGAAAATGGATTCCATATTTGGAATAAAAATATTTTATAATTTATATTTAGGTGAAATTAATTATTGATCAAAAATTTTTTTTCTATTGATTAAAATTAATTATAATGATTAAGAGAAACATTAAAATAACAAGGACTAAAACATTAACTTATGGAAAACAATGACAAAAATTTTTTAAAAACTAAATTGTATTTTCATATTTCTACCCTATCATAAATTTCACATATTTATACCATTTTTGGAGCCACTTCACATGGGAAAACCATGGTTGGAATTCATATTCCAAAAATTTACAAGAATCTCACCCCTTCTCCACTATAAAAAAGAACTCACATATCCCACTTATTTACACATATCAAGAACATTGAATAAAAAAACAATGCCAAAATATCCTTTCAACATCTACCCCTTCACCCTATAATTCTACCTTTTGGAATAAATCCATCAAAGGACTCCCTTTTGTGAGAACCAAAATGAGTTACCCAAAGAAGGGTTAACATCCTTCCCCAAGATCTTTTGTATTATTTTAATTCACAACCCTTATACTATTCTTATTCCATGATTAAATAATAACCTCATTATAATGAATATACTAATATGTTTTTATTATAATTTTTCTACCTACACTTACACACACTTACATCTAAGGGGTAACAAACATATTGTTCTTGTGTATGGTGAACTACCTCCTCACAAAACTATATTGTTCATTTTTTCCATTACCACCAATCATGGTTGGAAATTATGATGAAAATTTTGTTTTATATTATATATATGATATTTATTATGTATTTATTCTTATTTAATTATTATACAATACATACATTCCTAATTTCTACTTTTTAAATATGCTAACTTTGTTTGTGGATGTGTGGACTATTGCCTCCTCAAAGCGATGTGATTCATGAACACTTTTAATGGAATATATTAGGGATGTGTTTGGTGAAATTATATAATATATATTACATAATAAGTCTATTAGAATGATAATATATATATATAAACAGATATTTCATTTACATTCTTTCTTTCAATATCTTAAGAAAATAGAAACAACATTTATGCGTACGTACGGCCTACCGTCTCAATGAACGATCCATTTCATATTTATATATTTTATATATTACTATAAATATTTATATAATGAATTTAAATGATATTTTTATCTTTTTTTACATTGTATAAATAATTAAATCATGATCTATTTAAGAGGATCAATAATAAAAATTCAAAATCAATACAAAAAACAAAGCGGATATTAACCGAAATGTAACATTAATAAAGAAATTTTAATAAACAAGTAATATAAATTCAGAACCACATAATATATGGTATTATATATAATAATATGTTCATATGTTTTATTTTTAATAAAATTATATTTAATATATAGGATGTTTGAATTCATATAATGAAATTCATAACTTAATGTAAGGGTTTTCTTATCTAACTTATTATATTTCTGAAATACATACCAGATTCACCACTAATATATTTTTTGTTGTGTATATACTACCCATGAATTAATTATATGATTATTATACTTAAATTTACATTTATTTAAACATTAATTGGATGATATTTCATTCATGGAGTTTGTGTTTCTAAAGTTACCATCTTGGTAATGTAATTTTATCTCAAATTTCCTTCTTTGATAAACATGTCATGTTATACCCCTATATAATTATATGAGGTATATATAATGAAATCAAAATGTTATATCATGAATATATTTAATTTCATGATATTTGGGGTTTCATTTACTGTTATTATTTGCATTTTATTTTGATTCAAAGTTACCTAAGTTGTAGTGATTTATTGCTATAATCTCATTGGTTATCGAGATTGATTAATATTATGCATCCATTAATGAAATATTATAATACATATCTCAAAAACTCTCATTAAGTTTCATAAACTCTGGTTATTCATGTTTTATTTGATTAATGGTATCATTTTCCACTATTTTTTATTTAATATAATTAAGAAAACATTTTTATGAAAATTTGAATTTACTTATCCTTTCAGTCAGAAGTCTACTCAAGACATTGTTTTCAAAAAATGGTTTAAAAAAGAATTAATACTATACTATGATTTTTAAAACCCATTTTACCCATTTATTACCTTTTTAAAAACATTATTAAAAGGTATTTTTTTATCATTTTCACATCATGGAAATTTTCTAAATATTTGAGGTGAAAAATAAATGTTCAAAATAAACATACATACCAACTATTTTAAACATAAGCTTTCAATGAAAAAGGTTTTTCAAAATGTTTCCCTGCTTTTTTATATGTATTTAATTTTATTTTCAAGGAAAATTTTCTTCAAATTTCTTTATGTTTTAAAATAATATTTTCAAAGCGTAAAGGATATTTTCCACAAGAAATGTTTTGAAATATTTTACTTAATTCCATTATAAGTTTTGTACTTAGTTTCCGGGAAAATAACATTGAAAATATGATTTGTTTTTAAAGGAGAATTTCAAGGAAAACTTTTGTTCCACTTTATCTTTAAAAATCCTTATCCATCTAAGATGACATACTTGGTTATTTTTTATTCTTTACTAGGTACATGATCCAAGGATTTCATTCATATTATTCCCATTAACAATCTATGATTTGTTGGATTGATGTTTATGAAACTTTATTCTCTTTAATAGTCTATACCAAGATAAATTCGTGTGAAAGATGCTTCTTTTGATAGGTTATTCTAGGATGAATTGAATATGAAACCCATCTATTATCCATAGGTTATGATTTGATTAAATTTTCATAATGACCATTATATTTCATGGGTTACGATATAGTTTTTTACGATCTTATGGAACACATATATATTATTTAATTTTGAGATGGGTGGGACCTATATCTCTATACAATGAATTGTGTAAAGATTTATATATCATTAAATAATTATGGGAAACAAGTAGAAGGGATTGATCCAAAAAAAAGGAAACAAGTGTGTCCTGATCTACCATGGGAAATAGGTGTTTCCTAATCCTCTTTTGGAAATAGGTATGTCCTGATCCAAAAAGGGGAGAGTATTGTGTCCCGATCCACTATATTTATGGTCTTGGTAGTTAACCTTGACAAATGAAATGGTTTTTATAAATATAATGGTGCCAAAATTAAATGACATGATCTCATGGTTCATGATTTATTTATGAGTATTTATAACCCTTATGATTCAAGTCATATGAATTACCAAAATTTATTTCATGACTCTTGATTATGATCTTTGTTATTGAGGGTATGATATTATAATGTTAATATCATGTAATCAAACACTTATGTTCATGTTATGATTACATATCACCCTTTTAACCCTTACTGAGCATCTGAGATCGCCCATTTCTTATGTTTCTTTCCCCCAAGTTTTAAAGATGGGATTTAAGTATGAGTAATAAAGGTGAAGACCACTATGGGAGATGTTAAAGATATTTCACCGAATTAAAAAAATCAATTTACAAATACACTAAACTATTATGGTCCTCAGGCATGCTTTTTTTAATGTGATGAATATTCGTCTAAAATGATGTAATTTCAATAAATGTTAAAACTTAGTTTTTATAGTTTGTATCAAAGGAAAGGTTTAGCCAACTTTAGAAACTCAGATGAGAAAACTATAGTGATATCCCTAGGGATATTTATAAAGCTATATCTTAGGATGCATCTATATATAAGACTAATATGTCATATATTTAATTATAGGTGTCATGACTTAGGCATCCTATATGTAATTTTCATGATTATGTGTTTTTTCTACAATGATAATTGTTTTTAGGACTAGGATTTCTAGTCTTAGTCAATAACGAGAACTATAAGTAACAAGAATGACATTTAATTATTAATATATATAAATTATGTGAATTATGTAGATCGATCTTCAATGTGGAAATCTCATTGATAGAATCATGAAGGTGGTATAAGTTTTGGTTATACTGCTGAAGATAATGATAGTTAAAATGAAATGTGAATGGTATGTGATATTCTAATAGTATTTTTTACATTAAACGAAAGATGTATGATTATATTAAGGTTAAGGAAACTTAATACATCATTCATATTTCATATTCTATGAAAGGGGTATTAATGAATAATATGATGAATCCTGATAAATGGTTTATGAATAAAGTTGGATGATTGAAGTGTAATGTTTTGGAATTATTAGATTATGTTTTATAAATCATGAAGTATATAAGGATTGTTTGTAGAAGTTTTTCTTTAAATATTTAAAATAATTTTTTAAATGATACTGATGACCTAGAAAATTGATTTACTGCAAAGGTTATATTATAGGATGGTAGCTCATAACATGATCTAAAGTATGACAAAATAATATTTTATATAGATAAAGAGATGATGATATGGATAAAGTAAATTGTATAGTATTTATGATCTCAGAACTGATAAATTAACAGATTGAAAAGCTGTTTTATTCTCTTATGGATAAACTTCACAACTATTTGGATTTAAGGAATATATCCACTAATATTCTGAGTTAGAGAGCATGTATGTTTCCAATAACTTTTTATGTTAATTTAGGTTATTACCAAGTTTCAAGATAATATGTGATAAAGGTATTTACATGTTTTGAATATGAAAACCAAGAGTTTCCTTATGATATATAGGGGTCTAATGATTAAGATAATTCAGTAAATTTATTTATTAATTTTTTTTACTTTCATATTTTGAAAGGGTTATAATGTTAACCAATTATGGAATGGGTTATGCTAAAATTTGTATGAGGTTTTAGAGATTAAAGTATTATCTTGTCATATGAGGTTTTATTCATGTTGGATAACTTGTGCTGACCATATTTTGATAAAGACAGATAAAATAACATAAAATTCTATTTATGGATCTTATGATATACTATTTCTTCAGGAATAAAAAAATAACCTTTATTTCATGGAATAAGATATTAATTGGAAATTGATCAAGGACCAAAAAAGGTTATAATGTGTTGAAATCAAATATATATATCATCTCAAGATTTTTTTTTTAAAATTTAGGAAAAGAGAATTGAATAAATTTTTGTCCTATTATCATCAATTTTTAGGATATCAATGACCACTTTTACAATTCTCCGGTTTATGTTTTTGTGATTGTTAACTTTCTATAGATCACCCAATTTTTTATGATCACTAATATTTATCAATATCTATGATTATTTATGATTTTTTCCATTTCCATTTTTTCACGTCCCACCAATTCTCTTTAATTTTTAAATCTAGTTACATGTTAAATTGAGTTACCATTATATTTCCATCTTTATTTTTTTAAAGGATGTATTAGTATTCATTTTTATGATGTGGGTTTCTATGAATAGAAGTATTAAGTATTAATTCTTTGATAACCCAGACAAATTTTGAGGGAGAAGTTAACATAAAAGGGGGTAGAATGTAAATCCCAAAGATTCTGTGAATTATTTATTTCTAATTAATGTAATATTTTTTATATTTTATTAATTTCACGAAACATTGAGTATTTATTTTTCAATATGAAGTCACTTAGTGTGGATTATGTTATACACAACACCAAGTCATTATTACGCTATACACAGCACATATATTAGATTAATGTACACACAAAACAATGTTTTTCTTGTATTTTACACAATATTTAGTTCTCTTTGAAAGCTTGTATTACACCAAAGGCTGAGTTTTACCGAACTACACGATATTATTATTATTATTATAAAAACAATATTATAGCTACCACCTCACCATTGGATTGGAAGATATGAATAATAAACAAAAATTTTAAAATATTATTTACACTTGTTTATAAACTAAATCCTTTGGTTATAAATTTTTTTAATGTTAATGTAATAACTTTTTAAAAATAAATAAATTACTTTTCTAAAAAAACTAATTTTCTATCTACAAACATAATATTATTTTAATAAATTAAAAATCCCACTTTTTTTCTTCAAAAAAATTTATATATATTCTATCAATATATTTAATACTCATAAAATATATTACATAGTTATAATATATGAATTAGTTGATTTTTATGAATAAAATGATGTATTTTTTGTAAGGGTAATTTTATCACCTTTTAATGGTAACCCCATTTTAAATAAATTTTTTAATAATTTAATTATTTTTAGTTGAAAAAATAAACATAAATTCTGAATTCATAATGTAAAAATTATATTTGGGTGAATTATAGGGATTTTTCTAAAAAACATCATTTTTTGGATAATAGTAAAAAATAATGAATTTTAATTCAAAACTATTATTTCATAAAATTTATTTATATATTTAATTTTTTTTTAAATTTTGTTTAAAATTTTAGTTATATTATTTTTACATCAACTTATCCAATATAGTTAATTTAAATCAATTTCACATTGAAATTTCATATAAACACATCCCAAACCATTAATCATTTTTTGTTAAAAATTTTGTTGTCATGACACGCCTACATGATTAATTGTAAATTAATTTATGCTAATTATGTGATTATAATTTGTAAAAACGGATTCCATATTTTGAATTAGTATAATTTATAAGTTATAATAATTTAAAATTATTGTTTGACCAAAAATATTTGTGAAATTGATTAATATTAATTACACCAATGAATAGAAAAAGTATCTTAATAAGGGACTACACCTTAAATTTAAGTCCCAAAATAACCTATAAACTTGTAAAAAAATACATTTTATGTTCATATTGCCACAATATACTACCTTTTATATGTTTAATACTATTATGGTAGTCACACTACATGAGAAAAGGTTGGTGGAATTCCATTTTAAAAAACATACAATAATGTCACTCCTCTTCCATTATAAAAAGGCACTCACTACTCCCACTTATTCACATCATTCAAGCCCGTTGGATCATCAAAAATATGTCTAACTATTATCCAAAATCCCTCCCTTTATCCTATAATCCATTCTTTGGGCCTAAATTCAAACAAGGAATCTGTTTGGTGATAACCAAAATGAGTTATCCATAGAAGAGGTAACTTCCTTCCTCAAGATATATTAGGTTTTAATTTCATTATCAACCCACTAAACTCTTATTATTCCATGATTATATAATAAAATAATTATAATAAATATATTTTTATATTTTTATTCTATTTTTAGACCTACCATTACACACACTTTCATATAATGGGTAACGAAGTTACCGGTTTTATGTACGGAGAACTACTTCACCACGAAACGATATTATTTTTTTGTTCATTACCACCTCAAATAGCTGATAAATATGATGAAAACTCTGTTTCATTATTTATATATGATATTTATTATTTATTTATTATTTTATAATTATTATAAAATACATAACTTCATGCATTTCATTTTTTTTAATTACGATAACTTCGTTTGTGGACGTGTGGACTACCACCTCCTCCAAACAATGTGATTCGTTCACACATTACATATAATATATTAAGGATGAGATTATTGAAAATATATGATATATATGAAATAATAATAAAATTATTATATATATATATATATATATATTATTTAATTCCTTTCATTCAATACAATGAGAAAACAGAAACAACATTCTTGCATACGTAGGGCCTACTATCTCCATAGACAGTGTACTCCATTTCAAATTTATATATTTTATAGATTAATAAAAATCTTTACATTATATATATATATATATATGGTATTTATATCATGTTTTGAATTATTTAAATAATTAAATCATGATCTAAGTAAGAGGATAAATAATGACATGCCAAAACGTATATGAAAAACAAAGAAGATATTTCCTGAAACGTAACATTAACAATGAATTGTTAACAAATGGGTTATATAAAGTCATAATAAAATAATATATGGTATTATGTATACAAATATGGTAATTTGGTTGATTTATAATAAAATTATATTTTTTATAATGGATTTTTAATGTGTAAACATAATGTCAAGACTTAAGGTAAGGGTTTTTACATCTCACTTTTTATATTTCTGAGATAAATGCCATATTCGCCGCTCATTTCCTTTGTGTGGTGTATAAAATTCACATTAATTTATTCTATGATTATTATACATACATTTATGGGTATTTACAAATATAGTTAATGATATTTATTTCATGGGGTATATGTTTCAAATGTACCAAATCGTTAAAGTAATGTTGTCTCATTTTTCATTCTTTGTGAAGCATGCCATATTATCCACCTATATTTTTCTTAGTAGTGTATATACTTACTTTGACATGTTATATGATAAATATTCTTATTTTATTGATGTTTTATGCTTCATATAATTTTACACTATTTATTTTATTCTAATTTAATTTTACCAATGTGGTATCTGTTTATTACTAAAATCCCATCGTTTATCGAGATTGTTTGTGATTATGCTTCCATTGATGAAATATTATGATACATTTCTCATTAAATATTATAATGTTTATTGAAATATTTTTATTTATGTAATATACCAGTAATGGTACCATTTTTACACTATTTGTTAATTAATATAGTTAATAATGTTTTTTGTAGGAAAATACAACTTTATTTCTCCTTTTGGTCAGAAATCTGTGTTCTTTCAAAAACATGAATTATAAATATCATTTTAATTTTTTTTACAATTATCCTTTGATATTAAAAAGAAATTTATCCTTTATTACCTTTTTACAAAAAAAATTTAAAAGTAATTTTCTTGTCATTTTCAGATCAAGGCAATTTTATAAACTTTTATGGTGAAAAGGGAATGTTCAAAATGAATGAACCTACCAGCCATCATGACCATCGTTCCCTTGATGATTATTTTGTAAGTTTACAATATTATTTTTTAAAAAAAGTTATTTTACTAATATATACGATCTTTTTTATTTTAAAATGGTTTTCAAGAAAAATGGTTTTACATTTAAAAGTGTTTTAAATGATTTTAAAAGATTCCATTATTTGTTTTTAAAAGGTTATTTTCAAAGAAAATGATTTAAATGATATCAAATATTATTTTAGAAGTTTTAAAAGTATTTTCAAAGAAATATTTTTTCATATTATTTTCAATCTTCTTTTATAAGTTTTCATGTTTAATTTTTTTCAAAATTGTTTCTATCTTCTTTATTTGTTGTAAAGGTTATTTTCAAGGAAAATTGTATTCAAAATATTTGATATTTTAAAAATCATTTCTCAGTGCCTAAATGATATTTTTATTTAGGAAAGAATACAAAATATTTTTCATTATTCCATTATATGGTTTCAATATGGTTTCAAAGAATAGTATTTTTAAAATCTTATATGTTTTTTAAAAGTGATTTTTAAAGAAAATTTTGTTTCAAGTGATCTTTCAAAATCCTTCTCCATATAATATAACATCCTTGATTATAGTTTATGATTTACTATAGATATGATGCAAGGATACCAATGATATTATTTCTATGAATGTTTTATGATTTTATGCCTTGATGTTTATGAAACCTATTTCTCTTCAATGGGTTATACATTGATAAATTCATATGAAACCCTTTTCCTTTCATTGGTTATTCTAGGATGAAAAGATTTTGAAACCAATCTATTTTCCATAGGGTATGATATAATTAAATTTTTATCATACCCATTTCATTTCATGGGTAATTATATGATTGTTCATGATCATAAGGAACATGTATGTATTATTTCATTATGAGATGGTTGTTACCTATATCTCCCTCCAATGCATTGGGTAATGAATTATATCTCAGGTGATAATGATGGGAAACAAGTCAAAAAGCTTGATCCAAAAATAGGAAATAGTAATGTATTTATCCAATATGGGAAACAGGTGTGTCCTTATCCACTATAGGAATCATGTATATCCTGATCCACATTAAAAAACAAGTGTGTCATGATCCACTATGGGAAATAGGTGTGTCTTGATATAAAAGGGGGAAATATGTGAGTCCTAATTCACTATGTTGATGATCTTAGTAGTTAACATTGACACATGAAATTATTTATTTATATTTATAATGTTTCCACACTTATATGACATGATCTCATCATTTATGATTGATTTATAATGATTTATCACCTTTATGATTCTTGTCTTATGAACAACCAATCTTTATTACATGAATCTTGATTATGATCATTGATTTTTATGAAATGATCATATAATGTTAATATAATGTTATCATACCCTTATTCTCATGTTATTCTTTCATATCTCCCTTATTTCCCCTTTCCATGAATATGAGCTTACCCCTTTATTATGTTTCACTTACCCAAGTTATGAAGAAAAATTTTAAGTAGGTGTAAATAAGGGGACGATCTTTAAGAGAGATGTTGGATATTTTTCACTAAATTATTAGAATGTGTTATAAGTTTCTAAAGACACTAAACTATTATAGTCCTAGGTCATGTATTTCATAATGTGATGAATATTAATCTAAAATTATGTAATATCCATGTTTTTTCAGCCTATATTTCTATATAATATTTCCACCCAAAATCACCTAATGTGGGGATGAGCTACCAAAAGACACCAAACACACACTCAGGCATCAATACACATGGACTATGTTGGCCTTTGGGTCCACTATACTTCCCCACAGGATTGACCTCCCATGGAAAACTTATGCATGGTCTCCATGCCCCCATGAATATGACTCTTATGGGATCTCCTTGGTGGTGATTTGGTTGTTCAACCCCTTGTGGGCTAGTTATATTGTAGGATTCCATTTATTTGAGGGCTATATTGGGCCTTGGATAGTTTTTTGTAATGTCCTAAGAAAAATATTAAGTTTCAATAAAAAATATATGATAACATTTAACATAACACGTAATTAAAATCCAAATTTCAAAATACCATTCCTTCCATGATTTTAAACCATTGACTTTTAATATCAATTCGTTTTCCCATTTTTCAAAGAAACTATTAATTCAAGTATATTAATTTCCCTATTTTGAAAATTAATGACCTTCTTCTTTAGTCCATTAAATCTTCTTAAATCCTTATTATTAAAAATTCCAAGTAATGATTTACCTCACTTTTGAATCTTTTCACTCATCTATCATGAAATAATTTAGGTGTATATTTTCTCATATCAGGAGAACATAATCATTTTCCATATGATTGTTAAGGCACTATTTTTTCAATTTGTAATGATAAAAGGTACTTAATCTCATAAGGACATACATTAAATGTTCAAATGATTCTAAGGATCAAGGTTTGTAGTAATTGAAGTTTAAAAATTAAGGATCAATGAGGGGGTGTATCTAAAGTATAAAGCATGATATCTAAAGTGGATATATAGTTACATTGTCTCATTCAAAGTAGCAACTCAAACTTCCCCCAAAGTTAAAAGTAATTATCTTGATCAAATTAAGAATAATTATAGATTATTGAAACCTATTTAATTTTTCTCAACTTTTATTCTCTTTTTTTCAAATAACATTTTCATTTTTGTCCAATTTTATGCTTATAATAAACCTCATATACATCACCTAACCACACATGGTAAAAATAATAGGTCTAATAAAGGTGATTTTTATTCTTATATGTCCCAACCTATTATCGTATTTTTTTAGTAATTGTTTTTATTTTGAATTTTTTATTCAAGTGGGGGGAAAATAATAAAAGTCTATTGTGTGAATTTAAACCCTTTTTCTTTAATACCATATTTTACACCCCAACACATATTTATTATAATGTAAATAACCACTTTCTAAATGAATCCCTTCACCCCCACACTTCAACTTTAAAATATCATGAAAATACCAATAAGAGGGTAGGAATGGACAAAAATAGATTGAAACATGGCACATTCCTAACAAGTTAATTCTTAATTTGTATAGGATAAAAAAGGATTAATGTAAAAGTGATATTTATGTATAATGGATTATCAAAATAAGATTAGATCATTTTGAATGTGATTGTATATATTAAATTTCTTTGTCAAGTTCAAATGAATGTTATGTACGGTGACATATCCCAATATCACTCAATATATATGTTTAAAATAAAATATAATGTATTTTGTCTAGAAATGCTCTTTTAAATAGGAATTATAACAATGAGAAATAACACAATGGAAGAAAAATAATAACAACTCAGTTGACATGAATTTAATAAATTCAAAGCATGAAAAATGATTGGTATATTTCATTTATAAGAATTAATTAATTCCCTCAAATCGTGAGTCTTAAATTTAATGTACATGATTCACCATAATCATTCAATTCTATATTTTAATAATTAAATATTATTTACATTGAAATATAAAACATGGAATAAAATTATTCTTAAGAATCTCGTGTATCCTAGATAAGTCATGTAAATCTTAAATTTAAGCATGGGAATGAAATATTCAGTTGAAAGTTAAAAACCTGTTGTTTGGATAAAAATGTTGATGGTTTAAAAGACAATGATTAAAATTAAACTCTCTTTCCCGTGAAGTTTAGTAATTTTTATTCAATACATGGGGATTCGTTTTTCTATCATAGACCTATGAAATAAAAAAAATTGAAAACAAGGTTCATATCATTTATGCTCAAAATGAATAGTGGGATGAGTTTCATGATGGACTAATCATAAAAATAAAATTTATATTTAAATTAATATAAAAAATTAAAAGGATAATTCATGGTATAGTCCCCCAAGTGGGCCCTGATGTTTTAATCCCTTTAGAGGGAAGTATTAAATGTTATACAATGTCTAAAAGTTGATGGAGCTTCTTAGAATTGAATAATCACATGTGGATTTTCCTAAAACGTGATTCTTTGTTAGTGGTGAGGAATGATCCCTAGATAGAGTATATTAGATCCTACCCCTTCACAATTATGTATAGATTTAATAGAGGGGGTAGGATTAAGTACGAATAATCACCCTACTTGATTTGTATTTATAAAACCTCCTATTTATTGTATAGAATTATCATAACATGTGTTACCTAAATTGAATGGTTAAATGGAATGTAAACAGGTATTTTCACTTGAATAAAATTGTAATTTTAATTTTTAATAAGTAATTTCTTTATTTCTATATAAGCAGAATCTTCCTTGATTTCCTTAGGATAAAATAATTTTAATTATTAATGGAACTCCTCAAATTTATTTTTATCAAAATTACAGAGCTTCATGTTTTTCTCAATAGTTCTATGTTCAATTTATTAATCTTCTTTTAAGAAATAGTAATGATTTCAAAAAACATAAAATTCAACAAATTGGGAAGTTGTATTCAATATATATTGATGAAAATTAAATTAAATAGATTTTGAGATAAGATAATCCTCCTTAATTGGTTATGTTTCATTATCCTCTTCAGTGGTGAGTGCCTATTGGAGTTGGATGATAGAAAGTGGAGGTAGGTAGTCAGGTTCCTCTATCTTTTCTTAAAAATACAACTCTTTAGTGTTGTCTTATTCTCCCATGGATATAGTTAGATACAATTTCACTGCCTCTTATTCGTGGTAAGGATTATGGAGATGAATTTGTACCTCATACTCACTATAGAATTCATCATCATCTTGTTGATATCCCACACTTAGTTCAATATGAAAGTCTTACTCATCATGAGTCCACTCTAGATCATCACGGTATTCTCGGATTTTGTTCCTAAAAAAGTTATTTTGTTGATATTCATTTAGTTTGGCCTCAACTTTCTAGATGTCTTTAGAGAAACTGGGGAAAACAAACAATACGTATTGGCCTTGAATGTTTTCCAGTCAGTTTGGAGTTCATCAACCATGCTCATCAAATTTTAATATGAGATTCCTATCTCTATACCTATTTTCTTCTACTTGACTATTATCATAAAATAATTAACTCTTCATTGGAGGGAATCCTAAGTATAATATATTTCTTTTTCATTCACTTATCAGTAATGTTTCCATGTATTAAGAAAATGATCATTTGATAACATTAAGTAAAAATTATTTTTTTATGGTTCTATTTTTGTTAAATGAACAATAACTAAACAAAATTTAAAAATAGAAAATTTGAATACAATACTGATTAGATCCCCTGAACCGGATCTATATTTGACTGAACACCTATTATAGGGTATATAAAAATAAAATTTCTCATGTTTTTCTAGTGAAACACAATGGATGATCGAGTAAATATCACTATAGGAGATTCTTAGATTTTTCACTCACTCATTAAAATTAAATTAAGCCTACTTGTTTTTTGTTGTTTTTTTATAAAAACAATTGAATATTATTTTTTGTGTTTTGTTAATTTTGTTATATAGTGAAAATAAAATAAATATAAAAATTTAAAATTAAAAATCATGAAAGGATAAATATAATGTGATTAGAAAGAAAAAACATGATATTGGGGTTAAATTTGGGTTCAATCATTATTCTCCATTATTTGATTAAGTATATTTTGATTATAAAATAATGAAATATCATTATGAATAACCATTACTTTTATTTATAAAATTTAAAATCTTTAATTCCTTAAAAATTATCAATTCCACCTCCTCTTATAATCAAGGTTGATGAAAAACCTTGGTTGATGTTGTTCTATCTTCAATGATCAGCTCGATCAAGTTCTGTTTTATCCATTGATTAGATCAAATCCATAGTGAGAAGAGGTAGTCAAATGTAGAGAGGGATATGAAATTATGTAAAATAATAGAAATATGCTTGATTCTAATCTCATGGGAGAAGTTTCTACTCCCATTCCTGCTACTCATATCAACCACAAACAAAAAATAAACTATAAGAATGAATTAAATAACCCCTTGACCTCCCTCAAGACAGGCCTTGGGTCAGTCACCCAGTATCAAGAGTAAGAGATCACATGGTTTATAGAGAAATGTAAGAGAATAAAAATAAAATAAAAAGAAGTTAAGAGAATACAATTAAAAATAATCAAGATTATAAAATAAGATAAAGACAACACATGAAACCAAAAAATAAAAATAGAGGGGGGTAAGAGAGAGGGAGGTGATAAAAAAGAATAAAATAAATTAATAAATAATAATGAGATTATAAGAATAATAAAATAAAAAATTAAGATAAAAAAATAAATAATAATGATAAAATAAGAATAAGAAATAAAACTAAAAACATGGAGAATAAGATAAGAAGGAGAAGAAGAATGGATAGGTGCAAAAAAACATTGAAATTAATATGAAGGAATTATATTTAAATAAAAAGAAATTATAATAAAAATAAAAAAAATATGATGAATTAAATAAAATAAAAGAAACGAAGAAGGGGTGTATCATGCATCTTATTACCTTAGTGGGATCTCATTTGGGGTGACGACCGAGGGTCAGGGGATCAACCATGGAATTTTTAATCTGTTATAGTGATGATAGCTTGAGTTTGTGATTTCTAGGGGTGGTGTAGGATTTTAATGGAAAGTCATAGTGTGTATCTGTTAATCTCAAGGGAAATTAGTGATGGTGAGTGGAGTAGTGATACCAATGAGTGTATATGAGTTGAAATTTAAAATTTATGAATAGTTTCCAGAATATCTCGTGCCGCACATTGAATCGGTGACTGACTATATGGGTCCTTTTTATTGTTTGTCTGGTAGATTTTCACTTTTCTAAGGGCTATCTTGAGCCTCGGAAAAATTTTGGTAAAGTCTAGAAAAAATGAATTATGTTTCAATTAAAAATATAAGCTAAAATTCAACATATCACCTAATTAAATTCCCAACTTCAAAATACCATTATTTTACTCATTTAAAACCATTACCATTAAATATTTATATTCTCTCATATTTTTTTTAAAAATAATGTAATACATGGGTATTTACATAAAATTCCATTTAAAACCATCGAAAATTGATTAAAAATATTCATGAAATTTAAAGGCACACCTGGGGCGGAGGAGTCCAATGCCCTAGAATAATTATAAAAAATTTCATTTATGTTTATGTTTATTTTATTTATTTTATTTTATTAAATTTTTTAATACTCAACAAATATTTTCAACAAAAAATAATATATTAATTAACAACAGGATTTTTTAGAAATAACATCATTTTAAATAAGAAATTAAATTTTTGGAAGCAGAACATTAACTAATGGTGGCTTATTTTTTCCGGAATCACCTCATAACCCACCTCTGAAAATATAGAGTGGTGGATCATGACCTACCATTAGAGATTTCCAATAGTGTGTAAATAGTGCATTCCCTACCATTCCAATTTTTATTAATAAAATAAATGAATCTAACCAAAACAAAATTTATTATATGGAACTATGAGATTAAAGGATTTACTATGGTAAATAAAAATTTTACAACCACTAGAAGTCCAATGGTGACTCATGACCCATCATTTAATGAAGCCAATAGTGGCTCATGAAATAATATTGGGAATATCCAATGGTTTCTCACTAAAAATAATTTATAAATAAAACTATGATAAACAGATATAAAATCTACAGGAAAAAAAATAATAAAGTAAGTTAAAATAGCACAATTAAATTATAATGGAATTAATAATTTCAAAATTTCTGAACAAAATAATATTAATATATCATTATATTTTATGATTGGATTGTCAAACTAATATAAAAAAATATAGTATAATAATGATTGAACCCAAAACTGAACCTAAGACCAATTTCTTTCTTTATATTTTCTTTTTATTTTCATTTCAGGTTAGTTTAAATTTCATTTTACATGTCATTTAATTTTATTATAAAATAATATAAACCCTAAAATCCTTCCATTATTTCTATAAATTAAGAAAAAAAACAAAAACAAGTAGACTTAGTTGATCTAGAATAAGGGAGTGAACAAATTGTGAATCTCTTCAAGTGAGACGATCATGGTCAGTCACTGTGTTTCATTATGAAAAAACATTAGATTTTGTATCTTTTACACACCCTACAACTAGTGTTTTATAAAAACCATTTTTGTTTCCAGGGTATGTCATTATACTTTGACTTTTCGTATAATTCCTTATAATTTAGATATTAAGCATCCTCCTTGATCCTTATGTTTTTAGACATAAATTCCTACCAACATTAAGCCTTAGATTTATTTGAACCTTTAATGAAATATCTCTTGATTTTATGTGTCTTTTGTCTTTACAAAGTGGACAAAAGTTTTTCGTTAATAAGCCTATGGATAAGGAGTTTGTATTCATGATATGATCATAACTCTAACTGAATTAATATCATGAGTGGTGAGAGAAAATAATTCATTGATAGGTAAACCATGATTTGGCATGTTTAATAATAACAAATTGAGGAACTTCAAAAAATGTCGATATAAGTACCATAATTTTCAAATGGGGAAAAGTAAAATAATTGATTTGATTATTTTATTTGAAAATTGATAAATAGAATTGATATTTTTTATTAATTACGAAAATTTTATTTGATATTGATAATTGTTTAATTTTACAAATATTGAATTTTAATATTGGTAACATTGGTACCCTCTTAAATTATTTTTTAGATTTTATTCTTGAGAAAAATATGGTTTAATTGTGCGGGTATCTGACAGACCCAAATTTTATACATATTTTTATTCAATTTTAATTTTTTTTGTTAATTTCAAAGGATATTCAAATATATTTCAATGTTTTATACCAAAATGGGATGTTATAAATATAGAGATGAAATGGTTTGAAATGGGATGAAAAGAATAAATATTAATTTTAATTGAATTTAATGGGTAATTTTTATGATCATTTATACATGAATAATATATTTTATAACATGCACTATTCTTCTTCAGTTTCTCCTATATGAATAATATAAATTATTATATTTTTGTCAATTGTTTTATAATGGTAATTTAATTCTCTATATTCTGTTTAGCTTTGATTTTTACTATTCAACGTAACTCAAAATGTTATATAAACATTTTTCCATCAGATACCTTTTTAATCTCATTTTTTTGAACTCCCACATTATACATTTAACGACACACTTTGGGAGGAAGAGGTCACTACCCTACAGAATGCTACAAATTTTACTATTTGTTTAATTTATTTTTTTTATTTTTGACGGTACACCTATCCTAGGGTGTTGAAAAAAAGAATAAATTGTTTTTATTAGTAAAACATAATGGTTGATTAGGATTGTCTCACTTGAAGAGCCTCTCAGTTTTTTCACATACTTATTTATATAAAAATCCATTTAAAACAATTGAAAATTATTTAAAAATATGCCTGAAAGCTCTATTTGTCAAATACCCCCACGCATAAACCTTGCTTGTACTCAACCATAAAATATAAATAGATTATTTATAGGGAACCAATATTACTATTATTAAAATTTCAAAAAAATTATAATTAAAAAATTATAAATATTAAATAAAATTTTAATGTGTCACATAAAATATCAATTAGTTTTCCCATTTTTAAAAGAAACTATTAATTTAAGTATATTAATTTCCCTATTTTGAAAATTAATGACCTTCTTCTTTAGTTCATTCAATATCCTTAAATCCTTATTATTAAACATTACAAGTAATGATTTACCTCACTTTTGAATCTTTTCACTCATCTATCATGAAATAATTTAGGTGTAGATTTTCTCATATCAGGAGAACATACTCATTTTCCATATGATTGTTAAGGAACTATTTTTTCAACTTGTAATGATAAAAGGTACTTAATATCATAAGGACATACATTAAATGTTTAAATGATTCTAAGGATCAAGGTTAGTAGTAATTGATGTTTAAAAATTAAGGATCAATGAGGGGGTGTCTCTAAAGTATAAAGCATGATATATAAAGTGGATATATAGTTACATTCTCTCATTCAAAGTTGTAACTCAAACTTCCCCCAAAGTTAAAAGTAATTATCTTGATCAAATTAAGCATAAATATAGATTATTGAAACCTATTTAATTTTTCTCAGTTTTATTCTCTTTTTTTCAAATAACATTTTCATTTTTCTCCAATTTTATGCTTATAATAAACCTCACATACACCACCTAACCACACATGGTAAAAATAATAGGTCTAGTAAAGGTGATTTTTTATTCTTCTATGTCCCAACCTATTATCATAATTTTTTAGTAATTGTTTTCATTTTGACTTTTTTGTTCAAGTGGGGGGAAAATAATAAAAGCCTATTGTGTGAGTTTAAACCCTTTTTCTTTAATACCATATTTTACACCCCAAAACATATTTATTATATTATAAATAACCACTTTCTACATGAATCCCTTCACCCCCACACTTCAACTTTAAAATATCATGAAAATACCGATAGGAGGGTAGGAATGGACAAAAATAGATTGAAACATGGCACATTCCTAACAAGTTAATTCATAATTTGTATAGGATAAATAAGGATTAATGTAAAGGTGATATTTATGTATAATGTATTATCAAAATATGATTAGATCATTTTGAATGTGATTTTATATATTCATTTCTTTTTCAAGTTCAAATAAATGTTATGTACGGTGACATATCCCAATATCACTCAATATATGTGTTTAAAATAAAATAAAATGTATTTTGTCTAGTAATGCTCTTGTAAATCAGAATTATAACAATGAGAAATCACACAATGGATGAAAAATAATAACAACTCAATTAACATGAATTTAATAAATTCAAAGCATGAAAAATGATTGGGAAATTTCATTTATAAGAATTAATTAATTCCCTCAAATCTTGAGTCCTAAATTTAATGTACATGATTCACCATAATCATTGAATTCTATATTTTAATAATTAAATATTATTTACATTGAAATATAAAACATGGAATCAATGTATTTTAAGAATCTCGTGTATATGATAACATTTAAGATAACACGTAACATTTAACATAACACATAATTAATTTCCTAAGAAAAATATTATGTTTCAATAAAAAATATACGATAACATTTAACATTACACGTAATTAAAATCCAAATTTCAAAATACCATTCTTTCCATGATTTTAAACCATTTCCATTTAATATTAAAAATATCTTACAATTTAGTAAAATAATTTTACACATACTTATTTAAATAAAAATCCATTTAGAACAATTGAAAATTATTTAAAAAGATGCCTGAAAGCTCTGTGTGTCAAATACCCCCACAAATATACCAAGCTTGTACTCAACCATAAAATATAAATAGATTATTTAGGGGGAACAAATATTACTATTATTCAAATTTCAAAAAAAATATAATTAAAAAATTATAAATATTAAATAAAATTTTCATATGTCGCATAAAATATCAATTCGTTTTCCCATTTTTCAAAGAAACTATTAATTCAAGTATATTAATTTCCCTATTTTGAAAATTAATGAACTTCTTCTTTAGTCCATTCAATCTCCTTAAATCCTTATTATTAAACATTCCAAGTAATGATTTAGCTCACTTATGAATCTTTTCACTCATCTATCATGAAATAATTTAGGTGTAGATTTTCTCATATCAGGAGAACATACTCATTTTCCATATGATTATTAAGGCACTATTTTTTCAATTTGTAATGATAAAAGGTACTTAATATCATAAGGACATACATTAAATGTTCAAATGATTCTAAGGATCAAGGTTGGTAGTAAATGATGTTTAAAAATTAAGGATCAATGAGGGGGTGTCTCTAAAGTATAAAGCATGATATCTAAAGTGGATATATAGTTACATTCTCTCATTCAAAGTAGTAACTCAAACTTCCCCCAAAGTTAAAAGTAAATATCTTGATCAAATTAAGCATAATTATAGATTATTGAAACCTATTTAATTTTTCTCTACTTTTATTCTCTTTTTCTCAAATAACATTTTCATTTTTCTCCAATTTTATGCTTATAATAAACCTCTCATACACCACCTAACCACACGTGGTAAAAATATTAGGTCTAGTAAAGGTGATTTTTATTCTTCTATGTCCCAACCTATTATCGTAATTTTCTAGTAATTGTTTTCATTTTGACTTTTTTATTCAAGTGGGGGGAAAATAATAAAAGTCTATTGTGTGAATTTAAACCCTTTTCCTTTAATACCATATTTTACACCCCAACACATATTTATTATAATTTAAATAACCACATTCTACATGAATCCCTTCACCCCCACACTTCAACTTTAAAATATCATGAAAATACCAATAGGAGGGTTGGAATGGACAAAAATAGATTGAAACGTGGCACATTCCTAACAAGTTAATTCATAATTTGTATAGGATAAATAAGGATTAATGTAAAGGTGATATTTATGTATAATAGATTATCAAAATATGATTATATCATTTTGAATGTGATTGTATATATTCATTTATTTGTCAAGTTCAAGTTAATGTTATGTACGGCGACATATTCCAATATCACTCAATATATATGTTTAAAATAAAATATAATGTATTTTGTCTAGAAATTCTCTTGTAAATTGGAATTATAACAATGAGAAATAACACAATGGATGAAAAATAATAACAACTCAATTAACATGAATTTAATAAATTCAAAGCCTGAAAAATGATTTGGAAATTTCATTTATAAGAATTAATTAATTCCCACAAATCTTGAGTCCTAAATTTAATGTACATGATTCACCATAATCATTCAATTCTATATTTTAATAATTAAATATTATTTACATTGAAATATAAAACATGGAATCAAAATATTCTGAAGAATCTCATGTATCCTAGATAAGTCATGTAAAGCTTAAATCTAAGCATGGGAATGAAATTTTCAGTTGAATGTTAAAAACATGTTGTTTGGATAAAAATGTTGATGTTTTAAAAGACAATGATTAAAATTAAACTCTCTTTCCTGTGAAGTTTAGTCATTTTTATTCACTACATGGGGCTTCCTTTTCCTATCATAGACCTATGAAATAAAAAAAATTGAAAACAAGGTTCATATCATTTACGCTCAAAAAGAATAGTGGGATGAGTTTCATGATGGACTAATCATAAAAATAAAGTTTATACTTAAATTAATATAAAAAATTAAAAGGATATTTCATGGTATAGTCCCCCAAGTGTGCCCTGATGTTTTACTCCCTTTATAGGGAAGTATCAAATGTTATATAATGGCTAAAAGTTGATGGAGCTTATTAGAATTGAATAATCACATGTGGATTTTTCCAAAAACTGATTCTTTGTTAGTGGTGAGGAATGACCCATGGATAGAGTATATTAGATCCTACCCCTTCACAATTAGGTATAGATTTAATAGAGGGGGTAGGATTAAGTATGAATAATCACCCTACTTGATTTCTATTTATGAAACCTCCTCTTTATTGTATAGAATTATCATAACATGTGCTACCTAAATTGAATGGGTAAATGGAATGTAAACAGGTATTTTCACTTGAATAAAATTTTAATTTTAATTTTTAATAAGTAATTTCTTTATTTCTATATAAGCAGACTCTTCCTTGATTTCCTTAGGATAAAATACTTTTAATTATTAATGGAACTCCTCAAATTTATAATTATCAAAATTAAAGAGCTTCATGTTTTTCTCAATAGTTCTATGTTCAATTTATTAATCTTCTTTTAAGAAATAGTAATGATTTCCAAAAACAGAAAATTCAACAAATTGGGAAGTTGTATTCAATATATCTTGATGAAAATCAAATTAAATAGATTTTGAGATAAGATAATCCTCCTTAATTGGTTATGTTTCATTATCCTCTTCAGTGGTGAGTGCCTATTGGAGTTGGATGATAGAAAGTGGAGGTAGGTAGTCATGTTCCTCTATCTTTTCTTCAAATTACAACTCTTTAGTGTTGTCTTATTCTCCCATGGATATAGTTAGTTACAATTTCACTGCCTCTTATTCGTGGTAAGGATTATGGAGATGAATTTGTACCTCATACTCACTGTAGAATTCATCCTCATCTTGTTGATATCCCATACATAGTTCAATATGAAAGTCTTACTCATCAGGAGTACACACTACATCATCACGGTCTTCTCAGATTTTGTTCCTAAAAACGTTATTTTGTTGATATTCATTGAGTTTGGCCTCAACTTTCTAGATGTCTTTAGAGAAATTGGGGAAAAAAAACAATACGTATTGGCCTTAAATATTTTCCAGTCAGTTTGGAGTTCATCAACCATGCTCATCAAATTTTAAGGTGAGATTCCTATCTCTATACCTATTTTCTTCTACTTGACCATTATCATAAAAGAATTAAGTTTTCATTGTAGGGAATCCTAAGTATAATATATTTCTTTTTCATTCACTTATCATTAATGTTTCCATGTATTAATAAAATGATCATTTGAGAACATCATGTAAAAATTAGTTTTTTATGGTTCTATTTTTGTTAGATGAACAATAACTAAACGAAATTTAAAAATAGAAAAATTTAATAAAATACTGATTAGATCCCCTGAAACGGAACTATATTTGACTGAACACCTATTATAGGGTATATAAAAATAAAATATATTATGTTTTTCTGGTGAAACACAATGGATGATCGAGTAAATATCACTATAGGAGATTCTTAGATTTTTCACACACTCATTCAAATTAAATTAAGCCTACTTGTTTTTTGTTGTTTTTTTATAAAAACAATTGAATATTATTTTTTGTGTTTTGTTAATTTTGTTATATAGTGAAAAGAAAAGAAATATAAAAATTTAAAATTAAAAATCATGAAAGGATAAACATAATTTTATTAGAAAGAAAGAACATGATATTGGGGTCAAATTTGGGTTCAATCATTATTCTCCATTATTTTATTAAGCATATTTTGATTATAAAATAACGAAATGTCATTATGAATAACCATTAATTTTATTTATAAATTTTTAAATCTTTAATTCATTAAAAATTATCAATTCTACCTCCTCTTATAATCAAGGTTGATGAAAAACCTTGGTCGATGTTGTTCCATCTTCAATGATTAGCTCGATCAAGTTCTGTTTCATCCATTGATTAGATCAACTCCATAGTGAGAAGAGCTAGTCAAATGTAGAGAGGGAAATGAAATTAAATAAAATAATAGAAATGTGTTTGATTCTCATTTCATGGGAGCAGTTTCTACTCCCATTCCTGCTACTCATATCAACCACAATCAAAAAATAAACTATAAGAATGAATTAAAGAACACCTTGACCTCCCTCAAGACAGGCCTTGGGTCAGTCACCCAGTATCAAGAGTAAGAGATCACATGGTTCATAATGAAAAGTAAGAGAATAAAAAGAAAATAAAAAGAAGTTAAGAAAATACAATAAAAAATAATCAAGATTATAAAAAAAGATAAACAGAACACATGAAACCAAAAAATAAAAATAGAGGAGGTTAAGATAGAGGGAGGTGATAAAAAAGAATAAAATAAATTAATAAATAATAATGAGATTATAATAATAATAAAATAAAAAAATAAGATAAAAAAATAAATAATAATGTTAAAATAAGAATAAGAAATAAAACTAAAAACATGGAGAATAAGATAAGAAGGAGAAGAAGAATGGATAGGTGAAAAAAACATTGAAATTAATATGAAGGAATTATATTTGAAGGAAAAGAAATTATAATAAAAATAAAAACCAATATGATGAATTAAATAAAATAAAAGAAACGAAGAAGGGGTGTATCATGCATCTCATTACCTTAGTGGGATCTCATTTGGGGTGACGACCGAGGGTCAGGGGATCAACCATGGAATTTCTAATCTGTTATAGTAATGATAGCTTGAGTTTGTGATTTCTAGGGGTGGTGTAGGATTTTCATGGAAAGTCATAGTGTGTATCTGTTAATCTCAAGGGAAATTAGTGATGGTGAGTGGAGTAGTGATACAAATGAGTGTATATGAGTTGAAATTTAAAATTTATGAATAGTTTCCAGAATATCTCGTGTCGCACATTAAATCGGTGACTGACTATATGGGTCCTTTTTAATGGTTCTCTAATAGATTTTCACTTTTCTAAGGGCTATCTTGAGCCTCGAAATTTTTTTGGTAAAGTCTAGAAAGAATGAATTATGTTTCAATTAAAAATATAA